>OY856414.1:223183000-224603000 GCA_963693085.1 Alisma plantago-aquatica | reverse complement strand
ATCGTGGTTTCACAATATACTTTTTCAGTAACGTCTGAACCAGTTTCCGCTCGCTCCCGTCCACTCCCATCCGCTCTAGGCGACTCACAGGGCGACTAGGGCAAAGGCCTCGCGGCTCGGGGGAGGGGGCTTGGGCGGCTTTGGCGGCGGCCAGCGCCACCCCGCTCCCCCCGGGCCCTTGTCTTCTCATCGGGGTCGCGTGGATCACAAGTTAGGAGTGTTGTAAAGATCGGCTCTCCTCCCATCTCTATTCGAGCGGCGCAGACATCCGATCCCTAAGGTCGGATTTCCGACGGCATTCACGGCGGGTGGAGGGATTGCGGTGCAGAGATAGCTTTTGCATCGTACGTCGACGGATCCTTTTCAGCATCTCCTCCTGTGTTGTTCCTCGCGGTTCCGGCTCTCCATCCCCTTTTCACCTTAGCCGTCTGGCTAGTTTCCTTGCTTTTGTTGGCGTAGTGTGTAGTGGAAGCTTCTCTTCCTGTTCTAGCCGCTACTGGTTAGCATTTTTTTGCTCGCTGCTTGTCAGCGTTTGTTTTTCTTGTGTCTCCATGTTGATGTGGCTTGTTTTGTTACATGGTTATATGGCTTCCTTTGAGATGATGATGCATCGGAGCACCGCACAGATCCATGCCCTCTATCACTACTACACGCTCAAGTCGAAGGAATTCTTCATGGAAAGCTGCTTAAGACAACATCAAGGAAGAAGAATCAATACAGAAGCGTTCTACTCTCGTTCCGATATGAGTTGTAGTGATGTTAACATGATCTTTGTTTGCTCTTGCTATATTTTTGACTCAAATTGTAGATTTCATATGGCTTATAAGTAATGAATCGAGCCATTTGCCCTAAAAAAATATATATACATGCATATATCCCCAACAACAAATAAGACTTGTGTTCATGATTTACAGTTACGCCTCACTATTCTAGAGACTAATCTAGACAATATTACCATACATCTACTTCAAAACCCACCATTATAAAAACTAATTGGGAGTTCCTAGGGTAGAGAATAAATGTAAAATCTAAAATAGGGAATTCGGAAATGTGAGACACATGTATTTTTTCAATCTTTATATTTTTCATGTTATATCATAATAATAATAATTATTATTATTATTATTATTATTATTATTATTATTATTATTATTATTATTATTATTATCATCATCATCATCATCATCATCATCACCTAAGACTGAATCCCAACCATGTTGGGGTCGGCTACATGGATCCTTCTTTTCCAATCAGATCAGTTATGGGTCATACTTTGATCAATATATAAATTCAAAGTCTCTTTTTATAAGCTCTTTCTAAGTTAATTAAGGTCAACTTCTTCTTCTTTTCATTTTGTTTGACTCAATTACCTTTCTTCAAATAGGCACAATTTTCAATCTACGATGCACATGTCCATACCACCTTAGACAACCTTCATGCAATTTGTCTTCGATGCTCACCACCCCCACTTCAAATTGGTGCATTTTTCATGTGATGCACATATGAAATACAATAATGATGGCAATAAAGAAGGTCACATAAATAAGTCATTACATATTTTAGTGTAATAATGGAAAAAAAACATCTGAGAGACAAATCCTAATCTTAATCCATAAAATTAGGAAATGTTACTAGTGGTTATTTCACTCTGAATATTACATTGATGACAATGACATCCAAATAAAATTTAAACCCATCAACTATCATAATTTCCAAATATCCGGCACACAACATTCAATGATGTGTTATCTTCAATAGATAATTAAATGGATCATGTTAATTTTTGGTAATCAAACAAATATACATTACATCTGATGAGTTCAGTTTTGTTCTTATTTCGTGTATTATATTACATGTTCATAGAAAGAAGTATAATATGCACTCACATAGACAATTGTTCTTAAACGTTTCAGATTGATTCAAAGTATCTTCCAACATTAGAGTCAAGGCACATTGTTATAAACAAATACAAACAATGTGTTTGCTCCTGGCACAACAACTTCCTCTTCATTACTGGCCGACTTACATTACTCAACTCTTCCCTCACACCCATCATCATGTACCACTTGGCCTGCATCCCCTTACCGGCCTGGATCCTCCATGTGATTGACAAAATGCATCACAACTTCCTAGGGGAACATCACATGAAAAAACTCCATATAGTTAACTGGGATATGATTTGTAGCTCTAAGGAGGAGGGCACATGGGGTATCATCAACCTTAAAATCCAAGCCCTATGCCTCATTTACAAGATCACTGCATCCATCTATTAGAGAAAAGAAAAACTTTTCACCAAAATGTTTATAGATAAGTACCTCAAACATCAATCACCATGGTGTTTCAAAGCTTCCCACTTAGCATCCACACTGTGGAAACATTTGGCTTGCATCCTTCACATCGCAGTCAATACCATTCATGTTCCACCACAGTATAGTGTCAACATTAAATTTTAGACAGACCCATGGTGGCATGGGCTTAGACCTACAAATCTCCAACTACCATCATACACCATACCTAATTCTATCATCAAATACAATGGCAGGTAGGATCTTGAGAAGCTTGGTACACTAAAAAACAACCTTTTCAAAAACTTCCTGCAAAATTGGACTAACCCCTAGCAATACCATGACACCTTGGCACACTTAAAAAACAATACATCCAACTATATAACCTGGATATGGGGTAAATCATACACAACTAAAATGGCCTACAAATTCTTATTTTTCAAAGGAGCATTATGGATTACAAAATGATATAGTAGGCCCATTGCCCTATAGAGTCCAGATCCTGCTATGGCTGATCTGTCATGACAAAAACCCAACCGACCTCAGCATGAGAACCATGGGTGTTCACGAACCATCCCAATGTGCACTACGTCAAAATAATAAGGAATCCAACCAACACCTCTTTTTCGGATGCCACTTGGGTAGACATATTTAGAATCACTACACCACTTACACCATTATCCTTGTTAGCCCTCTACTCAATATCATTCATAGACTTTGTAACACTGCAAGTCACCATGAGGATTACACCAGACACAACATGTTGATTGCTTCCATAATTTGGACCATTTGGTTTGTACAAAACAAACACATTTTTTATAACCTCATCTATACTCTATGGAAGATTTTTTCAACATGTTGACATCTATTATCGAGATTTTTCTCATTGCAGGTTGCAACGAAGATAGGAAACACAAGGAGCTTACACCCTTAACGTTGAACCAAATGATGCCAAAACTTAGAAGGACCTCTCCGTCAACCATATCTTGGAAGGTGGTGGCAAAAATTAGACATCAATGTGTGTGACTGTTAATATACCTACAAACGGTGTTTTCTGTGTATCAGGGGCTTGTAATAAGGGTACCCCTCCAATTTTGCTGATGGTGTTATACTACAACTCCTACTATATTTGGGCTCTCTCGTGAATGGGTCTAGGATGATGGGTTGAACACCTCTAGTGTCTCCACCTTTTTTCTTCTTTTACCTTGTGTCGCTAAATGGCTTTGATGTACATAGGCTTTCAAGCTCCCTGCGGGTTGTAATGAGCTTCTATGAATATTTTATCAGGACTTGTTTACCAAAAAACAAAAGTCAAGACAAAATTTCCTGACGTATAGAAAGGGCAAACTTATCACACCACGAAACATATGATATTGCTGTACTATATTAATTTGCACCTATCCTTAAGATTTAAACACTGCTCGCTTTGTAAACATTATCAATGCAGAATGTTTTTTCAAATGTTTGCAGTGATACCATTGTTCAATCAATAACAGGTAGAAATATCACGCCACGGTATTAAATGCCGGAAAGAATTCCTATACCCAATTCCAAAGAAGAAATCGTGATCCCGTATATTGAAACTTTATAAGAAATGCTGATATATTAGCAAACTGTCTCCTAATTTGTTTGTGTATTTACCTAGCAATAATACAGAAGTTCCTCTCTTGAGGTGTATCATTTCTAATATGTTTATGCATTTCACAACTAGCGCCCCCCCCCGGGCTGGTAATGGTGGTGGGCTAAGACTGTATATCTTCCAGTTCGACCTACCAGTTAAATTCTTCCTTGAAGCCAAAGCTGCTTCACCACTCGACAATATCAACTGTGCAACACAAAACCCTCTTCACTTTCCCAGAAAATCTGGGGGCATGGCTTCCACCGAGGCTTTGTTTATTGCCACGCACGCCTTGTCGCAACTATAATTTGGCTTCCAAGCCGGCACTACCATCAATGACCACGGCCCGCCATTTCCGTGGCTTACAACATATATGGCACAACACCACGCCTGTGAGCTGTGCCTTCTTTCACTATGATGACTGAGGAGGGGAAGCAACACAGAGGTACAGAAAAGAATACGATCAACAGCTGCGCATGTGACGGAGTGGTTGGTTGTCGGATCTCTTCTGCGGAAACATATCTGTGCTAGTAGAATGTCTAATGGAAATGACGGCAGTCACCGGCGCCACGTTGGGAGTATCGAGCCCACCCTGTTCATAGCCTGATAATAGAATACAGCTCTCCGTCCTTTAAAATCAAGTATCAGAAGCCTTTTGGCTGGATCCATTCGTTGTAAACTTCAGATCAGTCAGAATTATCCCGTTACAAGTGGACAGTTGTAGGCACATGGGAGCGTGATCATAGCTTCTGCACTGATTTTCAACGGTGTTTTATGACCAATATATATACAGTGGCTTACAAGCATTACAAAAGAGGGCACATGCAGGATGTTGAAACATTATAGAAATGGATCTACCCTGGTGGAGCTGTTCATTGAGCAATTACTATTTCCCAAATTACTTTACTCTTTAGCAAACAGTCGCGCATGTCATCAATGATTATATCAATCCTAGCTGGACTGAGCTTCATGTAAGCGTCACAGTTATTTTTAGAAAATGTGGGTGTGAAATTTTAGTTTTGTTAAACTTAAGCATTAGATAGGATGAAGTACTATGCTGACCGAACTGTAAATCCGGTGCAGAAGTACGCCAATTCTTTGGAGAGTGGTGAAGTCCCCGCAGTTTAGTATGTATATGTTTCTGATCTAAATAAACAGCCGACTACAGCTAGCTCCACTCGTATATGCACCAGCGCCCTTTCGAGGGTGTAGATTTGTCTTGTATACTTTTTTTTTTGTACCTCTGGCTTTATTCCAAGGTGTATTCACTACTAAAAAATACTTCATTGATGATATTTTAGTATGTCATCTTTAGCTTAATAGGTGACGTGGTTGGCAGTCATCTGCCAAATGACTGTCATCTTTTTAGTGTAATCTATGCGCTATGTAGGCTTTGAGGAGTACGTCACCTATGCTTGTTAAAGATTACATTCACGAATGTCTTCTTTTTCTTAAAAGTTAAGATGAAATAATGTCACCTAAATCATGTAAGATGACATGCTTGTACATAACATATGCATGAGATAGATGATAACTCAGTCATTATCTACTGTAAGTGATTACATATATCATCGTTATCATATCCAAAAAATCATATTTATAAATGTCACCTATTTCAGTACATTAATGTCAACTTTTCTTATGAACTGATACCATTTATTGGGTGGTTTACATATTGTAAATCTCACACTGTCACACACAAATAATGCAACGGACACGAGTATAGAAGTGCAGAAATATACACCAAAAGTCAAATGTATTGATATGCCCAAATAGATGTTTACAGAGGGGAGGGTATAGGCCTTGCCCCTTGACATATTTACAGAAAAACATATCTTTTCGGCTGACCATCTTATTTACAGGTGTGTGTAGCTATGAAGATTGAGGCAAGTACTTTTTTATGGCGCTTTGAACAATATTTCTCAAGCTCGTTCTCCACCATGCATTGTCTGTCTCAAGTGAGATTTGATTGTTGTTGGGTGGTGGTACAAGGTATTCTTAAACGTGCCTACCCATCTTGGTTGTTGTTTTGGCTAGGAGACAATGGAGTGAAACTGACCAAGAGGTCTTAGTACTTCAAATGCTTGTCTTGGTACCACATCAAATTCTGAAATCATGTCTGCAAACCAAGACTGCATGTTTTATCTGTTGATACAAACTATTCCATAGTAGGTCCATGAACAAACTGTGAAGCCAGAAGAGTGGATCAGTACAAGAACAATAGAACAAGATAATATACTCAAAAAGTTAAGTGGCCAGTAGGACAGACAATAATGTTACAGCTAGGACAGAGAATAATCTTACAGTCGTCAATGTTAACATAGGCCACTCTGAGTGTCCTTGGAGCTCGTGCGGCCAAATAGCAGGTAAGTGACATCACCTAAAACACCAATCAATGTGAAATTGTCGTAAGCAATATCCTAAACAGCCCAACATGAATTCTAAGCAAATTTCTATCTATTACATATAAATGAGAATAACAATGGAGCAACTTCATTAAAAGTATCGACATGGTTAACAGCCTGCAAATGAGATCACCAGAATAATGTATGATTTGTTCTTGCATGTTCCATTTCTATAGATCACATACTTAAACACAGTTTAAGTCTGGTTGTTCATCCATAAGATTTATCACAATAATACATCAAAAATAGAAAAAGGTAGCAAAACCACATCAGTAATATCATATAGGTATACATAGAAATGAATTTAGAGTATAAGTTTTGACTTATTGTTCACCATGTGAGTTGTTATGTTGTGCGTACCAGCTAATTCAGCCTTATATCACAGCTGATTCGACTAATGTAGCATACACGACATGACATATAATGTATCATTAACTTATCTAGAACCAATACCACGATAGAATCAAAGTGACCCACAACTAGTTACAAGCAAAAGTACAAAACCTTAACTTCCAGAACATCATTTTAAGAATAGAAATTTACTAGCACGAGTTTATAATCAGTTAACTTTAGAACATGAAATGTAATGTCAAATCAGCAAGATTTGTCTAACATGTATACGATCCAGCAATAAACACATCCACCTTAGCTAACATTGGAAATGTAGTAGCGCAGTTTATAATCAGTATATTCAGAACACAAGATAATATCTCAGAACCATAGGAGGTTTGAGAAGTATATTTCGTTTGGAGGAGGTTAACCCCTATTTAATTTTCTTCAAGGGGGATTCAGAAGGAAGAGAAAATGAGACAGGGGAGATCCATACAGGGGGTGATGGGTGCAGGAAAAGAAGGGGGAAAGGAGAAGAAGAATAGAAGGGAAAATCTTGGGAGATAGAAAGAGAAGTAGCCGAATCAGGAAAATCAAAGGGTTTGCGGGTTGGAGTGAAATCACACAGAACTAGGACATACATAAGCACATTGATGAGAAACGAGGGATTTGCGCACCTCAATCTTGCATAACGAGGTTATAGAAGCTTCACAACAACCTGGGAGGTGCAGGCTTGATGATCTGCTTGTTGTCTTGAGGCCACCGACAACTGGTTGACTTCCTTGTCTGGTGCCTGGACAGCAACTTGGTGTCGAGCCGCTTGGCGTGGAGCTTCTTGGCATCGATGAGGCCTGAGGACTGAGGAGCTTTACAGAGGTATTATAGCCTGATAGGTGCACGATTGTAGATCTATTCGATGTCTTGGCACCACTGGAACTTTGTTGATGTCGTTGTGTGGCGTCTGGAGTCGAGACAGCAGCTCGACGCTTGGCGTCGGGGCGGCACGGCAGCAGCTCGTCGCTTGGCATCGGGGCGGCACGGCAGCAGCTCGTCACTTGGCGTCGGGGTAGCACGGCAACAACTCATTGCTTGTCGTCTCAGCTTCCTTCAAGCATCCTTCACAGCGTGCTTCGAGCCTCCGCCATCGCCTGAGAGGGGATGGGGGAAGAGAGGTCGCGGACGCCACAGAGAGACTGAGCGATGCGTGGAGTCAATGAATCAAAAAGGGGATGGGGGTTAGGGCAACTGATGGGAGATAATGGATCCCAACCGGGATCTGCTAAAAACCTACCCCATATCGGCCCACCGTTTTTAGGACCCAAAATACAAACCGGACCCAAAATACCCATTATAAATTGGGTCGGGTTGCCTTGGGTTAGTTGGGTATGGGTTTAATGGGGAAATTTGCCATCCCTACCTGACATCAGGCACCATTGGTCCAGAAGGGCACTCATCACTATTGGCTATGTTGTGGGCAAACTGGAGGCCTTCGATTTATCAGGTGGCGGAAAGAAGGTGGGATCAACCTGCATGTGTGTCGGAGTGCAACTAGTAGAAGGTCAAATAGTAAGAGGATAAGAGGATCAAAGGTCGGTGTCCCAGTTTAACAAGTATAGGAAACTGAAGAGGTGGGGGACATTGATGTAAACAAGGTTGGGCGTGTGGAAGTTGCCTCGGAGGGCAACTCTACAGTTGCTATGACTGATGAGCAGGAAATTGGATATTCCCTCTCAATACTAGGTCAGAGAGACGTAAATATAATATGATGAATGTAAGTTTAGATCACACAAATTTTCAAGTAGCACAAATGAAACGATATGATCCATCTGTCATCTCAGAACTGGAAACCACCGTCGTCTCGACACTGGACAACACCGCTGGTGGTGCGTCTTCCATGTTAGATACAACAATTCTCTTCATTCTTTTCCTTCACCATCCCTCTAATCCTTCATTTTCCCTCTGTATCTATGTACTCTAATCCCTTATTTCTTCCTTGTGGTGGTGCCACCCCTATTAATACAACTTAGAGTGACCATCTGATCCATCGAATCAATTGCTTGGATGTCCCAAATCATCAGGTTCCACCCCATCACAATCCTCCCACCCTCAATATGATCATGGTTTGAGGTATACTCCCAACCATTCAAGAGCATATCCTTCATCTTATTGTAACAATCTCGTTTGATGTGAGTCTCTATGCACACATAATTTGACATCTCCAACTTCCTTATTAGCTCCCTGACCTTGCTTTGCTTATATGGTAGGGAAGCTCCTCACACGTTCCATGTGAGAATTTACATTTGAGTCCCTGACAAACTAAATATCTTCTATAGTGAGGATGGTCAATGCTCTATCCAAATAGTGAATTCAACCCAATTAGACCTCAAAATAAAATAAAAATTGATGAATTCGGGAGGCTATATTATTCACCCCGTTCTCCCCATGCAGGCTTAAAACTAACATTACAAATATTAACCATACAACTAGCTTTAACCCTGCCCTCCTCGTGTTGTGTCACGACCCACCACCACAATAGGCGTTGCGACCATTATGCAACATGTGTCGCACTGGAGACAACCCAAACACAATGTAACGTTATGCCCAACATGGGACAACAACAACATGATCAAAGAAAAAAGGCAACGTCGCGACTGAAGCCCAAGAACAACGTTGTGACCAACTACTACACCTAGGCGTCATGACCCTCTCACAATACAACACCGAGACTATCTCGATGACAGACGTAGCGACCATGATAGAACATGATACAACAACATTAAAGCAAGGCTTTACGACCAATGTTACACATAGGCATCATGACCAACCCACAACACAAAGTCGCACCCCACCCTCATAACACAACATCTTGACTGTCAGACGCAACGTCGCGACCAGACCAAAATGAAGTGTCAGGTCGAGAAGCAGAATGGACCATAACGACTGAAACAAGACCAACCATCACAACCAAAACCATCCCATGTCCTTGAAAATACATTTGGGAGGTTCCATGGAACATATGAAGATAATGTCATCTCACAGTAAGTCCTTAAAATACATTTGGGAGGTGTCAGGTCACATATCATGACAACGTCCTCTCACAACAAGTCCATAAAAATGCATTTGGGAGATGTCAAGGCCCATTTCAAGACAAATGTTATCTCACATCACATCCCTAAAAATGCATTTGGGAGGTATCAGGGCCCATTTCAAGACAAATATTATCTCACATCAAGTCTTTGAAAATATATTTGGGAGGTGACACGACCCATATCATGATAGTGTCCTTTCACAACATTTCCCTTCAAATGCATCTGGGAGGTTTCAGGCCCCATTTGAAGACAAATGTTATCTCACATCAAGTCCCTAAAAATGCATTTGGTAGGTTCCACGACTCATATCTCACAATGCAACATTGCGACTGTCTCCACGACACACGTCACAACCGTGATAGAACGTGATACATTAGAGCTAAAGCAAGACATCACGACTAGCATTACACATAGGTTTCACGACCAACCCACAACACAACATCGTGACCCACCCTCACAGTACAACATTGTGATTGCAACAAACACAGTGTCACAACCAGACCAAAATAAAGTGTCACGTCCAAAAGAAGAATAGACCATCCCAACTGAAACAAGGTCAACCATCACAACTAAAACAACACCAATTGTCTGACCTCAAACACACAAGATGCACATCTTTCTCGACCCACAACACAAGAGAAATGATAGTCTTGACCAAAACAAGGCCTAACAACAATAACATAAGTGTCATCAAGGTCAAAACTCATAGATCCAAGATCATCAAATCCTACAATGAGCAGTGATGTTTTTTTTTCCAATGATGTCAGGTCTCATATCATGACAACATCCTCTCATAACAAGTCCATAAAAAAGCAAGTCCATCAAAACTCATAGATCCAAGATCATCAAATCCTACAACAGGGTGCCATGACCCATATCTCACAACACAACATCGCGATTGTCTCCACGACGCACATCGTGACCGCGATAGAACGTGATACAACAACGTTAAAGCAAGGCGTCAAAACCAGTGTTACACATAGGCTTCACGACCAACCCACAACACAACGTCGCGACCCACCCTCAAAGCACAATGTCGCGACTACAACAAATGTAGTGTCGTGACCAGATCAAAATGAAGTGTCACATCTAAAAGCAAAACGGACCATCACGATTAAAACAAGGCCAACTATCACAACTAAAACCATCCCAAGTCCTTGAAAATACATTTGGTAGGTGTCGTGGAACATATGATGATAATGTAATCTTACAGTAATTCCTTAAAATGCATGTGTGAGGAGCTATGACCCATAACATAACAATGTCCTCTCAAACAAGTCCATTAAGATTCTTTAAGGAGGGACTAGGTCCTATGTTATGACATTGTCTTCTCATAAAAAAGTCCTTGAGATGTGTATATATGTATTGCCCTCTTAACTATTCATAAATAGACATCTATGAGTTGAGGGACAATTGAAGCTTGGTTGATTGTGTGCTTATGGCAACTACCTCCCATTTGTAGGAATCTTTGCTGGGGGTGGGAGGTCTATGTACGATGTTTCTAAGGAGAAATTTTCCTTGTAAGAAAAAGGCTCATTGGCCTTAGAATGATCACCAAAGAGACATGTATGAGTTTGGTGATGATTTTCATGCCAATATCCCTTTATGGATCACTTAGAAAGACTCTCAACAACATTTTCTCTCACACATCTCCTTTACAAGTTGTCAAATAAATGTACTGATATATCCCCATGAAAATGCCTTTAGGAGGATCCATGAACTATACCATGACAGTGTTCACTCACAACAAGTTCCTTGAAATGCATCTTTGAGGACTTGTGGTCCATATCTTGATAGTGTCCTCTCACAGCAAGTTCCTAAAATTGCATTTGTGAGGAGATTGGGCCCATATCATGAGAATGTCCACTCATGAAAATCTCCCAAAATGTATTAGTGAGGAGCCATGGTCTATATCATGACAAAGTGTGTTGATAGAAAGTTTGTGAAAATGCCTCTGGGTGGAGCTAGAGGCCATATCATGATAGTGTCCTCTCATAGCAAGTCCTTGAAAATGCTTAGATTTGAGACATGTATTTATGTATTGTCCTCTTAACTATTCATAAAAGAGATGTGTATGAATTTGGGGGTGAATGGAGCAAGGTCGTTTGAGTGCTTTCGACAACCACCACTCTTTTGCAGCAATTGTTGTTGGCGGTGGGTGGTTTATGCAAGCTGCTATCAAGGAGCAATTTGCCTCACAAGAGAAATACCCATTAGCCTTAGAATGTTCAAAAAAGAGACATATATGAGTTTGGGGAAAGATTTTTATGCCAATATACCTCTAAGATTGACACTATCATGGAGCCGCCATATCCCCCATCCCCTTCCAGGGAGCCACCATATCTCCCTCACATCCAGTAGGCCCACGCGGATCCCTGATCCATGAGGAAGCTATGAATACGTCTTCCAATGCTTCTCTCTGCCATAGCTCCCGGATCAAGGACGCCCATTCTTCCCTATTCTTTGGGTCTGGTTATTGACTCCCAGGTGATGCCATGACCTTTACCTCCCCAAAGGAAACTCACGAAGAGATCTTATGCCTTCTCGATAATAAACATCAACATTTCCGACTGCCTGGTCCAAAAAATGAACTTCCCCATGAGCACCGTGTTGCAAAGCACCTGCCGCCCAGCCATGGAGATGTTTAGTCCAGTCCATCTATCAATGGTTATCTTGAGATCATCCACAAGGACCTCAAAATCCCTTCCTTTCCCTCGCCCCCCCCCCCCCCCCCGATATCAGAATCCCCAGGTATTTTGTGGGGAACTGGCCTCGGGGCAACCCAGCTGCCACCCGCAGCCTTCCTCGCCTAGCATCATACGACCGTGAGAAAAACACCTTGGATTTGAGTTGGATTATGTAGAGGACCATGAGTCTCCTGAACTTTTCCATCACCTTCTGGGTATTCCTCAGGTACTTGGCATGGCCATCCATGAACACCATGACATTGTCGGCGAACACCAAGTGTGAGAGGACAGGTGTATGTTTCACCTTAAAGGTTTTTAGCATCCCTTCAGCCTCAGCCCGCTTGAACCCCACCGAGAGAGTCTCCATGATGATGGAGAATAGTAGGGGAGAGAGGGGGTCACCCTGCCTCAGCCCATTGGTCGCCTTGAACAAGACGTGTGGGACCCCATTAACTAACACTGAGAACAAAGTGAACTCCACACAATGCGAGGTGATTCTGATCCATCTAGTAGAGAAACCCATGGCACCCATGATGTCATTGAGAGCCATCCAATTCACATGGTCATAGGCCTTGGTGATGTCGACCTTGACACAAGCCTTCTTAGTCGAATGTTTCTAGCTGAAAGAAGAAAGGAATTCCGCCGCCAGCAGGGTGCCATCGCTAATCGATTTCCCCTGCATAAAAGCTAGTTGATTAGGGGAAATGATATTAGGTAGAATTGTCTTCAGTCACCTAGACAGGAGCTTGGAAGAGACTTTGTAGAAGACTGAGTAGCAAGCAATGGGCCTAAAATCAGCCATGGTCGACGACAAGTTCTTCTTGGGTATTAACCTAATGAAAGCGTGGTTAACCTACTTCACCAAGGTCGCCCCACCATGAACTACCGCATAGCTATATTATGTTATTGGAATTGAATTCATACTAGAATGAAACAAGGCCAACCATCACAGTCAAAACAACACCAACTGTCTCGACCTCAAATGCAGATGGTGTACTTCTTTCTCGACCCAAAACACAAGAGAAATGACAATCTTGACCAAAACGAGACCCAACAACCCATGTCACGATAGTGTCCTTTCACAACATGTCCCTCTAAATGCTTTTGGGAGATGTCAGGGCCCATTTCAAGACAAATTTCGTCTCACGCCAAGTCCTTGAAAATACATTTGGGAGGTGTCATCACACATATGATGACAATGTCATCTCATAACAAGTCCTTAAAAATGCATTTGGGTGGTGTCAGGTCCCATTTCATGACAACGTCCTCTCATAACAAGTCCATCAAAATGAATTTGGGAGGTGTCAGGGTCCATATCATGAAAAATGTCATGACCAATATTGTGATAACATCCTTTCACAATATTTCCCTTCAAATGCATTAAGGAGGATACATAGCCCATATATTGGCAACGTCCTCTCATAATAAGTCCCTAAAAATGCATTTCAGTGAAGTTTGGGCCATATCATGACAATTCCCTCTCACGCCAAGTCCTTGAAAATACATTTGGGAGGTTTCATCGCACATATGATGACAATGTCATCTCACAATAAGTCCTTAAAAATGCATTTGGGTGGTGTCAGGTCTAATTTCATGACAACATCCTCTCATAACAAGTCCATTAAAATACATTTAGGAGGTGTCAGGGCCCATATCATGACAAATGTCATCTCATATCAAGTATTTAATAATTCATTTAGGAGGATCCAAAACCTATATCATGGCATTGAGCTCTTACAACAACTCCTTAAAAATGCATTAAGGAGGATCTAGTGCCCATATCTTGACAATGTCGTTTCACAACAAATCTTTACAAATGCATTTGGCTAGATTTGGGGCCCATATCACCACAATGTCCTCTCACAACAAGTCCCTAAAAATGCATTTGGGAGGTGTCATGGCCCATATCATGATAGTATCATCTAACAACAAGTCCCTCAAAATGCATTTGGGATGATCTAAGACCCATATTATGATAGTGATGTCTCACAACAAGTCCCTAAAATTGAATTTGTGAGGGGTCAGGGCTCATATCATGATGTTTTCTTCTCACAACAAGTCCCTAAAATTGTTTTGAGAGGAGTCAATGCCCATGTCATGAAAGTGTCCTCTCACAGCAAGTCTCTGAAAATACAGTTTGGAGGTACTTGGGCCCATATCATGACAAATGTCATCGCATATCAAGTCTCTAACAATTCATTTAGGAGGATCTATGACCTATATCATAACATTGAGATCTCATAGCCTATGAAGTGTTCCACTCTATGAAGAGAGAAAAGGGGAAGAAAAAAGGTAGTCTTGCTATGAATTTGGACATGTCCAAAGCATACGACATGGTGGAGTGGAGTTTCCTTGATGTGGTGATGGAGAAGATGGGTTTTGGGATGAAGTGGAGGAGTAAAGTCAAAGATTGCATCACATCTGTCTAGCACACTTTTTCTATAAACGGGGATCAGACCAAAAGCACAAAGCCTACACGTGGACTTCGCCAGGGTGACCCTCTATCCCATATCATGAGAATGTCCTCTCATAGCATGTGGATGGAGGTGTATATGGGAGGATCTATGACCAATATCATGTCAATGTGCTCTCACAATAAGTCCCTAAAAACAAACTTTTGAGGAACTATGACCCATATCACGATGGTGTCCTCTCACGGGAAGATCCCAAAAATGCATTTTGGAGGAGCCACATCACATATCATGAGAATGTCCTCTCCCAACATGTCATTGTAATTGCATTTGGGAGGATATGTGACCACTATCATGATAGTGTGCTCTCACGGTAAGTCCCTAAAAGTGAATTTCTTAGGAGCCAGGGCCCATATCATGATGGTGTCGTCTCACAACATGTCACTGAATATGTTTCTGGGAGGAACCAGGGCCCATATCATTATGGCATCCTCTCACATAAAGTCTTTGAAAATGCATATGAGAGGATCCACCTCCAATATCATGACAATGTACTCTCCCAACATGTCATTGTAATTGCATTTGGGAGGATATGTGACTAATATCATGATAGTGTGCTCTCACGATAAGTCCCTAACTGAGGAGTCAGGGCCCATATCATGATGGTGTCGTCTCACAACATGTTACTGAATATGTTTTTGTGAGGAACCAGGGCCCATATCATTATGGCATCCTCTCACATCAGGTCTTTGAAAATGCATTTGACAGGAGCCACATCACATATCATGAGAATGTCCTCTCCCAACATGTCATTGTATTTGCATTTGGAAGGATATGTGACCACTATCATGATAGTGTGCTCTCACAGTAAGCCCCTGAAAATAAATTTCTGAGGAGTTAGGGCCCATGTCATGATGGTGTCATCTCACAACATGTCACTTAATATGATTCATATAATTTCTCAAAAGATTACATAAAAGCTCTCACAGAAGCGCAAGCAACAAATTGGGTTGACAATCCTTGTTGGATGGAAAAACCCAAGGACCCAATAAAATCATTACATGTAGATGAAGGCATCCTAAGATTCCTATTTATATATGTTGAAGGCGTCGAAGAAGAGAAATTGCATCGTCGGCAGGCACCCCAAAGGTCTCAAAGGCGAAAGGTAGAAAATGATGTTGATTGGCCTCACATGCTGTTCCATGTTTATGAAATTTTTGTATTGCTGCCTCGGACGCTGCCTGCCCTACTTTAAAGTTTTTTGAAAGGATACCTGTCAAGGGAGAAACTCTTGTTAGGTCAACACAGGCATGTTTTCCATTCATCCAGTGAAATAAAAGAATGTATGCAGGTCGCAACGAATGAACACCATCAGATTGAGTGCTAAGGAAGGCCAAAGGAGCTTCTTTCAAAACCTTTAACCCAGATCGAGTGCCAACATCATGACAAAACTTATAACCAGGCCGCGAGCGGCAGTTTACTGCATGATCACCAAAGACATCAATATCTGTGATGTTGCAAATTAGACAACGTTCATCACCTGGATACAAGGGAATCATAAGCCAATATCGAAGGATAGCTCGATACTCAATGGGTAACATAGACAGACCAAGGCCATCAATAGGAACAACCCTCAAAAAAATTTGTGCATGACCGGCTTGTAAAAAAGTGAGAATAGCATGTTGCCGTAAGGATAGGTCACTTGCCATGATTTGCTGGATGACCGTTTTGTAGTAAGCGTCTACCAAAATAGACTGGGTCTTTGGGGTGGTAGAATGCATACTTGTCAACATAGACCAACATAAAGATGGCAATATATTGCATATGCAAGCATGTGCTTGGACAAAGGGGAACCCTACAGGCACGCATGTGACCTCACACAACATATGGTCTTGGAGATCTTTAGTGTGTATCTGAGAGGAAACAAAAGCAAATTTATTGACATCATGAGAGGATTGATCCCCAATCCCCCTAGATGCATAGGAAGTGTAGCCAAACACCATTGTAAATCACCAAAACATGGGCCGTCACCAACCACAATGCGCTCCAGACAATAAAGAAGACCATGATAAAAAATATCCAACACAAGTGTGATAGAAGAAGGAGGTGTTGTACGAAGATCAAACAATAGTTTGGGCATCCCAACACAAGACCTAAGAAGAAGAAGCTCACATTGTGGGTCCTGGAGTGAGGACATGCGATCCATCATATCAAGGGTCTTCATCACACGTTTCTGGAGAAGTTCCTTCACAAAGGATGTGTCTGTAGAAAATTGGGCCACCTAGAATCTTCACTCCACACTCTGGATGAGAGATGTCAGTTGGAAATAAGCCCACATTCGAGCCTCATCTAGGGTCATCAGATGGCCAAAAAAATCTATCTTCTTAGTATTGAGATGAAGACCATACATCGGGCCTCACTCCTGAATGAGGGATAGAGCCTTAGAAACAACCTTTGTGTCCCCAATGAGGGTACCATCATCAAGGTAGAAAGAAAGGAGGTCAAGTTGACATGCAGCCTTTGCCTATAAAATAAGAGGGTGGAGTCCCAGGGAAAAAAGTAGGGGGCCTAATGGGTCACCTTGTTGTACCCCGATAGAAGAAAAAAGAGGCTTGCCATGATCCATATAGAGAGGAGATGGAGATCTATAGAAAAACTCAACCCATCGTACAATAGAAGGGTAATGAAGACGAACCTCTCAGAATATGGTAGATCTATCAACCATGTTGAAGGCATTGTTGAAGTCAATAAGAGCCATGGTGACTGTAGTGTGGTGTTGTTGTTCATAGACAAGTCGAGTGACATCGTGTAGAAGGGCCTCAACACCACCAGAAATACCAAAACCATACTAATGATCCATAAGATAAGGGACGACATCAGAACTTACACCCTTTTCCGCAACTTTGGATACAAGGCGCTGCCAAATAGAACCCATAGAAATAGGCTGAATGCCATTGTCTTATTTGAGAAAAGGAGTCAATGGAGAACTAGAAATGTAGGGAGCTAGGGAATCTGGACAATGACCAGTGAGCCAAATATTCACCACAGTTGAAACTACATTAAAAAAACCATCTTTCATTGTAGTGGAAACCCCACACATATAATCAATAAGATGTTGTGATCGTAGGCCATCACATGCGCAAGCGGTCCCTTTTTACGAATGATAAAATGGCTTCCTCAATCATAGAACAAGAAGCAACAAATGGAGAGCTAGAAATTTCAGACTGAGGTTGTACCAATGGCAGTGGAGGTTGAGGGTGTTTAGCTTCAAGATAAGAATAATTAGCAGCTTTTGTGGGGGTAACACCACTAGAGGATATAACACAGATGGCAGTAGAAAATTGGCCATCTTTGATCTTAGACTTGGCACGTGAAATACAAGCTTCAGAAGAATGTTCTCGCCCGGTTGGACAACAATGAGACAAAATATGAGCCAGGAGTTGTTGAATGCCATTAGGTCCTGAATTCCAAGTCTCCAAAGCCTTAAGGATCATAAGTTGTTGTAGAGAGATGCGTTTTTGAGAAGACTGTTCTTGAGAAGACTTAGGGGAGAAGCGATACAGAACACATGCTGGAAGCAACAAAAGACGAATCAATGCATCAATAGAGAGTGGGCAAGAAGCCACCTCGAGTAAGCAAGCACGAAGAGTGTCAACAAAGGGCAAACGACAAAGAAGAGGGATGCTTTTTACGATAGGGGCACCCATGCAGAAGACAGAATCTCGAAGATCTGTGTCGAGCTATAGTCAGTCAACAGGCAGAGGCGGTGGCTCAATACGCTGACGAGCTGACAGGGTGTAAGGAATAGAATCTGGAAAGCCAGAATTGATGGGAGCAGGCAAACCAACTATCACATCGAGTGATGTCTCACCAGGCTATTGAGTTAGAGTGGTAGTAACATCAGAGCCATAAGAAGCTTGATGAGGACATGCTTTAGACCATGGCATGATGCCAAGACAGACACCACACATCCAATGCTTGGAAGAACAAAGAGCAAACACCAAGCCCTCCCAAACATCTGCATACTCCAACGCCTTACGGGTTCCATCAACATGACTCAGTGAAGATAAATGAACAACCCAAAGATGATTACCAAAACTGTTAGCTGCTAACGGTTTGCCACGACATGTATGGAGGATCCTAAAAGGACATGAAACTTGTGTAGTAGGTCCAACCATGCAGGATGTAGGCCCCACACGATAAATGACCACAGGAACAACCTCATGGCTTTTCACTTGTGACAAAGCAAGACGGTCATAATGTGTCAATGGCGATGTGGTAGAACTAAAATTTTCCATTAAAGAGAGTCAAACTGAGACATGGAGGGAACCCTCTCATGTATGGCGGCCAGCAGGACAGTCCTTCCTGCTGGGTTGACCAGTGCCAAGCCTGCTTAACACACGACTATAGGGATCCGTGTATGGGATGCCGCCTTTGGGGATCAATGTTGGACTCTATAGTATCGATCCTCGACGTGTTGAGACCTAGACGACTAGGCACCAGGGATGCTCCGAGCACGTTCTTGCCCTAATCCCTTACTGTTATGGGCATGGTTGCCAAAAAAGGGCAGCCACTACCGGTATGGCCAAGTCCAATAAAATTTGATAAGTTGAATCAGACTTGAAGTTATTGCCGAACCTTTCTAGTCTCCTTCCGTCTGCATTCGGGAGACACTATGGTAAGTCGGATCTAGATACTATGGTGTGGGGGAACAAGACGAGCAGAGAACCCCTGCCATCAGCGACACTAGGGTAGGTGCAATAATTAATCAGAGGTAGGTGGGAGCCAAACAGAATCATCGCCAGTGCCCATGACACATGCAACGGCTCGGCACCCTCACATCGCATCATTGTCCAGCGCACGGTGACCAAATAAGTGTTGATATATTCCAACAAAAATACACTCGGGACGAGCCATGACACATTTCTTCTCATAAAAAGTCTTTTTCAATGCATTTCTTAGGAATTGGGATCCATATAGTGACAATGTCCACTCACAACAATTCTCTAAAAATGCATATGTGAGGGTTGGGGCCCATATCACAAGAATTTCCTCTAACAGCAGGTCCCCCATAATGCATTTGTGAGAATTCAAGGCCCATATCAAGACAATGTCCTCTCATAGTAATTCTGTAAAAATTCTAAGGTTAGGTAACATGAATTTATGTCATCTATAACTTTGGTGATACACATACATGTCACCTAAATGTAATGTCTCCTTGTATATTACACTTGACTCATATACATGTGTAAACCCCCATTAGAACATAGGTGATTCAAATATATGTCACCTATAGTGTGTCACCCTTTCAAGTATGATAAAATGTTTGTCACCTATGTTGCACAGACTACACATGACATACATGCATGTCACCTAAAGTATGTCACCCTTTCAAATATACAAAAATGTATGTCATCTATTTTGCGTAGGCCTACATAGATTATAAGTCATGTACAAACACGTCACCTAAAGTGCATAACTTTTTACATGATTGTCATCTATACTATGTTTTTTGGTAGTGTATGTACCCTTTTAGGAGCTCTCTGGATGTACCATTCTCTTATATAGTGAAACTTCACCTCTCCTCCCATAGAATAGGTCATTTGATCAAACTTCAGGAATTTTTTGCTATCTAATTCCATCATTTTATCTCATCCATGGTTTTTCTACATGGGTTCAACATAGTCTTATATATGAATTCTCAACAAATTGGTATCAAAGCTCAAGGCTGAAGTTTGCAATGATGTCGACCTCTTACAAGGACAAAAAGTTTTATTGCTCATGGGTTAATAACAGATTAGATTAATGGATTGATGTGTAATAAGGCATCACTAAACCTTTGCTAGAGATCAATAATATGCAACAGTATGATGTTAGAAGAAGAACTTATGGATGAGA
Organism: Alisma plantago-aquatica; assembly: GCA_963693085.1. Classification (NCBI taxonomy): domain Eukaryota; kingdom Viridiplantae; phylum Streptophyta; class Magnoliopsida; order Alismatales; family Alismataceae; genus Alisma; species Alisma plantago-aquatica. The sequence goes on along the minus strand of OY856414.1, from coordinate 224,582,277 downwards.
AGCACGTCATCTAATTGTCATCATCCTACAAATTTTTGTTGAAGTCACTAGATAGACTATTTGTGCTGATTTTTGGAAGATACATGCCGATCTTTACATAATAAATTCGCTTCAAATAACTATATAGTTGGCCCAATAGCATTACATAGACCCATCTTGATGAATGACAATTTCGTGTAATGTTATTTCTAGCTATGTTATTAAGCATTTTAAGGGACATAACACTTCGAAAATTGGAAATGTACTTATCACTATGCATGGAAATCAGTTGAATTTTTCATAACCGTGTACCTGACCTGACTTGTTTGTGTTAGACCCAAACCTGAATATGAACCTGAATTTATTAACTTCAAGGTATATACCCGACCCCCCTGACCTATTTGTGTCTGACCCAAACCTGAATATGAACTTGAATTTATTGACTTCAAGGTAGATACCCGACCAAGTCGACCTGACCTAAAGTGATTAAATCATGACACTATATTCAACGGAAACATTCATTTCATGATCTCGAATTGTATTCAAACATGTTTCAAAATCCATCACACATATTCAAAGACAATATTTAGATATTAAATTCATTACATGAATAATATTCAGTTATTTCCATACACTAGACAATATTCAATTCACGAACTTGAATCATATTTATTCATGTTCCAAAATCAAATATATATTTTCAAAGAGAACACATATTCTCAGTTTCATAGGAAGTAAAATACCACATTCAATGACATATTCTGTCTGATTCATAAACAAATAAAATCATGACACCAACTATTTGAATCATATTCATAAACAAAAGTGATACATTGGAAACAAACTTAATATGAAACAAATTGATTGGGTACACTTTTCTAGAGGGAGATGCTTTCTCTAGGGATTTTCTCAAGCATGATGATAAATTTGAAGAATATCTCCATCATCTGGATATTAGCAACCTGACAAAAAGTACAAAGCACAAGAGTAGACTCTAGTTAACATAAATACAATCATGAAATGTAATATTTAATTACAATCTCAAGTTAACATTTACTACAAACAATGTTCTATCTTTGCTAACATATTTTGGTGAGATACAATTGTGGATTGATTAGTCATTAACACATGCTAAATTGAATTATTGCCTCAATACAAGCAAGAAAAAATTGGGTAATACAATAACATAGACTAATAAAATCATCATTATGAGTAAGAAAATAATACACGCAAGACTTCCTAGAAATCATACGTGACAAAGTGGAATTTTGCATAAGTATGATGAAATTACAATTTTGCCCAATTTATGTTCACTCATGATCTCAAATTATTTTTCTTGTCTTCATAGTCATTATTGAGACCCAAATCCAAAATATGGTGAACAATGTGAACTTTATACACATTATAACACCTTATATTTCATTATTTCATCACTTTGTCCAAAGAAGAAAATGTGTCCATCAAACATTGTTGGTTCTCAAACTTTTTCTAAAGGTTATCTACATTTTTATGATGTTGGGGTACAAATTTGAGAACAATTGGACATTCCTATGATTTTCTATGATTTCTTGAAAGTAATGTGTTGAAAATCCTTTGATTTTCCTTTTAATTGGCCTTTTCCATGTCAGCAATATGTGTCAAACGATCAGGGGCAATTCATAGCCCTTGGATCCGACCCATGGGGATCCAGCCAAATTTGACAGCTGATGGGTTGTCTCCTACCTCCCACAATCAGTGGGGAGGAGTTAAGGAGGACCGAGACTTGGAAATTGCCGAATAGGACCCGATTCAAATTTCTAACTGAGAAAATCTCTTAGTCTCGTGATTTCGCGCTCAACGATCCCTTGTTTGACCATCTTTATTGTGTCGTTACTCCCTCCCCATGAGTTTCTTACTTGCTACTCTCTTTCTGGCGGCCATGGATGCTGCCCCAAACTCGGTTTGCCCTAAAACCTAACCCTCAGTCCTATATAAAGTCCTCCTAAGACTCATCTACACCTCACCAAGCAACGAGCCTTGTTTTCGCTCTCGATTTTGGCCTCTGGAAGCCTTTTTCTCCTCAATGTTTTCCTCTAATCTGGTGCAACACCGCCGAGTAGCTTGTTTGGGTGTCCTCCCTCCTCGACCATTCTCCCTAAAACACCACCCCCTTCTGCTTCACGAGGGAGAAACAAGCCTGGACGACACCTTTCTAGGCCATGCAGATGCTTCCTTCCCCAGGAACACACATACCGGTGAGCCTCCCTCTGCCTGGTTCCCACGCTCGTAAGGGACTGCTGTGCGAGGAAGAAAGGGTCTCGGACCAGCTGGTCCAGGAAGGGGAGCCCCGGTCGAATACTTAGTTGAATTGAGGTCTGAACCAAGAAATCTAGTATGAACCAACCAATTTAGCCACTGAACTAAGTTCTTTAATATATTGGACCAGTGAGCCACGTGGTGCGATCTTGGCCATCCAATTTTGGATCCAACGACCCTCATATTCCTTATTTAAGGTATTACTTCTTCTCTCTGCTCAAAATTCAAATAAATGATCGGATCTTGCAAAAATCATATATGTTGATTCCTAACTCCAAAAATGATGAAAAAATAGTCAATCTTGATCAGAAAAACCCAGTGAATCGACTAAAAATACTTTGGAAACCTGATTCCAAACGATTCTCACTAATATATCTTACTCTTGATCTATTGCTTATATAATTGGTCTAAATGACTCTATTTTTGGTTAATCTTGACTAAACACTAAAAACCCTAATTCTTGACTCTAATGTTCATATTGAGACTTGAAAATCATATTTGACCGATTAATGATCTAGATTTATATTTGTTGACTTGATTCAATGTTGATTATAAGGAATATGAGTAATCTTGGTATTGATCTTAATCTTGCAAAACACTTGATATAGTTTTGACCTATCAATCTGATCTTGATTACATTAAGTAGCATGCTGGTAATCTAGAATATGATGATGACTTGGATAATGATCATAAATTAGGGTTAACAGATATGATGCTAGAAAACCTAGGTAAGTCATTCACACTTGAATATAATGTATACTTGAATAAATGTTGGACATATTGAAATATTGATTATAAGTGAATGACCCAACCCTAAGGTTCACATAGGAAAAGTGTAACCCTAATCTCGAATATTGAAACATAATTTTCAAATATCATGATCTTAACCCTTGATCCAAACATTGTGTTTTAGGATCTAACTCAAAGGGTCGACCTGTTACTAGTGGATCTATACTCAAAATCTCAGTGAAAGGTACACTATTATATAACTCCTCCTTGATTGTATGAAGATACTTTTATGTATCTCTTAACTATATTCTTGGCTATTTACTTGGATGAGTTATTGTTCCCTATGATTAGTCTTCTATTTTTCTATACTATATTTTGAAAAACATGAAAACATAAATTGCATGCCCATTATGACTACCCATATATTGATAATGATGATGATATTGATAATGTTGATAATGTTGATATTGAGTAAAACAACCCCCTCAGTTGAAGGTGGGACTTGTACATTGGCCTCCTATGTTCCTATCATGAGAAGGAGCCTAGTGACCTTCCCCATCATGTTGGGGTAATAGAGTCACACAATATATATAAGCATGCTTCTCGAATTACAACATAATGGGAACTCATAATAAAAGTTGAATTGTTTGAAAAACTTGTCGAATAAATGTTGGTTTTGCAAATTGCTTGTTATTCTTTTGAATATAAGTACTCCCAAGTATACTTATTTTCTTATAAAGTGTTTTACTTGATTTTGATAGCGTATCGTGCAATTGCATGATTGTGTCTCGATTTTCTTGATTTTAGGTACAAATGGAATATTGAATAAGATCGCTTCTGCACTCATACACTCCTGATGACAAAGATAAATCAGATATATCTCCATATTGGGTTATTTTGTTCTTTAATTATCCAGTTTTTGAGTTATTTATTTCTTATTTTATATGCCATTGTGATTGATCCTATTGGGCCACTCAGGGACGGGCGCTTCAATCCTTTTTCTACTGTCTAGGAAGTGGGATTGGGATTGGGGTAAGAACAGTTCCGTGACATCATATGAGTCGATTTGAAAAAAGTGTTCTCTTCATTTGAATAGTTATCATCATTATCAACCACTCAAGGTAGAAAACTTTGGAAATTACCAACACCATTGGAAGAAATTAGTTGAATCAGGCAACCTAAAGCTAAAAAACACATATGTTAAGAAAGATAACCACATAAGGTGTAAGTTTAAAATGAAAGTGATCAAGTATTGAAAAATGTGTCTTATACAAAACACAAGACCCTATGACAAAATATAATTACAATTGGGCATTAGATTCCATGATTGACTTATGTTTTAGGCACTATATTACTTTAATAAAGACTATGACCATCAACATCTATAAACATCCTACAATTCCATTAGTTTCCATAGTCCATGTTAGATGTCCATGATTAACCAATCTAATTAATTCTAGTTAGCACCAGAAATGGATTCACGTCTCTATGAATTAACATTATGAACCCATGTTAGACCATATATGAAAAAATATGAAAAAAATAGTCGAGTCAGATAACTTGAACCCAAACAACATATGTCTTGAGGTATACAACCCACATATATCCTCAATTTTAGATAAAAATTGGTAAAAGATGAATTGTATGCCATCAATAGAACTACAACACCCCACATTGAATCTAACAACAAAAGATGAAACAAACCAAAGTTATCCCACACATCATTCAACTAAATTGTCATAGAACTCACTAGGATCAATATGACTACGATAGAGATTATAATTAGTCAACTAAGAACAATAGCTATAGTAGCTATCAATAGCCAGTTATGAAAAGTAGCCATAGTTAAACTCGATATATCCTAAACGTAAGTGAGATTATTCAATTGTGGTTATCAAAGATAATCCTCAACATTTTAGGCTTAATAACAAACATTATTGATACAAACTTTGTAAAAATAAATTGAAATCTAAATCAAGCTTATAATCAACAGATATATCGACATCATGAACATCTATATCTTCAAGAAAGGAGGCAATTTGTGAAGAAAAAGGATCATCTTTAACATGAAAAATTTACTTGTAGAAAACAAAATACCAAAGTAGAAAATAGTTTAGTTTTACTCTTACCTTTAGAAGTATAAAATCATCTTTGGATATACATTAATGCCTCCATGGTCTCAGGTTCGTCATTACTATGATGAGGGTCAAGAAGTCTACCACTAATGCTAAATGTTGACAGTGTTGCAACTGTGTAGAAGTAGAGATAGCTTAATTTTTTGAAGATATTTCCTTTAGTGTAGGGATATTCACCTGATTTGTTTTCCTTGTAGACAAAATATCGAAATCTACATCCTTAAGAAGCACCTCCTCCCTCAAGTACACATACAGCTTGGTCTTAATATTATATGTTGGCCCTTTTCTCTTCTAACATTTCATTTAAAATCTAAAGTTGGTTTTTGAGCAACTACAATAACTGGAGTCTAGGAAGAAATGATTTGTTGGGTAGAAGTTTCATGGATTCAAAATTTCTTCTTATTGATATTCCATTAATAATTTATTACAAGCTTTGTAAAATTTACCAACTTCAGCACTAGCTTTTTACCTGTAGTTTGAAGGAAATAATATTTTGTTTGAATCCTTTTGAAGCAAGGTCCAAGAAGAACAAAGAATTTCATTATTACATGAATATCTTCCCAATACTTATTGAACTTATACATCATTTCAATATCCATTTTGTGACAACATTGCATGAACTTTTCGATCAGGTTAACTTCAATTTGCAGCAAAATAAAATTTAATGTTGGATATTTGGTCCCCTATAACTCCTCAAAAGATAAGTAGAAAATATGAAGTTTGTCACAAACCAAAGGAGCTAAGTTATTATATTCATCAATAGGGAATGATTCGTGATGGCCTCTCTTTGACTCACTCAAAAGAAAACTCTCCTATATGACAATGCATTATGGATCATGAGAAGACTGGACTCATTGGACAATCAAGGGTCAAATGTATTACAATAAAAACATTCAACTATTTTTAGTCTCTTCATATTTTCTTTCCTCTTTGAAGTGTCTATCTAAAAGGAGACACTATAAAGAAGTTTATTAATTCCAAATTCAATGACAATACCATCCTTCACAATGAGACTCATGATCTAAGCACAACACCTCATATGGAGTGATTTAATCAATAATATTATTGAAATGCTAGGCAATGATTCCCTTAAATTCTTGACAATGGCATCATTAGAAGATAAATTATTCATAGTAATTTTAGTTAGGTCTCTATCTTAATTCCAATCCATCATGATATCTAATAGTAAAATCCCTAATCCATCTTGCATATTTGGAAATGGCACACAAGCAAACTACAATATCAAACTATACATAAACCATGCATTGTTAATGTAGTCGATAGTGATCACCATGGTTTTATGTCCTCATATCATTAGTTATTGAGAACCTTCTCTCAACAATTTTCATTATCTAATATTTCTCTATGGATAGGCTGAGAATATATAATTTTCACCATACTTCTAGAAGGAAACTTGAAAAGAGGTTGAAGAAAAGAAGAGTATGTCCTAAATACAATCATGTCCACTATAGAGCGATAATATTCATGCATCACAATCATTTATGTTAGGTTTATCTTTGAAATATCTTGATTAAAGTGGAACATGAATCTCATTTCAAATCTTTAGTATTCAGTCATCTTCAAGCAAGTTATGAGCTATCATAATGATTATGTAAGTGACTAGTCTCATTTCTACAATTGCATGATAGAGGTTTCCCATAATGGTTCCAAGTTGCCTTCATAATTCCAACGAATTCTTTCTTTGTATATCTTGGCCATATATAATCCTTGCATTTGTTTTCCTAGGACGTCCCAACAACACTTTGCATATTATTTCATTGTTCAAGAATGCCTCTAGCTGCATGTGATTGAGCCTCATGACCATGAAATTTGGCCATTTGTTTAGAATAGTGTTTGCTAAAATAGTAGAACAAATAAAAGACTCATAAATAGACATCCCTACATTAAATTGTAAAAACTAGAAAAATGCATTTAGAATTGATGTGGGGAATTATTGACATGCCATATTAGAAAAAATGATGAAATTTAGATAATTGGAGAGTTAGCATTGAATATATACTATATACTATTTACTATAGTCATCAAAGACTTCAATAAAAGTAGGATCTAGATATTCAAACTTAGATACCCATTTTAAAGTTGTTAATAAATGATACTATCTAAATACTTGAACTTTACAATTGTAAATCTATGGATTCAATGAAAGTTGGAAAACACCTTGATGATGTACTGCCTGAAGAAACAGACATGCATTCAAGGGAAAAGTAATAAAACCAATATAATAAGAAATTTAAATAACCTTATTAATTCCAACATCCCTTTCATCCACAACCATCCATACAACTTTGTGCTATTTTTCATCTAGTAGGCCAAATTAGTATGAGAAACACAACATTCATGCCATGAGGAATAAAAAATAGGATAATTATACTGATAGAGTAATAGTTTTATTTTGTTCAATGGATGCAATCAACTATAAAAGGAATGGAAATCAATGGAACCCGTCATATGGTATCTACATACGAATGGGGAAAAAGGAATATTTGGAAATGTTATTGGTATATGACCTGAAAAGATATTGATCTTCATTCATATCACACAACATTTGTGTGATGAACCCAATTCATGTGCACTTTCTATAATGAAATTCCTTAGATATGTATGCACTCATATCTATACAATGTCAAAAGGGAAAATATAAGGGATTTTGATTGTCAACTAGTACATAATAAGAAGCCGAATCATTGTTCACAACATCGTTCAAGTAGTACACAGCCATCATTCAATAGAATAGAAGGTCATATTACATTATTCACTAGAAGAAGAAATAAGTTCTTAAGGAAAAAAATACATAGGACATAGACGTCCTACACATCATATAATGAAATGAAATAACTAACTAAAAAGAAAAATTAGATGAGAGGAATCCGTCTAGCTAATCATCAATGAACTTTATTTAGTTTCTTCAAGTACTTTGAGATGCATTACTTGTTCCTTGATCCTAGAAAATATTAGAAAAAAATGATCAACTTAAAGTTGGTACATCGTTGAAAGATACTATACCATGCGGGCATGTTTAAAATACTTGAGAAATAAGAAAGAAAATCAAAGCATTATTTAAGGCACAAAATTAGGTAAACCCAAGTTATTAATCATATTTCAATGGACATGTATTACTATGGTGGACTGAGCACAATCAACACTTATATTATTGGGCCCTATCCTCACGTACCTTGTACGATTAGGGATCTCCCTACACACCTTGTACCATTAGGGAGGTTCTAGTCAACATTGATACTTTCCCTCTCTAATAGGGAGATTATTGAACCATCAGTAACTACATTCCATTTTCTTTCCTTAGTGTTTTTAGTGTTCAGGTAGAAAAGTGATAATATGTATAGGTATACGTCCAACAAGATTATAAAACTACATGCAAGCAATTACTCATAATTATATCATCTAGAAAAAACAAGCATTATACTTATATCCACGTACCTTGAATATTAGATCTGGATTTCAGCAAGTCTATATTATGAAAGTAGATCACCCTGAAAAAATAAATAAGATCTAAAGTCATTATGGGTTCTCATCATCCCATATGAGGGTTTTTGGGCTATCAGGGTTTGATCTCTATTTGGGTGACTTTCATCTTCCTATGATTAGATCACAGATTATCTTCAACTTTTATATTTTTTTGGAGTCATAACATTAGATCTTAAAATTTGGGTTTCATCTAAGTAATGATGCCCATGTGATATTGTTGGTATGTATGCCCTGAGAGCCAATCATGGGATGATTGGTGGGATACATTAAGATTGATTTGATAAAGATCAAAGGCAAGCTTCCAATTCTTTTTGGTTCAGTCATATGAGATAATAATAGAACAGATTGAATGTCTAGAGAATGACATTACTCAATGACGTATGCTTTCAGGTTGAGGACCTGAATGATGAGATCATACTGATGCTAAGAGTTTTTACATTCTTATTATGTCCCTAGTCGGATGTCATTATGGAAGGTAAATAGACTGCAATGACACACAAGACTAGATTGTGGTGTTGGTTGATGACAGAATCTCGTTAGTCATGATATGGAGATATCAAACCAAACACAGGTACTTGTTAGAGAACAAGTGTACCAGACAGACCCACCGTGAGTTTGACACATGGAACCATGACATGGTAGTCATAGTGAGTTCTCACAGTGATGGTGGTGAATGTGATTCTTTGACCTGAAATCACCACACTCAACACATGTCATTGGGTACACTTTGACATCATCAAACGCAGTCCTGAAACATGGGTTGTTATAAACGTGATCATTGGGTAACTTTGACACATGGGACTTTTGAGGGGTGAGTGATAGATATGGGATTTTTCCCGCTTGAGGGAGTTTGATATCCATGGCCACTTGATGAGTAGGATTGAGATAGGTGTGCACACGCATGTGTGAATCAGTATGTGATATTGATGTTATACATATCTCCTCCAATCTACTCTGAGATCAAGAAAGTGAATGAACTTTGAAAGGATGACAGTTCCATGCCTTGATTTCATTCGAGATATTAGTGACAAAGGAATTATACATTCGCTATAACACCATTTATTGATTGTAGGATTGAAAGTTGTTCTCCAACTTTCTATTTCACTTGGGTAGCACTGATGTGTGACTAGGCACCGCTGTTTTCTTGTGAAGTCATAAGTAATATGGACTTCACTGCCAACGTGAAATGGACCTACATGGTCACACACATAGGATTTAACCTGGAAGAGGAGTTTACCCACAAATGATGTTTAGATTGATTGCTAAAGGAGTTTTGTAGTTCAATTAAACACTCAATCAATTGATAGCTCAGTATCATAGTGTTCAAGGTGTTGGACCAATTGATTAGAGTATCATATTGATTGAAACTGCAATTGATTGATTTTGCACAGTCTACACTTCCAACCGATCGACTCACGTGATGAACTGATTGGCTCAGGTTGGTGAACCAATCGGCTCAAGTGGTGAGTCGATCGGCTCATGTGTCAATGAAACGATCGACTCAATTGTTGAACCAGTCGATTCGTGTGACCAACTAATATTTTTTGGAAAGTAAGAAGACTCTTTTTGCAAAAACATATTTGTTTCACTTGTACAAATTCGATTTGTATAAGGACTAATAATTGATTAGTTGTAAAAAAACATGAAAGTCAATTTGAGTTGGACCTGGACCACGAACCGATCAACTCATGCTTGAACCAATCAGCTCAGGTGCCCCAACCGACCAATTCAGGTGTGAACTGATCGGCTTAGGTCCCCAACTGACTGTTTCATGTATGAAACGATCAGTTCAGATGGCGCAATTGGTTGTTTTGTGGAAAATCTCGAACCCTTCTACTGTTGCTTTAATCCCGCATTACCCGGGGTAGAGAACCATGTCCCTTGACCCTCCTATATATAGGGGTAGTGGGGGCTTCTCAGGTACAACAACTCAGAACACCAGTTTCTCTGCATAGTTGTCGTTCTCTTTGGTTGTGGTAACCGAGAGAGCCCGAGCAAGTGCTACCTGATAAGGGAGGCACAATAAGGGAAAGACAACTGTAGAAAGGCAACTGGTTGCAGGAGAGTGTGCCTGTGACTAGTACACTGACATGAGGGTGTGACTCCTTCTGATTCCTTATGGGACAAGGAGATCAGAGTTCCAGGTGGTCTATGTGGATTACTACAGAGGCGAGAGACTTCTGCCACTCGGAGGACAACTATAAATCCCGACAGTTCTGGTGAGACCAGGAGATGTATAGACACCGTCCAAGACTAGAGGTGAAGACCGCACAAGCCGCGAGATAACATCGCCGAGCAAGATTTGGGAAAAGGTATGTCTCTACAAACCATCCTTCCTACTGTATAGACATTGACGTGATTCCTTTATTCTCGGATCGGGAGAAGAAATTTTTTGTTTCCGCTACCTTCTTTGTTTCCCCTAAAACCCAACAGTGGTATTAGAGCCACTTCAACTACTCTATACTTTTGGATTATCGATGTGATCGATTTTGGTTTTTTGCCTTTATTTATTGCATACGATGTGAATAAAATTGGCTTTATGCATGTCCAATCCTAAATTCACAAATCCCAATATACATATATGATATGTAATATGAATGCACTCAATACGTGTCACCCTTAAAATGAGTTTTGTGGTGGATGTATAGTGTGGTTATGGCCAATAAACCCTATGTATGTGTGCTTGGTTGTATATGGTTGCTTGCATCTCAGTCTACACATTGATTCCCTACCGCTTTTTCTTGATGTTACTCGAGATAACTCAAGATTTCTTTCCTACCTTTTCTCCCCCCGAATGTAACTCAGGGTTTCCCTATTCAAATGTAAATAGGATAGATCTTTTTATATTTCCTGTTATGTCAAAGAATGGAGGATAATCTGACGACGAATGAGATGATCGGTTCAAGGCGTGAACTGATCGGTTAGTGATCCAAATGATTGTCTTGAGGAGCGTTACGATCAGGTGGCGGCCATGATGAGATGCATGACAACTAGGCAAATCGATCGGTTGGAGGAGCCAACCAATCGGCTGGTGGCACCCAGACGACTGGCCAGGGTGCGTAGGTCATTCATGTGATGAGTTGATCAACTTAGATGGCTATAGCACTTCATCATGAATAGGTTGCATGTGATGTAGACCTTGATGACCGTGATTCCTCTTGGCTTGAGGAATCACATTAGGATGGACATAATCATTGCTTTTATCGTTTCACATGTTTTCTGTGAGATATAGCATGTATATGATACATACTATATATTGTAGTGATTGGATATGTATATGTACCTATAAAAACTAAATCCCTCATTAAATATTAAAGTTTTAGATGCCTTCCAAATGTGACACACATGAAAAGCTTGATCGGCCAAGTGTGGGCACACCCTAGGATGGTGCACCGTCTATCTCATGGAAGCGTGAAGGATGGATATGTGGGTCTGCCCTAGCATGGTGCATATTCATCGTGTTGGCTTTGGGTCAGACTCAACAAGGTGACCTATATAGGATCTAGCACCTTGATCCATGGAGGTGATCATGGCAAGGAGTTGCATATGACATATTTCAAGAGTTGCATATGATGCAATTGGAAAAAGTTGCCTACCTAGAAGATCTAAGTTGTGGGTGATAGCCCTAGCTGGTCCATGACTCAGAGGATTTTAGGATCTTGACCAACAAGAAGATTGTATGCTTCAATCTTCCAAATTGATGGTGAGGGCTATCAATTTGAACAAAAATAGTGGGAACGATAATTAATTAAAGTCCTAATTATATCGTCAACCTTTCAAATCAATCAAATTAGTCAAAATTGAGTTTTGGACTAAATTTCATATATTTCCTTTTGTAGTACAAATGACAACAAACAACAATCACTTTTCATTGAGATTGGTCCTTGAAAAGGACAAGCTAAATGGGACTAACTTTCACGACTGGTTTAGGACATTGAGAATTGTTCTCACTCAAGAGCGAAAGCTCTATGTCCTGGATACTCCAATTCCAGAGGAACCTACTCATACCGCACCAAAGGCAGAAATGGATGCTTATAAGAAACATTTTGATGATGCCATTGATGCAAAGTGCTTGATGTTGTGCTCCATGAACCATGAGTTGCAAAGACAACATGAGAACATGGGTGTCATTGAGATGATTCAGCATCTCAAGAACATGTATGAAGATCAAGCATGGCAACAGAGATATGATGTCTCCAGGGTGCTGTTCAAGTGTGTCATGATAGAAGGAGATCCAGTTGGTCCTCACACGCTCAAGACGATTGGGTATGTGGAGAACCTGATGAGACTGGGATTTCCCCTGAGCCAAGAGATTGACCTAATACTACAATCGTTTCCAAAATCCTACAGTCAGTTTGTGATGAACTACAACATGAACAACTTTGACAAGTCATTGACAGAGTTGTTGGGCATGTTGAGGACAACTGAGGAACAAATGAAGAAGTACAAGCCTAAGTATGCGATGATGATCAACAACAAGAAAGGCAAGTCCAAACGTAAGGGTAAGGGCAAGGCTAAGAAAGGTTCTGATGCTAGCTAGCAGACTAAGTCATCTTCAACTCTCAAGGCCAAGGGAGGCGTGACCAAGAGAGGCAATTGCCACCATTTTCAAAAGCCAGGACATTGGAAAATGAATTGTCCACTCTATCTGGAAGAACTAAAGAAGAAGGAGGCAAAAAACGTCTCCACTTGAAGGTGTCATGAAATAAACTAATAACACTTTTTAGGTATATGATACCAAGATATAAAGTGTAAAGCACCCAATACATGAGGCAAGTGTTTCCACCTTAAATAGCAATACTTTAGTTTATTTCCAGCCTTGAAGGCATGTAATAGAGTTATGAACTACTATGTCATATTTGCAAATGGATAGAAACACCTTAATTTTTGCATATTGTATGACAATGATGGAAATTAATAAAGTTGATGTTTCAATCTTTGTGGTGATGCCTTATTTATCTTGTGGTACTTGGTATGCATAAGATAAAGTGATACCTAAATGTTATTGATGACTCAAACAACATAATTCATGAAAATGTCATTTCTAGTTTCCATATGAAGGATAAGTCTAGACTCTTTTGGTTAGAGAACCAGTAAGAGACATGAATCTCTTAGACATGATTAATCAATCTTCACTAATGGTAGTGGGAGAATGATTATCCTATTAGGTATAATACATGTGATGTATTTACATACCTATTAGAGTTAATGCTAGCACATCCAATAGTGTTTAGAGAAATACCAATATGAATATCTTGAAGTGTTCAAGAATATCATAGATGAAGTACGAATTTGGTAAAGTGTTAATTCTTGATGATATTAATGAATGAAATTCTTGGACCAAATGTTTGAGATCCTTATGAGTGATTATGATAGTGTATCATAGTGAGCTCGTGATTAAGGCATGGTGATGTCTAAATCAAAAGGATTCATGCTCTAAGGAGTTAGATGATGATTATCAAATAACTAATTTCTTCTTAAATAAAGAATACCCTACACTAACAAAGGACATTAAGAATCATAAAGGGTTTTGAGTTCTTATATCCTTGACAGATACACCTCAATTATCTATGTGATGAGTTGGTCATGTGATGAGTCAACTATCTAGATGGATGTGAGGAAGCAGATTTTGAGTTGTGGTTTATGACCATTACATCCTAAATGACTTCCATGTGAACCATAAGGTATGACCTTGATGGTAGCACCCATTGGGATGAAATCCATAAGTGCAAATAAGTCTTAAGTGTTAAGACACATGGATGACATTTTGAGAAACATGATGCTTGTTGATTGCAACTTAAAGACTAAAAGATTTGGCATACGTATACTAAAATTGCATTCCTATGAGGAATAAAACAAGGATGTGTATGTGACACAACCTATAAGGTTTATGAATCCTTTAATTCAAATGAAGTCTATAAGTTACAATGGGCTAATCAATGTGATTGATTGAGTACAAGCAACTCAGAACTGTGATCTTTACTTTGATGATATAGTCAAAGGGTTTAACTGATATGACAAAGATAAAGAAGGGATCTGTGATTTAGTGGGAGCGTATTTGCATTCCACATGTTGATGTGAAATGAAAATGTTATAGTATGGAAATCCAAAGTGGAAATTATCTTTAAGGAAGATAGAGACGTTTCCTATGTAATAGGAATAGAGATCTATAGAGATAGTTCTCAAAAACCTCTTGACCTGAAAAGAAAAAGCATACATTGGCAATCTATGCTGAAGGGTTCAGTGTGCATAGATTCAATGGGATAAAACTTGTCCATGTTACATGGAGTTAGTATCCCAAGGTCAAGTGTCCAATTCTTATGAAGAATGGGAACACTAAGAATATATATGGATCTATCATGTATGTAATCATCCCATTATCTTGCATGTATAGTACATAGTAAGAATAAAATACATTCATCATCTTATATGTAGGACATCACAATATGATGTGCTCATCCTTATAACTCATATGTGGGACATGAAGAGTGGATGTTTGTCTAGTTCCAGTAAGAGTTATTGGAATACCATAAGAATTTGATAAGTACTTGAGAAGTACTAGTTCTATGTAAATAAGGAAGGGTTCACTGTAAAGAGTTACACTGATGCGAACTTCCGAAAAGGACAGAACATTAATTGTTAAATATATGGGATATATAAAAGTGAATGTTTGTTGGTAAATGGAAACGTTCCTATAAAGCCATTTAAAAGGAAAAGTTGTGTATCCATGTGGATGCTATATGGATCTGGAATTTCATAGAGATGAACTTATAGTTATTCTGGTCATTGATGACAAGTTAGGAGTGATTGGCCATGCAATGTGGCTAAAGGTTAGAAAAGGAATACTAGATCACATTATACGACAACTCCATCTCATGCGTGTGACGTACAACGAAGAGATGGGAGACATGCAGTGAATACTGACTTTGGCAAGGTGTTTCCATAACTCACTATGTTAGCACTAGAGCTCAGTAACATGTGGGACATGTTTGAAGATCACTATGAATATGATTCAAGGGTGATTAGCTCATAGTGCAAGTGGGAGTCTATTGGTATGTATGCCCTGAGAGCCAATCATGGGATGATTGGTGGGATACATTAAGATTGATTTGATAAACATCAAAGGCAAGCTTCCAATTTTTTCTGGTTCAGTCATATGAGATAATGATAGAATAGATTGAATGTCTAGAGAATCACAATACTCAATGACGTATGCTTTCAGGTTGAGGACCTGAACAATGAGATCATATGGATGCTAAGAGTTTGTACAATCTTATTATGTCACTGGTTGGATGTCATTATGGAAGGTAAATAGACAACAATGGCACACAAGACTAGATGGTGGTGTTGGTTGATGATAGAATCTCATTAGTCATGATATGGAGATATCAAACCAAACACATAGGTACTTGTTAGAGAACAAGTGTACCAGACAGACCCACTGTGAGTTTGACACATGGAACCATGACATGGTAGTCACAGTCAGTTCTCACAGTGATGGTGGTGAATGTGATTCTTTGACCTAAAATCACCACACTCAATACATGTCGCTGGGTACACTTTGACATCATCAAAAAAAGTCCTAAAACATGAGTTGTTATAAAGGTGATGATTGGGTAGTTTTGACACATGAGGCTTTTGAGGGGTGAGTGATAGATACGGGATTTGTCCCTCTTGAGGGAGTTTGATATCCATGGCCAGTTCATGAGTAGGATTGAGATAGGCGTGCACATGCATGTGTGAATCAATATGTGATATTGATGTCATACATGTCTCCTCCAATCTACTCTGAGATCAAGAAAGTGAATGAACATTGAAAGGATGACTGTTCCATGCCTTGAATTCATTCGGGATATCAGTGACAAAGGAATTATACATTTGCTGTAACACCATTTACGAATTGTAGGATTGAAAGGTGTTCTCCAAATTTCTATTTCACTTGGGTAGCACTGATGTGCGACTAGGCACCACTCTTTTCTTGTGAAGTCATAACTGTTATGGACTTTCACTGCCAATGTGAAATGGATGTGTAGGGTCAGACACATAGGATTTAACCTAGTAGAGGAGTTTATCCACAAACGATGTTTAGATTTGATTGCTAAAGGAGTTTAGTAGTTCAATTAAACACTCAATCAATTGATAGCTCTGTATCATAGTGTTCAAGGTGTTGGACCAATTGATTAGAGTATCAGATTGATTGAAATTACAATTGACTGATTTTGCAAAGTTTGCACTTCCAACCGATTGGATCATGTGATGAACCGATCGGCTCAGGTTGGTGAACCAATCGGCTCAAGTGGTGAGTCGATCGACTCACGTGTCAATGAAACAATCGGCTCAATTGTTGAACCAGTCGATTCGTGTGACCAACCGAGATCGTTTGGAAAGTCAGAAGACTCTTTTTGCAAAAACATATTTGTTTCACTTGTACAAATTTGATTTGGACGAGGACTAATACTTGATTAGTTGGAAACAAACATGAAAGTCAATTTAAGTTGGACCAGGACCATGAACCGATCAGCTCATGGTTGAACTGATCGGCTCAGGTGCCCCAACCGACCGGTTTCGGTGTGAACTGATCGACTCAGGTCCCCAACTGACCATTTCATGTATGAAATGATCGGTTAAGATGGCGCAGTTGGTTGTTTTGTGGAAAATCTCAAACCCTTCTACTCCTGCTTTAATCCCACATTGCTCATGGTAGAGAACCATGTCTCATGACCGTCCTATATATATAGGGGTAGTGGGGGCTTCTCAGGTACAACAACTCAGAACACCAGTTGCTCTGCAAAGTTTTCGTTCTCTCTGGTTGTGGTAACTGAGAGAGCCCGAGCAAGTACTACCTGATAAGGGAGGTAGAACAAGGGAAAGACAACTGCAGAAAGGCAACTGGTTGCAGGAGAGTGTGTCGGTGACTAGTACGCTGATAGGAGGGTGTGACGCCTTCTGATTCCTTGTGGGACAAGGAGATCATAGTTCCAGGTGGTCCATGTGGACTACTACAGAGGCGGGAGACTTCTACCACTCAGAGGACAGCTATCAATCCCGACAGTTCCGATGAGACTAGGAGTTGCACATACACCGTCCAAGACGAGAGGTGAAGACCACGCAAGCCGCGAGGTAATGTCACCGAGAAAGCCTCGAGACACGGTATGTCTCTACAAACCATCCTTCCTACTGTAAATATGTTGATGTGATTCCTTTATTCTGGGTTCGGGAGAAGAAACTTTTCATTTCCACTTCCTTCTCTGTCTCCCCTAAAACCCAATAGATATAAGAGAGAAACATTCATCTTTAGGGCTTGTATAGAGGTGAGGACATTAAAGGTTTCCCTTTACAATTCACATGATCCAAGTTGCTCAGAGTTATATCTATGGTTTGAGGGGTAGTACAGGATCATAGGAGGTCATTACTTAATTAGGGTTTGGCAAATAATACATGAAAGTCCATATATGTAGAGAGAGAAACTGGAAATTAGGGTTTTCTATGATCTTGAGTTAACTATCCTACTTGATTAAGGTTTTGTGACATGTGAGGGTCAGGGACCCTATTAGGGTTTGATTATCACAATAGGTCAATTTGTATCAAATAATGTCCATTATTGCATATTAAATAACATATATATATATAATGACTAGAATATAGGCTGGAAAAGGAGTCAGATATAGGTCCTGATAATTTTTTTTATATGGATAGCTTGCATTTTTCTGATGAAATGATATAATTTTTATTATTATCTGATATTCCTATCTTTTTCTATGATATTTCTAATATAAATAGGTTTCTAAATAAAAATGGAGTTTTAGGAAATTACCTACTAACATGGATGATTAGGATTGGTCCACTCAGATCTACACGGCAAAGTCTCTCTCGTTGACCCGCGATCCTTCCTTGCTGAGGTTTCGCATGGTGATTGGACCACATCAGTTTCCTGCTAGGGAAACATCCTCCTCATCCTACCCTTACTTTTGTGTGGTTGAGTAGTTAGGAGATGGCTCCAGTGAGGTGATGTGGCTCCTGCTGTTTGAAACAGGGCAAGATGAATGCACCACCACCTTCATGTGGTGCTTCCTCATTGGTGCAGCTAACTAGGTGGGTGTAGCTCCCTTTGGGGCTCTATGTCATCACCATGGATGGTGAGCTCAGTGGACTTGGGAGGTATTAGAGGCGTAGGATGTGTGGGACCCTTGAACCTTACCACAAAGCACCAAAGGAGGATGGCGAAGGTGTTGGTGATGTAGGATTTTGGTGCTGGAGGTTGTTGCTTCAATTTGGCATTGATGATAGGAGGTCGGATATGAGAGAAAGGGGAGGGGTTCTCGGTGTGGTTTTGTTAGAAATTTAAGGCAAGGAATGAGTAAAGGATGGGTTGTGGAGCTGGTGGCATGATTAAATAAGAATGGGAAGGCTAGGGTTCAAAACATCCAACTGGGGAGGCGCCACCAGTGATAGGTGCAAGAATGCATGGGGTCATTTTCACAACTCCACCATCTATGGGTGATGTATGATGGGTGGTTGGATTTGTTTTGGTGAGGGGAAGAGAAGAATCCCTTCAGTTTCACAAGATGGTTGTTGAGTTAGGCGTGGAGGAGAAAGATTTGATCACTGATCTGTTTGTGGTTGATCTGGATAAGGCGGGACGTTGATGACGAAGCCTCAATTGTCGAATTCCCCCCTTGATTTGTGATTAGCTTGATTGACTGACCATCATTAACTCATCTTGTATTAAGGCTCACGCCCAAGATATAAATGGGCCATGTGACATTTGAATGTCACACCTAGCCGATAAATTAAAGGACTTAGGTCCAGGGTAGTTAAAGAATTTGAGTTATTTCAAAAGATAATAACTCTTAAATGATTCATCCAATTAAAGTGAAAATTTAGGTAGAGCTTCATGATGTCATTATCTAACTATGGAATGAAATTGGGATTGAAATTTGAATGTTGACTACATAAATTGACTATGTATCATAATACATATAATTCACCTTAATGTGAAATTAGGGTTTGTATTATCTTTGAAATTTTGTGAAGTCTTTTGGTTGAAGAAGTGGGGGAGATGATTGAGGGTGCATTTGTCAACAAATTTTATGAAACAAAAGTAAGAGAGAGAAAATGACATTAAAACTCACTCAGTTACAATTTGTTACTTTTATTATTCTACTTTGAGATGTGACACATGTGTCCTATAAGACTTGACATTTGAAAATAATTCGACACAATAAAATAGAGTAATGGGATTTTCTAGTAACCCAACCCATGATAGACTTAACAATTGAATAATGAAATATGACCTTTTATCAAATGAATAAGTAGATGATAAGTCATTGAAGAGGGGGTATGGTGTGTGATGGTGATGATGATGGGAATTGTAGATGTCTTAGCTCATGTTTGTCTATTGAAAGTAACAATACTTGGATGGATCTAATATCCTATTGTCTTCTCTTCTTTGAGGGGATATAGGTCCTTCCCATTATCTGAAAAAGAAAAAGAAGCTAAATATGAGGGTGCAACACAAAAGGTTACCATGGGGAAAGAAGACATAGTCTTAAGGAAGAGGATGAAATAAGTAGTATCACTTGCCAAGGTACAATGAGAACATGAGGGGCATAATAAGATTTTGTTTGAGATTTCAAGTCATCCTTGGTAAAATAGGTAAATCCCTTATCATCCATGATTCCAAAGAGAAAGAACAGAATACGAATATAGGGAATCATTTCCAAGAATGATCATGACAACATCAAGGTGGATGAGGAAATGTAGTTGCAAGTTTTTCTTATCTAACCAGAGGAAGAGTCTAGACGAGGAGGAGAAATTAAAAGGTTGAGTAGTAAAATGAAGTAGATTGTCAAAAACCCATATGAGATGTATATGAACCAAGAACCACAAAAACTCCTTAGATCATGCACGAGAGAAATGATTTTGCAGGAAAGCTACCAACTATAACCACACATCTTTAATCATCTTCTCAAATTTCTCAATCACTATTGTATCACCCTCTTTAGATATCCTCATTGAATTTGAATCAGAACCATCTGAGATCCTTAGCTTGATGCATTGTTGTATTTCATCTCAGTTAAATATCATTTCCCTGTGTGTAAGAAGTAATAGTAAACCCTACATCTAATAGAAAGTTTCAGACTGAGAATCATGACTCCCCAGATTGTGAGAGGATTGGCCATACCCACATTGACCACATGTCCGTGGTTAGAAGACAAAATTCCCAATTCAAGAGACACTCAAAAGTGTCAACCTTCTGAATCGATTGAACCAATAAAAACTCAATATTTTTGGTCATGGTAAGGTTAGGAAAGGTATAGAAGCGTTGTGTAATGTTTCAATACCATGCCTACTTATCACATTCAATGAGAAACAAGTAAACTAAAATTTATTATAAAAATCATAAAGATATTGTAACATGTGAAATTATTTTTTATCTTTTAAAATAATTAATGTTGATGATCCTAAAAGACAAATTTGTCTTAGTTAGGTCCATAAGAAACAATAGAAACTACTATCTTTCATCACTTGAGTGTATAGATCCGAACTTTAGTTTAATATGATATTTTTTCTTAATAGTAAATTTAACCAACTCTTGTCTCCTATAAGTACTATCTTGAAAAAAGCTCATTTTTATGACGATCGCTATCAAACCAACATACAAATCACATAATAATTATGTGGAATAACCATTAGCAGTGCATTAATGAAAATCCCTAAAAATTAAAACCATGTTGCAAAGAGATCAATTTCCAAGAAACTCTTCAAGAAAGAACCAAAGCAATATATACATCATGGTTCACATTGTACATACATTGTACCATCTCATCTCGAGGATATCATTTACTAGTTGCTTTGCCCAAACATATACATAAGCAACATAAAACCTTGAGGCATACAAGACAAAATCTCAAATTGTTTATAAAACCATTACATACTAACTCCCAAGGACCTGAGAGTATAGAGATGACACATAGGACTTCTATCGACAAGACACAATAGACAACACACTCAACCTGAGCTATTACTACTGTCCCTATTACTATTGTCCTCCCTCTACAGTATGGTCTCTACCTCCTTGTCCGCGTCCACCTAAAAATGTTGGGACCAATGGGGTGAGACAAAAGTCCCAGCGAGAGATATAACTCTCATCCAACAACATTATTATCACATGTAAACAGTATAAAACTGAGCAGAGAAACTTTTATACTAATAATCAAGATTAATCATTATTTATAAGAAGAACGGAGCAATATCACCTTTTAAAGCAATGCAACTATCTATGATAGAGCAATAAATCATCTATTCACTTTATAAGGAATACAAAGAACGCATATAAAATCTATCCATTTATGATGTATAAAAGTAATGCAACATCATACAATGTTTCCGTATTCAATCCTTAAGCAAATATGCTACACGGCTGGTTACATATTTACAATCACACTTATGCCCTAAGGAGATGAGGTATACCACTCATGCTCCAACCAACCATGATTACGTAAAGCATATGTACCAGACAAGGTCAAAAGAAGAACCAACTTCCAATACCTCACATGTCTCAGTCAATATGAGACCACTAGAAGTAACATCACGTGTCAAACTACAATTAGCTTGCCAAGGTATAGTTGCATCTTCTCTATAGAGTTACAACCACATCAAGCACTCTTTTCAGGGAGACCACACAACAATCCCCAGTATATTAATATTGAGTCATGGCATATAGCCATACTCTTATGATGATGAGGGAGACCACACAACAATCCCTATTTGGACGTAAGGATATTTTCACCCATTACCCCCACATATTCAAAAATATGCTCTCTGAGTTAAACACATATCACCATTAAGAAAATTCCAACATTGAATGGATCTATGACCAGGGAAACTACATGATAAGGTTCCACTTGACTAATTAGGTGCATTACAGTCTCTTTTAGCATCAACCAAGTTACAAGCATGAATTATAACAAATACTACAAAGAAATGTGTAATACATTTATCATGTACTTTCATTATCTTTGGAATACATTGAATGCATAACACTTGAGATCTCAATTCCTTATCACATTACTGGGGATTCTCATCCATTAACATTGTCATCATAATGATTGCTAGATCTGGGTATTGAAACCCTTAGTTCATCATTGAACATTGTCACCTCATATTAGGTAACTATTACCTCTAGGTCCTTAGACCCAAGTATACATTATACTTGTTGCACAAGTATTTCACATGGCTCACAAGGCCCATTTAATCTATATTAAATGAAACATCATAGTTCATACCTAGCTATGCTCATCATTTCATGATACCTGCATAGTTAGTATTTCATGATAAAAATAATATCAAGTACCTATCATCACCATGAAATACAAGAGATATACAACCTTCCCATTATTAGGGTTAGGGTTTCCCTTTTTATCCTATTAGGGTTTTAAGTTCATATTATCAAGAATCAAAACCCTAATTCATAGCTCCACACATATGAGGGGCATACATTGATATCATAAGTATTCAATCATACTTTTTTATTCTCATCATTTATCATTAAATGATTATCACACAAAGTGTGAGTTTCTCTCTCATCCTCACTAGGATATTGATTACATCATACTTTATTAAGTTGGCTCAAACCTTTTCTCAAGGTACATTGGCCTACACTTATCAAAATGCATTAAACTCTTTACATCTTAATATATCATTTGACATAACATACTTCATATGTTACTCAATCAAGTATATCAGATTTGAGGTGCTTACCTCCATATTGGTTTTGATGTGCTTCCACCATATCAGTCTAGAGTTGTATGCTTCCTACCATATCATCCAAGAGGTGTGTGCTTACGACCATTCCATCCAAGAGTTGTGTGCTTACCACCATATCATCCAAGCGGTGTGTGCTTATCACCATATCATCTAAGAGGTGTGTTATTATCACCATATCGTCCAAGAGGTGTGTGCTTATCACCATATAATTCTAGAGGTGTGTTCTTACAACCATATCATCTAAGAGGTGTGAGCTTACCACCATATCATCCAAGAGGTGGGTGTGTGTCACTTATATTGGGTTACTCAAGTGTAGGGTTTTGCATATCGCGCTAGACCCTTATGCTCATACCTTTTCAAACCTTTAGAGTATCAACCTAACATGTGTTGAGTTACAGACTAGACAACTGGTTAGTCCTTTTTCAACCAACCCAAATTTACAAAATGATAGGTGTGTGGGGTTCCAAGGTATAACAAATTTCATATCACCATATTGAGTTTCAATACCATATCAGGTTAGAGGTGCTTCAACACGATATCAGTTTGTGCCATGATGATGTCATCATCATCAAGCTCTATATGTTCGTCCCTTACTGTTCTAGTTCATGGATGACAGTCCTATGCAACTATTAGAACTCATAGAATCATTAATCATTCAAGAAAAATTGAAATTGAAAGTAGATCAACAAGTATAGCAAGATTGAAGGTGAATAATAACATGATTGGGTTCAAGTTATATAACCCACCCCAAGAACAACTTCAAAGCTTAAAGATCCAATGATTCACATTCCCAAGGTTTAAGATGAACTTATCAAAGATACAAAACTTGTTCACAACTCCTCTATATGCAAAGAATCACCATAGATAAGAACTTGGTCAAGAAGAAAAGAAAGGAAGAATCACAACCCGAGATTCATGCTTCAACCAAGGTTGAAGATGACCATGGCTTGAAATTAAGATTAAGGCTCAAGATCATCCTTGTTCCTCAACTAATATGCATGATATATAAGAGAAAAACAGTTGTAGTATTTGAAAAGTTTCACTAGTAGGTGAAAGGAGTGGTATATATAATTGAGGCTCATGAGAGAGTGTATAATAGGTGTCATCACCTTATACTACTAGGTGATACAAGTCCATGCATGGGTCAACATGAGTCCATGCATGCACACATATTTATATTGACATGAAAAACTCTTGAGGATAATCTATGGATAATATTTTGGCCATTAGTTATCTTGTTGAACATGATATTTCAACCCAACATCACTTTATTCACAAACCAATACAACTTTTCCAAGGCAAATTGTAAACCGATATCCATCACCTTCATAAGGTTCTTAACTCGTCATGGGATTTTACAAGGGTTGAAAGAATGATATGGGACCTATTCTATGGCTACTTGGCCAATAGGAACTCCCATATAAGCTCTACAACTCAATACAACCAATTTTTGGGTTTCAACTATACAACTCTTCTTGGTCTTTTCATCACCAAGAATACCATCACTCAAATACGATTCAAACATGGTTACTCTTTCTTTATCTCTCCTCTATATGATGATAAGAGAGATTAGAGACACTCTAGATGTGGTTTTTTTGCATATTAACCCTAGATTTTGGGTATATTGCAATTTGCATCAAAATTGGTACATAAGGCACACACATTATTCAAACAAGCTCCAACTTGGAACTTAGGCTTTAAACAAGCCATCCTTTAGCATAATTCTCTCTCTTATGATGCTAAAGCACTTGAGGCACGTTCAAAATGTGGCATATTGCAATATAACCCCTCATCGTGTGTAAATTGCAATTTACACCCAAACTATCATATAATGCACAAATAGTTTGCAAATAAGCTCAAACTTGAAAATTAAACTCTCCTTGAGTCTTAATTATTTTTTAAAATATAAAAACATGTATATAAATAACTTACTTAAGTAAGACTTCCAGGGTTATGGCGTAACCCACGTTAGGGATGTTACAATTATCAACCCCTAACTGTGATTTTGTCCTTGAAATCTCACGAGAAAAGAGAAGGGTAGTTCCTCCTCATTTCTTCCTCCAGCTCCCATGTGGCTTCTTCAATTCCATGGTGATGCCAGAGATATTTCACAAGAACTATGTCTTTCTTTTTCAACTTCTTGATTCTTCTGTCAAGAATCATCATTGGACCTTCCACATATGATATATCTTCATTCAATTCTACCTCTACAAGTTACAACACCAACTTTGTATTAGGATGACACTTTGTCATCATAGATATATGAAACACTAGATGTAGTCTATGTAGCTCAGGTGGAAACTCCAACCTATAGGCTACCTTTCCAATCTGTGTTGTCACTGGGTAAGGTCCCATAAATCTAGGAGCTAACTTACCCTTCTTCCCAAATCTGAGAACACCTTTCCAAGGAGAGGCCTTGAGATACACTTTGTCTCCATCATGGAATTAAAAAGGTCTATGACATTTATTGGCATATGACTTCTATCTATCTTGTGCAACATTCAACTGTTGTTGTATTACTTTAATCTTTCCAGTTGTCTGTTGCACTAATTCGTGATCCAGAAGTTGGTATTCTCCTGTCTCATACTAGAATAAAAAAGATCTACAACGTCTACCATATAATGCTTCATATGGTGCCATGTAAATACTTTTCTGATAACTATTGTTGTAGGCAAACTCTATTAAACTCAAGTGTAAGTCCTGACTTCCTACAAATTGAAGAACACATGCCCTAAGAAAGTCCTCTAAAGTCTGTATTGTAACATACCTGACCTGGATTATGCCATAACCGAAAGTTTTTGCTTAAGTAAGTTATCTATAAACTTGTTTTAATCTTTTGAAAAGTAATTAAGACTCTCCTTGAGTTTAATTTTCAAGTTTGATCTTATTTGTAAACTATTTGTGCATTATATGATAATTTGGGTGAAAATTGCAATTTACCCAAAATGAGGGGTTGTATTGCAATATGTTACATTTTGAACGTGCCCCAAGTGGCTTAGCATCATAAGATATAGAATCATGCTAAGGTGTGGCTTGCGGAGAGCCTAAGCTTCGAGTTAGAGCTTGTTTGAATAATGATTGTGCCTTGTGTACCAGTTTTGGTGCAAATTGCAATTTACCCAAAATGTAGGGTTGATATGCAAATTACCACCTCTAGAGTGTCTCTACTCTCTATTAGCATCATATATAGGAGATATAAATAACGAGGCACCATGTTTGAATCATATTTGAGTGGTAGCATTCTTGGTGATGAAAAGACCAAGAAAAGATGTATAGTTGAAGCCTTTATATTGGTTGTATCGAGTTGTAGAGCATATGTGGGAGTGGCTATCGGCCAAGGATCCATAGAGCAGGTCCCATATCATTTTTTCAACTCTTATAAAAGACCATGACAGGTTAAGAACCTCATGAAGGTGATGGATATCGATTTACAACTTCCTTAGAAAAAGTGTATCAGTTTGTGAATAAAATGATGTTGAGTAGAAATATCTTGCTCAACAAGATAACTAAGGGCCGAAATCTTATCCCTAGATTATCCTCAAGAGTTTTGTATGTCAATATAAATATGCATGCATGGACACGTGTCAACCATGCATGGACACGTGGTACCTAGTAGTGTAAAATGATGACACCTCTTATACGCTCTCTCTCAAGAACTTCAAATATATATACCACTCATTTCTCATACTAGTGAATCTTTTCAAACCTTATCACTCCATTTATCTTAGATATAATTCAAAGAAGTAAGGATCAAGGAGGATCTCTAGCCATTAATCTTAAGGTGAATCCATGATCATCTTCAACCTTGGATAAATCATGATCTCGGGTTGTGATTCTTCCTTTCTTTTCTTCTTCACCAAGTTCTTAACTATGGTGATTCCTTATAGAGGACTTGTGAATGAGTCTTGGATCTGTGATAAGCTCATCTTAAACCTTGGGAACGTGAAGCTTTAGAGATTGCAGCTTTAAAGTTGTTCTTGAGTCATGTTATATAACTTGAACCCAATCATGTTATTATTCACCATCAATCTTGCTATACTTGATGATTTACTTTCAATTTTGAATTTTCTTGAATAACTGATGAATCTATGAGTTATAATAGTTGTGTAGACCTATTTTTAATGAAATTAGGATAGTAAGGATGAAGGTATTGAGCTTTAAGATGATGATATCATTATTTCACAAACAAATATTAGGTAGAATCACCTATAACCCGATATACTAAACTCTAATTTTGAGCAACTTGATATAAGTGACACAAGTACCTACCTCAAGCATGACATGGTGATGATCATTCACCTTATGAATGATATGTGTGACACACACACACACACACCTTATGCACGATATGGTGTCAAGAACACACCTTATGCATGATGTGGTGTCAAGTATACACCTCTAACCCGATATGGTGTTGAAATCCTAGATGGTTATATGAAACCTGATATACTTTGGACCCCACACCCTATCAGTTTGTAGTCTTCATTTGGTTGAGACTAATCAATTGTCTTTCCTGTCACTTAACACATGGTGAAGGGTAGGCCGATACCATGAAGGTTTGAAGAGGTATGAGCATAAGGGTTTAACCTGACATTACAAAACCCTAATTTTGAACAACCCAATATGAGTGACACATACATACACCTCATGCACGATATGGTGATCAAGGATACACCTCTTGGGTGATATGGTAATCATACACACACCTCTTGGGTGATATGGAAGCAATCAAACACCTCATTCTTGATACGGTGGAAGCACCTCAATTCAATATACTTGATTGAGTAAAACATGAAGTGTGTTATATTGAATGATACATTAAGATGTTTAGAGTTCAATGCATTTTGACAAATGTAGGCTAATGTACCATGAGTGAAGGATTGAGCCAACTTAATAAAGTATGATGTAATCACTATCCTTGTGAGGATGAGAGAGAAACTCATACTTTGTGTTATAATCATTCAATGAGAATACATTGATACCCCTATATTTGTAGAGCTATTAATTAGGGTATCGATCCTTGATAATATGAATTAGGGTTGTGATCCTTGATAATATGAACTTGAAATCCCTAATAGGTGAAAAAGGAAACCCTAACCCTAATAATGGGAAGGTAGTATTTCTCTTATGTTGCATGGTAATGATATGTATTTGATAATTGTTTCTATCATGAAATACTAACCATGCATGTATCATTAGATGATGAACATAGGCAGGTATGAGATATGATGTATCATATGCACTACTATAGAAATAGCTTATAACATCACATTTAGAGGCATTAGTTAGAACTGAAAACCAATTCCTAAACCCTACAACATCGGCTAATTACAGAGACCAACATCTATATTTGAAGATCGGCCAGACATGGGTATCACTTTTTATTTAGCGTCGGCTCCCTATAATGAACCGACGCCTAAAATAGCCTGCCAAATCCAAATTTTTGAGTGACAAAAATTACCCCCAAAGTTTCACATACGGTGTCAGTTTCTTGACCTAATAACCGATGCCTAAAGATGAAAAAATTACCTCCAAAGGTCATCGATTTTTGTGGAAACACCGACACTGATAAGGTTTCATGCGCCATCCCCACAAAATTTTTTAGGGTTAATGTTACACCCCGATCTCACAATTTCCTCAAATCATGAGATTAGGGCATAAGATAGGACTTATATGTAACACAAAGAACACCCTTATCTTTTTCTTTTCCTTTAAACTCTTGATTCCCCGCACTGAACCACATAACATCTTAACAAAGGAATCTGAACATTTCTTTTACTGATCAGACTTTAATAGAAAAGATACATGTATAAACATTCATGATGTCTCTCACATCTTATGCACATAAAACTTGCTAATTAACATACATATCAAAAGGGGAACAATATTACACATTGTAAATACAACTCTCTCTCCTATCTCTTACTGAGGATCTAGAGTGACAAGGACCGACTGACTCAACTAATCTTGTGCTTAACTCTTGTAGCAGATCTACACTGATGCTCTGACCATCTTCAAGTCCACGCGGTTAACCCTAAAAATGTTTGAGTAGAGGGGTGAGCCTACTCGCTCAGTGAATGAGTACTTCCAGGAAACAGACTAATGCACTAATGTGATTACAGATATAATTTGAGTAAACGATATGAAATTTAACAACAATAAATACTACACTGAGTAGTTCTAAAACAATATAACTGAAATAACAAAGAATGTAAATATTGCCTACAAAGAATAACTCCTAGAAGACTATACTCTAGTCTTCCTTAACTCTTTCATTTATAAAGAACTCTGTGAACCTATATGATCATATTTTAGATTATTTTTATGCCCTAAACATATGCAGTGTACTCTGCATATAAAGATCCGTAGCGAACTACGATCCCACCGTACAAGACTTAGCGACACACCCGGGAAATGCTAAGTCTGACTGCCAGCCCTGGTCTGCTGCAGGACTCTCAGGCTCACAAGGCCTCAGGCTCACAAGGCCTCACTACACTCTCAAAAGAGTGAACTCTAGACTCCTCCTCAAACCCGAGCACACAGGCGGAGAGTCTCACCGGGTTACCACCGTGACACAAGCACGGATTAATGTTGAATAACCCCTATTTACTCCAGTGCCACCGTAACACAAGCACGCGTTGTTGTTGAACACTGCCTCTCTCTATCCTCGTGCCTGTGACTCCGCACAGTTATTGTTGCAACACGAGTTTCACCCCCCTAGTGCAGACCTCTCAGAAGGGGTTCTACGGTGTTAGGGCACCTAAGTCTATTAACTGATTAACATATAACTATATAAACAGGAATATCACATTTCATGCATATTGCACATTCTGAATATTCACTTGAAAACACATATATATCATTAGTCATTTTCAACATGACTCAGTAACATCCCTTTCTAGGGCATGTCATATCTCATCACCTGCAATTTACGAGATATGTATTGAAATATAAGAAGCCATGCAGTATGTAGATATCATTTCAGAGAGAACAAGCATATAAAGTTAAATGCACTAGAAACATACAATTCAACAATTAAGCATCACCACATCTCATATCGAGACCTTTCATATTACCATAGCATGATTCATTGAACACCCTATCCTTAGGGTTTCATTTGCCTTATTCATTCATCACATGCCAAAACCCTACTCTTAGGTTTACATTCGCCTCATTCACCTTTTCACATGGCTCTCATAAGGATTTCATAGGATATAAGCATTCACTAAATAAAGATTGTTTTCAACAAATCATATACAATCGATATATGTATGAAACCATGGAAAGTGAACTAAATTTAGATTTCCATGCTATTCACTGAGATATCATGTATCAAGAATAAAATTCAATTAAGATAACTCATGAGGTACATCCTAACCACTTATAGGATTACTAGTCCTTTTCAATAAGGTTGAAACTCTAGAGATATCTCAATTAGATTAAACCCTAATTACATCATATGGTATAAATCTGAAAATCATTCTTTCTAGGATGTGTTGTATACGTTTCTGATGTGGATCTACCATCAAAGAGTCATTCAAATAGAGAAGGAATCCATATCATATCAATTTGCAACAACTTAAATTAAACGGACATTTCAGGGTTTAGAATCACATATCAAGCAATTAGGGATTTGGATGCTATAATCAAATTTCGTGCATTATACTGTTTAAAGGAAGAACCCACTCACCCTAAGGTGTGAAAACACCTCAAAACTTCAGCTCAACTCAGGGAATCTCGAACTCACATCAAATCCCTAGCAAATCTCCTAATTCCTCTTCCATTCAACTCGGGAACCTTGAAAATGAGGGATTATGAAGAAAGGGTGAGAAAAGAGGGAATTTCGACATCATCTTGGATCAAATCAGAGCATGGACGGAATCTTGACATGAGAGAGAAGATCCACCATAAAAGTCTATGCAAAGAATCCAAACTTACTTGATTTCACCCTTCCTGGAATCGCAAAACCCTAATTCAGCAAGTCCCCCACTTTCTTCTCTCAAACCCTAACTCTCCCTCTCTCTCTAGGAGCTCGTTTCTCTGGAATGAATGACGAAGAATGAGATCTGTGTGTGTGTGTGGTCGATCATATAAGTCAATTTGAGCTGCTTGGGTCAATTGCATATTGACCCAACACTCAACTTTAATTATATTGGCTGAATATTCAGTTATACAAAAGTTACTGTAATTCGTTTATTTCAGAGATCAAATATTCTCCAACAATTATGGGAATTTATAAAGTTGTTTAAAATTGATCTATAAAGCTTCGGTTAAAATTTTAGATCATTTGGACTTACCAATAAATAATTAAAAATAGAACAGTGCACTGCTATATTGCAGTCTGCAGAATATTCGGCCGAGTTTGTCCTGCACAGAACTCGACCGACACCCTTACTGTAGAGATCAAAAGTCATCCAAAAATTATGCCAATTTAACAGAGTGTCTAAAACTGTGTTTTTCAAGCATAGTTAAAATTTGAGATCAATTGGATATACCAATAAAAAGATAAAATTCAATTACCACACTGCTGTAGAATTCTGGAAATATGATCGGTCGAGTTTGAAACTCGACCGATAAACAGGTCAGAACATTCTTCAAAAATTCTGATATTTACCAATGTTGTTCACATTTTATATATCCAAATCATATCCAAATTTGAAGTAAATCAAAGTTACACATAAAATACTAAAAATCATTTAGTGATACATTCTACTTATCAAATTCTGTATTCATGTATCATCAAAACCCTATTTTGGGCCGATTAGGGTTTATGCTTCTCAAACCCTAATTCTCAAGACAAAAGAACATTTAGACTTCTTATCATAGTTAAAATATCCTAATTGTGTTATCGTCATTAATTAGATTTCAAGAATGATTATTCCAATTAATCTTTGCAATTGTCTAGGTAAACCCTAGTTTACCAGTTAAGCTCAAATGGGGTCGTAACAACTCTCCCCCCCCTTAGAATGTTTCGTCCTCGAAACATAAACCTACAAGAAAGATACATTCAAGGTTATTCTAAGCTTATAAAGCCTTCCATGTCATTATATTCTTGTATTACATACCTGAATGTAGTTTTCAACATTAGATCTTTTAATTCTTTACTAAATCACAACATATTTCAAATAGTTCTCAATGATATCAAGCAAATTCTTTATGCCACAGTCCAACATAGAATGCAAAGATAAACCACCACGATTTCACTGCGCAACTCTGATACTCTGATACAACTATCTCAACTTATGCTGCTCAGAGAGTTCTATTGTTCTGTATCACCTTTAAGTGACAAAAGCAAGTTCACCATGCTGTTTTAAACTTTAATAACATGCTACTCAAATAGCAAAATAGTCTTGAATTAAAAGACTAAATTCAACAATCAATTGCACAATACTACTCTTAGCATCCCCATTGGGTCATGGATGCATGAGGTGAAGCATTACCACCTCATTCCATACTATCCTGTTTCGATCCTGGGACCTGTGGGTTATGGGCCCACACACAATACAAAGTGTAACCATCACATCATATCATTTTAGGGTTTCAACAACCGTAATAAGGTAATCCACGATTGTATCAGTCATTCAAGCATTAATCATACTCAATTACCATCACTCAGTTATATTAGAGCTAGGTATAACAAGCTACACCTCATCAGGGTTACTTGTCCAGACAATCTGATTATCATCCTTTTCTATTAATATGAGTGAATAAGTATGACTACCTTGTTCAGGGTATCTCTCCATGTGCTCTGACATCATCTAAACCATATCACCATATCACAAATACACAATAGTAAGATGCATATCAGGTATGAATTACTTCAACTATCATACGCCTTTAATTTAACATATAGCTTGCACAAATACACTGAAATCATATGTAGAACCAACTTTCATACCTTAATATGCCTTCAACAAATCATACATGTAAAAACAAATTCTCATATTACACAAAGCTAGTGTTTTCCCATATCTCTTTGCTCATTCATTACTTCTTTACTTTTTGCTACCTATCCTTTTCATATGATTATATACAATAAACATCATTATCATTGAAGCATTTAAGATAGGAATAGATTATTCCTCATTCTTGCTATCGCACAAGAATTTATTTCTTATCGCACTTCATCATATTGTATGTCACTATTACATTCAATAGATGACCCTACCAAGGTAGTTATGCATCATATATGATGCATTTTCTTATCATTTCATTCCCACCTTACTCTCAATAAGGAATATATGAAAGAGAAGATGATTTTAAGACTTGGAATACTTGTATTCAAACATTCCCTTAATACATTCTCGTATGTAGATTTACTTAGTTATCAATAGAGATATTTGATTAATTAGCACTTTCTTGAATCTCACAACCTCTTTATTTTATAACTTCTCCATCATATTTCAAACCCTTTCTTACGTTTCATAGTCCTCTTACCATATACTACTCTTTAACCCGTCATCTTTAATTCTAAATTTTTCTCTTATGACCATGTTGCTTATTCATATGTATGGTCATGTATACCATGTTGCACATATTTACTCCTTTATTTTTATACTATTGTGAAGTTAATGTTCTAAATTAATAGTCTTTCTATTAGTTCTTTCCTCATGTTGAATACATTACATATTCTTCATTTTTAAATCAAGTGGATCATGCATGGGTCAAACATAGTTTCTCTTTCAATCAAGTTTTTCTCTCGTGAATACAGTCTACCTTTGTATGACTTATTCATTCGTTAAACTACACCTATGTTCTTTGCTTAGAAACTAGTTTGTTGTTCTAGTCTTATGAATTACATGTTCATACGATCCTCTTCACTTTTACTCTTTTGAAGACTCTTTACTTCTATGGACCTATTAAATGCTCAACCCTATTCTCTACTTAGCCTTTGCTTTAGAGTTCATAAAAGCATTATATTCTATTCTATGATTCATTATTCATGATTGATTCTTGCTATCTTGAACCATACATACATTTCACATATCTTTTCTATATTTCATATGTATAGTTCATATAATATTAATCAATAAACTGATTATGAATCTCATATCATGTTCCTTTATTCCCAATTAAGGGTTTCACCTTTGAGACCCCAAAGTTGAACCTCAGATATCAGTTTCAACTAATTCTTAGTTGTTCTAATCTTGCCCATATGTTTCAACATCTTACTGTATGTACATTCTTACTCTGATGTGGGTCTAATTATTCAAATTCTATTCTTATTATACTATTGATAGGATTCATTAGATCGTAGTAACGCATCCTGCCAACCGGACCAGGCCAAACCTGAAGTCCTAAAGCCAAGAACTACAAAGGATTACATTCTTCCTGAACTGCCACTCATAGCTCAGAAACTCGGCCGATTGGTCAGAAACTCGGCCGATTGCTTCACAACTCGGCCGATCCGCTTGAAACTCGACTGATCAACTTGCTGTTTGATTTCCTGAAAAAGAAACTCGGCCGAATTACATACAACTCGGCCGATCAGTTTGCTGTTTGATTGCCTATTAAGGAAACTCG
Source organism: Alisma plantago-aquatica (assembly GCA_963693085.1). Classification (NCBI taxonomy): domain Eukaryota; kingdom Viridiplantae; phylum Streptophyta; class Magnoliopsida; order Alismatales; family Alismataceae; genus Alisma; species Alisma plantago-aquatica. Next base: position 224,547,343 of record OY856414.1, on the reverse strand, counting down.
GCCGAATCACATACAACTCGGCCGAATCGCGTACAGACTGAAAACCTAAACATACCTGTTGATGTCAATTTCACTCGAATCAGCGGGCAAAACCATAGAAACAAAAGCTCATTCAAAGGTCAATTCTAGTCTACTTGTTACAAAGAATGAAATAAATAAATGCTACAATTGCATAGTGTACAACAGATATTAAAGACCCATATTTCAAAGTATTGAATATTTCAATTCAAACATATAAGAGCATTTCTATACATTTCCAACAAAAACAACATTATGAAATGTAAGTTCTATCTCCTTTTACATTTATGCTCTTAATTCTTGTTTCTCTTCTCGTTTTCTAACCCTAACATTTCTAGGGTTCCTCTCTAGCCCATTCTTCCACTGTATACCTGGCCAGGGTATACGTGAGAGAATAGACAGAGTAGCTTGTACTGGCTGATCCAAGTACTCAGATATCGGGCCAGGATATCCAAATACTCAAATCCCCAAAGCTAACATCAAACATCTCCTATCTGCCACACTTAGGACTCTAACTTACTAACTTAAGGGTCCTTGACAACTCACCCTAAGCTCTGATACCAAGCTGTTACACCCCGATCTCACAATTTCCTCAAATCATGAGATTAGGGCATAAGATAGGACTTATATGTAACACAAAGAACACCCTTAACTTTTTCTTTTCCTTTAAACTCTTGATTCCCCGCACTGAACCACATAACATCTTAACAAAGGAATCTGAACATTTCTTTTACTGATCAGACTTTAATATAAAAGATAGATGTATAAACATTCATGATGTCTCTCACATCTTATGCACATAAAACTTGCTAATTAACATACATATCAAAAGGGAAACAATATTACACATTGTAAATACAACTCTCTCTCCTATCTCTTACTGAGGATCTAGAGTGACAAGGACCGACTGACTCAACTAATCTTGTGCTTAACTCTTGTAGCAGATCTACACTGATGCTCTGACCATCTTCAAGTCCATGCGGTTAACCCTAAAAATGTTTGAGTAGAGGGGTGAGCCTACTCGCTCAGTGAATGAGTATTTCCAGGAAACATACTAATGCACTAATGTGATTACAGATATAATTTGAGTAAACGATATGAAATTTAACAACAATAAATACTACACTGAGCAGTTCTAAAACAATATAACTGAAATAACAAAGAATGTAAATATTGCATCCAAAGAATAACTCCTAGAAGACTACACTCTAGTCTTCCTTAACTCTTTCATTTATAAGGAACTCTGTGAACCTATATGATCATATTTTAGATTATTTATATTCCCTAAACATATGTAGTGTACTCTGCATATAAAGATCCGTAGCGAACTACGATCCCACCGTACAAGACTTAGCGACACACCTGGGAAATGCTAAGTCTGACTGCCAGCCCTGGTCTGTTGCAGGACTCTCAGGCTCACAAGGCCTCAGGCTCACAAGGCCTCACTACACTCTCAAAAGAGTGAACTCTAGACTCCTCCTCAAACCTGAGCACACAGGCGGAGAGTCTCACCGGGTTACCACCGTGACACAAGCACAGATTAATGTTGAATAACCCCTATTTACTCCAGTGCCACCGTGACACAAGCACGCGTTGTTGTTGAACACTGCCTCTCTCTATCCTCGTGCCTGTGACTCCGCACAGTTATTGTTGCAACACGAGTTTCACCCCCCTGGTGCATACCTCTCAGAAGGGGTTCTACGGTGTTAGGGAACCTAAGTCTATTAACTGATTAACATATAACCATATAAACAGGAATATCACATTTCATGCATATTGCACATTCTGAATATTCACTTGAAAACACATATATATCATTTGTCATTTTCAACATGACTCAGTAACATCCCTTTCTAGGGCATGTCATATCTCATCACCTGCAATTTACGAGATATGTATTGAAATATAAGAAGCCCTGTAGTATGTAGATATCATTTCAGAGAGAACAAGCATATAAAGTTAAATACACTAGAAACATACAATTCAACAATTAAGCATCACCACATCTCATATCGAGACCTTTCATATTACCATAGCATGATTCATTGAACACCCTATCCTTAGGGTTTCATTTGCCTTATTCATTCATCACATGCCAACACCCTACTCTTAGGGTTGCGTTTGCCTCATTCACCTTTTCACATGGCTCTCATTAGGATTACATAGGATATAAGCATTCACTAAATAAAGATTGTTTTCAACAAATCATATACAATCGATATATGTATGAAACCACGGAAAGTGAACTAAATTTAGGTTTCCATGCTATTCACTGAGATATCATGTATCAAGAATAAAATTCAATTAAGATAACTCATGAGGTACATCCTAACCACTTATAAGATTACTAGTCCTTTTCAATAAGGTTGAAACTCTAGAGATATCTCAATTAGGTTAAACCCTAATTACATCATATGGTATAAATCTGAAAATCATTCTTTATAGGATGTGTTGTATACATTTCTGATGTGGATCTACCATCAAAGAGTCATTCAAACAGAGAAGGAATCCATATCATATCAATTTGCAACAACTTAAATTAAACGGACATTTCAGGGTTTAGAATCACATTTCAAGCAATTAGGGATTTGGATGCTATAATCAAATTTCGTGCATTATATTGTTTAAAGGAAGAACCCACTCACCCTAAGGTGTGAAAACACCTCAAAACTTCAGCTCAACTCAGGGAATCTCGAACTCACATCAAATCCCTAGCAAATCTCCCAATTCCTCTTCCATTCAACTCAGGAACCTTGAAAATGAGGGATTATGAAGAAAGGGTGAGAAAAGAGGGAATTTCGACATCATCTTGGATCAAATCAGAGCATGGACGGAATCTTGACATGTGAGAGAAGATCCACCATAAAAGTCTATGCAAAGAATCTAAACTTACTTGATTTCACCCTTCCTGGAATCGCAAAACCCTAATTCAGCAATTCCCCCACTTTCTTCTCTCAAACCCTAACTCTCCCTCTCTGTCTAGGAGCTCGTTTATCTGGAATGAATGACAAAGAATGAGAGCTGTGTGTGTGTGTGGTCGATCATATAAGTCAATTTTAGCTGCTTGGGTCAATTGCATATTGACCCAACACTCAACTTTAATTATATTGGCTGAATATTCAGTTATACAAAAGTTACTGTAATTCGTTTATTTCAGAGATCAAACATTCTCCAACAATTATGGGAATTTATTAAGTTGTTTATAATTGATCTATAAAGCTTCGGTTAAAATTTGACATCATTTGGAGTTACCAATAAATAATTAAAAATAGAACAGTGCACTGCTATATTGCAGTCTGCAGAATATTCGGCCGAGTTTGTCCTGCATAGAACTCGACCGACACCCTTACTGTAGAGATCAAAAGTCATCCAAAAATTATGCCAATTTAACAGAGTGTCTAAAACTGTGTTTTTCAAGCATAGTTAAAATTTTAGATCAATTGGATATACCAATAAAAAGATAAAATTCAATTACCACACTGCTGTAGAATTCTGGAAATATGATCGGTCGAGTTTGAAACTCGACCGATAAACAGGTAAGCACATTCTTCAAAAATTCTGATATTTACCAATGTTGTTCACATTTTATATATCCAAATCATATCCAAATTTTAAGTAAATCAGAGTTACACATAAAATTCTAAAAATCATTTAGTGAGACATTCTACTTATCAAATTCTGTATTCATGTATCATCAAAACCCTATTTTGGGCCGATTAGGGTTTATGCTTCTCAAACCCTAATTCTCAAGACAAAAGAACATTTAGACTTCTTATCATAGTTAAAACATCCTAATTGTATTATATTCATTAATTAGATTTCAAGAATGATTATTCCAATTAATCTTTGCAATTGTCTAGGTAAACCCTAGTTTACCAGTTAAGCTCAGATGGGGTCGTAACAGTTAAGATTGTCGAATGGACTTCAGTTTTTTTTGGCAACCGACGCTGAAGGATATTAGGTGTCAGTTTTTTAAATAACCTACACATTTGTTAACTTAATAACCCCTGATCGATCGAGAAATAAACCCTTCCCATTCTCTCTCTATTTCATCGTGAAGTTGTTGCCCCCGCCTGAAGCTACTGCCCCCTGCTCGATCGTCGTCGCCGCCTGATCAAGCTGTCTCCTGCTACTCCTCACACCGTTGCTGCCACTACCTCTGCTATCTTCTTCCTCCTGCCCGCTAGCTCCTCACACTGTCGTCGCCAATGATAGGGATGCCTAGCTGCTCTCTTCTTCCTCCATGTCGCTAACAGTTAGGCCACTACCTCTTCTTCTTACTCCACCCCTTCTTCTTCCTCCACCTCTTCTTCTTCCTGCTCCCTCCTTTCCAAATGGATAAAAGCAAGGCATGATTGACCTGTGGGCTGGACACGAGTAGTTGTGCTGGCCAGCACAGCCATGGTCGTGCTGTCTAGCACAACCATGGTCATGTCCAGCCCACAGGCCGTGCCTTCCTTTTCTCCATTTGGAAAGGAGGGAGTAGGAAGAAGAAGATACATTTGCAATTGAATACTAATGCTTGACCTAATTCTATAAATTTTGATGCATGTTGAATTAATATATTAAAACCCTAATACACACTTCACCATAATCTTGAATTAACTATATTACTGAAATCTTGTGATCAATCTATCTAAGATAATAAAAACCTAATGATAAATCTCTGATTTTGTAGTGATGTGTCGTCCTACTACATGAATCCCTATTGTATGATGTAGATTGATGATAATGCATGAGCAAGTTTGAAATTTTGAAATCAATTATGAATATCTCCATCCCTAGGTCATACTAATTTATGTGTAATCTTTATCTTGATGATGAACATGCATGGACACTCAAAATGTTGAAATCAATGTAATAGAATGACAACACATGTATTTGTTGGCCTAGAAACCCATCCAAGATTTACTCATTAGGAGTAAATCTTGGATAGTCCCCAGTTTGGGACTGTACTTGAACACCTAATCTGTTACGACCCCACCTCCCGATAACCACCAATTAAGGGAGACCGAGAGGTCGAAGCCGCACCCATAACTTCTAGATCAAAGGTTCGACACTTAACCAAGAACAATTATTAAATTTCAACAATCTATACTTAAAAACTGTAAGAAAATAATTTTTTGCATACCTTTTTGAAAACTTGGATCATTAAACGTCTATCCCCTTAAGGATTCTATTCTAACTAATCCTACTTGTATTTTAGTTCATGTATTTCACAATATGATGATTTACTATTTGTCCTTTTGGCTTGTACCTAAAACGCCGACAAAAAAAATGTCAGTCAGCCCAAGCTGGTATGTGGGGGAAACAATAATTATGTAAATACGTTAACAATGTAATCATTCAATTAATCATTTAACAACCAAGATTACATTTTAGATATAACTTCGCAATCCAAGAGTACCCTATCTTCTATGTTGTCCCCATTAAACCCCTCTATAGGTGAACCAATTTCTAGGGTTGAGTCACATGGCACTACTCGTAAGTAGCCCACTCTTTAACCCATGGCAGGACAATGAGTCTCATGGCACTACACGTAGGTAGCCCAGTTTCTAACTCTCGGTAACCTAGACCTTGCTCTAGGATTACCCCTTTTTTTAGCCTTTTCAAAGCAATAGAGGTGGACCCAGATCTAGTCAGTTATATACACACATTTATAGTGATAATCATAGTCACTTTATAGTTGCATGAAATAAATAAACATCCAACAGTTATTTTCAAGCAACTGATTAAAACTTCGGGAATCGCCGTGAAACTAGAGCGATTATTCATAAGCTTAACCACATACCTATTTTGATGAGTCATGCAGATTATTCAACATATAGTTCATGTATATACAATCAATCCAATCAACAGATCCAAGCAAGTAATTCAATCATCACATAATTCCTGAAAAGAATATGTACTCTATTTATTACACACTTTATCAAGAATCTACTTTATTGACTTGGATTCTCTTTTTAGGGTTTCTAATCCACATTAAGGTTTCATTAATATTCATTAGGGTTTCTTAGATCAATTTCTCAAACTTTATCCCTTTTAGGTAAACAAACCCTAAAATACTCTTTTCCATTTATATGAACCTTAATTGCTCAATTATCCATTTTAATAGTCCCAAATTGACTTAGGATCATCATATCCCTATTTATTCATGTATTTGAACAATTAAACCAATTAAAAGATATATTCTCCTAAATTAGGGTTTTCAAGCTCATTAATGTATAATCATGCACAAAACCCTAAATTAAGCCAATTATATAAAAAGATCATCTTTTTAGATCCTATTTTCACTTTTATTAACAACAGGTTAATATTAGCTTGAATTATCCAAATAACGTCATTAAGTCCATATATCATCAAATCTAAGGGTTTTTCCTTAATTAAAACATTAAAGATGATAGCTTTATGTCCTTTTCAAATTTCATGCATATTTGAGCACATAAGCTCTAAATTAGACTAATCATGTGCAAAGTTCTTCCATTTTGAACATAATGTACCTTTTTACATTTAATAGGTTAACATCAACTCTAAATATCCATTAAACCCTATTAAACACTTTAATCATATCAAAATAGGATTACTTAATCTTTAATTCATTAAAGATGATAATTTACACTACATGTCGAACTATGATCTGATTCAGGCTATAAAACTATTTTTATTGGATTCCTTGTGTTCTTCTGATCAAAATTCATATATTACTTGTCCTAATCGGAGTTACCAATCTTTAATTATGAATTTTACAAGAGTTTACTTACTTGGCCAATCGGGAGTTTCCACGTCATCACAGTCCATGCAACGTTGCTAGCTCAGAAACATTTCGAAATTACAAAGATACCCTCGATATGTTAGCGGTTTCTATAGCCCGTGGAGGGGTAAAAGTGTCCAACGACACTTGCCTTCTTCTTCTTCCTGCCGACGCACTACTGTGCGATCGCAGCCCAGCTACGGATGCCCTAGCCATGCGGGTGTGGCTCCCCCTTCTCCTCTTGACCTAATCGGCCACCAGGGAGGACTCCCTTACCTCTGACGGCCCCATCCAAGCCCTGACCGTCGGCCAGGATGGCCAAGCGTGCAGCCGCTTGTGCCTGCACAACGCGGCCCTGCTGTAGAACTCCGGTGATGCTACGTGAAGCCATGGGCATGAGAGGGTAGCCAATCGATCCAGGGTTGATGTAGAAGCCTCTCGCCTCCAACAAGACGGTTCCACAACTCGTCGTTGATCCAAAGATAGAACTACCCCCAAGGTTAGGGTTATTGTACAAAATCGTGGAAGAAGAAGATAAAACTAGGTGTGGGATCTTCTGGGCTCTTTCCATGGTCTTTCCCTTATATAGGGAGGGTAAAGAAGCCCCCAGGATGGCTTGCCCATGAAGAAACACATCCCTTTTCTAAAAAGGAATTGATTTCTTCATTACTAAGCAAGTTCCTCTTTCTCTCTCTACTAATCATCTCTTTGATATACCTTATTTCTTAAATATTTTGGAATATGAAAATCCTTACTCTCTTTATTCTTGCCTTTTAGTTATTCGTCCTGAAATCTTGTTTTCTTTTAATAGAAAATACCACCTTTTGAAAAACAACACAAAATTCATTATTAATGTATCACATTATCCTTTTATTTCGCAATTTTGGTATTTTCTCTATCTTTCTTCTTTATTGGGACTCCTCGGATCCCAAGACACTCTATTATTTCGAAATTCTTTTTTCAAGGATACTTTTTATTCTTCTAGATGCATCTATATGCATTACTTTACATTATATTGTTTATTTCTCATTAAAATGTTTCCTTTTTTAAGGATTTCCCTTTATTTCTCTTTTATTTTCCTCATTGGTATTCTTTTTATCATTAGAAATCCTTGGGATATGAAATTCCACCAAGGATAACTCAATTCCACCTTTTCCCACTTATTTTCCACATTTTATCATTGTTTTCAATTTCTTTCTTAATAAAGAAATATTTAATTAATCTTTTATTTTCTTATTGCTTTCTTTTTGCAAATTTGAACTCCTTGGAACCCAAGGAACCCAAGAGGCACGAAATATTCTTTGGATTTGCCTTCTAGAGGTTTCCACATTATTCTTTTCTCAAATATTCAATTATTCGTTACTAATTGAATTTTCTTTGTTATTTGGGCCCAATAGCCAATAAAGCCACAACACAAACATCAAGGCTATTGTAAACATAATACATTTATTCAAAACAAATTATATCATTATTTGTTCAAATATCCTTAATATGAGAAATTGCATTTCTCACCAATTGAGCCCAAAAATTGGGGTTGTAACATCCTTCCCCTCTTATAGGAATTTTGTCCTCAAAATTCTGTCAATCAAACAAACAATTTAGGATAAGACTTTTCCATGTCCATCATTGGCCCCTATGTGGCTTTACCCTACCCATGGCACTTCCAAAGAACCTTTATTATCACTTATTCTTTTCTCTGAGTTCTTTCACCCTGGCGTCTATGAACTGCATAGGTGACTCAGGTCATTTCAGCCTCCCTTGGGGCTCACTAGGTTCATTGCTCAACACATGGTCGTGGCACCTCACATAGTGCTCTAAATGGGACACATGGGACTCATCACACATTACTTTATCATGAGGGGTAAGGTCAAACTTAACCTTCTCCACCAAACCATGTCAAAAGAACCCATGCATCAGGGACTCAACTCTCTTAGTTATAACTTAGAGGGGTCGGATTTTCATGTCACATATTCTTCCACAATGAACTGCATGTCAGTCTACTTTGCATCTGCTCATGACTGTCATCATCTCTATGCTCCTTTCAGCCATTACATGATCAAAGCGACTTCATCTACACTCACTGTGTTCCTTTTCTAACCATCATGTGGTCCTTTCACCAACATCACCTTACTGAAGTGGTGACCGACACAACCTCGCTTACATAGCTTCTTATAAAACCCGATACTGGCTATGGTGGTCATTGTCACACCTTTCATAGGATAAGAACCTTCTCTAGATATCACCCTGAATGAGCACATATGCTCTCATCAGACCCTTTAGTCTGGATCATAGTAACCATTAGTTAGGGGTGATAAACTATACTAACATCGAGTTCTTCAAGTACCTTCTTCCACCTTTTGGAAGGGAACTTTAGGTCAAACTCAAGGACCTTTGAACTCACATCATGGTGTAGTTGAACCATCTCTCTCATATGTAGCTCAACCCAATCTGTCCCTTGACAGTACTCTTTCTTTCTCATGTCATCTAGGTAAGGCGATCTACCATAACCCATATTGCATCTCGACCTTCCTTGGTCTAGGGGAGACCTATCACAACATCCATAATGATGAACTCCCATTCCCTCTCGGGAACTCTTTATCCTCTATATCAATGCACTGGGTTACCAGTGCTCACCCTTCACCTTCTATCATGCATGGCCGCATACCACCTACAGCCTCATCTTAAGCATCCAAAGTGCTACTGTCACTTATTATCTTCATAGTACGGTATATCATGTTCTCCTGTATGTCATTATTCTTCAATACCCATACCTCAAAAACCCTAAACCATTCTATAGGGGTTTCATCACCTTCTTTTCTAAAGAAGTGCATCTGAGGTTCTACCACCACCCTTTCATCGTATCAAGGACTAGACTGGCTAACCAAGCAACCCTTAACTTTTCAACGTATCTCGTTACCTCTGAGTGTTATCCAAACACCTCTCCTTTCCAAACTTAGGGTTAGCCAAACAACCTCTTCTAGCTTCTAGTCAACGAGTCAAATGTATCTCAACCAGAGCATCCATTACCACTTCACATCCTTAGGTATTAGGTAACATTGAAGACATACACTTCCATGTATTTCACTTATCATCTCGAACTCTAAGTCTATCTTCATTGAAAACACTTTGAGCTCATCTTTTTGGTGATCAAACTCAACCTTGTATGACTCATATCTCTAGATAAAAACATCTTCATAAGGTGACTACCTCATTCCTCTTAGTGTTTGTAAACCATCCATGTATCATTCACTTTACTAGGGTATGTTATCTTCTATGTCCTTATACCTTGTAGCAACTTTCCAACTCACATCATCTTTTATCCTTAGTGTATGGCATGCGTATTGTCCTATCTCTCACTCCCATAACTAGAGGAAATAAGCATTTGGCAGCCGTCCAAATATAAAGTTCTTCCTATTCCATGAGTTGAGATAATACATCCCACCTTGACAGTACACCTTCAAACCTAAGTTGAAACGTGCAACTTATGTCGCTACATCACAATCATTTTGACATCAAAGTTACCTCCATAGAAAACTAGTCTTAAACCTACTGAGGTTTACACACATCCCTTGGTCATCTCCTCTAGGTCTATAGGGTGCCGGCACTTTTGGGGTCATCCCTCTTCCCTCATGCATCAAGAGAGTTCCCTACTCATCTGCCCTTTGGGTCCCATGAGTTCATGAAGGTGATCAATCTCCTAACCCATGGCCCTCAGACAATGATAGCTATTACCTCCCGACCCTATGGTCATGTGCAACTTAGGGAATTAGGTAACTCCTACTTCTATTGGTCTTATCCCTACCTGACCTTAGGATAGACTTGGGATTCTCTTATAGTACATGTCCAACTTAGAACCTTGCCCAAGCCTTCATCATCTCTCTTTGTATACATGGGTTGACATCCATCCTTTCATAGGGGTCATGGCAACCTACCTTCCTTGGTCAGGCCCCTTACCGGTTACCTCCATGGTAACACATCCACACGCACTTAGAGATGGATATCTATGGGTCTACAGGTTCATTCTCATACCATGTACTTTTGACTTAGCTTCTCAAGATCCTATGAGACCTCTTTAAGTTACCTTAAACCAACAAAACTGATATACACCCTACCAAAGGGGTCCCTCTCCTAGGATGGGAGGAAAACTATCTCTTGACAACAAGGTCACAAAAGCTCTTTGGTCTAGGGTCTACATCCACATGAGCCTACTTAACCCTAGAAAGCTATTAAGGCACAAGAAGATCACTTACTGAACCATGCTAGGTCATACTTGTCCTCTTTCCTCAATGTTGGATCAAGATCATACCTTCCTTTATCATCAACCTAGCTGTGAGGGTTCGTCAAACATACCTTAAACTTAAGGGGTTTCTCTTTTCCTCTATACATGAGGAGTACCATGCTCAAACTATAGCAACTTAATTCTCGTCATGAGAATTAGGTATACCACTTACCCTCTTAGGCCTAGGAATCCTAGGTTCACTTTTAGGTATCCAACTGCATGCTCTATCTCTTAACCACGAACCAAGCATGCAAAAGGCATGACATGCACTTCCTGTCATCCTTCTATTCGAGAAACACTTCAGAGTTGAGTCCTCCTCAAGGACAACCAACCAGGTATAAGGCCTCATAACCTGTTACTATACCTCTTCAGGTCTAAGGAACTCTTCTTCCTACCTTAGAAGGTAAACACCTACACCGTAGGCACATAGGTACCAGAAGCTTCATCTTTTCTCTCTAGGGTTTGGTCCCTCTAAAGGCAACCTAGATATCATCAACCTCTAGGGATCGATCATGATGCAACCACTATCATCCACTTAGGTCGCATCATCCTCAACTCCCTACATTAATCAGAGTTTAGGATTCCAACCTTCTTGCTTGGTTCTGGCTCTCTCTTTCTAGAGCTAACCCTACAACCAACCTCACCATTAGAGGTCCTATCTTTGTGAAGGGTCAACCTCAAAAGCATGCCCCTACTTGGATGAAGCCTATGTTCAACTTATGTTTGCTCAAGGTTATCCATAGTTCTTTATGCTTATTTCATAAACCATCCTTCAAACTCTCCCGACCAGGGTTTCAACCTATAGCTCGCACTACTGGTACATCTTGGGTGCCTATTATGCCCATATAAGCTCATGGGGTTTCCATAGGTTCTTCTTTAACCTCATCTATGAAGGAGTCATCATTACTCTAACATGCATGACCCTTCCTAGGGTTGGGTTGCCAAAGGTGCTAGGTTACCCATGGATCATATGGAATCCCAAAAGGCATGTCCTTACCAACACCTGGTCTAACTCATCTCTCTCTAACCTTCACTTAGGGTTAGGGTTAGCATCATCCTCAGAGGATGTGCCAGATCTCTACTTGCAATGGAGATCTCTATCTCCAAGACTAACTTATCCTCCTGACAAGAAGGTCTTGCCTCAGGTCTCATCTGAGGACATGACAACTTATGTCATATGACCTAAGCATGTATCTATTCTTTAATTTGTGCTTAATCGATTAAGCTTATGTCCATGACATCTTATTTACATGCTTTTCATTTAATTTGGTGGAGGATCCCTTAAACCTTATTAACCTTACCCATACCTCAAGAGGATGAGGAGAAGAAAGAAAACCCTGAACCTTTAGGTCCTTATCAGAATTTTCATGATGAGAAGGGATGAATAAGATGATAAGTCCTAAAGGTATCTTATTTTGATTCATACCCTAAGACTTTGGCCAGGCAGTCACACGGATCTGGGAGTCCTCGTATTCTGACTAGCAGTGCGGAGGAAAATATTGGCATCCCCCGATCGTGATCCTTTTCTAGACACCTCAATCTTTTGGATAATCCTCTAATAACTCCCTTGGGTTCTATGGAGTTTGTAAAATTTAATAATTATTAATGGTTAACTGAGGAACCTAAGCTCTGATACCAAATGTTATGACCCCACCTCCCGATAACCCCCAATTAAGGGAGACCGAGAGGTCGAAGCCGCACCCATAACTTCCGGATCAAAGGTTCGACACTTAACCAAGAACAATTATTAAATTTCAACAATCTATACTTAAAAGCTGTAAGAAAATAAAATTTTGCATACCTTTTTGAAAACTTGGATCATTAAACTTCTATCCCCTTAAGGATTCTATTCTAACTAATCCTCCTTGTATTTTACTTCATGTATTTCACAATATGATGATTTACTGTTTGTCCTTTTGGCGTGTACCTAAAACGCCGACAAACAAAATGTCGGTCAGCCGAAGCTGGTATGTGGGGGTAATAATAATTATGTAAATACATTAACAATGTAATCATTCAATTAATCATTTAACAACCAAGATTACATTTTTGATATAATTTCACGATCCAAGAGTACCCTATCCTCTATGTTGTCCCCATTAAACCCCTCATGATCCACCTAAGGTGAACCAATTTCTAGGGTTGAGTCACATGGCACTACTCGTAAGTAGCCCACTCCTTAACCCATGGCAGGCCAATGAGTCTCATGGCACTACACGTAGGTAGCCCAGTTTCTAACTCTCGGTAACCTAGACCTTGCTCTAGGATTACCCCTTTTTTTATCCTTTTCAAAGCAATAGAGGTGGACCCGGATCTAGTCAGTTATATACACACATTTATAGTGATAATCATAGTCACTTTATAGTTGCATGAAATAAATAAACATCCAACAGTTATTTTCAAGCTACCGATTAAAACTTCAGGTTTCGCCGTGAAACTAGAGCGATTATTCATATGCGTAACCACATACCTGTTTTGATGAGTCATGCAGATTATTCAATATATACTTCATGTATATACAATCAAGCCAATCAACAGATACAAACAAGTAATTCAATCATCACATAATTCCTGAAAAGAATATGTACTCTATTTATTACACACTTTATCAAGAATCTACATTATTGACATGGATACTCTTTCTAGGATTTCTAATCCACATTAAGGTTTCATTAATATTCATTAGGGTTTCTTAGATCAATTTCTCAAACTTTATCCCTTTTAGGTTAACAAACCCTAAAATACTCGTTTCCATTTATATGAACCTTAATTGCTCAACTATCCATTTTAATAGTCCCAAATTGACTTAGGATCATCATATCCCTATTTATTCATGGATTTGAACAATTAAACCAATTAAAAGACATATTCTCCTAAATTAGGGTTTTCAAGCTCATTAATGCATAATCATGCACGAAACCCTAAATTAAGCCAATTATATAAAAAGATCATCTTTTTAGATCCTATTTTCACTTTTATTAACAATAGGTTAATATTAGCTTGAATTATCCAAATAACGTCATTAAGTTCATCTATCATCAAATCTAAGGGGTTTTCCTTAATTAAAACATTAAAGATGATAACTTTATGTCTGTTTCAAATTTCATGCATATTTAAGCGCATAAACTCTAAATTAGACTAATCATGTGCAAAGTTCTTCCATTTTGAACATAATGTACCTTTTTACATTTAATAGGTTAACATCAACTTTAAAGATCCATTAAACCCTATTAAACACTTTAATTATATCAAAATAGGGTTCCTTAATCTTTAATTCATTAAAGATGATAATTTACACTACATCTCGAACTATGATCAGATTCAGGCTACCAAACTATTTTTATTAGATTCCTTGTGTTCTTCTGATCAAAATTCATATATTACTTGTCCTAATCGGAGTTACCAATCTTTAATTATGAATTTTGCAAGAGTTTACTTACTTGGCCAATCGGGATTTGCCACGTCATCACAGTCCATGCAACGTTGCTAGCTCAGAAAAATTTTGAAATTACAAAGATACCCTCGATAAGTTAGCGGTTTCTACATCCCGCGGAGGGGCAAAAGTGTACAACGACACTTGCCTTCTTCTTCTTCCTCCTAACGCGCTACTGTGCGATCACATCCCAGCTGCAAATGCCCTAGCCGTGCGGGTGTGGCTCCCCCTTCTCCTCTTGACCTCGTCGGACACCAGGGAGGACTCCCTCACCTCCGACGGCCCCATCCAAGCCCTGACCGTCGGCCAGGATGGTCGGGTGTGCGGCCGCATGGGCCTGTACAACGCAGCCCTGCTGCAGAACTCTGGTGATGTTGCGTGAAGCCATGGGCATGAGAGGGTAGCCAATCGATCCAGGGTTGATGTAGAAGCCTCTCGCCTCCAACAAGACAGTTCCACAGCTCGTCGTTGATCTAAAGATAGAACTACCCCCAAGGTTAGGGTTGTTGTACAAAATCGTGGAAGAAGAGGATAAATCTAGGTGTGGGATCTTCTGGGCTCTGTCCACGGTCTTTCCCTTATATAGGGAGGGTAAAGAAGCCCCCAGGATGGCTTTCCCATGAAGAAATGTAGCCCTTTTCTAAAAAGGAATTGATTTCTTCATTACTAAGCAAGTTCCTCTTTCTCTCTCTACTAATCATCTCTTTGATATACCTTATTTCTTGAATATTTTGGAATACAAAAATCCTTACTCTCTTTATTCTTGCCTTTTAGTTATTTGTCCCGAAATCTTGTTTTCTTTTAATAGAAAATACCACCTTTTGAAAAACAACACAAAATTCATTATTAATGTATCACATTATCCTTTTATTTCACAATTTTGGTATTTTCTCTATCTTTCTTCTTTATTGGGACTCCTCGGATCCCAAGACACTCTATTATTTCGAAATTCCTTTTTCAAGGATACTTTTTATTCTTCTAGATGCATCTATATGCATTACTTCACATTATCTTGTTTATTTCTCATTAAAATGTTTCCTTTTTTGAGGATTTCCCTTTATTTCTCTTTTATTTTCCTCATTGGTATTCTTTTTATCATTAGAAATCCTTGGGATATGAAATTCCACAAAGGATAACTCAATTCCACTTTTTCCCATTTATTTTCAACATTTTATCATTGTTTTCAATTTCTTTCTTATAAAGAAATATTTAATTAATATTTTCTTTTCTTATTGCTTTCTTTTTGCAAATTTGAACTCCTTGGAACCCAAGGAACCCAAGAGGCACGAAATCCTCTTTGGATTTGCCTTCTAGAGGTTTCCACATTATTCTTTTCTCAAATATTCAATTATTCATTACTAATTGAATTTTCTTTTTTATTTGGGCCCAATAGCCAATAAAGCCCACAACACAAACATCAAGGCTATTGTAAACATAATCCATTTATTCAAAACAAATTATATCCTTATTTGTTCAAATATCCTTAATATGAGAAATTGCATTTCTCACCAATTGAGCCAAAAAATTGGGATTGTAACATAATCTCACTTAGGATGTAAGTGTATAATGTGTATTGGGTTTTGAAGAAAATTTTAGTAGCATTTCCCCATTTGTTCTCTAAGTACATATGTACTTAGAGAAAAGCGGGGAAATGCTGCCAAAATTTTCTTGAAAACTTAATACACATTATACGCTTACTAGTGATATAAGGTGTTCAAGAATGGAATAGGTGGTACACATTTATTTTATATAAGAATGACAACACATGTATTTTTTGGCCTAGAAACCCGTCCAAGGTTGACTCATCAGGAGTAAATCTTGGATAGTCCCCGATTTGGGACTGTTCTTGAACACCCAATCTCACTTAGGATATTTTAACCATTAATTATATATAAGACCTTAAACCCTAAAGTTTTAACCATAAACCCTAATCTTGTAACCCTAGACCCTAATCTTATTCTAATACATACTTGTTTTCTCTTTGATCATAGATTGGATAGATCTTGGATGTCCATTCCAAATTGCTGCACCGCCGAGTTCATTTCTGGTCTTGGCCAGTTTATTAGATTTTCCTAGGAACATAGGAAACAACCTGGAGATAGGTTCTACTGTCCATGTAGGCATTGCGGTAACAACTTGAAAGTCAGCATTGGTGACGAAATCAAAAGTCATGTCATGTGCAATGGGATTGTACAAGGCTATATAGAATGGCACTGGCATGGAGAGATTTCAAACCTAAAATCAGTGGATGTCAATAGCAGTGCTTCTGTGGAAGAAGAAATTTCCTTCGATGACGTAGATGTGAACGAACCAGTTCCAGTATACATCGTTGATGTGATGTTGGATAGTTGTGGGGTAGAGCACACTGATCCACCTCCCATGTTTAGAAACATTGTGCATGATGTTGAGATACCATTATACATAGGTTGTAAGTTTACGAAGCTTAGCGTTGTGTTGTGATTGTATAAACTGAAAGCTAACAATCGATGGAGCAAAAAAAGCTTCACGTCATTGTTGTCTTTGTTGAAAGAAATTCTTCTTGAAGGAAACGAGTTACCAATCTCAACATACTGGTTAAAGAAATTGTTATGCCCAATGGGAATGGAGGCCAAGATGATACACACATTCCCGAATGATTGTGTATTATTTCAAAAGGACTATGTGGATTTGAAAGATTGTCCGAAATGTGGTGCGTCAAGGTATAAATTGATGACTTCAGGGGAGTCCAAAATTGGTTCTCCTGCCAAGGTGATTTGGTATCTACCTATAATACCATGGTTTCAATGCTTGCTTGCCAATCCTATAGATGTGAATAATTTGAGGTAGCATGCAGATGTTAAGAAAAATAATGATGGGATCCTACGACATTCGTCTGATTCCCCACAATGGAAGAATATTGATTTATTATTCCCTAAATTTGGTGAAGAAGACAAGAATATAAGACTTGGGCTTTATAAAGATGGGATGAATCTGTACGGGACATTGAGTCGCCAACATAGAACTTGGCCAGTTATGCTTGTTATATACAATCTTCCTCCCTAGTTGTGTATGAAAAATAAGTATGTTACGTTGTCGTCTTTGATATCGGGCCCTAAACAACCTGGAAATGATATCGATGTTTATCTTGAACCTATGATTGATGACTTGAAGAAAATCTGTGGTGAAGGTGTGATGACCTATGATGCTTCACGAAGAGAGACATTTCGTTTGCATGCCATGTTGTTTTGCACTGTGAATGACTTTCCAACATTTGGGAATTTGTCTGGATATATTGTCAAAGGATCTAAAGCGTGTCCTATATGTGAAGAGAACACTAATTCAATACGACTAAAACACGGTGGAAAGACTGTATATCTTGGTCATCGAAGGTTTCTTAAAAAATTTCATCCGTATTGTAGGTTGCACAAAGCATTTAATGGACGGAATGAGGAACAGAGTGCACCTAAACCTATATCAGGGGAGGATGTTTATGAAAGAGTAAAAGACATCACCAATGAATTCGGTAAGAGATCACAATGTACGATGGCCACACAGAGTGACAAGTCTTTATTCAAGAAGAATTCAATATTTTGGGATCTTCCTTATTGGAGTTCTTTGACAGTCAGACATTGTATCAATGTCATGCACGTTGAGAAAAATGTATGTGATAGCGTCATCGGTACTGTGTTGAATATACCATGTAAGACTAAAGATGGGATAAAATCTAGAATGGACCTACGTGAAATGGGAATAAGGAAAGAATTAACAGAAGTAGTTAGTAATGATCGGAGAACATACTTACCTCCTACTTGTTACACATTGTCTAGAAAGGAGAAGAAAGCTTTTTGTGAATGCTTGGTAAATGTTAAGGTGCCACAGGGTTACTCTTCCAACATCCTTACATCGGTATCAATGAAAGATATGAAGTTGATAGGTCTTAAATCTCATGATTGTCACGCTCTAATGCAACAAATATTTCCCGTGGCAATTCGATCTATATTGCTGAAGCATGTACGATTTGCAATCACCAGACTTTGTTTATTTTTCAAAAGTTTGTGCAGCAAAGTTATTGAACTTGATACTCTCGATAAATTACAAAGAGAAGTGGTTGTTACCCTGTGTCATCTTGAGATGTTTGTTTCTCCTTCATTCTTTTATATCATGGTACATCTTGTTGTCCACTTGACTAGGGAAGTGAAAATGTTGGGACCAATTTTTCTGCCTTGGATGTATTCTTTTGAACGATACATGAGCATTTTTAAAGGTGATGTTTGAAAACATTATCGACCTGAAGGGAGTATTATTGAGGGTTATGTGGCAAGAGAGGTTATGGATTTTTGCAATGACTTTCTGAGTGCTAATGACGCTCCTGTGAATGACAAGAATTTTGAGGAGCATTTTGGAAAAGGAGTTTTGGGGTCACAGGTGAAAGTAATCAACCATAAGCAATTGGAGCAAGGTCACTTGTATATTTTACACATCATCGACGAAGTGAGTGTTTATATCGAGGAACATACCAATTTCATCAAGAGACAATATCCTCGATCCAATTCAATGTGGCTTGTTAGAGAGCATAACAAGACATTTATTAAGTGGTTTGCAGATAAAGTCTTACATCAACTATCTCAAACACCAGATAATCTTACTGAAACCATCAAATGCCTCGCCTTTAAACCAAAATTTAATATTATGTCTTATGAAGGGTTTGACATAAATAGATTCTCGTATTGCACAAAGCGTCAAGATGATAAGAGTGTCATCCAAAACAGTGGGGTCACCCTTCAAGCGTCTTCATTGTTTTTTGCAAGTGCAAAGGATAAGAGTCCACGTGAAGCTAAAATGTCATATTACAGTGTCATTGAAGGCATATGGGAGTTTGAATATGTAGATTTCAGAATTCCGCTCTTTAAATGTAATTGGGTTGAATACAACAAAGGAGTTATAGTGGATGAATTGGGTTTCACATTAGTGAACTTTGAAAAGATTGGCTAGAAGGGTGAACCATTCATATTGGCATCACAGTCAAAACACATATTTTATATCGATGATCCTACAAATGATAAATGGTCGGTTGTTCTTCATGGTAAAAGATAGTTCATTGAAGATCCTATAGATGAAGAAGAGTACTATGATAAGTATGATGACTCCAGTCCATTCTCAGTTGGGTTGCCAACACCACCAAACATTGAAGCTAGGGATCACAATGACTTGTATGTTCGCGGGGATCACAATGAAGGGTTGTTAATTGATAAAAGATCACAATATTAGAGGCATGAATGTTTATATTTTTTATATGTTTTATTTTTCTAAATGTGAACTTTACAATGTGAATGTGGACTTTACAATGCGAATTACTTTACAATGTGAATGTGAACTTTACAATGTGAATTACTTTACAATGTGAATGTGAACTTTGCAATGTGAATGTGAACTTTATAATGTGAATTACTTTATAATGTGAATGTGTACTTTACTATGTGAACTTTACAATTAGTGTTACTTTACAATGTGAAATTTATAATTTGAATGTGAACTTTTAGATGGCTGAGCATTCCCATGATGACCATGCTGATGATCACCGTGAGGGTGAGGACGTGCTTGCACCGCCTGACAATGTAAGTTTTAAGAATATATCCCTAAGGTTTCTATCTATATCTTCATTTATAATTATATCATGTAAGTGTGTTTTTTATTAAATTTTGGGTTACTGATGTACCCCCTGAAGAAATTACAACACTTGATGAGAAGAAAAAGAAAATTGAGAAAGTGAGGGGCATCACAATGATGAACAAGTTAATACAGCAAAGGGGCAATGGACCCAAATTGGCTGTGGATTTTGATCATGCAGGAAATCCATATGGAGTGAACTGTAACTCATTTGTTTCATATCTTGGGGTTCTTACTCGCAACCATTGTAGTCCTATCCTAGAATCTTGGCATAAAGTTCCTAAGGGGAAGAAAGACCACATATGGAAGGAACTATGCGTGAGTTATTATTATTTGTAATTCTATTTGTGTAGATTACTAATTTTTAAGATATTAGTTAATAGCAATTCTATTTAATTTGTAGAGCATATTTGATCTGGATGAAAAGTTGCATCGTAAATGTGTGATGCAACGCTGTGGGAGGGTCCTAAGGAACTGTAGGACCAATCTCACCTGAGATTACATACACGATGCTGATAAGAGGTTCTTTATTGATTTCCAATTCTAGACATTGATCACTATTTCACTAACTCTACAATAATTAATAATTTTTGTTTGTATTCTCTATAAAAAATAAATTTAGGCAGAAGGAAGCCACAAAGAAATGGAACTACCTAGACCCCAAAGACTGGGAGGCGTTTGTTACCCAAAGAAAAACAGATGAATTCAAGGTATTAAGCACCACTCCCAATTTAATTAATATACATTTTTATGTATTCACCTATTCAAGATTAACGTTTAGTGTTACTAACCAAATCAATGTGCTAACTAACTAGGCCCTCAGTGAGGTGCAAAGAGCAAGGCATGCACTGAATGTTCATGACCACAAAATGGGTCCAAGAGGATATGTAGGCGTTCGCCAAAGACTATAGGTTGAGTCTGCTCAGCCTACTGCTGATCAGGAGACTGTAGAGTCATCTACTACTGCTCCCACACCACTTCCTCACCATGCTATGTGGATAGCTGGGAGGTAAAACAAGAAGGGAGACATACCAAAGCCCGCAACTACTGAGGTGGCTGCATAAATGGTAAAAATCAACTCTTACAACAATCGATCGATATTGATTATTGTTATGTTTACTTACTACTTTTTGTTGATGGTGATTAGCGAGAGCTGCATGAGAATAGGAAGGAAGACATGTTCATCCCTCAGGGAACAATGGATGAAATGATAGTTGCTCTGGGTAACCCAGAGCATCCTTGATGTTTTCGGGGTGCAGGCGCTGGTGTGGGCATTAAAGCATTCTTTGGGCCATTCCAACACAAACCTGTCCCAAAAGCGGGACTTTCATAAGCTGAGGTAACCTATTTTTATTTTAAAATGTTATTGCAAAAGGGAATTCAATCATCAGAAGCTATCGTTTCTTTTATCCATGTATAGGTAGATTCATTAATTGAGAAAAGAATCCAAGAAGCAATGGTGAAGTGGCAGGCATCTCATCCTACCACTCAGACAGTACCTGTAACGGGCCGCTCTTCTCCTACTGTAGAGGTGGTTGTGAGTAATCCTATAGACCCACCACCTAGCACGTCCTCTATAAGTAATTTTATGACATAATATCTAGTATGTTCAAGATGATATGTTTGTGTATATATGCATATAACATTCTTTACGTTAATTTGTAGGGGTTGAAGCCATGCCGACTAAAAAGTCAAGAAAATATTGTTGCAAAGGCGTCGACTTACCCACCCCTTAAAGGGTGCATGTTTCATGGGTATCCAGTACCAGATGGTGTGGTACGTGTGAGCCTGATACATGTATTCCCCGACTGGACGGATCCATCACTGCCTCATGCACACCCAAATGCTGAAACACTTGGTGAGGCAGTAGGCGGAATGATACTGTGGCTCGAAGCGGATGTCCTCTATACTGATATTGTATGATAAATTTCCATTACTTTTATTTGTTAGTGTGCATATATGAGTCAATTGATATGAAATTATATATACAGGTAAAAAAGATGAGACCCGCTACATCTCGGCCTCCACCTCCTCAACTACCAAGTTGGCTTCCAAGGGACCTACACGCCTCGATAAGTCCTAATTGTAGGGGTGTGGCAGTATGGATCAAAAAACATGATACAAATTTCCCTATAATTGTTACTATTCTGGAGGATGCTACAGGTAAATCATGCGATAACAATCTACTTATACAAGTTTAGCATACATATTAATGCATACTTAATACAAGTTCTGCATACGTACGTATTAATGCATAGGTATTAATGCAATGCAGGTCAATCATACAAAAACAAGATATTTATACAAGATATTTTGGATTTGTTTAGTTATCAATGGCTGAACACATCTATGATAGAGCTATGGATATGGTGAGATCTTGTTTATACATCCATATACCTTGTTTTATATATGGTGATCTGGTTTCTTATATATTAATGCATACGCAATACATGTTTTGCAGCCACTTACACAAGATATGTAGAGCTTTTGGGTTTTCCCATGTGGGATTTTTGGTTGCATCTTTGATTAGTCTTGTAGATACATACCTTCTTCAGTTACTTCATATTGCTGTGATGCTTTTGAATATTTTGATAAAAATAAAAAGACGGTGATAATAGTTCCATTCAATGTCGAGTAAGTTTACTTTGCTTATAATTTGGACTTAATAAAAATTACATGTTTATTGTGGATTTTGATTTATTAATTTTTAACTTTATTACATGTAGTGGTAGGCATTAGGAGTTACTAGTTATTGTCCTCAAGACATTCACTATCTATTATCTAGATCCTGTGGGGAATGAGTTGGAATTATATGTACATGCAATTAAAAGGCCATTATTCTCGTGATAAATATTTCATGTTATTATATCTGTCAACATCTGTTACTACATTACTATTTAATTATGCAATTTAATGGATTACATTAACATATGTAGGGCTTTACAAGAGTACAAAAAAGCTGGAGGAAATGTCCCCAGGAAAAAGGATATGTCACTAATTTGGGAGAATGTGAAAGTAATTTCCTGACTCCAATGTATATATTATTTATGTGAACTGTGCTTATTTATATTTTTGAATATTTTGTATGTTTCAATTTATAGTGTGCTACACAAGACAATGGTTGGGCATGTGCCTACTATGTGATGCTATTTATGGACCTAATAATCAAACATGCCGTAAAGGAAATCGATAAGATACAACATGTATTATACATAGTCTCCTTAGATAATATGAAATATATCAATCTTATTATATATTATTAATTATATATATATGTCATTCTCTTTGTAGGTCTTTAAAACTGCTGACTTCAGCACAGGTGGAAAGCGTTTCTGTTACAACCTCAATTTTGCATTGTGTTTTCGTAATTAAAATACAAAGATTTTGTGAATTTGGGCTTAACTAGAAAGGTTGTAAGCTTTGCTCCAAAAGATGGGTTTCCTTGTAAATATTCCTTTGGATAGGAATTTCGTGATTCCCATTATTATAATAATCCAATAATGGATATAAAAGAGAAGAAAAGAAGAAAAGTCCAAATATTATAAAAAGATACAAGATAATGAGTATTAAGAAAAGTATTTATAAGAAATACTTGGAATTATCTAGAAAGTGGCATTAATGGCCACAATTGAGTAAAATTCTTTTACATATGATTTCTGATAAAAGAAATATGAAAAGAGGAAAAAGGAAATGAAAGACAAAAGAGAAATCATTACAAAGAATAAGGAAATAAGTAAGGTGATAAGAAAATGGATAAAAGATAAGTGAAGGAAAAGGAATATTTCCCCAAGATGGGATTTCGTGCCTTTAGGGTTCCTTGAGGTCCAAGGAATTCAAGATAATAATTTAATAGAAAAGGAAAGAGAAAATAGGTGAGAAATATACATAATTGAGTAATATCTTGCACCTAAGGAAAAGGCACGTTTTCTTTTAGATAATGAGACCAATTTTGGAAGAGAGGTAGATTAAGTCATTAACAAGTTTTCCTAAAAAGTTGGTATTATTTGGACATGTGGTTTGAGAAATGTGATTTTTTCAAGATTCTCTAAAGTGAAAAGGAAATACTTAAGTGTCACATTCATCTTATTAATCTGAAAATTTTGTTCTTGGCTCTGAGACAAGAGCCATTGGATTTAGGATCCAACGATAACTATTCTTCACGCTCTTGTTTTGGGAAAGAATAGGGAAACGAGTTTGTGGGATCATATTTCTCAATGACCTCTACACGAGAGTTGTTGGGAAGAGTCCCTTTGAGATCATGCGGGAAAGACGCACCCAATGATCCCTAAAATCCTATCTTATTGACTGGGATTGGGAGTTTCCCCAACCGAGCTGGATTCCATGGGAACTAGCCTGTTGCCTGCCTTTATATAAGGGGTAGAATTCCCTTTTGAGAACTCACTCATACTTGTGTGACCCTGTGAGATCCCCTAAACCTATCCCCTACCTTCGTTTTACTGTCGGTTCCCTAAGATCTCTCTGTTCTACCCCTGGTGCCACTTCCAAGGAAGACCCTTCTCATCTGTGCACCTGCGTAGGGTTTGGTCCCGCCAATAGGTTCGGCCGGAGTTAGTGAAGGGAAACGTTGCTTTTCATAAGGGATCGGGCGGCGATATCGCAAAGTCAACACTAGAGTTGACCAGGCATCAACGTTCCTGTCTCACGCTGTGCAACGTGGAGATCGATTGCGAGGTTGAAGAAGAATAGGGAGAAAAGACACTCTTATCCTCGGCACGCGTGAAGGAGATCAAGGGTATAAGGGTACATCCTCCAGATCGGGGACCCTATTCGCGTGGGGCACACGGGGCTGAGGTGGTGAAGCCTTATTCGTGGAAGACGATCTACGTGGGAAAGGAAAGAAACCTCGATTAGATGACGTGGTGGCCATTGATTGGCCAGAAGGTAATTTCTTTGCAAAAGTCATAGTTAAGTAATGGTAGCTCCGATGGAAACATGCAAAATATGAAAATTGATCAGGAGAATGAGTATAATCCAATAAAAATACCTTGAAAGCCTGATTTCATTCATATTTGCAAAAGTGTGCTAATTTAATGAAAAGTGCTTTGAAATTATGTTACAAACCCTAATTAAAATTAATGGCTAGGTTCATGATGCTTAATTGGCGAAATTATGTAATAGTAACCTGATGAAACATTAATGATGAACTTGAACCTGATCTAGATGATTTATTACATGATTTAGGGTTTTACACCAATTATGAATGATTAAGCACTTAGAAACCCTAATTTAGGGTAAAAGAGGATAAGATCATATTTAATTCGCAAAATATGATAATATGTTGTTAAATAATGGTTCTAAGATATTTGGAATATAAAAATTTCCTAATCGTAGATAGATACCCTTAACATGATAATTAGGGTTTTCTAATGGATAAAGTTGGAATTAATGATAAATGGAATTCATAGGTGAATTAGACCATAATGAATTGTCAGTTGTTAATCTGAAAGAAACTAAAGGTGATAATTGAGTCTAATGACCTTGAAATAACTTAATAGGATAAAGATGGTAGTTTTGGTATAAAAGAGAAATAATCGACTTTAATTGGGATTATGATGTTGAAATTAGGGTTTATGAGCTAAGAGAGATTTAAATATGATAAAAGTATTATGGAGGCAAAAACCCTAATAAAACCATAAAGTGGCCTAGAAAGCCTAAGGTGGAATCCAAGTATAGCTTTAGAATGTTCTGGATAAACTATAACACTTGGATCCCATGCATTAATTTCAGAATATTGTTGATTACTTGTTGCTTGTTCTTTATCCTTATTGCTTGGACAATCAAGTTGCTCTCGATCAGGTATGTGGTTAATTATGAATAACCACCTTAGTTTCTCGAGGATTTTTCGGATGGTTAATCACATTGAATGCAAATTATCAGTTTGGATGTTCATACTTGCAAATGATAAAGTCACTATCATTATCACATTAATAATAGAAGTATGTATTCTCGCACCTACATGCCACCCTGATGGATGATGCCAAAGGTCAGGCCCAGATGGGTAGACCAATGGGCACCATGAGTGGTGACCCCAGACACCAAGATCAGGAATGAGAAGGTGGCCTATGATCTTGAATGACTAATGGGCACTATGAAGGGTGACCCCAGACACCAAGCTCAGGATTGAGAAGGTGGCCTTAAGTCATTGGCAAAAGAAACCCTAAGGTGGGTATGCCAGGGTTAGGGCAAAAGCGGTGGAGAATGTCATCCTGAAAAGCATAAATTGGCTTGTTAATTAACTTGATTGTGATAATTAGATTGCTATCCATAAGTGCAAACTTTTGGTTGTCCCCACATACTAGTATATTTTGATATGTTGACTGACATTTTTTTTGTCGGCGTTTTAGGTACAAGTTTGAAAAGCACAAACAATAAAGTGACACATTATGAAAATAAGAAGTAAAGTAAAAGGAGGGTTAGGTAGAATAATTCAAGTTGTGGATAGATAGTTTTCCAAAGTTTTCAAAATGTATGCCAAGTTTTATTTTGTACCAGTTTTCAGTTTAGTTGGTAAAATTTGATAATTGATATTGATTAATTGTCGAACCTTTGATCCTATTAATTGGGATAATGGCACCGACCTTTTGGTCTCCCTTAATTGGGGGTTACCGAGAAGCGGGGTCATAACAATTGGTATCAGAGCCTAGGTTCCTCACTTAATCCTTAATAATTATTAAATTTTACAAATTCTATAGAAGCCAAGGGAGTTATTAGAGGATTATCCGAAAGACAGAGGTGTCTAGAAAAGGATCACAACCGGGGGCTGGAAATTTTTTCCTCTGCACCGCTAGTCGGAATACGAGGACTCCCGGATCTGTGTGACTGCCTGGACAAAGTCATAGGGTATGATTCGAAATAAGATACATTTAGGACTCTCTCATCTTGTTCATCCCTTCTCAACTCAAATTCTGTTAAGGACCTTAAGGGTTAGGGTTTCCTCTCTTCTCCTCACCCTCTTGAGGTATGGGTAAGGTTGATAAGGATTAAGGAATCCTCCACAAAATTAATAAAAAACATGTAAAAAAAGATATCATGGACATAAGATTAATAGAGTAAGCGTAAAAGAATAGATGTATGCTTAGGTCGTATGACAGAAGTTGTCATTTTCCTCAGGAGAGACCAATGGCTAGACCTCCTTGTCAGGAGGACGAGTAGAGAGAGTTAGACTTGGAGGTAGAGACCTCCATTAAAATTAGAGACTTAGCACATCCTCTGAGGATGCTGTTAACCCTAACCCTAAGTGGAGGTTAGAGAGAGATGACATGATGAGTTAGATGTCATGGTTGATTGGGTGTTTGGATTGACATGCCTTTGGATTGCCATATGATCCATGAGAGGTTGGATGACCTAGCACCTTTAGCAACCCAACCCTGGGAAGGGTAGAGCATGTTTGAGAGAAGGATAGCTCCTTCATGGATGAGGTTAGAGAAGAACCTATAGAAACCTTATGGGTTGTTGCAAGTAGGGTATAGATTGCACCTAGAGTGATTCAGTAGTACGAGCAGTAAGTTCAAACTGAGGCGAGAAGGATAGGATGGATGTCTTATGAGATAAGCATAAGGGGCTATGGATAATCATGAGCAAACATAAGTTTGAGCATAGGCTTCACCCGCATAGAGGTATGTCTTTGAGCTAGATCCTCCATGGAGAAAGGACCTCTAGTAGTATGGTTGGATGTGGAGTTAGCTCCAGAGAGAGAAAGTAGGACCCCATCATGGAGGATGGAAGCCTAAAACCCTGAGATTTGAGGAACAGTGGGGAGTTGAGGATGATGCGACCTAAGTGGATGATAGTGGTTGCCTTATGCTTGTCCCCTGGAGGCTGATGATATCTTGGAACTAAACCATAGAGAGAGGATGATGCTTTTGGTACCTATGTGCCTATGGTATATATGTTTACCTTTTGAGATAGGAAGAAGAGTTCTTTAGACCTAGAAAGGTTTAGTAACAGGTTGTGAGGCCTTATACCTAGTTGGTTGTCCTTGAGGAGGACTCACTCTGAGGTGTTGCTGTGAAAGACGGGATTTTTGGCTTAATTTCGAGGACGGAATTTCTTTTAAGGTGTGTAGGATGTGATGGAGTAGACTTTTTGAATCCTTAGATGTCCAATGACATATGTGGATTCATGCATATTGGGTTGTTTTGAGAAGTTTCAAGTATTTTTGGTAACTTTGAGTGTTGATTGATGTTGACCTTGTGACTATGATCTATTAATTTATGCCATGTTGAGGTATATATTGGATAGGTCAAACGAATGATTTTGGCACCAAAGTTTGGTGGCAGTTGGAGTTTTCTAGATGATTTTATTTAGGTTTGAATACCATGTAATAATGTGCATTGGATGTGTGAATGACCAAGGATGTAGGTTTTTAGCCTAAGTTTTGGTTAGCATATGTGTCACGCTGCTCCTTTCCCGTGTATAAGAGTTGTCTTTGGCCCTAGATTGGGATCGGATGGTTGGGAAACATGTTCATCACCCACCTTGTGTTCAGCTGGAGATCGTGGGATAGCAACGACCATGAACCCAACTCATCCCACGTTATGGTCATGGTTTGACGGAGGAAACTGAAGGATAGTTACCCTTGACATGGAAAGAAGAATCACAAACCCTTATTCTTATACAACGTCTGAGAATGTTCTGTTATCAATACCAAAACCCCTTCTCCCCCATCATCCACACCACAGCTTGCGAGTGTCGGAGGTGAGGGTGGCATCTGAAGTAGTCTGTGAGGAGCCATGTGCTACTGATTACTTGCCAGAATAGAGAAGTTGTTGACGACCACCGAGCCACCACAGAGATGATCACGGTGTTGGAATCCTGACGGTAGGAAGGGGATTGTTTGCTTGCTTGGAGTTTCACATCATGGCTGCAAATCTAAACATAGGGAAGGTTGCTTGGAAGCATACATGGCAGCGAGATACCAGCAAAGCTGAGGAACAGAGGAGGAAGTTCTAGCCGCCGGAACCGAAGGAGGAATCAAGGTCCATCTGAGGTTGCCAGAGCCGATGGTGTCCGTAGGAGCAGACGCTGAGTGCCTTGCCACAGATGTTTTGGTCATCGTGGCCCAACCTTATGGCAGCGGCTGCAAGACGGACGTGCGTTGGGCGGAGAATGACACCAGTCGGGGTGGCGGCTCCTGCCCAGAAGAACAGACTCCTGCGGGCGTCGTGCGGCACCCAGAGTAGACCCAGCCACAGCGACGGTGGCTAGAAGTGTGGCTCGCGCTGGAGTAGGCGAGAAGTAGAGGAGTAGGAAGCACACCGACGAAGAGGGCCTAATGGAAGCTTCTTCTTCCACTGGGATTCCCAGCCACACCACCAACCTGGATCGGGAAGGCGTCGGACCTGGTTCTGGTTGTCTCACCTTCAAGAAACATAGAGGTAGGGTGACCGAAGCCTCTGAGATCGGTAGTTGTCTTAGGAGCTAATGCACAGCACCTCTCCTCCACCGATCGCATGCCAGAGGAGAGCCCAAGCGGCGGCAGATCCTTGCAGAGAATCAGAGTCCCGCTTGGGACTGATCGCGTGAGAGAACGAAATGGGGGGAAGAAGGAACCGGGTCCGATAGCAGTGAATTGCTCAATCCCAGACCAGACCGGCTAGAAATTGTTTGTGAACCAGCTTGAACCAGGCAGACTAACCAATAGAACCAGTCGGCTGATCCAAGCACCCAAGTGAGAGCTACGCCAGCCCTAGTGCCACGTGTCGATGATTGAGTGGTCCGAAAAGGTAAAATCTTAGTCATTGCTCAGATCCTCTATAAATCACAATAAATAGCTCGAGTATCAGAAAATTATATATAATATACCAAAATTCTCAGAAAAATGCATAGAACAAGATGAAAGCATAATATCCTGCTTTTGATGCATTAATAATAGTGATATCATGTAAGATGTGAAATGCTCATATAATGGATAATAAATATCAAACGATTCCCTAAAATTATGAGAAAATACATGTAAATCATATTTCATGTTCATAATGCATATGAGGTCAGTTATGGTCGTGATGATGTATGAAATCATGTAATTTTCTTAATATGTCTAATTAGGGCTAATAACCCTAATAAAATGCAATAAATACATACATGCTCTATAAATGATGGAATTTACAGAGAAAGCTCATATCAGTATATTGAACCTTAGTTTTAATTATGAGATCATAATGATGAACAAAACCCATGTTATATGAAGATGAATATTAATACATGTTATAAAACCCTAATAAGGGTTAATGATGTAACCTAGGGTTAATATGTGCACAAAAAGGATATGGAACCTAATGTTCAGATGATGAACTTTGATAATGAGATGTAATCTGAAAAATGACATCAATATGATAATTCTAAGACAAGAATGTAAATAATGATGCACACATACTAGTGGACTAAGCAAACCCTGATATGAACACGATTAGGGTTAAGATGAGATGTAAGATGATGAGAATCTGATGGTAGTATATGATCTTGTCTTAATCAGGTTTGACCAAGCTTATAGTTGACATCAGTGATATGTGTTTAGTATGATCTATCTCTTTGGAAGGTATGCCATTACCTCTTACTTGGCTTATTATACAATATGCTTGTGTTATATGTGTAGTAAAATACTTGGCATATGATATTGGATGAAATGATTGTTCTTGTATGATATGTTGCATGATTTTCCATACTTATTGCTATGAACACATGAAACATTATATCTCTATTCCATTATATGAAAGCACCAACTCTTTGGCAGTGTGCTTGGAAGTGACCGAACTCTTTGGTAGTGGTCACATTGTACATATGGAATCACCAACTCTTAGGCAGTGTGCTTGGACCCAACTCTTTGGTAGTGGTCACCTTGTACAGATGATCTAACTCTTTGGTAGTGATCATAAAGGCCTTGATATATAATGGAAAATGTGCTTAAAATATGTGTTCTCTTTTGTTAATGAATATCCTTGTGCAAGTATATGTTTTTCTTATATTCTTCTGTTACTGCCAAGTATATTAGTTTTATCTTATTGCCAAGATACAATGAGAGGTAAATAAAAGACACGTAGGCGTACTCAGTACAATATTCATGAAATATTGTGCTGAAGTGTACCGCATGTAATCTTTTTGTTTAGGTTGTGGTTATTCTCTTGAAGATCCAGGATAGTTGAGAGTTGTGTGGCGAGCTGATGTACAGGTGGACCTGTTGTCTTAAGATCATGTTGTCTAGATGTAGTACATGTATATGTATAGTTTGTTGTTCAATATGTAATATCAAATGTTGTAACAATTCATTATGTAATTATATGTTGAATGGTGAACATGTGTGTATGGTTTGTTTATTGTTCATGTACATGTGCTACTGATTGTTTCCTTCTGACTCCATCGATTTTCTTCTTCTTAGCCTAGTGTGGGATGTTTAAATTGGGATTCTCGCTGAGGTGAGGGTTTCAATTTGGACGTCGCACATCAGATTAAGTTTTAGAAAATCCGGGGACGTCACAGGTGGTATCAGAGCATGAACAATAGCAAAGCCTGCCATTTTCTCATTATGCAACTCAAAACCAAAGAACCTTGAACTTAATAATCTTTTAGGGTTAGATTAGTTGTCTTTTAGAGACTAGATCTGACCTAGCCTCTAGGTTAGCACCTAGATGTCCGAGAACTAAGTCTAGACTGGTGCTTGTTGAGTAGCAAGTCCTTAGATGTCGTTCTTTCCTTGTAGTGCATCAGTATGGGACGTTGCACTATTTGGAAATGACGTGCATCAAGGGAAGAGAAACCCTAGACATATTGCGCACGTTGTCTAGAGTAGCTACACTAGTCTACACCATGTTCTCACCCTTTTCACTAGTTTTCATGACACTGGACTCTCTACTATGTGTGGGACACTCGTTTTCAGGATTTGGTTTTTGATTCCAAATGGATCGAACCTCGATAGTTTTCTCTGATGCTTGTTTTATCGGAGAAAAACTATATAATATTTTATTATGTATATGTATTACAAAAATGTGTCCCCACACATGTACGAGTAGGAGGTGGTCATGCAACCCAAGTGAAAGTGATGACATCAGTCTAGAAGAGAGAGTAGTTCTAGATTAGATGTCTAGAGCCTTGTTGGGAATATATGATAGATGGAATAGATGAAATAAGTTTTGATGATATGATGTAAATCTTATATAGATGATATAAGAAGGTTTATGATGATCGATGAATGTCTTTGAGGACTTAAGTCCACTTTTGAGGATTTGAGATAAGTGTTCATGATGCAAGTAAATCACATTTTATGAGATAAAATATGATAAGTTAAGACAAGGTTGTGAGTCAGCATGAGCCTCAAGCTCTTTTATGAAGGAGGACCTCTAGTATTAGGACCAGTTTCAGGGTTAACTCCAAAGAGAGTGAGACCCAATGGGAGAAGGTCAGAGAACCTAGACTCCACGATATGAGA
Organism: Alisma plantago-aquatica; assembly: GCA_963693085.1. Classification (NCBI taxonomy): domain Eukaryota; kingdom Viridiplantae; phylum Streptophyta; class Magnoliopsida; order Alismatales; family Alismataceae; genus Alisma; species Alisma plantago-aquatica. Next base: position 224,514,774 of record OY856414.1, on the reverse strand, counting down.
AATATGAGATATGTGATATGATATGTCCTAAACTAGAATGCTCTTGAGTGAATGAGTTGTGTTGCTTAATGCATGATTCCTATAGTCTTGTTGAACCCTAGATGTCCTTGGGAGGACCAAACCCTAGAGATAGAGAGAGGCTGCATATATATGCATATGTGAGCATGAATACGATTGCCTACCATCTGGGTGAGGGAGAGAGCCCAAGACCCCGGAGGAGGTAGCTATGTGAGTTTATGTGAAGCCTAATGCTCAGGTTGGTGGTTTCCCACATAGGAATCTAGTGGTGTATATAAGAGAGAGAGCTTTGGGTAAGATGTATCATGGGTAGAGACCTATGAAGAGGATGTTGTAGCATGTTTTGGTTTGTGCTTATGTGGCTAAAGCTTGTGAAGTTGATGACGAGTGCCAATGAGGTAATCCGAGAACTGTAGACCAAGAGAGGTCAGATAAAGTATATGCGTGTGAGATACTCATAGAGTTGAGTTAGCTCAGAGAGACTGAGCACGACACTACCCTCGTGGTATGGGTTAGAGGAACCTCTTTTGTCCTAAGTAAAGTTTTTATATAATATAAGTTTATTTAGCACAACCACGATATAATACATGTAGAGATGTGATCTAATCTTGAGATGTGATATATAGACATGATATGATGGAAACCTAGAAATGGTTTAATAGATATCAAAGTAAAATGGTTAACCATATACGTGACTAATGATGATAATGTGAAACTGTAGGCTAACCTTGTGATGAAATCACTCGTAAATGTTACAGTTTATTATGAACAATGAAATAAGATCATATGAATGAACAATGTTAAACGAAGTATTAATCTTGGTGCTTAACAAAGATGGAATATAGTTTGATAGTTAGCACAACATAAAGGTTGAGACACCTTGATATAATAGGATAACGTGGTTAACACCTCTAGAAAATATTAATATGATGCGGCAACCCGAATGCATGGGTAAAGATAAGAAAGAAACCATAATATATGAGGTACGTCATGATCTAACATGAGTCTCTAAACCCTTTTGAAGGGGTAGTCTCCCCTAGATGCTTTAATAGCCTCCTAGGAGTGGTACATATATGTTTTGGACATGATGTTTATGGGAATATTGCACCTAGAATAATGTCGCAGTTACGGATGAAGACCTTTTGGTTGTTCTTTGAAGTAAGATGATGGCTTAATTTCGAGGAAGAAATTTCTTTTAAGATGTATATGATGTGAAAGACGGGATTTTTGGCTTAATTCCGAGGACGAAATTTCTTTTAAGGTGTGTAGGATGTGATGGAGTGGACTTTTTGAATCCTTAGATGTCCAATGACATATGTGGATTCATGCATCTTGGGTTGTTTTGAGAAGTTTCAAGTATTTTTGGTAACTTTGAGTGTTGATTGATGTTGACCTTGTGACTAAGATCTATTAATTTATGCCATGTTGAGGTATATATTGGATAGGTCAAACGAATAATTTTGGCATCAAAGTTTGGTGGCAGTTGGAGTTTTCTAGATGATTTTATTTAGGTTTGAATACCATATAATAATGTACATTAGATGTGTGAATGACCAAGGATGTAGGTTTTTAGCCTAAGTTTTGGTTAGCATCTGTGTCACGCTGCTCCTTTCCCGTGTATAAGAGTTGGCTTTGGCCCTAGATTGGGATAGGATGGTTGGGAAACATGTTCATCACCCACCTTGTGTTCAGCTGGAGATCGTGGGATAGCAACGACCATGAACCCAACTCATCCCACGTTATGGTCATGGTTTGACGGAGGAAACTGAAGGATAGTTACCCTTGACATGGAAAGAAGAATCGCAAACCCTTATTCTTATACAACGTCTGAGAATGTTCCGTTATCAATACCAAAACCCCTTCTCCCCCATCATCCACACCACAACTTGCGAGTGTCGGAGGTGAGGGTGGCGTCTGAAGTAGTCTGTGAGGAGCCCTGTGCTACTGATTACTTGCCAGAATAGAGAAGTTGTTGACGACCACCGAGCCACCACAGAGATGACCACAGTGCTGGAATCCTGACGGTAGGAAGGAGATCGTTTGCTCGCTTGGAGTTTCACATCATGGCTGCAAATCTAAACATAGGGAAGGTTGCGTGGAAGCATACATGGCGGAGAGATACCAGCGAAGCTGAGGAACAGAGGAGGAAGTTTTAGCCGCCGGAACCGAAGGAGGAATAAAGGTCCATCTGAGGTCGCCGGAGCCGATGGTGTCCGTAGGAGCGGACGCTGAGTGCCTTGTCACGGATGTTTTGGTCATCGTGGCCCAACCTTATGGCAGAGGCTGCAAGACGTCCGTGCGTTGGGCGGAGAACGACACCAGTCGGGGTGGCGGCTCCTGCCCAGAAGAACAGACTCCTGCGGGCGTCGTGCGGCACCCAGAGCAGACCCAGCCACAGCGACGGTGGCCAGAAGTGTGGCTCGCGCTGGAGTAGGCGAGAAGTAGAGGACGAGGAAGCACACCGACGAAGAGGGCCTAATGGAAGCTGCTTCTCCCACTGGGGTTCCCAGCCACGCCAGCGACCTGGATCGGGAAGGCGTCGGGCCTGGTTCTGGTTGTCTCACCTCCAAGAAACATAGAGGTAGGGTGACCGAAGCCTCTGAGATCGGTAGTTGTCTTAGGAGCTAATGCAAAGCACCTCTCTTCCACCGATCGCATGCCAGAGGAGAGCCCAGGCGGCGGTAGATCCTTGCGGAGGATCAGAGTCCCGCTTGGGACTGATCGCGTGAGAGAACGAAATGGGGGGAAGAAGGAACCGGGTCCGATAGCAGTGAATTGCTCAATCCCAGACCAGACCGGCCAGAAACTTTTCGTGAACCAGCTTGAACCAGGCAGACTAACCAATAGAACCAGTCGGCTGATCCAAGCCAGCAAGAGTTGCACCCAAGTGAGAGCTACGCCAGCCCTAGTACCACGTGTCGATGACTGAGTGGTCCGAAAAGGTAAAATCTTAGTCATTGCTCAGATCCTCTATAAATCACAATAAATAGCTCGAGTATCAGAAAATTATATATAATATACCAAAATTCTCAAAAAAATGCATAGAACAAGATGAAAGCATAATATCCTACTTTTGATGCATTAATAATAGTGATATCATGTAAGATGTGAAATGCTCATATAATGGATAATAAATATCAAACGATTTCCTAAAATTATGAGAAAATACCTATAAATCATATTTCATGTTCATAATGCATATTAGGTCAATTATGGTCGTGATGATGTACGAAATCATGTAATTTGCTTAATATGTCTAATTAGGGCTAATAACCCTAATAAAATGCAATAAATACATACATGCTCTATAAATGATGAAATTTACAGAGAAAGCTCATATCAGTATATTGAACCTTATTTTTAATTATGAGATCATAATGATGAACAAAACCCATGTTATATGAAGATGAATATTAATACATGTTATAAAACCCTAATCAAGGTTAATGATGTAACCTAGGGTTAATATGTGCACAAAAAGGATATGGAACCTAATGTTCAGATGATGAACTTTGATAATGAGATGTAATATGAAAAATGACATCAGTATGATAATTCTAAGACAAGAATGTAAATAATGATGCACACATACTAGTGGACTAAGCAAACCCTGATATGAACACAATTAGGGTTAAGATGAGATGTAAGATGATGAGAATCTGATGATAGTATATGATCTTGTCTTAATCATGTTTGACCAAGCTTATAGTTGACATCAGTGATATGTGTTTAGTATGATCTATCTCTTTGGAAGGTACGCCATTACCTCTTACTTGGCTTATTATACAATATGCTTGTGTTATATGTGTAGTAAAATACTTGGCATATGATATTGGATGAAATGATTGTTCTTGTATGATATGTTGCATGATTTTCCATACTTATTGCTATGAACACATGAAACATAATATCTCTATTCCATTATATGAAAGCACCAACTCTTTGGCAGTGTGCTTGGAAGTGACCGAACTCTTTGGTAGTGGTCACAGTGTACATATGGAAGCACCAACTCTTAGGCAGTGTGCTTGGACCCAACTCTTTGGTAGTGGTCACCTTGTACAGATGATCTAACTCTTTGGTAGTGATCATAAAGGCCTTGATATATAATGGAAAATGTGCTTAAAATATGTGTTCTCTTTTGTTAATGAATATCCTTATGCAAGTATATGTTTTTCTTATATTCTTCTGTTACTGCCAAGTATATTAGTTTTATCTGATTGCCAAGATACAATGAGAGGTAAATAAAAGACACGTAGGCGTACTCAGTACAATATTCATGAAATATTGTGCTGACGTGTACCGCATGTAATATTTTTGTTTAGGTTGTGGTTATGCTCTTGAAGATCCAGGATAGCTGAGAGTTGTGTGGCGAGCTGATGTACAGGTGGACCTGTTGTCTTAAGATCCTGTTGTCTAGATGTAGTACATGTATATGTATAGTTTTCTGTTCAATATGTAATATCAAATGTTGTAACAATTCATTATGTAATTATTTGTTGAATGGTGAACATGTGTGTATGGTTTGTTTATTGTTCATGTACATGTGCTACTGATTGTTTCCTTCTGACTCCATCGATTTTCTTCTTCTTAGCCTAGTGTGGGATGTTTACATTGGGATTCTCGCTGAGGTGAGGGTTTCAATTTGGACGTCGCACATCAGATTAAGTTTTAGAAAATCCGGGGACGTCACAGTTGCTCATATAAAATAATCATGGGAATACATGATATACCTGGGACGTGCTTGATTCGTGGTTAACAGATTGAGCATATAGTTGGACACCCAAAGGTGATCCTAGGGTTCCTAGGCCAAAGAGGGGAAGTAGTGTACCTGATGCTCATAATGAAATTCCAGTCTCTATAGTTTCGAGCATGGTACTCCTCATGTGTACATGAAAAGGGAACCCCTTAAGTTAAAGGTATGTTTGATGAACCCCTCACAACTAAGTTGATCTAATGTTGAGGAAAGAGAACAAGTATGACCTAGCATGGTTTAATAGGTGGTCTTCTTGGGTCTAAGTAGTTTCTAGGGTTAAGCATACTCATGTGGATGTAGACTATAATGACCCCGCCTCCCGGTAACCCCCAATTAAGGGAGACCGAAAGGTCAGAGCCGTTATCCAATAACCCAGATCAAAGGTTTGACAAATAATCAATAATAATTATGAAATTCTACTAACTAAACTACAAACTGGTATAAAATTAAAACTTTACTTACATTTGAAAAACTTTAGAAATCTATCTATCCAGAGCTTGAATCTACTCTATCTAATCCTCCTTGCACTTTATGTTTTATTTTCACAATGTGTCACTTTACCATTTGTTCATTTCACGGTTGTACCTAAAATGCTGACAAACAAAACGTCAGTCAGTATATCAAAATATACTGGTATGTGGGGACAACTAAAAGTTTGCACATATGGATAACAATCTAATTATCACAATCAAGTTAATTAACCAGCCAATTTACATTTTCCAGTGTGACATTCTCCACCACTTTTTCCCTAACCCTGGCATACCCACCTTAGGGTTTCCTTTGCTAATGACTTAAGGCCACCTTCTCAATCCCGAGCTTGGTGCCCGGGGTCACCACTCATGGTGCCCTCTAGCTATGCAATATCATAGGCCACCTTCTCATTCCCGAGCTCGGTGCCTGGGGTCACCACTCAAGGTGTCCATTGGTCTATCCATCTAGGCCTAACCTTTGGCATCATCCATCAGGGTGACATGTAGGTGCGCGAATACATACTTCTATTATTAATGTGATAATCATAGTGACTTTATAGTTTGCATGTATGAACATCCAAATTGATAATTTGCATTTAATGTTGTTAACCATCCGGAAAATCCTCGGGAAACTAAGGTGGTTATTCATAATTAACCACATACCTGATCCAGAGTAACTTGCTGTCCAAGTAATAATGATAAAGAACAAGCAACAAGAAATCAACAATATCCTAAAATTTAATGCATGACATCCAAGTGTTATAATATATCCAAAATATTCGAAAGCTAGACTTGGATTCCACCTTAAGATTTTTAGGCCACTTTAGGGTTTTATTAGGGTTTTAGCCTCCATAATACTTTTATCACATTTAATGCCCTCTTATTTCACAAACCCTAATTTCAACATCATAGGCACAGTTAAAGTCCATTATTTCTCTTCTATACTAAAACTACCATCTTTATCTCTTTTATGTTACTTCAAGATCATTAGACTCAATTACCACCTTTAGTTTCCTTTGAATTGATAATTCATACTTCATCATGATTTAATTCATAAGTGTATTCCATTTAGTATTAATTCCCCCTTTATCCATTAGAAAACCCTAATCACCAACTTAAGGGTATTTTATTATGAAAACTCAATTCTATAATTATCTTTTCGGATTTAACCCATTAAAACCCATATTTTCTCCAATTAGGGTTTCTAATCCTAAAACAAGCATGAAACTTCCTTATTCAAATTTAACTCTCCCTTTTATTCTTAATAGGTTAGTATTAACCTAAAATAGTCATTAAAAACGAGTTCCATATCGAATTAGGGTTTCATCATAATTTACTACATCAAAGGTGATAACTTGGGGTACTTTTTCAATTGCAAGCAATATCTGGTTCCAATTATATTTTAATTGTCTTCCTCACGTTTTTCTGATCAATTTTCATGTATAACTTATTTTCATCAGGGCTACGAATCTTTAGTTGTGATTTATGCAAGATAAATATGTTTAAGGCAATAAGAAAGTGACACGTCGGCAAGTGGGACTTACTTTAATTCTGCGCAATTTGGTTGATTACCCTTATACCCTTGCTTCCTCCTCATGGCTGCTGGGGTAGGGGAGTCTTTTCTCCCTTGCTCGTTTTCCTCCCTTGCTTGCTCGACGCAAAGTAATGGAAGGTCAACTCTGATGTTGACTTCCATCGGAAGGGCTCCTTCTCCGCTTAGAGTTGGTCCTCCACCTCCGCCCGACCCAACCAAACTCATCGGTGGTCCAAATCTCTCCAGTCGTTGCCGAATTTGTGGAGATGTAACAGAGGTTCTCCCAACGGAAAGCCCAGGAGGTCTGAGATACAGGAGGGCTCGATAGATGAAATTGGTAGAAGATACTTGCCCTGATGGTCATACAACATCTCGCAGATCTGTTCATCATCTTACCGAGGGAGTCCATCCCCTTATATAGCATGTGGCTATGGCACACAGCCGGCGGGGTCTTAGATTTTAGGGGATTCTTCTAGAGACCCCCAAGCTAGGCGAAACCTAGGATTAACCTGTCCGCAAGAAACTCACGAATAAATCTAACTGGTTTCCGAGTTTGCACACTTATTGGTTGATAAGGAAATCAATCAAGGAAACTCGGAGTTCTATCCTTGCTTTCCTAACCAGACGTGAGTTGGAAGACAAGCTCATCATCATCGGATCCAGATCTGATGGCCCTAAACGCACGCGCCAAATCAAGGGAATAATATTCAAAATTGTGACATTTATTATAAACCAAACACTTTAGGAAATATTGTAAAAGCTATAACTCCCAAACGAAAAATCCAATTAATCTAAAATTTGGAGGGAAATTACATAATGACTTAATATACCTATTTATCAAAATTGGACTCATTATCTCAAAGGAAACGTTCCTTTTGTTTAAATGCATGATATCTCTTAATTATACATATTTTCACCTATTTTTCTTTCCTTTGCTAATAAATTATTATTTTGAGTTCCTTGAACCGCAAGGAACCTTAATGGCTCGAAATCCCATCTTGGGAATATTTCTTTAGCCTCTTTCCTTATCTTTCATCCTTTTTCTTATTGTCTTACTTATTTCTCATTAAAATATCTCTGTTTAAAGATTTCTCTTTATTTCTATTTTATTTTCCTCATTAGTATTCTTTTTATCATTAGGAATCCTTGGGATACGAAATTCCACCAAGGATAACTCAATTATACCTCTTTTCACTTGTTTTCCACATTTTACCATTATTTTCAATTTCTTTCTTAATAAAGAAATACTTAATTGATCTTTTCTTTTCTTATTGCATTTTTTTTGCAACTTTGGACTCTTTGGAATCCAAGGAACCCATGTGGCATGAAATACACCTTTGGATTAAGTTCTATTGCCTTCTATAGGTTTCCACACCTTTCTTTCCTCAAAACTCAATTATTCATTTATTAATTGAATTTCTTTGTTAATGGGCCCAATAGCCAATAAATCCCACAACACAAACATCAAGGCTATTGTAAACGAAATCCATTTATTTGCAACAAATTGTATTATTTGTTCCAATATCTTTCATATGAGAAATTACATTTCTCACCAAAAATTGGGGTTGTAACATCCTTCCCCTCTTATAAGAATTTTGTCCTCAAAATTCCATCAAGCAAGCAAACAAACAGGATAAGCCTTTCTTATGTCCATGAGGGCTCCCATGTGGCTTCACCCTTTCCATGGTGCTTCCCAAGAACCTTCATCATCTCATATTCTTCCATCTGAGTTCTTTCTTACCTTGGTATATCATACCCTCATAGGTGACTCAAGACATTTCAGCCTCTCAAAAGCTGAATATGTTCAAGGCTCAACACATGGATTGGGTACCTCACATAGTGCTTTAGATAGGACTCATGGAACACATTTCACATCATGTTATCCTGAGGGGCAAGGCTAAATACAACCATCTCCACCAATCCATCTCAAATGGACCCATATATCGGGGAATCAGCTTCCTCAGCTATAGCCTAGAGGGGTCAGATTTTCACATCACATATTTTCCTACAGTGAACTGCATGTCAGTCTGCTTTGCATTAGCTCACGACTCATGTCGTCTTTGGGCTCTCTCTTACAGCCATTGCATGATCAAAGTGACTTCATATGCACACACTGTGGTTCTTTTCTGACCTTCGTGAGGCCTCCTTCACCAACATCATCTTAATGAAGCGGTGACCGACACAACCTCTCACTAAAACTTCTTGCATCCCAATAAAGGCTATGGTGGTTAACATCACATCTTAACAACTGTCTCCATGTATCACCCTGAATGAGCACACATGCTCTCATCGGACCCTCTAGTCGGGATCATACTAACCATTAGTATGGGGTGATAAACTGTACTATCATCGAGTTCTTCATGTATCCACTTCTACCTCATGGAAGTGAACCTTTAGGTCCTACTCAAGAACTTTTGAACTTGCATCATGGTGTAGTTGAACCATCTCGTTCTTATAAGTAGTTCAACCGGATCTGTCCCTTGAAAGTACTCTTTCTTTAACATTTTATCTAGGTAAGGCGATCTACCTTAACCAATATTGCATCTTTATTTTTCTTGTTCAAGGAAAGACTTACCAAAACATCCATAGTGGTGAACTCCCATTCCCTCTCGAGGACTCTTTATCCTCTATGTCAAAGCACTGGGTTACTAGTGTTTGTCCTTCACCCCTGGCTTGCATGGTCACCTATCACATGCAACTCCATATTAAGCATCCCAAGTACTACTATCACTTACTATCTTTGTAGTATCACGGTGTTCGGTGATCTTAAAACCATGATCTCCTATATGTCATAATTTCTGAAGCTTGATACCTCGGAAACCCTAAACCACTCTCATTAGGGTTTCATCAGTTTTCCTTCCAAAGAAGTACATCTGAGGTTCTACAACCATACTTTCATTATATCATAGACTAGGCTGGCTATCCAAACAATCATTTACTTGATTAACCGCTATTGATATATCTGGATGATAGCCAAACTTATCTCTTTTCCTCATCTTAAGGTTAGCCTAACAACCTCAACTTCTTCTAACTTCCTGCTAAACTAGGCAGCTGTATCTCAACCAGAGCATCCATTACCACTTCGCATCCTTAGGTATTAGGTAATGTTGAAGACATACACCTCCATGTATTCTACTTATCATCTCATCTCAAACTCTAAGTTTGTCTTCAATAAGAAACTCTGAGCTCATCCTCATGGTGATCAAACTCAACTTTGCATAACATGAAAATTCCACATAGCTCATGATAAAACATCCTCACAAGATGATCTCCTTAATACTCTTAGTGTTTGTAAACCATCCATGTATCATTCCCTCCACAAGGGTATGTTATCATATCTATCCTTATACCTTGTAGCAACGTTCCAACTTACATTGTCTTTATCCTTGGTGTATGGCATGCGTACTGTCCTATCTCTCACTCCCATAACAAGAGGAAATAAGCATTTGGCTACAGTCCAAATACATAGTTCTTCATGTTCCAAGAAGAGAGATGGTACATCCCACCTTGCCAGTACACCATCAAATCTAAGTTAGAATGTGCAACTTATGTCAAACATCATGATATCAAAATTACTTCCATGGGAAACTGGTCTCGAACTTACTTGGTCCAAGCACAATCCTTGGTCATCTCCTCTAGGTCTTTAAGGTGTTGACACTTTTGGGGTCATCCCTCTTCCCTTATGCATACAGAGAGTGCCCTACTCATCCACCCTTTGGGTCCCATGAGTTCATGAAGGTGATCAATCTCCTAACCCATGGCCCTCAGACAATGACAGTTGTTACCTCCTGACCCTATGGTCATGTGCAACTAGCGAATTAGGCAAATCCTACTTCCATCGGTCTTATCCTTAACTAACCCTTGTATAGACTTAGGATTCTAACATAGTACATGTTAAACTTAGAACCTTACCCAATCCTTCATCATTTCTCTCTGCATTCATTACTGACTTTCATCCCTTCATAGGGGTCATGGCAACCTGCCTACCTTGGTCAGGCCCCATACTGGTTACCTCCATGGTAACACATCTACATGTACTTAGAGATAGTTATGTATGGGTGTACAGGTTCATTCTCATACCATGTACTTTTGACGTAGCTTCTCAAGATCCTGAGACTTCTTTAGGTTACCTCAAAACCAACAAAACTAGTACACACCTTACCAAAGGGTCCCACTCCCAGGATGGGAGGAAACTACAACTCTTGACAACAAGGTCACAAACGTCCTTATGTCTAGGGTTTACATCCATATGAGCATGCTTAACCCATCAGCTACTAAGGAACAAGCGGACCACCTACTAAACCATGATCGGTCACACTCGTTCTCTTTCCTCAACATTAGATCAACTTAGTTGTGAGGGGTTCATCAAACATACCCTTATCTTAAGGGTTTTTTTTTACTTTTACACATGAGGAGTACCATGCTCGAGACTCAAATCTCATCATGAGCATTGGGTACAATGCTTCCCCTCTTAGGCCTAGGAACCCTAGATTCTCCTTTGGGTATCCAACTGCATGCTCAATCTCGTAACCATGAATCAAGCATGTCTAAGGTATGTCATGTACTCCCATGATCCTTTTATATGAGCAACACCTCAGAGTTGAGTCCTCCTCACGGACAACCAACTAGGTATAAGGCCTTACAACCTATTACTAAACCTTTCTAGGTCTAAATAACTCTTCTTCATATCTCAGAAGGTAAACATCTATACTATAGGCACATACGTACCAAAAGTCTCATCCTCTCTCTAGGGTTTGGTTCCTCTAAAGGCCACTAAGATATTATCATCCTCCATGGACAGGAACGAGGCAACCACTATCATCTACTTAGGTCGCATCATCCTCAACCCTCTGTCGTTCCTCATGTCTCAGAATCTAAGCTTCCAACCTCCTTGCTAGGGTCCTGCTTTCTCTCTCTAGAGATAACTCCACATCTAGCCATACTACTGGAGGTTCTCTCTCCATGAAGGATCAAGCTCACAAGCATACCTCTACGTTGGTGATGCCTATAATCAACTTATGTTTTATCAAGGTTATCCTTAGTTCTTTATGCTTATCTCATAATCTATCCAACATGCTCCCTTGGCGAGGGTTTTAACTTACTGCTCGTACTGCTAATGTACTATGGGTGTAAGCTATATCCTACTTGTTATAACCTCATTTTCTAATAAATGTAATGAGATTTGTAAATCTCTATTAAAGGCATAAATAAGAACTATGTTTGATTGCATTATGAATTTCGTGAATGAAAGCCTTGCATGTTGTTTGATGGGCCTTGTTGGCCATTAAGCCCATTTGAAAGAATAATAAAAAGAAAATGAAGAAGGGGTTCCTTTTTTTAATAAAGAATTACAATGGGAAAATAGAATATATAAGAAAAGAGGAAAGAATGATTAAAAGGCTAAAAGATAATTTCCAAAAGTATAATTTCATTTTATAGAGATTCCTTAGGGTTCAAGGAACTCAGGATAATTAGATAATGGCCAAGGAAATAAAGAAAATGTGGAAAATACCATTAATTAGGAGATAACTTGAAATTGGAGTAAAGAACTCGTTTCCTTGGGACAATAATTCCAAATTTTGCACAACGAGAGATAAACGTGTGAATGACTTTCCTTTAAAATTTGAGGCCAAAAGGACTTCTAAATTGAGAGTTATTAATTTTCCAAGTTGTCTTTAAAATAAGGATTTTCCTTGTTTTATTGGGAATTCGTTTCCTTTTCTGTTTAAGTGCGGGTAATGACGACCGTTGGATATTAATCCAACCGGTCATGGATCATCATCAAAGTCCCAAGAGTCGGGGACTGTAGCGCAGGTTACAAGGGGATTTTTCTCCACCTCTTTCGTCGTCATCTGATGGATGGGCCATCTTGGAAATCTTTCCATTGTGATCAGGAGAGGATTCCGAGCCACCCATACCCCAATTTGGTAATCTGTGCGTGCTTCTAGATGAAACGCCCAATTGGGCTATGGACCATGGCGGCAGCAGGGTTGGGGAAACCCTAGAGGGGTCTCCACGCCCTATAAATAGGGCCCCTACTAGTTCCTAACACCCTAACGCATCCAGGCGGCGGCTTCTAGACCCTCGAGTCTTTCTCTCCCTCTCAATTGACTTAGCTCCGGCGAGGGTTTGACGCGGTACCACCGTGCCCTGAAGTGAGGAAGACGAGCAGTAGTCTTCGTCCGATCGTGATCGAACGGCCGGGCCAAATCAAGGCGGGAGCCCTTGATCTTGATTCCACCGTGGACCCGGGAGATCCGACGATCCAGGCGTCAAGGTGCGTAAGTCAGGGGGCGAGTGGAGACTCTTTGCATGGACCGTTGATCAGAGGACCACCGTGGACCGCGGCGAATCCGACGATCGACATAATTGGTACTTTTTTGCATCTCTGAAAGAAATTCAAGAAAAATGATTTATCTTTCAAAATTAATAGAATTTGCTAGGAAACTCGTATGAGAAAACTTAATATATGAAAATTGTATAGAAAAATACGAGGAATCCAATAAAAATAAATTGAGAACCTAGTTCTGTCTGTTTTGCAAAAAGTACCTTAATTTGTTAATAAAGTGTATTAAAAATTGGTGAGAAACCCTAATTGCATGATTAAAGTGTATTTTGGTAATTCAATAGATCAAACTGATAAATTTAACTTTTTCAATGATAGATGTTATATGATTATCAGTTTGAATGTAAAAATATGAGATTTAGAGTTATAATGCCTAAAAAGGAAGTTAATTTACATGGAAACCCTAATTTGGGATAAAAGGAGATAAAAAGCATGTTTTTGCGGAATAAGATAATTGGATGCTTAATAAAGGAAATTTTTTGAGAAATTATGGGTTTTATGTAGTTTACTGAATTAAGGATGATAATAAGGAAAGAAGAAGTTAAAACCCTAATTTATAAGGGATCCCTGAAATAGGAACTGGAACCCTGAGTGATATGGTGAAAATAAGATAAATATTAATAAAAGGAAAATTGTCCTTTTATTTCAGGTTTTGCTTGTTGATTGGGTTTCTCTTTCTATCTTGCAATCTGCAATTAAAGGTATGTGGTTACTTATGGTTAACCGCCTATGTTTCCTGATGTTTCCCGAAGGTTTAACCGCATTGAATGCAACTAAACAGTTTGGATGTTTATTTATTTTATGCAATTATAAAGTGACTATTATTATCACCATAAGTATACAAATATAACTGGCTAGATCTGGGTCCACCTCTGCTACATTGAAAGGGCTAAAAAGGGGGTAATCCTAGAGCAAGGTCTAGGTTACCGTGAGTTAGAAACTGGGCTACCTAAGGGTAGTGCCATGAGACTCTTTAGCATCCCCCGAGTTAAGGAGTGGTCTACCTACGGGTAGTTCCATGTGACTCAGCCCTAGAAACTGGTTCACTTATGGGTGGATCATGAGGGGTTTAATGGGGACAATACAGAGGATAGGGTACCCTTGGATCGCGGAGTATATCTAAAACAAAATCATGATTGCTGATTGAATAATTGAATGGTTATGTTGTTAACCTAGTTGAACAATAGTTGTTTCCCCCACATACCTTCTTCGGCTGATCGTCGTTTTTGTTTGTCGACGTTTTAGGTACAAATCTCAAAAGCACAAACAGTAAAGAGACATATTGTGAATTCAAGAATTAAAGAACAAGGAGGAATTAGATAGAGTAGTTAAGTTGTGGTTAGAAGATAGTTCCCAACTTTTCAAGGTATGCAAAGAAAAATTTTATTACCATTTTTCAATATAGTCTGTTAGAATTTAATAATTGTCTATGGTTATATGTCGAACCTTTGATCCAGAATTAATGGGTGCGGCTTCAACCTCTTGGTCTCCCTTAATTGGGGGTTACTTAGAGGTGGGTCGTGACATTTGGTATCAGATCCTAGGTTCTTCATGTAACCATTGGTAATTATTAAATTTTACAAACTCCATAGAACCCAAGGGAGTTATTAGAGGAGTATTCGAAAGACGGAGGTGTCTAGAAAGGGATCACGACCGGGGGCTGGCAAGATTTTCCTCCGCACCGCTAGTCGGATTATGAGGACTCCCGGATCCGTGTGACCGCCTGGCCAAAGTCTTAGGGTATGAATCGAAATAAGATACCTTTAGGACTCTCTCATCTTATTCATCCCTCCTCATCACATATTCTATTAAGGTTTTAAGAGTAGGATTCTCTCTCTCCTCCACCCTTATGTGGTATGGGCACATAAGTTAAGGGTTTAAGGATCCTCCAGCAAATTAATAAAAGATATGTAATGAGATATCATTGAACATAAGTATAACTAGTTTAAATGATAAACTAAAGGTTTGTTTGTTATGCTTATGTAGATGGCACGAACCAAGACTATGGCTATTCCCGAGGGCTCTAGAAAACCGGCTAGGAGTGTTTGGCCTCCCCGTAAAGCAAATGAGTCTTCTGATAAGAGGAATAGGAACCATGAGGGTGGATCCTCTAAGAAGAGGAAGAGGCCTGAAGAAGTCACTCAAGAAGTCCCTAACCCTGACCCGGTACCATTTAGTAACCTGAACTAAGAAGAAGATCAAGGATATGAAGAGCAGCATGTGTATGAGGAAGAGGCCCAGATGGATGAGGACCCAGTCGATGATTCAGAACCCACCATGATGATCCATACCCCTGATACCTTGTGGTTAGAGCAACAGAGGAAGTTAACAGAGGCCATTAATGCTTTGGCCCTCTGAGACATAGCTAGAGTTGAGAATGGTGAACCACACCCTGTTCGTCCACGTGTGGGAGCCACCATCCTAGACTTTGTCAAGCTGAACATAGAGAAGTTTTGGGGAGAGGATAAGATGGAAGTGGTTGATAAAGCAGAAGCCTGGATACTTGTAATAGAGAATGGTTTCTGCATGCTTGAAGTACAGCTGAGCAAGAAGGTCCTCTTTGCTGCTCACCTCCTGGAAGGAGCAGCTAAGATATGGTGGGAGACACACATCACAGGCTCAGATTTGACTGTGGAACCAATGGCATGGGCTGATTTCAAGACCATCTTCACTTCCAGATTCATTCCTGTTGCAGATAAGAAAGAAAAGGAAAGGGAATTCACTAACATGACTCAAGGAAATTCCTTCGTGGCAGACTTTGGGCGCAAGTTTTGGGTCCTTGAACGTTTTGTATATAAGATGGATGAGGAAAGAAGGGTGGATCACTTCATAGAGCATCTTCACCCAGCCCTGAAGCCTCATGTGATGGCAAGCAAACCTAAAACCTTTGTAGAAGCTTACAACACTGCCCTGGACATGGAAAGGACTGTGATGCCTACTCAGTTTCCACCCAAGGGGTTTTTGGGTTTCACTGAGGGAGCTCAAGGTCAGAGAAACCACCACAAGAAGTGTCAAGGACGCCCTCAAGCCAAAGGAAAACATGAGGGAAGGCATGGAAGACCCCACCAAGAGAACAACCGACCACCTTGCCGCACTTATGGAAAAGGGCATGCCGGTGAGTGCCGCTACAAGAAGAAGACGTGTTTTCGGTGCCATCAGGAGGGACATATCCAAGCTGCTTGTCCCCTACCAAAACCAAAAGGACCAGGTCCAGTGGGAGCCCCGCCAGTAGCAGCTCCACCAGTAGCTGTGGCCCCACCTGCTGGAGAAAGAAGACAAGCTCGCGTGTTCGCTATTGACAATGAAGAAGCTCAAGCTAATGCAAACCGGTTGATTGAGGGTAATGACCCTAAGAGTTTTCCTTATGTTTTGAAAGTTAAAAATGTGATATTCTAATGTGTGGTGAACAATAATGTAGGCATGCTTGAAGTCATGGGGCATAATGTAAAAGCATTATTTGATTCTGGTTCTACTAATACTTTCATTTCGAGGAATCTTGCAACTATGCTTTGTTTGGATATCAAGGATTTAGGATATGTCTTAGATGTTACAACTCCAAGTGGTCAAATCTTTACCTCTCTTTTGAAAACTCCGGTAATACCTGTGAAATATCGAGATCATGAGTTTCTTACATACTTTATCCTTCTTGACATGAATGATTTTGATGTGATCATTGGAATGGATTGGCTTTATACTTATAGGGCCCAAATCGAATGTAGGGAAAAGAAAGTGATCATTAGGGAACCAGGTCACCCACCCTTTGTCATTAGAGGTAGGAAAGACGCCACCACTAGTTTGTATGTGTCATCCCTGAAGGCAGAAAGAATGATGAGTAAAGGTTGTCAAGCTTTCCTAGCAGTTGTTACCGAGCCTAAGCCTAAGGTGCAACCTTTAGAGGAAATAGAGGTAGTCAAGAGCTATGCAGATGTTTTTCTGGATGATCTACCTGGGATTCCTCTCGAGAGGGGGGTGAATTTTTCCATAGAGCTAGCTCCAGGAACAAGCCCTATTTCACGTGCACCTTATAGAATGGCCCCTGCAGAGTTGCTCGAGTTGAAGAAACAATTGCAGGAATTGCTAGACAAGGGTTTTATCCGGCCTAGCACATCACCATGGGGAGCTCCAGTTCTGTTTGTAAAGAAAAAGGATGGCTCGCTCCGTATGTGCATAGACTACCGGATGATTAACCAAGCTACCATTAAGAACAAATACCCTTTACCCTGAATAGATGACCTGTTTGACCAGTTGAAGTCTGCTCGAGTCTTTTCCAAAATTGACTTAAGATCGGGTTACCACCAGTTGAGAGTCAAGAGTGAGGACATTCCAAAAACAGCTTTTCAAACATGATATGGCCATTATGAGTTTGTGGTTATGCCTTTTGGGTTGTCCAATGCACCCAGTGTGTTCATGAACCTTATGAATAGTGTGTTCCAACCCTTCCTTGACTCGTTTGTCATAGTGTTCATAGATGACATCTTGGTATACTCTAATGACTTAGAGCAACACCGATACCACCTAAGTAAAGTCCTTGATATCCTGAGAAAGCAGAAGTTCTATGGGAAATTCTCAAAATGCGAGTTTTGGATAGACCGAGTCATGTTCCTTGGACATATCATCTCAATAGGAACGATCGTTGTGGACCCAGCCAAGGTGTCAGCAGTTCGAGACTAGCCTACACCGAAGAACCCCTCCGAGATCCGAAGCTTCTTGGGGTTAGCCGGATATTATCAGCGTTTTATTTCAGATTTCTCAAAGACTGCCCTACCCTTGACTATGTTGACTCGGAAGGTTGTTAAGTTTGTGTGGTCTGATGTGTGTGAGGCTCATTTTCAAGAACTGAAAGAAAAGTTGACCACTGCACCAGTTTTGACTCTACCATCAGGCAATGAGGGTTTCATGATCTTCACTGATGCATCCAAAATGGGTCTTGGCTATGTTTTGGAATAGAATCGACATGTGGTTGCTTATGCTTCCCGACAACTCAAGCCTAATGAGGTGAATTACCCGACACATGACCTAGAGTTGGCTGCTATCATTCATGCCTTGAAGATTTGGCGGCATTACCTATATGGTGCTACTTTTGAGATCTTCACTGACCATAAGAGCTTAAAACACATTTTGACACAGAAAGACTTAAACCTACGACAACGAAGATGGATGGAATACATGAAGGATTATGACTTCACCATTTCCTATCATCCCGGGAAGGCAAATGTTGTGGCAAATGCGTTGAGTCGGAAACAACTTCGGTGTGCAGCTATTCTGTCTAGTCAGTGGAAGAGCCTAGAAGAGCTGGTGAAATGGTCTCCTCAACCGTTAGGTGATCGATTTTGATTGGCCAATATTCAGATACAGTCTGATTTGTTGAGTGAAATTGTGGCAGCACAGTTGGTCAGTAGTGAACTTGACAAGATGAGAGGCTTGATGAAGAAGCCTCAGACCCGCCTTTCTTTGGGAGTAGATGGAGGAATCAGATTCGAGAATCATATATGGATTCCTGATGACTCACCACTAAAGGAACATATCTTGAAAGAAGCTCATGGTTCTAAGTACACTGTACACCCAGGGACTACTAAGATGTTTAAGGACATGCAGAGGTTTTTCTGGTGGTCAGGGATGAAGAGAGACATTGTAGCTTATGTGGCCAGTTGTCTTACGTTCCAGATGGTGAAGGCTGAACATCAACGACCCAGTGGGCTTTTACAGTCTATAGAGATTCCGGAGTGGAAATGGGATCAGATCACCATGGATTTTTTGGTGGGTTTACCCCGGACGAAGAGGGGTCATGATGCAATCTGGGTTGTGGTGGATCGCCTTACCAAGTCAGCACACTTCCTTGCACTGAAAACCACTGCCAAAGTGACAGATTTAGCTGAGCTGTACATTCGAGAGATAGTGCATTTGCATGGCATACCCAGTTCCATTATATCTGATAGAGATCCGAAGTTTACTTCCAAACTATGGAAGCAGGTTCAAGAGGAACTTGGTACGAGGTTAAAGTTCCGTACCGGTTATCACCCCCAGATGGATGGACAGTCAGAAAGGACAATCCAGACTTTAGAGGATCTTTTGAGAGCTTGTGTGCTCGATTGGGGTGGATCATGGGAGCAGTATTTACCTCTAGCTGAGTTTCCATACAACAATAGTTACCAAGCCAGTATCAAGATGCCTCCATATGAAGCTCTATACGGGAGACCGTGTCGGTCACCACTTCACTGGGATGATGTTGGTGAGAGGACCTTGTTGAGGTCAGATGAAATCCAAGTGTATGCTGATAAAGTCACTTTGATCAGGAAAAGGCTAAAGAGAGCCCAGGATCAACAGAAGTCGTATGCTGATGCAAAGAGGACTGATGTGCATTTCACCGTGGGAGAGCATGTTTTTCTGAAAATCCGACCGCTCCGAGCTATAGCTAAAAATAGAGGAAAATTGAGTCCCCGATATGTGGGTCTGTTTGAGGTTTTAGACTGGATTGGTGAGGTGGCTTATCGTTTGGCGTTACCCCCTCAATATAGTATGATGCATGATGTGTTTCACGTGTCCAATCTGAAGTGATATGTGCAAGACCCGAGCCATGTGTTGAGCATTGAACCTATTGAGCTTCAAGGAAAGCTGTCTTATCCTGAGTTACCTTTGCGTATTATAGATACTAAGGTAAAAGAGCTCAGAAATAAGAATATAGAGATGGTAAAGGTTCTTTGGAAACACCATGGAGAGGATGAGGCCACATGGGAAATGAAGACGGACATGGAAAAATCATATCCTGATTTGTTTGCTTGATTGATGAATTTTGAGGGAAAAATTCCTATAAGGAGGGGAGGATGTTATAACCTCATTTTCTAATAAATGTAATGAGATTTGTAAATCTCTATTAAAGGCATAAATAAGAACTATGTTTGATTGCATGATGAATTTCGTGAATGAAAGCCTTGCATGTTGTTTGATGGGCCTTGTTGGCCATTAAGCCCATTTGAAAGAATAATAAAAAGAAAATGAAGAAGGGGTTCCTTTTTTTAATAAAGAATTACAATGGGAAAATAGAATATATAAGAAAAGAGGAAATAATGATTAAAAGGCTAAAAGATAATTTCCAAAAGTATAATTTCGTTTTATAGAGATTCCTTGGGGTTCAAGGAACTCAGGATAATTAGATAATGGCCAAGGAAATAAAGAAAATGTGGAAAATACCATTAATTAGGAGATAACTTGAAATTGGAGTAAAGAACTCATTTCCTTGGGACAATAATTCCAAATTTTGCACAACGAGATATAAACGTGTGAATGACTTTCCTTTAAAATTTGAGGCCAAAAGGACTTATGAATTGGGAGTTATTAATTTTCCAAGTTGTCTTTAAAATAAGGATTTTCCTTGTTTTATTGGGAATTCATTTCCTTTTCTGTTTAAGCGCGGGTAATGATGACCATTGGATATTAATCCAACCGGTCAGGGATCATCATCAAAGTTCTAAGAGTCGGGGACTGTAGCGTAGGTTACAGGTGGATTTTTCTCCACCTCTTTCCTCGTCGTCTGATGGATGGGCCATCTTGGAAATCTTTCCATTGTGATCAGGAGAGGATTCCGAGCCACCCATACCCCAGTTTGGTAATCTGTGGGTGCTTCTAGACGAAACGCCCAATTGGGCTATGGACCATGGCGGCAGCAGGGTTGGAGAAACCCTAGAGGGGTCTCCACGCCCTATAAATAGGGCCCCTACTAGTTCCTAACACCCTAACGCATCCAGGCGGCGGCTTCTAGACCCTTGAGTCTCTCTCTCCCTCTCAATTGCCTTAGCTCCGGCGAGGGTTTGACGCAGCACCGCCATGCCCTGAAGTGAGGAAGACGAGCAGCAGTCTTCGTCCGATCGTGATCGAAAGGCCGGGCCAAATCAAGGCGGGAGCCCTTGATCTTGATTCCACCGTGGACCTGGGAGATCCGACGATCCAGGCGTCAAGGCGCGTAAGTCAGGGGGCCGAGTGGAAGCTCTTTGCGTGGACCGTTGATCAGAGGACCACTGTGGACCACGGCGCATCCGACGATCGACATAATTGGTACTTTTTCGCATCTCTGAAAGAAATTCAAGAAAATGATTTATCTTGCGAAATTAATAGAATTTGCTAGGAAACTCGTATGAGAAAACTTAATATATGAAAATTGTATAGAAAAATATGAGGAATCCAATAAAAATAAATTGAGAACCTAGTTCTGTCTGTTTTGCAAAAAGTACCTTAATTTGTTAATAAAGTGTATTAAAAATTGGTGAGAAACCCTAATTGCATGATTAAAGCGTACTTTGGTAATTCAATAGATCAAACTGATAAATTTAACTTTGCAATGATAGATGTGATATGATTATCAGTTTGAATGTAAAAATATGAGATTTAGACTTATAATGCCTAAAAAGGAAGTTAATTTACATGGAAACCCTAATTTGGGATAAAAGGAGATAAAAAGCATGTTTTTGCGGAATAAGATAATTGGATGCTTAATAAAGGAAATTTACTGAGAAATTAGGGGTTTTATGTAGTTTAATGAATTAAGGATGATAATAAGGAAAGAAGAAGTGAAAACCCTAATTTCTAAGGGAACCCTAAAATAGGAACTGAAACCCTAAGTGATATGGTGAAAATAAGATAAATATTAATAAAAGGAAAATTGTCCTTTTATTTCAGGTTTTTCTTGTTGATTGGGTTTCTCTTTCTATCTTGAAATCTGCAATTAAAGGTATATGGTTACTTATGGTTAACCGCCTATGTTTCCCGATGTTTCCCGAAGGTTTAACCGCATTGAATGCAACTAAACAATTTGGATGTTTATTTATTTTATGCAATTATAAAGTGACAAATATAACTGGCTAGATCCGGGTCCACCTCTGCTACATTGAAAGGGCTAAAAAGGGGGTAATCCTAGAGCAAGGTCTAGGTTACAGTGAGTTAGAAACTTGGCTACCTAAGGGTAGAACCATGAGACTCTTTAGCGTACCCCGAGTTAAGGAGTGGTCTACCTATGGGTAGTTCCATGTGACTCAGCCCTAGAAACTGGTTCACTTATGTGTGGATCATGGGGGGTTTAATGGGGACAATACAGAGGATAGGGTACCCTTGGATCACGGAGTTATATCTAAAACAAAATCATGATTGTTGATTGAATAATTGAATGGTTATGTTGTTAACCTAGTTGAACAATAGTTGTTTCCCCCACATACCAGCTTCGGCTGATCGTCATTTTTGTTTGTCGGCGTTTTAGGTACAAATCTCAAAAGCACAAACAGTAAAGCGACATATTGTGAATTCAAGAATTAAAGAACAAGGAGGAATTAGATAGAGTAGTTAAGTTGTGGTTAGAAGATAGTTCCCAACTTTTCAAGGTATGCAAAGAAAAATTTTATTACCAGTTTTCAATATAGTCTATTAGAATTTAATAATTGTCTATGGTTATATGTCGAACCTTTGATCCAGAATTAATGGGTGTGGCTTCAACCTGTTGGTCTCCCTTAATTGGGGGTTATTGAGAGGTGGGTCGTAACACTACTTGCAACAACCCATAAGGTTTCTATAGGTTCTTCTCTAACCTCATCGATGAAGGATCTATCCTTCACTCTAACATGCACGACCCTTTCCAGGGTTGGGTCGCCAAAGGTACCAGGTCATCTAACCTCTCATAGCTCACATGACATCCAAGGCATGTCTATCCAAACACCTGGTCTACCATGACATCTAACTCATCATGTTATCTCTCTCTCTAACCCTCACTTAGGGTTAGGGTCAACATCGCCTCAAAGGATGTGCTAGGTCTCTACTTTTATTGGAGATCTCATCCTATAAGACTAACTCTCTTCACTTATCCTCCTGACAAGAAGGTCTAGCCTCAGGTCTTTCCTGAGGGCAATGACAACTCGTGTCATATGACCTAAGCATGTATCTATTTTTTAGTTTGTGCTTAATCTATTAAGCTTATGTCCATGAAATCTTATTTACATGCTTTTCATTAATTTGGTGGAGGATTCCTTAGACCTCATTAACCTTTCCCATACCTCAAGAGGGTGAGGAGAAGAGTGAAAACCCTAATCCTTAAGGTCCTTAATAGAATTTGAGTTGAGAAGGGATGAATAAGATGAGAGAGTCCTAAAGGTATCTTATTTTGAGTCATATCCTAAGACATCGGCCAGGACATCACACAATTTGGGAGTCCTCGTATTCCGACTAGCGGTGCGGAGGAAAATATTACCAGCCCACGGAAGTGATCCTTTTCTAGACACCTCAATCTTTTGGACACTCCTCTAATAACTCCCTTGGTTCTATGGAATTTTGTAAAATTTAATAATTATTAATGATTAGATGAGGAACCTATGCTCTGATACCAATTGTAACCACCCCGCCTCCCGGTAACCCCCAATTATGGGAGACTGGAAGGTCAGAGCCATTATCCAATAACCCGAATCAAAGGTTCGACAAATAATCAATAATAATTATGAAATTATACTAACTAAACTAAAAACTGGTATAAAATTAAAACTTTACTTACCTTTGAAAAATTTGGAAATGTATCTATCTAGAACTTGAATCTACTCTATCTAATCCTCCTTGCACTTTATGTTTTATTTTCACAATGTGTCACTTTACCATTTGTTCATTTCAAGGTTGTACCTAAAATGCCAAAAAACAAAATGTCGGTCAGTATATCGAAATATACTGGTATGTGGGGACAACTAAAAGTTTGCACATATGGATAACAATCTAATTATCACAATCAAGTTAATTAACCAGCCAATTTACATTTCCCAGTATGACATTCTCCACTGATTTTTCCCTAACCCTGGCATACCCACCTTAGGGTTTCCTTTGCTAATGACTTAAGACCACCTTCACAATCCCGAGCTTGGTGCCTGGGGTCAGCACTCATGGTGCCCTCTAGCCATGCAATATCATAGGCCACCTTCTCATTCCCAAGCTTGGTGCTTGGGGTCACAACTCAAGGTGTCCATTGATCTACCCATCTGGGCCTGACCTTTGGCATCATCCATCAGGGTGGCATGTAGGTGCGAGAATACATACTTCTATTATTAATGTGATAATCATAGTGAGTTTATAGTTTGCAAGTATGAACATCCAAACTGATAATTTGCATTGAATGTGGTTAACCATCCGGAAAATCCTCGAGAAACTAAGGTGGTTATTCATAATTAACCACATACCTGATCCAGAGTAACTTACTGTCCAAGTAATAATGATAAAGAACAAGCAACAAGCAATCAACAATATCCTGAAATTTAATGCATGACATCCAAGTGTTATAATATATCCACAACATTCTAAAGCTAGACTTGGATTCCACCTTAAGCTTTTTAGGCCACTTTAGGGTTTTATTAGGGTTTTAGCCTCCATAATACTTTTATCACATTTAATGCCCTCTTATTTCACAAACCCTAATTTCAACATCATAGGCACAATTAAAGTCCATTATTTCTCTTCTATACTAAAACTACCATCTTTATCTCTTTTATGTTACTTCAAGATCATTAGACTCAATTACCACCTTTAGTTTACTTCAAATTGATAATTCATACTTCATCATGATTTAATTCATAAGTGTATTCCATTTAGTATTAATTCCCCCTTTATCCATTAGAAAACCCTAATCACCAACTTAAGGGTATTTTATTATGAAAACTCAGTTCTATAATTATGTTTTCGGATATTTTTTTTTAAGGAAGTCAGAGGGCTCTCTATTCATCCCACCCCTCTCTTGTGGGCTAAATCATCGAAAAATAATACAACTCCTGCACCTAAGGCAGGTAAACATTAAGCAGGCATCCACCTAAAGACCAAAAAACAAAACAAGGAAACAAAGACGCATAGACACCTCAAGGCCAGCTAAAGCTTCTCCCATCTGAAGAATAGATAAGGGATGTTCTTCTTTTCAAGAAGGTTCATACCTCTGATTTTCATAGGTAATGCAGCATGATCAGTCGTGATGTAGTTTCCAATGTGAGTAGTCCCCCAAAGGCCGATCTCTCTCGGTATAGAATTGATGATCTTGGGCACCAAGTATCCTAGAATAGCTTCGTCATCGATCATTTCTTTGACTATTCTAGTAATGTGACTGATATTCCATGGTCTGTGTGCATCATGCCAGAGAATCTGTAGCACATGTGGATCATCGATCTCAATCGAGGAAATAGTGAGGTTGTAATCATCCATGATCTTAAGGGCAACCATGATGCCACTTATATAAGCAGAAATATGATCTTTAGCGTTCAGCCATGTTCTGAAGGCAAGGCGAATGATAGAATTCCTGTCTCTAATGATGCCAGCCATCCATCTTCTGCTGCTGCCATCCCCTGAAAGGTGTCTCCCAATCGTTATGTTCATCTTCAGGCAATTGATATCAGGTGGTTCCCATTTAATGATTTGTATCTTCCTAAGCTTGATAATGGGCTGTATCATGTGCTCATTAGTAAGCTTGGCGTACAACTCTGGGTCTTCATTACGCTTGAAGAAAAAGGTGCGACTTTTGAAATTAACAATCTTGGTGATATCTTGCCAGATTCAGTTACAGTTAACGGGCTGGTTATTGAATCTAGAGGCACATCTGGCTTTCCAAACCGACCAACAGATCATTGTGATGATCTCGATTGTGAACCAACCCCAGAGGGTGTATCTATGCTGCATACTACCTTTGTGAATAATGTCAGCAATGGAATTAGGTTTAAAATCATCTTCATTCAACAGGTTGGCCGCTTTAGTCCATAACCACGACGCCAGCTCACTATGGAGGAAAAGATGCGCATCACTCTCTACAGATCGTTCATGGCAACATTCACAACACGAAGCAATGGGAATATTGCAACTTTTGATTCTCTCATCAGTGGGAAGAGCACGTCTGCCAAGCTTCCAGGTAATGGCACTTGCTTTTGGCAGCGAAGCGCGCCATATCCAATTCCATCTGTTCTCATTTTCATATTGCCCACCGTGATTATGCATAGCTTTGGCCGATCTGAGACTAAACTGTCCATACGGATTAGGCGCCCAAATCAACTTGTCAGGATAGTGATCAATGCGCGCATGAGATCTACGGATGAGAAGGCAGCCCTCATTATCTAGAATTTGCTCGATTGTGTTCGAGTCCCAACCCTCTTGTTGAAGCCAGAAGTCTTTAACAAGGAAGTCTCTGTGCCTGTCACTCCGATGAAGCGCACAATCATGTAGGGGGCGGTCACACCACCTAGAATCCCAGAAGGAAATATTACCCTGCCCAATGAGCCATCTCGTGTTAGGGACGACGCTTGGAAAAGTTTTCCAAATCCTTTTCCATCTCGGTGACGGGTTAGAACCCAATTTGAGATAAGGTGGATAGCATCCTTGGTGATTTATGAAATGAGAAGCATATTTCTGTCTACAGAAGGTTGCCCAAAGAGACGAACCGTTAATCAATTCCCAGCAGTCTTTGACAAGGTAGGCTTGTTCAATCTGTTTGATAGAAGTAAAACCAAGTCCTCCAGACTGGGTAGGCTGCGCGAGACGATCCCAAGCTAACCACGCTCGGCGTCTATCACCTTTTCTATTTGTCCAGAGGAAGCGGGAGAACATGGCCTCAATGCGTTTTGTGATACCGACAGGGATGCCGATGGAGGCAGCAGAGTAGATGGCAGTCGACGTGAGAACATGAGAAATAAGCAGTTTTCTACCGGCGAAGGATAGAAACTTGGCCTTCCACGATGTAGTTTTTGCCTTGATTTTCTCCAGAAGATGATTGAAGTCAGATAGCTTGTTAGGTCCGGCGCATAGGGGCACGCCCAAATATCTAATAGCATGGTCAGTCCCAGGGACATTCAGAAGACCCGTCAACGAGGCAATGGTGGCGGGATCCGACTTGCCGATCATACAGGAGGATTTATGAAGATTGACGATTTGTCCAGTGGAGCTCATGTACAGGTGCATTGCTTCATTGAGATTCTGCATTGATCTGTGGTCTGCATTATGAAACAAAATAAGATCATCCGCGTAGGCAAGGATGGGAGGCGCGTTGCCATCTCCTCTAGTCTTGAATCTTTTAATGGCTCCAGTGCTCGTAAGGTGTTTAATATGTCTGCATAAAGGCTCTTCGAAAAGGATAAAAAGAAGCGGTGAAAGAGGGTTGCCTTGCTTCAGCCCCCTTTGCAACGGAAAGAAGCCACCTGAATGCTCTCCTACTGTGATAGAGACCCAGGAATCAGAGAAGAAACGAAGGCAAAGGTTGATGGAGTCTTGATACATGCCGAAGGCCTGAAGAACAGATCTGAGAATGGTCCATTCCACTCGATCGTATGCACGGGACATGTTGTATTTTATGATGATATTAGGCTGATTAGTTCCTCTATTCAAGTCATGACAGATTTCCTTTGCCAACTTAATCTGATGAGTAATATCGCGGCCCTTAACATATGCACCTTGTTCTTCCGAAATGAGCCTTCCAAGCATGGATGCAAGCCTATTGCTCAGGACTCTCGCTAGAATTCGCAGGGAGACATTTTCGATGGCTATCGGGTGAAAATCAGTCTCAATATATCTCGGGTCTTCAATCTTAGGAATGAGGACAATCTTACAAGCCGCAAGGCTTTTGTGACAGTGATCACCTTTGAAGAACACCGATGACAGCCGCATGAAGTCATCCCTGATGATGTCCCAGGCCGCAATAAAGAACTAAATGGTGAGACCATCCAGACCGGGAGCTGTATTCTTATTCATTTCTTTCATGGTGTTGTAGACTTCTTCATTGGTAGGAATGGCAGACAGGGTGGCATTATCATCAGATGTAATAGCCTGATTAATATGACTGAGAAGGGTCACATCTAGGGGACCGTCTCTTTCAGCGGTGAAGAAGGTTCTGTAATATGCAGCAGCAGCATTCGCAATGCCCACAGGGCCTGACAGATTGGTGCCGTCATCTTGAATGATGGATTGAATTTGGCGTTTCCTTCTTTTATTCTGTACTATAGAGTGGTAGAAAGCAGTGTTAAGATATCCGCCGGTGAGCCAATCCACTCTAGATCTTTCTTTCCAGTGCCTCTCTTCTTGCATCAAAAGCTCTTCCATCTCATCTTCTGCCATTCTCAGCGTGAGCTCGTTTGTAGGAGTAGGGTTGTCGTCATGGGCCAGCTGGGCCATCTGCACGACATCCTCAATATCAATAAGTTTCTGTTTGATGCAGCCGAAGGTCCTCTTGCTCCAATGTCTAAGACATTTCCTTAAGTTCTTTGTTTTATTGTAGAAAAGGTAAGAAGGTTCCCATATTCGGATTTAACCCATTAAAACCCATATTTTCTCCAGTTAGGGTTTATAACCCTAAAACAAGCATGAAACTTCCTTATTCAAATTTAACTCTCCCTTTTATTCTTAATAGGTTAGTATTAACCAAAAAGAGTCATTAAAAACGAGTTCCATATCGAATTAGGGTTTCATCATAATTTACTACATCAAAGGTGATAAGTTGGGGTACTTTTTCAATTGCAAGAAATATCAAGTTCCAATTATATTTTAATTGTCTTCCTCACATTTTTCTAATCAATTTTCATGTATAACTTATTTTCATCAGGGCTACCAATCTTTAGTTGTGATTTATGCAAGATAAATATGTTTAAGCCAATAAGAAAGTGACACGTCGGCAAGCGGGACTTACTTTAATTCTGCGCAATTTGGTTGATTACCCTTCTACCATTGCTTCCTTCTCATGGATGCTGGGGTAGGGGAGTCTTTTCTCCCTTGCTCATCTTCCTCCCTTGCTTGCTCGACGCAGAGCAATGGAAGGTCAACTCTGATGTTGACTTCCATCAGAAGGGCTCCTTCTCCGCTCAAAGTTGGTCCTCCACCTCCGCCTGACCCAACCGAACTCATCGGTGGTCCAAATCTCTCCAGCCATGGCTGAAGTCACTGAGACATAATATAGGTTCTCCTGACGACAAGCCCAGGAGGTCTGAGCTACATGACGACTCGAGAGATGAAATTGGTAGAAGATACTTGCCCTAATGGTCATACAACATCTCGCATATATGTTCATCGTCTTACCGAGGGAGTCCATCCCCTTATATAGCCTATGGCCACGGGGTCTTATATTTTAGGGGATTCTTCTAGAGACCCCCAAGCTAGGCAAAACCTAGGATTAACCTGTCTGCAAGAAACTCACAAATAAATCTAACACGTTTCCGAGTTTGCACACTTATTGGTTGATAAGGAAATCAATCAATGAAACTCAAATTTCTGTCCTTGCTTTCCTAACCAGACATGAGCTGGAAGACAAGCTCATCATTGTCAGATCCAGATCTGATGGCCCTAAATGCACGCGCCAGATCAAGGGACTTGTATTCAAAATTGTGACATTTATTATAAACCAACCACTTTAAGAAATATTGTAAAAGCTATAACTCCCAAACGAAAAATCCAATTAATCTCAAATTTGGAGGGAAAGTCCATAATGACTTAATCTACCTCTCTATAAAAATGGGGCTCATTATATAAAAGGAAACGTTCATTTTATTTAAATGCATGATATCTCTTAATTATACATAATTTTCACCTATTTTCTCTTTCCTTTGCTAATAAATTATTATTTTGAGTTACTTGAACCTCAAGGAACCTTAATGGCTCAAAATCGCATCTTGGGAATATTTATTTATCCTATTTCCTTATCTTTCATTCTTTTTCTTATTATCTTACTTATTTCTCATTAAAATATCTCTTTTTGAAGATTTCTCTTTATTTCTCTTTTATTTTCCTCATTAGTATTCCTTTTATCATTAGGAATCCTTGGAATACGAAATTCCACCAAGGATAACTCAATTATACCTCCTTTCACTTCTTTTCCATATTTTACCATTATTTTCAATTTCTTTCTTAATAAAGAAATACTTAATTGATCTTTTCTTTTCTTATTGCATTTTATTTGCAACTTTGGACTCTTTGGAATCCAAGGAACCCATGTGGCACAAAATCCACCTTTGGATTAAGTTCTTTTGCCTTCTAGAAGTTTCCACACCTTTCTTTCTTCAAAACTCAATTATTCATTTATTAATTGAATTTCTTTGTTAATGGGCCCAATAGCCAATAAATCCCACAATACAAACATCAAGGCTATTGTAAACGAAATCCATTTATTCGCAACAAATTGTATTATTTGTTCCAATATCTTTCATATGAGAAATTTCATTTCTCACCAAAAATTGGGGTTGTAACATAGACCCTAAACATAAGGACGCTTGTGACCTTTGTTATCAAGGTGTAGTTTCCTCCCATCCTGGGAGAGGGACCCTTTTGTAGGGTGTATACCAATTTTATTGGTTTTGAGGTAACCTAAAGAGGTTTCATAGGATCTTGAGAAGCTAAGTGAAAAGTACATGGCATGAGAATGAACATGTAGACCCATAGATTACCATCTCTACGTGCATGTAGATGTGTTATCATGAAGGTAACCGGTATGGGGCCTGACCAAGGTAGGCAGGTCACCATGACCCTTGTGAAAGGATGAAAGACAACCCACGAATGCAGAGAGAGATGATGAAGTCTTGGGTAAGGTTCTAAGTTGGACATGTGCTATAATAGAATCCTAAGTCTATCCTAGGGTCAGGTAGGGATAAGACCGATGGAAGAAGGAGTTGCCTAATTCCCTAGTTGCACATGACCATAGGGTCGGGAGGTAACAACTATCATTGTCTGAGGGCCATGGGTTAGGAGATTGATCACCTTCATGAACTCATGGGACCCCAAAGGGAAGATGAGTAGGGCACTCTCTGTATGCATAAGGGAAAAGGGATGACCCCAAAAGTGTTGGAACCCTATAGACCTAGGGGAGATGACCAAGGATTGTGTTGTGACCCAAGTACGTTCTAGATCAGTTTTTCATGGAAGTAATTTTTTTTTTATATCATGATGTTTGTAGACACATATGTGGCACATTTCAACTTAGATTTGAAAGTGTACGGGCAAGGTGGGTTGTACCATCTCTACTCTTGGAACAGGAAGAACTTTGTATTTGGACTGCAGCTAAATGATTATTTCCTCTTGTTATGAGAGTGAGAGATAGGACAGTACGCATGCCATACACCAAGGATAAAGATGATGTGAGTTGGAACATTGCTATAAGGTATGAGGATAGAGATGATAACATACCTTTATAGAGAAAATGATACATGGATGGTTTACAAATGCTAAGACTATTAAGGAAATCATCTTGTGAGGATGTTTTATCATGAGCTATGTGGAATTTGCAAGTTATGCAAAGTTGAGTTGAATCACTATGAGGATGAGCTCAGAGTTTCTTGATGAAGACAAACTTAGAGTTTGAGATGAGATGATAAGTAGAATACATGGAGGTGTATGTCTTCAACATTGCCTGACACCTAAGGAGGTGAAGTGGTAATGATTGCTCTGGTTGAGATATAGCTACCTAGTTTAGCTAGAGGCTAGAAGGAGTTGAGGTTGTTTGACTAACCCTAAGTTTGTAAAGAAGATGTGTTTTGGCTAACACATAGATGTAACAAGATATGTTGAACAAGTTAATGGTTGTTTGGTTATCCAGTTTAGTCCTTGATGTAGTGAAAGGATGGTGATAGAACCTCAGATACACTTCTTTGGATAGGAAGGTAATAAAACCCTAATGAGAGTGGTTTACGGTTTCCGAGGAATCAATCTTGAGGAATCATGACATACATGAGATCATGGTTTAATATCACTAAACACCGTAATACTACAAAGATAGTAAGTGATAGTAGTACTTGGGATGCTTAATATGAAATTGCATGTAGCATGTGGCCATGCAAGTCAAGAGGTGAAGGACGAACACCAGTAACCCAATGCATGGATATAAAGTATAAAGAGTTCCCAAGAGGGAATGGGAGCTCATCACTGTGGATGTTGTGAGTCTCCCCTAGACCAAGGAAGGTCAATATGCAAAATGGGTTATGGTAGATCACCTTACTTAGATGACATGAGAAAGAAAGAGTATTGTCAAGGGACAGATCCAGTTGAACTACATATGAGAGAGAGATGGCTCAACTACAACATGATGCGAGTTCAAAAGTTCTTGAGTATGACCTAAAGGTTCACTTCCATGAGGTGGAAGTAGATACCTGAAGAACTCGATGTTAGTCAAGTTTAGCACCCCATACTAATGGTTAGTATGATCCAGACTAGAGGGTCTGATGAGAGAATGTGTGCTCATTCAGGGTGATACAAAGTGACAATTTTTAAGATGTGAAGATAACCACCACAACCTTTATCGGGATGCAAGAAGTTTTATAGAGAGATTGTGTCAGTCACCGCTTCATTAAGATGATGTTAGTGAAGGAGGCCTCACGAAGGTCAGAAAAGAACCACAATGTGTGCATATGAAGTCACTTTGATCACGCAATGGCTGAGAGAGGGCCCAGAGACGACATGATTCATGAGCTAATGCAAAGCAGGCTGACATGCAGTTCATTATGGGAGAATATGTGATGTAAAATCCGACCCCTCTAAACTACAGTTGAGAAAGTTGGGTCCCCGATATATGGCTCCATTTGAGATGGATTGGTGGAGAAGGATGTGTTTAGCCTTACCCCTCAGGATAACATGATGGATAATGTGTTCCATGTGTCTGATCTAGAGCACTATGTGAGGTACCCAAGCCATGTGCCGATCCTGAACCTATTCAGCTTTTGAGAGGCTGAAATGTCTTGAGTGACCTATGAGGGTATGTTATACCAAGGAAAGAAAGAACTCATATAGAAGAATATGAGATGATGAAGGTTCTTGGGAAGCACCATGGAAAGGGTGAAGCCACATGGGAGCCCTAATGAACATAAGAAAGGCTTATCGTGTTTGTTTGCTTGCTTGATGGAATTTTGAGGGCAAAATTCTTATAAGAGGGGAAGGATGTTACAACCTCAATTTTGCATGTGTTTTCATAATTAAAATACAATGATTTTGTGAATTTGGGCTTAACTAGAAAGGTTGTAAGCTTTTCTCCAAAAGATGGGCTTCCTTGTAAATATTCCTTTGGATAGGAATTTTGTGATTCCCATTATTATAATAATCCAATAATGGATATAAAAGAGAAGAAAAGAAGAAAAGTCCAAATATTAGAAAAAGATACAAGATAATGAGCATTAAGAAAAGTATTTATAAGAAATACTTGGAATTATCTAGAAAATGGCATTAATGGCTAAAATTGAGTAAAATTCATTTACATATGATTTTTGATAAAAGAAATATGAAAAGAGGAAAAAGGAAATGAAAGACAAAAGAGAAATCATTACAAAGAATAAGGAAATAAGTAAGATCATAAGAAAATGGATAAAAGAAAAGTGAAGGCAAATGAATATTTCCCCAAGATGGGATTTCGTGCCTTTAGGGTTCCTTGAGATCCAAGGAATTCAAGATAATAATTTAATAGAAAAGGAAAGAGAAAATAGGTGAGAAATATACATAATTGAGTAATATCTTGCACCTAAGGAAAAGGCACATTTTCTTTTAGATAATGAGCCCAATTTTGGTAGAGAGGTAGATTAAGTCATTAATACGTTTCCCTCAAAATTTGGTATTGTTTGGACATGTGGTTTGACAAATATGATTTTTGCAAGATTCTCTAAAGTGAAAAGGAAATCCTTAAATGTCACATTCATCTTATTAATCCAAAATTTTTGTTCTTGGCTCTGAGACGAGGGTCTTTGGATTTAGGATCCAACGATAACTATTCTTCATGCTCTTGTTTTGGGAAAGAATAGGGAAACGGGTTTGTAGGAACAGATTTCTTAATGACCTCTATACGAGAGTTGTTGGGAAGAGTCCCTTTGAGATCAGGCGGGAAAGATAGACCCAATGTTCCCAAAAATCCTATCTTATTGACTGGGATTGGGAGTTTCACCAATCGAGCTGGATTTCCATGGGAACTATCCTGTTGCCCACCTGTATATAAGGGGTAAAATTCCCCTTTGAGAACTCCCTCATACTCGCGTGACCCTATGAGATCTCCTGAACCTATCCCCTACCTTCGTTTTACAGTCGGTTCCCTAAGAACCCTCTGTTCTACCCCTGGTGTCGCTGCCAAGGAAGACCCTTCTCATCCCAGCTATCCCGTGCACCTGCGTAGGGTTTGGTCCCACCAATAGGTTCGGTCGGAGATGGCGAAGGGAAACATTGCTTTTCGTAAGGGATCAGGCGGTGACATCGCAAACTCAACACTGGATTTGACCAGGCATCGATGTTCCTGTCTCATGTTGTGCAACACGGAGCTCAATTGCGAGGTTGAAGAAGAATAGGGAGAAAATACACTCTTATCCCCGACACGCATGAAGGAGATCAAGGGAATAAGGGTACATCCGCCAGATCAGGGACCATGTTCGCGTGGGGCGTGTGGGGATGAGGTGGCGAAGCCTTATTCGTGGAAGACGATCCACATGGGAAAGGAAAGAAACCTCGATTAGATGACGTGGCGGCCATTGATTGGCCAAAAAGTAATTTCTTTGCAAAATTCATAGTTAAGTAATGGTAGCTCCGATGGAAACATGCAAAATATGAAAATTGATCAGGAGAACGTGTAGAATCCAATAAAAATACTTTTAAAGGCTGATTTCGTTCATATTTGCAAAAGTGTGCTAAGTTAATGAAAAGTTCTTTGAAATTATGTTAGAAACCCTAATTAAAATTAATGGCTAGGTTCATGATGCTTAATTGGCGAAATTAAGTAATGGTAACCTGATGAAACGTTAATGATGAACTTGAACCTGATCTAGATGATTTATTACATGATTTAGGGTTTTACACCAATTATGAATGATTAAACACTTAGAAACCCTAATTTAGGGTAAAAGATGATAAGATCATATTTAATTCAAAAAATATGATAATATGTTGTTAAATAATGGTTCTAAGATATTTGGAATATAAAAAGTTCCTAATCATGGATAGATACCCTTAACATGATAATTAGGGTTTTCTAATGGATAAAGTTGGAATTAATGATAAATGGAATTCATAGGTGAATTAGACCATAATGAATTATGAGTTGTTAATCTGAAAGAAACTAAAGGTGATAATTGAGTCTAATGACCTTGAAATAACTTTAAAGGATAAAGATGGTAGTTTTGGTATAAAAGAGAAATAATCGACTTTAATTGGGCTTATGATGTTGAAATTAGGGTTTGCGAGCTAAGAGAGATTTAAATATGATAAAAGTATTATGGAGGCAAAAACCCTAATAAAACCCTAAAGTGGCCTAGACAGCCTAAGGTGTAATCCAAGTCTAACTTTACAATGTTCTGGATAAACTATAACACTTGGATCCCATGCATTAATTTCAGGATAGTGTTGATTTCTTGTTGCTTGTTCTTTATCATTATTGCTTGGACAATCAAGTTGCTCTGGATCAGGTATGTGGTTAATTATGAATAACCACCATAGTTTCCCGAGGATTTTTCGGATGGTTAATCGCATTGAATGCAAATTATCAGTTTGGATGTTCATACTTGCAAATCATAAAGTCACTATGATTATCACATTAATAATAGAAGTATGTATTCTCGCACCTACATGCCACCCTGATGGATGATGCCAAAGGTCAGGCCCAGATGGGTAGACCGATGGGCACCATGAGTGGTGACCCCAGGCACCAAGCTCGGGAATGAGAAGGTGGCCTATGATATTGAATGACTAACATTCACTATGAAGGGTGACCCCAGACACCAAGCTTGAGATTGAGAAGGTGGCCTAAAGTCATTGGCAAAAGAAACCTTAAGGTGGGTATGCCAGGGTTAGGGAAAAAGCAGTGGAGAATGTCATACTGAAAAGCGTAAATTGGCTTGTTAATTAACTTAATTGTGATAATTAGATTGTTATCCATATGTGCAAACTTTTGGTTGTCCCCACATACCACTATATTTCGATATGCTGACCAACATTTTGTTTGTCGGCGTTTTAGGTACAAGTTTGAAAAGCACAAACAGTAAAGTGACACATCGTGAAAATAAGAAGTAAAGTACAAGGAGAGTTAGATAGAATAATTCAAGTTGTAGATAGATAGTTTTCCAAAGTTTTCAAAAGGTATGCAAAGTTTTATTTTGTACCAGTTTTCAGTTTAGTTGGTAAAATTTGATAATTGTTATTGATTAATTGTCAAACCTTTGATCCTGTAAATTGGGATAGCGACACCGACCTTTTGGTCTCCCTTAATTGGGGGTTACTGGGAGGCGGGGTCGTAACAGTTTCTATGTACATTCTCCCTATACGAGAGATGAATTAGATGTTGTAAGAGAAGAATGGGAAAAAGCCCTACAAAGAGTGGGAATTTTTAGATATAATTTTATTGACAATGATGACAATGATGAATAAAGAATAACTTTGTTCTCATAATTATTTTGGTGTGAATGTGAATGAATTTTTATGAATTGTCATATGTGTGTGAAGATGATCAATACATAAATGTTTCTACATGTGTCTGAATGTGAAAAGAGATGAAATAAATGGAACTATAGGTTGCTTCTGGTTTCTACATGTGTGTGATGTAAAAATAATATGAATGAAATGTGCTTATACATGTGTGTGAATCAAATATATATAATATTATCCATCTTGTTAATTTTGCAGGTTTGTGGCCTATTGTTGGCTGATATCAATGGATGTCGTAAACCTACAGTTCAGAACTGAACTGTAGGTTCTCATCCGACTGACCAGCCATACAGCATGCCTGCAAACTGATAAGAAAAAAAATTCTTAACATAAGCGTTGGTTATTTGAAAAAAACTGATACCAAAGACATACAACAGTAGTTTTTGATAAAAAACTGACTTCTATGTGGCCAGGAACCAGATCTGTGTTGGGAAGAACAACCGTGGTGGAAGACATGGGATATGGCATCGGTTATTTACACAAAACCGATATCGGTTCATCTAATATGGCCAGGAACCATGGTCGTGCTGGGAAGCATGACCATGGTGGCAGGGGAGATGGCATCAATTATCTTACAAAATTGATGCCTATAGGCCCTTTGCTGGCACATTTTCGGTGGCGGGAAGCATTGTGACTTCGGTTCTTTTGATAACCGACGTATGTAACAATTCTATAGTGTTGGTTTTCTTAAAAAATTGACGCCTATAGTCCCTTTGCTGGCGTGTTTTTGGTGGTAGGAAGCTTTTTGGCGTCGGTTGGGAACCGATATCAAAGGGGTCCACCTTTAGCGGCGCCCACTTGGGTTTCACTTGGAAACTGACACTAAAGTCCTTAATTAACTGATGCTAAAGGCTTGTTCTATAGTCATGATGATACATATGAAATGGGCCTTGTCAGCCATATGAAATACTTGTGCAATAAGCATAATGTATACCTGGTCTGTGTACCTAGAGGTAATAGTTACCTGATAAGAGGTGACAATGTTCAGTGATGAACTAAGTGTTTGAATACCCAGATCTAGCAATGATGATGATGATAATGTTAAGGGATGAGAATCCCTAGCAATGTGATAAGGGACTGAGATCCCGAGTGATATGTATTTCTAAAGATTATGAAAGAACTTGATAAATGTATTACACATTTCTTTGTAGCATCTATTATAATTTATGGTTGTAACTTGATTGAAGCTAAAAGACACCGTAATACACATAATTAATCAAGTGGAACCTTACCATGTAGTGCCCAGACCATAGACCATTTGGTGTCAGGATTTGTTGAATGGTGAAATGAGTTTAACTCAAAGAGCATATTTGTGAATATGTGGGGGTGATGGACGAACATATCCTTACATCTAGATGAGGATTGAGGTATTATCTACCTGATGAATTCCAGGGTTGTTGTGTGATTGCCCTGATGAAAAATGTACTGAGGATTGATGTGATATCTCCTCGAAGAGAGTGCATTTGACGGCTGCAGCTCTTTAGCAAAGATGTCCCTATTCCCCAGCAAGATAGTTGAAGTTTGACATGTGGTCACTGCCAGTGGTCTCGTACAGATCGAGACGGATAGGTCATGGAAGCCGACTCTTCCATTGACCTTGTTTGTTACTGATGCTTTATGTAGCCATGGTCAGTTGGAGCATGAGAGGTATACCTCATCTCCTCTGGGCATAAGTGTGATTGTGAACATGTAATCAACTATGTAGCTTATTTTTTTAATAATTGAATATGAAAACATTGGTTGATGCTCCATTACTTTCATACATCTTAAATTGGTAGATGTTATACATGTTCTTCATATTCCTTATCAAGAAAATAGATGATCTATAGCTCTATAATAGATTGTTAAATTTCTTAGACAATGCTCTTACTTTGCATTACAATTAAATAATGATTAAACATGAATATTTACATAAAAGATCATCTACTCAGTTTTATAATGTATACCTATGATAATAATATTTTTGGCAAAGAGTTATATCTCTCGCTGGGACAATTGTCTCACCCCGTGGGTTCCATAATTTTTAGGTGGATGCGGACAAGGAGCTAGAGACCGTACTACAAAGGAAGGAAAATAGCATTAGGGACAACAGTAACAACTCAGGTTGAGTGTGCTGACTATCGTGTCTTATAGATAGAATTCCTATGTGTTATCTTTATACTCTCAGGTCCTTGGAAGTTAGTATGTAATGGTTTTATGAACCATCTGAGATTTTACCTTGTATACCTCGAGGTTTTACGTTGCTTATGTATATGTTTGGGCAAAGCAACTAGAATATGATGTCCCCGAGATGGAATGGTATAATGTATGTACAATGTGAACCATGATGTATATATTGCATTAGTTCTTTCCTTAAGAGTTTCCTGGAAATGGATCTCTTTGAAAAATGTTTTTAATTTTTAGTGATTTTTGTTAATTCACTGCTAATGGTTATTCCACGTAAATATTTGCATTGTCGTGGCTTGGGTCGTCGGGTCATCACAATGTTTTGGTATCAAAACCTAAGGTTCACTGAGTCTACAGAGACATATGATTAAGGTTGTTGAGTCTGTTCTAGTGTCCTCCAATTTATCTTATAGTGACTTCTGCTCATATAGGAGAAGAAGTAAAGCTAAAAGATGGCTGGAGAACATGAAGAACATGCTGCTGGGAGCAGTGTTGCTACACCGGGAGGAGGTGCAAGGGATCAAGCTAGAGAGGAACCAATGCCTAAGAATCCCCAGCTTGATCAAGCCATGATAGAAAACCCAGCCTTTCATGCTCTTTTTGGGTAGTTCATGACCACAATGATGCATATGTCTGATCAAATGCCAACAACAACACCTAGGGAACCAGTTCCCAATGAGGGACATGGATCTGGTCAGACCTTTGAGTGATTACTCTAGGTAGGAGCCACCGAATATGACGGTACAGCTGACCTAACAGAAACAGATTCATGGCTCACTGAGCCGGATAAAGCCTTTAGAATCCTTAGCATTCCAGAAATTGATAAAGTTAGGCATGCTATGTACCTTTTAAAAGGAAGTGATGGGTATTTGTGGGCCATTAAAGAGGAGCAAAGACCTGATGTTGAGGTTGGATGGTAGGAATTTTGACATGAGTTTTTTAGTAGATACTTTTCCAAGACTTATTTGGATGAGAAAATCTCACAGTTTGAGCAGATTAAACAAGGACCGATGAAGATTAGTGAGTATGAAGCTAAGTTAATGGAGCTTCTGTGGTTTTGTCCACACATGGCTACTACAGAGGAGGAGAGGATTTGGCATTTTGGGAAGGGTCTGAATGTTGAGTTAACCATAGTTGTAGCTACTTTAGAGAATAGAGAGAGGTTGGCCACCTTTGTGGAGTCAGTTAAGAGGATAGAGAGGTTTGTGACTGAGAAATAAGAGGCAACCAATAGGAAAGTACATGCCCAGTTCTAGGGACAAAGGTTTGGCAGTTTTCAGAAACTGATATTTCCTACACCAGTAGCGCCATAGAGGCTTAATGCACAAACCCAGTGGACATCAAGAAAAGGTAGAGGCCATAGTTTTCTACCATGTGGAGCCCATAGAATGACATCTATGTCAGTAACAAGACTATCTAGGCCACAATGGGAGAACAAAGAGGGCTTCAAGTGTGGGCAGACATGTCATTTGATAAAGGATTGTCCAATTAGAGACAGGGAGGTAACCCAACCACCGAGGCAGAGTTAACAAGGCTCTTAGAGGCAACAATTTAGTAGTGGCACACAAGGACGAGGACATGCATCCCAAACATATTCATCTGCACCAAACAACAAAGCACAAAATCGACAACATGCAACAATGAGATTCTATGCTATGAATTAACTAGAGGTAGTAGTCAATCCACGAGTCGTGATAGGTCAGAGGGACTTGTTTCATTCTGATATGTCTTCATCCAGCTTCATATTTGTTTTGATTCATCTGGGTGCTACACATTCCTTTATCACTCAAGAAGTGATTCATGACTGCAATATGATTTTCAGTCGTAGAATAGATAATCTGTTATTAGAAACTCAATTAGTCAGATCTGCAGTGTTGTGGGAGGTATGTCCTCCCAGTGTTCTTTCCTTTTTAGAACACAACATTTAGGTGGATATTATACCACTTGATATGCACAGGTTTGATGTAATTCTTGGGATGGATGATGGAGCTTCCACTCACGTGGAATTACGTGCACCACTAAAAATCCTAAAGATAGTAAGTCTTTAGGTTTAGCCTTGCTTATACTAGATCAAGAACTCCACCCACGTATGCCAAGATACGTGGAAGTTTTATCATAGTATAGTTTACGGTTGAATCCACAGGACAATGGTCTTGTTGGGAGCAACAAGATGGAAAATGTTGGAATCTCACTTATTCTCGTAGTAGTTAGTATCTAGATCGAAAGGTTTGATTTGGTTGTTTTTAAACTAAGAGCAAGTAAAGTAAAGCAAGTAAGTAAATTTAAGGATGTTTAAACAATGATAAGGGGCCACTAGGATGTGATCGGCTTTCACCGCCACTACCATGGATCAAAACATGCAACATAAAACATAACCTGCAATAATAGTCTAAACAGTTAGTATCTTTGTAGGTTTAGTTTCCTTTCGAAGAACTAACTACAAGAAGTGTGGGAATGTTGCAATG
Organism: Alisma plantago-aquatica; assembly: GCA_963693085.1. Classification (NCBI taxonomy): domain Eukaryota; kingdom Viridiplantae; phylum Streptophyta; class Magnoliopsida; order Alismatales; family Alismataceae; genus Alisma; species Alisma plantago-aquatica. Next base: position 224,473,631 of record OY856414.1, on the reverse strand, counting down.
CCAGCCATCCCTGAATGAATGGTCACCTACTTTACATCATTCCCTTCACAAAGTGTGTTCCTCGACATACCAAGCTTGTGCTTTCATATGTCAATTGATTCCATTTCATAGTATGAAAGCAAAACGATGGAAGTGAGTTTACTCCACTTCTTGAAAACACTCCTAGATATCGAAATAGATGCATGGTGGGTACATGCACCAAGAACCAACATTCAATCGAGATTCGAATCTAATAGTACAAACATAGACAATTCATACTAAAAGATAAAGGATAACACAAGTTGGTGATCAAGCAACAAGTATTCATTAAATGATTGATGTTGAACTGAAAAGAAAGCATCTCTATATTGCAAACTATGTATTACATTACATGAAATGAAAACATGGGTAGTGGGGCTACTCCCCGCACCCTAGTGAAAGAGACTACTCGCTCATAGCTAGGACAAAGATGGAGGCGAGAAGAGAGAGAGAGAATGTCATCCCCACAAAGGAGAGAGGAAAGTCAACCCCTTGGAAGAAGTGAGAGTGACGATATTCAAACATCACAAGTTGCTCAATGAGGAGGTCTCCTCCTCCCACCTTCTTTGGCAAAGAGAGAGAAAGCATCTTCAGGATGGGTGTGGATCTCAGACCGGCAGCCTTTGGGCGGAGGATGGAGGATGGAATAGCTCTAGAGAAGTAGAGGCAGCCTCTGGGCGTCTGTAACTTGATGTCTTTGGGAGGACCCCTTGGGTCTTATTTATAGGCCTTAAGTGAAGTCCAAACTATTTGGTCAGTTTTGGGTCCAAACAGTCTTGAAGACTGTTTGGACTCTGAGACTGTTTCGGCTCTGAGACCATTTGGACTCTGAGACCGTTTGGACTCTGAGACCATTTGGACTCATGCGGTCTTGAGATAGTTTGACTCCATGCGGTCTTGGGACTGGTTGGCTTAATGCGGTCTTGAGATCATTTGACTCCATGCGGTCTTGGGACCGGTTGGCTTTGTGCGGTCTTGGGACCATGTGAGTCCATGCGGTCTTGGGACCGGTTGGCTTCATGCGGTCTTGGGACCGTGTGAGTCCATGCAGTCTTGAGACCGGTTAGCTTCATGCAGTCTTGGGACCGTGTGAGTCCATGCGGTCTTGAGACCGGTTGGCTTCATGCGGTCTTGGGACCGTGTGAGTCCATGCGGTCTTGGGACCGTATGAGTCTTTTGTGATTTTTTTGTGTCTTTTTCTATAAGTAAAAAGAAGAAAAGTTAATCTAACAATATATTTGCAATAAAAGAGGATAGCTAGGGATTATATCTAATTTATCTAAGAAAGAGTGTGGAAAATTGAAGAAAGAACACTAAGATAACATCACAAAATTGGAGGTTATCAATGGATACCCTAGAAAAGTATAATGTTGTCTTGGATTGTGGTTCCAAGAAAGCTATGTTCATAGACAATGATGAGACATGGGTCTTTCAGGGGGACAAAAAGATTCTTCCAGCTCGTCTAGTGTCAGTAATGGTAGCTGAGAGACTGATGCGACAAGGATGTGAAGCATTCTTGGCACATGTGGTAGTTATAAAAGTAGAGAGTCCTAGTCTTTCTAAAATTCCTATTGTCAGGAAATTCAAGGATGTGTTTCCTGAAGAATTTCTAGGTATTCCTCCACCTTGAGAGATAGATTTTGAGATTAATCTAATTCCAGGTACACAAACCATAACTCAAACACCTTATAGGATGGCCCCTGATGAGATGGTAGAACTTAAGAAATAGTTATAGGAGTTGTTTGAGAAAGGTTTCATTCGACCAAGTACTTCTCCATGGAGTTCTCTAGTTCTTTTTGTTAAAAAGAAGGATGGTTCTATGAGATTATGCATAGACTATAGACAATTTAACATGGTGACTATAAAGAACAAATATCCTCTGCCAAGAATAAATGATCTGTTTGACCAGTTGTGTGGTGCAATAGTGTTCTCTAAGATAGATCTAAGGCTAGGATATCATCAATTACTTATCAAGGAGGATTACATACCTAAGTCAGCCTTTAGGACAATGTATGGTCATTACGAGTTCATGGTTATGTCATTTGGACTAATTAATGCACCAGCTGCATTCATGGAGCTAATGAATAGAATCTTTCAGCCATTCCTTGATCAGTTCATAGTGGTCTTCATAGATGACATATTGATATACATTAGAGATGGTCAACAACATGAACAACACCTTCAACAAGCCTTGACTCTATTGAAACAACACAAGCTATATGCTATGCTTAGTAAGTGTGAGTTCTGGTTGTCAAAAGTGTCTTTTCTAGGACACATCATATCTGGTTTAGGTATACATATTGATCTTAAGAAAGTGGAGACTGTTGTAGAGTGGGAACAACCCAAGACACAAATAGAGATTCACAGTTCCCTAGGTTTGGTAGGTTACTACAGAAGGTTTATTAAAGACTTCAATTTTGTAGCATTACCCCTAACTAGGTAGACCAAGAAGGAGGTTCCTTTTTTCTGGAATGACAAGTTTCAAAGTTCTTTCCAATTGTTGAAAGAAAGGTTGACCATTGTACCTGTGTTGGCTTTACCTGAGCAGGAAAAGGGATACATTGTTTTATGTGATGCCTCTAAGAATGGTCTAGGATGTGTGCTGATGTAGAGTGATCATGTAGTTTCTTTTGCTTCATGATAGCTTAAGAAACATGAGGAGAATTATCCGACACATGATCAAGAATTAGCTGCAATGGTTCACGCATTGAAGATCTGGTGACAATATCTCTATGGAGAAACATGTCAGATTTTCACAGACCATGAAAACCTAAAGTACATATTCTCACAGCATGAGTTGAACATGAGACAACGTCGTTGGATAGAATTAATCAAGGACTACAATTGTATAATTGATTATCTTCCAAGAAAAGTTATGTAGTAGCAGATGCACTAAGTAGAAAATCTTCATCTCCACCCATATATAAATCACAGTTGAACTCTTTAATGTGCTTTAAGCGGGACATGTTTGTCTCTTTGAGACAAATGAATGTACAACTAGAAGTATCTTTGTTAGCGGGATTACTGGTCGAGATGCATGTGAAACCTACTATGAGACAACAAATTAAAGAGGCATAACAGGATGATACTGTGATTTAGTAGATCAGGTCAGAGTATGGTAGTGAGAAACGGGACAGTTTCCATGAGTTACAGGATGAGGTAGTATGTTACCATGGTAGAATGATAGTACCTAATGCCAATGACTTAAGAAAGATAGTTATGTAGGAAGTTCATCCATCTATGTATGCATTGCATCCAGGGAGTACTAAAATGTATCATAACTTAAAAGATATGTATTGGTGGCCTGGTTTGAAAAAGGATGTAGCTGAGTTTGTTATGCGGTATCCAATGTGTCAGCAACTTAAAATAGAACACCCAAAGCCTATAGGAACATTGCAACCCTTACATATACCACAATGGAAATGGGATCATGGGAACATGTGACAATGGACTTTGTGTTTGGTCAACCCAAAACAACCAAAAGTCATGATTCCATTTGGGTGATAGTTGATAGGTTGACTAAGTCAGCACATTTTTGACCTATTAAAACAATATATATTGCTAAAAGAACTTGCATAGATCTACATAGATGAGATAGTGCGGTTTCCCAAAGTTCCAGCCACAATTGAATCTGATAGAGGTCCCCGATTTAAAAGTCATTTTTGGAAACGACTACATAAGCTTTGGGTACGCAGTTACAGTTTAGCATAACTTTTAACCCGCAGATAGATGGACAATCTGAAAGGACTATACAGACTTTGGAGGACTTTCTTAGGGCATGTGTTCGTTAGTTTGTAGGAAGTTGGGACTTACACTTGAGCTTAATAGAGTTTGCCTACAACAATTGTTATCAAACTAGTATTGATATGGCACCATATGAAGCCTTATATGGTATACGTTGTAGATCTCCATTATGCTGGTATGAGACAGGAGAATACCAACTTTTGGGTCTTGAATTAGTGCAACAGACAACTGAAAAGATTACAGTAATACAACAACAGTTACAGGCTGTATATGATAGACAAAAGTCTTATGTTGATAAACGTCGTAGATCTTTAGAATTCCAAGTTACAGACATAGTATATCTCAAGGTCTCTCCTTGGAAAGGTGTTATCACATTTGGGAAGAAGGGTAAGTTAGCTCCTAGATTTATGGGACCTTACCCAGTGACAACACATATGGGAAAGATAGCTTATAGGTTGGAGTTGCCACCTGAGCTACATAGACTACATCCAGTGTTTCATATATCTATGCTGAGAAAGTGACATCCTGATACAGAATTGGTGTTGCAACCTATAGAGGTAGGATTGAATGAAGATGTATCCTATGTGGAAGGACCAATGATGATTCTTGATAGAAGAATCAAGAAGTTGAAAAAGAAATACATAGTTCTTGTAAAAGTTCTCTGGCATCACCATGGCGTTGAAGAAGCCGCATGGGATCTAGAAGAAGAAATACAGAGGAAGTACCCTTCTCTTTTCTCTTGAGATTTCGGGGAAGAAATCCCTTTTAGGGGTTTATAATTGTAACATCCCTAACCTGGGTTATGCCATAACCTAGAAGTTTTGCTTAAGTAAGTTATATATATACTTGTTTTAATCTTTTGAAATGTAATTAAGACTCTCCTTGAGTTTAATTTTCAAGTTTGAGCTTATTTGTAAACTGTTTGTGCATTATATGATAGTTTGGGTGAAAATTGCAATTTACCAAAGATGAGTGGTTATATTGCAATATGTCACATTTTGAACGTGCCCAAAGTGTCTTATCATCATAAGAGAGATAATGCTACTGAGGGGTGTCTTGTGGATAGCCTAAGCTTTGAGTTAGAGCTTGTTTGAATAATGCTTATTCCATGTGTACCAGTTTTGGTGCAAATTGCAATTTACAAAAAATATAAGGTTGATATGAAAATTACCACCTCTAGAGTGTCCCTACTCTCTCTTAGCATCATATAGATGAAAGATATAGAAGGAGGCACCATTTTTGAATCGTATTTGAGTGGTAGCATTCTTAGTGATGAAAAGACCAAGAAAATATGTATAGTTGAAGCCTTTATATTGGTTGTATAGAGTTGTAGAGCTTATGTGGGAGTGCCTATCGGCCAAGGATCCATAGAGGAGGTCCCATATCATTTTTTCAACTCTTAGAAAAGACAATGATGGGTTAAGCACCTCAAGAAGGTGATGGATATTGATTTACAACTTTCCTTAGAAAACGTGTATCGATTTGTGAATAAAGTGATGTTGAGTTGAAATATCTTGCTCAACAAGATAACTAAGGGCCGAAATATTATCCCTAGATTATCCTCAAGAGTTTTGCATGTCAAGATAAATATAAATGCATGGACATGTGTCTACCATGCATGGACATGTGGCACCTAGTAGTGTAAAATGATGACACCTCTTATACACTCTCTCTCATGAACCTCAACTATATATACTACTCATTTCACCTACTAGTGAATCTTTTCAAACCTTATCACTCCATTTCTCTTAGATATCATGCAAATAAGTAAGGAGAAAGGAGGACCTCGAGCCATTAAGCTTAAGGTGAAGCCATGTCATCTTCAACCATGGATAAATCATGATCTCAGGTTGCGATTCTCTATTTCTTTTCTTCTTCACCAAGTTCTTAACTATGGTGATTCCTTACATATAGAGGAGTTGTGAATGAGTTTTGGATCTGTGATAAGCTCATATTCAACCTTGGGAACATGCATCTTTGGAGCTTGGCTCTTTAAATTTGTTCTTGAGGAGGGTTATCTAACTTGAACCCAATCATGTTATTATTCACCATCAATCTTGCTATACTTGATGATTTACTTTCAAATTGAGTTTTCTTTAATAATTGATGAATCTATTAGTTTTAATAGTTTCATAGACCTATTTTTCATGAATTAGGATAGTAAGGACGAAGGTATTGATCTTGAAGATGATGACATCATGATGGCACAAACCGATATCGGTTAGAAGCACCTCTAACCTGATATACTAAACCCTAATTTTGATCAACCTGATAAAAGTGACACAAGTACCCACCTCATGCATGACATAGTGATGAGCATTCACCTCAAGAACGATATGAGTGACACACACACCCCTTATGCATGATATGGTGTCAAACACACACCTTATGCACGATATAGTGTCAAGTATACACCTCTAACCCCATATGGTGATGAAATCCTAGATGGTTATATGAAACCCAATACACTTTGAACCCCACACCCTATCAGTTTGTACTCCTTGTTTGGTTGAGACTAATTAGTTTTCTGGCCTATCACTTAACACATGGTGATGGGTAGGTCGATACCATGAAGGTTTGAAGAGGTATGAGTATAAGGGTTTAACCCGACATGCAAAAACCCTAATTTTGAACATCCGATATGAGTGACACATACATACACCTCATACATGATATGGTGATCAAGGATACACCTCTTGGGTGATATGGGAAGCATACACACACCTCTTGGGCGATATGGAAATAAGAACACACCTCATGCCTGATATGGTGGAAGCACCTCAATTCAATATACTAGATTGAGTAACACATGAAGTGTGTTATGTCGAATGATACATTACAATGTATAGAGTTCAATGCATTTTGACAAATGTAGGCCAATGTACCTTGAGGGAAGGATTGAACAACCATAATAAAGTATGATGTAATCACTATCCTTGTAAGGATGAGAGAGAAACTCATACTTTGTGTTTTAATCATTCAATGAGCATACATTAATACCCCTATATGTGTAGAGCTATGAATCAGGGTTTTGATTCTTGATAATATGAATTAGGGTTGTGATCCTTGATAATGTGAACTTGAAATCCCTAATTGGTGAAAAAGGAAACCCTAACCCTAATAATGGGAAGGTATTACTTCTCTTATGTTACATGGTAATGATATGTATTTGATAATTGTTTCTATCATTAAACACTAACTATGCAGGTATCAAGATATGATGAGCATAGCCAGGTATGAGCTATGATGTTTCATATGATATAGATGAAATGGGCCTTGTGAGCCATATGAAATACTTGTGCAATAAGCATAATGTATACCTGGTATGAGTACCTAGAGGTAATAGTTACCTGATAAGAGGTGACAATGTTTAGTGATGAACTAAGGGTTTGAATACCCATATCTAGCAATGATGATGATGATAATGTTAAGGGATGAGATTCCCCAGTAATGTGATAAGGGACTGAGATCCTGAGTGATCTGTATTCTATGTGTTCCAATGATTATGAAAGAACTTGATAAATGTATTACACCTTTCTTTGTAGCAACTGTTATAATTCATGCTTGTAACTTGATTGATGCTAAAATATACTTTAATACACCTAATTAATCAAGTGTAACCTTACCATGTAGTGCCCAGGCCATATATCCATTCACTGTCATGATTTTCTGAATGGTGAAATGAGTTTAACTCGGAGACATTTTTTAATATGTGGGGGTGATGGACGAACATATCCTTACGTCCAGATGGGTATTGAGGTATTATCTCCCAGATGAATGCCATGGTTGCAGCGTGATCGCCCTGATGAAAATGTACTAAGGATTGATGTGATATTTCCTCAAAGAGAGTGCATGTTGTAGCTATAGATCTTTAGCAAAGATGTCACTATACCTCGACAAGGTAGTTGCAGTTTGACATGTGGTCACTGCCAGTGGTCTCATACTGACTGAGACGGGTGAGGTCATGGCAACTGGCTCTTCCATTGACCTTATATGGTACCGATGCTTTACATAGACGTGGTCGGTTGGAGCATGAGTGGTATACCTCATCTCCTCTGGGCATAAGTGTGGTTGTGAATATGTAATTATCCTTGTAGCATATTTGCATAAGAATTGAATACATAAACATTGGTTGATGCTACATTACTTTTATACATCTTAGATTGGTCGATGTTATACATGTTCTTCATATTCCTTATAAAGCAAATATATGATCTATAGCTCTATAATAGATATTTGAATTTCTTAGACAATGCTATTACTGTGCACTTCAATTAAATAATGATTAAATATGCTTATTTTCATAAAAGATCCTCTGCTCAGTTTTATATTGTTTACTTGTGAAAATAATATTGTTGATGGAGAGTTATATCACTCACTGGGCAATTATCTCACCCCGTGCATTCCACAATTTTTAGGTGGACGCGGACAAGGAGGTAGAGACCGTACTGTAGAGGAAGGACAACAACATCAGGGATAGCAATAACAACTCAAGATGAGTGTACTGACTTTTTTGTCTTATAGATAGTAGTCCTATGTGTCGTCTCTATACTCTTAGGTCCTTGGAAGTTAGTACATAACAATTTTACGAACGATCTGAGATTTTACCTTGTATGCCTTGAGGTTTTATGTTGCTTATGTGTATGTTTGGGAAAAGAAACTGGTATATGATGTCCTCATGATGGAATGGTACAATGCATGTACAACATGAACCATGATGTATGTATTGCATTGGTTCTTTCCTTAAGAGTTTCCTGGCAATGGATCTCTTTTCAAAATGGTTTTAATTTTTTTTATTTTTGTTAATTCGCTGCTAATGGTTATTCTGCATAAATATTAGCATTGTGGCGGCTCAAGTCGTTGGGTCATCCTATGTATAGTGCTTTCAGATTTTCCATCTATCTAAGGGTGAAAACCTGTGCTAAAGTTTAACTGGGTACCCAAGGCTTAAATGTAGTCGTTCCCAAAAATGACTTGTAAACTTGGGGACCTCTATGAGACACAATTGTGGATGGAACTCTATGCAACCACACTATCTCATATATGTAGATCTATGTAAGTTTTTCGATAGTATAGGTTGTTTTAATAGGAAGAAAATGTGTTGACTTAGTCAACCTATCAACTATCACCCAAATGGAATCATGAATTTTGGCTATTCTGGGTAGACCAAGCGCAAAGTCTATAGTCACATGATCCCATTTCCATTGTGGTATAGGTAAGGGTTGCAATGTTCCTATAGTCTTCTGGTGTTGTACTTTAACTTGCTGACACACCGGATACCACATAACAAACTCAGCTACATCCTTCTTCAAACTAGGCCACCAATACATATCTTTTAAGTTATGATACATTTTAGTACTCCCGGGATACATTTCATATATGGAATGAGCTTCCTTATTAAATATTTTTCTTAAGTAATTGACATCAGGTACTACCATCCTACCATGGTAACAGACTACCTCATCCTCTGACTCATGGAAATCATCTCGTTTCTCACTACCATACTCTGACCTGATCTACTGAATCATAGTATCAACATGTTGTTCCTCTTTAATCTGTTGTTTCAGAGTAGGTTTCACATGCATCTTGGCCAACAATCCATCTAACAAAGATACTTTTAATTGTACATTTATTTGACTCAAAGAGACAAACATGTCCCGTTTAAAGCACATTAAAGAATTCAATTGTGCTTTATCTATGGGTGGAGATGAAGATTTTCTACTTAGTGCATCTGCCACTACATTAGCTTTTCCTAGATGATAATCAATTGTACAATCGTAGTCCTTGATTAATTCCATCTAGTGGCATTGTATGATATTCAACTCTTGTTGTGAGAAGATGTACTTTAAGTTTTATAGTCTATGAAAATCTGACATGTTTCTCCATAAAGATAATGCCTCCAAATCTTTAATGTGTGGACCCCTACAACTAACTCTAGATCATGCGTCAGATAATTCTCCTCGTGTTTCTTAAGTTGTCGGGAAGTAAAAGAAACTAGATGATCACTCTACATCAACACACATCCTAGACCATTCTTAGAGGTATCACAGAAAACAATGTATCCCTCTCCCTGCTCAGGTAAAACCAACATAGGTGCCCTAGTCAACCTTTCTTTCAACAACTGGAAAGAACACTGACACTTGTCATTCCAGACAAAAGGAACCTCCTTCCTGGCGAACATAGTTAGGGGTATTGCTATAGAACTAAAGTCTTTAATAAACCTTCTGTAGTAACCTGCCAGACCTAAGAAACTACGAATCTCAATTGGTGTCTTGGGTTGTTCCCACTCTAAAAAGACTCCACTTTTTGTGGATCAACACGAATTCCTGAAGCAGATATGATGTGTCCTAGAAAAGAACTTGTGACAACCAAAACTTACACTTGCTAAAGATAGCATGTAGCTTGTGTTGTCTCAATGAAGTCAAGACTTGACAAAGGTTTTGTTCATGTTTTTGACCATCTCTACTATATATTAGGATGTTGTCTATGAAGACCACTATGAACTAATCAAGGAATGGCCAAAAGATTCTATTTGTAAGGCCCCTAAACTTGCATAATGTGTTTAATAAGCTTAATTACCATAATTGAATTCTTAGAACCCTAATATAACCTTTTTATATTCTTTGAAATCATAATACAAGCTTAAGTTTCAAATTTTGTCCAATTTGGACATTGTTTGAGCAAGTTATGCAATTTTATGCACATTTTGGACTTTTCTACAATTTACCCAATTGAGAGTTTTTCTTTGCAATTTATCACTTGCACTATGTTCCTTGGAAATTTTCTCACCATTTTTGAGCTTTTTGAGCCATGGTGTGCCTATTTAAACCTTGGTTTGAAGGTGTTTTCTCCAAGGGTATTTTAGGACCCCTTCATGGATGAGCTACCTTTAGTAGCTATCAACTAATGAATTATTTGTTTTGCATTAAAATTCAAGAAACGAGAGATAAGCATGTATCTATGGATGGTGCGGTATCTTCTTGTGTGTGTTCTTGTATATTCTTAATGGTTTGAGGCCATGGACACTTAGAAAGATACTAGAACTTCAACTTTTTCTTTTTCTTTTTCTTTATCTTGAAGTTTCATATACTTATCCCTAAGCACCAAAACTAGACATTTTCTCTCTACCACTTCCCTCCTTCTATGAACTTAGTTTTCCCTCTATCCTTCTATAAATTTCATGTCCAAGGAAGAAGAAAGAGTGGATCTTCTTGGAAAAATAATCTAGGGTTGCAATTGACTTCCTTTTTGGGTTTGAAAAGCTTTCTTCTAGTGATCTTGACCTAAAAGAGTAAGAATCAATTGTTTACTCCATTTATTTATTTGTTATCCTTCCTCCTACCTTTATCCATGTTGGAACCTTGATGTTCCATGTTAGAAATTGCTCTAAATCTCTAAAACCCTACCTTTCTTGCTCCTTATACTTGGGGTTTGCTCATTTGATGAAGAAAGGTGCTAGATGGATGAGTTCACAATTTATGATTGGATTTTTTACCCTACCTGCTTGAGTTTTATTCTGTTTGGGATTTCATCTTCTCATTAGAGGAATGTTTTATAACTTACTCCATGTTTATTTCTTACCATAAGCTTGCTAGCTCATGTTCTTGCTTGAAAAGGATGATCCATGCACTAAAAAGTTATGCTTGACTTGGATTTTGATTTTTATAATGTTCCCTATTATGGTTTCATTTCTAGATGAGCCTATGATCATGTTTACGTTATTCCTAAGGTATAATATGAGTTGGATCAGGTTGTTTTGGCAACTTATGGTACTAAGCACCTATCAACCAATGGTAAATTTTAGGGTTTAAAGCTGATTTCTTTTATAAACCCATGACCCGATGATGGTACCATTGCAATAACCCTATGGCATTGTCTTCATGACAATTGATGGTAGGGATTAAAGGTGTAAGATTATGGTGACAACCTATGGTCACCCCCTTAGGTCAGGTTTTGGATCAATTAGAAGTTTAATGATCAATCATTAAGTACCCTACTGATGTTATCAATCAATGATGACATTAGCTTACTATTTGATGCTAGTTAATGAATATAGTGTTCATCTAACAACCTATGGTAACTTAATGGTCACTAATGATGATGTATCAGGTCTCTACAACCTATGGTGAGTTAAGCATTGTAGTTGTAGCATGAATTAAGCATTCGACCAATGGTTTCTTGGGTCACTTGATGCAATGGTCAGACCTATAATGTAATTGATGGTTTTAACATATGAACTTGACCTAGTGGTCAAGATTTCATGTTTATTCCTCCAATAAAGTGGAATGATGTCTAATATAATATTTTGGTCTTAATAATGTGATTTATATGGTTTCCTTTATATGATCAACTTAAGGATCTTACTTATTGACAATGGATGGCTTGTTTTAAATGAACAGTCGATTGTGGGTTTTTCCCTACTCTCAATAGAACTTTTTGTGTTTTTAATCATGATATGTCTAGGGTTAAATGGTGACTCTTTCCAGAGCACAAATTAAGGACTTCATAGGTGGTTTATCTAAGGTGTTTACTTATGTATACAACCAATGGTCTTACCTTTTAAACATCCAATGGTTCTGGCTGACATAGTGATATGGAGATATGGGTTGAAGATGATTGGAACAAATGGATGGTTATTCTTAATAAGGTATTCTTACCTTTTCACTCATATGAATATAAGGGATGATAATCATATTGTGTTGATATGTAACCCTAATGAGGTATAGCTTGTTATACCTAGCTTTAATATAATTAAATGATGGTAATTGAGTATGAATAGTCCTTAAATGACTAATACAATCATGGAGTACTATGTTATTGTTGTTGAAACCCTAGTATACTATAAGTTGATGGTTACATCTTGATTTATGTGTGGGTTCATACTTGAGAATAGTATGGAATGTGATGGTGATGCTTCACCTTATGCATCCATGATCCAATGGGGATGCGATGAGTTAGTGTTTGGGTATAAGTGTTGATTAGTAACATTGATATAATTTATCATGTTGAACCTAACTCTAATGCAAATAGATAAAGATGAGTATTCATGTTTAAAATTCTTATATGATGGAATGATGGTGGAATAACCTCCTTAATATGATCATAATCCTAATATGTTAATTTGTGATTATCATAGTCGCATGGCTGATACTTTCTTATGCTAAACATGTGCATTATGAATACGATGAGGGTTAATCATATCTAGATTCCTTGCCTGTTGATGTAATAAAGGAATGTTATTAACTTTAATATAACCTTGCTATGATTGTTTATGAATATCTCCTAGCTCATTAATGCAATATTGTGTTGATCCAGTGTATTATATGTAAGTGATGTTGTTGAGCCTTATTATAAGGCATGCAAAGATAATGATGATCTTGTAGGGAATAATATGCTTGTCTTAATGACATTTGGGCATGTTTGAGCCCTGAATGAGGTGTAATCCTCTTGTGTTGATAAGGGTTGATACCCTGTGATATTGTGGAAATGATTTATATCTTGTGATAGTATGATGACTAGTGTGGTCTCATGAATGGAAAGTGAATAGTACCATGTGATGATGAGATGAGAAATTATGTTACACACATTTTATATCTTTTGAAGTTGTAATATTTATAAGCTTGTTAGAAGTGAATTAGGGCTTGTATGTCCACTTGTTTGATGCATCCTTAATTCACCGATTTGGCATAACTAATCAAGTGAAACTCTAATCATGTAGTGCCCTATGCCATAGATCCATCTGAGTGTCAGAACTTCCCAAATGGTGAAACGAGTATTCCTAAGGGAAACTCTGAGCACATACTAATGAGTATGCGGTGTGCTTGTCATCCTGAATTCAAGAATTTAGGGAGTATGACTTCAGTCATACCTAGCCTTCAGTTTGAGAATAACTACTGTCGTATCTCGATGATTATATATGTGATGAGATTGGAGAACAACTACGTTTGTGCCTTGGATGGTAGGGTATACGTACCCACCTCCTTTCACTAGTGTTGTGGCCTATACCAAGGATGGACTAGCATGTTAGGAGCGAGACATTATGTGTCACTGTGGAGGACCCGTACTGACTGGGGGCGGAGAAGATCTTAGGAGTCTGACTCTTCCTAGATATTGTATGACACTGATTTTAACTTAGTTGTGGTCAGTTGGATTTTGAGTGGTATCCTCAATTTCCTCAGGGCCTAATAAAAGATGTAATATAGCCATGTAGCATATTTTTTTAGGGTTATATATGATGTTTCACATTGGATGATAACCCTTGATTGTTATCTTTACATACATATGATGTTTAGTGCAATTAAGAGATAGTATATATACTCAGGTTTTGGATATGCTTAAGATTGTAGATGTGTACATGCAGTAGCTATGTTTATGTTGATAACTATACTGCTATTGCTGATTATAATCATGATGCTAGTTATCTCATCTTGTTAGTTATGTTTAGCATGCTATCCATGCCTTCGTAACTAGAGATGCATATACTACTAATCTTGTGTATCCAGATAGTTGTGCTTATGTCGTTAGCTCTTCTTATGATGTTGATATTTTCAACCAATTAGACATGCTCAAGTTGTTAGCTATGCTATGTTACTAGACTTGCTCATGATGCTAGATATGCATATGCTACTGAATTGCTTATATTGTCAAAAAGATAAAGGATGATAGTCTGGCTAATGATGATAGTTATTATCTGCTCCTTTATGTATTTTGTTAATCATCAATACTATTGATCTTAATTATTATATCTGATTAAACTGCTTTCCTATTTAATTACTTAAAAATATTGTAATTAATAAACATTGTTTGAGGTTATATCTCTTACTAGGACATGTGCCTCACCCTTGTGGTTTGCCACATTTTATTTAGGTAATCAGAAGTGACAAAAACAAACATGTGGTAGCAAAGAGGAACTATAGTAATGAATCTTTGAGAAAGTTGATTAGATGTCTAGTGTGTCCTAGAGTCGTCCCTGTATTCTCAGGTCTAGGCAGGAAAAGTTTGTATATGGTATTTCAAACGAGTCAGACTTTTATTAGCATGTTAATGCTTATTTGTGTGGCATATACAAATATTGTTCTCTTGTGTATATATGTTGTGGCTAAGGCAATAGAACAATCTATATCAAATTCTTGTCATAGTATGGATACAAGAAAGATATTGGGCTCTTATGCAAATGTTTCTGAGTGGGTGTTGATATTGAAATCAGTTTTAATTTACCCATATTTTTGGGTAAGGGTTTAATCAGCAATTGATTGTGTTTTATGTTTTAAGTAATATTGTTTAGTGTAACATGCTCTAACACTATTCATCAACTCCATAAATGCAGTTGGTGCATTAGTTAGTCCAAATGACATAACAACAAACTCATAATGATTGTACCTTATTCTAAAGGCTGACTTAGGTATGCCACTCTCCTTGATATGCAACTGATGATATCTTGTTGTTATATCTATCATAGAGAACACTGCTGCAACACACAATTGGTCAAATAGGTCATCTATCCTTGGCAGAGGATAATTGTTCTTTATAGTCACCTTGTTAAGTTGTCTATAGTCTATGCATAATCTCATAGACCAATCCTTCTTTTTAACAAAATGAACTGGAGCACCCCATGGCGAAGTACTCGGTTGAATGAAACCTTTGTCAAGAAACTCCTATAACTATTTCTTGAGTTCTGCCATCTCAGCAGGGGCCATCCTATAAGGTGTTTGGGCTATGGGTTGCGTACCCATGATTAAATTAATCTCAAAATCAATCTCTCGAGGTGGAGGAATATCTAAAAATTCTTTATGAAACACATCCTTGAATTCCCTAACAATAGGAATTTTAGGAAGACTAGGATTTCTGCTTTGGTATCTACCATATGTGCCCAGAATGCTTCACATCCTTGTCGCATCAGTCTCTAAGCTACCATTGTTGATACTAGACAGATTGGAAGAATCTTTTTGTCCCCCTGAAAGACCCATGTCTCATCACTGTCTACGAACATAGCTTGCTTGGAACCACAATCCAAGACAACCTTATACATTTCTAGGATATCCATCTCAAGAATAACATCAAACCTATGCATCTCAAGTGGTATAAGATCCACCTGAATGTTGTGTTCTAAAAAATAAAGAATACAGGGAGAACATACCTCCTGCAACACTATAGATCCGACTAATGGAGTTTCTAATAACATATTATCTGCTCTACGACTGATAATCATATTGCAGTCATGAATCACTTCTTGAGTGATAAAGGAATGTGTAGCACTCGGATCAATCAAAATAGATATGAAGCATGATGAAGACATATCAGAATTAAACAATTCCATCTGACCTGTCAGGACTCGTGGATTGACTACTGCCTCCGACTGATTCATAGCATAAAATCCCACCATTGTATGTAGTCGACTATGTGCTCTATTGTTTGGTGAATATGGTCCTACTTGGGACGTCTATCCACATCCTCATGTGCCACTACTAAATTGTTGCCTCTGAGAGCCTTGTTGACTCTACCTCGGTGGTTGGGTTACCTCTGTGTCTCTAATTGGACATTCTCTTATCATATGTCCTTCGTGCCCACACTTGACGTGGTTTCTGTCCTATTGTGATCTAGATGGTCCTGTTACAAACATTGAAGTTGTACTATGGGCTCCACTTGGCAGAAAACTACAATCTCTACCCTTGCTTGATGTCCACTTCGTATGTGCATTGAACCTCTATGGTGCTAATGGTGCAGGAAACCTTAGATTCTTGAAACTTCTAGACCTCTATCCATGGAACTGGGAAGGTCCTTTCCTACTGTTACCCTCACGTTTCTCTGTCATAGACCTCTCTATCCTCCTAACTGACTCCAAAAAGGTGGCAAAACTCTCTCTATTCTCTAGAGTAGCTACATCTATGGATAACATAGCGTTCAGACCCTTCTAAAAATGTTGAATCCTCTCCTCCTTCATGGTATCCATATGTAAACAAAACCATATAATCTCCATGAACTTAGCTTCATTCATTGGTCCTTACTTAATACACTTAAACTGTGAGATTTTCTCTTCCTGATAAGTCTTGGGAAAGTATCTACTAACAAACTCACGTCAGAATTCCACCCATCCAACCTCAACACGTGATCTTTTCCCTTCTTCAATGGCCCACCAATGGCCAGCGCTTCCGTTTATCAGGTACACAACATGCCTAACTTTGTCAATTTCTAGGATACTAAGGATTCTAAAGGATTTTTCCAGCTCAGTGAGCCATAAATATACATCTGCTGGGTCAGTTGTACTGGCATATTTGATGGCTCCTACCTGGCATAACAACTTAAAGGTCTTACCAAACCCATGTCCCTCATTAGGAACTAGTGCCCTAGGTGTTGGTGCTAGCATCCTGTCTACCATACGTGTTATTGTGGTCATGAACTGCCCGAAAAGAGCATCAATGACTGGGTTTTTGAGCATGGATTGATCAAGATGGGGATTCTAATGCACATGTTCCTCTCTATCCTATTCCCTTGCACCTCCTGCTGGTGTAGCAAAACTGCTCTCAGCATCATGTTCTACATGTAATCCAGCCATCTTTGAGATTTACTTCTTCTCCTATATGAGAAGAAGTCACTATAAGATAAATTAGAGGACACTAGAACAGACTCAAAAACCTTAATCCTATTTCTCTGTAGACTTAGCAAACCTTAGGCTCTGATACCAAAACTTGTGACGACCGCTATCAAACTGATAACCAAATCACACAGTAATTATGTAGAATAACCATTAGAAGTGGAGTAACAAAAATTGCTAAAAATTAAAACCTTTTTGCAAAGAGATCCATTTCTAGGAAACTCTTAAAGAAAGAACCAAAGCAATATATACATCATGGTTCATATTGTACATACATTGTACCATCTCATCTCAAGGATATCATATACCAGTTGCTTTGCCCAAACATATACATAAGCAACATAAAACCTCAAGGCATACAAGCCAAAATATCATATCATTTATAAAACCATTATGTACTAACTCCCAAGGACCTAAGAGTACAGAGACAACACATATGATTTCTATCTACAACACACGATAGACAACACACTCAACCTGAGCTATTACTGTTGTCCTTGTTCTTGTTGTCCTCCCTCTGCAGTACGGTCTCTACCTCCTTGCCCACATCCACCTTAAAATGTTGGGACCAATGGGGTGAGACAAAAATCCCAATGACAGATGTAACTCTCAGCCAACAACATTATTATCACTGGTAAACAATATAAATTAAGCAAAGGATCTTTTATATTAATAATCAAGATTAATCATTATTTATAAGCATAACAAAGCAATATCATCTTTTAAAGCAATGTAGTTATCTATGATAGAGTAATAAATTATCTATTCACTTTATAAGGAATACGAAGAACACATATAACATCTATCCATTTAAGAAGTGTAAAAGTAATGCAACATCATCCAATGTTTCCGTATACAATCCTTAAGGAAATACGTTACATGGCTAGTTACATATTTACAATCACACTTATGCCCTAAGCAGATGAGGTATACTGCTCATGCTCCAACCGACCATGGCTACGTAAATCATCCGTACCATACAAGTTCAAAAGAACAATCGGCTTCCAAGACCTTACCTATCTCGATCAGTACGAGACCGCTGGTAGTGACATCACATGTCAAATTGCAATTAGCTTGTCAGGGTATACTGGCATCTTTGCTATAGAGTTACAGTCGCAACATGCACTCTCTTCAGGGAGACCACACAACAATCCCTGGTATATTAATATTGAGTCATGGCATACAACCATACTCTTATGATGATGAGGGAGACAACATAACAATCCGTATTTGGACGTAAGGAAATTTTTGCCCATTGCCCCCATATATTAAAAAATATGCTCTCTGAGTTAAACTCGTTCACCATTCAACAAATTCTAACACTGAATGGATCTATTGCCAGGGGAACTACATGATGAGGTTCGAGTTGATTAATTAGGTGCATTACAATATCTTTAAGCATCAACCAAGTTACAAGTATGAATTATAACAAATTCTACAAAGAAAGGTGTAATACATTTATCAAGTACTTTCATAATATTTGGAACACATTGAATGCATAACACTCGGGATCTCAGTCCCTTATCACATCACTCGTGATTCTCATCCCTTAACATTATCATCATCATGATTGCTAGATCTGGGTATTCAAACCCTTAGGTTATCACTGAACATTGTCACCTCTTATTAGGTAACTATTACCTCTAGGTCATCAGATCCATGTATACATTATACTTGTTGTACAATATGGTAATGTAGTATACACCTCTTGGACGATATGAGGTCAAGCACACACCCCATTGCCCGATATGGTGTGAAGCACACACACACCTCTTTGCCCGATATGGTATGAAGAACACACACCTCTTTGCCCGATATGGTGTGAAGCACACACACGCCTCTTTGCCTGATATGGTGTGAAGCATACACACACCTCTTTGCTCGATATGGTGTGAAGTACACATACACCTCAAGGGTGATATTGTAAGCACACATACATCTCTAAAGTGATATGGAAGCAAGCATACACCTCAAACCCGAGATGGTAAGCACACATACACCTCAAGGGTGATATGGTAAGAACACATATACTTCTAAAGTGATATGAGTAGCACGCACACACCTCATACCCAATATGGTGGAAGTACCTCAAAACCCATATGAAGGAAAGCACCTTTCATGCAATGTACTTGATGGAGTAACACATGAAGTGTCTTATATCAAGTCATACATTAAGAGGTATGGAGTTTAATGAATATTGATTAAGTAGGATAATGTACCTTGAAGGAAAGGTTGAGCCAACTTAATAAAGTATGAAGTAATCAATATCCTAGTGAGGATGAGAGAGAAACTTATACTTATTTAATACTCATGTAATGAGTATACATTGATACTCCTAATATGCGTGGAGACTGAATTAGGGTTTGATTATTGATGAATGTACTTGAAAACCCTAGATGGTTTTATAAGGGAAACCTTAACCCTTAATGAAGGGTAATGATAAGAGTTGAAATTATAATTGGTTAATAAAGGGGAAACCTTAACCATATTGAAACCATGATGGTAGCATGAGAGAATGAGCATATATAAGTATGAGCTATGATGTTGCAAATAATACAACTTTATAGGCCTTGTGAGCCATGTGATTAGTAGTTTCCTAGTGAGAGGTGACAAGATGTTTAATGGGCCTTGTGAGCCATGTGATTAGTTGTTGCCTAGTGAGAGGTGATAAGATGTTTAATGGGCCTTATGAGCCATGTGGTTAGTTGTTACCTAGTGAAAGGTAATAATATGTTTAATGGGCCTTGTGAGACATGGGAATAGTTGTTGCCTAGTGAGAGGTAACAAGATGTTTATAAAAGTCTCATGTAAGAAATGATAATGTTCAAAATAAACTAGGAAATGGAAACTTAGTAACATAATAATAAAAATAAATAGATATAATAATAATAATGAAATCTTGATCATACATGCTTTTATGCTTATAACCAAATAAGGGCTATAATGTTTTGAATATGCTTAAAGGAGATAAGAGGGATACTTGTATTATATAAAGAATGAGAATAAGTATGATGGCTTGGCCAAACTATAATGCCTAGTAAAGGTGATGTGGTATTCAGTGATGAGTTGCACAGGATTGGCATAGTCCAATACCTGGAATAATTGCACAAGATTGGTAATAACCCATTGGCTGGAATAATGTAACATGATTGGTCAAACCCAATACCTGGAATAATTGCACAAGATTGGTAATATCCCAATGCCTGGAATAATGTCATAGGATTGGCCATAACCCAATACCTGGAATAATTGCATAGGATTGGTAATAACAAAATGCCTAGAATAATGTCACAGGATTGGCCATAACCCAATACCTAGAATAATTGCACAATATTGGTAATAACCCAATTCTTGGAATAATGTCACAGGATTGGTCATAACCCAATACCTGGAATAATTGCACAAGATTGGTAATAACCCAATGCTTGAAATAATGTCATAGGACTGGTCAGAACCCAATACTCGGAATAATTGCAAAGGATTGGTAATAAAACAATGCCTAGAATAATGTCATAGGATTGTCCATAACCCAATATCTGGAATAATTGCACATGATTGGTAACAACCCAATTCCTAGAATAATGTCACAGGATTGGTCATAACCCAATACCTAGAATAATTGCACAAGATTGGTAATAACCCAATGCCTAGAATAATTTCACAGGATTGATCATAACCCAATATCTAGAATAGTTGCACATTATTGGCATAGTCCAATACCTAGAATAGTTTCATAGGATTGGCATAGTCCAAAGCCTGGAATAGTTGCACAGGATTGGCATAGTCCAATGCCTGGACAAAATATGATGATGTATATTGTGACAAAGTGAAGTTTAGCATTAATATGAACTAATTCCAATTCCACCCTCCTTATGATCACTCATGATGACAAATCATTTTTTCTTGGCTTTATAATCATTGTTGACACTCAAAATCGAAACATGGTGATCAATGTGGATTTTATACACATTATAACACCTTAAATGTGATAAATTGATCACTTTGTCCAAAGAAGAAAATTGACACATAAAATTTTATCATTTGATTCTCAAACTTTTTATAGATATTCTCTACATTTTTTTGAAGCTATGTTCCAAATTTCATCCCATTTGGACATTCCTATAAGTTTCTATGAATTTTGGAAGTTTTGTGCTCAAAATCCCTTTATATTTTCCTTTTCTAACCTTTTCCAGGTCAGCAATCTGCAGCCTAAGGCATGGGAAGAACCTCGGCCCTTGGAACAGATAGCCACGGATCACAACCCTAATCCTATGTCCATGAGGTCATCCCCTACCTCCCGCAATCAGCATAGAAGCGGAGGGAGCGGCCGAAGTGCAATTGATTTGTTTGGACCCTATTTTGAAATCAAATCACACAAGAATGCTCGCCCCACCATTATAGATTCAACTATACCCTTTTTCCCCCTCAAATCAACCTGTTTCAAGATAAAATAAGAGCTTGCTCTCACGACCACCACCATGGATGTTGTGGTCCTACGAAAACCCTAAACCCAGCCTCGATCCCCTATAAAAGTACCACCCCTTGCTTTGTTTCTCACTCACAAACTCGAACGATGCCTTGCCTTTCTCTCCCTCGGCCCCAAGCACCTGATTTTCCCTCACTGTTTGTTTACTTCTTGTTCATTGCCGCCTCACGACCCAGTTTTGGCATTCCTTCTTCACACCTTCTTCACCCTTTCGTTTGCCCTCTTTGAATCTGTGGGGTGGTAGTGGACTGGGACGGCCTGTTCCCAGCCTCCCTCACCCACTCTTACTCTTAGACATCCTTTATGCCAGTGAGGTTCTATGACAGGATTCTAGCCTCGCGAGTGGGCTCCTACATGTGAAAGAGAGGTCCCCGAACCATCAGTTTAGAGGAGGAGAACCGCGATCCAAAGGGCCCGATAGACCACGAATAAACCAACCAATCAAGTTTGAACTGGGAAATCAAAGGCCTGAACTGAACTTTGGATCAGTGAGCCTGTTAGAATGATCTCGATCATCCAACGATCAACCTCTTTTATGAAATAAGGTATTTATCTCGCTCTCTGGAAAATATTCATTTAAATGCCTAGATCCCATTTTAATCATAGAAAATGCATCCAAATTCCAAAAATGATGAACAAATAGTCAATCTTGATCAGAAAAATGCAATGGATTGTTTAAAAATACTTTTGAGACCAGATTTCAAATGTTGTTCACTAATATTTCTATATTTGATATCATGCTTTTTTAGTTTATCTAATGGCTCAATAATGATGATTAATCCTTGAGAAACCCTAATTATGACTCTAATGCTCATCTTGAATCTGAACTTGACTATGTATGAGTTTAGATCTGATCTTGCAACTCATCTCTCCGTGAATGTGAATCATGTACATTGAACCAAGGATTAACCTTAATATTGTGATAATGGATCTAAAACTTGTGGAAAGATTGACCATGTGTATGATTCATGACTCTACTTTAATCAAACTGATCTTGATTCCAAATTATATTAAGTACCATGATGATAATCTAGAATTTGATGATGACTTGGATAATGATCATAAATTAGGGTTAACACATATGATCCTAGAAAACCTAGTTAAGTCATTCACACTCACTTGATATTTGAAATAATGTTGGACACATTGAAATATTGGTTGATTATAAGTAAATTGACATAGGAAAAGTGTAACCCTAGTCTCGAATATTAAAACATGATATCCAGATATCTTGATCTTGGCCCTTGATCCAAACACTGTGTTTTAGGATCTAACTTGAAGGGTCAACCTATTACTAGTGGATCTATACTCAAAATCTTTGGTGAAAGGTACACTATTATATAACTCCTCCTTGATTGTATTGAAGATACTTTTATGTATCTCTTGACTGTATACTTGGCTATTTACTTGGATGAGCTATTGTTCCCTATGATTAGTCTTTCGTTTTTCTATACTATATTTTGAAAAACATGAAAACATAAATTGCATGCCCATTATGACTGCCCGTATATTGATAATGTTGATAATTTTGATATTGAGTGCAACAACCCCCCCCCCCCCCCCCCCCCCTCATTTGGAGGTGGGACTTGTACATTGGTCTCCTATGTTCCTATGGTGAGAGGGAGCATAGTGACCTTCCCCATCACGTTGGGGTAATAGATCCACACAAAATATATAAGCATGCTTATTTTATTACAGCATAATGGGAACTCGTAATAAGAATTGAATAACAAACATTTTTTCGAATGATATTGGTTTTGGAAATCACTTTTTAGTCTTTTGAATATAAGTCCTGCCAAGTATACTCTTTTGTTATAAACTACTTTACTTGATTTTGATAGTGTACCGTGCAATTGCATGATTGTGTTTTGATTTTCTTGATTTTAGGAAATACAAATGGAATACTGAATAAGATCACTTCCACACTCTACATACTCAGATGACAAAGATATATTGGAAAACTCTCCATATTGGGTTAGTTTGTTATTTATATCTCTAGTTTTTTAGTTATTATTTCTTATTGTATATCCCAGTGTGAGAGATCCTATCAGGCCACTCAGGGACGAACACTTCAATCATTTTACTACTATCTAGGTAGTAGGATTGGGATTGGGGTAAGAACAGTTCCATGACATATACTCACATGACTGGTACAATTCAATATATGGCTAACAGATTGGCTAAGGTCAACAAATAGAAATGAGAATGATTCATAAATGATATACCATGATAATGAGTATCACATGATAAGCTTGAGATGTTGATATAGTATGATGGGTAAATGATATGCATGTTCTTCATATTCCTTATAAAGTGAATAGATGATTTATTGCTCTATCATATATAGTTGCAATGCTTTACAAGATGAGAATGTTCTAAAATATTTATCCTCTGCTCAGTTTAATACTATTTACATGTGATAATAACATTGTTGGCAGAGAGTCATATCTCTCACTGGGAAAATTGTCTCACCCCCTGGGATCCACTTTTTTTAGGTGGACATGCACGAGGGGGGTTAAGATCATACTGCAGAAGGATAACAATAGCAACATGGACAACAGTAATAGCTCAGGTCAGTATATTGTCAGTCGTGTCATGTAGATAGAAGTCTTATGTGTCGTCTATGTGATCTCGGGTCCTCTAATTTAGTACGTCATGGTTTTATGAACTATCTGAGGTTTTGGCTAGTATGCCTCGAGGTTTTATGTATATGTTTTAATAAAGCGTCTGTTATATGTTATCCTCTAGAAGAGATGGTATAGTGTATGTACAATGTGAACCCCAATGCATAAAATGTTTCAAAGTGGATCTCTTTGCAATATGGTTTTAATTTTTGGTTATTTTTGTTAATCCACTTCTTATAATTATTCCACATTTTTAGTAACAATTTGGCTGTTGGTTTGGTTGTAGTCGTTTCATAAATTAAAAAAATTAACCATTATCACAAAGTTGACTATCACTTATAAAATTGTGATGTAGTCCATCCAAAAAAAGAACGTTCTTGATGCATAAGGATTCACCTACATCACCCTCACCTGTGACTTTACCTTTCTTGTTGTCCCCAAAGCTGACGGATCCTCCTTTCTTCTTTGTGAAATTGTTGAAATGGTTTACATCACCATTCTTGTACTTTGTGAAGACACTATCAAAAATCTGTCTATCTTTTTCCTACAAGAAAGGAGAAAGTTGGTTCCCAATTCAAACTTTGGGATCCAGAGTTAGCTTGGGGACCCATTTCATCTTTGGGTTGGTCCCCTTAGGCTTGTAAGGACAATAAGTAGAATAATGGTCATCAAATTTGCAATAAGAACAAAGAATATGATTCTTAGTGCCCAAATATTCTCCTACAAAGAAAGAGATATCCTTGCTCTTTTTCTTACCTTTGGCCTTACTCTTTCCCTTTGTGGCTCCCCCTTCAAATCCCAAACCACTAGTACCCCTTTATTGGGTAGAATGATCAAGGATTTCATTTAGGGAGTTCTTGTCTTTGAGGAAATTCTATATGGATACTCTTAATCTATGGTTATCATCAATAAAACAACAAATAGTATATGATAAAGTAGATATGTCATCCCTAGTATGCACAAGGTTTGCCTCAAGACATAAAGCTTTAGTAAGATATGAATCCTTTTCAAGAGAGATAGCATCCACATTAACACTAGGCAACAAAGGTCCAGAAGATAAACCATTTACTTGACTAAGCAACCTAGTATTTTCAGATTTTAGAATTTGAATCTCTTTGAGATAAACATCTCTCTCTTCCCTAAGAGCATCAATAAGCAACAAAAATTCATCATTTTTAGTTTTAAGCAATTCGAGCACTTTTAGGCAATTTTGGTTCTCTTCCTTAAGATTTTCCATGTTCTTAAGGTAGACACCATTCTCAACTTCAACCCCATTTTATAGGAGCTCAGGATCAAGGTATTGCCCTTGCAAGTTGTCAACGCTCTCAAGATTGGTTTTCTCATTCAATTCCAAAATTTCAAGCTTAGCATAAAGATCATCAATGATTTTTCCTAACCATTTTCTTTTAGATTTACATTTTGCAAAAGAAGAATAGGTAGTTACAAGCATGTCAATAATAGCTTCTTTAGGTAGTTTATGGAAGCTTACATCACTTACCTCACTTACCTCACCAATGTCTTCACTTGTAGAGGCCATGAGAGCAAGGTGGCACTCCCCATCTTCTCCGGAGCTAGAGTTGCTTGAAGATGAAGCTTCCCAAGCTGCATTGGTTGCATTCTTGTATCTCTTTTCCTACTTGTCCTTCCTCTTGTGCTTTCTCTCCTTCTTGTAATCCTCTTCTTTCCTTGAGCTTGTCTTGTGGTGAGATTTTCTTGACTTTGGGCATTCACTCTTGTAGTGCCCCTTTTGACCACACTTGTAGCATCTCAGAGTAGAGGAGGAGGAGGCTTTCTCTCCCTTGAAGTTCTTACCCTTGATATAGTTGGCTTCATGCTCAGTAGGGCCTTCATCTTCACTAGAGGAGGGAGTCTGGAAAGCAAGTGGTTGTTGAAGGATGACAACCTTCACTTGTGCTTTGAAAGCACTGTCTTTGATCTTCTTGGCTTCCATCTCTTCTTGCTAAGCTTATTCTTCTTGCTTGTCAAGTCTTGGCTCATGAGCTTGATAATTGCCAATGAGTTCTTCAGTTGGGATGTCACCAAGGCTCCTCACTTCTTCAATGGAGGTGACCTTTACTCCCATCTCTTTGGAAAAGTTCTCAAGATATTTGAGTTGATGACACCTATTTCTAAAGGAGTGCCCAAAGTAGCCATCCCATTGACGATGACATTCAGCCTTGAGTACATCTCCACAATACCTTGTTTCTTTCCCATTTTGAAGTTTTCTAGGAGGCTGCCCAACATGTAGATCGTTTCCTCCTTCACTCACTTTGTGCCTTCACATGTGATGCACAGCTTGTCCCAAATCTCATAGGTGGTGTACCATGATGAGATACGATTGAACTCTATAGGAGTGAGAATGCGTAGAGGATGCTAATGGCCTTTGCATTTAGTTAAGCTTCTTTGAGAGTAGCTTCACTCCATGTAGCAACAGCTCTAGTTCGCTCTTTGTAAGGTGTGACCATCACCTTCGACATGTCAAAGTTCATCCCTTAAATGTAGAATTGCATTCTTCTCTTCTAATAGAGGAAGTTGGTGCCATCAAAGATCGGAGGGTGCATGGAGAAGCCTCCCTCTAGGTTGAGTGAACCAAGTAGGTAGTCACCCATCTTCTTATCTTGTGGGAGATTGTTAGAGAAGATCCTCAGCTCTGATACCACTTGTAAGATCTAAGGGCTCTATAGGGAGGGTGAATAGTGCTAAAAAATTTCTCACCAAACTAACAAGCATAACAAGGATGAGAGAGATTGATAGCAACCACTTGACAAATGGATGTAGAGTGGTTGCACACTTCAATCTAGAAGTGAGTCAATCCACTACCTAGAGAGGTCAACCGCTAGGACTTTGCAAGTGATTTTCTCTATTATATCACCATAGAGATTACAACAATAGACCACCAAAGAACTTACCCATCCAACCACAAGGAGATCTCCACCTTCATAAGGAACTTACCCACTCAGCTTGAATCTTCAGTCTTCACCTAGGTCTAACTTATTCAAGCTTAAGTCTTCTACCTTGAAAGACTTTTGTTCTCCTCTTGGATCTTATGCCTTTGCCTTCTCCTTCACCTAGAGAAGATCACCACCTCTTCATCAACCTTGAAGAGGACCATCTACAACTCCTTCTTCACTCGATGGAGCTTGCTTCCTTCAACTTTTCTTCATGGAAGAAGGGGATAGGGAAGTAGTGGAAGATTGAGAGCTTTACATGCACAAAGGTGGAGCTCTCTTACAATAATCCTAACTCACCCAAAAATCATGAAATGAAGTGTAAACTAGAGAGAGAAAGGGGCTCAAGGGGTGGTAGCACACTCAACTATAGCAAGGACCTTCTATGTAGTGAATGTGCAACCTTGGAATGAACTCCAAGTGGTCCTATTTATAGCTAGGGGTGCTCCCTTGAGTTGGGGAACACTTAGGGTCGAATTATAGCCATTTTTGCACAAGGAAACATATCTATTTTCATCCAAACAAGTCACCAACGGTTACAATCACTTTTTCTGCATTTTTCATATTGTGCATTTGGTCAAGATTCAATAAATGTAACTCGATCGATCAACTAAAAGACAAACCCAATTTTCAAACTATCGATCAAGTTTGTCCTGGGAAACTCGACTTATTAGTTAAAATCACATTTGGTCAGTAACCCAATCGGTCGAGTTCTGTGAATGCACAACTCGACTGATGCACTCTCCAAAAAATTGATCCAAGGGATCGGTCGAGATTGTAACTCGACCGATCATCAGTCTGTGATCAATTTTCTAAAGTCATTAAAAAGTGATTAAAACTTGGTACTAAGTGTCCCACATAATTTTCTCATCTTAGTTACAAGTCATATCATCAACACAAGTGATTACAAAATTCTTCTAAGGTCATTTGAAGGGATTTCCTAATTAGCACACTTGCATTTCTTTTGACTTGAACTTTGACAAGCTAGGGCTTGTGTAAATTGATTATTTTCATGTACCTAACACCCGAGATCAATCTTAAATACACATATTAGATACATATGAATGGAATGGTTGAGTCATTTTCAAAATATGGACAATGTATAACCTCTAGGTCAACATTCTCCCCCTTTTTGACAATGACAAACCATTCCTCAAACATATTGAAAAGAATATTGAAAGTGTACCTTTGCCTTGTAAATTTAGGGGGATTCAAGATTTGAATCAATTTGAATTGATCCCCCTCAATCTATGCTTACTTTAACCTTAATAGGTACTCTTTATACACAAAGAAATATAGCATGCATGTACTATATAATTCTTTAGCAAGTCACATGATAAAGCATATAAAGAACAAGAAAAGAATCACTTAAGCAATATGATTGAGTTTCAAGACATTGAAATTTCACTCCCCCTTTTGACATTATCAAAAAGGAAAGGGGGGTAGAAGAGCATACAAATAGGTCATCTCAAACACAATCAAGTAGATATTCAAACATGCAATCACATAACATATATCAATCAGAGACGAGAGAAACACACAAGCTAGGTCATAATCAAAATATGGTGAAATATGTAACCAACTGATGAAGGGGTTTTGAGTCTCTTTTATAGTCTAGTTTTACACTCGTTTTATGCGCTTATTGGTCATATTTGTGGTTAATATCACATGATTCAATTCCTTTAGCCTATTATCCTTTCCTGCATCAAATTCATCTTATTTTACATTGTTTTGTATAGATTATCATATTTCTCAGATTTGATTTGTGTTTTTCTCTCATTTTCAGGCAATTCACAATTATGGACCCATCAATACCATCGATGGTCTATCGATAGCATTGACAGAGCAACAGTGACAGAGCCAGAGAGGAAGCAGATAGTTTGATACCATCGATACTTTGTCGATGGTCTCGAAGGTCCAATAGTGAGCCATATATCACTTCGTCGATACCATCGATGGGAGCAGTCGATGGTATCGAGAAGGCTTCAGGCGACTCCCAAAAATTGAAGAAAGCATCAGTATCATAAGGTGTTGATACCATCGACACCCCGTCGATGGTATCGATGTCGTCAGATCAGCGTTTTGTCCAACACGACTTCAATCGGATGGCTGCATTCTTTTGGCAATCGTAAGTGGTACCCATAACTAGGAAAAGATGGCCCAAAGCCGTCATTCACGTTCTATTGCATTGCACAAGTCCCAAAGGAGGAGAGACTGAAGAATGGAGCCGAGAGCTATGACCCGGGAGATTCCAGGGACGTATATGGAGTTTTCCACCTCCGGAAGGCTGCAAAACACTCATCTCGCGCCGAGGATCACCCAATTCTTCTCCGTTCGGGGGTTACACCGTATCCATCCACATTTTCTCCATGTTTTCTCCTTCCTTCATGGTTTTTTCTATTGAGATGAACATGTGGGGCTAATCCCCTTTGTCTCTAGGATCGGGAGTAGCCCGGGCAATCGTTGTATGACTCTTCTTACATAGTTTATCATAATTTATCCCTCAAATCCATGGTATGAAATCATTTTCTCCATTGCTATCATTGTGCTTGATCACCATAATGGTAATTTAATACCCTTAATTGCTTTTGCAGAAGAATTAACAGTTGAAAAGTAGCGGTAATCGCATTAACTAATAAATCCTTTGGAAAAGGTGATGTACGGTTAATGGTGGGAACCCAGAGACATGTTTTTCATGCACCTACTCTAGGGCATAGGTTACCACTGGCGTGGAACAAACTTAGATTAAGGTAGTGAATTGTATCGTGGAAGCGAGCAATTCTGGCTACAGGCCACTATCTGGAAAGGGAGATGAGTTATGATAGTTGTGAAGGAATTAGTACAATAAGAACCCGCGGTGAAACCACAATCCTACATATTTCTTTTGAATTGATGAAACCAACCATTTAATCGATTGCTTTGTTTTCTTTTGTTTTTATTTTTCTTTTTCAAAACAACTTCCAAACTTTTACAATCGGTTTAGCTGATCATGAGTATTTATTAGTAGTCTACCGAAAATCATGTTTCCCTGTGTTCGACTCGGGCCTCACAAGGCCTATATTACATTGACGCGTACACTTGCATTATATGCTCGGTAAAGTAGTGTCAATATTTTGTCATTGTTGACGGGGAAACGGAAATTTTCAGCACTACGAGTGCTACAAGCGGCCACTCTAGGCCACTTTTAATAATTTTAATAATTGAGAGTAAATTGTCTATCTTCCAAATTCTTTATTCGTATAGCAATGTACTTAATAATTTTCACATTTCAGGTACTAGTGCATGGTGAAGACGCGTAGTATAGACTACACACAGTCGACACCTGAGATTCCGCCTTCGGGATCGGGTGACGAGGAGGAACATATCCACAATCACCCTGAAAGCTTAGACACAGATTCTGAATTCGAAGTAATGGTTGAGGAACATACAATATGGGAGAAGATCAAGGCTTCTTCCTCTTCCACATCCAAGGGGCCGATCAAAAAGTAGGCGATCAACATTCCTACATACAAGATTGATCCGACACTGATAAACCTGGTCAAGTCTAATGCATTTGATGGGCTAAAAAATGAAGATCCAGTGGCTCACATAAGCACATTTGTGGAAAACTGTGATATGATAAAGATTGACAGGTTCCCGCAAGAAGCACTTTACTTAAAGCTTTTTCCCAGTTCATTCATGGGAAATGCATGTGAATGACTGCATAATTTCGATGACGAGCGCGTCGAGACCTGGGACCATATGGTAGAGGTCTTCTTCAAAAGATTCTTCCCGCCTGAGAAGACGAATGACCTCGTGAGAAAGATCCATAACTTCTGTCAAAAGGCCAGTGAGACTTATTCAGAGACATGGGAGCACTTTTATATCATGCTAAGGAAGTGCCCACATCATGGGTTGGATAAGGACAAGCAAGTTAAAATTTTCTACTTTTCTCTCAATGAGCATGACAGAAGCAACTTAGATTCAGTGGGCTCGGGCTTCTTCTTCGACAACACATGTACAAGGTGTTGGGAGATCTTGAAGAACATGGCAAAGAAGCAGTCGTGGGGTAATAGCGATGCACCGAAACAAGTTAGAGTTGCAGGGGATTCAAAGGCAATTAAAGAGTTAAATGAGAAGATGGACCTGATAGTAAAGAGATTGCTAGCAAAAGAGGATGAAGGATCTGATGATGAGGAACAAGTCAAATTTATGCGGCAACAACAAGGGTACAGGAATAATGATTACTCTTAGAGGAAGGATAAGAAGTTCTCATGGAAGGACCCTAATAATTTTCTATAGGATCTGGATGCCAAACCACAACCCACTATAGAGAAGAAGAGAAATGAGTTGCTCAATCAAGTGATAAAGTAGAACCAAGAGTTGATGAGAACATTCGGCCAACAAATTAAGTCACAAGGAGACTTTATGAACCAATTTGGTCAGACTTTATAAAGCCATGGAGCACAAATGAGGACGCTTGAAACTTCCATTGTGCATATGGTAGCAGAAATCACAAGTTTGAAGAAACTGGAACAATAGGGGTTTCTAGGAAATACAAATTTTCCAGGAGGGAACCATCAAGCCAAGTCGATTTTGTTGAGAAGTGGAAAGAAAATGTTAAACTCTAAGGTCGATGAACCAAGCACACCACAGGAAGAAGTTACAAGTGAGGCCGTAGAAGATGTCTTAGTCACTGAGATAGTGGAGGATGATACAGAGAAAACCACAGAGGAGCTCATTGCAGAGAAAGAAACTGAGAAGAGGTCACCTTATGTGCCACGACATCAGAGGGCAAAGACCGTCCCGATACCTTACCCAAATAGTTTGAAAGCAAAGAAAGTGGATGCATAGTTCAAGATGTTTCTATATAGCTTTAGGAAACTTTCAGTCAATATTCCATTGCTAGAGGCTATCGAGCAGATACCTTGTTATGGTAAGTTCTTGAAGGATATAATTACCAAGAAGAGGAAGATTCCTGACACAGAGGTGGTAGTGCTTAAGGAGTAGGTCAGCGCCTTTATTCTGGGTAAATTGCCACCAAAGCGATAAGATCCAGGTTGTTTCAATATTTCATGCTATATTGGGAAGATAAAATTTGGTGAAGCACTGTGTGATTCCGGGACAAGTATCAACTTGATGCCCCTTTCTACATTCAAAAAGCTTGGTCTCAAAGAATCTCAACAAAGTAATATGACAATCCAACTTGCGAACAATTTTGTGGTACGACCATATGGTATTTGCAAGGATGTCTTAGTCAAAGTTGATCGGTTCATGTTTCCAACTAATTTTGTCATCATGGATATGTAAGATGAGCAAGGAAATGAGTTGCTTTTAGGAAGACCCTTCCAGGCCACTGCTGATTTGATACTGGTGATGGGTAGATGCCGGTTGACAATGGGTATAGATGATGATAGATTTGAGATACTCATGCCACCATATTCAAAGCAGTTGCAAGTGAAGGAGCAATGTCATAAAGTGAGCTAGGCACATTGATCATAACATATCACTTTGCTTAGGGAAGCCGTTTCTTGATATGGCTCACGTCATGACAAAGGTAGATAAGGGAACCATTGCGATGGACATCATGGAACAAACAAAGGTGGCTTCTCTTCTTAAAGCTATGGGTTATCCCAATGATGAAGAAGAGGAAGTCCCACAATCTACTGAGGATGATGCTATAGCAGTCCCCATGCTTGACTCATACCCACAACTACCCCTTGAAGCTTGTTTGTTTAACATCATGGATGATTGGATGAGAAGCACATCATTACAAGAGTGCGTGAAGATGCTCCAAGTTATTCCTTGGTACTATGCCAAGCAAACTATGAAGAACTAGGATCATTGCCATCACCACTTAAATCTTCTTTGGTCAGCCTGCCAGAGTTAGAGCTCAAGTCACTGCCTCCTCACTTGAAGTACACATTCTTAGCGGTTGATGCAAAGTTGTCGGTGATAATTTCAGCATATTTGAGTGTCGCTGAGGAAGAATAATTGATGATAGTGTTGAAGAACCACCGTGGTGCATTTGGGTGGTCGGTTTGTGACATCAAGGGTATCTCCCCCACACTTTGCCAACACAAGATCTAGCTCACTGAAGGAGCTAAACCTATCATTCAACTGCAACGTCGCCTCAACCCCGTCATGATGGAGGTTGTCAAAAAGGAGGTGATCAAGGTTCTCTCTGCAGGCATCATCTATGCTATTTCAGATTCTACATGGGTGAACCCAACACAAGTAGTCCCTAAAATGGGGGGGGGATAACGATAACTCAAAATCTCCTGAATGAGCCTGTCACCACCCCATTGGTCACTGGGTGGCATGTTTGCATTGATTACCGTCGGTTGAATTCAACCACATCAAAGGATCATTTTCCTCTCCCATTCATTGATTAGATTTTAGAGTGGCTGGCTGGTCGCTCTCACTTTTGTTTTTTAGATGGCAATTCTGGCTATAATCAGATTTCTATAGACCCTAAGGATCAAGAGAAGTCTACCTTCACTTGCCCTTATGGGACTTTTGCATATCGTGAATGTCATTCGGTTTGTGCAATGCACTAACCACTTTTCAGCGTTGCATGCTTGCTATCTTTTTGGATATGGTGGAGCACTGTTTAGAGGTTTTTATGGATGACTTTTCCATCTACAGTGCGTCGTTTGACGAGTGCTTGTATAATCTTGACAAAGTTTTGCAAAGATGCGAAGACACACATTTAGTCCTCAATTGGGAAAAATGCCACGGGATGGTTAGTGAAGGCATAGTGCTTGGACATAAGGTATCTAGTAAGGGACTAGAGGTAGATCCAGTGAAGATTGAGGTAATTTCCAAACTACCTCCACTAAATTCGGTGAAAGGGGTTAGGAGCTTCCTTGGTCATGCAGGGTTTTATTGCTTGTTTATTAAAGATTTTTCTAAAATCACTAAGCCATTATCAGAATTACTTGAGAAGGATGCGGTTTTTGATTTCAATGATAAATGTATGCATGCCTTCGAAGTTCTCAAGCAAAAGTTGATTTCTGCACAGGATGTTCAAACGCCAGATTGGACTAAGCCCTTTGAGCTTATGTGTGATGTGTCAAATTTTGCCGTGGGGGCCATTCTTGGGCAGCGTCTTGAGAAGAAACCCAAAAGTTGTTTTCTATGCATCTAAGAATTTGAATGATGCCCAACTCAATTACACTACCACTGAAAAAGAATTGCTTGTCGTGGTTTTTGCTTTCGAAAAATTTAGGCAATATTTGGTGGGGTATAAAGTTGTGGTATGGACAGACCATGCCGCCATAAAATACTTCATGGAAAAGAAAGATGCCAAGCCTAGACTCATTAGGTGGATCTTACTCTTACAAGAATTTTACATTGAAATTAAGGACAAGTCGGGCATTGAGAATGTGGTTGCAGACCACTTGTCTCAGTTATAGTGGGTAGATAGGAGAGATACTAACATACCCATTACGGAGACCTTTCCGGATGAGCAAATCCTTTCTATTCAATCTAAGGATCTGTGGTTTTCACATATCATGAATTATCTCACATGTAAAGAAATCTTGGATGATTGGACCTATCAAGAGAAAAAAAGGTTTTTCCATTCTTTAAGATATTATTTTTGGGATGACCCTATTTTGTTGAGACAATGTAGGGATGGAATATTACATAGGTGTGTACCCGAGAGAGACTATGATAGTGTTCTTAGTCACTTCCATACATTTCCCACCGGCGGACATCATGTGAATGCAAGGACGACATCGAAGGTACTAGAGAGTGGCCTTTATTGGCCTACACTTTTCCGAGACGCCTATGACTATGTGAGGAGGTGTGATTCATGTCAAAGGGTAGGTAACATATCAAAACGACAAGAAATGTCATTCAATGTATTTCAAGAAGTTTAGGTATTCGATTTATGGGGCATTGATTTCATGGGACCCTTTGTGTCCTATAATTCTTATTTGTATATATTGCTTGTTGTTGATTATGTGTCAAAGTGGGTAGAGACAATACCCACAAGGACTAATGATGTTGCGGTACTGTGTAGGTTCATGAAGGAGCATATTTTTTGTAGGTTTGGTGTGCCACAAATGATCATTAGCGATGGAGGCACCCATTTCACGAATAGGAAATTTGCTACACTATTGAGCAAATATGGGGTCAAGCATAATGTAGGTACCCCATATCACCTATAGACGCATGGCCAAGTGGAGGTGTTGAATAGGGAGATTAAGAAGACATTGGAGAGTACAATGGCCTCTTCAAGGAAGAATTGGAGTGCATTACTACCGGACACACCATGGGCATATACAACCACATTCAAGACACCTATAGGCACCACACCTTTTAGGTTGGCTTACAGACGGGCATGTCATTTGCCAGTGGAAGTAGAGCACAAGGCGCAATGGGCGCTGAGGAAGTTGAACTTGAGTATGGATGAGGCAGGGAGAAAGCACATGTTAATTAGAGCTCAATGAGTTGGATGAGTAAAGGATGAATGCATACGAGAAATCAAGGATCTACAAGGAGTGAACAAAGCAAATAAATGATCACCACATTCAATTGTGAGTGTTCAAGAAGGGTGAGAGTGTCCTATTATTCAATTTAAGGTTAAAATTACTTCCTGAGAAATTGAAATCCTGATGGAGTGGACCTTTTATTCTAGAGGAGGTGCGACCCCATGGTGCCATCATGGTGAGAGATGGTGAAAGAACATTCTTGGTGAATGGTCAAAGGATGAAGCACTATTATGGGGAAGACTACATTAGGAAGTGCATGAGATCAAATTAATGGCAATAAATAAAGAATGAGGAGCATGCATGCGTCTAGCCCAAGATGTTAAATGGGGCACTTGTTGAGAGACAACCCAACCTTGGTAGTGTACATGTTTATTTCTTTGATTTCTTGCATTCCTAGGTAGTTTTCATTAATTTAGCACTTAGTCTCTAAAAATGATACCCTGGTGTGTTTGTTGAGTGTGCAGGATGGAAAACAGTCGATACCCTCGACATTTGGGTCGATGGTATCAAATTTGAAACAACAAACCATTCTCCCGCAATTTCATTTCGTCGATACTATCGACGACCTCGTCGATGGTATCAAAACTGGAACAGGCGAAAAAGGATCGGGTGTCCATTGTATCAACTCGTCGTCGATGGTAGAGAGTTTTATGGGGATTTTTAGATGAAATTGTCTCAGTGATTTGGATACCATCGACACACTGGTCGATGGTATCGACATGTCTACAATGACATTGAATTGGTCAGACATCGCGAGGATCGAAGGAACATACAGGTGTCGATACTATCGACACATGGGTCGATAGTATCGATGACATGTTAGTGATCTGAGGTATTCATCGAGCGGTCCACAACGCCTATCTGTGGGCTACATCGATGGTATCAACAACCTATCGCTACCATCTACACAAGCCCGATCCGGGTCCCCACATCAAGCCGTCAACAGCCGTCGATTGTAGCGAGGGGCGGATTCCAACAGCCGTCGATACCATCAACGGGACTGTCGATGGTATCGATGCACCGACAGTAGACCCGACCATACCTTATAAAAGGAGGGAAAATCTTCATTCTAATCATACAAAATCCTTTCCTACCTTCCACATTGAGGCTTAGCATCCCTAGGTGCCCAAGAGCAACCAAGATCACCACCAGTGATCGTCTCCGAGCATCTTCTTCGGCTTTGCAAATCTCAATCTTCTCTGAGTGCCCGATCATCTTCTATAAGCTCCATTTTCTTTTCATTTCCTCACTTGTTGTCATGCAACCATGGTGAGAACATGAGCATCATCATCTAGGGTTGCACTTGCCCTACCCGCCCCATAGCAAGGATTAGTCTCTCGCTCGAGGCTAGTCCATCCATCGCCGAAGGTCAAAAAGGTGTATGAGGAGTTATGGAAGCGCTCCATCGAGCCAACCCAGTGTGGTAACCGCAAGCTTAGAAAGGATCTGGGTTTTGAGGCCAATATGGCCTATGTGATGTAGGGACAATTGGGTAAGTCCCCTGAGTTTTGTTGTGACTACGCCGACGGTCATCCATTCTTCAGTGGATGGCCTACCTATAAGGAAATTGTAGTCGAGTTCCTAGCCTCACTCGATATTTGTGTCATTCCTAATGAATTAGTGCTGGCGTGGACAACATGGAAGGAGGTGTGTGTATTTCCGCCTCTACAATCTAGACTACAATCTTACCCTCTGTGAGTTTAATGCAATTTATGGATGGGCCCATAACGAAATGCGTCAGCCACCATAGAATGCAGATTATGAAGCGATGTATGCCAAGATGGTCACCATACCCGAGGGGTATTCTATCAGCTGGCACCACACCACTGTTGCTGATTTTGAGCATCCTTTTGTCTAGATTCTTCACCGAATAATTTCCAAGTCATTCTTTGTAAGGTCCAAGTTATCTCAGAGCAAGTTCCAGGAGACAAATCTCTTCTTCCTCCATTGTTTGTTAGAGAGGCAACCTATCATTTTTGGGGCCTTCCTTCTCATGCGCATGATGGCGGTAAAGAAGAATGTTTCTCACCATGCTCCAATCTACTTTGGGGGTCTTATTACTCATCTGGCCACACACTTGGGGCTTGATGTTTCTAGGCTCGACAAGATTGAGAGTCGCAACATGCTCAATCTCTCTCATTTTGTCAACTCCGACCTCCTTGAATTCTGAGATGGCATCACTTATGCCACATGTCAAATGCGAGGTGTGTTCCAAAGGGCGCAATTGCCCGACCCTACATTCAACATCAGACCAGGACAAAGCTATAGGTGGACGATCATTGATGTTGATGATGAAGAAGAAGAAGCAGCTCAAGAGGAGGCGGCTCCATGAGGCGATGATCATGAAGAAGGGGAGGAGGAAGCCACTATTCCTCTTCGACAATGGGTAGCCCTGAGGAAGCGTCCACAAAATTATAGAACATCTTCTTCTTCTTAGCCACCTTTACCACATCCATCCCACGATGGAGATGACCCCTATTCTATGCACGAGATGTATACCATGCTTCAGTCGATCCAGGAGTCCCAACAGACAATGATGCAATCACATCATACAACTTTTGTAGGGATCCAGGATACGCAAAACCGGCTCTATGCAAATTAGAAGGTGATCTTTGAGAATGAGCGCCAGCTCTTTGCCAACCAACAGCAGGTCTATGATAGGTTGGCAGGATCGAGAAGCAACAACAGCCGTTTTGTGATCATTAATAGAGCAGAGACTACTTTGGGGGATACCCACAGCCACCGCCCATGCCACCCTATGATCCTAACTTTTAGGGGCAGTATCCAGAGTGGATCCCCCATACCCACCAGTACCTGCCACACACACCACCTCAGCACTAGGAGGGTATCACTATTCCACCTTCTGAGTTTGTTCTTGATTATGAGGCCATAGTTGAATTCAAGCTTGGGGGGATATGGAACAATTTCTATCTTAGTTTTATTTTGTTTTCTTCCGTTTCAGCATTTTTCTTAGTTTTTTGCAATTTTTCTTCTAGCTTTGTAATTTGTTTTATTTACGGATTTTTAGGACCCACTTTCTATCTAGTGTAATCAATGGGTGTCTAATGTAAGTGTGTCATCTCAATGTTTTTCATTTGGGGATGATGTGTGAATTGTTTGAAATTGAGCGCATAACTTATGGAAATAATTGGGTAGGTCAACTTTAAAACATATAATCATAAGTTTATATCCTTATGGTTCAAGAAATGAGGATGGATATGGATGTTGAGCTTTAACTGAACAAATGGTAACAAACTTTAATTTGAAGTGAGAAAGAGAAACCTCTTAGTTACACTGTGCACATATCAGTAAGTAGAGACATATAATCTTTTCCAATGGTTTTGTCATTTAGTCTTGTGATCTATCCACCTTACTTCATTCACACTCCACCAAAAATCACTGGGATCACAGTACAATTTTTCATCTTTTGATTGCATGTCATTTAGACAGGATTCCATTGTAGCTAGATTTTGCAACAAAAAATGAAAAATATTTTTTTTTGTAGATCAATTATGCATGCACACATTCTAGAGTGCATGCCATTGTAGTTGCATAATTACTTTCATGTAGTTGCACTTTGCATATTTTTGAGCATATAGGACATTATGTGCCTGATTTCTTCTGAAAATTAAGAAAAGTGGGTAATTTGTTCTATACTCTCTGAAAAATAGATTGTAATGCATTAATTGTAGCAGTTATGTGACAATAAGCCCGAAAAAAACAATGTTTTGTAAATAATTCCGTAGTAATTTGAGAAAATTAGTGCTTGAAAAAATAGAAAAAAGAAGAAAATAAAAAGAAAAGAAAAAAATAAGTAGAGATCAGAGGGAGGAAGAACTTGTTTCACCCGCATAATAGGAAGAATAAGCACATGATGTTGTTTTGTAGACATTCTATCTAACATTGAGAAAGAATAGTAGAGCATGCATCATTCCACCTAAAATGTAGGAATTAGGTCATGTTCATATGCATATGCATCATTTAGGTCATTTTTGTTATTTTTGCATGTTAAACTATTTTGTGCTTTCTGTTCTTTCACAGCCGTCCATTCCATCCACCTGTTTCTCATAATGGTAAGCCACCCATGGTTATCTCCTCATTCTTATATATCAAGAGATCTGCTTCCATTGTAGATGGTAGTTAGGATGTTAGCAACGTAGATAGGAGATTGCAAGATGCACCATGCATGAACCAGAGGAATTTATTATATTATCTGCTTTATTTGATTGTGTTCATTGATTACGGGGTGGACATTTGTCATGGATGATTATTGTCACCTTTAGGGTAGTTATCGTTCTGTGGTTAGTGAGAGATGGTATGAGCCTTGTAGGTGGGAATCATACTGTGATGTATTTTATGTGATTATGTTCTTTAGTTGACCCTCACAATTTCATTCTATAGTTTTGTTGCTCGAGGATGAGCAAAGTTCGAGCTTGGGGGAGTTTGATGCAGGGGTTTTGACTTGCTTTTATAGGCTAGTTTTACACTCGTTTTATGCGCTTATTGGTCATATT
Source organism: Alisma plantago-aquatica (assembly GCA_963693085.1). Lineage (NCBI taxonomy): Eukaryota > Viridiplantae > Streptophyta > Magnoliopsida > Alismatales > Alismataceae > Alisma > Alisma plantago-aquatica. The sequence goes on along the minus strand of OY856414.1, from coordinate 224,433,226 downwards.
TGTGGTTAATATCACATGATTCAATTACTTTAGCCTATTATCCTTGCCTGCATCAAATTCATCTTATTTTATATTATTTTGTATAGATTATCACATTTCTCGAATTTGATTTGTGTTTTTCTCTCATTTTCAGGCAATTCACAATTCTTGACCCGTCGATACCATCGACAGTCTGTCGATAGAATCAGCAGAGCAACAGTGATAGAGCTAGAGAGTAAGTAGATAGTTTGATACCATCAACCCTTTGTCGATGGTCTCAAAGGTCCAACAGCGAGCCAGATATCACTTCGTCGATACCATTGACAGGAGCGGTCGATGGTGTCGAGAAGGCCTCAGGTGGCTTCCAGAAATTGAAGAAAGCATCAATATCCTAAGATGTCGATACCATCGACACCCGATCGATGGTATCTACGCCGTCGAATCAGAGTTTTATCTAACACAATTTCAAGTGGACTGTTGCGTTCTTTTGGCAGCCGTAAGTGGTACCTATACCTAGGAAAAGATGGCCCAAAGCCATCATTCACGTTCTATTGCATTTTACAGGTCTCGGAGGAGGAGAGAGCGAAGAACGGAGCCGAGAGCTATGCCCCGAGAGATTCCAGAGATGTAGATGGAGTTATCCACCGCCGAAAGGCTGTAGAATGCTCATCCCACACCGAGGATCACCCAGTTCTTCTCCATTCAGGGGTTACACCGTCTCCATCCATGTTTTCTCCTTCCTTCATGGTGTTTTGTGTTGAGATGAACATGCAAGGCTAATCCCCTTTGTCTCTAGGACTGGGAGTAGCCCAGACAATCGTTGTATGATACTTCTTACATAGTTTATCATAATTTGTCCCTCAAATCTATGGTATGACATCATTTTCTCCATTTCTATCATTGCGCTTGATCACCATAATGGTAATCTAATACCCTTAATTGCTTTTGAAGAAGAATTAATGGTTCAAAAGAGGCGGTAATCACATTAACTAATAAATCCTTTGGAAAAGGTGATGTACAGTTAATGGTGGGAACCCATAGACATGTTTTTCATGCACCTAGTCTAGGGCATAGGTTACCACTAGTATGGAACCGACTTAGATTAAGGTAGTGAATTGTATCGTGGAAGTGAGAAATTCGGGCTATAGGCCACTATCCGGAAAGGGAGACGAGTTGTGATAGTTGTGAAGGAATTAGTACAATGAGAACCTAAGGTGAAACCGCAATCCTAGAGATTTCTTTTGAATTGATTAAACCAACCATTTAATCGATTGCTTTGTTTTCTTTTGTTTTTATTTTTATTTTACAAAACAACTTCCAAACTTTTACAATTGGTTTAGCTGATCACGAGTAGTTAGTAGTAGTCTACCGAAAATTATGTTTCCCTATGTTCGACTCGGGCCTCACAAGGCCTATATTACATTGACGTGTACACTTGCATTATATGTTCGATAAAGTTGTATCACCAACTCATAATATATAACTAAACAAAGAGTAAGAGTGCATAAAAGATAGATTACAACACATGAAGCATGTTCTCATGAAAGCAGCTACAAGCGAGAGGTGATGGAAACTGAAGATAAAATAGTACATCTCAGATAATGTGCCCAGATGTTTCTAATACAAAATAGCATATGAAGATATATATATATATATATACATATATATATATATATATGATTAGCAAACTAGAATAAAAACTAAGAAACAACTAGACATCTAAACTATCAATGTCCACATCATCATCATCCTCAGAATTAGGCTCGTAGTCGTCATCTCCATCTGAAGATGCAGTAGCAGCAATACCTTCATCACCAGAGTCATCACCAGAGCCATCACCATCATCAAATGCATACTCACCATCACCATCATCATCAACATCAAAAGTCTTAGCATCATCCTGGTCAGGAATCTCTTCATCCAGAAGGACCAAAGCCACGACCATGCCAACAAGCATTCTGCTCATCCCAAGTCATACCAAGAGCATTGAGCTCATTGGGTTGAGGGAATGAGGGAGAACAATCACCCATACTGACAAGTAGGGTGGCCAAGGGGCTAGTAGGTAATGGTAGGAAGACAGGAGAAGGACCACCAACAATAGGGGTGTGGGAGCAACAACGGAAGGCTCAGGGGTAGGGTAGAAGTGATGATATGCATAGGATGCATAATCATTACTAGGGTAAGGCTGGTAGGTAGGGTATGGGTGTGCATAGGATAAGTTCATGTTTGACATGATTGAACATAAATGATTGTGCATATGCTCCTGGACCTGAAGGTTGTATTCATGTTGGTGCATCATGTAACCCATGAGAGTTCACTACTACAGAAAAGTCCTTTGGCATCAGTTATTTAGAGCCTTTAGCGTTGGTTTCCAAGTGACACCCAAGAGGGTGCGCTAAAAGTCGACACCTTCAGTGTCAATTTCTAATTGACGCCATAACCCTTCCTGCCACCAAAAATGCACCAACAAGGGAACTGTAGGCATCAGTTATTAAAGAAAACCGACACTATATCATTGTTAAAGATGTCAGTTAATAAATAAAAATCGACGCCATAACCCATCCCGCCACCAAAAATGCGCCAACAAGGGAACTATAGGTGTCTGTTATTAAAGAAAACCAACACTATATCATGGTTAAAGACATCAATAATTAAACAAAAACTGACGCCATTACCCTTCCTACCACAAAGACAACGAGGGAACAAAGATGTCAGTTTTTTGCTAATAAACGACGTCGTATTGCTTCGGTGTCAGTTTTATACAAATAATTGATGCCTATGTTCTGATTTTTTTTTCTTATCAGTTTACAGGCCTGCTGTATGGATGGTCAGTGGGATGCATAACCTGTAGTTCAGTTCTGAACTATAGGTTTACAATATCCATTGATATCAACCAATAACATGCCACAAATCTACAAAGTCATTCACATTCAAACACATGTATTGATCAGATACATGTAGAAACCTACAAAGTCATTTACATTCACATTCGGTTCCATTCTTTTCATCTCTTTTCACATTTAGACATTCATGTATTGATTAGATAAAGTCATTCACATTCACACATATGACAATTCAGAAAAGGTCATTCACATTCACACAAAAATAATTATGAGAACAAAGTTTAGAAATATCATTCTTTATTCATCATCGTCATCATTGTCATCAGATACCCAATTATATTTGAAAATTCCCACTACTTGTAGGGATTTTTCCCATTCACTACAAAAAAGTGGTCTTTAAATAATAAAAAAAATTGTAGCGAAAACCACATATTTTGTAGCTAAAGGCTTTAACTACATATTTCTTTACACATACAAATTGTAGTATATGCTCGTATAGCTAATGGCTTTAACTATATTTTTCAAATATGTAGTAAGATAATCCATTCGCTACAAATTCATATGTATCTAGAAGCGTAGCTAGATATTGTCCTTACATATTTAAATATAAGTATAATTATAGCTAAATGTTTGACTACAATTGTATATATAGTCAGTATGTAGCAAAAACATGAAGTTAATACATTTTATATGTATTTAGCGTGCAGGGAAAGGCATCAGTTACTATATACATATATATGTAGTTGATTATGCATCTTGCTACATATGTAGTGCGATTTAGTACACATACATATATGCTCAGATCGACTATATATATATATGTATGTATATATATATATATATGAATATATAGTGTAATTTTTTAGTACACAAGCTCTTTTAGTAACAAAATTGTAGTATTTAGAGCAAGTTATGCTCATTATGCCAACAGTCTTACTTTCATTTATAATGAAGTGTTGAATCTACATGGAGAGGATGTATACCTTGCCCCTATTCCACAATGTGTACAAAGAAAAGTATATACATATATCAATGATTCAATGGTCTAAAAACATCTTTGTGAAAGAGTTGTCTTTGTCAGATAATTGTAACATCCTTATTGTCTTCTTTTGTGCGAGCTCTTGTTGTTCGGTCAACATCGTCCAAAAGCTCCCGAGATAAGTATCTAAAAGGAACCCTCCAAGCATAGATAGAAGGAATATCATCCTTATGAAGTTGGTGACTATGCTGTCAGCTACTGACAGTGACTATTCAAATATATTCATAGGTCTATGCAATGCAACCTTCTCATAGCAGCAAAGAGCCATATCAAATTGCAACATATCATGATACATTGTTGCGCCTGTCGTTGTTGTTGCAGCTGTGACTGGGTAGGCTTGGGCTTCAATTGGATCTGCATCGTCATGCTTCTAGGCTATCTTAGATAGTTATGATACTCTGTATTTGAATTCTTGATGTTGTTAAGCTCAATTTCTAATTCAAATAATGGAAGTTTCTACGATGGCTAAGCTTGTACTTCTCTTCATCCTGAAAATAAGGTTTTACAAATGGGGGGTATTACAAAAATTATCAACTATATATTTCTAGCCCAATTTCATGCTCATATTCCAATAGTAAATCTACAATAGCCTATTATCATGATTCATATATTTATAAAAGGTGATACAAAAGACTAATGGATGCTTAGATATTATTTCCAACAACATTGTTATATCTGCAGTCAAGCTAATTACATAAGTTTCTTTCCTGAGAACTAAACCACAATACCTACTAAGAAGAGCATCATAGTCATGGACATCTGATCCAAAACCCCTTGAAGGTTTGAATGCAGAAGACATCCCAAAATGAGAATATGGTGATAACATGCCAACCATATCAATATTTACAACAAAGCTAATCAAAAGATCAACACCATAAGGCTCGAAATCTGACCACAAATCTTTTCCACTTTATTTTTATACTCTGTAAATGTTGTGCAAACAGAATTAGTAACTATTTGTGTACAAATCGGAGTAAAGAAGACATAAGAATATGGTCACATTCAGTTTAGTTAACTATTAAACATCTTATGTACCCCTAGAGGAAAACTAAAAGAAATCTTGATTAGTTATGACAATATGCAAAGCTCGCTAACTAGAATGAAACATGAATACGTTAATCACTTAAAATTATGGAGGAACACAACCTCCTGATAGTTTCTGATGTACATGGCCACTATTTCTTATAGCAACAATTAAGGCCTAGTTTGGTTGGGTCGCATTTGAAGACATGCAGTTCCAACTGATGGTGTTTTCTAACATCATGTGTTTGGTTGGACAGAAGTCCAACTCATGGTATGAAAATGAACCACCTGGCCATGAATAATTACACATAAAAGTCTAGAAAGTGAACCACGCCATTTTTGGGCATGATCCATTCCTGAAGCTGCTGCATGTTCCTTATTTCCATCCCGGTCCTCCATCCTCATAGCCTACTCAGCCTTACTGTTATTCTCGTGACTGTTGGATATGACTGTAATATCATCTGCTGGCAACGGGATTTTGGGGCTTTTACTTTCTCAACATGTGATTACATCCTGTAAGTATCTACTACCAAACACACACAAATAAAAGGATTCAGTTACAGTAGCATCAAACCAAACAATTGACATTTTTCAAAGCATGTTTTACATTTCCGGTTTTAAAATTCACCTAATGGCTTGCAACCGCTAACAACAAAATGAGCCCTAAGTAATAATTGGAAGTATTCTCTAACAACCCCCTCAAGTTCACTGTAAGTACATCTGATGTCAACATTGAATCTAAAAGCTCCTACATGTTTTTTATTGGAAGCTTGCAACTAAAGTATGGAAACAAATCTATATGAATAGATCTGGATATGCCTCGGGACTCCACTTTTTATTTTATATGGACATTCAACAAGATGGGAGCTGATGATTGCATGTAGTTCTTGGATTATGTCTATGTAGTTTGTACAATCATTTTCAAAATCAGCCTCTTCATATTGCTGCTACTTTCTGTGGTTGGTGAACAACCAAAAGGAGGTCAACATATGAATTCAGTTGTCTCACCTGCTAAAAAAATGAGCTCCCTATTGGATGAGTTCTTATTGAGGAGCTCTTGAAGCCAATGTAGATGCCTAAGTGATTAGAAAAGACAACCAATTTGGGGGTCAATAGGAAATCTGGTTTCTGATATAAAGAATCAAGGAAGTCAGTTCTATCTAGAATTTCAAGAAGGGATAAATTTGGTCTTGCTTTCCATACAATTTTTTTACATGAGGTCATAGTGTATTTGTACAGCATCCTTGTGTTCTAAGGATGGTACTTGGTGCACTTCGTAAGCTACTCATGTTAACACATTATCTCATGCTAATATATGGCATATTGTTGTTAAATAACTAATTGGTTGATTGGTCTGAGATGTCTTGATTTTTGTGAACTAATTATCTTGTAAACATTCTCAAACAAAAATGGTCACACAATGAATTTTAGATGAACTATGACTACACTACAAAAAAAAGATGATTTAGCTACAATTATTCTAACTACATGTATTTTATTTATATCTAAAGGTACTTCTCGTTACAACTTATAAAAATGTAAGTAAAAGTATTATAGCTAATTGTAATAACTACAAAATTTGCTACATATATAAATTGAGTACAAACTAATACTCTTGAAAACTCATCCCCCCAATAACCAAAATGCCTGAAAATTCAAAATTTTTTACACGCACTACTCCTTCTCACCCACCCCTATTGGCGCGATTTTGTGCACAATGCCCCCGTCATCCCGATAGCGCCCCATTTCATCCTCCCTTTCCATCGTGCCCTCCGCCTCACTCTCTTCTCCTTCCCTGCTACAACACCCCATCTGATCGCTCTTTCTCTCTCTCATCGTCTTCTCCTCCCCTGCAACAACACCGTATCTGATCGCCCTTACAACACCCTATTTTTTCACCCAACCTCACTGACCGCCGAACAGGAGGCGCTAGAAGATTTCAGTCATGTGAGGAGTGAGATTGAAGCACAGCTACTGAGGTACAGCCCAGAAAAATCAGCTACATTTTCTGTATAGTTCCATCCCTAGTCCCTCCATGCTGCCATCAAGGAGGTTCCCTCAAGGCCGCCTCCCTGATTCTAGCCTACCATCAAGAAGCTTTTCCCAAATCGGTTGGCTGTAGAGGCACCGCTGATATCTCCTGTCTCTATACGCACAATCTTCCCTGTCTAAAGATAGACTCCCTCAAACTAAGTTCTCCTCATTTCCATGAGAGTGTAGAGCTCCTCCTCATAGCCACAATGTGTAACTGTTTCCATCCAACAATTGGTTCCAATAGGTATTTCCGCCCTATGACATCATCTTTTTGTTGACTGCTTAAAATGAAATTACCTACTGCATCAACCATTTAGCTAAGAGACAAAATGGAAAATATAAGTTTCTTAACAACCTTAGTGTGAAAAAATTCAACCTCCAAGAATTTGTGTAGTATATTAGTATCCATGTTATAGATTATTACTGGCAGATATCTTGACCATTCTTATGAAGATTTTTTGGATTAAAAGGTGTGCCTCTCAGGAATTCAGGTAGTAGGAGTGTGCCCTGGTCCTCAAACGGTAAGCCTTTAAGTATTTTAGGTGTTGTGAATCCAACTGAGTTGTGATGTCACTGACTGGAGTCTTCTTTAAACTAGTCTATCACTTTTCTGAATTTTATTACTGATTCAGAGCAACATCCTAGTTCACTATTACCTTTCAAAAGATCATAATATTAGTGTGTCTATTTTTGTAGGACATAAGTTATGGACTCAAGAATCTTGGTCAAATGTTCATAGAAGATGAGGATTCTGAAAGGATCATAGGCATAGATAATGGAGAAGATGGAAATGGTTGCATCATAATCAAGACAAGGAACCGCATCCTTTTTCCCATTTAAAGTTTCATGGGAATGGAAGTCATGTTTCGGTGTAAGCCAATGTTCTATTACGATTGATGTGATGCCAATGTTCTGATTATGTTAACATGCCTCCATTAATAGTTGTGCTAGCCCCATATAAGCTTATGAATGATTTATCAATTCTTTCTGGATGGTGTTGCTTTGTTTTACTCAAAGTAATCCTGACCTTATATATGTATTTCTTCTTGTGGATATTTTTGGACATATTTTTTATTCATAAACTGCATTTACTTTCTTCTTTTCTAGGAAATATACTACCACTCTTCTAAGTGACATTATGCATTATGATAGGAGATTTGGATTTTCATTTGCACAAGGCTTGTTCCTATTGAATGCATCTCAACTATAAGTCAAATAACGGTTACAATTACGAATCACCAAATGACAAGTTGTACAATGTATTAGTTTTACAATTTTGTAGTGTATATTATGAGATTCATAATTTAACATCATGTCTTATTGGCTATAACCTATTTTACAATTATTTCAAATTCGATGCTCGATTTTGAATATTTGAATCTTCATTTTTTTAGCAGTCGAAACTGTATAATTCCGATATAAGACAAAGTTGTTCGTGTCTGACCACACTTGCTCATGGTAGTGTATCAACTCTTGCGTAATGTTTCCATTGCTGCCATGAGTTTGTTTATTAAAAGATATTTGAATAATTATATTCATGATTGTTTCTATGCCACACAACATCTATATTATTGTGGTGTCATTTGAAAAAATGGCACAACAAAGGCTATAGGGCGCTTTATTCTAATATACTATAGAATACACATGTCATGGTCTCTTATGGGTGTCATTTGAACCCGACTCTATTTACTTTTGGGTGATGAATTTTATCTTCCTTTTTTGATACATAAGTACTTTCTAATCTCCAATGTTCTACTAGGGTAATGTGCCGGCAAGAAGATTTCAGAATTGGGTAAAAATGTGTTCAACATCTTCCCATGTCTTTTGACTTTATGTAATAAAATTTGGCATATTGGCATCATTTCTTCTATTTGACTGGAATTAGCCTTTTTTGCACTAATTCAGTGTGCCCTGAACTTATTCAATTATGAACCTCTAGAAGTTTAGTTAATCGGAGAGCTTGTTAGTGGCAGACTCAAATGTACTATACACAACAATGTCCTATTTGTCTATTCCTATTTCTCCCTTTTTCTTTTTGCTAATTACATTGTCAATTCTGTCCTGGAGACCATCTTGTGTATGTTAGATTTAAGCTCTGTTTAATGAGAACTGTAGCTGCTATTATAATACGAAAGTACATCTCCTTAACTCTAATATAGTCACTTTTTGATTATTGAGTCATTGAAGAAACTTAAAGAAAATTTGTAAAGAACAAGTGACTGAATTGGATCAAAATTTGTCAAAGATAAAATAATATTCTAGAACTTTATATTATATAATGTATCCAAGATATGTGCGTGACTATTTATGTTCTATCTGCTTTTGTTTTCTGTAGTTTCTTAATTTATGTGCCTCTCTAACCAATTCCGTTGTTGATTTTTAGGTTGAGAAAATATGTGACAAAGAATATATCAAAGGTGGATAATAATGACATTGCTACCCAAGGAGTTAATTCAACTTAGAACTTAGTTCACCAGTACTATTGTAAGTTGCTGCCAATCACATCTTGGAATAAGGAAAATAATTTGATGAGGTGGTAATTCTTATTTTTCATCTACTTTTCACATATTACCTTATTTGCTCAAGTAAAAAAGGTGTTTCTTTCTTTCTCTCTTTGTCTTATCTTAGTGAGTTTACGAAACAGTGCTTGTTTGTAATTTCAGATGTCTAGCCTAGTTCTTGGGAATTCGTTAAAAGTGGAGCTAGTTAAGACATTGAATCTGGAATTTCTCCAGTATTCTACATGCCATAATTGTTCCACTAACTCCTAGGAAGACTTTGTATGATTTCAAATTTTACTGTCTTATGGGGAACAATTTATTGATTTGTTATAACCATGCTTTAGAAAACTGGTTCAGGTGCTAGAGGCGTATGTCTTTAGGTAGTGCAGATAGAATTATACTACAAAATTTTCATTCTTAGCTTCTCAACCAGGGCTTGTGCCTTAGTATGGCCAATTTAGTGTTTGAGGCATGACAAGGAATTGTTGAGACACCTCAATATTTGGTCCTTCAAACTCCTTAGAATCCTACTCCTATCACCTGGATGAATGGAGGCCCAACCTATTGGCCTCCCGACTTCTATCCCGCCACTGACCAAAAATATATCATCTAAGAAACTAGCACTTACCTTGCAATGACTATTATGGCATCCTACCTGATCTCTAGTAAACCACCCATGTTGTTTGTCATCAGTTCTCCCATTATTATGAAAGTAGCCTGAGAGACATGATATCCCTGAAATCATGTTTCAAGCACATAGATTCTTGTTTTAATTCTTTTTCTAATATGTATCTTCATGTACCAAGTGTGAGGTATCCATTGATTACATTTAGTTAGGTATTTTTTTGACAGGTAACTTAACAAACTAAATTCTTTCTCTGTTGAGGCACATAATAGGTTTAGGGTGAAATTTATATGCCATGATTGGTCTTACCATTGTTCTCATTTTCTATGCATGCATTTTTGTGGGGATTGTATTTTGAAATACACCTTCAATATCGGTCTTTACTATCTAATTTCTATCCTTGCATGTCTAATTTTCATTGTAATCTATGCATAATAACAGTTTGCTTCTTGATTGGTCTGCTCATTTTGCTATATGCTTGGGAGCTAATAGTTCAGATCTTAACTACAGAACAGAGACCAAACTCTTGTGTATTACCAAGCAAAAAATCACTTGGAATTAAACCTATTAGGAACTCCAATAAAACATAAGAACAAATTGCCAGTAGATCATTGAAGAGTGGCTTGGAACAAAATTCCATCAGCTATTATAGAGAGGAAATATTTATCATAAAAGAGAGCATGAAGGAATGATGATTTTCTCAAAGATAGGGGCAGAAGGTGCACTTCATTTACTGTAATAAAAAACACATCCCATAACTGGATAAAGCAAGGTGCTGAAAGTGCAGGGATTCTAATGCGGAACAACAAGATTTCTTTCACTGCCATAGGTAGATTGGATGTTTTTGGGAGTGGTCTTGTCTTCCATGTTGCTTAATGTTGATACATTGCAATATGTCTACTTTACTTCTATATGCTTTTTATTTTTCTATTTAGTTTTGGCTTATTCCCTCAAGATTTTTTTTGGCAATGAAAAAGGAACAATGCAACTTACTTATGCCTTTATGAAGATCTTTCTAAAGCATGTCTTAATTCAGGTACATAGGAGTTCTATCCTTTCTTTGCCCTTTATGATTGATGCTAATGTGGTTGCAATCTGGTGGCTTATATTCTGGTCATAGTGTCTCTTTGACATATAGTTCAGATTGTGTTGGGTGACTGCTATGAAAGGGTTTGTTGCCTCTTTTTGGTTTTGTTTTCTTACTCTTAAGTTGATGACTATGCTGGTAACTTCTTGAGTTTTGTATTTGAGTTTGTATTGACCTATTTGAGGACAGGTTGAAGTCATTGAACTATATCTGTGATGAATGGATATCAACTTAGTGGTAAAAGGTTGAAGACACAACTAAAAAGAGATAACAAATAGAGTTAACCTTACGATTTGAAAAATATGAAGTGTTTTCCCAGAATTTTATCTGACCAGTAGTAGTAAATTGTTTGTGCATCTTCACATTCTATTTTTCATGTGTACACTTTTTATACGCTAGTCCATGATTCTTCAGTTCTGAAGGGGTACAATTTCAGCAAAATAGAAGGTGTTTTTTTTTTCTGGCTATGTTGTGACTTTACAGATGTCAAGTCCAAGCTAGTGTAACTGTGACGTTGGTTAAGGAAATGTGCAGTTGGAGATTCTTTTGTTGCCAACTATCAGGTATTAGGGTTTCTTAGTCTTTAGTGAGCCTATGCTTTGTGGCATTCACTATTGGTCCTCTGTTATATATAGGACCCCTGCATTATGTTTTTTAATCAATAAAATCTCTTTGAAAATTTGAACTTCCACACATGGAATAGTGTTTGAATAATTTTTGTTTATGATGTGGCATCATATAGTCCTATTGAGGGTATGTGGACTGCAAACCAGACCTCTACCCAGAAGCAGATGTTCTTACATAACCTGACTTATCTTTCATTCTTTCCGAGTGCTTGTTATCTCCTCTTGAAGGGTTGTCAGATTTCTACCTAGTTGAACTAAAAACATCGTTTTGTGATGGGGAACTTGCCTCGTGTGTATGCATAGTTCAGTAAGTTAGGCTTTTGAACACAATGGAGTGTTATACTTCATTTAGAGCTTCACTCGGTCAATAACATCATTTCAGGAAAAACTCATAGCTGTCATGTAGAACAATTTGTGAGGCAAGGTATTATCCATAATAGTCTAGATACTTCATTTAGCTACTTGTTATATTTTCATTTCTTACATGAACAAATACTCACCTTTTTAATGTGTCCTCTTTTCCTTTAATTTCCTAAAACCATTATCCTAAAGAAGCTTCTCCAGGCCTTAGACACATGCAGGTCACAAGTCCCTACCAAATATCTAGATGTCCTCTCCACTCTCCTATCCCCACAGCAGTTGTAGGAATGAAAGGCGTTTCCAAGAAAGCAGCTAGGATCTGGAGTAAAATTTCAATTTACAAATTTGCTCCTTTTGGAGGAAATTAAGATCTTCCACCCAACATGCACATACACACTAAGTGATGTCTATAACTTCTCAAGGATGAAGGGTAAAAACTAAGAAGGATATTGAACATCTAGAGGTAATGCACCCTGTTTGAGGATATGATATGATACTTTCCAACATTTGGAACATACCACCAGTTTGCATTTACATCAGGAACTTATCCAAGTTATGGCTTGTTGCATTTTCTATTTATAGAATTCGAAAGTAGCAAAGTGATGTATGTGATATTGGTGTAAGTCTCTACGGTGATTATCTTGACAACATGATCATTGTCGGAACCTATTTCCAGCTGGTGCTTTGTTTAGATATAGTGCCTTAATTACAGTGATGTGGATGCCAAATTGCATGCCATTTTATTTAACTTTCTCTAATCTTATATACAACTTGATGTTTTTCCAGGTCCCTTGTTGTTAAGAAGAGAAAAATGACTTTGGCTGGCCACACATAGAACACAAAGAGGTCCTCAGCTTCCTTTTCTTATGATGCTCCTTATTGATATTAAGCTAGTTCAGTCACTATTACATGTTCTTTTTTTGGGGTGTCCTAGAGTGTCTAAGTTGTTCTCAAACTTGGTCAAGAACTGATGTGTTCATTATCACTATGCTTGCTGAAGCCTGCATTTTGATGTTGTGGATTTGTTATGGTTTTAGTGTTAAGTGTTTTTGGATATTCTTTTTGTTCATGTTTCTATGGTTATAGATCCTGAGTTTGTTGGCTGGATTTCAATTTTGTATTCTAGTTGGGCTGACTTCCTTGCCTCAGAAAGTTATTTGCTTTTCTTGTTTTCTGTTTTAGCTTTTACTAACTGATGCATTTTTTTTATTTTCTGATTTAGCTTTTACTGAGAGATGCCTATTCTATGATCTACAGAGGTTGGTTAGTCATGCTTTTATTACATGCAGTTGCATTGTATCACACCAAAGTCACCAAATAGTGGTCTATTCACAAAATAAGGTATCCCGGCCATCCAAAAGATGCAGGAGCAGAGGCAATCTGGTGTGCACTTCAAATCTATACCAGGCTGGGATAAAGAGAGAGAAAACTATTTTCATAGGATTTTTTCATATATTGACTTATATATAACATTAGTAATGATTCTATAATGTAATTCGACCATAAGGATGGGTCCTAGTTAAGCAATGTGAAGATAATAGGTTGTCCTGATGCAGTATGTTGATACTGACAATGTTTTGGGTTGTAGAAATTTTTGTGGGGTTCAATAACTTGTTCCCCACATTTGAAACTTAACAATATATGATACACCCTATCATTTAATCACAGACTAATACAAGGCGATTCATAAATCCACAAGTTGTTTCTGCCATTTACAGTGCAAGCAAAAATTGTAACAGTAAGATTTTTAGTTCCTAACATATTTATGCAGCAAGAGTTTCATCCCAAGAATTAGTAACTCCAGGAAGGAAAAATTGCAATCTGTTCGATACCTCTATTGAGTCTTTGATGATATACCTAGATATATTCCTATCATCTCTATATTGTGAGAGAGTTATTATGTCCAATAGCTCAGCTCATGTACCCTAGTAGCACCTTCAGCCATAATATCTCTGAATTCATCCTGGATAACTCAATTTCAACTAGAAAGAGGGGAAGCGTTATCACAAGTTCACCCAAGTTCAAACTCATTTAGCTGATTGTTATCCATTCCAAGTTCAGGTTACAAGTCGGAGGATTTTGATTGATTTGAAGGATGATACGTCTTATGGTATGTCATTTGTTCTTATTTCTATTGCATCTGTAGGGAAATTATGATGGTAAAAGTGTGGACTTACAGAGCCAGCACGCACAAGCTCCTCCATCTTCTACATCTCAACCTGAGTACATTTGTGATAATCATATCTATACAAAGGTAAATTTCATAGATTTGCAAATCTATAATACCACCATATGAGTTTTGTAGTTTGTGCTAGTTTACTTTATTAACCTCGAATGAGCATGGTGGCTCTAATGAAACTGTATATTACACTAAAATCTTTGCTTGACGTAATTTAATGGTATTCTATTTACTGTATATTCAAAGCTATTCGAAGATTGTCTTGGCTTGAAGATACATGTGTTGATCCGCAATTGTTAGATACTATAATAGGGCACTAGACATAGTGCATTTAATCCATATATCATAGAAAGGGTGAGCTTATTGAGGGGGGTAAAATGTGCTGCATTCTTCTGCTGCTCATTGCTGGACAACTTGGGGTGGTCTGTGAATAGTTGTGATTTCAGAGTAATCCTGGGTTGATGTAGTTGGTGTGGTGACTGGGACCCAAGTTTTCTGATGGGAGGCAATTCCTTGTCTCAGCGGTGTCATGGTGGATGGGCCTCCAATGGTGGAAGATCATCCTAGAACAAGCAATCAAAGATATTGGTAAATATTTATTGCCAATATTGCAGTAAAATCTAAGAAATTTCTCTGCTTACCAAGTCTGTCATGCACAAGTTTGCATCCAGACAAGGGCGACTCTCAGTTGGACTGGTTGTAACTTGTAGCAGGCTTAACAAACAGAATAACAATTGTTAATAATAGTTTGAAAGGATGGAGAAAAGTGTTTGAGGGAGTAAACTGAAATGACTTTTTAAGTTTTCATTGAAAGGGCTGTTAGTACCATGAAAAAGAATGCGCCTGATGTTCCTGGATATAATGGTTTAGGAGAAACAAAAATTTATTTGCAAATATATCATATTATTATGTTGTCAATGCAAAATTTTGTGTTCTGACTTAGCTGTTAAGATGGAGTCAAGGCAGTGGTGATATTTTGAGTGCATCCATTTTATCTTTTAGGATTATGTGGGCATATGATTGTAGTCGGATTCAAACCCCACTGGGACCCATCTCAACCCATGCGGATGTGGTAAACATGGTAGATCATACATTGAGCGTGATCGAGAATTGCTCAATTTTCTTTTATATAGCTGCATATGGTCTCATGTCTGTTTTACTTTTCAACTGATATTTTTTGTTGACAAAGAAATGTATATTGGCTCTCTGTGTACTGTCACATACATTATCAGAGCAACCTAAAAGGCACCTCTTAACTACTGGATGGAGTGTGTTTGTGAGCACTAAATGTCTCATTGCTGGTGATTCTGTCCTTTTCATAAGGTTGGTTTATATATCTGTCTACATGATTTAGTTTTTTTTAATATAATTCATATTCTATAACTTTCACGTGTTTCCTTCTTCAACCCATCATATACATATCCTTAGAGATGAAAAGTCTCAACTTCTTTTGGGCATAAGATGATCTAACAGACAGCAGACTACTCTTTCATCTTCAGTCTTGTCTACTGATAGCATGCATATTGGTGTTCTTGCTGCTGCTGCTCATGCAGCAGCAAATAATAGCCCATTTACGATATTTTACAACCCAAGGTAACCAACTAACCATGCATTCTTGAATCTACATACAACTTCAATTGTTGACTTTTAATGACTTGGTGTTGTTCTAAACAGAGCAAGTCCTTCAGAGTTTGTAATTCCTCTAGCAAAGTACAACAAAGCCATGTATGCACAAGTCCTTCAGAGTTTTTTTTTACTTTTTTCATTCCTGAATGATCTCAATTCGCTTTTGGTTTTGTTGCAGGGTATACGTGTAAGAGAGATTTTCTTATGGACATGCGTAGCGTTGGTGTTGTCGATGTTGACAGTAACCATGAAGACCCGCAGCTCTGTGCCTCACTTGCAAGTGACATCTACAAGCACTTACGGTTAGCTGAGGTTGGCCATTTTCATAAAATTTTAGTGTTTGCACGTTTTAATTCCTGCTGTGACCTTTTCTTTCATGGGGATGTTCTTTCCTGCTGCTATTATTCTGTTATGGCTGCTCCCCTTTTGTGATGGTTGTTTATGGTTCTGCTTAGAGGATGCAATTTCCATCTTGATAGCCATGGTATCTGTTCGATGTTTATGGCTGGTTGATAAATTGTTGCCTCTATGCTACTCCTACTTCTCCCCTCTCACTCTTGGAGTGATGGTCGAGCTTCTGTGATGGTTGTAGTCTGTCCTGTGCTATGATGCTCGGCTGTTGGCCTGGTCTTCTGGTTTATGTCTTCTTCTCACTAGTGATGATTCTTTGGTTGAGTGGATGGACTCTCCCTATTCTATATCTTTATGGGTTGGCTTTGTTCTTCTGTTTCTGTTGTTGTGTTCCTTCTCATTCTTGGGGAAGCTCCTTCTTGCTGCTTTTATTTCTATCTGAGTGCTCCCTTTTTGTGTTGGCTGTTAGTGGTTTGTTTGGACCTGGAGGATGTAGCTGTTACCTTGATAGTTATGGTCTCTATTTGATTCTCATGGCTCGGTGCTGAGTTGTTGTCTCTATGTTGCTTTGGTGTTCCCCTCTCACTCTTGGAGTGATGGTCGAGTTGGGTTTTGATGGCTGGGTTTCGGGTCATCAGTGCTCTGTTCTATTGAGGTAGCTTTTTGTTGCTGCTCCCCTCTCACTCTTGGAGTGATGGTCGAGCTTCTGTGATGGATGTAGGCTGTCTTGGGCTATGATGTTTTGTTTGTTGGCCTAGTCTTCTGTTTTATGTCTTCTTCTCTTTGGTGATGATTCGTTGGTTGAGTGGATGAACTCTTCATATGCTATATGTTTGTGGGTTGGTTTTGTTCTTCTGTTCTGCTGTTGTGATCCTTTTCCTTCTTGGGGATATTCCTTCTTGCTGCTGGCTGTTAATGGTTTGTTTGGACCTGGAGGATGTAGCTGTGATAGTTATGGTCTATTTTCGATGCTTATTGCTGGTTGCTGAGTTGTTTGTCTCTATGCTGCTTATGTTGCTCCCCTCTCACTCTTGGAGTGATGGTAAAGAATGGGTTTTTATGTATGGGTCTTAGGTCTTGGGTCTTCGTAGTAACTCCATAGTCTTTTTCCTATTGATTCATTCTTGTTTATAGTGGTTCTTTCAAATTTTTCTGAAGTTGTTTTCTGCAAGCTTTTAATTTTTTGATAGACAAAGAAGAGGCATGCTGCCGATTTCATAGAAGCAACTCAAAAAGATATAAATGCAAGCATGCGTGCTATTCTAGTGGATTGGCTGGTTGAGGTGAATTACTTAACGTGATGGGTTTTGCGTAAATTAGATTGTTTTTTATTTTTGTCTAACCTATATCCTCTTTCTATTGGAAGGTTTCTGAAGAATATAGGTTGGTTCCGGACACCTTATACTTGATAGTTAATTACATTGATCGCTATCTTTCTAGCAATGAAGTGAATCAGCAGCGTTTGCAATTGCTCGGACTAGCTTGTATGCTAATCGCTTTATAAGATTGACCTTTGTCTATAATATTTCCTCCTGCCCACCATTTCTTCCATATGCTTAAAGAGATGAATTATTCTTTTGATGTAGAAAATATGAAGAAATATGTGCTCCTCATGTGGAAGAATTCTGCTATATAATTGATAACACTTACGTTAAGGAGGAGGTGAGAATTGATGTCCTTTATCGTGCTCGTCTTCACACTTCTATGTGTACCTAACAATGCCATATACATGTTCTGCAAATGGAAGCCGTTGTACTTAGACACCTCAAGTTTGAGATGACTGCTCCAGCAGTGAAATGCTTTTTGAGGTATTCCACATTGCATTGATGTATATAACCCATGAACACTGCATTAAAATTTTCTTAACTTGACCTTGAAAAACCTTTTCTTCTTCTTATTCTATAATTATAGGAGATTCTTCTGTGTAGCTCAACAGCGAGAAGGGGTAAGCGTCTAGTTCTCACTGCTATCACCTTTTAAATATAGTTCAGGTTTTTAAGTATTTATCCATATTTTTGTTGCAGGTTCCTTCTATGCAACTTGAATTCTTAGCTAGTTATATAGCAGAGTTGACACTCTTGGAGTACGGTTTTCTTTCTTATGCTCCATCGTTAATAGCTGCCTAACGATCTTCCTTACAAAATGTATACTACAGTCAATGAGGAAACCTTGGGTAAACAGTGAAAACGGGTCCAGCCGTCAACTTGGTAGCATTCTGCAGATCAATGAGAATGATAAAATGTAATATAGGGGTCATCATGTATAGGTAGGAGCTTATTCTTAAATGCAATGGGAGAAGAAAGCTTATGGAACAGGTAAGTTATTAGTAGGAGAAACTATGTTTTCTTGTTTCTTTCGGGAGCTATATCTCAAAACTTGTATGTTTCTTTGTAGGTATCCATGGTGGTTCGCACAAAGTGGATGATACCATCAACTTGATGGCGCTTGATCCACAAATACAAAAGTACAGAACGTATAGATTATGAGAAGAAATGCCAATATGTTCTGATCCAGGGGATTCGCCAACCAAAACTAACCATACATGAACCTCTACATGAGTTTGCCAACAGGAAAGGCTGCAACTCGAGCTCTGGGAGTTGATGAGGACATGGCACATACCCCTATCATGTTTGGGATTGGAAGATTCACCACTAAAGCTGAGATTCATAGGGCTATTAAACTCACTGTGAATTAGGTGGAGGAACTAAGGGAGATGAGCCCTCTTTATATTGTGCTTTGTAGTCTGCAGTGGATAGATGTAGTCAGAAGAAGATATTGTATACATGTGTCTTTTTTCCATGCATATTGTAAAACAGGGGCCAGGTTAATGTCCTCCCCATGTGTACTCATTGTTCAACTATAAATAAAAGTATCATTGGTGACATTGTAAGCACAACTCGATCTTCAATAACATTCATCTGTTTTCTTATTGAAAACCACTCTATATTGGCAAGCGACTTACTGGATACATAATGTCTCCCACTACATATGTATGTATAGTACATGGTGTCTTTCACTACACACTAGCTATAATTACATGTGTAGCAAGTGCTAATTTTTGCTATACATGAACTACAAATACAAACTGTAACCAGTGCCATCTCTCCCTACATATCATAGGTACAAATTGAATTGTAGTCATACATTTGGCTACAATTGAAACTACATGTTTATGTGTAAGGACATTTTTACCTACAATTAGGGTTACATATGAATTTGTAGCGAGAGGAATAACTAACTACAACTTTAAAAAATGTAGCCTAAACAATTAGCTACACGGGTATTAGCTATATATTATAAATGTAAGGATAAATGTAGCCAAAGCTTTTAGCTACAAATTTTGGGGTTTTCGCTACAATTTTTTTTTGTAGTTAAAGACCATAGCTATTTTAAACATACTTGAACAGAAAGGGCCACATTCATTCAAAAGTTGTATATGTCTTATGTATATGCTAGGATCAATGAAGAGGTAATATGGTAAGGATGTCAATGTGGTGGCATCTAGAAATGAAAAAAGCGACATAGCTAGACAAGTATGCCAAAAACATATTTGAATCCTTAAAAGGTTTTCATTATAATAACATAGCCTGTTTATGGTTCTATATAGTTTGTATATGTGTGTTTAGTACTTGAGTTATCATGACAAATGGAACACAACCAAGCCAAAGCAAGGAAAGTATCCAAGTGGATGAGACATTTTGAAAGAAAATGTGTATAAGATGTGAGGGGATATGATGAAAATCAGAACAACGATGTACATTGTAATCCAAGGACCCTGTAGCTAAAATACATCAATTTTGCAGCTTCAGGGCATGTTTGTTGTTTACTGTACCATTGAAACATGAACCATAAAGCTATATGCACAACAAAAAATGACCTCATAGAGAAGAACAATCACATAGTATTCGACAAATATTGAATCAAGCTCAAGAAAGCAAGAAAACAAATACCCTAATGTTGGCGCCCGCCCTACAAATAATCATCAACCTGGGTTGTTAAGTAGCTGCTCTAGAAATAATCTACTTCAATTCTACTCGCTCGAGAGACATGCATAGCTCGAATTTTTCTCTCCCATGTCATGTGCAAAACAAAACTGAAAATAACAAAAGTCAATACCTTGATTAAGTGAGCCAAGAAGAGAAAGAATGAAAAGAGGAAAATATAAAAAGGAACCGGAGGAGGTTAATGGCTTGTAGAGATAGGTTTTTACTAGAGATGTTATGTGATTGATGCAATCCTGAGTGCGTAATTTGAACTCTGCAACTAATCTTCCAAGGTAACATATTTTCTAATGTATAGGCTTGCACAAAATCTACAAGTGTGTCCTAGTTTCATTCTAGCATTTCATTCTCTATAGTGCCTTCAACATCAACATGAAATTCTCCCTTCAAATTCTCAAATTCTTAGGATAATGCTTCCAGTTCCTTAGCCTTCCTAGAAAGGGATTCTTCTTCTATAAAACTCTCACTTGCCTCATGTTCCTCATCCCTCCTTCACATATCATCACCTTGCTTCATTTTTCTGGACTCACGAGCAACCTCTTCATCTTGCACTCTGCTTCTTTCTCGTGATTTTGCTTATCCTTTTTGGAAGATGATTTAGATCAGATGACATAAACACGGCCATTTATAACATCAATTATAAAGAAGAATGAATTATGAACTCCTCTTGCTACACAAGTAGGAAATTATATGAGCCAACTAGATGAGTGCATAAACAATGCAGCTAAATTTCTGATACAGACTCAAAACTACCTTAACAAGAGCAAAGGTTGCACATGAATGAAGTATGGAGGGATTCAACAACACAACAACAAACTTGCAATTTTAGCCCTATAGCTGTCCTTGAATATAATGCCAAGACAAGTTGTATCATTTTGATGGTTGAATCATTGTTCCCTTTGGTCCATCCCATAGGAGGAGCCACCTAGCTGCTATCTTTATTGATCTAGATGATTGTGGTTGTTGATAAGCAGGATTGACATCCTTGTGAACCATTACCCTATTGGCATGGATACAAAGTAGATAGTCACTGTTAGAACAATAGTTGGGATAAAGGTAGGATAGAAATTAGTATGGTTAAATCTTATCAAAATATAACTCCATGAAGACAAAATGCAATCAGCATAAATGTATCTCTTCACTATAAAGCAATAGTTAAGGAATTATGACCAAACTGCTGACATAAAAAAATGAAATCCCATTATATTCAGCAATCTGAAACCTTCAATAAGGAACATTATGTCTGAAATCTTCAGCACTGATAAAAAAAATCACAAGTGCAACTGAATAAATGTCCACACCTTATCATCCTTCTGTAGGAGGTAGCTGGAAAGGAACCAGAGCAGGTTCACCTTGCGAATGATCATTGTTAGAGAAACAATAGAGACATTGTCTGAGACAAAAAATAGTTAATACCACCTCCAATTTTAGAGCATACCTTAGCATGACAGGTCACACCATTTAATGAGTGAATTGGATGGTATACAACAAGAGGACAACACATAACATTTTAAAACATATTGATAGATGAATACTTACAATGATTTTATATGCAAGAAAACACTTACACTCTTAACATATACACATGAAAAACATATGCACACATGCATCCAGCATAATATCCTCTATTTGTAGTGTTGTAGTGTGCTAACCCCAACTCTGAATCCCATCCCCTGACACAAGGTTATTATCTAAACCTTTTCTGAGATAATTTAGCTACCTTGATTACTTCTCATTTGTTCCTCTAGGATTTAAAGACAATTGTGTAAAAAAATAGCTTTGACAAAAATAATTTTGGGCTTAAACTTTAGGTCTTTTCTGGAGGTCTTTTAGAAGAGAACAGTCAAGAGTAGGTTGACCAGTCACAAAAGGTGGTATGCGGAAGACCCAATAAGGAAATAATAACCCATATCACATATTCAAAATCAAATTCAACGGTTGAATGAACATTTATTAGTTAGAACTGACAAGTCTCGGTAGCTTCACTGTCTTATCACTGAATGATAGGCAATAGATGACTTCGCAACAACTTAAAAAGCAAGTCCAAATATCAATGGAGATGTGAAGACATATATTGATCACATATGAGAAACATATGTAGATCATAATCTTATAGCTGGTCTTTAGAATTAAAACCCAGAACAAAGAGAGTATGTATCATAAAATGCTTTGTTTTTACAAAGCTAAAACAGCTTGAAGAGCATCTTTATCACCATGCATGCACCAAGAAATATAGCAACAGACTTACTCATCAGGCTGTGATACAAAAATCATGCCAAACTAAAGTAGAAAGACCTTAAGAAAACTTTCCTATAGAATCTAAAGAGAATATCATTGTTGAGGTCATTTTACTTTAAACCAACTAAAAAGAGATGAAACTCAAATACTAGCACAACATACATTCAAGACTTGAATACTCTTCAGGAAGGATCAGATACCAGACACATGCTCGATAATGGAAACATGCCCATAGACATATAAAAGCATTCATTTGTAGAATCGGAGATAGATAGATAAGACTTACAACTAGTTGGAACAACCAAGCTGAAAACTTTACTGTGATATCTCACATGTAAAAAGCATAACAACTATATCTAGATAGAGATGAAAGAACGGGGAGGCATTACGATAACAACCAGAAGGTTGCAGGAAAAAGCTTCTGTAAGTTCAAACATAAAAGGATAAGAGCTAACAAAGAAGACCTCCATTTTCATAATGATTGGTCAAACCAACAAATCCTTAACAATATCTTCCGTAAAAGAAAAGCAGAGATCTCTATATATGCTCTTAAAACACGATCTTAAAACTAAAATTTCCTTTCTCAAGATAATGGTGTGAAAAAATGCTCTAAGGTAATGTGATTTACATACTGTTGAGCAGTTTTGTAATCTTTGACTGGGAAATGGATGTCGAAATTCTAAGATGGTATCTAATGGCATCCACATCATCCATGCAATTCAGGTATTAGAAGTCATCTAAGTGAATTGACAATATAGTTATGGGGTCATAGAGGGTGAAAATGGACTTGGGTGGGTTAGAGATAATACCAGTCCAATTGAATATGCAGAAGAATCCTCTAAATCCATTTTGGATTGGTCATATGAAATTCACATCAGGTTCCAGAAATCCAAATTTTAGATCCATGTTTTAAACATCAAGAAACTTATGAGAATTTGCACAACTATGTTACTGCAGCAAAAGGAGTCCCTCTTTCAACAAGCTTTAGAAGTGCATTAAATAGTTATATCTCATTCATCAATTCTTTATCAGACTAATTGATTAAGTTAAACAAAATGAAATGTGATACCTATATTTAAGAGGGTGAAATATGTCATTCATCATGTTGAATTCAAATTAAGATAAAAAGAGGTAAAACTTGTTCAAAGGTAGCTAGTAATCAAGAAAACAATCATTGTTGAAGTTCCATCCTTCACTACAACTTATTGCATACTTTGTCAAATTAGTCAAAGATTAAAGAATCCATCAATACTAACATTGTTTACTTGAGCTAGTAATTCTTAAGTTGAATAGGAATCATCTTGATAAGCATTTTGATATCATCCATGTTGCATGTTATACAGACAATCTTGGTGAGTAACAAGTTACCCTAATATTCATCTGGCTAACATGGACCCTGGTATTACTAAGACTACAAAAACGAGAAGAACTCCAACATTTTCATTAACCTTGAGAAAGAAGCAAGTGGGTTGTCAGACATATATGAAAACCAACCATTTGGCATTGAATCAGTGTGCGTAAAGACAGCGAGAATGCTAGCACAATGAGTTAAAAATGGGGAGAGAGGATAGAAAAATCAAACAAGGTTATAATAAAAGAAACTAAGAACTTACTGTCTAGAAGGCCATCAGTCCCCATCAACTTGCCCCATTAAGGTAATGAGCAAGGGGGGATCCTAGACCTTAGACCATCCAGGTGTACGGACATTGATGACCCAGTGCCTTGTAGTTGTGGAAGAGATTGCAAAGCTTACTCAAGCACCAAGACAAGAGCCAATTCGAAAGATCTTGAGAATTCTCGTCGAGATTGAAGGTTTTTCTCTATTGACCTCTTCAGCAAGTGAAAAATAAGTTAAGGCTATTTCATAAAAAATATTACCCATATTAGAAAACATTCTCATGTCCTACTGGATAACTACATGTTTTGAGGCATATTCTCAACATGGGCACCTTCCTTCTTATAAGAACAATTACTAACAATTGGTTTCTATTTAAAGGCATTAATCATGAATCATATAGCTTCCTTGACAAGGAATGACCACTAATATCTCTACATAAGATGAAAATAAAAGTTGGTCTACATTTATAAGCTACCAAAAACAAATTCATCTATCTGCACATCCAACTTAGCACTCTCATTTTTGCCGCACTTATATTATGAACACCTTGCTTCTTCACAACCCTACCATACAACTTGGATAGCTGTATAAACTAACATCTCAATCTAATAAAGCCATCAAACAAGAATAACCTCATTAAGTATCTAGATTTTAGCTAAATATGAACAATTTTGTTTATCTATAAAAGAATTCTCTCTTCAAAGGTGCTAGGTCCACTTTGTATAATAATGTTTTAAACTAGATTCTTTTGATTTTCATTTATTGTTAAGTTTTCTTTAATGCTTTGATCCCCCCTCCCTTTACAAGTTAGTTACATACTCACATTTCCAACTTGAGTTAGTATGTAGATGCATTGTAGTAACTAGAGCTAGATCCTTCTACAAATTAAAGCAATAGACCCTCTTATAAATTATGTATTATACTTGATCATCGTAATTATGAATAATGCTAACAGGCATATGTAGCCATACCAAAATTCTATGGTATCTAGGAGAACCAATGGGTGAAACAAGTCCCTAAGAACTACATAAATACAAACAAAGAAGCATGACAAGGCACCTTAAAGACCTAAGAAAGCACATGTATTCCCTTTGGTTCAGTTGTTTTACCTTGAAGTTAAATTGTATACTTTCCATCATATTTTGTGCCTAAATCATTAAGAGAATTTGCACAATGTGGGTCAAACTAAAACATTCAGCCAATGTGCTACTGGAAAGAGTCAACCTAACTTTTGATCCTTAAAGTTTCAGGTACAATCTACCTAATCCCTTAATCGTGCAATGGAAATTGAAAATGAATAAAATAAATGTGTCAGCAGTAGTAGCAATTCCACTTCGACAGTAGTGACTTCATCACAACAGAACATATTATCATCATATGTTGACATCCACATCAGCAATAGTAATTCTAACAACTTTGAAGCATCCTCTTTACAATTTTCGTAAGGTTTTCTTCCCATATAAATTTAAGAGATCAAAATATTTTGCACTGATATGTGCCAGGAAGTATGTTCAAAATATTGGTTAGACTTCTGTATTTAAGAAGAAGATATTATTATAATTAATCTATAACGCTACTTAATTTAGCAATTGACTTCCCATTCTCAGGTTTAATGGACCAACCACTTCTATATTCATGACAGGGATTGTTCTTCTAGCAGTAAAAACTTACAAAAGTAATAATATCAAATATGTGATAAAGGCTAAGTAGTTTTAATGACCAAGGAAGATGACCTTAGGAATATCAACTGCCAGACTGTAGGAAGAAATAAATTTGAAAACTTGCCTCAATATAGCATAAAAAAAGAGTTACATTCACAAGTCATAGTACATTACACCCCAAAATAAATATACTATCATGAAAAAATATACATTCATGAAATACATATCCTGATAAAGCTAATTGTAGTTACATAACTAAAAGCTAACTGTAATTTTTATTGTACCACATTGGAATAATTGAATTCCTAGACAATATCATATGATAGTCAACAAGAAAAACATTCAAAGAATGTTCAAGTAGCAAACTAGTTTCCTGTTGAGCTGACATGCAAATCAATTGTTCAGGCCTAAGTGTTGTTCTTGAAGTAGTAAGATAAAAAAAACATATATTTTGTACATAATGTTTTTATGTGTTAGTGATGAAATTTGAAAACAATGAGTATCTAGGACCTTCCATAATCAAAATTTTAAATCGCCATGTTATCTACTATATTAAATTAGTGGATTTGAGGAGAAAGAAACCCTAGCATGACCGGAGGAGGCGGCGACATCCCTAGAGAAGATTACCCAGACGATGGCGACTACCTTCACCCAAGCCCCGCCTTCCAAGTCCCAATCCGCAACATGGGCATCAACTTGAACTTCTCCTCCCCGAGGCAACAGTCCACCATGCCCACTCAGTGTAGAAACGCCATGGAAGTTGACTCAGGAACCCTAGCGTATGCTCAATTTCCTGACCTTCCAAGCAAGAATAAAGGCATGATGCCCATGCCCATCCCTGCGCAGCAACGCCCTTCATACAGAGACTCTATCGGAAAAAACATGATTGATGATCATGGCTATATTTGTATAGACCCAGAGGATAACAATACTATCTTAAGACTTGACAATATCATCTTCACCTCTGAGAATGGTATGCCGTCCTTCGGACTCAAGAAAGATGCCCACAAAAACCTCCTAAAGCCATAGCAATTCACTATTGTCATGAAACTTTTGTCCAAAGAGATCGGCTTCCTAACCCTACAAGATAGAATAAAATTGATGTGGAAACTGAAGGGATGCTTCAACCTTATTGATCTCTCAAATGACTTCTTTGTAGTCCAATTGCAGAGAGAAGATGAATACATCCACGCGTTGACAGGAGGTCCTTGGACATTGTTCGGGTCCTACCTCTCAGTCCAACACTGGCATCCTGACTTCTCACTGGAGTCCACGTCACCCCCAAAGCTCGGGGCTTGGCTACATAGCCCCAATCTACCCATCCACCTTTATAAAGAAGTTCTACTTTCAGAAATCGGTGATCACATCGGCAAGACCATCAAGGTCGACCTCAATACACTATGTCAATGCCAAGGATGCTTTGCTAGGATTGCGGTCGAACTGGACACCTCCAAACCTCTAACCCTACAGGTTATGATCGAGGGCAACCATTATAGGATAGAGTACGAGAACATACCGTTCATCTGCATGTACTACAGCTGAGTGGGACACCTAGAAAAGGACTGCTCCAAGCAGATCACTGTAGAAAAAGAGGTGAGAAGAATAGAAATGACATGTGATGTCCCCATCCAGCCGCCCCCATCACCAGTCCAGGGGTTCACGGATTACATCCATGCCCAACCCATATAGCGCAAGCAACGAGGCAATAAGGCAGTTAACCAGAACCCACCAACTAATTCCAGCAATTGTTTCTAAACCCTAGATACCCATGATGAAGAAGACGACACTACTGGGGTCATTGACATTGATAATCTGGTCAAGCGGATAACTAATGGGATCGACTGGAAGACAAGGAAGAGGAACACCAAATAGAACAAGGAGCAATCCAGCAATCACCCAGGCGTGAACAAATAGCAGTCAGGTCCTCCAACAAACACCAATCAAGTACCTCATACTCACACCATGAACGCACAGATGAATTCTAACCACACTGTTGTGAATCTGACATGAGACACCCTCCTTGCTGGTAGAACACATGAATCACACCCTTTCATCACCACACCCTTCTCGTTGGGCGACATGTCCAGCTTGGACATACCCTTCAACCCCTACCGCAGTCCAAGGCACAACTTAGTTGGAATACACCTGAGAAACATGAAGCTGATCCAATCGGGGGGTACCTCTAATTCGTCTAACTAGAAGAGGACCAAAACCTCTCTCCTTCCCAACATTGAAGATGAAGCCAGGACGATGGGCACATAAACCTTGGTTGAACCTAATAAATGAAAGTTATCACTTGGAACGTACAAGGTGCCTGTGACAAAGACACCCAACTCGTGTCTAAGGACCTAGCTATGAAATATGACATCTCGATACTCTATCTCCTAGAGACTAGATGTAGCGGCGACATGGTTGTGGGTATCATAAAGAAGCTGGGTTTTATGCACTCGCACAGAGTCAAAGCTATTGGTTACTCGGGAGGCACAATGTCAACTTGTAAATCCTTTTCTCACACAAGTAATTCATCCTTTGCAAAATCTAGGACTCCTTATTCACCTTCATCTACGCTAGCACAACAAGAGGAGACTGCAAACTCCTATGGAATCACCTCTGTGCTATGGCCCTCTCCATCACTGATCCCTGGGTGGTGATGGGGGACTTCAATGTAGTCATGCATCCGTCTGAGAAATTTGGCAGTAACACCTTTGACACCGCCAATAACAGAGATTTTATCAAAGCTATGGAATCCCTCTCTCTCTATGACCTAGGGGCCTCTGGGGCTCGAACCACCTTCAGGCGGGGACTCCTCCACGAGCGTCTTAATAGGGTGTTGGTGAATAGGCCCCAGATTGACTCATCTATAAGTACAGATGTGGGAGTTCTCGAGAAGAACCATTCAGACCACGCTCCTATATTGGTCTCATGCATCCAACAACCCTCCATTCACAAGATCCTACCAATGCACACCTCCACCAGATGGTACTCAACCCCGGGATATGTAGACTTCTTCAAAGAATCTTGGCTCCTGGAATAAGACCTCAAGACTGCAAATGCTAGTTTCCTCACCAAAGACAAGCAATGGGACTCTACTAAAAGGAAAACTGACAAGAAGGAGAAGGATAGGCTCTCGAATAAGATCTAATGGAATCAGATGAACCTAGCCATCCGGTTCAACCATACCATTGCACAGGAAACAATCAACCTGCATAGTCAGCTTGACTCAATTCTCAGACGTGAGGAGGCTGAGAGCCAACAAAGAGCAAAATTTGAGTGCATTAAACTGGGTGACAATAACACCCATTTCTTCCACTCTCTCACTAAAGCAAGAAGATGGAGAAAGAAGATAACATGTCTCAAGGGCGATGATGGCGAATGGATATCCAATGATTTGGAGATTAAGCTGCTCATCCTCTCCTTTTCAAATGTGTATAAGTAAGCGAACCACGTACTGAGAAGGGAAGTGTGTCCCTCCTTCCCGGGCTTATTTGCACCCCTCTCACTGGACCAGCAAGCCATGCTAGTGGACACTCCCCAAGAGTCTGAAATCCATACGGCCCTACACTCTATGTCCCTGATCAAGGCCCTAGGACCGGATGGGGTAGATGTCACCTTCTACCAAAATAATTGGAATTCTTTGAAACAACAACTTTGTAATTTTGTTCAGCTTCCTTTTCGAGTAATGTCTTGCCCCCCAATTGGACTGACTCCCTCATTATTCTCATCCTGAAGCTTGCTGCCCCTGAGACCTGTTCTCAATTCTGCCCAATATCTTTGAACAATGTGTGTTCTAAGTTATTATCCAAAGTGCTTGCCTCCAGAATCAAACCTCTTCTGAGTGATTGGATCTGCCCCCATCAATTGGATTTCATACCAGGGCAAAAGATATGTGACAACACCACACTGGTCCAAGAAGTAGTCCATTTCATGGAGTCGAAGACAAGAAGGAAGAAGTTTCTAGCCCTGAAGCTTGATCTTGTGATATCCTTTGACAAATTGAGCTAACACTTCATTCATGACACGCTCACTAGAACCTTCCTGCCAGCGGTTATCATCAAAACCATCATGCAGATTATCACCTCTGGGAATCGTCAATTCTTTGGAATGGAGGCATTGTTGGCTCCTTCAAACCTTCTTTCGGAGTGAAAAAAGGTGATCCACTATCACCTGACATCTTTGTTCTATGCCTAGAAAGACTCAACCAACTCATTGCTCTAGAGGTCGCCAATAACACTTGGAAGTCCATCATCATCTCGAAATCTAAGACCTGTATCACCCATGGTAGCTTTTCTGACGACATTTTTCTATTTGGTGAAGCTTCTCTACACCAAGAAAAGGTTATAAAATCTGGCCTCAAAAGGTTCAGGGATGCTTCTGGCTTATTTCTGTCGCACAACAAGTCCACATTGTTCTTTTCCTTCAACACGCCTAGGGGCTTGAGGAACACAATCTACATGAAGCTTGGGATCCAGGAAATGAGGAATCTAGGTCACCATCTTGGGGTCCCAATCGTCCACAAAAGGAAGAGTAAGGAGTTATTCCTCTCACTCATCGAGAAGATCCACAATCAAATAAATCAATGGCAGAACAACCTCCTTTCTCTAGCAGGAAGGACCACACTGGCAAGATATGTGTGGCAATCACAAGCTTGCTACATTAAGCAATCCATCCAACTCCCTTTGTCCATCTATGAGAGAATTGACAAATCTATATGGAACTTCGTTTGGAATGGGAATTCTAACAAACACCTTAATCTTGTGGCCCAGAAGCATGCCACGAAGCCTAAGGATCGTGGAGGCCTGGCCATTAAGGGAACCAAGGACTTCAACATTGCCCTCCTGATGAAGATGGCATGGACTTTCATTCAACATCATTGTATCCCATGGGTGGACCTCATGATAGGAAAGTACCTTAGTAGGGGACATCCCAGCACCAATGACTCTCATCCCTGGCACATTATCAGGAGCCTAACACCTTTTCTTCTCAACAACTCAAGATGGATTGCCATCTCTGGCCACGACACTCTCGTCTGGTCGGATGAGTGGGTTGGTAACGGGCATACACCTTCCATCAAGACGAGCTTGTACATCCTGGAAGACCTCCTCGACCTCAATGTATCTAACATGGTCAAGGAGGATGGAAATTGGGATGCTAACTTCATCCAGTACTGGTTCAATAATGAAACTATGTAGTCCATCTTGAACATGCCTACACCCAATGACTCCTATGGAGTAGACAAACTCATATGGAAGTTAACATCAAATAGAATGTTTTCAGCTAGCTCAGCCTACACCTCCATAACTCAAGCAGATGAGGAAGATTTGTCGTTGTTCAAGGCCATCTAGGCCATTCGAGTTCCACATTGAATCAAAATCCACCTTTGGCTCTTGCTCCATAATAGACTCCTCACGAACACCCTAAGAACCCACAAGAAGATGACTAAGGACCTGAAGTGTCCCGTATGTAGTGACATAGATGAGGACTACCACCACGCCATAAGGGACTGCAATGCAGCTAGAATGACCTAGACCATGCTCCTTCCCCCTGACGCACATCTCTTCTTCAAGAAGCAAGATGTCCACTCATGGATCGAGTATAACCTCAATGGCCTCCACCAAGTTCCTGATTGGGACATGAAATTCACAATGGCCTGCTGGAAAATTTGGAAGAACCAAAATTCTCACATCTTTGAGCACAAAACTATCCCTCCTTCGGTCCTCACTGTCCAATGCTTGGTCAAGGCCTCTGTGATTTCCCAAGTCTTGTCTCACTCTCCGTCTTCCTCAAATTGCAACTCAGAAGACATTGGGCCCGATCCTTCTCTGACAATCCAATCATCTGCAACTATCATCCATGTTGATGCTACCCTCTCAAGAAATACACATTCTATGTGCACTTGCGCCATCGCCAAAAACCACCTAGGAATATGGATAAAGGGATCTTCCTGTGTCTCCCCTGGCTTAGATGCCATGGAGGGGGAGTTGAAATCTATCTTACATGGCACGGAGCTTGCCTTCCTTAACAACCTCTCTGAGGGATTGATTGTCTATGACTCCTAGAACGCAGTGCAATGGGTTACCAAACTAAAGAAGCCCCCAAACAAATACCTTACTCTCACCTGAAAGATCATTAATTCTCTAAGGTAGGCCAAAATCGTGAGAGTGGTACACCAGAAAAGAAACCAGAACAAGCTCACTGATGCTTTAGGCAAAGTTCTATTTAAAGTAACCCTCATCACCTATGAACTGGAATGAATGTCCTTCTCATATCCAACATTTCTATCATTTTGATCTCCAACTTTTCCCCATCCTATTCAATGTAGCTCCTTGATGTAACTAGTTTTACCAGTATCAGAAAAAAAAAACTATATTAAATTAGATCATAGTTGTTTGGCTAAGTTATATATGATGCCACTTGATAATCTACTTCAGTTTGAGTGATTTATAAACCAAAGGATCAGTTCATTTTGTGGTTTCATCTCACAATAAACTCTCCCCACCCCATAATACAAACGTAATTTACCTAAACGTTATTTCATGACAATTTTAAGACTATCTTGGTGTCATTCAACAATTCATAGTTCATGGAGTCTACAGATACTGTGAATACAATTCAGAAAACTTGTGTTCATACTTGGGAAAATATATGTGTGCAAAGTAATACATGTATATCCTTGAAATAAAAATGTAGATATTTCTACATATTGCAAAGATTGAAGTCGGCTACTATGATGACTAGGAGTCAAACAAGAAGGATGGCTGAGAACTGCCATGAAATCATTCTGTTCATTAACAATTTATAGTAGGAATGTATGTTGACAACGTGCATATGACTCATTTTCAGTGGAACATGACAGTTTATTTATTCATGTATTACTAAACACAGGCTATCAGTTCTAAACACAACAAGTAAAAAGATGATTGGCATGGCTTTTCATGTTTACAGTCTTAGTTAACAATGACTTTAAAAAATCATTTGTCTTTATCGTATCTGTATTAGAACTTAGTTGTGTCACTGTGCATTCATAGACATTGTTTGACTCATAGATGTTGTTTGAAATTATTTTTCTCCTCTTCATTGGGGAGAACTTTATAATAAAAGGTTCATCCTTTCAAATGAAAATGATTCTATCTAGTGAGTTCCACTATCGAATCTATTATAGTGGTCAGTGTTTAAAACCATGGGATGTTGTCTGGAAGAGCTAATCTTCTAAACTATCCACCAAAATCACCTTGTGACAAACTCACTCAACAGAAGGAAATGTCAAAGATACAACAATGGGTAATTATCACACGGAACAAAATATGTTGTAATATAGAACAATAGTTAAAATAACAGAACAGAGTAATAATAGATATTTCAAGACTTGTAACACCATAGATCACTTTGATGGTGTACTACTAAAGGAATAGGCCATTGTTTTCTCTTCCATAGATCAGCTTTTGGAATCTCTTCCAAGTTTCATGAAATTCATCATTTTCTTTTGGGCTGAAGCATGTAATGTACCTTCTCATTTAGGTTAACTCAGCAATAGGATAAAACTTCTTCAGAAGTTCATTCTTATTTTCTCCCATGTGACAATCACTATCTTTGAAGAGTACCACTTCTTCACCTTATTCCGAATAGAGAAGGGGAGCATGATGATATGAATAGAATCATAAGTGGCTATATGATTTTTGAAAGTAGAGCAATTTAAAAAAAAAGCATGTGCTTGTACAATTTTTATTTTCAAACCCATAGAACGTGAAGTGAAATACAAGAAGTGTCGGCGGTATTGAGAACTTCTGCCCTAGCATCTGATCCACCCTAGTGACAATTGGAAAAGTGTAATTCCAAAGAATAAAGTTGTCATGAACCGGCTTGGGATGTGAAGGAGGATCAAGTGGTACATCCTCAGGGCAATGTCCTTCACCATCTACCATCTCAAACTCTTCATGCTGATGTCATCTTCATCCTATGTCAGGGTCTGGTAGGAGAAAGTCAGTAGAATAAGAACGATGCAACATCATGCAACACTTCACATACAAAAGGCACAAGTAAAACACGTAGGTGTGTATTATTGTGAAACATAGTTCAGGAAGATACATGCATGTATTTTAACCATAAATGAAAAAACCATGCATGAATGTCTTATGGAGAAGTGTAGCATTGAAATGTTAAAACAAGAAGTATTAAAAGAAGGAAAAGAAGATGCATAGGACAATTTCACTTCATTGGATATGTTGATATTCTTAGGGAGCCTCTTGTCATTTTCCCACATCTAGTTTGACATATGGAGACACAAAATGGAGTTACTCCAGCAGATGGATCCAAGTCCTCTTGAAAGCATTGGCCTCACAATCCCTTTTGTTTCCAAATTTCTGATTGGAAGGATAGTACCTACTCACACATCCAGGGATCGTCTTTTCTAGTTGAGAGGCATAACAAATTATAGAGATAACTCCTATACATATTGACACACAAAAAAGTATATGATCTATCATTATGTTTGCATAAGAAGCAACAAGATGAAAGTAGTATACCTCTTTTCCTCAAATAATCTAAAATTGGAAGTTTGTTATGACAGGCTTCGACATATGTGACATATACATCTTTGGAGCTTTGCACATTCTAATCCACATAAAAGAACTAGATTCACTCCTCTATGCAATCTCAACCATTTGTTTTTTTTGGAAGAATTGGGTCTCTAGTATAGGTTTGGGCTAAGGCTAGATAGCTAGGTTACTAGCTAAAATGATCATGAAGATGAAACAAACATGGCACATGTTTTTGACTAGCTGGCATATCAGTGAGTGATATTCATAATATTTGTGATCAATCTCATAGATAAGCTTGTCTATAAATATATGATGAAAACAATAAAAAATAATGATTAGGAGAAAACCTCTTTCAAATATTGGAACTTCATATGTGTAAGGGACTATTACCAGTCACGTCACTAGTTTGACTTAAACTTAGGTATATCATAATAGGTTCATAGGTGTTGGTGATCACAAAATACATTTCCCTATAGATTCCTGTTATGACCCACACTTTTGAGTGTCTAAAAGGGCTTAAAGTCGCAGATCGTCAATCATAATTTCCAGGATCAGATTCATGAAATAATACAAAATAGTAAATAATTTCCATTAATGATCAAATATTTACATGTTTAGATAAAAATCCCCTCTTGGGAGTTACATAACTTTTAAACAGAATTACCTTTTACATGTGTGAAGATAAACCATTAAGACTAAACCTTCATGAGTAAATTGTAGTGTCTTCAACATATGTATCTATACCCTCATGTCCACGAATCAAGTATATGTGATACCTAAAACACCGACAAACAAATACGCGGTCAGTATATTACTATACTGGTACGTGGGTTCAAACAATAATCACAAGTATACAAATAAGCAAACATCTTTATAAGAAAATAAACTTATTTTCTTATTCTAACCCATATCTGGTCAACTACTTCAGGTGTAATCACTGTCCCTCCAGGGCTCGTGTGCATTACCCTTAAGATCAGTCTAACCCAGGGTTCAGAATACTATTATTTACTTTACATGATACTCATATGCACTTTATAGTTTGCAAGAACTAAATAAACAAGCAAGCAGTTTATTTGTCGTTCAATCTCATCGAGAAACATCGGTAATCTTGGAATTCGATACATGTATTCATAAGTGTAACCACGTACCTTATGTCATGTAGAAACCATGCAGAATATATCACATGTACTTTAAGAATGTATCCAAACATCCAAGCAACAAAGCATTCAATCTGACATATACATACTACATATGTGTCACCATGTATTCATGCTACATTAATCCTACCTAAAACTGCTCCTAAACTAGGGTTTAGGACCATCTCATGTTTGGACTAGGGATTAGGGCTACAAACCCTAATTCCATCATATTATGGTTTCTATGATTACCACTCAATCATCCATGTTATGTTAAACCCTGATTAGCATCTTAAGCATATTAAACTATTCGTGACACCTAAATCACATTTCTAGCATTATGATCATAGCAAGATGTCCATATTGGTTTTAAAACCCTAAATAGCAAGAATAAGATTATAAATCTAGAAACGTCAATTATTCCTCATTATACATGACAAGATCAGGTATTAACTCCACATAAATGAATCTACTTAATTAAGCATCAGGTTAAAGGAAATCGAGGTCTTCCTTTATATTAACTACATTTTAACATGTATTACATATACTTTTAGAACAGGAAGCTTAATTAGACTCATATTGTATTTTATTCAGGTTCCCCTCGTTCTCCCGATCATTTTGATATGTAATTTCGATATTTTTGGACTATCCTAGCATTTATTAAGAATTACACAAAAATCAGTGAATTTACCTTAATGTGTTGCCACATGTCAGATTTTCATTGGGCAGTGTAACCCCAACTCAGCACCTTGCTGGGTGCAGATCTGGTCTTGGGCCGACCCTAAGCCACCCAGTTCAGAGGATGACTCGCCTTCCTATTTCTTTCCCTGACTCTAACCTTTGTATCATGTCGAGGTTCCTTTCACGCAAACCTGCTGCTGGCACGCCGACGCAACTCATAGGCGCCTAGCCATGGTGTCTGAAGGTGGAGCGACCTTGCTTCATCCATCATGTCCATCACCACAGAGCATGTTGGAAGTTCATGGATGAAGGGCTTTGACCTTCCTTGTGCAGCTCAAAGCGACGACTAGGATTCTTGGGTCCATGGTCGTTTCGCACCACTGCGACCACACCTACTGATGGCGGCCAACTTCAGACCCCCACCCCTGGTCGTGGTGATGCAGTTCCTCCTTCATGGGGTGAGGACGTCCTTGTTCTAAGGTGGAACCAACACTTGCAAGTTCGGATACCACCGACAGTTCATGGCCAACCCCCCCACGCTCTGCCCTACATCGACAACGCACAACCGCGTGGGATCATCCTGGTGGTCGCAGGCTGCTTTTAGTAGCATCATCGGCCTGTAGCACCCCATCTGGCGCCCAACCTACCAACGTCCAAAGAGCCAATGCCCACCACCGCGCCCTTGCTCATGAGTGTGGTATTGCTCTGGTCGGCAACGCCGTCAGGTGGCTTTTCCTCTCAGCCTACGCCCATAGACACAGGGTGGCATCCTGACTAGTCGTTGCTCCCTCTCCCCTACTCCCTACTCATCGAAGCAAAGCAGGAATCGGGTGCAGTCCCATGTCATCTGTTGTTGAGGCAACGTTACATGACGGTAGGAGGAGCAGACTCGCTGTCTTTCTCACATCTAGAACGCCATTGATTGATCATCACAGAGTTGTAGATCCTAGGCCAGGAAGGGGAAAGACATGCTAGGTTTCCAGATCGGTGAAGGGTTCCTCGTGTGCAACCGAACTGGTGGTCTGTAACTCTTTTCTAGTTCTTGCCTTTTCAAGGCATCTCATAGACAATAGATGGAGGATGATAGTTCTAGGGTCCTCTTTATATACTTCTTCATATACATGTTCAGGAGGAACCCTAAAGTGTACTACCAGGAAAGGAAAGTGGGGAGGAATAGCTATCCGTCTAAAGAGGAAGCATGAGTCTTCCCTCTCCCAAACATATCCAGGATGGAGCCCAAGGCATACCACATTTCCTATTATGAAAAGTTTTTTATTAATCACCGACTTCCTCTCTACCTTATATTCTCAATTCTTAATATAAAGTCACCAAAAGGGCAACCACTCCTTCCTAATTTGGATTTGGCAAAAAGTCTTAAAGGGAATTATATCTCCCTTTGAAAAGCTCACCCAAAGCATTATCTTTATTTTACGGAAAGTTATGTATGCCTTTTTCAAGCTATATCGTGTAACCTGAGATAAACAAACCTTGCTTTTCTAGACATCCCATTGTAACAATGCCATTATCTCAGGGGATATTTATTTTCTCACAAATTTCTATAATTATCTTTCTTTTCTTTTAAACCATGTTTCCTATTTCCTTTAGGGAACTAAAGTATTGTTCCTTTATTTGACTTCCATGAAAAGCTGGATAATCTTTTAAATTAATCATCTAGTCCATCTATTATCTTATATTATCCTAGAAATCCTCTCATTATCTTAACTTGTAATTATCCTTCAACATACCAAAAAGGCAACCCAAGGTAACATTATTTGGTATCCCAACCATTGTGTTTCCAATAATGGAAAGATAAGTATTCTTTTAATTATCTAACACATTATTAACTTTATTCTCCTTTGGAAAATATTTATCAATATCAAAAGTCATTACTATTTATTAATGCATGAATTCCATTTATCTATTTGTCTTGTGCCAAAAGCACTTGTGCGACAAAGGCAATTAACATTACTATTCCACCAATAAAATCATTGAGGAATTATCAAATTAATTCATGCATCATATTTTATAGTTCAATTTTTACCAAAATTTGAGGATATTACAATTCCTATGAAATATTTACATATAGATATAAATGGGAAAAACAATACAAAGACTTGTTAGCTGGCAACATTATTGGCTAAGTAGAAGGTAGAACTAGGCTTTGAAAGAAAGATAAATTGAAATCAAACTTAAAAAATGAATAAAACTCATGAGCAAAATATGTATGTGTATGCAAAGTATGTTATGAGCATGAGTTCTTATACAAAAACCATATGTTGTTCTCACAAGCTCACCGAATATGAGTACAACTTAAGTTTGTTATATATCACGTGTGGCCTTGCAAAGTACAAGGGAGATGAGATATTTAGCAAGATCTTGCAAATATATAGAATCTGAGGAAAGAAGACACCTCATGGAATGATGCTTAGGGCTAAACATTAAGATACAAGATGGATGTTAAGAAGAACTCATTTCTGAATGTAGCAAGGGCTCCCCTTGAGGTGTTAATCATAATCTCATGTTGAGGATGATACTGGAAAGATTGAATTTTCACTAGATACACTTCGTCAAGACCACACACCTCTAAAGAAAATGTAGGGCCGTCACTGTTAAATTAAATAGAACTACATATCAAAAACAAAAATAGAAATCGCCTTAAGTATAATGAATTATGTATGAAGGCAGTATCATATAAATTCTCATCATCTTAACTCTTGTACCATCATCCCCAAGCCTCTATAGATCAAGACAAACATACAATAGCACCTTTCATTGCATGATTTGACGAACTTCAAGAACAAAGAACAAACTACAGGATGTATGAATCTATAAAATAGTAGAATTAAAGAGCATCTTTTTCAGGACAAAAAATCCAAATTCTATGAGGTATTCCTGAAAGGGTAGCATAATCAAGTAGAGTACATCAAAATAGGAATCTGATCAGGTATTAGAAAGACAAACTAAAGGATCAGATCAGTAGGTCCATCATTGCATCATTGCATTTGCATTTCACTAAGACTAAAAAAATGACAAACAAGATCTATCAATTCAAGAAATAATACTTCTGCTAACCAAGAACACAAGAAATAATCAAAGGCAAAAAGATTTGATTATAAAAGATTGACCATGTGAAGTATCAGTTGAATGGACCCATGAGGCTCAATAAATCAACTAATAGAAAAACATCAGTATCCCCATCTAATAAAAAGGCTCAGATCGACTGACATCATACATCATTTTCTCAAGCATTTTGGTTCAAGTCGACAAAATAAACAAGTGAAGTATCATTTTAAGACACCTGGATCCAAAATGAAACTCTAGTAAAACTAACCATGTCAAGTCTCAGTTTCAAACAACTGACTCCCATAGATCTCAGAAGGATACAAGGAGGGTTTAAATATGAACAAATGATATGCCTAAACTGGAATTGCATCTGGAAACTTGGTGCCCTAAATAAAAAATAACTGAAACGATCCAACAAGCTTCTGGTTCAACACTGGAGATTTCAAAAACAAGATCAACTATTAAAATATGGACTCATCCATTACAAAAAGAAGTCACTGGAAAGAACAACTTAGAGCCATGTTTATTTTGCTATCTAAAGCAAAACCAGAAGTAGAAGAAATTCTAGAATAACAAAGATTTCATATAGGGAAGATGGTCTCTCCAAAAGAAGGAAGATAGTCTTTCCCAAAGACAATTTTAGATGTAATTCTTATGTCTATACTCTAGCTTTTCTAGGGTGCTTAACAAGATCTACAATAACAAGCACGAGTTCATACAGAAATTAGCACAATAAAAATAGGGCATACCAAACTAAAATCAGTAGTTTGATATCACTTTAGTGGGTTTGAACTTGGTATCTTCTAAGTGGATTGCAGATTCTACAAAATGAAAAGTGCAGTATCTATGGAAAGCTACAATGGACTAGAAAGATTTTTCTGAAGGAGACACTGGGAGCTGGGAACTGAAACAAATTATTTTGGTTGCAGTGATAAAAAAATTAGTTTTATCTACCAATAATACACTATTTAGTATATAGCGTATTGCTAGCCAGTATATTCTGGCGTGAACCATGATGTACTCATTCAAGTATGGCTTAGTGTTTTGTGTGTCTGCAAATAAGGAAGTGATAACTAATATTTCCTCTAAATGTTTTTGATATCATGGTCCTAATTTCATTATAAAAGGGAGAATGTATGATCCCACATGAATCAAATTATTTCCCTTCGGGTCTCTATCAATTATTTCCCTTGATGTGCTAAAGCTAATTACATTAGCCTAGTGTGTGATTTCATTACATAAAACAATTTTTATATAGGGAAAAATGCTAGAAAAATAGAACATCTTCTGCCTAGTATCCACTCCCCTAAAAAAAGGATCAAAAGAATCAACCAATAGCCAAGGGGACCCCTTTACAAATTAGCAACAAACAGTAAACAATTCCAAAAACATTTTGTGTCATTATGCAACATTTGATAACTGTTGCAAGCTTCCCATTAGCTCTTGGAGAAAATATTGGTAAGGGAAATGTTGTAAAAACCTTTAGGTATAGTTTAGGCCCTTATATAGAATTTACTTATCACAGGAACAAAGAGAAAAGACAAAATCTGGACAGACTAAATAAGCTTTAGTCATGTAGCATCTATGATGTGGTCACAATAATTAAGGTGAGCTCCTTAAAGCAAGTAGAATAACATTATATGGTACCAAATTGATACCTGAGTTGCAATTTCACTAGTAGAGTCTGAACTGCCCTCTGTGTGGCTCTAGATAGTATAGTGACAAACTAATATTAGCATCTTCATCCATGGCCAGATAGATAAGGACCATGGGGTTTCCACACAACTTTGTGCTGATTTTAAATGGGCTTATGGGCCAGGGAGACTAATTTATTTATTATTGGGGAAATCCATCGTGCATATGCAATATCGGGGCAGAACAGGACATGAACAACATAGATGGAAGAGTCTAGCTTGTCATTAGAAAAAAATGATATAACATGTACCTTTTGTTCTTATGGTTCATACATGGGGAGGCATCGCTTCCACTAACATCGTTGGAGAAATCATGTTTGCCTTTGTGCTGATGTGCTTTGCAACCAAACTACTCACTGAATGGAGTATCGATTGATGAAACATTGCAGATCCCAAGGGAGTAAATGAATATTCTATAAGGAAATTAAAAGGGCACTGATGAGAACAATCAGTGAGGGAAAACAACAGTCACCAAAAAATCCTCTACTCACGCACATCGACGACCAGCACCACCCTCAGAGGCGCCGACGGATCAGTACTCTGTCACCGTCACTGGAGATGACTTCACCACCTCCATAGGCGACACACACCAGATTTCCAAATTAGATACCTCATGTGATTGCCCACCGGCACTAAAGAAGCCACACCCTTCTACATCCATCACTCCTTCCATGCTCATGAAGGGAGAACTCCTCAACGTCCCTGCCGATGAGGTCAAGAGGAAGTTCGGGAGGATGTAGCTGACATCACCTGCTACGATATCACATCCAGTGACTGACTCATCTGTCTCTTCCATGTTTCCATCATTGTCACCTTCTTTACTGGCGAGTCCGGTGACGGGATAAGCACGGGATCAATAAGAACAAGAGGGTGGAAGCACTGCTATAGTGTGATAATGAGGAAAGATTGGTAGGAGGACAACATTGTGTGTTCTAGGGGTGCGGGTG
Source organism: Alisma plantago-aquatica (assembly GCA_963693085.1). NCBI lineage: Eukaryota > Viridiplantae > Streptophyta > Magnoliopsida > Alismatales > Alismataceae > Alisma > Alisma plantago-aquatica. Next base: position 224,391,380 of record OY856414.1, on the reverse strand, counting down.
ACTACTGATGCAACAAAATGGGGGGAATGTGGGAAAGAGTGTTTCCATGTGTGTGAGCAAAAGAAAGGGGTTTCATTTTAAAAAAATGTGGGTTGAATCCTGCAGATGCCTTTTAGAATGAAAAAAGAGAGCAAATGGATATTTGAAATGTAGCTTGTTTTGTAGTTATTAGTTCAACCCATAGTTAGCTATACTTGCTTTGTTTGCACTTGTAAAAATTTATAAAGAGAAGTATCTTTTAACTACATACAAAGTATATGCCATCAAATTAAATGTAGTTAGATCATAGTTTTCTCATAGTGATTCTTCTCTTACACCATCTAATTCCTCCTTCGTATAGGGAGTATGTACATCTAATAACTTTCCACCTATACTAAAGTCAGTTTTAAACACCTACAAAGAGAATGACGTATATATAAAATTAATAATATATAATAAGATTAATATATTTCATATTATCAAATGAGACTATATATAATACCTTATGTATAGTATCAATTTCCATTGCGGAATACTTGATGATTAGGTCCATAAATTGCATCACATAGTAGGCACATACCCATCCGTTGTCTTGTGCAACACACTATAAATTGAAACATACAAAATATTCAAAAATACAAATAAGCACAGTTCACATAAATAATATATACATTGGAGTCAGGAAATTACTTTCACATTCTCCCAAATTAGTGACTGATTCTTTTTTTTGGGGACCTTTCCTCCAGCTTTTTTGAACTCTTGTAAAGACCTACATGTTAATGTAACACATTAAATTTCATAATTAAATATTAATGTAATAAAAAATGTTAACAAATACAAAAATATGAAATATTTCTCGTGGGAATAATGACCTTTTCATTATGTGTCCATATAATGTATTCAATTTGTTCCCTGCAGGATCTAGATAATAGACAGTGAACATCTTAGGAACAATAACTTGTAACTCCCAATGCCTACCACTACTAGTAAGAAAGTTAAAAATTAATAACTCAAAATCCACAATAAAAATGTAATTTTCATAAGTCCAAATTATGAGCAAAGTAAACTGACTCGACATTGAATGGAGCTATTATCACCGTCTTCTTATTTTTACCAAAATATTCAAAAGCAGCACAAAAGTATGAAGTAACTGAAGAAGGGTCTGTATCTACAAGACTAATCAAAGATGGAACTAAAAATCCCACATGAGAAAATGCAAAATCTATACATATCATGTGTAAGTGGCTGCAAAACATGTATTACGTATGCATTAATATATAAGAAACTAGATCAACGTATATAAAACAAGGTATATGGATGTATAAACAAGATATCACCATATCCACAACTCTATCATAGATGTGTTCAACCAATCATAATGAAACAACTCCAAAATTTCTTCTATAAATATCTTGTTTTCATGTGATTGACTTGCATTAATACCTATGCATTAATACATATGCAAAACTTGTATAAATAGATTGTTATCGTATGATTGTCCTACAACATCCTCCAGAATTGTAACATTTATAGGGCAATTTGGGTCATGCTTGTCGATCCATACTGCCATACCCCTACAATTAGGACCTAATGAGGCATGTAGGTCCCTTGGAAGACAACTTGGTAGTTGAGGAGGTGGAGGCCGAGATGTAGCGGGTGTCATCGTTTTGACCTGTATATATAATTTCAGATTGATTGAATCATATATACACACTAAAAAATTAATGTAATGTAAATTTACCATACAATATTAGTATGGGCGACATCCACTTTGGGCCACATTATCACACCGCCTTCTGTCTCACCAAGCATTTCAACATCTGGGTGGGCATATGGCAGTGGAAGATCCCTCCAATCAGGGAGTATACATATCAGGATCACATGAACCACACCAGCTGGTACTGGAGTCCCGTGACATATGACCCATGGAAGGGCTGGGTAAGCATGTGCCTCTACAACGACATATTCTTGACTTTTTAGTCGGCATGGCTTGACCCCCTACAAATTTACATAAAGCATTTTATATGCATATATACACAAACATATCATCTTGAAAAGACTAGCTACTATGTCATAAAAATACTTATAGAGGATGTGCTAGGTGGTGGGTCTACAAGATTACTCCCAACCTTTGCAATAGGAGTAATAGAAGCATGACACATCATAGGTACCGTCAGAGTGGCCATCTGAGATGCCTCCCACTTCACCATTGCTTCTTGGACTTTCCTATCAATTAATTCACCTACCTATACATGGATAAAAGAAATGACAACTATCGATAATTGAATTCCCTTTCGCAATAACATTCTAAAAAAATAATAGGTTACCTCAACTTGTGAAAGTCCCGCTTTTGGGACAGGTTTGCGCTGGGATGGCCCAAAGAATGCTTTGACGCCCACACCAGTGTCTGCACCCCTAACACGTCCAGGAAGCTCTGGGTTACCCAGAGCAACTGTCAGTTCATTACTTGTGCCCTAAGGGATGAACTTGCCTTCCTTCCTCTGCTCGTGCAGCTCCCGCTAATCACCATCAACATAAATTGATAAGTAAACGTAACAATACTCAATATTGATCGATTACAGAGTTGTTTTTTTACCATTTTTTCATCCGCCTCAGCAGTTGTAGGCTTCATTATATCTCCCTTCTTGTTTTTCCTCCCAGCTATCCACATAGCATGGTGAGGCAGAGGTGCGGGAGCAGTAGTAGAGGACTATGTAGTCTCCTGAGTAGCAGCAGGTTGAGCAGTAAACTCAGCCTGTAGTTTTTGGTGAATGCCTGCATATCCTCTTGGACCCATTGTGTGGTCGTGCACATTCAGTGCACGCCTTTCTTGTTGAGCATCGTTGATAGCCTAGTTAGTAAACATATTGATTTGGCTAGTAACACTAAAGGTTAATCTTCGATAGGTGAATACATAAGAACGTATATTAATTAAATTGGAAGTGGCACATAATACCTTGAATCCATCCATTTTTATTTGAGTAACAAACTCCTCCTAGTCTATGGGGTCTAGGTAGTTCCATTATTCTGTTGTTGTCTTCTTCCTAAATTTATTTTTTAAAGAGAATAAAAACAAAAATTATTAGTGTAGAATTAGTCAAATGATGATCAATGTCTAGAATTGGAAATCAATCAAAAACCTCTTCTCATATCCACATATGTAATCTCAGGTGAGATTGGTCCTATAGTTACCTAGGACCCTCCCACAGTGTTGCATCATGCATTTACAATGCAACTTTTCATCGAGATCAAATATGCTCTGCAAAATAGAATTGCTATTAACTAGTATCCTAAAAATTAGTAATCTACAAAAATAGAATTGCAAATAATAATAACTCATGCATAGTTCCTTCCATACTAAGTCTTTCTTCCCCTTAGGAACTTTATACCATGATTCTACGTTAGGACTACAATGGTTGTGAGTAAGAACCCCAAGATATGAAATAAATGAGTCGTGGTTCACTCCAACTGGATTTCCTGCATGATCAAAATCCACAGCCAGTTTGGGTCCATTACCCCTTTGCTATAGTAACTTATTCATCATTGTGATGCCCCTCATCAAGTGCCCCAATTTCTTCAGGAGGTACATCACCAACCTAAAATTTGACAAAAAACACACTTACATGATATAACTATAAATGAACATATAGATAGAAACCTCAGGGATATATTTTTAAAACATACATTGTGAGGCTGTGCATGGATGTCCTCACCCTCATGATAATCATTAGCACGGTCATCAGGAGAATGCTCAACCATCTAAAGGTTCACATTCACATTGTAAAGTTCACATTGTAAAGTAATTCACATTGTAAAGTAATTCACATTGTAAAGTTCTCATTGTAATGTTCACATTCACATTGTAAAGTAATTCACATTGTAAAGTTCACATTCACATTGTAAAGTTCACATTCACATTGTAAAGTTCACATTCAAAAAAATAAAACATATAAAAAATATAAACATGCATGCCTCTAATATTGCGATCTTTTATCAATTAACAATCCTTCATTGTGATCTTCGCGCACATACAAGTCATCATTAGCTTCAATATTTGGTGGTGTTGGCAACCCAAATGAGAATGGACTGGAGTCATCATACTTATCATAGTACTGTTCTTCATCTATAGAATATTCAATGAACTGTCTTTTACCATGAATAACAACCGACCATTTATCTTTTGCAGGATCATCAATATAATATACTTGTTTCTCATTGATGCCAATATGAATGGTTCACCCTTCTCGCCAATCTTTTCAAAGTTCACTAATGTGAAACCCAATTCATCCACTATAACTCCGTTGGTGTTATCAACCCAATTACATTTAATGAGTAGATTTCTGAAATCTACATAGTCAAACTCCCATATGTCTTCAATGACACCGTAATATGACATTTTAGCTTCACGTGGACTCTTATCCTTTGCACTTGCAAAAAACAATGAAGATGCTTGAAGGGTGACCCCACTATTTTAGACAACACTCTTATCATCTTAATGCTTTGTGTAATATGAGAATCCATTTATGTCAAACCCTTCATAAGACATAAAATTCAATTTTGGTTTAAATGCGAGGCATTGGATAGTTTTAGTAAGATTATCTGGTATTTGAGATAGTTGATGTAAGACTTTATCTTCAAACCACTTAATAAATGTTTTGTTATGCTCTCTAGCAAGCCACATTGAATTGGCTCGAGGATATTGTCTCTGGATGAAATTGGTATGTTCCTCGATATAAACACTCACTTCATTGATGTTGTGTAAAATATACAAGTGACCTTGTTCCAACTGCTCACAGCTGATTACTTTCATCTGTGATCCCAAAATTCCATTGCCAAAATGCTCCTCAATATTCTTGTCATTAACATGAGCGTCATTAGCACTCAGAAAGTCATTCCAAAAATCCATAACCTCTCTCGCCACATGACCCTCAATAATACTCCCTTCAGGCCGATAACAGTTTCGAACATCACCTTTAAAAATGCTCATGTATCGTTCAAAGGGATACATCCAATGTAAGAAAATTGTTCCCAACATTTTCACTTCCCTAGTCAAGTGGACAACAAGAGGTACCATGATATCAAAAAACGAAGGAGGAAAATACATCTGAAGCTGACATAGGGTAACAACCACTTCTCTTTGCAATTTATCGAGAGTATCAAGGTCAATAACTTTGTTGCACACACTATTGAAAAAGAAACACCACCAATGATTGCAAACCTTACATGCTTCGGAAATATGGATCGAATTACCATGATAATTATTTTTTCCATTAGAGTGTGACAATCATGAGATTTCAGACCTATCAACTTCAGATCTTTCATTGATACCAAATGTATGGATGTTGGATGAGTAACCCTGTGGCACCTTAACATTTACCAAGCATTCACAAAAAGCTTTCTTCTCCTTTCTCGACAACGTGTAACAAGTGGGAGGTAAGTATGTTCTCTGATCGCTACTAACTACTTCTATTAATTCTATCCTAATTCCCATTTCAAGTAGGTCCATTCTAGATTTTATCCTATCTTTAGTCTTACCTGGTATATTCAACAGAGTACCGATGACGCTATCACAAACATTTTTCTCAACGTGCATGACATTGATACAATGTCTGACTGCCAAAGAACTCCAATAAGGAAGATCCCAAAATATTGACTTCTTCTTGAATAAAGATTTGTCACTCCGTGTGGCCATCGTACATTGTGATCTCTTACCAAATTCATTAGCAAAGTCTTTTACTCTTTTATAAAGATCCTCCTCTAGTATAGGTTTAGGTACACTTTGTTCCTCATTCCGTCCATTGAATGCTTTGTGCAACCTACAATACAGATGGAATTTGGGAAGAAACCTTCGATGACCAAGATATACAGTCTTGTCGCCATGTTTTAGTCGTAATGAATCAATGTTCTTTTCACATATAGGACACACTTTTGATCCTTTGACACTATATCCAGACAAATTCCCATATGCTAGAAAGTCATTCACAGTGCAAAACAAAATAGCGTGCAAACAAAATGTCTCTCTTTGTGAAGCATCATAGGTCATTACACCTTCACCCCAGAGTTTCTTCAAGTCATCAATCAGAGGTTTAAGATAAATGTCGATATCATTTCCAGGTTCTTTAGGGCCCGATATCAACAACGACAACATAACATACTTATTTTTCATACACAACCAGGGAGGAAGATTGTATATAACAAGCATAACTAGCCAAGTGCTATGTTGGATGCTCAATGTCCCGTACGGATTTATCCCATCTGTATAAAGCCCAAGTCTTATATTCCTGACTTCTTCACCAAATTTAGGGTATAATAAATCAATCTTCATCCACTGTGGGGAATCAGATGCATGTCATAGGATCTCATCATTATTTTTCTTAACATTTGCATGCCACCTCAAATTCTTTGCATCTATCATATTGGCAAACAAGCATTGAAACTGTGGTATTATACGTAGATACCACATCACCTTGGCAGGAGAACTAGTTTTGGACTCCCCCGAAGTCGTCAATTTATACCTTGACGTACCACATTTAGGACAATCTTTCAAATCCACATGGTCCTTTTGAAATAATACACAATCATCTGGGCATGCGTGTATCTTCTTGGCCTCCATTCCCATTAGGCACAACAATTTCTTTAACCGGTATGTTGAGATTGACAACTTGTTACCTTCAGGAAGAATTTCTTTCAACAAAGACAACAATGACATGTTGCCTTTATCGCTCCATCTATTGTTAGCTTTAAGCTTATAAAATCTCAACACAGTGCTAAGATTCGTAAACTTACAACCTGTGTATAACGGTATCTTAGCATCATGCACAATGTTTCTAAACATGGGAGGTGGATCGGTGTGCTCTACCCCACAACTATCCAGCATCGCATCAACAATGTCTACTAGAACTGGTTCGTTCACATCTACGTTATCGAAGCCAATTTCTTCTTCCACACAAGCACTACTATCCACATCCACTGATTTTAGGTTTGAAAACTCTCCATGCCAGTTCCATTCTATATAGCCTTGTACAATCTCGTTGCACATGACATGACTTTTGATTTCTTCACCAGTGTTGACTTTCATGTTATTACCGCAATGCCTACAAGGATAGTAGAACCTATCTCTAGGTTGTTTCCTATGTTCCTCGACAAATATAATAAACCAATCAAGACTATAAATAAACTCTGGGTGCAGCGATTTGGGATGGACATCGATGATCTATCTATTCTATGATCAAAGAGAAAACAAGTATATATTAGAACAAGATTAGGGTCTAGGGTTAAAAGATTAGGGCTTATGGTTAGAACTTTAGGGTTTAAGGTCTTATATGTAATAAATGTGTACCACCTATCCCAGTCTTGAACACCTAATCTCACTAGTAAGTGTATAATGTGTATTGGGTTTTCAAGAAAATTTCGGCAACATTTCCCCGCTGTTCTCCAAGTACATATGTACTTGGAGAACAAACAGGGAAATGCTACCAAAATTTTCTTGAAAACCAAATACACATTATACACTTACATCATAAGTGAGATTAGGTGTTCAAGAACAGTCCCAAATCAGGGACTATCCAAGATTTACTCCTAATGAGTAAATCTTGGACGGGTTTTTAGGCCAACAAATACATGTATGTTGTCATTCTTATACCTACAATCCTAGTTTCATCATTCATATACTAGTTCTTCAAGTTAGGGTGATTATTGATGTCTTTAGAAGCATGATTGGAAATCTAGAGAAAAGTTCATCATTTACAATCCAAGCATGTCACGTAAGTGCATTAGAGTTCATCATTAAGCAAGAAGGGTGATTAGGATTCTAAATATACTCAACAAGGAAACAAGTTACCAATTTCATAGTTAGGATGGTAGAGATACCCTATGATCTAGATCTAATGGTTCATAATGAGCCTATGATAAAGTTACATCACTAGATGATTATATAATTCCAAAAGTAGTACACAAATAAATTCAAATGAGTAGATAACTAAATAAAAAATAGTAGACAAAAAATACAAATAAGTAGATGAATAAATACAAATTTGTTGATAAACTAATATAAATCAGTAGATGATCAATTAATTCCTGAATCAGTACATAAATAAATACAAATAGTAGATGAATAAATATAGATCAATTGATAAATAAAGTTAAATCAGTTGATAAATAAAGTTAAATAAGTAGATGATTAAATAATAACAAAATCAGTACATAAATAAACAAAAATCAGCAAATAACTTAACTAAAAAAACACCCAGCAGCAGCCTAGGAGTGCCTTGGCGCCGCCCAGAGGCCTAACTAAGATGGGAACCATGGCTTGGGACCCTAGGTGAATGCCTGGGCCACCTAGGCATGCCTAGGTGTCGCTTGAGTGAGGGTGAGCGCCCGTACCACTCAGGTCGGCGACAGAGGAGGGGTATACAAGTGGATAAGGAGGGGTTAAGCTTAGAAAAGGAGGGGTATAGCTTACTTTCTTAGGTCGGCGGCGGAGGAGCAAAGGATAGAAGAAGCGGGCGACAATAGGCAAACAACGGCAGGCAGCAGTAGGTGAGTGGAGGAGCAGCGGCAGCAAAGCAGCGGCGGCTACAATCACCAGAGGATGGGGAATAGTTGAAATCGGGAATGAAACAGAGAAAGGGGAAGAGTCTGGCTCGTGCGGGTGCTATTAAGTTAACAATAGGCGTCAGTTATTCAACACAACCAACACTTAAAACTTTAGGCATCAGTTATCACACAAAAACCGACACATATGTTCAATGATATTCGTCGGTTCCAACTAGAAAAATTGATGCCTATCTACATATGCTGACAAAAGAAATGTTCTTGAATTATGACCATAGTCGTCAGTTACCGTAGAAAAACTGATGCCAAAGGGGGGTGAATTTTTTTGTAGGGACAACATGTGAAAACACATCAGCATTAGTTATTACAAGATAACTGACAATAAAAGTGGGCCAAATTTTTGTCTCGCAAAAAACCTTTAGTCATCAGTTGATTTGTTAACAACCGACACCGTGTGTTAAATTTTGGAGGCAATTGTTTTCACCGGAAAATTCATATTTGGCGGTTGATTTTAGGCGTTGGTTGCTTATTGAGGAACTAACGCTAAATAAAAAGTGATACCCGTGTCTGGCCTCTCTTCACAGATAGATGTTGGTTTGTGTATTTAATCAACGTTTTCGGTTTAGGCGTCGGTTTCTTGGATACAACTGACACCTGTAAATGTGACGTTATAAATCATTTCTGTTGTAGTGGTTTCATTGGATACACAGAATGAGGCACGACTAGGTCGGGGTGGCTGAGGTGGTGGATCTCGGGTAGAGGTAGAGACAGGGGCAGTTGAGGCAGAGGTAGAGGGTGAAGCACTGGGTGTGGAGGAGGAAAGGATAGGAACATATTTATGAACTGTTGTCTCACTAATGCACACTCCCTTCCTGGAAGGTTTGTAATGGAAGTTAGAGAATAGTGATTTCTCATTGGTGAACTAGAATAGACCACAAATTGGGGCAGGATAAGGTGGATGGGTTCCACGGGTGTTCTTTCCAGAGTCAAAGCAAGTCATATGGTGTAGGATATATCTAGACAACTTGAATCTGACATTCTATAGAATGCAGTACATGATCACTGCAATGTTCTCTGCAATATCCATTTGATTTTTCTTTGGGTGGATGTTGTAGTTGACCACTAGGGCTAATATATGCTTCTTGAGATCTAGGGAGGAGGGTATGGTTCTCTTCTTCTTATAGGGTACATCAGGTTTCTACAAATAGTGATGGATGTTAGGTAGAGTGATTTCATTCTACCTATAGAAACCCTCAAGATCCAAAAGGTCAAAATACTGACCATATTCCTTATGCCAGGTGTCATTCTCATTGGCTCCTAAAAAGAAAACATTCAGGATAACCTTAGAGATTTGGAATCTCTTCCCGACGTTCATGGAAGTAAGGATCACTTGAGTAATTGGTGGGGGTATAAGGGAGTCATAATTCCAACGCAAATTTGCATAGAATTCGTGAATTGCTTTTGTGCTAGACATCAAATTATGAATGCAATCACATACAATAGCCAGGGCAGATAGCTGATGAACCAATGGCAACCTTGCCACTTCATCTATAATCGCTTGATGCCTAGGGCTAGGCTCAAACAAGGTTCTAAATGAAAAAGGACTCCTAGGAAGAAGGTCCTTATACCTATTTAAAACCTCTGTTGAGACAAAGAGTGTCTCATCAAATTGAATCAAGTGAGAGGATGGTGCATTGCTAGGGGTGGATCTCTTTCTTCTATGAGAAGCCATGGAGGTGCAAAGAAGGAGAAGAAGAGAGAAAACACACAAAAAAACCACCAACACCATTCACACACCAAGGTAGAGCAAGGGGGATGATCTAGAATGGTCTATCTAGGTCAGATTAGGGCTAGGATAGGGAAGGTAAGGTCTGCGGTTGAGAGCTTAGGGATAAAAGAAGGGGAATCAGTCATCTATTTTCTAGCTGAGAGGGAGAATAGTCGGCTGAATCCAACTTAAGTTGACAATAGCCCACCGATCTGTCGAGTTCTGTGAGTCTGAAACTCGACTGATTGGTTGTTTTTTTTAAAGGCTCTCAGCTAGGGATCGGTCTAGTTTGTCCTGGGGGAAACGTGATCGATGGTCAACCTGGCCTAAAACCATCAAACTTAATTTCTAGCCATTTTAATGCTAAGTAAATTTATTTTTCAAGTCAATTATGTATATTAAACATACTTAGGCACATATCACTCATCATTGGGTACTATTTTGCAATAAAACAAGCATTTACAAAAAATATCCAAAAATAAGAGAAAAATAAGGCAATTTGAAGATGAAAAAGAAATTTTAATCATATTAGCACTCAAAGTTAATCAAGATAGATGCAAAACATATAGGATAGATGACTAATAGCTAGAATGCATGTCAGATTCATCCAAAGAAGTTATAAGAAATTTTAATCTAATATATTTAAATTTCTCTCTAGCTAGAGGTTTAGTGAAGATGACCGCCAACTGATTTTCTGTGTCAACATGCGTGATATAAATATCCTTCTTGGCAATGTGATCAAGAAGAAAGTGATGGAAAACCTCTATATGTTTATCTGTACTATGCAATATATGATTATAAGAAAAGTTTATTACACTTGTATTATCACAAAAGATAGGAGAAGCATCAAAATGAATGTGAAAGTCTTGGAGAAATTGCTTCATCCATAGGGCCTGGGCACAACAACTCCCGAATATAATGTACTCAGCGTTGATGGTTGATAATGCCATGATGCTCTATTTCTTAGAGAACCAAGACACCAAGCATGGTCCTAGTAGGAAACAAGTACCACTTGTGCACTTTCTATCAATCAAGCAGCCTACATAATCAACATCACTATAGGAAGTAAGAGTAAAGTCCCTTGACTTGGGATACCATAGTCCAAAGTTTTGAGTTTTGACTCGGTACCTTAGAATCCTCTCAACATCTATAATATGAGATTTCTTCAGATTTGATTGAAATCTAGCATACAAGACAACACTAAACATTATGTCAGGTCTAGAGGCAGTTAAGTAAAGTAAACATCCAATCATACCTCTATAGAGCTTCTCATGTACCTTCTCACCTTCTTCATCTTTATAAAGTTTGGTTGTGTTTGACTTGGATGTGTCCATCGGCTTGGTTTTCTCCATACCAAAGCACTTAAGTAGTTCACTTGTGTACTTTCCATGGTTGATGAAGTTCCCATCTTTTGTTTGCTTGATTTGAAAGTTGAGGAAGAATGTGAGTTCACCCATCATACTCATCTCGAATTCACTCTGCATACGATCACTAAATTCTTCGCAATGATCAAGGTTAGTTCCACCAAAAATGATATCATCAACATATATTTGAAAGACAAGAAAATTGTTAGAAGTGTGCTTTAGAAGCAAGGTAGAATCCACTTTGCCCATGATATAACCATGATCTAACAAAAAGTTCTATAATTTCTCATACCAAGCCCGTAGTTCTTGTTTGAGTCCATAGAGAGCTTTTTGCAACAAATAAACATGGTTAGGTAAATTATCATGATCAAAGATCGGAGGTTGTGAAACATACATTCCCCCTCAATTGTACCATTCAAAAATGCACTTTTAACATCCATTTGATACAAAAGAAAGTTTTTATGACTATCAAAAGCAAGCAACATACGAATGGACTCAAGTCTAGCTACAAGTGCATAAGTTTCATCAAAATTAACACCTTCATGTTGGTTGTAGCCTTGAGCCACTAACCTTTATTTATTTCTTACCACTTTTCCTCTTCATCTAGCTTTTTGCGGTAGACCCATTTGGTGCCAATGATCTTTCTATCACTTGCTCTTGGCACAAGGGTCCAAACTTTGTTCTTCTCAAATTGTTCCAGGTCCTCTTGTATAGCTAGGATCCATTGTTCATCCCCTAGAGCTTCCTTGACATCTTTAGGCTCTAGTTGTGAGATGAAGGTGATGTTGGCTTGTTCTTTGTTGAATGCAACCTGCATCTTCACTCTTTCAAATGGATCACCTGAAATCAGCTCCTTAGGATGATTCTTTGCAAAACGGGGAGTTGGATCCTTCTTTTCATCATCTTTTTCTTCTTCTTGAGCAGCCACCTCTTTCCCCTTTTGGGTGATGTTGAGTTATTTAAGAATTGGAATTACTTCATCTGCAACATCATCATTTGAAACAATATATTTGGGAATAGAGGGGCTAGTCTCAATAAACTTTACATTTATAGATTCTTCTATTTTAGTAAGATCAACATTATAAACTCTATATGCCTTGTTGGTAGTGTTATAGCCAAGAAAGAAATCCTTATATGATTTCAGATCAAACTTGTCAAGAGAATCCTTTGTATTAAAAAAAAAACAAGGACATCTGAAAAAATGGAAATACTCAATAGAAGGCCTCCTACCATGCCATAGTTCATATGGGGTTTTCTTAAGTGATGGATGCGTGAAAACACAGTTTTGCACATAACAAGAGGTATTGACAGCTTTAGCCCAAAACTTTTTAGGAGTGCCAAACTCAAGAAGCATGGTCCTAGCCATCTCTTGTAGAGAACTATTCTTCCTCTCTACAACCCTATTTTGTTGAGGTGTATGAGGTGAAGAAAAGTTGTGTGCATAACCCGATTCCTGACAAAAATTCTCAAAAAGCTCATTTTCAAATTCTCCCCCATGGTCACTATGGATGGAAACAATCTAGCAAGAAGCTTCATTCTCATATCGTTTACAAAAACTAGAGAAAACATCAAGTGTATCACTATTAGAAATGAGAAAGAAGGTCCAAATATATCTAGAGAAGTCATCGACAATAACAAGGAAATACTTGGAACCACGAAGGGATTGCATTCTCATTGGTCCAAATAGATCAATATGAAGAAGCTCAAGAACTCTCTTAGTTCTAAGGACTCCTTAGGATTTTAAGGAGGACTTGGTTTGCTTTCCTTGTGTATAAGGTTGCCATTCCTCAAACATTTCAAAATCCAATTTAGGAAGTCCCTTGACTAAGTCTTTTTTTCTCAACTTCTTTAATTGATGCATATTTACATGACCAAGTCGGCGGTGCCAAAGAGAAATATCATTCGAATTGGATACTAGGCATTTACCAACCACAAGCTTGATAGATTTAAGAACAATAACATACAAATTACCACTATAGTTCCCTTATATATAAATTGATAGGTGAGGGAATCTAGAATCAAACATTCAAAAGAAGTAAATAGAACAAGGTAACCATTATCACAAAGTTGACTAACACTTATTGTAACATACTGAAATCTCCTAAGTACCTCTTTGTACTCTTTTCTATAAGCTTTGACCTTCATTTTCGTTCCATTTGTCCTTGGCTTTGATTTAAAAGAAATTAAGATGGTTATTGGATAAAAGTTTCCCATATATTCTTATTTCAAGGTTGCATGCACAAATGCCTCAGTTAGAATTAGATAATGGGTCTAAAATGCAAATTCACATTAAGTAATAAAAAGAGTAAAATAATTCGTCCTAGAACTTTCTAGTGTTTCCTAGAATATGAGAGATATGAAGAAAATCCGAATTTTATATAAGGAAGAAGATAAATATGATAATTAAAGGAAATATGAGAAATTATGGGTAAAGAAGATAATTGCAAAGATTTTTGCAAAAAATATTATAATCTGAAACCATCATGATAATTTGATAGTTAACTTCATTTCCTTGAGCTAAAAGTAACTTAAAGGTCAAGTATCATTTAAAATGGAACATAAATATAAATATTAATAACATTATCCAAAGAATATAGGAAGTATGTCAATAAAGAGAAATAAAATACTTAATGCTCTCAAATTAGGAGAATAACTTCAAATTCGTATTCTAAACATAAAAATAAGCCCCTGTGCAAATTTGCAACTAATTTGGATAATATAAGAATAATGAGTAAAATAGGAGAGAGAAGGTGTGTAGAATGTTCTATTTATTTAATAAATATAAAGATAATTTCAACTTGTGAAGATAATTGCAAAATCGTGTTCCAAACCTTTAAGGAGACTTATGGGTGAAGTTACACTAATTTTAGATAATGTTATCACCTCTTTTGAAGGAGGAAAGATAAAATGATATATTAATTATTTCACCTATCAAACTTTCTCAAAATACAAAACTAACTCCATAATTGGATTCTACGTGTCGAAATAAGTCAGGATATATTTTTTCATAATTTTTGGACAACGTTTGAGCCTCCAAAAGAAGAGAGAGAAAAACATTTAAAATCTAATAGATTTAATCGACTTTTGCTAAGGGTTATTTCCCTGATCTAATGCGAGATCGGATGGCTCAGAGTCGTTGATGGACTCGGCTCCATCGATCGGACGGTCCTCGATCGTCTTCTACCTCAAGTCGAACAAGGAAACATGTTTTCGTTTTCTTAAAATCGATATATCTCGAGATTTACTCGATGATTTTCGCTCAAATAACTTGCGTTGGTTTCCTTGAGAGTTTCCAAACCGATCTATCCCAAAAAGTTTGGGATTAGATGCGTTTTCAAGAAACGCCCAACTCGGCCGCTGGTTACTTCTCCTTGCTCCTACCCACATCCTAGTCTAGGGTTCCTTGCCTATAAATATCGCAACCCCAACGACCGCCATCACCTTAGCAACCTGTTCGTGTCTTCAATTTGGGTTTTCGTGGACGTTTTGACCCCCAACAAGCCGCCGAAGTTCCCAAGCTTGCGGCGCTTCTCCTTTTCTCCTCCGTCAACCTCGGTTCAAATTAAAGGTACCACTGAATTCGTCGTGTTCTCTTCTTTCATTCGAGTACCTAAACACGAGTTTTGGTCGAGTATCGCGGATTTGCCCAAAATCGGGGCCAAGCTCCTGCTCGTGTCGCTCGGGCAAGAGGAGAAAGACGACGGGTGGCTTTTTACCGTTTTGCCCTCGGCTTTCTTCTTCTCTGGATTTCTCGCGCGTGGGCTTTTGGTCTTTTCGCCGATCCGCCTGACCGCACCGCGCGGCTGGTGGCAAGCGACCGCGGGACGCGGGTCGCCGCTGCCGAGCGATCGTCGCCGCTCGGCCATCCAGCCTTGCCTACGTGGCATGCTGTGATTGGTCGAGGCTAAATAATTTTTATAAATTAATCTGTTGGTAAAAAATTAAAAATAAATAGTGTTTTGAAATCAGGAAAACGAGATCTATCTAATAAAAATATTTTTGAGATCTGGTTTTGAGGTTTGTGAAAATGTGTTTTTAAAAATCGATTTAATTATCTTAAAAATCACAAAAATTAACCCTAAGAATCCATATTTTCAAAATATACAATATTATATGTTATTTTGATCAGGAAAACCTAACTAAGATGATTATGAGGTTTTTGAAGTCTGAATCGAGAGTTTGTGCAAAAAGTTTGTAAATTAGGGTTTTCAACCTTTTAAATGAATGCATGTAATTCTAATTTATGAATCTAATGATGTATTAGGAAGATTGGGTTATAATTCATGTGAAGAGTTGAAAAGGGGAAATTTAGGACACCTGAGGCTAAGGTATGTGTTTAGTATGTGTTTTGTTTGTGCATCTACCTATCAGTTGGGAATTCCTTAATCCATTACCTATTTTTCTTTATGAGGTTTAACTTGATCTAAACCCTTGAATCTTGAAAACTAAATTGCTTATTGGCTCAATAGTAGATGTAGTATTCTCTTGTTTGGGTATTCATACCCCACTGCCATGTTATATATATTCTTTTGCTTATTCTTGCCATAAATCTTTTGTTAGCATGAAATTAAATGTTCAATTTAATCTTTAAGTAGTGGTACTTATGTACAACCACCCATAGAGGGCATGTATAAAATCGCCCTAGGGGAATGTTTATAATTCTCCCCCTTAAAAATTGTAGGTGATTTGGAAATGTTTTTAATTCTTCCCTCACCTAAGGTTAGAGGTCCGGTAGGTGCCTCAACCCTACTTAGTTAGATAGACATATTAATTAACATGCTAAAACCTTTATTTATTTTGTTAATGGCAAGTTCTCTTATAAAAACCTCATACTCTTTGATATCTTATTACACCAAATATATAGCCTAGTTTACTTGTTTCAACTTCCTTTGCCTTGATAGATTATTGTGTAACACATACTTTTCTTGTTTTCCCTCTTGCTGGGTGTCTTCCCAACCACCCAGGTGTTGGAGCTGAGCAAGGTGAAGGAAGGGCTTGAAGAAAGAATCCTTGCTGTGATCGTTAGCTTGACAAGAAGGATGGCTAGGTTGCTATAGCTAGATCCTCTTATCTATCTTATCTTTTCTTTTAGAAAGCAATGATGTAATAAACAATAAAGCCATTAGAAGGCTTAATATTTCTTTCTTTCCGCTGCTATTGACATTTTATTATGTATCTGGAATCATGCTTATTTATTTGGAATATTATGCAATCATCCTCAAAGTCTAAATTTTTGTTAAAATTGTGGATGTTTGTATTTCCTTTAAATTTTAGTAAAGAGGTGATCTCGCCTCTTTACAGCATGGTATCAGAGCCTTTGGGCGACTATTAGGGCATGCAGTTGAGGGAAGGGTGTCTAGAAAGGATCAGAGCATGGGGGCTGGCAAGATTTTCCTCCGACCCACTAGCTTGGCATACGGGGACTCCCGTGCCCATATGATACGGCCTGGCCTGCGCCGAAACGAACTGCCCGAAATAGTATGCTTTTAGGCAATAGCATTCTAGTTATCCTTTTCTCATCTCTATTTCTTTTCCCTCTCATCTATGATTCTTTACTCCTAAAAATTTAATATGTTAACCCTAATTTCAGGAGAGGTGACCTATTTGACAACACGAACCAGGAGTCCACCACTGACAACCCCGACACTCCTGCGACTCCTGCTGTTAACCAACCAGCTTTTGGTGTTCCCGCCTTCACACCTGAGCAAGAACTGGCGATGTTGCGACAGTTGTTGTCCTCCACCATGATGGGACAACTCAACACCATTGCTGCTGTTGCCACCAAGCCGAGGGAGTTCACCCTCACAGACTTCATCAAGATGCAGCCACCCTACTTCAAGGGTGAGAGTGAGCCTAACATGGTGGACAGAGCCGACGACTGGGTGTTGGCCCTGGATCGGACCTTCGAGGGTATGTCATGCCCTCCTCACCAGAAGGTTCGATTTGCGACGTACGTGCTGGATGGACCGGCGCGTGTTTGGTGGAATGGGGTTGGCCGCACTTTAGACACCTCCTCCATGGAGTGGACCCAATTCCTAAAGTTGTTCAGAGAGAAGTACATCTGCCCTGCTTTCCTGAGGAAGAAGGAGGCTGAGTTTTACAGTCTCAAGCAAGGAAGCATGAGCGTGGCCGACTACGTTCAGAAGTTTCTACAGCTAGAACGTTACGCCACCGACCTTGGAGCTGACAGAAGAGCGACCTTGTTCTTGGAGGGCCTGAACTATCATGTTGGTCGAAGCCTCGTACCCCAGTTGCCACTCACGTTTCAACAGATGGTGGACAAGGCTCTCGCCATCGAGTCTTATCCGGGATTTCAAGCTTCTGGTAGCTTCAACAACAACAAAAGGAAGAATCTGAACCAGCATGAGAACCGTGGTCGGGATCGCTGCAACAGATGCAATCGCTACCATCCTCCTGGAAGATGTCCCGCCAACAATGCACCTGCTCGTGTTGGCAACCGTCCTCCACCAACCTTCCATGAGTGCGGCCAGGTTGGGCACATCCAACCCAACTGCCCCCGTTTCCAGCAGGGGCAGAATAATGCTCAGCAGCCGCAACAGCCGAGACAGAACCCTCCACCGCGGAACAATAACAACAACAACAATAACAACAACAACCAGAACCCGAGGCGTCCGCCAGCTGAGAGGCGGAATGGGAGAGTGTTTGCTCTCAATGCTGAAGAAGATGGTGAAGGCAATGAAGTGATTGAAGGTACACTACACCTCAATTTGCATCCTTTAAAAGCTCTGTTTGATTCTGGTTCCTCCAATACCTTCATATCTAGACAGTTTGCCTCTATGCTTGAAATCGAATCTGAATTTATGGATCATGTGTTAGATGTAAAAACTCCTAGTGGAAAAAGTTGCTCCTCGTACCTCCAAACTCCTACCTTGAACCTCTGTATATCCGGAATAATGTTTCCCACAGTTTTTGTCTTGCTTGATATGACTGTCTTTGACATCATACTGGGTATGGATTGGTTAAAGAAGTATAAAGTTGTTCTGTTCTGTGAGGAATCCAAGGTTAGTCTGTTTCATCCTGATGAAGGAAGAGTGTGTGTCAAGGGCAGGAAGCGAGGAGAGCGACAGTTCGTCATCTCTGCCATCAAAGCTGAAAAGCTCGTCTCACAAGGGTGTAGAGCCTTCCTAGCCTCCATAGTTCTCGATGCTACACCTCCTGCTCTAGACCATGTTGATGTGGTGAAGGACTTCCCAGATGTCTTTCCTGAGGAGTTACCCGGGTTGCCACCAAATCGTGAGGTGGAATTCTCCATCGAGCTCATACCTGGAACTTCACTGATATCGAAGCCACCTTACCGCTTGGCTCCTGCTGAGCTGGCAGAGTTGAAGAAGCCGCTTGAAGCGCTTCTCGACATGGGCTTCATTCGCCCCAGTGTTTCCTCTTGGGGAGCCCCTGTCATGTTCGTGAAGAAGAAAGATGGCTCTTTGCGGATGTGTATGGACTACCGCATGCTCAACCAGGTGACAGTGAAGAATCGTTATCCGTTGCCACGCATCGACGACCTATTCGATCAGCTAAAGTCAGCCACCGTGTTCTCCAAAATGGATCTGCGAAGTGGCTACTACCAGATGCGTGTGAAGGATGATGATGTTCCGAAGACAGCGTTCAGAACTCACTATGGGCATTATGAATTTATGGTCATGCCTTTTGGTTTGACGAATGCCCCTGCTGCGTTCATGGACCTGATGAACTGAGTATTCCGCCCATACCTCGACAAGTTTGTAGTGGTGTTTATTGATGACGTTTTGGTTTATTCCGATACGTTGGAACAACATCGCGAGCATCTGCGGATTGTACTCAACACATTGCGAGAAAATCAATTGTATGCAAAATTCTCAAAATGTGAGTTCTGGATAAAGGAAGTGATGTTTCTTGGTCACGTGATTTCTGCCGGCCATATAGCTGTTGATCCTGCAAAGGTAGAAGCTGTGATAAAGTGGAATGCTCTGAAAAACCCATCAGAAATCCGTAGTTTCCTTGGTCTAGCTAGTTACTATCGGAAGTTTATCAAAGGGTTTTCTGAGTTGGCCTTACCTTTGACCAAGCTGACTCGAAAAGAGGTCAAGTTCTCATGGACCCCTGAATGTGAGGACAGTTTTCAGAAGTTGAAGATGAGTCTGACTTCTGCTCCCGTGCTTGCTTTGCCTGTTGAGGGCATACCCTATGTCATCTACACCGATGCATCCCGTCAAGGCTTAGGGTGTGTTCTGATGCAAGACGGAAAGGTGATCGCCTATGCTTCTCGACAGTTGAAACCTAATGAAGCTAATTGGCCTATGCATGATTTAGAGCTGGCTGCCATAGTTCATGCTTGAAGATCTGGCGACACTACCTCTATGGAGAAAAGTTTGAAGTCTTTTCTGATCACAAGAGTTTGAGATATCTGTTGACTCAGAAGGATCTGAACTTGCGACAACGTAGGTGGATGGAATATCTTAAATATTACAACTTCACCATCACTTATCATCCTGGTAAAGCAAATGTCGTAGCTGATGCTTTAAGTCGCAAGAAGGATGCTGTTTGTGCTGCTCTGAGATGTTCTGTGTGGGAAAACCTTGAACATGTGGCCAGTTGGAAACCTCAACCTGTCGATTCAGTGGATGAAGATAAGTTGTGTGTTCATACAGCCAGTTTGACCGTTACACCAACCTGGATCTCGGAAGTCGTGTCTGCACAGTTGGAGAGTTCCGAGCTTGAAGAGTTGAAAGCTTTATCTGAGAAACCGCAATCTGACTTCTCTGTCGGAGTGGATGGTGCTATCCGCTTTAGACAAAGGTTGTGGATACCCGATGTTGGTGATCTGAGACGGAAGGTTTTGAGTGAAGCTCATGGTTCCAAGTACACTATTCACCCTGGCACAACCAAGATGTACAAGGACTTATAGCGAAGCTTCTGATGGAAGAACATGAAGAATGATATAGCTCTGTTCGTAGCAAAGTGCTTGACATGTCAGCAAGTCAAGATTGAACATCAACGACCTAGTGGTCTTCTTCATCCTCTTGAGATTCCAGAATGGAAGTGGGAGAAGATCACAATGGACTTTGTTACTGGTTTCCCTAAGTCCAAGAGAGGTTATGATGCTGTTTGGGTGGTGATTGATCGGCTTACAAAATCTGCTCATTTCTTGCCTTTCAAAACCACGTATAAAGTTGCTGAGATGGCTCAGTTGTATGTGGAGTGGATAGTTCGTCTGCATGGTGTCCCTGCAGTGATAGTTTCTGATCGAGACCCAAAATTCACTTCTCATTTATGGGGTCAGATTCAGGAAGAGATGGGTACTGATCTGCGTTTCAGCACTGCTTACCACCCACAAACTGATGGTCAGTCCGAGAGAACATTTCATATTCTGGAGGACTTGCTTCGTGCTTGTGTGATGGATTGGGGTGGTGCCTGGGATCGGTATCTACCATTAGCAGAGTTCGCTTACAACAATAGCTACCAATCCAGTATTGGTATGCCACCTTTTGAAGCTCTCTATGGTAGACCTTGTCGTTCACCTTTGCACTGGGATGATGTTGGAGAACGTTCCCTAGTGAAGACTGATGACATGCAGATGATGCTTGAGAAGGTACAGTTGATAAAGAAACGGATGAAAGCTTCTCAAGACAGACAGAAGATGTATGCTGATAAGAAGAGGTCTGATGTAAGCTTCTTAGTGGGAGACTATGCTTTTCTAAAGATCAAGCCTATACGTTCTATTGCAAGATCTAAAGTAAAAGGCAAGTTGAGTCCTCGCTATGTTGGACCATTTGAGATCTTGGATAAAGTGGGGGATTGTGCTTATCGTCTAGCTTTGCCTCCTGCTTATGATAAGATTCACAATGTGTTCCATGTTTCTGTGTTGAGGAAGTACGTTAAGGACCCGTCTCATGTGCTCACCTTTGAACCGGTGGAGATTAATGAGAATCTGACTTATGAAGAACTACCTGTGAAGATCCTTGACTCCCGAGTAAAGCATCTGAAGAATAAGGAGATAGAGTTAGTGAAGGTTTTGTGGAGATACCATGGTTTAGAAGAAACCACTTGGGAGTTGAGAGATGAGATGTTGCGTACTCACCCTTCCCTCTTTGTATGAGATTTCGGGGACGAAATCCTTTTTAAGGGGTGGAGTGTTGTAACATACTGAAATCTCCTAAGTACCTCTTTGTACTCTTTTCTATAAGCTTTGACCTTCATTTTCGTTCCATTTGTCCTTGGCTTTGATTTAAAAGAAATTAAGATGGTTATTGGATAAATGTTTCCCATATATTCTTATTTCAAGGTTGCATGCACAAATGCCTCAGTTAGAATTAGATAATGGGTCTAAAATGCAAATTCACATTAAGTAATAAAAAGAGTAAAATAATTCGTCCTAGAACTTTCTAGTGTTTCCTAGAATATGAGAGATATGAAGAAAATCCGAATTTTATATAAGGAAGAAGATAAATATGATAATTAAAGGAAATATGAGAAATTATGGGTAAAGAAGATAATTACAAAGATTTATGCAACAAATATTATAATCTGAAACCATCATGATAATTTGATAGTTAAATTCGTTTCCTTGAGCAAAAAGTAACTTAAAGGTCAAGTATCATTTAAAATGGAACATAAATATAAATATTAATAACATTATCCAAAGAATATAGGAAGTATGTCAATAAAGAGAAATAAAATACTTAATGCTCTCAAATCAGGAGAATAACTTCAAATTCGTATTCTAAACATAAAAATAAGCCTCTGTGCAAATTTGCAACTAATTTGGATAATATAAGAATAATGAGTAAAATAGGAGAGAGAAGGTGTGTAGAATGTTCTATTTATTTAATAAATATAAAGATAATTTCAACTTGTGAAGATAATTGCAAAATCGTGTTCCAAACCTTTAAGGAGACTTATGGGTGAAGTTACAATAATTTTAGATAATGTTATCACCTCTTTTAAAGGAGGAAAGAGAAAATGATATATTAATTATTTCACCTATCAAACTTTCTCAAAATACAAAACTAACTCCATAATTGGATTCTACGCATCAAAATAAGTCAGAATATAAATTTTCATAATTTTTGGACAACGTTTGAGCCTCCAAAAGAAGAGAGAGAAAAACATTTAAAATCTAATAGATTTAATCGACTTTTGCTAAGGGTTATTTCCCTGATCTAATGCGAGATCGGATGGCTCAGAGTCGTTGATGGACTCGGGTCCATGGATCGGACGGTCCTCGATCATCTTCTACCTCAAGTCGAACAAGGAAACAGGTTCCTTGTTTTCATTTTCTTAAAATCGATATATCTCGAGATTTACTCGATGATTTTCGCTCAAATAACTTGCGTTGGTTTCCTTGCGAGTTTCCGAACCGATCTATCCCAAAAAGTTAGGGATTAGATGCATTTTCGAGAAACGCCCAACTCGGCCGCCGGTTACTTCTCCTTGCTCCTACCCACATCCTAGTCTAGGGTTCCTTGCCTATAAATATCGCAACCCCAGCGACCGCCATCACCTTAGCAACCTGTTTGTGTCTTCAATTTGGGTTTTCGTGGACGTTTTGACCCCCAACAAGCCGCTGAAGTTCCCAAGCTTGCGTCGCTTCTCCTTTTCTCCTCCGTCAACCTCGTTTCAAATTAGTGGTACCACTGAATTCGTCGTGTTCTCTTCTTTCATTCGAGTACCTGAACGCGAGTTTTGGTCGAGTATCGCGGATTTGCCCAAAATCAGGGTCATGCTCCTGCTCGCGTCGCTCGGGCGAGAGGAGGAAGACGACGGGTGGCTTTTTACCGTTTTGCCATCGGCTTTCTTCTTCTCTGGATTTCTCGCGCGTGGGCTTTTGGTCTTTTCGCCGATCCGCCTGACCGCACCGCGTGGCTGGTGGCGAGCGACCGCGGGACGCGGGTCGCCGCTGCCGAGCGATCGTCGCCGCTCGGCCATCCAGCCTTGCCTACGTGGCAGGCTATGATTGGTCGAGGCTAAATAATTTTTATAAATTAATCTGTTGGTCAAAAATTAAAAATAAATAGTGTTTTGAAATCAGGAAAACGAGATCTATTTAATAAAAATATTTTTGAGATCTGGTTTTGAGGTTTGCAAAAATGTGTTTTTAAAAATC
This sequence comes from Alisma plantago-aquatica, assembly GCA_963693085.1. NCBI lineage: Eukaryota > Viridiplantae > Streptophyta > Magnoliopsida > Alismatales > Alismataceae > Alisma > Alisma plantago-aquatica. The sequence continues at coordinate 224,367,613 of OY856414.1, read as the reverse complement.
GATTTAATTATCTTAAAAATCACAAAAATTAACCCTAAGAATCCATATTTTCAAAATATACAATATTATATGTTATTTTGATCAGGAAAACCTAACTAAGATGATTATGAGGTTTTTGAAGTCTGAATCGAGAGTTTGTGCAAAAAGTTAGTAAATTAGGGTTTTCAACCTTTTAAATGAATGCATGTAATTCTAATTTATGAATCTAATGATGTATTAGGAAGATTGGGTTATAATTCGTGTGAAGAGTTGAAAAGGGGAAATTTAGGACACCTGAGGCTAAGGTATGTGTTTAGTATGTGTTTTGTTTGTGCATCTACCTATCAGTTGGGAATTCCTTAATCCATTACCTATTTTTCTTTATGAGGTTTAACTTGATCTAAACCCTTGAATCTTGAAACCTAAATTGCTTATTGCCTCAATAGTAGATGTAGTATTCTCTTGTTTGGGTATTCATACCCCACTGCCATGTTATATATATTCTTTTGCTTATTCTTGCCATAAATCTTTTATTAGCATGAAATTAAATGATCTATTTAATCTTTAAGTAGTGGTACTTATGTACAACCACCCATAGGGGGCATGTATAAAATCGCCCTAGGGAATTGTTTATAATTCTCCCCATTAAAAATTGTAGGTGATTTGGAAATGTTTTTAATTCTTCCCTCACCTAAGGTTAGAGGTCCGGTAGGTGCCTCAACCCTACTTAGTTAGATAGACATATTAATTAACATGCTAAAGCCTTTATTTATTTTGTTATTGGCAAGTTCTCTTATAAAAACCTCATACTCTTTGATATCTTCTTACACCAAATATCTAGCCTAGTTTACTTGTTTCAACTTCCTTTGCCTTGATAGATTATTGTGTAACACATACTTTTCTTGTTTTCCCTCTTGCTGGGTGTCTTCCCAACCACCCAGGTGTTGGAGCTGAGCAAGGTGAAGGAAGGGCTTGAAGAAAGAATCCTTGCTGTGATCGTTAGCTTGACAAGAAGGATGGCTAGGTTGCTATAGCTAGATCCTCTTATCTATCTTATCTTTTCTTTTAGAAAGCAATGATGTAATAAACAATAAAGCCATTAGAAGGATTAATATTTCTTTCTTTCCGCTGCTATTGACATTTTATTATGTATCTGGAATCATGCTTATTTATTTGGAATATTATGCAATCATCCTCAAAGTCTAAATTTTTGTTAAAATTGTGGAAGTTTGTATTTCCTTTAAATTTTAGTAAAGAGGTGATCTCGCCTCTTTACACTTATTAAATTGTGATGTAGGCCATCCACAAAAAGAACATTCTTGATGCATAAGGATTCACCTACATCACCCTCACCTTTGACTTTACTTTTCTTGTTGTCCCCAAAGGTGACAAAACCTCCTTTCTTCTTTGTGAAATTGTTGAAATGGCTTACATCACCAGTCATGTGCTTTGTGTAGCCACTATCAACAATCCATCTATTTTTTTTCTTGTAAGAAATGAGAATGTCAGTTCCCAACTCAAAATTTGGGATTCGGAGTTAGCTTGGGGACCCATTTCATCTTTGGGTTGGTCCCCTTAGGCTTGTAAGGACAACAAGTAGAATAATGATCATCACATTTGCAATAACAACAAACCATTGGATTCTTAGTGCCTGAAGATTCTCCTACAAAGAAATAGATATCCTTGCTCTGTTTCTTACCTTTGGCCTTACTCTTTCCCATTGAGGCTCCCCCTTCAAATCCCAAACTACTAGTACCCCTTTGTTGAGTAGACTGATCAAGGATTTCATTTAGGGAGTTCTTCCCTTTGAGGAATTTTTGCAGGGATGCTCTTAATCTATGGTTATCATCATTCAAAGAAACAATAGTAGAAGATAAACTAGATATGCCATCCCTAGGATGCACAAGTTCAGCCTCAAGACATGAAACTTTAGTAAGATATGAATCCTTTTCAAGAGAGATAGCAACCACATTAACACTAGGCAATAAAGGTCTAGAAGATAAATCATTTACTTGACCAAGCCACCTAGAATTTTTAGATTTTTGCATTTGAATCTCTTTCAGATAAACATCTCTCTCTTCTCTATGAGCATCAATAAGAAACTAAAATTTAGCATTTTGATTTTTAAGCAATTCAAGTTCTTTTAGGAAATTTTGGTTCTCTTCCTTAAGATTTTCCTTGTTCTTAAGGTAGACACCATTCTCAACTTCAACCCCATTGTAAGGGAGCTCAAGATCAAGGCATTTCCCTTGCAATTTATCAATTCTCTCAAGACTAATTTTCTCTTTCAATTTCAAAATTTCAAGCATAGCATAAAGATCATCAATGATTTATCCTAATCATTTTCTTTTAGATTTACATTTTGTAAAAGAAGAACCGGTAGTAACAAGCATGTAAATAATAGCTTGTTTATGTATTTCATGCAAGCTTACGTCACTTACCTCACTTACCTCACCAATGTCTTCACTTGTAGAGGCCATGAGAGCAAGGTGGCACTCTCCATCTTCTTTGGAGCTAGAGCTACTTGAAGATGAAGCTTCCCAAGCTGCATTGGCTGCATTCTTGTGTCTCTTTTCCTTCTTTTCCTTCCTCTTGTGCTTTCTCTCCTTCTTGTAATCCTCTTCTTTCCTTGAGATGCTCTTGTGGTGAGACGTTCTTGACTTTGGGCATTCACTCTTGTAGTGCCCCTTTTGACCCCACTTGTAGCATCTCACAGTAGAGGAGGAGGAGGCTTGCTTTCCCTTGCAGTGCTTGCCCTTGATGTAGTTGGCTTCATACTCACTAGGGCCTTCATTTTCACTAGAGGAGGGATAGCCTTCACTTGTGCTTTGAAAGCACTATCTTTGATCTTCTTGGCTTCCTTCTTTTCTTTCTTATCTTCTTCTTTTTGCTTATCAAATCTGGGCTCATGGGCTTGAAGATTGCCAATAAGTTCTTCATTTGGGATGTCATCAAGGTTCCTCACTTCTTCAATGGAGGTGACCTTTGACTCCCATCTCTTTGGAAGAGTTCTCAAAATCTTTGAGTTGATGACGTCTCTTTCCAAAGGAATGCCCAAAGCAGCCAAGCCATTGACGATGACATTCAGCCTTGAGTACATCTCCGTAATACCTTCTTTCTTTCCCATTTTGAAGTTCTCTAGGAGGATGTCCAACATGTAGATCTTTGCCTCCTTCACTTGCCTTTTGCCTTCATATGTGATGCACAGCTTGTCCCAAATCTCATAGGCAGTGTCCCATGATGAGATCTGGTTGATCTCTATGAGAGTGAGGGATTCCTAGAGGATACTAATGGCCTTTGCATTTAGTTGAGCTTCTTTGAGAGAAACTTCACTCCATGTAGCAAAAACTTTGGTTGGCTCTTTGTAAGGTATGAAAATCACCTTTCAAAGGTCAAAGTTCATCCCTTGCATGTAGAACTGCATTCTTCTCTTCCAATAGAGAACGTTGGTGCCATCAATGACCGGAGGGCGCATGGAGAAGCCCCCCTCTAGGTTGAGTGAACCAGGTAGGTTGTCTCCCATCTTCTCATCTCATGGGAGATTGTTAGAGAAGACTCTTATCTCTGATACCACATGTTGGATCTAAGGGCTCTAGAGGGGGATGAATAGATCTACAAAATTTCTCACCAAACACATTAGACCTTCAAATTATATCAATTAGGAGCAATAGCTTAATAGCAATTTGAAGTCCTAATTAATAAGCACAACAAGGATGAGAGAGATTAATAGCAAGCACTTGACAAAGGGATGTAGAGTGCTTCCACACTTCAAACTATAAGTGAGTCAGTCCACTACCTAGAGAGGTCAACCTCTAGGACTTTGCAAGTGCTTTTCTCTATTATATCACCACAAAGATTACATTAATAGACCACCAAAGGATTAACTCATCCAATCACAAGGAGATATCTACCTTAACAAGGAACTTACCCACTTAGCTTAAATCTTCAGCCTTCAGTTAGGTATTACCCATTCAAGCTCAAGTCTTCAACCTTGAAGGAATTTTTGTCTCCTCTTGGATATTCCACCTTTTCCTTCTCCTTCACCTGGAGAAGATCACCACCACTTCATCAACCTTGAAGAGGATAAGCTACAACTCCTTCTTCACTCGATGGATCTTGCATCCTTCAGCTTTTCTTCATGGAAGAAGGGGATAGGGAAGTAGTGGATGATTGAGAGATTTACATGCACAAAGGTGGAGCTCTCTTACAATAATCCTAACTCACTCAAAAATCATGAAATGAAATGTAAACTAGAGAGAAAGGGGCTTAAGGGGAGGTAGCACACTAAACTATAGCAACGACTTGTATGTAGTGAATGACCAACCTTGGAATGAACTCCAAGTGGTTCTATTTATAGTTGGGGGTTCTCCCTTGAATTGGGGAACACTTAGGGTCGAATTATAGCCCTTTTTTCACAAGGAAACTTATCTATTCTCATACAAACAAGTCACCAATGGTTAGAATCACTTTTTCTACATTTTCTGTATAGTACATTCATTCAAGATTCAATAAAGGTAACTCGACCGATCGGCTAAAAGACAAACCTGATTTTCAAACTATCAGTCAAGTTTGTCCTGCGAAACATGACCGATCAGTTAAAATCACATTTGGTTAGTAACCTTATCGGTCGAGTTATGTGAATGCACAACTCGACCGATGCACTCTCCAGAAAATTGATCCAATGGATTGGTCGAGATTATAACTCGACCGATCAACAGTCTGTGATCAATTTTCTAAAGTCATTAAAAAGCGATTAAAGCATGGTACTAAGTGTCCCACATAATTTTCTCATCTTAGTTACAAGTCATATCATCAATACAAGTGATTACAAAATTCTTCTAAGGTCATTTGAAGGGATTTCCTAATTAGCACACTTGCATTACTTTTGACTTGAACTTTGACAAGCTAGGGCTTGTGTAAATTGATTCTTTTTATGTGCCTAACACCTGAGATCAATCTTCAATACAAATATTAGATATATATGAATGGAATGGTTGAGTCATTATCAAAATATGGACAATGTATAACCTCTACGTCAACAACAAGGACAAAAACCTAAGAGAGGGTAATCCAGGGTTTAGGGTAAAAGCGGTTGAGAGGTTACATTGAAATCGTAATTTGGATTGTTAATCAACTATTTTCTATATTTAGGTAGTTAGAGCCTATTTGTGATATCGTGATTGTCTCCACATACTAGTATAGAAATATACTGACCGACATTTTGTTTGTCAGTGTTTTAGGTATTATCTGAAAAGGACAAACAGTAAAACAAAATATATGAAGATACTGTTAAGTAATCCAAAAGGAGGATTAGATAGGTAGATTTTGTCTACAGATATAAGGCTTAGATCTTAATTTTACAAGGTATGCAAACGTTTTATTTTATTCCAACTTTCCAAGTTTAGTATTAGTAGAATTTGATAATTGTTTTTTATTAAATCGTCAAACCATTGATCCTTAATTTTGGAATAATGCCTCTGACCTCTTAGTCTCCCTTGATTGGGGGTTACCAAGAAGTGGGGTTATTACATCTTCCCTATTTGACAAGGGTTGGGAACTCCCTTTTTTATGTCCACTTATCCCACAGTCACATCATTTCAAGAAAGAAGGATATTAATTTTTGTGATAAAACTTTTTGAAAAACTTACCTTTAATAGAGTTTTCTTATCGATCAGATATTTTTGAGAATGATGATTTTGAATCTTTGAATGAACACATTTCTTTTCAAGTTGACCCTAATTCTTCTTTATCAATTTGGTCATTTACATGGACTTCTGATGTTTTAGGATTCTTAATATTCTCTTGGATCTTAAATACATTGGGATTATGAGATTGTTTTACTGTTATCACCCTCCTTTGATATCTTGGGTCTTAAATTGTGGTATCCTATATTTTTTTGTAAATTTTTTGAAAGACGTTAGACCATCAATAAGTATGGAAAACATGTAACACGTATGGGAAATTTATGTTTTTTTCATCTAAACTAATTGCAATTTATAGCTAAGAATATTTATTTTTTATTGCGTGAATTGGTTGGTTCCCTCATGGATTGCCAAAATATTTCCACAAATCTCATATGCTAGATCACAATTTTAGATTCTAGTAAACTAAGAATAGGAAAGTGAAGGATAAGTAAAACCCATCACTTGGATAGTAACTATAACTTGTTTTCTTATATTCACATCTGATTTGCAGATTGGTATTGCATAAGATTTGTTCTCTGACCACTATATTTCATAGATCAAGTTGATCTGGTACATCAAAATTTTTGTTTGTCTTCTATTACAAAAAGTTTTTTCCATAAAAAATAGGAGGCTTGGTGTGGTGATTTGTTTACCCTTTGCATGTTTAACATTCCTACAAAATTTTCTTCAATACTTTTAGATTAGTTTGATGGTATGTAGAAGTCATGGTACGGTAATAGTTTAAAAATAGAGTATGTAGGGGTGTGAATAAACTCTTATGACAATTCCAAATTTCTCAACCTTAAAGTATTAGTAGAAACTATTTTATAATAACATAACTAAAGTAAAGAAGGATGGGGACAATGAAATAAATGAACACAATTACTTAATTTTGTTCAAAAATCACAATAATTACCTAATCCATGTCTACTTATCTGTTTAACTACTAGGTTTCTACAAACAATGTTTGTTGATAGTTGAGATACATTTTCAAATTTAGTAACTGAAAACAAAATCAAACTATGTTCATAATCTCTTTTAGATGTTTGAAGCAAGTGATTATGACAATTTCCTTGTAAGGTCTCTGGGTAACCATCATAACAACCTCCTTTTACTTGTAGTTGAAGGAAGTTCCTTTCTTCTTTGCTAGGATGAAGACGGATCATTATCACTTGTATACTAGTTGCTTCTCCTCACACCTTGAAACACCAATTGAAGACTTATTCACAAAGGAAAGAGATTACAAGAAGCAAATACATATTAGATCACATTAATATTAGTTGTTAAAATTCTACAAAGGATAGAAAATGTTTTAGGAATGAAGAATGTGTACCTGAGAACAATGTGATTCGCTAAGGATCAATATGAAAAACATTTTGCAGATAAGTTCTATAGATGAAATGTGACAAATTGGTCATATATAGTCACCATATATAGGATTAAACAGGGTCAATCTAGGGAAGAAAATAGGATCAAATAGGAGAATCTTAGTCAATAGATACATTGAGTTGAGCCAACATGAAGTGTTGTAGCCAATTGTGTTTTGACGAAGCCTTGGTTAAATTGTCCTAGGATCAAGATATCCTTCAATAAAAATTTACTTCAACTGAAGTTTGTAGCGATATTTCAATTGAATACATCATCTCATCATTATCATCATGTAGGACTCAGTCCCAACAATTTTGAAGTTGGCTGCATGGATCCTTCATTTCCATTCTTCTCTATCATGGGTCATATTCTGGTCAAGATGTTTGAGATCCAAAATCTCTCTTTATAAGATCTTTTCATTTTAGTTTAGGCCTTCCCCTTCTTCTATTAACTGTCCTTGACTTAATAGAATTACTTCATTTAGGAACATTAGTTGACCTGTGTTGCACATGTCCATACCATTTGAGTCGGCCCTCATGCAACTTGTCCTCAGTGCTTGCCACCCCCACTATATTCCCGATATAGTCATTTTCAAAGCAGTCTTTTCTTATCTTCCCACACATTCATCTTTGCATAAACATTTCAGCAATGTTCAACTGTTTGATACATTGTCTCTTTATAGACCAAAATTCACTCCCATAGAGCATGGCTGGCCTTATAGAAATTCTATAAAACTTGCTTTTTAATATGAGAGGAATCTTCTGATCACATAATACTCTAGTTGCACAGTATAGTGATCTTGTGACAAATGTCATTTTGGACATCCTCGTCTAACTGAACAATAGAATCCAAGTAATTAAATTTATCACATTTTGGTATGTGTACTCCATCCAACTTGGCTCCACCATTCACACTGTGAGATTGGATGGAATGGAAATGCATATATGTAACGCTCGGGCTCACTGCCCAAGGCTCTAGTAGAGTTTTAGAAATGATGACTGGCCCCACAGACCACCACTAGCCTTAACTACACATTTTGTCCACACTGACGCGCAAGCCAGGATCAACTTCCCGATTGGTCACCCATCCTAGTACTACTCCAAGCCGAGCATGCTTAACTATGGAGTTCTTTAGTGATGGGCTCCTAGAAAAGGAGGTTCACCTTGGTGATATGGGTAATCCAATCATTCCTTTTAAGAGTGTTTTATCCAAGGCCTCAAATCCTGGGATGTTACAATATACTTAGTTTTTCTCCTACTAGTCATCACTTCATTTGATTCCAATGCCTTTCTCCAAAGATCAAATGCATCATTCAAAGCATCTTTAGTTTCATCAATCAATACAATATAATTAGCAAATAACACACACCACAGAATGCCATTCCAAACCTTCTTTATCAACTCATCCATAAGAAGAAGAACATATATGGGAAAGTGTGGATCCTTGATGTACCCCAACTATGATAGGAAAAATTGGTGTCTCTCCTCCTGGAGTCTTCGTATTTGTAGTAGATCTACCATACATGTTGTTACTTAAGTCAATGTATTGGATTGGAACACCCTTTTTCTCCAAAACCATCCACAACACTTCTGTTGTTACCCGATCATTAGGCTTTTCCAAATCAATAAAATCTATATGAAGATCTCTTTTTCTTTCTCTATAGTTCTCCATAATCCTCCTTATTAGAAAGATAACATATGTTGTTGATCTTCCAGGCATGAAACCAAAATGTTTATGTGATATCTACGTTGTAGATCTTAGCCTCTGCTCCACAAAAGCTTTATTGTGTGACTCATCAACTTTATACCTTTGTAGTTTGTGCAGATCTGAACATCACCTTTGTTATTATATATGGGGACTATAGTACTATTTCTCCACTCATCTGAAATCTTCTTGGTAAAACTATTCATGTGTAAATGATATCTCTTGCATTCATGTCACAAGAGTCTCTAACATTATCTACAATATTGATAGGTGATTCTATACACTTAAAATGCAAGTGTACTCTATTAGAGTAATATAGGACAATGAGGGTCGCGTGTTGAACACATGGCAACATAACTTCAGAGTTTATTACTAATTGTAATACAATCAACTTAGGCTGAAGAAACATGATTGATTGGTTTAATTATCTAGAATAGAAAATAAATCTAAACTATTGGTTGTTTTTCTCAATCTTATTGAATTCCTTGGGATAGTGGTTTCACCATGGCTAACATTGTAATTTAATATCCATACATTAATAAAAATATCTCCTATCTTGGGATTAAGAGCATGTAGTGAGAATAATTCTCTCTCACAACATAATTCACTACCTAATATAATACCAACACCACATTTGTATTGATTGTATTATTAGATAGGTGCTTTATCAATTGCTCTGGGTAATCTCCTCACATGTGTAAGACACCTTTCTTAAAGGGATTTACAGAACTTGTATTTCTACGAAGTTACGACCATTAATTTTCCTTTTTCAAAGAAATTAAAGGTCCAATTACTACCTATGGTGATGAAGCATGGATAGTTCATTCATTCTCATAGAAATAAATCCAGATATTAAAAGAAACTTATGAATTAATGCATAATAGTCAATTACAATGCATAAACGGGCTACTCTCGGGTCCTAAGGAACGTGGGGATTAGCCTCGTATGGTTTCCATAGTCAAAAACATCAAAGGAAAGAGAAAAAACTTGGATAAGATGAAGAACCCCTAAAGTAGATGGTTCAAATGATCCCGTCTAGAACATATACCGATTTTCTACCTTCCGGCTGCAAATCTATCTGCTGGAAGTGTCTCGATTGTCCAAAACTTGATCTTCTTCTATGCTATTTCCTCCCTCCGTTCTCTGCCATCATAAGATGGAAAAAGATGATATCCTTAGTTCTGGATGCACTTCCCCTAAGTCATAAGAGTGACTTAGGGTGAGTTAAAACCTCTATCGTTGGATTAAAAAAAGTCTTTAGATCTACCTGATCCCGACATGTTAGTGCTACCGATAGGGTGGCTGCACTACCGACTCCTCTATGTGCGGCCACCTATCAAGATGTCAGTACTACTGATGAGACTATCAATAGTACCAAGTTGCTTCAATAATTCGTGATCAGAACGTTCTTATGTTGTTAGTAGTATCAACTTGCAAAGTCAATACTATTGAGTCTTTTCAATTTCTTTTTGTTCCAACCTAAGCATGTGTCGGTACCACCGAGTCCAAAGTCGGTAGTACCAAGCTGTTTAGATTCTTGTATATTCACCTGAAATGCATAAAATCTGAACATAAGCTATGGATATATAATAAATCAATTGGTAACATTAGAATTATATTTAATTAATGCAAATAAGTATCATAGGATAATAAAAGTAAATCATGCACAATTATTATGAGAATTAACAAAAAATGCACAAAAACCAATATACAATAGCCTATGAAAATGACAAATAAATATGACATCAAACTCCCCTAAGCTGAAACGTTCCTCATCCTCAAGAAACACACTCTTGGATTTGCTTGATACAAGTCAACAAAAGGACATAAAAATATGAATATCATTTCACAATTATCCCCTCTTGGAAGTCTCAAACCGGCCTTCATTAATCACTAAGCAATTACCTTCTATGAAGAGACAAAAAAAATTCATAGAATACATCCACCCTTAAACCAATGAACATTATCAGGAGATAAATTAACATCATAATCAATCAGGTGTTTGCTTGGTGCATTATGTGACTCCTTATTCTACTTTGTTCTTTCCTAACAACCAACTACTTGGAAGCAGCTCTCCTTATACGAATGAATGAGGAGAAAATCATAAAGTGGCCTACCGATAAGAGAAATGATTGACATCAAATAGGTGTCTGGAAAGAATAACAAGTTCATCTAAATCATTTATGCAAAATAAAACATGATGAACCTACATGGTGAAGTTGAAGGGAAATGCATGAATATTAATGCCTACATTTATTGGTGAAATGAGGCATGTAACAAAGATCTCACCAACTCGAATGAGAATGAAGTAAAGTAAAAAAATGTATCATGTGGTTGTTTCCTTCTCTTTTGAGCAGAATAAAGATATCCTTTCTCTCTATTAACTTGAAACATCAGAAACTTTTTTTCTTTCAAAGGCCCACTATTTGAGCATGATGGAAATTATGATTGACCTTTACTAACAAATCAATCATTTTTTTATCTTTTTCTTTTTTTGTATTTCTCAGTGTATGGATGTATATCCTCACACTCTATTTTAGAAGAAAATGATATATCCACACGATAAAAACAACTTATGGTGCAGAATGCATGTTATCTAAATGCCATTATTTTTATTATGCAACTAAAATGATATGCACAAAAATTGTTGATGCATATTTTTTTTCCATTTTGTATAAAAGCAATAAAAGAAAACAAACTATCATGCCACAAATCATGTCATGTCATGCAAGCAAGAGGAGATAATTTTGAGTACTTTTTCATCTTAATGTGGTGATTCAAAAAATGAGTGGAGGATGGGTGGAATCACATAATTAAGATACAAGCCTTTTCATGAACTATGATATGTCCCTCTCTACTGACCTATGCACAGGGTAACCTTAGGATTTCTTTCTTAAACTTCAATTTAAGGTCACGTTAACTGTTTGATCAATTTAATCTAAAACTCCATCTTCATCCACATTTCATGAATAATGAAGATGTCCGTTCATATTAAATGTCCTTAAGCTGATTTGCCCATACACTTCCTCTAAGTGGTGCAACTCAAGAAATTAGCAACTAAGCCATTTTTTAATTTTTAATTTCCATTGCATACAAACGAGAGCACATGACGTTGACATGAATCATGTATTAAACTTCACTTTTACACAATATAGAACGTGGATCCTAAAACTTGGTAAAGATAGAACTAAATGTAAATAAAGCAAATAAAGAAAATAAAATTAAGGATAGAAACTATTCCAACTACCCCCCTAAGCTTGAACTTGACTTTGTCCACATAGTCAAAGTTCTAACTTAAGAGGTGGAACAATGGTACCTAATCACATGGGTGATGGTGGAGGATGTGGCATAATGGGATCAAAGGGGTAGAACATCCCATGAAAATTTGGTGGCTGCTATAGAAATGGTGCATGTTGTCGATAGCCACCAAAGTACCATTGATTCTGATATTGATCAAAGAATGACTACTGGTATCCCTCCATCCTCTATAGGTGAATGTTCATGTTCTCTTGGTTGTCCAAGAGAAGTTGCTCATTCTAGAATATCACATGTTGGTTTTGGTACAACTTTCCCTTCACGTCGTGATTGCCCACCAATGTCTTAGTTTGTAGCTACTGTCCTTGCTATATCTCCTTCAACATCCCATACAATTCTGCCATAGAGTATGGATCATTCTCATATGATGACAGTGGAGTAGAAAAACTGGAGGTTGCATAGTGTCATGGATGCTTGCGTGGAACCAGCTATCGTAAGATTGGGATAGTTGGTTCCACATCCTATTCTTCTACCTCCCGCTCATGTTGCCATTCTTCTACTGCAACATCTTCTTCCTACTCATATGAAGAGCTATCGACATGCCACTACATGAGGTGGATTCCCTGCAAGTCGAAGATGACATCTGGAAGCACCCATTCCTGGTATTGGGTACCTACTGTACAACATGTGTATACAGTAGTTAGGCATGTGTTGATGAGGTTGGCTTTCTTGAAATGCTTTATATTGAGATTTGGTGCGGCCTTCAATGGTTTGGCTGTGGATAGGTCAAGGTTGAGATGGAGAGCTATTGTCATGGTCAAGCCTCCAAAATGAATTGGAGGCTTCATCTGCACCTAGCGCTTGACCCCAATCATGTCAAGAAGGAAGAAAGTGCCAAAGTTCACAATCATGTGTCCCAACTCCAGCAACTTGTAGAGAAAGAAGAGGTCAACCTATTGGGTTTTCTCTTGGATGGATTTGGCAAGGAGAGTGTTGGTGATGAGGTGATGGCGTATGCGAGCAAAGGGATGTTCGACGTTGTTGATGGAGTTTGTATTCCAACAGATGTGTTGGCCTTCTAGAAACTCTGGCAATAGCCAAGAACTCACAGATGAGATCTGGGTATGTAATCCAGTCACTGAATAAGGGGTGGTTGCCTACCAACCCTTGACGCTCGTAGACCAAGTGCATATTGTTGTTGAACACAATGGAGGTGATGAATTCACAATTGTCATACCATGTTGCATGCATCTCCCTTTTTCATAGCTCTTCATAGATCTTCTCGATGTTGGCATTGGGATGAGTAATTTGACTTGGTTTGTGAACCAAGTTTGGAACCCCCACCGATGAAGAAGCCTCTAACCCTGGTGCCATCCTTCGTAGTAGAAGAAGATTTGAGAGAAAGAGAAATCACTGTAGAGTCTGAAAGCTCAAAGATGTTCACTCATGCTTGCTTGAAGGAGTAGAGAATATGTTAAAAGAAATGAATCACAACCCCTCCTTTTATAGTTAAACGTGCCTATGTTCTGTCGTGTCAGTACTATTGACGATGTGTTTGTAGTACCGACTTTTCATCTTCAATTCGTCTGCTCAATGCTACTGAGGGTCTCAATCTGCTGATTACTCGTCCCATGGATCACTGGTATAGAGTCATCCAACAAATTGGTGATATCGATCGTCTAATGTGAAAAGTCTCGATTCTTGTATTAGGCTCCCATGGATCTCGTGTCTTCAACATAGGTAGTACCGACGAGGTGTCCCTAGTACCAACTCGTTCAAATTTGGTCGCTGCTTTCGAGCGGGAACTTGGTATTTTGAACCCGGAGCACACGTTTTATTGGTACTATGGACTTTTGATTGGTAGTGTTGAGTCCTTATCAGTTACTTGGTTGTTTTATTCTATATTGAGTCGGTGGTACTGACTTCAGAGTCAGTAGTACCAAGTTAATATGAAAAAAATTCTCAGCCATTCTATGCAATCGTAAGTACTGATCTGTTGATAGTATCGAGCTCCATAATGCCAGTCGGCCTTTTCCCTATGACTCAATCGGTAGTACCAACTGGTACTCTACCTGCACACCAAACAAGATTGATCAATGTACCTTTTTTATATAAAAACTAATGAAAAGTAAAATTAAAGTTATGAAACTACAAATTTGAGTGTAAAGAGCAAAAAAGAATGGTTGGGTTGCCTCCCAACAAGCACCCTTGTTGTATGTTGTAGGCTTGATGATCTTAAATTTATTGAAGCTCAATGAGCTTCAAGTCTTCCTCCTTCCTAATCACATCTCCCTTAACATAGTTCTTAAGTCACTCACCATTAACAAGGAATGACTCAACCCCATTGCTAATCTCTACATCTCCATGGGGGAAGGCTTTAGTCACCTCAAAGGGACCACTCCATCCAGACCTCAACTTACCCGAATGTAATTTCAACCAAGAATTAGAAGAACCTTCTGTCCTGGAGTGAAAACCCTATGCAATATGTGGCAATTGTGAATTTTCTTAGTCCCTTCCTTATATATTCTTGTGCTCTCATAGGCATCAAACCTAAGCTCTTCTAACTCATTCAACTCTAACAAACTCTTTTCCCTACATTGTCAAAGTTATCGTTTAATTTTCTCAGGGCCCACTTAGCCTTATGCTCTATCTCTACAGGTAGGAGACAAGCCCTCCCATAAACCAAACTAAAAGGAGTGGTCCCTATAGGTGTTTTATAGACGGTCCTATACACCCAAAAAGCATCACTGAGCAAAATGCTCCAATTAGTCATGTTGGTTGAAACTATCTTTTCTAAAATCTTCTTGATCTCCCTATTAGAGACTTCAACCTGCCCTTGGGTTTGGGGTGATATGGGGTACCTACCCTATGTTTCACTCCATATTTTCTCAAAAGTGCCCTGAATTTTCTATTGGTGAAATGAGAACCACCATCACTAATCATTAACCTGGGCACGCCAAACCTATAAAAGATGTGTTCTTTCACAAATCTACATACCACTTGGGTGTCATTGGTGTGGGTTAGAATTGCTTCCACCCACTTATATACAAAATGCATAACAAGTAATATGTACATATTACAAATTGAAGACACAAAGGAACCCATGAAGTTTATGCCCCATGAGTTAAACACATCAATTTCTTGAAAAACATTCATGGGCATTTCATGTCTTTTCGAAATATTACATGCACATTGACAAGCATCACAACGACGAATATAATTCTATATGTCTTTAAAAATCATAGGCTAATAGAAACCACATTCTAAAACTTTATACGCAGTCCCAGAACTAGCATGATGACCCCTTATAGGTAAATAATGACAATGTACCAAAATACTCTGAAATTCACAATCCGGCACACACTTTCTTAGGATACCATTCCTACACTTCTTGATCAAGATGGCTTCATCCCATATGTAATACCATAAGGAGTGGATAAAACTTTTCTTCTCCTGGTATCCCCAATCTCTTGGAAGCTCTCCACATGCTAAATAGTTCACAATGTTTGCAAACCATGGATCTTTGCTTTTCAAAGCAAAGATATGTTCATTAGGGAAATCTTCCATAATAGGTATATCAATGTCCTTTTCATCCACCCTTTAAATCCTATAAAGATGATCTTCCTCCAAATTCTTGGTGTTGGCTTTGTCCTTAATTACTATATCAAATTCCTTCAATAACAAGATCCACCTAATAAACTCGGTCTTGGCATTTTTTTTCTGGTGCAGGTATTTGATGATTGCATGATTTGTCCACACTATAACCTGATCCCCTATCAAATATTGACATAATTTCTCAAAAGCAAAAACACCTGTGAACAACTCATTTTTAGTTGTTGTATAATTTAATTGGGCATCATTTAGAGTCTTAGATGCATAATAGATAACAACGAGTACTTTATCTCAGTGTTGGCCTAGGACAGCCCCTACAACATAATTTGATATGTCACACATTAGCTCAGAAGGTTGACTCCAATCTAGAGCCTAGACAACGGGTATGGAGACCAACTTCTCCTTCAACACCTCAAAAGATTTCAAACATCGCTCATCAAACATAAATTCAACATCCTTTCCCAATAACTTGGAGAGCGAATTAGAATTTTTTAAAACTCTCTGATAAAATGGAGGTAAAATTTGACATTTCCTAAGAAGCTCCTCACTCCCTTCACCGATGATGGTGGAGTTAGTTTGGAGATGACCTATATTTTGACCAAGTCTACCTCCATTTCTCTATTAGACACCTTGTATCCCAAGACAATTCCTTCACCCACAATCATGTGACATTTTTCCCAATTCAAAACAAGGTGAGTGTCATCGCATCTTTGCAAGAACTTATTTAGTTTGTCAAGGAAATCATCAAAAGACTCCCCATACATCAAAAAATCAACCATGAACATTCTACACATCGCTCTACCATATCAGAAAATATGGAAAGCATACATCGCTGGAAAGTGGTTGGTGCATTCCAAAGACCAAACGACATATGATGATACACAAATCTGCAATAAGGACAAGTGAAGGTTGACTTCTCTTGATCATATGGCTTGATGGAAATTTGATTGTATCCCTAATAACCGTCAAGAAAGAAAAAATGAGAGCGGACGACAATCCGCTTTAAAAGCTAATTGATAAAAGGGAGTGGTAAATGTTATTTTAAAGTGGCATCATTCAAATGTCTTTAGTATGTGCATACATGCCACCTTGTCACTAGTCTAGTGGAAATCAACTCATCCATAGAATTAGTAGTGACCATTATACCCCCCTTTTTAGGAACCACCTGATTTGGACTAACCTAGTTGGAATTAGAAATAGCATATATAATACCTACAGACAAAAGTTTTACTACATCTTTCTTTACTACCTCATCCATGATGGGGTTGGTTTGATGTTGAGGTTGCACTATACCTTTGGCTCCTTCTTCCAATTTGATCTTATTTTGAAAGAAACTAGGGGAAATCCCCTTTATGTATGCCATGTACTAGCCAAATGCTGCATGGTAGTTCTTCAAAACCACAAGTAGTTTCTCCTCTTCCCAAATTCTTAGTGAAGTCAAGATCATGACTAGAAGCTTCTTCTATATTGCCAAGAAAATGTACTTCAAGTGAGGTGGCAATGGCTTCAGCTCAAAATTTGGAGGACTCGAAAAGATGAGACCAATGGTGGTGGAGGTGGTCCTAAGTCCTCAAAATGTATGGTGTAATAGCACGGTAAGGTCTTAAGAAGAAAGTCATGTTCCTCCAAAGAACAACATCTAGTATAATCATCTACCAAATTCATGAGACATGCCTCCAAAGGTAGCTATGGATATGCTTGAACAAGAGCGGTAGAGGCTGGATCCTCAATTGTTGTTGGGCAATAGTCCTCATCTTCATCATCAGGATATTGAACTACTTTTATCAAAGATATCTATTTTGTGTTTTCCAAGATGTCCACCGCTAGTGTGCCTTTGTGGACTTGTGTCATCACATGAGTCATCTCAAGAAAAGGCTTCCCATGAATTAATGACACATTTTCTTGGACCTATTGTAGCATGTGACACTGTGATTTCCCTTTAACAGTCTGAGTCGGCTCAGGCATCAAGATTTCAAATCGCACTTCTTTGTTGCCCAATGTTAGTCTTCCTCCACCCATTTTGAGAATGATATAAGCCATGGCTTGGAATGGCCTCCCAATTAATAGCTTGTTTCCCTGACCATCTTGCATCTCCATGACAACAAATTCTGCTAGAAATACAAACTTGTCCACCTTGACAAGAACATCCTCGCGAATTCCTTAAGGCCTCACCATTGAGATGTTTGCCAGCTGAATGGTCATATTTCTCTACATGGACTCCTTCAGACCTAACTTCTTGTAAGTGGTCAAGAGCATGAGATTGATGCTAGCCTCTCAGTCACATAAGGCATCTCCAAATCTCATCCTTCCAATAAAGTAGGATATGGTAAAAAACACCTAGATCATGTTTTTTTGGTGGCAATGTTCCCAGAATAAAAGCAGTGACTTGCTCCTTCAGAACTACCACCTCATAATCATCTATGCTCCTCTTCTTGTTGACCAAGTACTTTAGAAATTTGTTGTAAGAGGGAACGTGCTTAATTGAATCAATCAATGGGATATTGACATGTAATTTTCTAAAGTTGTCCAAGAATTTCTAAAATTGTTGGTCCGTCTTAGTTGCCTTCAGACTGTTTGGAAAGGGCACCAGCTTCACCATTTCGGAAAGGGCACCAGCTTCACCATTTTCTTTTAATGAGGTGGGATATATGTCTTTTTCCTTGTCTCCTCTATCTCATCCACCTCTTCATCAACTTTCTTTTCCTTTGTTGTAGTATCTGGTTCAACTGTATCAACAACCACTGCCTTGTATTTATCACATTTTGCCTCTCATGCACATGAACTAGTTGGTTTGTCATTAAACAATTTTCTTCCACTTCAAAGTAATACCTCCTTGACTTGCGGATTTCTAGAATGTGCATCAGTGTTTTTTGGAAACCCCTGCTACCCTAACTTCTTTAAGGAATCCACTTGCCCTACAATCTGAGAATTTTTTTGTTTTTATGTTGTGGATCTATGCTCCTTGGATTTGTATTTCTCTTTGAGTATGGCCAATTCATACTTCATTTTGGTTGACTAGCTTCTTGAGAATCTCCTCAATGTGGTCAAATTTACTGGGACCCCTAACCTATTGATATTATTGTTGACCACCTACCTGATGTGGCTTAGCCTATTGTGCTTGGGACAAGTCTTGCTAGAAGTTATTAGGATCCCTCTAGGAGAACTTAGGATCCTTCCTCCAGGAGTAATCATTATTCATGTACTATTGCTAATGTCATGCAAACTTGGATTCCTCATCCTCTCCTCCTGAAGAATTTCCATCCTTAGCACACAACCTCTTAGTAATTAAGTCCAACTTCTCATTTAGTGATGAAATAACTTTGGACTCCCAACACTTTTAAGGGTTGTTGGATGCTCTCTTTCTTCGACCCATGTCTAGTTCTTGGATATATTATTTAAGATGTCATGGCATCGGACTGGCTTATTATTGAGGAAGAAGCATGCTCTTGCACTATCAAACGTGGTCCTATCTCCCTTGTGCAGACCATAATAGAAAATCTTCACCTAACCTAATAAGTCAATGACATGGTGAGGGACCTTCCACAACATCTTCTGGAACCTCTCCCATGCTTCAAAATATGACTCCTCAGCTTGTTGTTTGAAGTTGTGGATTTTCTGGACTAGTTCATTTGACTTTTGGGGTGGAAAGTACTACTCAAAAAAGGCATCTATCATTTGTACCAAAATTTTGATGAATTCATCTTCAAGATTATGGAACCAAGATTTGGCAATGTCCACCAATGACAATGGACAAAGCTTCATGTATTTGACTGTTGTCGGCACCCTATGTATCTTGACCATATCGCAACTTTCTATGAAATTACTGATATGTGTCATCAGATCTTCAGAGTTGTGGCCATGAAAGGCCTATGATTTGACTAGTTACACCAACTCTGGATCAATCTTATAGGTTCTAACATTTATGGTTTGTCTCTTGATTGGCCCTTTTTGAGTTGTTGAAGAAGATGCCTTGATCCTTTCCCAAATTGTTAGTTCATCTATTGGTTCACTCATTTCTGTTGGCTCAGGTTCCTCTGGTGGAGGTGTAGGTGGTGGTGCACTGTGGGCTCTGATCTCCAAAACCACGATATAAACTTAGCGGAAGCGATTCAATTAACAGCGGAAGACAAAAATCACGGGAAATTAAAACTTTTTCGAGATAAGAGCTTAAATCTATAAAAACTTCTTTCATAAAAGGAGATAAACTATTTACATCTCAGATAATTACTTCTTGAGTAATTATATACAACATGATACAAAATCTCAAGAACTCAAAACCAAAATCTCAGACCAAAAGACACCAAGGACCTGAGAGTACAGAGAACACATAGGACTGACTATCTAACTATACAACTCAGCAGTCTGAATCTCCACCTGAGATTTACTGTTGCTCCTAATGCTGCTGCTGCTGCTGATATTGATCTCCTGAAGATTGGTTCCTTCGCCCTCGATGGCCACCTAAAAAAATTGAAATCTACGGGGTGAGACAATTTTAAATAATTGTCCCAGCGAGAGTTATAACTCTTCACTAGAAGCTTTATTATAGAAACCAAGAATAACATAGGCAATAAAAGCTTTAAGGTAATCAGCAGCAGATTGTTATCAATTAGAACAACAACATTTAAGGAATGTGAAGAACATGTATACTAAGTAAGGTATCTTCAACCAATGTATCTCGTAGTTCAACCTAAGAAGATATACTACGCGGTTGATTATGTTTTACAAACATCATTATGCCCTGCGGAGATGAGGTATACCGCTCATAATCCAACAGATCACTATTAAGTCGCATCGGTATCATACATAGGTCATCAAAAGAGCCGGATTCTTATGACCTCATCTTCCTCAGTCAGTAAGAGGATCAACATGCAGGACATCTAATGTCTCTACTACTATAGCTTACCAGGGTATTCTGGTACTTCGCTATTAGAGTCACAGTGGAATTCTTTACTCTCTTCGCTACCGAAAGATCTATTGTTTATCTCTCATCGATGCGGTATAAAAGATTTCCTCGGGAGATTAGTGTTACATCACCTCAGCATAAAACATAGTGAAGGATTGATAGATTAAGATACATCTACATCAATTCCTACACTAGGATGTAAGGAAATTCACATCCATATTACCCCACATATTCAAAAGTATGTGCTCCAGGAATCCCCTTAGGAAAACCTGTTTCACCATCATTTAACTCCTGACAATGATGGATCTATGATCAGGGCTCTCCATGGTATGATTATACTTGATTAGTTAGGTATATTTCAGTATTCTTTTATCATCATACATGTTTTCAAACATTAATCATTAGCATAGCAGCTATGAAGGAAGAATACTAAATGTAACAAGCCTAACTCTCATCAATTATCATTTCTCGATATTCTCATCACAAGTCATCTCTTAAAGCATGACCTTGATGGTATTCATGGCTCTCACAGCCTATCAATCTCATAAGATACTATTAACAAGGTATCAGGATATATCACTATTCATAAAGCTAACAACATGCTTTCAATGAATATAGTATCATCATCCATACCTGGATATGATCATCCTCATAAAGGAACCTGCATGGTTAAATCAACTGATAACAGTAAATAACTCATTTAAAGAAGTCGTATCTCCCTACTCATACAACAGCTAGGTTTCCCTGGTTTTCATCAATTAGGGTTTACTATTCTCATTACATGTCATCACCCTAGAATTAGGGTTTACTATTCACCTCATGGTGAAATGGTCTCATAACATCCTCATGTATGAGAAACATAATCATTAAAGACCTCAGATAAGATTAAGATTCATCAATTATCATAATTAGGGTTTCCATGATCTCACATAAGTGGATCATACCTCAATTTGCACATTCATGTATATTGAAGGTATTTTACTTGAGTTTCCATTATAATTGGTACTTTCTCTCTCCTCTAACTAGTAGATAGTGATTACACTACTCTAGATTAGGTTGGGTTAAGTCCTCATTGATTAACACAAGTCAACTCATCACTATCATGTGATTAGGGTTTGATTAAAACAAGGTATCACTCAATTTGAACCTTTCAGGGGCATTTGGTAATTTACCCATTGACCATCATCATGGGTCAATTCATTAGCCACTTAGTCCCTTAACATCTTAGGTTACCATTAGGGTTTAGATTAGATCATCATTGAACCATTTACACCTTCAAGTGATTAAGTATAATCAACCTTGAAGGTCTCCAATTGTTTTAGGGTTTAACCTTCAACCTTCAACCCATTTGATTCTTAAACGACCTTGAACTTGTTTAATCTCAAATGACCTTGAATCCATTTGAACCTTAAATGAGTGTGGACCCACTTGATCTTAAACGGGTGTGGACCCATTTAAGTCCAAACGAGTGTGGACCCGTTTGAGCCTAAACGAGTGTGAACCCGTTTGAGCTTAAACGGGTGTGAACCCGTTTGGACTCAAACGAGTGTGAAGCTGTTTGGACTCAAACGAGTGTGGACTCTTTTGGACTCAAACGAGTGTGAACTCGTTTGGGCTTAAACGGGTGGGAACTTGTTTGGTCTAAAACGATTGTGGGTCTTCTTGGGTTCAAAGTGCATGAACATAAAAGGTGACTCAAAGATTATGCTTGAAAAGGATTTCTTATGTTGAAGCTTTCAATTGGCCCAAGCCATGTTAACCATGTACAAATTGAGTCAATTAGGATGAGCCTCAATCAACTGGACACCAAATTGACCCTCAATTGAAAGCCAATTAGGGTTAAATCTAACTCAATTAGGGTTTCCAATCGGCTAATCATCAATGTTCAACAATATGATTCAAATCAGAGTTGAACCTACCAATTGACCTCCAATTGGGCCCAAACTTGGCTCAAACGGTCTTGAGGTCGTTTGGGTGACCTCCAAACGATCTTGAGACCGTTTGACCAAAGTTTGACCAAAAACCAAAATGATTTGATAAGGGTTGAGCCCTAATTAAATTAAAAATCAGCACTTTTCATCAATTTATCAACATCTTGTAATTGGACCCTCAAACCATCATATATCTTTAGCCCTAGACATCCAAACGATCTTAGGGTGTCACTAAATGAGTGTGAGATCGTTTGGATGAACCCCCAAATGGGTTGGAACCCGTTTGGGTCCTTCAACCCAAAACTCAACAAGATCTATATTTTAATTCAGCAATTTTAACCCGATTAGGGTTAGGGTGTTGAAGTGCCTTCAACTCTCAATTGGTTAGGAATTAGATTACAATTATTTGTAGGAATGAAATTCAATATATTATGAACAGGTATCCCAAACGGTCAATGCTTGGTCAACTCACTCAAATGGGTTGGAACCCGTTTTCCCAAAAGTTCAAGTTAATTAGTTTGGAAAAATTAGTACTTAATTCAATTCTATTACCTAATTGATTGGCCTTCAACCTACGATTCCTTTGGAGTTAACCCCTCAAATTTGATGGGTCATTAGCCTATATAATTGTGAACAGAAAACCCAAACGGTCCATGCTTGGTCAACCCTATGAAATGGTCTTGGGGTCGTTTTGATCCAAACGATCTTGCAGGATCGTTTGAGATCAAACGGGTTGAACCCGTTTGACCTTAAACGAGTTGCACCCGTTTGGACCAAAAGGGTTCAAGGTCGTTTCATAAAGTGACATAGGAATCCACGCCCATCATCATCAACCTCTGTTCAGGTCGGTTCCTCCACCGTTTTGCTTGCAAAAGAGCAAGGAAGAAGGGAGGTAGAAGAAGAACTAATCATAGAAAACAAGCACAGAGATATGCATAACAAAGCTAAGAGTTAGAGTTATAAAACCCGCCTTAACGTCGTTCCTTGAGCTCCAAGCTTCCAAGCTTCAAGTCTTTAATGGCGTCTTGAGCTCCACATGTCGGCCAAGGTCAATTCTTCAAGAAAAAGATGGGGATGGTCGGCTAGAACAAGGAACCTAAGTAAGAAAACTAGCAATTCAACCTTGTAATATGATTCCCTCCATGAATCCAAGCTAGAAGGTGGTGTTCTCTTACCTTAGAACAGGTTGGTAGTTTCCCTGAGCTCCAGATCTTGGCCTTGGTCAGTTGAGAAAGATGAGAAGTGAGTAAGTGAAGGAAAACGTTTGCTTGATTTGGAAAGAAAGGTGCTTATATAGTTTAGGCTGATTTACACCATAAAGACCTCTAGAACCTTGAAATTCTCATCCAAGTCCTTTCGTATTTAAGGGAACGTCCAATCTCATCTAAACTTATGCAAATCTCATGAAATCTCAAGATCTAGGGGTAAATAAAGTCAATTTTCAACTAGGGTACATACATGAAAGGTTTCCTTACTCAAACTTAGTGAATTTTATGTACACAGGTCATTTTTCTTATCTGATTATTCATTGATGTGTCCCTTTCACCATTTCTACTCTAAATGATTACAAGAGTCATAAAAGATGTTCTAGATGGTGTATTTTACAAGTTGCACCCCTCAAATTGGGTAAACTGCATTTTACTCCAAATTAGGGTTTTTAAGCATAAGGATTATTCCACAAGCTGCATGTAGATGCCCAAGCTTGGGAAATCCATCATGTCTCATCATATTCACTCATATGATGTCTCATTATGAAAAGAACATCTTAACATGTGCAATTGCAAGTTAACCCCTTAACTGGGTAATTTGCACATAAGCCCCTGCATTACCAAAATAATACTACTACTTTGATTAAAAAGGACAAAATTGAAAGTATATGTTCCTGAGAAACTTAATTACATGTCAAAAGATAATCACAAGGGTTTAATTACATATTTAGGCAAAACACCTAGGGTTAGTTTATAACCCAGGTCAGGGATGTTACATGCACCGTACTCCCATCCTCTTCGTAGGAGCTCCTCTTGACCAAAACTCGATGGAGTTGACTGTTTGTAGTCATGGGCTCTTGTATGCACCATGCCCTAGTACTTGAAAATAGAAAAAATCAATGTGAGACCATGGTACTAATGGTAGGAACAAATAAATAGTTGAAATTCAACTTTAAATGGATAAAAAATAAAGGATTGTCCTAGACTGGTCGATTAAAACACTCTTAGTGCTAAAGTTTTTATTTCCCCGAAAACGGCCCCAAAAACTTCATAGGTACTAAACGCCTAAAAAGCAAGTGTACACTATCAGAGTAATATAGGTCAATGAGGCCCAGATGTCGAACATAGAGAAACACAACTGTAGAGACTATTACCAATTGTAATACAATCAACTTAGGCCAAAGAAACTTAATTGATTAGTTTAATTATCAAGAACAAAAAATAAATCTAAATTATTGGTCATTTTTCTCAATCTTAGTGAATTCCTTAGGATAGTGGTTTCACCATGGTTAATATTGCAATTTAAGATCCATACATTATTAAAAAACTCTCCTAATTCTAGTTTAAGATCATGTAGTGAGAATTACCCACTCTCACAGCATAATTCACTACCTAATCTAACACCAACACCACTCTCATATCGATTGTGTTATTAGATAGCTACTTTATCAATTACTCTAGGTAATCTCCTCACATTTGTAAGCCACCATTCTTGAAGGGCTTTATAGACTGTGTATTTCTATGAAGTTCTGACCATTAATTTTCCTTTTTCAAAGCAATTAAAGGTCCAATTACTACCTATAGTGATCAAGCATGGATATTTCATTCATTATCATAGAAATAAATCCAAATATTAAGAGAAACTAATGAATTAATACATATTAGTCAATTGCAATGCATAACCAGACTACTCATAGATCTTAAGGAATGTGGGTATTAGCCCTTCTTGGTTTCCATAGTAAAAAACATCAATGGAAAGAGAAAAAAAGTTGAGAATATGAAGAACCCCTGAAGTAAAGGGTTCAAACAATCCCTTCTCGTGCACGTGTCAATTTGAGACCTTCCGGCAGTAAATCTATCTACATGAAGTGCATAGATTATCTGGAATGTGATCTTCTATGCTATATCCTCCCTTCACTCCTGGTCATCATATGATGGTAAGAGATGATATCCTTTGATCTGGCCGCACTTCCCCTAAGTCATAAAAGTGCATTAGGGTGAGTTAAAATTTCGACCGTCAAATTAAACAATGTCTTTAGATCTGCCTGATCTCGACATGTCAGAATTACCGATGGGGTGTCAGTACTACTGACTCCTCTAATTATGAAGCCACCGATTAAGATGTCAGTACTACCGACGAGTCTGTGGATAGTAATGTAATGTCCTGAGTTTCAATAAAATTATCATTTTCCACCTCAAATTTTATGTTAATTTCTTTTTTCTCCATTTTGTGTCCTTAATATTGAATATTTGAGAAATTGATGGATGGAGTACAATTTTATGCCAATTTGAGGGTTAGATCCACAAATACCATGATTTGCTAAATTGATAGGGTAATTATGAAGATATACACTAAACCATGAATTAGTTGACTAATGGATAATGTTAGATCTCAAGAATAAATATTAATGGATAAGAAGTGAATTAATTAGCAAGAGTAAATTAAAATGGTGAATAATAAACCACCTTCATTCCTCACTCTTATTATGGGCTAATTAAGCTTGAAAATGCATGTAATAAGTGAATGGAGGACTCTTGGACTCAATATCTCGGTTTTGGAAACCAAGAGTTGCATATAAAAGCTATATGTAATTATTTGCCCAAAAATCATATTAATATATGCTTTAATAAGAAACATATGTATTGGAGGACAAAGGTTGGGTGAAACACAAATCTGATTATGTAGAATGAAACTAGACGTCATTAGCAACCTAGGGTTAAAATTTGAAGTCATTTGGAGTTTGTTTGACCTCCCAAATGCATTAATCACTTTCCTAACAAAGTGTGACATTATAACATTAAGATATCAATGTTACATGCACATTTAAACCAAAGTCCATCATTTAATAGATGTCACACGCACCTGGCCCATCTTGGATCACGATCCTATGGTCCAAGTTGGACACGAATCTCATCAGATGGCTGACGCTTTGTCTCCTTCCTTCGGTTAACCGAAGCAGGAACCGAGCAGCCACCGCTCGCTTCATCTCCACCCTTCTTCCTCATCTCTTCATCGAACAAGCCAAACCTCATCACCTCCCATGCACCGTAGACGAAACACCATACTTGTACAACCATGGCTCCTCACCTCTCCCTTCATTTTGGCTCCAAAGACATCCCCACCTATAAATAACCCCCTACACGGCTGTGTCGCCCCCCTAGCAACCTGCCTATCCCCTCGATTTTATCCAAGGATGTGTGGGTAGCGGACGACGTGGAGCTTTCCATTGTGTGCTTGCGGCACTCCTCCTCAGTTCTAGACAGCTTGTGCATCAAAATTCCTTGGACCGGTGAGTTCTTCTTCCTTTTCCCTTCATTTTCCATACCTTAGGTCGAAGATTGGTCGAGTATCGTGAAACACCCAAAAACCACGCTCCTACCCTGCCACCATGGAGAGGAGCTTCGGAGAAGAAACCCACCGATCAAATGACCGATTTGCCCTCCGCACACCCTCCTTTTCCTGTTCTCACGCAAAGGGCATTTTTGTCATCCGATTCTTTGCTTTTCGACCCACGTGGCATTTATCTAATTTCTGATTGGTTGATTTGTTTAATTCTTAGAAAATCACTCGAATATTAGTAAAATATAAATAAATACTCGTTGGAAAGATAAATTATGTAGAATTTAAATTTCTATATTTTGAGACATGTTTTCCATCCCAACTCTAATAATTAATTCAGACCTCAATTTAAATGCATAAAGTCTTAGAAAATGATAATTAAAGTATTTTAACTCTATTTTTGAGGAGAAAATATGTTTTCTCGATTAGAAAAATATTAGGAATCATTTAGCTCTATTTCTAGACCCAAAACCTAAAGTTTTAATTCAAGGTTATAATTGGGGACATTTTACACCTTAAATACATGTATTAATCTTTGTACATAGGTTAAAGTGAGTTTGGACCTGACATCTTAGTGGATAAGGGATAATCTAGAAAGAAAGAACATGTATGTACATTCTAAGGCCTTAGTTGGGCTTCTAATCATGCTAAACCTAGTTTTCCCAAATGAGGCAAAGTTATGATATTGTTCTCCTTCATCCGCTGGAACATGCAATTTGTAACCTGATGCATAAACTTCCTTTACTTGATAAAATTTGGGTCATTGGACCCCACCTGCCTTGTTGATATGATTTAAATCTTGTCTTGTAAATGTTGCCCTTAAACTATTCACTTGAGTATCCAACATGAAATCTTAATGTATGAACATCCTACATGGTTATCTCTTGGAAATGTTTGGGTCATTGGGCCCCACTTGAATTATTGTTATTTTCTTTCCCCGCCACTTTATATATATATATTGAGTTTTGGGATGTTATTTCCCCTCTCCTCCTAGTTGATGTTGGTAGGCGCCTCACCCTATGTTAGTTTATCTTAGTCATAATGAATCATGCTTGTTCTATATTTGACTTATATGCTTGGCAGAAATCCCATTTGAATTATATGCCTCATACTCTTAAACATTCTTAGTATAGAGAATCCCAACCACCCAGAACCAGGACAAGGGTTAGACCAAGCACAAGGAAACCAAGGGCAGGAATAGCGCCCCCATCATGGCAAGGTTGATGCTGCTAAGATCTTGCTAAATTTTATGTTATGAACTCTAGAAATAAAAGCTTTGTAATAGCCTAGAATCTCATCTACTTCTTGTTTTGGAACAATTTATGTAATAGTTCAGTTTTCTCATCTTACTTTCTTCTACTACTATTGACAATGGTTGTATTTGATCCATGCTTATTTAAATGGATTTATTATGCATACATCCTTCCATCATAATGTTTTTAATAATTTGAGGGATTTATTGTATTTTCTGTTAAATTTAAGTAAGGGGGTGATCTCGCCTCTTTACAACATGGTATCAGAGCTTGGGGGCTGGCAATATTTTCCTCTGCCCCACTAGCTTGGTAACATGGACTCCTGAGCTCATATGGCACGACCTGGCCTGATCTGATACTAAACACCTAAAATAGCATGCCTATAGGCAATAGTAGCCTTATCTATTTCTATCTTATACTCCTAGAAATCTTACCCTAAAACTTGTCTTTCAGGAAGGGTAGCTTGTTCGGTGAAAGATCAAACAATAACGACACCAACCCTGAAACTCCTGAGACACCTCTGACTCTTGAGCGGGAGTTGACGATGTTGAGACAGCTACTCTCCACTACCTTGGTGGGGCATCTTACTACAGTTGTTGCCCACGCCAACAAGCCTAAGGAGCCAACCCTGAATGACTTCATAAAGATGTAGCCTCCCTACTTCAAGGGGGAAACTGGAACAACATGGTGGACAAGGCGGATGATTGGGTGATAGCCATGGAATGCACATTCGATGGCATGGTGTGTCCCCTACATCTTAAAGTTCGCTTTGCATCTTATGTCTTGGATGGCTCGTTACGGGTCTGGTGGAATGGGATAACCCGCACACAAGACACAACACCTATGACCTGGGATGAGTTCCTTCAGATATTGTGGGCAAAGTATATCTGCACGACCTACCTGAAGAAGAAGGAGGTCGAGTTCTATAGTTTGCGACAAGGGAGTATGTCAGTTTTAGAGTATGTGTAATGTTTCCTGGTGCTGGAATGTTACGCTGTGAGTCTAGCTGAAGAGCAGAGGGTGACCGTCTTCCTTAAAGGGTTCAACTACAACATAGGGTGTCACCTGGTGCCCCAGTTCCCGCTCACCTTACAAAAAATGCTAGACAAAGCTCTGGCTGTGGAGGCATACCCTGGCTTCCATGATTCTGGTTCAAACAACAAAAACAACAA
Organism: Alisma plantago-aquatica; assembly: GCA_963693085.1. Taxonomy (NCBI): domain Eukaryota; kingdom Viridiplantae; phylum Streptophyta; class Magnoliopsida; order Alismatales; family Alismataceae; genus Alisma; species Alisma plantago-aquatica. The sequence goes on along the minus strand of OY856414.1, from coordinate 224,338,204 downwards.
GCGAAAGAACCATGGTGGTCCACAAGGGCGCGGTAGGTGCAACTCCTGCTCCTGATTTCATCCTCCCGGGAGATGTCCAGCTGGAAATGCACCACACTGTAGCAATGATCTGCCTACCCCTACCTATCATGAGTGTGGCCAATTTGGTCACATGAGGCCCAACTATCCTAGGTTCAACCGAGGACAGGCCCCAGCCCAGTAGCAACAACAATGACAAAATCTTCCCCCGAGGAACAACAACAACAACAACAACGATAACAATCACCACAACAATAACAACAACCGCAACAATAACCAACAAGGACGTCATCTGCCTGTGGAGAGGCACAATGGAAGGGTCTTTGCTCTGGATGCTAAAAAGGTTGATGATGAGAATAATGTGATTGAAGGTACTCTACACCATAATATGTACCCTATCAAAGCACTTTTTGATTCTGGCTCATCAAATACCTTCATATCTACTCAGTTTGTTGCTATGCTAGAGATAGAGTCTAAATTAATGGACCATGTGCTAGATGTTAAAACCCATAGTGGTAGAATATGCTCCTCTTATCTCAAGCTTCCAACCTTAGACCTATGTATATCGAGAAAGATGTTTCCATCTGACTTTATCTTGCTCGAAGTGTCTATTTTTGGCATTATTCTTGCCATGGACTGGATAAAAAGTTACAAGGAAGTCATCTTCTGTGAGGAGTCAAAGGTTATCTTGTTGCACCCTATAGAAGGTAGAATCTATGTAAACGGTAGGAAATGAGAAGAACGGCAATTCATCATCTCAGCCATCAAAGCTGGAAAGCTAATCTCGCATGGGTGTAGGGCATTTCTCACCTCTATAGTTCTTGATGTTACACCCCCTGTTCTCGACCATATAGAAGTTGTGAGGGACTTCCCCAATGTCTTTGCTGAAGAACTACTCGGGTTGCCCCCTACTCGTGAAGTGGAATTCTCCATCAAGCTTGCACCTGGGACTTCACTCATCTCGAACCTGCCTTACCGCTTAGCACCTATTTAACTCACTGAGTTAAAGAAGCAACTTCAAGAACTTCTAGATATGGGGTTCATTCGCCCAAGCGTTTCCCCGTCCTGTTTGTAAAGAAGAAGGATGGATCTATGTGGATGTGCATGGATTATCGCATGCTTAATCAGGACACAGTGAAGAATCACTATCCACTGCCTCTAATTGGTGATCTCTTTGACCAACTCAAGTCCACCACTGTCTTCTCAAAGATGGACTTGTGGAGTGGCTACTATCAAATGTGAGTGAAGGATGAAGACATCCCAAAAACAACTTTCAGAACTAGATATGGGCATTATGAATTTCTGGTCATGTTGTTTGTTTGACTAATGCCCCAACTACTTTCATGGACCTGATGAATCGAGTTTTCTGCCCCTACCTTGATCGATTTGTCATGGTGTTTATTGATGATGTCTTGATATATTCGGAGTCCAAAGAGCAACATCGCAAGCACTTGAGACTAGCGCTCAATACATTATGAGAAAATGAACTTTATGCTAAATTCTCCAAGTGTGAGTTCTGGATTAAAGAAGTTATGTTTCTGGGTCACATCATTTCTGGAGGACACATTGTTGTTGACCCTACAAAGGTTGAGTCTGTGACCAAGTGGAAGGCTCCAAAGAATCCATCTGAAATCTGTAGTTTCCTCAGTTTGGCAGGTTACTACAGGAAGGTTATCAAAAACTTCTCAGAGCTCGCTCTTCCTATGACAAAGTTGACACGAAAGTACGTCAAGTTTGTTTTGTCTCCTGAGTGTGAGGATAGTTTCGAGAAGCTGAAGTAGTGCCTGACATCTGCTCATGTGCTTGCGCTACCTATTGAAGGCAAACCCTACGTCATTTACATTGATGCCTCCAAGCAAGGATTGGGATGCATTCTAATGCAAGAAGGCAAGGTGATCGCCTACACCTCTCTCCAGTTGAAGCCGAATGAAGAAAATTGGTCTACGCACAATTTAGAGCTCACAACTATTATTCATGCTCTAAAGATTCAACGACATTACATCTATGGGGTTCAATTTGAGGTCTTCTCTGATCATAAAAGATTAAAGTACCTCTTAACACAAAAATACTTGAACCTGAGACATCATAGATGGATGGAGTATCTCAAGGACTATGACTTTACCATCACTTATCATCCCGGTAAGGCCAACGTAATTGTCGACGCCTTGAGTCAGAAGAAGTTTGGGACTTGTGCTGCTATAACTTGTTCCATTTGGAAGAACATGGAATATGTTTCTGGATGTCGACCACAACCGACAGAAATCCCAAATCATGAAGTTGAGAATAAACTATGTGTTCACATGGCTAGCTTGTCGATCACTGCAAGCTGGATTTCCGCTATTGTTACTGCCCAGTTGGAGAGTCCTGAGCTACAAGGAATGAAAGCCTTAACCTTGAAACCACACGCTGATTTCTCTGTTGCAGTCGATGGTGCACTCCGCTTCCAACAAAGATTGTGGGTTCTTGATGTTGATGAACTGTGGTATAAGATTCTCTATGAAGCTCATGGGTCCAAGTACACAATCCACCCCGACACGACCAAGATGTACAAGGACTTGCAGTGTAGTTTCTGGTGGAAGAACATGAAGACGGATATAGCTCTATTTGTGCAAAGTGTTTGACCTGTCAACAAGTTAAGATAGAACATCATTGACCTGGTGGTCTCCTCCGTCTGCTTGAAATTCCAGAATGGAAGTGGGAGAAGATCAGGATGGACTGTGTCACTGGTTTCCCCAAGACTAGGAAAGGCTATGACGCTGTGTGGGTTGTCATTGATCGCCTCACAAAGTCTGCTCACTTTCTGCCTTTCAAGTCCAACTACAAAGTGGAGGATATGGTACAGATATATCTGGAGTGGATAGTTCATTTGCATGGTGTACCAAAAGTGATAGTTTCTGATCATGATCCCAAGTTCACCTCTCGTCTATGGAATCAGATACAAGAAGAAATGGGGACAAACCTACATTCTAGCACTTCTTATCACCCCCAGACCGATGGTCAGTCTGAAAGAACTGTACAAATCTTAGAAGACCTGCTTCATGCTTGTGTGATGGACTGGGGAGGAGAATGGGATAGATATCTACCTCTGGTGGATTTTACGTATAATAACAACTACCAAGCCATCATAGAGATGCCTCCATATGAAGCATTGTACGAAAGACCATGTCGTTCCCTGTTGCATTGGGATGATGTAGGTGAGCGTTCCTTAGTGAAGACCGATAATATGCAGATGATGATAGAGAAGGTTCAGGTAATTAAGAAGCATATGAAAGCTGCTCAAGACCGATAGAAGATGTATGCTGACAAGCATAGGTCTGATGTGAGTTTTCTTGTTGGTGACCATGTGTTCTTGAAGGTCAAGCCAATACACTCTATTGCTCGATCCAAAGTCAAAGGCAAGCTTCGATCTCATTATGTGGGACCTTTTGAGATCTTGGTGAAGATTGGGGATTGTGCATACCGCCTGGCTCTTCCTCCTGCTTATGATAAGATACACAACGTCTTTCATGTGTCCGTGTTGAGAAAGTATGTGAAGGACACTTCTCATGTCCTCACAATAGAACCCTTGGAGATTCATGAAAACATAACCTATGAGGAGCTACCTATAAAAATACTAGACACTCGGGTGAAACAGTTGAAGAATAAAAAGATTGAGTTAGTGAAGGTGTTGTGGAAGTATCATGGGCTAGAAGAAACCACTTGGCAGCTGAGAGAAGAAATGATCCGATCTCACCCTTCTCTTTTTGTATGAGATTTTGGGGACAAAATCCTTTCTAACGGGTGGAGTGTTGTAACGTCCTGATTTTCAATAAAATTATCATTTTCCACCTCAAATTTTATGTTAATTTCTTTTTTCTCCATTTTGTGTCCTTAATATTGAATATTTGAGAAATTGATGGTTGAAGTACAATTTTATGCCAATTTGAGGGTTAGATGCACAAGTACCATGATTTTCTAAATTTATAGGGTAATTATGAAGATATACAATAAACCATGAATTAGTTGACTAATGGATAATATTGGAGCTCAAGAATAAATATTAATGGATAATAAGTGAATTAATTAGCAAGAGTAAATTAAAATGGTGAATAATAACCCACCTTCACACCTCACTCTTATTATGGGATAATTAAGCTTGAAAATGCATGTAATAAGTGAATGGAGGACTCTTGGACTCCATATCTCAGAATTTGAAACCAAGGGTTACATATAAAAGCTATATGTAATTATTTGCCTAAAAATCATATTAATATATGCTTTAATAAGAAACATAATTATTGGAGGCCAAAGGTTGGGTGAAATGCAAATCTAATTATATAACATGAAACTAGACATCATTAGAAACCTAGGGTTAAAATTTGAAGTCATTTGGAGTTCGTTTGACCTCCCAAATGCACTAATCCATTTCCTAATAAAGTGTGACATTATAACATTAAGATATCAATGTTACATGCACATTTAAACCAAAGTCTAGCCGTTAATAGATGTCATGCGCACCTGGCCCATCATGGATCATGATCCAATAGTCAGGTTGGACATGGATCTCATCCAACAACCGACGCTTTGTCTCCTACCTTTGGTTCACCGAAGTAGGAACTGAGCAACCGCCGCTCGCTTCCTCTCCACCTTTCTTCCTCATCTCTTCGTTGTTTCTAGAAATTTCTTCTCCTACGAGTTTATGGAGACCTCCCACATCGAACGAGCCAAACCTCATCGCCTCCCATTCACTATAGATGAAATGCCATACTTGGCCGGCCATGGCTCCTCACCTCCACCTTCATTTCGGCTCCACATACATCCCCACTTATAAATAACCCCTACACGGCTGCGTCGCCCCCCTAGCAACCTGCCTATCCCCTCAATTTTATCCAAGGATGTGTGGGTAGTGGAGGACGTGGAGCTTTCCATTCTATACTTGTGGCACTCATCCTTGGTGCTAGGAGGCTTGTGCATCAAAATTCCTTGGACCAGTGAGTTCGTCTTCCTTTTCCCTTCATTTTCCATACCTTAGGTCGAAGATTGGTCGAGTATCGTGAAATGCCCAAAAACCAAGCTCATGCCCTACCACCATGGTGAGGAGCTTCGGAGAAGAAACCCGTTGATCAAATGACCGATTCGCCCCCCGTGCACCCTCCTTTTCTCACGCAAAGGGCATTTTTGTCATCTGATTCTTTGCTTTTCGACACATGTGGCATTTATCTAATTTCTGATTGGTCAGTTTGTTTAATTCTTAGAAAATTTCTTGAATATCTGAAAAATATAAATAAATACTCATTGGAAAGATAAATTATGTAGAATCCGAATTTTCAAGTTTTGAGTCTTGTTTTCCATCCCAACTTTGATAATTAATTCAAACCTCCATTTAAATGCATAAAGTGTTATACAATGATAATTAAAGTATTTTAACTCTATTTTTGAGGAGAAAATATGTTTTCTCAATTAGAAAAATATTAGGAATCGTTTGGCTCTATTTCCAGACCCAAAATCTAAAGTTTTAATCCAAGGTTATAATTGTGCACATTTTACACTTAAAGTACCTTTAAGTAACCTAATACATGTATTAACCTTTATACATAGGTTAAAGTGAGTTTGGACCTGACATCTTAGTGGATATGGGATAATCTAGAAAGCAAGAACAGGTATGTGCATTCTAACACCTCAGTTGGGCTTCTAATCATGATAAACCTAGTTTTCCCAAATGAGGCAATGTTATGATATTGTTTTCCTTCATCTGCTTGAACATGAAATTTGTAACTTGATGCATAAACTTGCTTTACTTGATAGAATTTGTGTCATTGGAGCCCACCTTCCTTGTTCATATGATTTAAATCTTGTCTTGTAAATGTTTCCTTTAAACTATTCACTTGAGCATCCAATATGAAATCTTGATGTATGAACATCCAACATAAAGTGTTATCTCTTGGAAATGTTTGGGTCATTGGGCCCCACTTGAATTATTGCTATTTGATTTCCATGTCACTTTATATATATTTTGTGGTTTGGGGTGTTATTTCCCCTATCCTCCTGGTTGAGGTTTGTAGGACCCTCACCCTATGTTAGTTTATCTTAGTCATAATGAATCATGCTTGTTCTATATTTGAATTATATGCTTGGCAGAAATCCCATTTGAATTATATGCCTCATACTCTTGAACATTCTTAGTATAGAGAATCTTAATGTTTCCATTCCTTAAAATGCTTCTTGTACCTTATCATTTTGTGACACATACCTTTATCTTTCTCTTGTTGGGTGATCCCCAAGTACCCATAACCAGGAAAAGGGCTAGAACAAGCACAAGGAAACCCAGGACAGGAATAGCGCCCCCATCATGGAAAGGTTGATGCTGCTAAGATCTTGCTAAATTTTATGTTATGAACTGCAGAAATAAAAGCTTTGTAATAGCCTAGAATCTCATCTACTTCTTCTTTTGGAACAATCTATGTAATAGTTTAGTTTTCTCATCTTACTTTCTTCCGCTGCTACTATTGCCAATGGTTGTATTTGGTCCATGCTTATTTAAATGGATTTATTATGCATACATCCTTCCATCACAATGTTTTTGATAATTTGAGGGATGTATTGTATTTTTTGTTAAATTTAAGTAAGGGAGTGATCTCACCTCTTTACAAGTAACGAGTTGCTTTGATAATTCATGATCAAAATGGTGTGATGTTATCGACAATATTGACTTGTAGAGTCAGTACTATCAAGTCTTATCGATTTCTTTCTATTCCAACCTGAGCATTTGTCGGTACCACTGACTCCAATGTCTATAGCACCGAGCTGTGTGAATTCTTGTACACTCACCTAAAATGCATAAAATCTAAATATAAGCTCTAGAAATATACTAAATCATTTAAAAACATTGAAATTATATTTATTTGATGCAAATAAGTATCACATGCTAATAAAAATAAATCATGTACAATTATTATGACAATTAATAAAAAGTGCACAAAAATAAATGTAAAATAGCCTATGAAAATGACAAATAGACAGTACATCAAATATCTTCATTGAAAAGCTTATGGAAGTAATTTCTCCATTGGTTCTTGATATCAGCGTCCTTCACGAACACTCTACCATATTCTTTGTTAATGCATTTTACTTGAACCAAATATCTTCCTTTCCTTTCTCTTATACAAACCATTTAATATATTTCTTTCTCCCCTTCTCTTATGTGCAACTTCTTCTAAATATCGCCAAAGCATCTAGACCTTGCCTCCTCAACAACCTTTTTATCTTCTTTCTTTGCTTGCTTGTATCTTTAGAACGTTGCATATTATCAAGAATACAACAAGCTCATATAGATCTCCCTTTTCAATTTAATAGCCTTTGGCACTTCATCATTCCACCACCAAGTCTCTTTTTGTGGAAGCCCACAACCTTTGGAATCCCCCAAAATATCTTTGGAAATTTTTGTTATGCAAGATCTCATGTTATACCACATAGTGTTAACATCAGACTCCAAGTTCCAAGTTCCCTCTTTGATTAGTTTATCATGAAAAGTCAACTTCTTTTCTTTCTTATCTCAATTGAATATAACAACTAGAAAAATTAATTTTGTTTCATATTGACTACCTATAGGTTGAAATTGTAACTTCCTAACCTGGGTTATGCCATAACTGTTACAACTTCAATTTTGCATATGTTTTCATAATTGAAATATAATGCTTTTATGAATTTGGGCTTAATTAAAAAGGTTGCATTCTTTGCTTCAAAGGATGGATTTCTTTGCAAACATCCCTTTGGATAGGAACTTCATGATTCCTATTATTATGTTGATCCAATAATGGATATAAAAGAGAAGAAAAGTCTAAATATTAGAAAAAGATACAAGATAATGAATATTAAGCAAAGTGTTTATGAGAAATACATGGAAATCTCCAGAAACTGGCATTAATTTCCACAATTGGATAAATAGCATTTATATGTGATTTCTAATGGAAGAAATAGGAAAAGAGGAAAAATGAAATAAAATATAAAGAGAAATCCTTGAGAAGAGATATCTTAATAAAGAAATAAGTAAGATATTGAGAAATGAAGAATGTAGATGAATCTAGAAGGATAATAAGAATCCTTAAAAAAGGATTTTGAAATCTTAGGATTTCTTGGGATCCAAGGAGTCCCAATGGATAAGAAGAAAGAGAAAATACAAATAATACAAAATCAGAGGATAATGTGATACATAATTCATGAATTTTTGGTATTATAAAAAAGAGGTACTTTCTACTGTTAAGAAGTATAATTTCGTGGCCAGTGGATCAAAAGTCAAGCATAGAGATGATGAAAGAGAGAAATTTTGAATTCCCAATATCTAAGGTATATGGTTTAATAAGAAGATATTTAAGAGAGAGAAGATTGCTTCTTAATGAAGGAACTTGGTTTCCTTTTGGGAAAGGGACTTTCATCTCGTGGATGGGCATCCTAGGGCTTTGCTACCCTCCCCTATATAAAGGTAGAACTCTTGGATTGAGCCCAAGAGAGTTCCATGCATCTCTCTCTCTCTTGTCCTTCTTCTATTCATTTAAACCCTAGCCAAGAGAGTAGATCAATCTCGAGGGCACTGAGGAGCTGTGATGAAGTCTCTTCAGAGGCACAAAGCTCCCGCGACGATCTGGGATGATGAACTGTGACAGAGTGAGTTTTTCCTATATATATTTTATTTATTTTCTCTTCCTACAATTTTGATTATTCCATTTGTGCCCTCAATCTTCCCCTCACTAAATTGATTAACAATTTCTCTTATGACCATTAATAACATCACATAGAGACAATAATCCAAGCATTATGAAATTTAGTAAATTGACATAGTCAAGAATCGAATTTTGACTCCAATTTTGTAGCTTAGCTACTTAATGATATCTTTAAGCTACTCCAAAAATCTCAATATAATTGGACATAGCAATCAAGAGTTATTCACAATTGAAAAGTTTGTGTATTAGGTCATCTATTAATCCCTAGGACCTAAGTGTCCATTCACATTTGATAAATATGTGTCACACAACCTTATTTTTCTGGCTTTTGGGTGCAAATCAATCAAGGGGGGAAATCCCCACTGTTCGACCTATCGATCGTGGATTCCACGAGATCTGACGACTCTCAAGTTGTCTCTAACCTCCTGAAAGACTCATTCGTCGCCTCCAACTATACGGCGGTCCATCCAATGCCTCTCGTACCTGAATCTCACATCCTCTTCACGAGATATTTGGAGGATGACTTCCTTTCACCCAAGCGAGCCCAACGGTGGTGACCACGTTACCTAACTCCCTCGGATCAGGGAGAACGATCCCCTACATCCACGCACATGTCACTGGTGGCGGCGCACGATTTAGGGCTTAGCCCTCTACACCACCTCGTGCCTATATAATGCTCCTACGAACTTCGCCGACCTCCCTTTTATCATTCTTGACTCTCAATTCGGATAAAGCACGCCCCTGCCTCCCCAACCTCAAGCTCCCTCACCCTCACCTGACATGACCTCCCTCCCACTCCAATTACCCTCTCTGCTCAATCAAATGCAGATGCACCATCATGGGACTTCAGCGAGGAGATCCCCACTGCTCGTTGGAGCTGCGGAAGCCCAATGTGTCGGGTCGACGAGTCGTGCAACCAAGCTCCAAGAGCTTCACCGCCGGTGAGATTAGATCCTTCTAGGAACTGAGGGAGGATCGCAAACACCCCGGACTTGATCTAGTTGACCGAGGTTGGATCGTGGGTTAAGGAGAGGATCCGCGTAGCCAGATCCCTCTTATGATCTGCGAGGCCAACCACCTTTTGTTTCTTCTTTTCATTTATTTCTTTAGAATTACCTGATTGGTCAGATCTTATAAAAACCCAAGAAAATGGTAGGAACATCAAAATATATCGAACCTATACATCATTTTCATCAAAAAATTTGATCTATTTAAATAAAATATTGTCAGGACCTAGATCAGATCCCTTTTCTGAAAATATGGCCTACAAGTCCTAATGACCTATTAATATTTATATATTGTGATATAATGGTCATCATTGATTTTAGATCTTCCTTGAGGATAGCCTAAACCCTAATCGGGGACCTGATCACCATGTTACTCGAAATCCTATCTAAGAAGGATAGTTGATTCAATAGTTGTGAAAACCCCTAATTTCTAGTTTCCTCTCTTCATAATGTATACCTTATACAACTTTATGCCAAACCCTAACAATCAATTGTCCTTGAATGACTTTGAACGACCTTGACCTTAGAATCCAACTTTGAACCATATGTATCCTAAAGTGATATCCCAAATAACCTAAACCTTAATAAGAAACCCTAATGTGGAATGATGAGAACCCATGGTGACTTTAGGTTTTTGTTTATATTTTAGGGTGATCTACTCTCTTTTCATAATCTAGGACTTGTGGCATCCAGATCTGAAAACTAAATGTACGTGGATAAAATTATATGACTAGATTTTGTTGGATGCTAATATATGTACTTGTTTGCATGTAATTGAAATACATTGATGGATATGGATATATGAATGATTGCCAAATTTTCCGCCTTGAACATAAAAGAACATAATTGAGGATAAATGAAATGTAGTTACTAGTGGTGCTCATTAAACTCCCTATTAGAGAGGGAAAGCTTTAATGTTGACAAGCACCTCCCTAGAGTACATGGTATATAGGGAGATCCCTAGAGTACAAGGTACACGGGGAAGGGCCCACCATTTATGTTTATGCTAACCATAGTAATGCATATTCATTCTAAATGTGTCTAATAACTTGGGATTACCTGATTTTCCACCTTTAAGTAATGTTTTCTTACTCTTTCTTCAATTTCAAGTATATTATATATGCCAACATAGGATATCTTTCAATTCCACGTACCAACATTGTTGATGTTTTTGTTTCTCATATTTTTCTAGGTACAAACAATATACGAAGCACTTCAAAGTACCAAAAGCCACTAAATAATGAGCATCGAGGATATTAGATAGATCTGCACTTGTCACATTATTTCTTTAATTTATAGAGTTTTTATTGTTCTATATGATGTAATAGGATGATGTAAATCCTATGTAATAATCATAATTCCTTCTCCTAGACTGATTCTTCCTCCTTTTCAATTATTAGTATGTATGACTTTATCTACGATCAATGAATGAAGTGTTGTGTGGTTAATTACTAATGATGTGAACATGATCTTGTCTTATCTCTTATTTTAGTTGACTATCTTGATTTCTTATATTTTCCCTTTTAACATTTATAGATATGAGTGCACGCATATATGTGTATGTCACTATGGAAAGTATATAGAAATTGGGGTCGTCACATCAGCCATCGCCTCCATGCCCATAGTCATCGAGCAGTGCTTGTAGAACTATAGGTCGCACGCTTGTCTAGCCCAAGCTAGCCACCTAGGTCGTGTGCTGGGTGGCGCCCCAGGTGCGGCGGTGGGCGGCAGAGCTAGGGTGGCTGTTGGTGGCAGTCCTTGGGCCCTAGGAAGAGGGGGCATACCCGCGAATAGGCTGTAGTCAGTGGCAGCAGTGGGCGTCGGAGGTGGAAGACGACCTAATGGTCGTTGTATAGTTCTTCTCCTCCGCGTATTAAAGAACGGGCCGCTTTAGTGAGGGAAAAAATATCTTTTGGTTATGTTCGTGGCCGGCTACATGTTGCATGGGAAAAGATGACGTGGCAGCCTTTCAATAGTCCAAGTAAGTATTTCTTACAACCATCATATCTAAATATTGATATATCATATTGATACATGTAATATATGAAATTTTCTTAGAAAAATGCGAGGAATCCATTAAAAATAGATTTAGATCCTAATTCCACTTGCAATTCAAAAAGTACATAAAGATGATAGCTTTAATGGTTCTATTCATGTGAAATCCTAATCAATAATGATTAATGAATTAGGAAGGGTTATTTGAATGCTTAAAGTTGATGTTAACCTGTTGATTATAAAAAGGACACATTAGATCTAAAAAGATGATCTTTATGTGTAGTTTAATTTAATTTAAGGTTCCATGTACACGAATATGCTTTAATGGGCCTTGAAACCCTAATCTTGGTAATTATGACTCTTAATGTCTTTAACTGTTTAATTCCATGAATAAAGCTGAGATAAGATGATTCTAGGCTATTTTGAGTATAAAAGTTTCTAATTGTGGATAAATACCCTTAATTTGGTAATTAGGGTTTTATAGTGGATTAATGTGGAATTAGCAATAAATAGAGTTCATAGGTGAATTAGACCCTAATGAAATGTGAGTTGTCAATTCGAAAGAAACCAAAGATGATAATTGGGCCTAATGATCTTGACATGACTTAAAAGGATAAAGATGGTAGTTTTAGTGTAAAGGGAAATAATAGACTTAATTGACATTCTAGTATGCCTGTAATGTTAAAATTAGGGTTTGTGGACTAAAAGAGCATTAAACGTGATAAATGCTTTATGGAGGCCAAAACCCTAAAGTTGGCCTAAAAATCCTAAGGTGGAATCCAAGTATATCTTGAGAATGTTTTGGATAAAACAATGACACATGTATGTTATGCATTAATTTCAGGATATTGTTGATTGCTTGTTTGATTGTTCTTGAATATTAGTGCTTGGACATCAAGTTGCTCAAAATCCGGTATGTGGTTATTTATGATTACCTGCTTTAGTTTTATAGAGATTTGTCGGGTTTTTAATCGAATTGAATGCAACCTATCTATTTGGATGTTCATATATGCAAATCATAAAGTCAATATGATTATCACAATTAAGATATAAGTGTGTATTCTTGCACCTACATGCCACCCTAATGTAAGATTCCATGAGATCAAGCCCAAGAGGGAAGACCCATGGGCACCATGAGAGGTGACCCCAGGTACCAAGCTCAAGATAAAGAAGGTGGCCTTATGATATTGCATCACAAATGGGCACCATGAGAGGTGACCCCAGGCATCAAGCTCAGGATGGAGAAGGTGGCCTTATGTCAATGGCAAAAGAGAACCACTAAGAAGGGTATTCCTGGGTTAGGGAAAAAGCAGTGGTGAATTGTGACAACCTGATTTTTTTTCCTCTCTCCTATCTTGTACCCCTTTCTCTCACCAAGTAGCATCCTACTCAACTCAATATCCAATCCATAGTTTGATTGGTAGTAGGACTCATTTTCAGTCACATCAAGGTTTACTTTTACTAAATGTGAACATTACATTACAGTTTTAACTATGATGAATCCTTATTATGTATTCATCTTACATATGATATTGAACCTTTTTAGTCTGATCACCTTGCTCTATTATGTATTTCAAGAGATAGAGTGTTCAATTATCTTTCCAACACCATAAAAGTTACCCCAATCGGACCTTTATAGCCTCAGTTATGATATTTTGAAGATACCTCGATTTGCTTGGTTTAAATACTTACATTTTCCCCTTTGTTGTAGCTTTGGGCCAGCCCACCAGGGTCCTTGAGAGGGTGCGCGGCCCAGCTGCCACCCCTCCCACTCCCAAACCCTAGTGTGCCCCTATTTGCAACTGTCATATCACCCCAGCTAGGTTTGGACCGAATCTGACGCCAGCCGGCTTGCCGTCTTCATCTGAACCTTGAGCCGATGCAATGGGGGCGGCTGCATCTTTTGGCACCGCCAATCAACCTCGTCCTGCCAATCATTTGACGATTTATGACCCTGAAACCTCTTCGCTTCCCTATCCTGGTCTTTTCCCCTCTCTGTTCGCTCCTATATGTGTCTAGCACCTCTCTCTGTGGTTCTTCCCCTCCCTTCAGTCAGGGCGGCGCAGCCAAGAAGCTAACTTGAGGGATTCTCATCCCATGCTTCCTTGGAGCTAATAGGCACTGGCATCTTATCAGCGAGACATCTAGGGTCGCGGGTGGCACCTTGGCAAGGACCGGGGATCCCTCTGGCTCTTGAACGAACACATGTCGGTGAGCTCACACACGAGAACCACTGCGGCGTAGGGTTGGAGTAGCGTCGAGCCCTTCTGCTACCTCTGGATCGTAGACGAGCACAGTTGTCGTTGGATCAGCATCCAACTACTGGCAGCGAGCACCTCTTCCCCCACTCAACCTAGCCTTCCTGTTGACCTAGGCCAAAGCCGACGTGGGCCCCACGGATGGGAGCAGTAGTGTGGCACCAAGGCCAGTGTGCCTCCCCGATCGTCTGATCGCAAACCAAGGGCCGGATCCCCCTGATTCATCAAGGGTAATTTCCTATGATCTCGGATGATGCTTCTATATAGTTTCTAATTGAAACTTCAAAAATGCATAACTCCTTGCTCCCTTGGCCAAATTTAACGAACCAAAATATCATTTTGATCCTATCAAAAAGATCTACAACATGAGAATATTTCCAGACCCTAAATCTTCTTCTAGTTACCTTATATTGCTAAAGATATAACCTTTGACTACTTTGAATATGTTTAACACATGATTAGGATTAATTATTGGATCTTGATGCTCAATCTACCCCTAGATCCCTAAATCAATGTCTGATATGTATACTTGAACAAAATGAAGGTCATACTCCCCCTAATGCACATACATGACTCCTTTTGTGCATATGTGCCCACTTTGGACTTTAATGTTGAACTTTGCCCTAAATTGCTAATCTTGTTTCTAATGGACGTCCACTTAATCTTGTTATATGTTTCTAATGAATTAATATTGCTGATCTAAATCATATTTTAGATCTAGACCTCTTGACTCAATGAATCATGATCTAGGGTGCCCTTTTGTGAGTCTTTTGACCCTAGAATACATGTAAATGCCTTAAACCTTGACATGATCATAGAAAGTGCATGGAACATCATAATGGAATGAAACTTGAACCACACTCTTATGATGGACCCTAATTCAATATGAGATCATCTAATGAACAAATAAGCAACATGGAACCCATCTTGGCCAAAACCCTAAAATGCATCTAATTAGGGTTCATGATAAGAATCTAATGCATATATGTAATCTTGTTGTTAATTAGGTTGGCTTATGATCTAGATGGTAATGGACGTGTTAAGTTAAGAATCTCCGAATCAGGTATGGACCTTATCTAGTTATATGACTACCGCTTTCTTGCTTGAAAAAAACATATATTGTATGCTTGTTTGTCTATTTGCTCAAATATTGCCATGTACTATTACTGTGTCTTACTCGATGTTTGCCTCGTCAGTTTTATAACATGAACACATATATAGATAGAACTCCATTATAATATTGTTGATAAAGGGTTAACTCTTGGTTATGTCCATGAGATCCCTCTCGTATAAAAGGGTTAGCTAAGCTTGAGCACCCTTACGGACCCTTCCGACGGGAAGATGGTCAAAGGCCTTAAACATGCTTGATATTGTTGGTATAATGGAGTGAAATGACATAAAATATGGTTTAACATTTGTTATACAATTAACATGTTTATTCTTGTTCATTTAGTCTTGAAATCTTTTCAAAATTATGCAAAGCTTATACATATATGTATCTTTCGGCCCCATACTCAACACCTCATATGTTGACCCATTTCTCGTATGTCGTTTTTAGGTTCAGCGATGGCTAGAAAGATGAAGGGCTTGGTGAGCTATGCTAGGTGTACTTGTTGTAAGATCCATATTTAGTGCACATGAATGACTTGTACCTTGACTTTGGAAATATGTAACTGAATTCATGAATATAATACTTTTTGTATAATTTATACTCATTGAATGTGGAGACTATGTTGGTGCCTTCATCTTGTTATCTGTTCATGTGTGCTGAGCTTTACGCTTCCGCATGTTGCCTTTGATATTCGTTTGGTTCATGGGACTGGGATTCCGGTTCCTTGACAGATGGTATCAGAGCATGAACAATAACTACACCAAACATTGCTCACATGAAACACAAACTAAACTCACTTTACATCTCAACCCTAGAAACTTAATAAGATGTCCTTTATGGATTAGGTAGGGTTAGCCTCTAGGTTAGAACCTAGATGTTCTAGAACTAGGTGTAGACTTGTGTAAATTACCTCCCTTGACATGATTCACGACATGTGCTTAGGATGTCTACACAAGGGTGCACAATGTTCTTGCTAGTTATCTAGGTGTCATGATACTAGAATGCCTCATGAGTGTGGTAACTCGTTTTGATTTTGGTTTTATTTGAATGGAGTATGGTAGTTTTGATCTTCTGTTTAAACGTTGGAGGAAAAATATTTCAAGTATTATTATATGTACATATGAAAAATGTTACCACACGCAGAAAGGCAGTGAGTTTCCATGCAACCTAGGAGAACGAGATGTAACATCAAGTGTAGATGAGAGAGTTTAGATGATAATGATAGTCACTAGAGTTGTCTAGAGCCAAGATATAGGTTAGGAAAGTGAGTAAACTAGATAACATAAGATGATCATGATGATATTGTTGATGATGTTGATGTTGATTAGACCCAAGTTTGTCCTTCAGAGGGCCAAGTAGTTTGATGATATGAAATGAGTTTGACCATGCATCCCTGGCTAGACCTAGCACCTTGTTGATACATGTGACTTAATTGATGTGCTAAACATGGCTGGTGGGTTGGCATGCTTTCTTGTACCTAGTCTTGTATGTGTGGAGATATGATATATGGTTCAAGACCAACATGAGCCTCAATCTCTTTACAAAGGAAGACCTCTAGCATGGGACATATGAATAGAGTGACCTGTTGATATGAGTTGACATTTATCGAGAGAAGGTTAGAGTACCTAAACTCCAAAATATTTGAAATGTTGAAAAAAAATATGGATGATGAAATACTTGATGATGAGTCACTAACTAGAATTCTTCTATGTATATGAGTTGAGTGACCTAGTGTGCGGTTTCCTTGAAAATGTTGAACCCTAGATGTCCTATGAAAATATATAACCCTAGAGAGAGAGGCAATTGAAAGTTTAATGCTTGCTATATAGGTGAGGGAGATGTCCCAAGACCCTTAGATGATGTATACGATGTGTGATATCCATGATGAGCCTCATACTCGAGTTAGTAATTGTATATAAAGGAATCTAGTGGTTATCCTTGTTTTTCAAGAGATGGGTAGAAATTTTGTTACACGTAGAAGGTTGTGGTTAACATGTCTTGTTGGAAACATATGTCTTAGATTGACTGGCTTGAGCTTGTGGAGCTGTTTCTAGATATAAGTGAGAGAATTCGAAAATCTTGACATTGATGATAATGTTGTTCTTGGAATGATGCTTGATACATGAAATACCTAAATTATGTTTAAAACTTGATATATGCCCAATAAGTCACACTCATAAGCTAGACCTAGTATGAAATCAAACCATACATGAAGATGTAGTTTTGAAATCATGAACTTGATATGATGATGTTTAGAGATCTTACCTTGAATAATCAGGGGTAACATGCCTAATCTCATACCTAAATGAAAAATGATCAACTCAATGTGATGATACCCTTGGGTTAATAACTCGAATAAACAAGATGAATAAATTGCTTAATTTGATATTTGAAAGGAAAAATGATGAACATGATTGATTAGAGTTGGTGGAAATTTTGTGGAAAAGCAAAAAGATGCATGAAATCTAGAGTAAGATGAGATACACTCTCAATCATAGTCTTGTTTGAAGCCATGACCATGAACATATTCATTTGAGAATTGATAACATATATTTTGATGATACCCCTTGGTCGCATATATGAACAAAAACCCTAATGTACGGACACTAGGCGATGGAAAACCCTAATGCCATGACAATGTCATAATATGGTGGGATGATAATCAAATGTGTATATCATTGAGATGAGTACACCCTTGATGATGATAACCTTGTGTGCATCCAATTTTGGAGAATGCATTGACAACCATGGTTGGATACCTAGACTCAATGAATTTTGACTGACTCTTGTTTATGATCTTGGATGAATTTCGAGGACGAAATTTCTTTTTAGGAGGGAAGGATGTGACAACCTATTTTTTTTTCCTCTCTACTATCTTGTACCCCTTTCTCTCTCACCAAGTAGCATCCTACTAAACTCAATGTCCAATCCATAGTTTGATTGGTAGTGGGAATCCTTTTCAGTCACATCAAGGTTCACTTTTACTAAATGTAAACATTTCATTCCATTTTGAACTATGATGAATCCTTATTATGTATTCATCTTACATATGATACTGAACCTTTTTAGTTTGATCACCTTGCTCTATTATGTATTTCAACAGATAGAGTGTTCAATTATCTTTCCAACGCCATAAAAATTACCCCAATCAAACCTTTGTAGCCTCAGTTATGATATTTTGAAGACACCTCGATTTGCTTTGTTTTAATACTTACATTTGCCCCTTTGTTGTAGCTTTGGGCCAGCCCACCAGGGTCCTTGAGAGGGCACGCTGCCCAGCTGCCACCCCTCCCACTCCCAAACCCTAGTGTGCCCCTATTTGCAACCGTCAGATCACCCCTGGTAGGTTTGGACCGAACTTGATGCCAGCCGGCTTGCCACCTTCATCCGAACCTTGAGTCGATGCAATGGGGGCGGCTGCATCTTTTGGCACCGCCAATCAACCTCGTTATGCCAATCATTTGACGATTTAAGACCATGAAACCTCTTCGCTTCCCTATCCTGGTCTTTTCCTCTCTCTGTTCACTCATATATGTGTCTAGCATCTCCCTCTGTAGTTCTTCCCCTCCCTTCAGTCAGGGTGGCACTGCCAGGAAGCTAACTTGAGGGATTCTCATCCCATGCTTCCTTGGAGCTAATAGGCACTGGCATCTTATCAGTGAGACCTTTAGGGTCATGGGCGGCACCTCCGAAAGGACCGATGAACCCTCTAGCTCCTGAATGAACTCATGCTGGCGAGCTCACACACGAGAACCACTGCGGCATAGGGTTGGAGTAGTGTCGGGCCCTTTTGCTACCTTTGGATCGCAGACTTGCGCAGCTGCCGTTGGATCGGCATCCAACCGCTGGCAGCGAGCACCTCTTCCCCCACTCAACCTAGCCTTCCCGTTGACCAGGGTCAAAGCTGATGTGGGCCCTGTGGCTGGGAGAAGTAGTGTGGTGCCAAGGCAGGTGCGCCTCCCCGATCGTCCGATCGCAAACCAAGGGGCCGGATCCCCCTGATTCATCAAGGGTAATTTCCTATGATCTCGGATGATGCTTCTATATAGTTTCTAATTGAAACTTCAAAAATGCATAACTCCTTGCTCCCTTGGCCAAATTTAACGAACCAATATATCATTTTGATCCTCTTGAAAAGATCTACAACATGAGAATATTTCCAGACCTTGAATCTTCTTCTAGTTACCTTATATTTCTAAAGACGTAACCTTTGACTACTTTGAATATGTTTAACACATTATTATGATTAATTATTAGATCTTGATTTTCAATCTACCCCCAGATCCCTAAACCAATGTCTTATATGTATACTTGAACCAAATGAATGTCATACTACCCCTAATGCTCATACATGACTCCTTTTGTGCATATGTGCCCACTTTGGACTTTAATGTTGAACTTTGCCCTAAATTGCTAATCTTGTTTCTAATGGACGTCCACTTAATCCTGTTATATGTTTTTAATGAATTAATATTGCTGATCTAAATCATCTTTTAGATCTAGACCTCTTGACTCGATGAATCATGATCTAGGGTGCCCTTTTGTGAGTCTTTTGACCCTAGAATACATGTAAATGCCTTAAACCTTGACATGATCATAGAAAGTGCATGGAACATCATAATGGCATGAAACTTGAACCACACTCTTATCTTGGACCCTAATTCAATATGAGATCATCTAATGAACAAATAAGCAACTTGGAACCCATCTTGGCCAAAACCCTAAAATGCATCTAATTAGGGTTAATGATAAGAATCTAATGCATATATGTAATCTTGTTGTTAATCAGGTTGGCTTATGATCTAGATGGTAATGGACGTGTTAAGTTAAGAATCTCTAAATAAGGTATGGGCCTTATCTAGTTATATGACTACCACTTTCTTGCTTGAAAAAAACATATATTGTATGCTTGTTTGTCTATTTGCTCAAATATTGCCATGTACTATTGCTATGTCTTACTCGATGTTTGCCTTGTCAGTTTGATAACTTGAACACATATATAGATAGAACTCCATTATAATATTGTTGATAAAGGGTTAACTCTTGGTTACGTCCATGAGGTTCCTCTCGTATAAAAGGGTTAGCTAAGCTTGAGCACCCTTACGGACCCTTCCGACGGGAAGATGGTCAAAGGCCTTAAACATGCTTGATATTGTTGGTATAATGGAGTGAAATGACATAAAATATGGTTTTACATTTTTTTAACAATTAACATGTTTATTTTTGTTCGTTTAGTCTTGAAATCTTTTCAAAATTATGCAAAGCTTATACATATATGTATCTTTCGGCCCCATACTCAACACCTCGTGTGTTGACCCATTTCTCGTATGTTGTTTTTAGGTTCAGAGATGGCTAGAAAGATGAAGGGCATGGTGAGCTATGCTAGGTGTACTTGTTGTAAGATCCAGATTTAGTGCACATGAATGACTTGTACCTTGACTTTGGAAATATGTAACTAAATTCATGAATATAATACATTTTGTATAATTTATACTCGTTGAATGTTGAGACTATGTTGGTGCCTTTATCTTGTTATATGTTCATGTGTGCTGAGCTTTACGCTTCCGCATGTCACCTTTGATATTCATTTGGTTCATGGGACTGGGATTCTAGTTCCGTGACAAGAATGTCACATTGAAAGCGTAAATTGGCTTGTTAATTAACTTGATTGTGATATTTAGATTGTTAGCCATATATGTGAAATTTTGATTGTCCCCACATACTGGCATATTCATTTATGATAACTGATATTTTGTTTGTCGGTGTTTTAGGTACAAATTGGAAAGGATAAACAGTAAAGTGGCATATTGTGAAATTAAGAAATAAAGTGCAAAGAGGATTAGTTAGAATGGAGTCTAGAGGTGGATAGAGGTTAGATATTCAAGTTTTTGAAGAAAAAAAGGTATGCAACGTTTTACTTTTATTCCATCTTTCAGTATAGTCATGGTAGAATTTAATAATTATTATTGATTATTTGTCGAACCTTTGATCCGGGAAATTGGGATAACGGCTCTAACCTCTTGGTCTACCTTAATTGGGGGTTATCGGGAGGCAGGGTCGTTACAATAACCTTGGAAGTCTATCTTAATTTAGTTATTTATAAACTTGTTTTAAGATTTTGAAAATTAAATAAGACTCAATGAGAGTTTAACTTTCAAGTTTAAGCTTATTTGTAAACTGTTTGTGCATTATATGATAGTTTGGGTGTAAATTGCAATTTACCCAAGACGAGGGGTTATATTGCAATATATCACATTTTTAAAGTGACTCTAATTCTTTAGCATCATAAGAGAGATAATGATGCTATGGGGTGGCTTGTGGAAAGCCTAAGTTCCAAGTTGGAGCTTGTTTGAATAATGTTTGTACCTTGTGTACCAATTTTGGTGCAAATTGCAATTTACCCAAAATGTCGGGTTGATATGAAAATTACCACATCTATAGTATCCCTACTCTCTCTTATAATCATCTATAGGAGAGATAAAGAAAGAGGCACCATGTTTATATCATATTTGAGGGATGATATTCTTGGTGATGAAAAGACCAAGAAGAGTTGTATAGTTGAAACCCTAAAATGAGTTGTATTGAGTTGTACAGATGATATGGGAGTGCCTATTGGCTAAGAAGCCATATAGGATGTACCATATCATTTTTTCAACTCTTGGAAAAGTCCATGATGAGTTAAGCACCTCAGGATGGTTATGGATATCGATTTACAACTTTCCCTGGAAAAGTTGTATCTGTTTGTGAATAAAGTGATGTTGGGTTGAAATATCTTGTTGAACAAGATAACTAATGGCCAAAATCTTATCCCTAGAATATATCCAAGAGTTTTGCATGTCAATATAAATATGTATGCATTCATGGACACGTGTCAACCCATGCATGGACATGTGTCACCTAGTAGTATAAGGTGATGACACATCTTATACACTCTCTCTCGTGAGCCTCAATTATATATACCACTCCTTTCACCTATTAGTGAAACTTTTCAAATCCTACAACTTTGTTTTCTCTTAGATATCAAGAATAGTATTTGAGGAGCAAGGAGGATCTCGATCCTTAAGCTTAAGGTGAAGCCATGGTCATCTTCAACCATGGTTGATGCATGAATCTCAGGTAGTGATTCTTCCTTTCTTTTCTTCTTCACCATGTTCTTATCTATGGTGATTCTTTGCATATAGAGGAGTTGTGGACAAGTATTGTATCTTTGATAAGTTCATATTAAACCTTGGTAACGTGAATCTTTGGGTCTAGGAGCTTTGAAGTTATTTTTGAGGCAGGTTATATAACTTGAACCCAATCATGTTATTATTCACCTTCAATCTTGGTATACTTGTTAATCTACTTTCAATTTCGATTTTTCTTGAATGATTGATGATTCTATGAGTTCTGATAGTTGCATAGGACTATTTTCCATGAAATAAAATAGTAAGGGATGAAAGTCTAGAGCTTTATGATGATGACATCATCATGGCACAAATCGATATCAGGTTGAAGCACCTCTAACCCGATATGGTAATGAAACCGAATGTGTTGATATGAAATTCGTTATACCTTGGAACCCCACACCCCTATCATTTTGTACATTTGGGTTGGTTGAAAAAGGACTAACCAATTGTCTAGGCTATCACTCAACACATGGTAGGTTGATACTTTGAAGGTTTGAAAAGGTATTTGCATAAGGGTCTAACGCAATATGCAAAACCCTACACTTGAGTGACCCGATATAAGTGACACACACACACCTCTTGGATGATATGGTTGTAATCACACACATATTGGATGATATTGTGGTAAGAACACACCTTTATAATGATATGGTGATAAGAACACACCTCTTGGATGATATCGTGATAAGCACACACCTCTTGGATGATAAGGTGATAAGCACACACCTCTTGGACGGTATGGGGATAAGCACACACCTATTGGATGATATGGGGATAAGAACACACCTCTTAGACAATATGGTGGTAAGCACACACCTCTTGGATGATATGGTGGTAAGCACACACCTCTTGGATGATATGGTAGTAAGAATACACCTCTAGCCTGATATGGTGGAAGCACCTCAAAACCAATATGGAGGTAAGCACCTCAAATCCGATATACTTGATTGAGTAACACATGAAGTGTGTTATGTCAAATGATACATTAAGATGTAAAGAGTTTAATGCATTTTTATAAATGTATGCCAATGTACCTTGAGAAAAGGGTTGAGGCAAATTAATATAGTATGATTTAACCAATATTCTAGTGAGCATGAGGGACAAACTCATACTTTGTGTGATAATCATTAAATGATAAATGATGAGAATAAACAAGTATGATTGAATGCTTAAGATATCATTGTATACTCCTAATATGTTTGGAGCTATGAATTAGGGTTTTGATTCTTGATAATATGAACTTGAAACCCTAATTGGAAAAAAAAGGGAAACCCTAACCCTAATAATGGGAAGGTTGTATTTCTCTTGTATTGCATGGTGATGATATGTACTTGATATTGTTTTTATCATGAAATACTAATCATGAAGGTATCATGAGATGGTAGCATAGCCAGGTATGAGCTGTGGTGTTTCATATATATAGATTAAATGGCTCAAGTATAAACTCATATCCATATTGTTTTAGTGGTGTAGGTGCATCACCATATCAGGTTACAGGTGCTTGCTTATGTGCTTGAACTCGATATCACTTTATAAGGTGTTACCATCATCTTCAAGCTCTAGACCTTTGTTCTACCTATTCTAGTAGATGGAAAGGAGTCTTAAGTTGCTAATAGAGATCATAGATTCATCAATTATGCACGAAAATTCAATTTGAAAGTAAATCATTTAACTAAGTTAAGATTGATGATAAATAATAACATAATTGATTTCAAGTTATATAACCCACCTCAAGAGAAACTTCAAAGCACCAAGATCCAAATCTTCACATTCCCAAGGTTGAATTTGAGCTTCTCAAAGGTCCAAGACTTGCGCTCCTCAACCCTATGCACGATACCTCACCACTTGTGGTCGATATCCCTCACTTATGGCCGATATCCCTCACTTAGCCGATATCACTTTGCAATGGGTGATATAACTTTGATATGGGTGATAAAAAAGCTCTATGCATGATGCTCCTTCACCCTTTCATGATATCTAGACTCTATGCATGATATCTAAGAGCAAGGGGGTGATAGATTTCGAAACTTTCCACTTATGGGTGAAAGGAAGGGTATATATACTTGAGGTACATGAAAGAGTGTGTATATGAGGTGTCACCATTTTAAGCTACTAGGTGATACACGTCAATGCATGGTTGACACATTTCCTTGCATGCACTCATATTTATCTTGACATGCAAAACACTGGAGGATAATCTAGAGATGATATTTTGGCCATTGGTTATCTTGTTTGATAAGATATCTCATCCTTATCTCATAAATTAAGAAAATAGATACAACTTTTACAAGGAGCTTCTAATTCGACATGGATCACCTCCTTGAGGTGCTTTTCCCATCATGGATAAGGCCAAGAGTCCACAAACTGATATTGGATCCCCTCTACGGCTCCTTGGCTGATAGGCACTCCCATATGGACTCTACAACCTGATACAAGCTCAAATTAGGGTTTCACATTCAACCCTTTCTTGGTCTTTTCATTACCAAGAATATTTGTAATGACCCCGCCTCCCAGTAATCCCCAATTAAGGGAGACAAAGAGTTCAGAGCCGTTATCCCAATTTCCAGATCAATGGTTCGAAAAATAATCAATAATAATTACTAAATTCTACCATATTGTACTGAAAAGCTATAATAAAAATAAAACTATGCATACCTTTTTTAAAAACTTGGATATCTAACTTCTATCCTGTAAGGACCCTAACCTTCATTTAGGGCTTACCTTGTTTGCTTTGCTTAACCCTGGTGCTTTGGTGCTTGCTAATCACCTTTAATGGTGATTAGGGTTTGGTTGTGCTTTGTTGAAAGTTGGAGGTGCTACTTGAAAATAACCCAAGTCTAGGGTTTTGTAGGCGAGTTTGCCACCTTTTGAGGTGTTTCTCCCTCTCTTTCCTTCCTTTCGTGTAGAAGGGAAGGCTTGGGCTCAATTCTTGATTTCTTTGGGCCTTGGTTGAGCCTGTTTGGGCCATGAGGTGCCTTGTTTGGCCTTGGTTGAGCCTTGTATCGGCCAAGTGGTGAGCGTATCGGCCTAGGAGTGCTTGTATCGGATAACATGGAAGTGTCGCCCAAGTTGCAAGCTTGTTGTGTCACCCATAGTGCTTGATCTAACCTTGACCTTGTTTAGTGGACACTTGGTGCATATCTTGGCCATGTGGATGGAGCTTGCTAGAGTAGTGGCTTGAGCTCTAGGACAAGTGTCCCTATTCAAGTGACACCTTGCCATGCTCCACCTTGTTTTCTCCTCCCTTTCCTTCTATATAGGTGTGTCCTTTCCTTAGCTTAAGGTCCCTTGTTTCCTTCTCCACCTTGAGTGCACGACACTCCCTCCTTTCCTTGCTTGTGCCGGCTGACACACCCCTTGAAGGAGCAACTTGGTGGCCGACACACCCTAGAGGAGCAAGTGGTGGTCGACATCCCTTGAAGCTTGGAGTTCTTCTTCTTCCTTGGAGCTTGGAGCTTAAGGCGGGTTGCATAACTTCTAACCCAAACTACCTTATCTCTTGCTATGATCTTGTTTACATGTTAGTATCTTAGTTCCTTGCTTAGTACCCTTGTTGGCCGATCAACCATGTGGTCTAGTGTTCCTTGTGATCTAGGGTTTGCAGGTGAGAAACACTCCTTTCTCCCCTTGGTCTAGAAGAGTGAGTTTGGGTCCTAATGCCATGAGCAACACCCCTCCTTCCTAGTCGATTGAGGTGAGCTTGTGACCTAGTTGCTTGAGCAAGACCCTCTTCTCACCATGGGCTAGAAGGTGAGCTCGGTTTGGTGGTGACCCTTCTCTAGGGTTTCGGGTGTTCATGGGTGAGGTAATAGGTAACCCTTGTTGAGATGAACCTTGGACGTTTTTGGTAGGGGGGAGGTGCTGCCCGACAACCCTATTGACCTAGACCCCTTGCACGACACGTTTATGAGACACCTTGCTCGGTGCGCTCACTTTGTTAGTGTTGGGAGTTCTGTTTTGGGTTGGGCGCGTGAGCCGATCCTTAGTTGTCCGGTACCAACCCTTACACGCCTTTGAGTTAACCTTACCCAGCAGGTTGCACGCCCTCGAGCTGCTCGCCCGATCGAGCTGCTCGCCTGACACTCCCCTACGCGGCACAGGTGCCCGGTACACCTTGCTCGCCTGATATGGTTAGCTTGCATGACACGAGCTGCACGCTCCAGCGCACGTCACGCGACAAACGCTCAACTGCCCGATACCGTGTACACCCTAGCACGTGTTGCACTGGCCGATAGACCCTGCACGCTCACCCTTGACCCAGCACTGTGCGCTGCATGCGGGCCATGTGAGTTGGTTGCCTGATACAGTTGGGTGAGAGTGAGCCCTGCCCGGTATGGTCTTTAGTGAGGGTTTTGAACACTTCATGTGAGGGTTCAATTTTTCATAGAAAGATAATACGTCAGCTATGCTTTTGTTAATCTATGATGACTCGTTGCTTGATGATGTGCATTATACATGTAAACATAAGATGAGGTATGATTAAGGAAAGGATGCAATCACTAATGTTATCTTGTATGCTTAAATGCCACCTTGTGTTGATAATATAAGTCCCCTGATTATTCATGTTGATTATTGAATGATGCTAATCATGCAGGTAATGCATAGCCAAATGAAAGGCTATGAGGAATGGTTATATGAGAACAATGAGATGACATGTATATTATGAATGGTGTTCCATGATGATGATGTAAGCCTTGAGAGGCAATAGCACTATGTGTTGAGGGATTGAGATCCCATGGTATGTGAAGATCCTTGAGATGGATCTGGATGATTGGCAAGAGGACAAGTGGTAACATGTGATGTGGGGTCCTTATGATGGATCGGTATGAGAAGAATTGTAGTGAAAGTGTAATGTTGAACTTATGTTGTTTATTTCTTGTTATAGCTTGCATGTTATACAACTTGGTTTAATCTTGCAATCCATCTAAAAGATACTAATTAATCACAATGAAATATATCATGTAGTTTTCCCTGGCCATAGATCCATCATCGTCAGGACATGATGATGGTGAAATGGGTTCTCCTGCGAGTCAACTCAGAGCGCATATTTTTGAATATACGAGGTTTCTCCTAGCCTCAAATAGAGAGGTAAACGAGTTCAGCTACGGTTGCAGACTCGGATGTGTGATGAGCATGGTGAACAGGCCCATTGCTCCAGATATGTGATATGACGAGCATGAATGTGTTCATGGCTCAGAGCACGGTGATCAGGCCTAAGGCTTAGTTTTACTAGCGGCGTGACCTGTACCGAGGTGGGCTAGGAAGAGGGTAGCCTGAGGAGCTGACCCTGTGGCTAAGACCACTTCAGCATGAGACTGCGGTCCTGCTTTGTTTCTCGTGTACTGACCACGAGGGGTGAGGTCGTGGATTCCGGATCTTCCATTGACCTTGTATGGCACCGGTTATGGGCTTCGCAGCTGAAGGTTGGATTTGAACGGTACGGTTCACTTCCTCAGGGCATAATAATAATATGCAATTCAGCCGAATAGTATTTACTGCTTAGGATACACATGAAACATTGGTTTAGGCCTTGTTTGTGTAGTTAACCTTAATTGTATCTTGCAGTTGCCTATACATTTCTCATATGTGGTAAGCTTTATACATCCTATCTTGTTAATCATGTTTTATAAGGAAATAGTTGAATAAATGACTGAGTACCTTTGGTAAGCTCGATAGTATGAACAGTCTTATCTTATAACTATTCTTGTTATACTTCTTAGTTGCTTTACATATATCTGAGGTTTTTAGTTTTGGCGGGGAGTTATGCCTCCCGCTGGGACAATGTTCAATTGTCTCACTCCGCTGAGTTACACCCTTTTTAGGTGGTCGAGCTAGACGTGGTGGTGGTCGCGGAGTTGCGGCCGAGCAGCAAGAAGATCAGTAAAGGCAAGCTTTGGAGATGCTATTGTTTGGATGTTTTGTGATAGAGTCTAGAGTCATCCCTGTACTCTCATGTCCTTGGCGGTGTTTTGACTTTGTTTCACAATGTACAGTTGTAGATGTTTTGTATATCTTGCTGCTGGCCGGATGTGGGCCTTTATGTATATGAACAGGTGGTGAACTCATGTTATGACGGGGCAGCTGTTGTTCTAAGCTGTGGACGCATATCAAAGCATGTATATGTTTATATAACTTGTCTTCTTGAAGGATGTGAACTTGAATGTAATAGTTTCTCAGTTTAGCAGTTTTCCGCAATCGGTTTTAATTAACCTGTGTTTTGATAATTTGTGGTTATGGTGATTTCTGCACGTTTTCACGTAACACCTCGCTATCTGTGTGATAGTGGGATGTGTTTCCACAAGTGTTGGTATTAGAGCCTTAGGTTCGCTGAGTCTACAGGGATTTAGGACTAGGTCGTCTGTTCTTGTGTGTTGTCTAGATTTTCTTACAACCGTCTTATGCCCTCAGTGGAAGAAAAGTCAAGATGTCTGGAAACCATGAAGAACACTCAGCTGAGTACAGCAATGCAGCTTCAGCTGAAGGACAGGCACATGAAGATTGGGTGCCTGAGATCCCCCAACCTAACCCAGCCATACTTGAACATCCTGCCTACCAACAGCTTATGGGGCAGATGATGGCTACGATGATTCTCATGGTCGAGCGATTACCAGTGCCTCCTCCGCGAGCACAGGTTCCCCATGGAGAAGCATCGGGTATTGGGAAGACCTTCGAGCGGCTTCGCCGAGTCGAAGCTTCGGATTATGCTGGAACGGCTGATCCAGCGGATGCAGATATGTGGCTGACAAGTGTTGAGAAGGCTTTCCGGATCCTCAAAATCCCCGAAGTAGACAAAGTAAAGCACACCATCTACCTTCTGAAAGGTAGTGCTGGTCACTGGTGGACCATCGAGGAAGAGAAGCGGCCCAGTGAGGTCATCTGTTGGGAAGTATTCCGGCACGAGTTCGTCAGTCGATACTTTCCCAAGACATATCTTGACAAGAAGATCAGTCAGTTTGAGAGTTTGCGGCAAGGAACGATGAACATCACTGAGTATGAAGCCAAGTTTATGGATCTATTGAGGTTTTTTCCCCACATGGCGACAACAGATGAAGAGCGGATCTGACGTTTCGAGAAGGGTCTGAGTGCTGGGCTGATGACACCGGTTTCTGCGTAGGAGAACCGGGAGCGATTTTCGATGTTTGTGGAATCCGTCCGGAGGATCAAACGATCTGTAAGGGAGAAGAGAGAGTCCTTGGTTAAGAAGAGACCTGCTCAATTCCAGGGTCATAGGTTTGGTGGCTTCAAGAAGCCCAGGTTTTCAGCACCGTCAGTGATGAGAGGTTCTGGTGGACGGTCTCAGTGGTCTCCGAGTAAAGGAAGAGGTTATGTTTCTTCACCATCTAAGGCACAAAGTTTGACTTCTGTGGTAGTGATAGGGCCATCCAAGCCACGAGTTGATGTTAGGACCTGCTATGCCTGCGGTCAGATAGGGCATGTCAAGTCAAGTTGTCCCTATAGAGATGATGAGGTGATGCAACAGCCGAGGCAGAACCTTCAGGGGTCAGAAAGACCACATCCCAGTGGTAGCAAAGGACGAGGATGTGGTCAAGCATCTCAAGCTGGATCGTCTGCTCAAGGAAGCATAGGTCGTGGACAGCAAGCGACGGCTCGATTCTATGCTATGAATCAGCCGGAGGCGATAGTCAACCCACGAGTAGTGACATGTCAGATGGAGTTTTTTCATTCTGATATGTCTTCTTCTTGCTTTATATTTGTTCTGGTTGACTCGAGTGCTACACACTCTTTTATCGCCTATAGTATGCTTGAAAACTGTCGTTTACCTGTTAGTCGTAAGAAGGGTAGTTTGTTGTTAGAAACCCCTCTTGATGGTTCTTCATTGATTCAAGAAGAGTGTCCATCTTGTGTCTTGTCTTTCTCAGGACACCGCATTCAAGTGGATCTCATACCTCTTGATATGTTTGGTTTTGTTGTTATCCTTGGGATGGATACCTTAGAGAGGTACAAGGTCGTTTTAGACTGCGGTACCAAGTAGGCAGTGTTTCATGCTGCTAGAGAGAAGTGGATCTTCCAGGGAGATAGGAACATTCTTCCGACATGTCTGATATCAACTATGATGGCAGATAGGTTGCTACGACAGGGATGTGAGGCATTCTTAGATCACGTGGTAGATACCGTTGTAGCTACCAAGGCGAAAAGTCTTAGCCTTGAAGAGGTGCCAGTTGTCCGAGAGTTTGTCGATGTGTTTCCTAAAGAATTTCCTGGTGTTCCCCCACCCCGAGAAATTGATTTTGAGATCAATATGGTCCCAAGAACACAGCCAGTTGCACAAACACTGTATAGGATGGCTCCAGTTGAGATGGCAGAGTTGAAGAAGCAGTTGCAAGAGTTGCTGGACAAAGGTTTTATCTGACCAAGTATGTCGCCTTGGGGTGCTCCCGTGTTGTTCGTCAAGAAGAAGGATGGTTCGATGCGGTTGTGTATAGACTACCGGCAGTTGAACAAGGTCACGATCAAGAACCAGTACCCGTTTCCGAGGATAGACGATCTGTTTGATCAGTTGCATGGTGCTACAGTGTTTTCGAAGATTGATCTATGGTCCGGATATCATCAGTTGAGGATCAAGGCGGATGACATACCAAAATCAGCTTTTAGGATGAGGTATGGTCATTTTGAGTTTGTGGTTATACCGTTTGGGCTACTAACCAATGCACCTGTTGCTTTCATGGACTTGATGAACAGAGTGTTCTGTCCGTTCTTAGATCAGTTTGTTGTAGTCTTTATAGATGACATCTTGATCTATAGTCGGGACAGGCGAGAGCATGAGCAACATCTTCGACAAGCGTTGACTCTACTTCGGCAACATCAGTTGTATGCCAAGTTCAGTAAGTGTGAGTTCTAGTTGGAAGAGGTGACTTTCTTGGGTCACGTGATATCTGCTGAAGGAGTCAAGGTAGATCCGAAGAAGGTGGAATCCGTTGCAGAATGGGAATAGACGAAGACGCCGACAGAAGTTCACAGTTTTCTGGGTTTAGCAGGATACTACCGGAGGTTCATCAAGGACTTCAGTGCGATTGGTTTGCCGATGACAAAGTTGACGAGAAAGGACATATCTTTTGTCTGGGATGAACGATGTCAGCGAGCTTTCCAGAGTTTGAAGGAGAAGTTGACCAGTGCTCCAGTGTTGATCCTGCCAGAGCCTGGGAAGGGCTATGTTGTTTTCTGTGATGCTTCCAAGAAAGGATTAGGTTGTGTGCTGATGCAGGACGATCATGTGGTTTCTTTTGCTTCACGACAACTCAAGAAACATGAGGAGAACTACCCGACTCATGACTTGGAGTTGGCAGTTGTGGTTCATGCGTTAAAGATTTGGAGACACTATCTGTATGGGGAGGTGTGTCATATCTTTATGGATCATAAAAATCTGAAGTACATCTTTACGTAGCAAGAGTTGAAAATGCGACAGCGGTGATGGATGGAGTTGATCAATGACTACGACTACACTATCGAGTATCATCCTGGTAAGGCAAATGTGGTAGCTGATGCGCTTAGTTGAAAGTCTTCTTTTTCTTCCAAGAAGGCGTAGCTAAGCTCTCTGGTATGCCATGAGTGAGATATGCTTGTCTCTCTGCGGAAGATGAATGTGCAGATGGAGGTGTCCTCGTTAGATGGACTTTTAGCACAGATCCAAATCAAGCCTACATTGAGACAGCAGATCAAGGATGCACAACAGACAAATGATGCAGTAGAGTTGATCAAATCAGAGTTTGGCAGTGAAAAGCATGATGGGTTTCATGAGTCAGAGGATGGGCTAGTTTGCTATCGTGATAGGATGGTGGTTCCTGATGTTGATGAGCTGAGGAAGTTGGTGCTCAAGGAAGCACACACATCAATGTATGCTATGCATCCAGGTGTCACCAAGATGTACCATAGTCTGAAGGACTTGTATTGGTGGCCCAGTTTGAAGAAAGATGTAGCTGAGTTCATAGCAAGATGTGTGGTTTGCCAGGAAGTGAAGGCTGAACATCAGAAGCCAGCAGGTACGTTGCAACCTTTGTCAATACCATAGTGGAAATGGGATCATATAACCATGGATTTCGTAGTTGGTCTACCCAGGACAACTTGGAATCATGATTCCATTTGGGTGGTTGTGGACAGATTGACGAAGTCTGCCCATTTCCTACCTGTAAAGACAACATATACAACTGAGAAACTTGCTAGAGTATATGTGGATGAGGTAGTCCATTTGCATGGTGTGCCGACGACGATAGTTTCTGACAGAGGTCCTCGGTTTACGAGTCATTTCTGGGAATAGTTGCACAGAGCGTTGGGAACGCAGTTGAGGTTCAGTACAGATTTCCACCCGCAGAAAGATGGACAGTCTGAAAGGACTATTCAGATTCTAGAAGATCTCCTTCGAGCTTGTGTTTTGCAGTTCCGAGGCAGTTGGGATGTGCATCTGAGTTTGATAGAGTTTGCCTATAACAATAGTTATCAGTGAAGCATCGACATGGCTCCTTATGAGGCTTTGTATGGAAGGAAGTGCAGATCTCCTTTGTGTTGGTATGAACCTGGTAAGTATCAGCTTTTGGGTCCTGAGTTAGTACAGCAGACAACAGAAAAGATCAAGATGATACAGCAACAGTTGAAAGTGGCACAGGACAGGCAGAAGTCTTACACAGACAATCGCCGATGACCTTTGGAGTTCCAGGTAGGAGACAAAGTATATCTTAAAGTCTCTCCGTGGAAAGGTGTGCTGAGGTTTGGCCGGAAAGGTAAGTTGGCACCCAGGTATATGGGGCCTTACCCAGTCATAGCGCGTGTTGGGAAGGTAGCTTATGAGATAGAGTTACCTCCAGAGTTACACAGGTTACATCCAGTGTTCCATGTTAGTATGCTAAAGAAAAGCCATCCAGACTCAGGAACAGTGATACAGCTAGTAGAAGTTGAGCTTGATGAAGACGTGACCTACGAGGAAGGTCAT
This sequence comes from Alisma plantago-aquatica, assembly GCA_963693085.1. Taxonomy (NCBI): domain Eukaryota; kingdom Viridiplantae; phylum Streptophyta; class Magnoliopsida; order Alismatales; family Alismataceae; genus Alisma; species Alisma plantago-aquatica. Next base: position 224,305,008 of record OY856414.1, on the reverse strand, counting down.
GTGGCGATCCTTGACAAAAGAGTTAAGAAGTTGAAGAAGAAGGACCTGGTTCTTGTGAAGGTTCTTTGGCAGCGTTTTGGCGTCGAGGAAGCCACGTGGGAGCTCGAGGAAGAGATGAGGAGGAAGTATCCCTCGCTTTTCTCTTCGGATTTTGAGGACGAAATCCCTTAAAGGGGGTTGGCTTGTAAGGACCCTGACCTTTGTTTAGGGCTTACCATGTTTCCTTTGCTTAACCCTGGTGCTTTGGTGCTTGCTAATCACCTTTAATGGTGATTAGGGTTTGGTTTTGCTTTGTTGAAAGTTGGAGGTGCTACTTGCAAATAACCCAAGTCTAGGGTTTTATAGGCGAGTTTTCCACCTTGTGAGGTGTTTTTCCCTCTCTTTGCTTCCTTTCATGTAGAAGGGAAGGCTTGGGCTCATTTCTTGAGTTCTTTGGTCCTTGGTTGAGCCTGTTTGGGCCTTGAGGTGCCTTGTTTGGCCTTGGTTGAGCCTTGTATCGACCAAGTGGTGAGTGTATCGGCCTAGGAGTGCTTGTGTCGGCCAACATGGAAGTGTGTCGCCCAAGTTGCAAGCTTGTTGTGTTGCCCATAGTGCTTGATCTAACCTTGACCTTGTTTAGTGGACACTTGGTGCATATATTGGCCATGTGGATGGAGCTTGCTAGAGTAGTGGCTTGATCTCTAGGACAAGTGTCCCTATGCAAGTGACACCTTTCCATGCTCCACCTTGTTTTCTCCTCCCTTTCCTTCTATATAGGCATGTCCTTTCCTTAGCTTAAGGTCCCTTTGGTCCCTTGTTTCCTTCTCCACCTTGAGTGCACGACACTCCCTCCTTTCCTTGCTTGTGTCGGCCGACACACCCCTTGAAGGAGCAGCTTTGTGGCCAACACACCCTAGAGGAGCAAGTGGTGGTCGACATCCCTTGAAGCTTGGAGTTCTTCTTCTTCCTTGGAGCTTGGAGCTTAAGGCGGGTTGCATAACTTCTAACCCAAACTACCTTATCTCTTGCTATGATCTTGTTTACATGTTAGTAGCTTAGTTCCTTGCTTAGTACCCTTGTTGGCCGATCACCCATGTGGTCTAGTGTTCCTTGTGATCTAGGGTTTGTAGGTGAGCTACACTCCTTTCTCCCCTTGGTCTAGAAGAGTGAGTTTGGGTCCTAATGCCATGAGAAACATCCCTCCTTCCTAGTCGATTGAGGTGAGCTTGTGACCTAGTGGCTTGAGCAAGACCCTCTTCTCACCATGGGCTAGAAGGTGAGCTCGGTTTGGTGGTGAACCTGCTCTAAGGTTTTGGGTGTTCATGTGTGAGGTAATAGGTAACCCTTATTGAGATGAACCTTGGACGTTTTTGGTGGGGGGGAGGTGTAGCCCGTCAGCCCTCTTGACCTACACCCCTTGCACGACATGTTTATGAGACACCTTGTCTGGTATGCTCACTTTGTTAGTGTTGGGAGTTCTGTTTTGGGTTGGGCGTGCGAGCCGATCCTTAGTTGACCGGTACCAACCCTTGCACGCCTTTGAGTTAACCTTACCCGGTAGGCTGCACGCCCTCGAGCTGCTCGCCCGGTAGAGCTACTCGCCCGACACTCCCCTGTGCGGCACAGGTGCCCGGTACACCTTGCTCGCCCGATATGGTTAGCTTGCCCGGCACAAGCTGCATGCTCCAGCGCACGTCACACGGCTAACGCTCAGCTTCCCGATACCTTGTACACGCGGGCCATGTGAGTTGGTTGCCCGATACATTTGGGTGAGAGTGAGCCCTGTCCGGTATGGTCTTTAGTGAGGGTTTTGAGCACTTCTTGTGAGGGTTTAGTTTGTCATAGAAAGATAATACGTCAGCTATGCTTTTGTTAATCTATGATGAATCGTTGCATGATGATGTGCATTATACATGTAAACATAAGATGAGGTATGATTAACGAAAGGATGCAATCACTAATGTTATCTTATACGCTTAAATGCCACCTTGTGTTGATAATATAAGTCCCCTCATTATTCATGTTGATTATGGAATGATGCTAATCATGCAGGTAATGCATAGCCAAATGAAAGGCTATGAGGAATGGTTATATGAGAACAATGAGATGACATGTATATTATGAATGATGTTCCATGATGATGATGTAAGCCTTGAGAGGCAGTAGCACTATGTGTTGAGGGATTGACATCCCATGGTATGTGAAGATCCTTGAGATGGATCTGTATGATTGGCAAGAGGCCAAGTGGTAACATGTGACGTGGGGTCCTTATGATGGATCGGTATGAGAAGAATTGTAGTGAAAGTGTAATGTTGAACTTATGTTATTTATTTCCTATTATAGCTTGCATTTTATACAACTTGGTTTAATCATGCGATCCATCTAAAAGATACTAATTCATCACAATGCAATATATCATGTAGTTTGCCCTGGCCATAGATCCATCATCGTCAGGACTTGATGATGGTGAAACGGGTTCTCCTGCGGGTCAACCCGGAATGCATATTTTTGAATATGCCAGGTTTCTCCCAGCCTCAAATAGAGAGGTAAACGAGTGCAGCTGCGGTTGCAGACTCAGACGTGTGATGAGCATGGTGAACAGGCCCATGGCTCTAGATATGTGATATGACGAGCATGAATGCGTTCATGGCTCAGAGCATGGTGATCAGGCCCGTGGCTCAATTTTACTAGCACCGTGACCTGTACCGAGGTGGGCTAGGCAGAGGGTAGCCTAAGGAGCTGACCCTGTGGCTAAGACCACTTCAGTATGAGAATGCGGTCCTGCTTTGTTTCTCGTGTACTGACCACGAGGGGTGAGGTCGTGGATTACGGCTCTTCCATTGACCTTGTATGGCACTGGTTATGGGCTTCGCAGCCGAAGGTTGGATTTGAACGGTACGGTTCACTTCCTCAGGGCATAATGATAATACGTAATTCAGTCGAATAGTATTTACTGCTTAGGACACACACGAAACATTGGTTGAGGCCTTTTTTGTGTAGTTAACCTTAATTGTATCTTGTAGTTGCCTATACATTTATCATATGTGGTAAGCTTTATACATCCTATCTTGTTAATCATGTTTTATAAGGAAATAGTTGAATAAATGAATGAGTACCTTTGGTAAGCTCGATAGTATGAACAATCTTATCTTATAACTGCTGTTGTTATACTTGTTAGCTGCTTTACATATATCTGAGGTTTGTAGTTTTGGTAGGGAGTTATGCCTCCCACTGGGACAATGTTCAATTGTCTCACTCCGGTGAGTTACACACTTTTTAGGTGGTCGAGCTAGATGTGGTGGTGGTCACGGAGTTGCGGTCGAGCAGCAAGAAGATCAATAAAGGCAAGCTTTGGAGATGCTACTATTTGGATGTTTTGTGATAGAGTCTAGAGTCATCCCTGTACTCTCAGGTCCTTGGCGGTGTTTTGACGTTGTTTCACGATGTACAACTGTAGATGTTTTGTATATCCTGCTGCTGGCTGGATGTGGGCCTTTATGCATATGAACATGTGGTGAACTCATGTTATGACGGGGCAGCTGTTGTTCTAAGTTGTAGACACATATCAAAGCATGTATATGTTTATATAACCTGTCTTCTTGTAGGATGTGAACTTGAATGTAATAGTTTCTCAGTTTAGCAGTTTTCCGCAATCGGTTTTAATTAATCCGTGATTTGATAATCTGTGGTTATGGTGATTTCCGCATGTTTTCGCGTAACACCTCACTATCTGTGTGATAGTGGGATGTGTTGCCACATATCCACAACAAAAGTCTATTCTAACTAATCCTCCTTGCACTTTAATTCATAAATTCACAATGTAACACTTTACTATTTTTCCTTTTCCAAGTCGTGCCTAAAACGTCGACAAACAAAATGTCGGTCAACATAAATCAATATGCCGGTATGTGGGGGAAACAATAATCAGGAAATTATTTGTAACAACATATTGCAAGCAATTATGGTTTAGCAAGCAAACTTTACATCTTAAACATAACTACTCAATCGATACATACCCTAACCTCTACGCTTGTCCCTATAGTGGACATGGATACTACCTCTCATATGGTAGATCCCAACTAACCACCATGACCATACCTAATAATACCTAGGGTTGAAGAGTCGCATGGCACTACGCATTGGTTGCCAAATCCCTAACTCATGATATGTTGAAGAGTTGCATGGCACTAACCATAGGTAGCCCAATCACTGACTCATGATAACCTGATGGTCCTACCTAACTGGTAGACCATGTACTAGGTCATCCTTTTCATCATTAGCAAATCCACAGAGGAGGGCTAGGATCTGAGCTAGTTATGTATACATATTTTAGGTGATAATCATAGTCACTTTATAGTTGCATGAAATAAAAATCAACCAAGCATTGATTTTCAAGAAACTGATAAAACATTCGGGAATCTCTGTTAAACTAAAGTGATTAACAATAACCATAACCACATACCTGATCCAGAGTAACTTGATGTCCAAGCATTAATATTCAAGACAATCAAACAAGCAATCAGCAATATCCTGAATTAATGCATAGCATACAAGTGTCATTATTTTATCCAAAATATTCTCAAGATCTGCTTGGATTCCGTCTTAGGATTTATAGGCAAACTTTAGAGTTTTATTAGGGTTTTATCCTCCGTAAATATTTTATCACTTTTAATACCCTTTTAGTTCACAAACCCTAATTTCAACATCACATGCACAATTGAATGTCAATTAAATCTAATATGTCTCTTTGACACTAAAAGTACCATCTTTATCCTTTTAAGTCATATCAAGATCATTAGGCCCAATTATCATCTTTGGTTTCTTTCGAATTGTCAACTCACATTTCATTATGGTCTAATTCACATATGAACTCTATTTATTGCTAATTCCACATTAATCCACTAGAAAACCCTAATTACCAAATTAAGGGTATGTATCCACAATTAGTAACTTTTATACTCAAAATAGCCTAGAATCATCATATCTCAGGTTTATTCATAGATTTAAACAATTAAAGTCATTAAGAGTCATAATTACCAATATTAGGGTTTCAAGGCCCATTAAAGCATATTCATGTACATGGAACCCTAAATAAATTAAACTATGCATAAAGATCATCTTTTTAGATCTAATGTGTCCTTTTTATAATCAATAGGTTAACATCAACTTTAAACATCCAAATAACCCTTTCCAATCCATTAATCATCATAGATTAGGGTTTCTTAATCATTAATGCATTAAAGTTGATAAATTCAACTACTTTTCGAATTGCAAGAGGAATTAATCTCTAAAACTATTTTTAGTGGATTCCTTGCATTTTTCTAAACAAATTACATATATTATATGTACCAATTTGATCTACCAATAATTAGATATGAATTTTGCAAAATTGACTTACTTGGACCAATGAGAGGTTGACATGTCAGCCTTTCTGTGCATTACATAGCTTGGCCGAAAACATAACCTAGTTACCCTTTTTCCCCCGTGTAAGTTGCCAACTCATCAACACATGAAGGGGCAAAACCGTCCAACGCTCCTAGGTCTTCTTCAACCTTGCAACACACGCAGCGTCCACCGAGTGCAGCCCTTCACGAGTCTGCCCCCCTCTTCACCAGGGCTCGATGACCGCCGTCAACCACAACCCTAGCTCCGTCGCTCTCCGCCGCACCTAGGATGCCACCTAGCTCGTGACTTTGATGGCAGGCTTCAAGCACGATGGCCTACAACGTGTGGCCAACGTTGCAGCCATGCAGCTACTACTGCACATGGTTTAGGGCATGGCGATAATGGCAGATGCTCTCTGGCATCATGGCCATCAAGCTTCCATTACAACTCCTCCTTGGCTCATCATTGCTCCATAGTCATGTTTCTCCTCTTTGTTAGGGTTTTTAGAGAAAACAAGAAGAAGGAGAGAGAGGGATCATGGAATTCTCTTGGGCTCAAGCCAAGGGTTCTACCCCTTATACAGGGGAGGGTAGCAAAGCCCTAGGATGCCTATCTACGAGGTAATAAGACCCTTTCCCAATTAGAAACCTATTCTACTTAATCAAGAAGTGATCCCTCTCTTAAATATCTCCTTGATAATCCATATTCTTTAGTTATTAGGAAATCTGTAATTTATCTCCTTTATCTCCTTTGTGTTGGCTTTTAATCCATTGGCCATGAAATTTTACATTCTTATAGTAAAAAGTATCTCTTTTTGATAATACCAAAAAGTCATTAACTATGTAGCACATTATCCTCATATTTTTGTATTATTTGTATGTTCTCTTTCTTCTTCTATATTGGGACTGCTTGGATCCCAAGAAATCCTAAGATTTTAAAATCCTTTTTGAAGGATACTTATTATCCTTCTAGATGCATCTACATCTGTTATTTATCATTATCTTACTTATTTCTTTATTAAAAGATATCTTTTCAAGGATTTCTCTTTATCCTTTATTTCCTTTTTCCTATTTTCCTATTTCTTCCATTGTAAATCATATATAAACAAAATTTACTCAATTGTGGTCATTAATGCCACCTTCTAGAGATTTCTATATAATTCACATAAATACTTGTATCTTTTTCTAATATTTGGATATTTCTTTTTTTTCTTCTCTTTTATATCCATTATTGGATTAATCTAATAATAGGAACCACGAAATTCCTATCAAAAGGGGGATTTGCAAAGAAATTCCTTCTTTGAAGCAAAGCATACAAACTTTTCAATTAAGTCCATATTCCTAAAAACATTACATTTCAATTATGAAAACATATACAAAATTGAGGTTGTAACATCCTTCCCCTCTTATAGGAATTTTTCCGACAAAATTCTACAAAACATATAAAAAATTTATTATAAGACTTTCCATATCCATCATTGGCTCCCATGTGTCTTCATCCTCTCCATGGTGCTTCCAAAGAACCTTTATCATCTTATATTCTTTACTCCTGAGCTCTCTCTCACCTTGGTATCTCGTACCCTTATAGGTGACTTAGGGTAAGTTATCCTCCCTTGCGAGCTCACTAGGTTCATTGCTCAGCCCATGGCTCGGGTACCTCACATCGTGCTCTCGATCGGACTTGTGGAACACATCATACATCACGTTATCCTGAGGGGTAAGGCTAAACATAACCATCTCCACCAATCCATCCCATGTATCGGGGACTTAGCTTTCTCAGCTATAGCTAAGAGGGGTCGGATTTTCATATCACATATTCTCCCACAATAAACTACATGTTAGCCTACTTTGTATCAGCTCACGACTCATGTTGCCCCTGGGCTCTCTTTCAGCTATCACACGATCAAAGCGAATTCATCTGCACACATTGTGGCCTTTTTATGACCTTCGCAAGGTCCCTTCATCCACATCATCTTAATGAAGCAGTAACCAACACAGCCTCCCTTACAGAGCTTCTTACATCCCAATATTGGCTATGGTGACTAACATCACAACTTTCATAAGACAAGAATTGTCTCCATGTATCACCCTGAACAAGAACACACGCTCTCATCAGACCCTCTAGTCTGGATCATACTAACCATCAGTTAGGGGTGATAAGTTGTACTCACATCGAGTTCGTCATGTACTTACTTCCACCACATGGAAATGAATCTTTAGGTCAAACTCATCAACCTTAGAACTCACATCATGGTGTAGTTGAACCATCTCTCTCTCATATATATAGTTCAATCGGATCTGTCTCACAACAGTACTCTCTCTTTCTCTTACCTGTCATCTAGGTAAAGTGATCTACCATAACCCATATTGCATATTGACCTTCCTTGGTCTATGGGAGACTTACCCCAACATCCATAGTGATGAACTCCCATTCCCCCTCAGAGACTCTTTATCCTTTATATCAACTCACTTGGTTACTGATGTTCGTCCTTCACCTCCTAGCATGCATGGAGACAAGCCACATGAAACTCCATCTTAGGCATCCAAAGTACTACTGCCACTCACTATCTCAGTAGTACCATGGTGTATCATGATCCCTTGTACATTATGATTCCTCAAGGTTGATTCCTCAGAAACCCTAAAACACTCTAGTCATGGGTTTCATCACCTTCTCTTCTAGAGAAGTGCATCTGAGGTTCTACAACCATCCTTCTATCACAACAAGCCTTTGGCTGGCTGGCCAAGAAACTACTAACTCAATCAAAGGATCTTGTTACATTTGAGTGTTAGCCCAACATACCTCCTTTTCCAAACATAGGGCTAACCTAAGAACCTCTTCTAGCCTCTAGATAAATTAGGCAGCTACATCTCAACTGGAGAATCTATTACCACCTCACTTCCTTATGTATTAGGTAATGTTGAACACATACACCTCCATGTATTCCACTTATTATCTCATCTTGAATGCTAAGTCTATCTTTATCAAGAAAATTCTGAGATCATCCTCTTGGTTATCAAACTCAACCTTGTATAACTCATATATTCTACATACCTCATGATAAAAACATCCTCATAAGATGACTACCTTGGTTCTCTTGTTGTTTATAAACCATCCACATATCGTACACTCCACAAGGGTACGTTATTACCTTTATCCTCATACCTCATAGAAACGTTTCCACTCACATCATCTTTATCCTTGGTGTATGGCATGTGTATTGTCCTATCTTTCACCCCCATAACACGAGGAAATAAGCATTTGGCGGCCGTCCAAACACAAAGTTCTTCCTGTTCCAAGAGTAGAGATGGTACATTCCACATTTCCAGTACACCTTCAAATCTAAGTTGAAATGTGCAACATATGTCTCTACATCATGATCATCTTGATATCAAGGTTACTTCCATGGAAAACTAGTCTCGAACCCACTTGGGTCATCATACCATCCTTGGTCATCTCCTTTAGGTCTATAGGGTGCCGACACTTTTGGGGTCATCCCTCTTCCCTTATGCATCATAGAGTTCCCTCCTCATTTGCCCTTTGGGTCCCATGAGTTCATGAAGGTGATCAATCTCCTAACCCATGGCCCTCAGACAATGATAATTGTTACCTCTCAACCCTATGGTCATGTGCAACTAGGGAATTAGCCAACTCCTACTCTCATCAGTCTTATCCCTACCTAACCCTAGGATAGACATAGGATTCTAACATAGTACATATCTAGCATGAAACCTTACCCAAGTCTCCATCATGTCTCTTGCCATTCATGGTATGACTTACATCCTTTCGTATGGATCATGGCGACATATCTTGTTATAACCCCATTTTTCTTAAATCATGTAATGAGATTTGTAAATATCCTTTTAAAGGATAAATGAAATCAATGGTTGATGTAATGGTTTGATTCGAATGATTTTCGTACATAATAGCCTTGTTTGTTTTCTTAATGGGCTTTATTGGCTATTGAGCCCAATTGAGAGAAAAAGAAAATGAAAAGAGAAAGGAATTCAATTGGATAAAGGAAAACATAAGAAAATAGATAAAAAAGAATAAAGGGATATAGAATATTTCACAAAAATGGAATTTTGAGATATTAACGTTCCTTGAGGTTCAAGGAACTCAGGATAATAATATCATGGCTAGGGAAAGAGAAATTATGTGGAAAATATAAATATTTAAGTGTTAACTTGCAACTGAATAAAAGGACTCGTTTTCTTTAGATAATGATCCCAATTTTGGCATGATGGGAGATAAAATAATTAATGAGGTTCCCTTAAAATTTGAGTTAAAAAGGAGTAATTCATTGGGAGTTATTACTTTTTCAAATTATCCTCAAAATTGGATTTATATTGGAATTAGGAAATTTTTTCTTTTATTTGGTTGAGCACGAAGAACGAGGGCCGTTGGATCTGGATCCAACAGGCACCACTCATCGTCAAAGTCCCAGTAGAGCTCAGACTCTGGCTAGGTACAGGGGGACTTTCCCCTTCAATTTCCTCTCAATCCAGTGGATGTGCGATCATGGAAATAACTTCGTTGAGTTCGGGAGAGGATCCCAAACCCTCTCAACCTCGGTTTGTTGGTCTCTGGAAGCATCCACTCGAGTCACTCAATTAGGCCGAAATCTAGGGAGGCGGCAGGTTGAAAGAACCGTAAAGGGGCCTCCATATCCTATATATATACCCCTCCCTCGAGTCCTCACACCCTCGTGATCCTTGACGGCCACTTCCCAAGCCCCATACCTCTCTCTGTCTATTGATATCTCTCCGGCGAGAGAACCACCGCGGCGCCTCCGCGTTGTCAAGAGAAGAACAGGAGGAGGAAGAGAAGCAGTGGTCGTCAGATAGCAGATCATTGTTATCCCGCATGAAGATCTTATGGTTCTAAGAGTAGTCGGCTAAGTTAGATCGCTCGTGACGCAGATCGTTGGATTAGAAGGGTGGACTACCGAACCACCGATCGGGCGGCCATCAAATTTTGGTAATTAGCTCACTCTGCTTGAATAATACAGAAAAAGGTTTTTCTTTGCGAAATTCATAGAAATAGCTAGGAGTCTCCGATAAGGAAACTTTATATATGAACATTTCTTAGAAAAATACGAGGAACAAGTAAAAATGGTTTGGTATCCTAGTTTTGTCTCGTTTTGCAAAAGTCTATTTATTTGTTAGAAAAAGGTATTAAAAGGTAATTAGAAACCTTAAGTGAATATAAAGGATGAATCTTTGTGGTTGAATAGGTTAATTTGAAGAGTATTAACCTATGGTATATTAAAATAGAGTTTTCATCCTTTTTGCATGCAAAGTTGATTAATTTAGGGTTTTGATCTATAAATGAAGGATAATACATATAGAAACCCTAATTTAGGGTGAAAAAAAAGAGGAAAACCATGTTTATTTTGGATTAAGGAAATAAGTTACTAAATAATGATCCTAAGTCTTTTAGGAGTATTAAAATGAGAAATTGAAAGGTTTTATGTAGTTTTGTTGAATTAGGGTTCATAATACTAAAAGTGGAGGCAAAACCCTAATTTCAAAGGAAACCCTAAAATTGGAATAGAAATCCTAAGGGATAAGATGGAGTTGGATAAATTTTGATAAAAGGAAGTTTGTATGTTTATTTTAGGATTTATGTGCATTTTGCTTGCTTGATTGGGTTTTCTCTACATAGTTGATTCTCTCTCCAAATCTGCAATTATAGGAATGTGGTTACATTTATGATTAATCACTCTAGTTTCCCGGCGATTCCCAAACGTTTTATCGGTTGCCTGAAAATAACTGCTTGGATGACTTTTATTTCATGCAACTATAAAGTGACTATGATTATCACCATAAATATCTGTACATGATTGGCCCAGATCCTGGTCCTCCTTTGTGGTTTTGCTAATGATGAAAAGGGTAATCTGGTAAAGGGTCTACCTATTACGTGAGACCATCAAGTTATCAAGAGATAGGGATTGGGCTACCTATGGGTAGTGCCATGCGACTCTTTAGCACACAACGAGTCAGGGATTGGGCTACCTATGGGTAGTGCCATGCGACTCAACCCTAGATATTGATCTACCTATTAGGTGGGATCATGCATGGTTTAATGGGGATCTACCATAAGGAAGGTAGAATCCAGGTCCACTACAGGGACAACGTAGAGGCTAGGGTATGTATGGATTGAGAAGTCATGTTTAAAATGTAAAGTTGTTTGTTAAACTGTTATTGACTACAATATGTTGATATTAATTGCACGATTATTGTTTCCTCCACATACCAACTTTATGCTGACTGACGTTTTTTTTGTCGGCATTTTAGGTACAAACCCAAAACACAAACAACAAATTGGCATACTATGAATACATGAACTAAAGTGCCAAGAGGATTATTTAGAATGGTTTTCATATGTGAATAGAAGTTTAGAAATCCAAGTTTTCAAAAGGTATGCAAAATTTTATTTTATTACAACATTTTAGTATAGATGGTAGAATTTGATAATTGTTAATGATTATTTGTTGAACCTTTGATCTGGAAATTGGGATAACAGCTTTGACCTCTTGGTCTCCCTTAATTGGGGGTTACCGGGAGGCAGGTTCGTTACATTTGGTATCAAAGCCTAGGTTCCACACTTAACCATTAATAAATATTAAATTTTACAAACACTATAGAACCCAAGGGAGTTATTAGAAGATTATCAGAAAGGTAGAGGTGTCTAGAAAAGGATCACGATCGGGGGCTGGCAATATTTTCCTCCGCACCGCTAGTCAGAATACGAGGACTCCTGGATCCGTGTGACTGCCTGGCCAAAGTCTTAGCGTATGATTCAAAATAAGATTCCTTTAGGACTCTTGAGATGTCCTCTTGCATGGCCATGAATCCTTAGCCTAAGGACACATGGAAAGTCCAATAGACACATCACGCTTGCCCCTTCTTTATAAAGCTATGCCTACCCTTTCCCACCTCCCTATCCAAGATACAATCCTCTCCATCTCTTTCCCTCAGCTTAGAGCATCATCCCTTCTATGTTTTTCCATGAAGTTTCTATCCCAAGGTAAAAGAGGGTGTCTACCTTGGTGAAGAAGGCTCCTAGGGTTCCAAATTTCTATATTTATGATTTCTTAAGCTCCTCCTTGGTGATTTTGACCAAAACTAGTAAGTATCCTTCTTTGCTTCCCTATTTTCATGCTTTTAGTATTCCTCCCACCTTCTTCCATGTCAGAAAATGACCTTCCATGGTAAAAATCCACCTAGAACCCTAAAACATCTCATCTCCATGCTTTTTGCTAGGGTTTGCACCTCTAAAGTGGAGAAGGTGATCTTTGCGCAAGAAAGGAGCTTGGCTTGGAGCAACTACACCTTCTAATCTTAGGATCCTTGTTGTTTGGACATTCTTACCTTCCTAGAGGTAAGTTTGTTTAACCCCCTTCTCATATACTACTTACTACATGGTAAAAACTCATGCTTCTAGGTTTAAAATCGATGATCACCATCTCTTTTTACCATGTTCTTCTAGGGTTTTGGTTTCTTACAGTTTAACCTTCTCTAGAAGCTCTAGTTTGGTTACCTATGAAACTTCAAACCTGATCTTGGGTCAAATGGTGTTTTCTCCCTCTCCCTCTTTCTTCAATTATCTTGATTGGTTTGATGATGGGGAAATTTCCTATTGGTTAGTATTGAAAAATTCATATCTTCTAATCCTCTTATCCAAATTTGACAAATAAATATGTTTTGGAATTGGAAAATTAATCTCTATCGAATAAAAATATTTTCAAGGTTTGATTTATTGGTTTGACGAAGGGTGATTTTTGTAAAATGAATTTGACGCGTAAAATCCATAAAAATTACATCTTAATCATCATAACTCCAAAAATTAACATAAAAATATCTTTTCTTCATCAGGAAAACCTAATAAGTTCATTGGTGATATTTTCAAAATCTAAATCTGAGTTTTGCTAAAAAGTTCTGAAATTAGGGTTTTATACATTAATGTGAACTATGTACTCTAATACATGTTAATACATTGAAAATAGGCAAAGTGGAACTTGGACTCAATTTCAGTGGTGAAAGTTAATAATTGATATCAGTAAGAGAGGTATGTGCATTCCTTACACTCTATGTTGGGATAATTGCAACCAAACTCTATATTTCCCTAACGAGGCTTAAATGAACCCTAGATCTTCTATTCTTGAATCCTAATGTTGTTCATGCCTCAAATCAGATTAGAATTTCTTCTTGTTTGGGACTTATACCCCACTGCCATGGTTATTGAATATTATGACTACTCTTGCCATGACTACTTTTCTAGATTGTAGATTTATGTTATATTTGATTTAAAGTAGTGATACTTATGTACAACCACCCACAAAGGGCATGTATTTAAGTGCCCTGGGGAATGTTTTTATTCTCCCCTATATAATTGTCTAGGTGACTGGGAATGTCTTATTCTCCCCTCACCTATAGGTTAGAGGTTTGTTAGGTGCCTCAACCCTACTTAGTTAGGTAGACATAATTATCTTACATGAAAATCCTTTTTAATATAATTGTTAATGGAAAGTTTTTTTTGGAATATAGCCTCATACTCTTGTTATCTTCATCTTATGATGAACCCTAGCCTGTTCTTATTTGCTTTACTTATTTTGCTATCCTAGACTAGTTTTGTGACACATACCTTGTTTGGTTTCCCCTTTTGCTGGGTGCTTTCCCAATCATCCAAGTTAGGACAGGCTGTTGTGTTGAATTAGGACAACATAGATTTGGGCATGGACCTATCACTTGGAGATATTGCTCTAGAGATAAGATTTGAAGTAGTTTAGACTTCCCTCTATCTAGATCCTTTTTTTGTATCTTGTTGTAAACCCTAATGGGAGATTTTAATGTACTTGTGTAATCTTTTATGAAACTTGAATATAGTTAGTTATTTTTATTCCACTACTACACTTTGGTCTTTTGCATACCATTATAATAAATTTGAAAAATTTATACCTATTCCAACATTCCTTTGAGTGTGTTTGGAATGGATGTTAATTCTTAAAAATATTCTTTAGTAAGGGGGTGATCCCACCTCCTTACAACATTGTATCAGAGCCTTTAGGCAACTATTAGGACATGAAGTTGAAGCAAAGGTGTCTAGAATGGATCAGGGTTTTGAGGGCTGGCAATAGTTTCCTCCGCACCACTAGCTTGGTTTACGAGGTCTCTTGTGCCCATATGGTACCGGTCTGGCCTGAGCTGATATGAATTGCCCAAAATAGTATGCTTTTAGGCAATCAAATTCTAGATATTCTTTTCTCATCTATGCTTCTATTCTTTTCTCATCTATGATTCAAATACTCCTGGGAACTTAATATGTTAACCCTACCTTTTAGGATAGGTGACTTGTTCAACAGTAGGAATAAGGGAAAGGAGTCAAACCCTAATGACTCCAATGTGGGAAACACACATGTGACTCCTGTCGGCCACAGTGTTATCAAGCCTACTACTATGGGCCTCCCCACCTTCACACTGGAGCAAGAGCTAGAAATGCTACACCAGTTGCACTCCACCAAGATGGGATAGCTCCACATAGTGGCCGCCAATGCCAACAAGCCGAGGGAGTTCACCCTCACTAAATTCATAAAGATGCAGCCACCCTACTTCAAGGCTGAAAGTGAACACAACATTGTGGATAAATATGATGACTTAGTGTTGGCTTTGGATTAGACTTTGAGCGTATTCCATGACCTCCTCACCAAAAGGTTCTATTTGTGACATATGTGCTAGATGGACCAAGACATGTCTGGTGGAATGATGTCGCTCACACTCGAGACACCTCTACCATGGAGTGGGACCAATTCCTGAAGCTCTTCAGGGAGAAGTACATATGTCCTGCCTTCCTAAGGAAAAAGGAATCTAAGTTCTATAGCCTCAAGCAGGGAGGCATGTATGTGGCTGACTACATCCAATGGTTCCTACTTATGGAACATTATTCCACCAACCTTGGAGTTGAGAGAATGATAACATTATTCTTAGAGGGCCTGAACTACCAGGTGGGCCGAAGTCTTGTTCCACAATTTCCACTCACCTTCCAGCAGATAGTGGATAATGACTTGGTCATCGAGTCCTACCCAGGATTCCAATCCTATGGACATAGTAATGGCTACAACAACAATAAGAGGAAGAACCCTACCCAGAATGAGAATTGTGGACGTGATCAGTGCAATAGGTGATCTCTCCACCATCCTCTAGTGAGATGTCCTATCAATAATGCACTTGCTCATAGAGATGACCGACCTCCTCCAACCTACCATGAGTGTGGCCATGTTGGGCTTATCCGACAACTCTGCCCCCATTTCCAGTAGGGACAGAATAATGCCCAGTAGCCACAGCAACCAAGAAAGAATCCACCTCCATGGAATAATAATAACAACAACAACCAGAACCTGAGGCGATTGCCAGTGGAGAGGCAGAATGGGAGAGTGTTTTCTCTTAATGTTGAGGAAGCAAGAGAAGATAATGAAGTTATTGAAGGTACCTTGCATCTTAAAATGCATCCTATAAAGACATTGTTTGATTCTGGATCATCCAACACCTTCATTTCGTGTCAGCTTGCTTCTATGTTAGAAATAGAATCTGAGTATATGGATCATATATTACATGTAAAAACCCCTAGTGGTAAGATCTTCTCTTCATATCTCCAAACTCCGACCATGGACCTCTGCATATCTGGTATAATGTTTCCCTCAAATTTCATCTTGTTCGACATGACCGCTTTTGATGTCATCCTGGGAATGGATTGGTTAAAGAGGTACAAAGCTATTTTGTTTTGTGAAGAATCAAAGGTTAGTTTGTCACATCTTGTTGAGAGAAGATTGTGTGTCAAGGGTAGTAGGAAGTGAGAGGATTGACAATTTTTTATCTCTACCATCAAAGTTGAAATGCTAGTCTTGCAAGGGTGTAAAGCTTTCTTAGCCTCTATAGTCCTCGAGGCTACACCTCCTTCTCTCGACCACATAGATGTAGTGAAGGGCTTCCCAGATGTCTTTCCTGAGGAGTTACCCGATTTGCCACCAACTCGGGAGGTGGAGTTATCCATCGAGCTTGTACCCAGAACTTCACCAATATCAAAGTTGCCTTACTGCTTGGCCCCTACCGAGCTTGTCGAATTGAAGAAGTAGCTAGAAGAGCTTCTCGACATGGGCTTCATCCACCCCACTATTTCACCTTGGGGAGCCAATGTTCTATTCATAAAGAAGAAGGATGCTTTGATGTGGATGTGTATGGACTACCGCATGCTTAACCAAGTGACGGAGAAGAACCGTTATCCTTTACCTCACACCGACGACTTGTTCGACCAGCTGAAGTCAACCACTATGTTCTCCAAGATGGATTTGCGTAGTGGCTACTACTAGATGCGCGTGAAGGATGATGATGTCTCAAAGACGGCATTCAGAACTTGCTATGGGCATTACGAATTCATGGTCATGACATTTGGCTTCACAAATGTCCATGCTGACTTCATGGACTTGATGAACCGAGTGTTCTATCCATACCTTGACAAGTTTGTGGTGGTGTTTATCGATGAGTTTTGGTTTTATCTGAGATGTTAGAACAACATCACGAGCATCTGTGGATTGTACTCAACACACTATGATAAAATCAACTCTATGAAAAATTCTCAAAGTTTGAGTTCTGGATAAAGGAAGTGATGTTTCTGGATCATGTGATTTCTTCCAGACATATAGTTGTTGATCCTGCAAAGGAAGAAGCTGTGACCAAGTGGAAACCTCCTAAGAATCCTCAAAGATCTGTAGTTTCCTCGTCTTAGTAGGTTACTATTGAAGGTTTATCAAGAGCTTCTCTGAGTTGGCCTTGCCTTTAACTAAGTTGACATGAAAGGAGGTCAAGTTCTCTTGGACACTAGAATGTGAGAACAGTTTCCAAAAGCTAAAGGAGTGTTTGACTTCTACTCTTTTTCTTGCCTTGCATGTTGAAGGTATACCTATGTCATCTACATTGATGCTTCTAAACAAGGCTTAGGGTGTGTTTTGATGCAAGATAGAAATGTGATCACCTATGCTTCCCTCCAATTGAGACTAAATGAAGCTAATTGGCCTATACATGATTTAGAGATTGCTTCCATCGTTCATGCTCTAAATTTTCGTGACACTATCTCTATGGTGTGAAGTTCGAAGTTTTCTCTAACCATAAAAGCTTGAGGTATCTATTGACACAGAAGGATCTAAATCTACAACAACAAAGGTGGATGGAATATCTCAAAGATTACGACTTCACCATCATCTATCATCCTGGTAAAGCAAATGTCGTAGTTGATTCTTTAATTCACAAGAAGGATGCCATTTGTGCTTCTTTGAGATGTTCGGTGTGGGAAAATCTTGAATATGTGACTAGTTGGTGACCTCAACTTGTCAATTCAGTGGACGTAGACAAGTTGTGTGTCCATATGTCTAGTTTGATTGTTACACTGACATGGATCTCGAAACTCATTGACGCACAATTGAAAATCTCTAAGATGGAAGAGATGAAGGCCTTGACTGAGAAACCACAATTTGACTTCTCTGTCAAAGTGTATGGTGTTGTCCGCTTCAGACAAAGGTTGTGGATTCATGACATGGGTCATCAGAGACAAGAGATATTGAGTGAAGTGCATGGGTCTAAGTACACTATTCATCCTAGCACAACAAAAATGTACACGAACTTATAGTGGAGCGTCTGGTGGAAGAACATGAAGACTGATATAGCTCTATTCGTCGTGAAGTGCTTGACATGTCAACAATTCAATATTGAAGATCAATGACCTGGTCGTCTTCTTCACCCTCTTGAAATTCAAGAATCAAAGTGGGAGAAGATCATAATGGACTTTTTTACTGGTTTCCAAAGTCCAAGAAAGGTTATGATATTGTTTGGGTGGTTATTAATCGGCTTACAAAATCTACTCATTTCTTTCCGTTCAAAACCAATTACAAAGTTGTGGATATGGCTCAGTTTTACATTGAGTGGATCGTACGCGTGCATGGAGTACCTGAGGTAATAGTTTCCGATCATGACCCAAAGTTTACTTCTCATTTATGGGGTCAGATTTAGGAGGATATGGGTAGTGACTTATGTTTCAGTACTGCTTACCACTTGTAGACTGATGGTCAATCTGAGAGAATAGTTTAGATTCTAGAGGACTTGCTTCATGCTTGTGTGATGGATTGGGGTGGTGCATGGTATCGGTATCTGCCATTAGCTGAGTTTGCTTATAATAATAGCTACCAAGATAGTTGTAACATCCCAGACCTGGGTTATGTACTAACCCAAGGTGTTTTGTTTAATAAAGTTAATTATATGATTGCTCTTATCTTTTAAAAAGGAATTAAGGCTCTGGAGGAACTTATATTTCAATTTTAGTCCTTTTTGAATAATGTTGAAACATTATTTTGTTAATTTTGGACTAAATTGTAAATTACCCAAGTTGAGGGGTTAACTTGCAAATTGCGCAAGATAAGATGTTCCTCTAATGTTGAGACATCATAATAATGAATATTATGTATTGGTATGGTTTCCGCAAGCTTGGGCGCCAAGATAAAGCTTGTAGAGCAATCCTTGTGCATTAAAACCTACTTTTGGTGTAATGACAATTTACCCAAAACCTAGGGTTCAATATGCAAAATAACCGCTTCTAGAGGGTCTATCATGTTTCTTGGCATCAAGTAGAGCAAATACAATGAGAGGGGCACCTCATTTGAATTATCATGGATGAGAGAGAATCTTGACATTAAAATAATCAAGATCTAAGCATAAATGGAACTTCAATTTAATTTAATGCAAATAGAAATAATTAGTTAAGGAGCCCTTTAACCAAAAGTTGAAGGATGTGTTTGCAATTGTGTTGGACGAGCTTGTTCCTTTCTTGAGCACAAAAAGATCTTGGTTGAGTGGAAGCCACTCACATTAATATAATAAAAAGTAATATCCACTAAAAGGTTGGATATTAATATAAAACTCATTAAGGTGCTTAATTCCTTTTCCATTCATTCTTTGATAATGGAGAGGTTTTGCAAGGAAATGAAGGTGGCTATGTAGCCAAGAAATTGAGGGGAGTTTGGTGGAAATTATTTTGGAATTTAAAGAAAATAATCCCATTTTCTCTCTCCTTGAAATCTTTATACATATCCTTTTTCCAATACACATAAGGGTTGTTTCCTTGGTTTTCTTTCCTCATCTTTCTTTGGCCGACCAAAGGAGAGCTCAGGAGAAGTAGAATGATGACCATAACCTTTTGGTAAGTTTTGATCATCTTCTACCTTGGATTCATGGTAGAAACCCTAAATCAATGCTTGATTATAGGTTTTCTTCACCCGATTTCCAATCCTAGCCAACTTGCTCATCCAAAAGCTCAAGAATGGACCTTGGACAGTTGTTGGAAATCCATCCACCATTATAGCCGTGGAGCTTGGAGCTTGGGATCAGTTATAGAGGCGGGTTTTATATCTCAAACCCTTAATCATTACTATTGCATTCTTCTCTTCAATAATCGTTGGTTAATTATCTTCTTTTGATACTCTTTCGATTCCCTACTGTAACTCACATGAAAAACGGTTGCTATTCTTGGATGTATGAAGGAAGAAGAAGATGACATCATCATAGATGTTAATCCAAAGGAATCCCTATCCAAATGATTTCAAGTCAACTTTACTAAACAGTTTCCCAAACCGTTTGGGAGAAAACGGTTTCAAACCGTTTGAAGGGAAACAGTTTCACCAAACCGCATGATGGCAAACGGTTTAAGACCATTTGGAGGTGTTGACCAGGGTTGACCACTTGGAAATCAGTTGAAAATAATGTAGGTTAATGACCCATCAATTATAATTGATTAGTTCTAATTGGTTCACTAGTTGAAGGTCAATCAATCACCAAAACCCTAATCGGGTTGAGTGTTGATTTGATAAGTAATTGAGTTTGAAACTTGGGTTGATTGACCCAAACGGTTTTAAACCCTTTTGGGGATCACCCATACGGTATCAAGACCGTTTGGTGATCACCCAAGACCGTTTGGAGGTCTAGTGTTAGGTATGGTCGAGCAATTGAAGATCCAAAGATACTAGGTTGAAAGTATAATCAATTGCTGATTTGGGGACCAATCCTAGGATCAAAACCCTAATTGAATGACTTGGTTAATGATAATGTGATGGGAAAACGGTCTCAATACCGTTTGGAGGTCATCCAAACGACCTCAAGACTGTTTGGGGTCAGGTCATGTTCAATTTGGATGAAGGTACAATGGTTTCAAAGTAACTAATCTCACATTGGTTAATGTTGAAGGATCATCGATTTCAAACCCTAATCCAATTGATTCAAACCCTAATTGATGACCAATTGAGGGTCAATTGAGGGTCATATCAGTTGAAGGTTGACCTATTTAACTCATTTGAAGCATGGTGATAAGTCCAGTTGATGATCGGTTACATGAATTCAATGGTTGAAGGAATCAACATCGGAAACCCTAATTCAATTTGATTGGTTGAGACCATTATTGGTCCATGCGGTTTTGAGGAGGTTTGGACCAAACAGTCTTAAGACCTTGTGAGTCCAAATGGTCTCAAGACCGTTTGGGACCAAACGGTCTCAAGACCATTTGGGACCAAACGATCCCAAACCGGTTGAGTTCATGCGGTTTCAAAATACACCTTTAGAAAACGATGTTGACGGTAAACTTTAGTAAACGGTCTCAAGTGTGCACCTTTAGCAAACGGTTTCAAGTGTGCACCTTTATCAAATGGTTTCAAGTGTTCACCTTTAGCAAATGATCTTGAGGGTCACCTTTAGCAAACGATCTCAAGGGTTCATTTGGGAAAACGGTTTCAACCTCAACTTTACTAAACGGTTTCAAGTATGTAACCAAGACCGTTTGGAGGTTAATTGAGCAAGACCGTTTGAGGTTTGATTTGGTCAAGACCATTTCGGGTGTAAGTGGCCAAGACCGTTCGGTGGATAACTAACCAAAACTGCATGGATAATTAAAGTGGTTAAAGGACAAATTGATCAATTGATTAATACATGATGTAATCAAAGATGATTAAGGTAATTGTATCATAATGAAATAAGGGTGATTATTACCCTTGAATGAATAAGATTTAATGATCATGATGACAATGACATAAACTCATGGTGTCAATTCTTCTTTTAAGTTGAGTAGACTTAATTTAATCAAGGCTGAAATAAGCATCATCTTATAGAAGATGGAAGAGAAGATTTCCTACATGATTGATAATCAAGTAGTGAACTTCTAATATGAATGAATGTCTAATTAGGGTATTATCCTTTATAGTGAGACATGAAACCTTAATTATGAAGGCTAATGAATCCTAACCCTAATTGAGAATATTGATTGGGGAAATCCTAATTCAAGATGATAGTATGATCTTAATTCATAGTGATGACATGATTACCCCAATTCAGGGTACTTTGATGGTCACTCCTACGTGGGGTGAATAGTAGACCCTAATTATGGGATATTAATGATAAACCCTAATCTAGGGTGATGTGATGTAAATAGTAAACCCTAATTATTGGTTTTTGAACTTAAACACTAATCTAGGGTGATGCAATGTGAATAGTAAACCCTAATCCCAAATAAAGTGAATGAAAATGTGAAACCCTAATTCTGGGTTATATTTTATAGCATGAAGCTCTAAGGTTGAACAATGAAATGATGAGTAAGTAATCCTAATTGAGCTAAGGGGGTGACTAACCCTAATTGAATTGAAAGGGGAAACGCTAACCCAAGCAAGGGCATAGTGGTGTAACCCCATAAATAGTGATGTTATGATTGTTTTGCAATTAATTTATTTGTTATCATCTGTACTAATCATGCAGGTTTTATGAGATATTGAACATAGCTAGGTATGAGCTATGATGCTATGTTTATTGAAAGTACATTATGAGCTTTGTAAGCAATGATATGCTACATTGCCTAGTAAAAGGTAACAAAGAGATTGATAGGCTTTAAGAGCCATGTGAAATACCTGCATTGCAATTATTATGTTTACACTGTGAGATGACTTGATAGCATTAAGTTACCTGTTAAAGTGGTAACAAGTGTTTTGATGATCTAAGGGTTTGAACACCCATATTCTTGGATCATGATGATGAGATAACAAGGGATTGAGTTCCCAATGTTGTTAAAGCTGTGAAATGAACCTGATAGAAATAGTACTCATTCTTTATAGCAATTTTCATAATAGATATGTTTGAAAACATGCCTGATGCAAAAAGAATGTTGTAATGTACTTAAATACTCAAGTGAAATGATATCATGTAGAGCCCTGACCATAGATCCATCATCGTCAGTAGTTAGGTGATGGTGAAACAGGTTTTCCTAAGGGAACTCCTGGAGGGCATACTTTTGAGTATGTGGGGGTTTTGGGCGCGAATATCCTTACGCCCTAATGGAGGAATTGATGTAAGATAAACATTAAATCTCTCAATCCTTCATTATATGTATATGCCGGGATGATGTATCACTAATCTCCTGATGATGATGTTAATTCTGAATCGATGCGAGATAAACATGAAATCCCTCGATTGTGAAGAGAGTATAGCCTACCACTGTAACTCTAATAGCAAAGTTGCCAGTTTACCCTGGAAAGCTATTTTGGGTAGAGACACGAGATATCATGCAAGTTGTTCCTCACACTGACTGAGGAGGATGAGGTCATGGGAATCTGGCTCTTCTATTGACCTATGTATGGTACCGATTTTGATTTCACAATGGTCAGTTGGAGTATGAGCGGTATACCTCATCTACTCAGGGCATAAGCATGTCTGTAAAATGTAATCAGCCATGTAGCATATTTTCTTAAGGTTGAATTACAAGAATCAATGATTGATGATACATTGTCTATTATGTCCTAGTTGGATAAATGATATACATGTTCTTCATATTCCTTATTGAACAAATGACTTGCTACTTTATCAAGTTATAATTGAAATGAACTATATAGAGAATACTAATCTACTTAGTTTATTCAATAAACTACCTACTGTTGGATAATTATAATTCTACTGCTAAGTGTTATTCTATTATCTGCAATAACAATGCTTCTGGCAGAGAGTTATATCTCTCGCTTGGAAAATTTGCAATTGTCTCACCCCCATGGGATTCAACTTTTTAGGTAGATGTTGAGGAAGAAGAAACCCTTCAGTGGGTGAGCAGCAACAACAGTCACAGCAGCAACTTCATCAACAATGACAACAGTGATCCTCAGGTGGAGACATTGTCTGTCAAGTCCTATAGATAGAGAGTCCTATGTTTCGTCTCTGTACTCTCAGGTCCTAGGAGTCAGTAGATAGTTTGATATAGATCTGAGATTTTTGGCTTGATGCCTCGAGATTTTCGGTATACTGCTATTGTACAGTTTAACAGGGCACTCAATGTTTGTAACTCTCGAGATGAGATGATACAGAAAAGTACTGATGAATCAGAATGTAAATAACTTACTTTGGTTCTATATGAAAGAGTTTTATAGTTTGTGGATCTTATTGCAAAAAGTTTTAATTTTTAGTGATTTTCAATAATTCTGTTGTTAATGACACGCTTCTGCATAGTTAATAACATTTTGTTCGAATGATGTATCACAATTTAGTGGTATCAGAGCTCTAAGTTCGCTGAGTCTACAGAGACATATGACTAAGGTTTTTGAGTGTGTTCTAGTGTTTTCTAGTCTATCTGATAGTGTCTTCTACTCATATAGGAGGAGAAGAGAAAACTAAAGATGTCTGGATCACATGATGAACATGTTGTTGAAAGTAGTGTCGCTGCACCCGGAGGAGGTGCAAGAGACCAAGGAAGGGAGGAACCTAGGCTTGAACCACCCCAGTTCAATCAAGATGATATGGGGAACCCAGCCTTCCAAGCTATGTTTGGGCAGTTTATAACTTCCATGACGCATATGACTGATAGAATGTCCATACTTGCACCTAGGGCACCTACCCATCATGAAGGACAAGGAGTCGGAAAGACATTTGAACGACTACGCTGGGTTGGAGCCACATAATATGCTGAGACAGCTGACCCAACAGATGCTGAAATGTGGTTAATTGAACTAGAGAAAGCCTTTAGGATCCTGAACATCCCAGAAGCTGAGAAGGTTAGACATGCTGTGTACCTTCTTAAAGGGAGTGTTGGTCACTGGTGGACCATAGAGGAGGGGAAAAGGCCCAGTGTGGAGATCGTATGGGAAGTATTTCGATGAGAATTTGTCAATAGATACTTTCCTAAGACGTTCCTGGATGAAAAAATCTCTCAGTTTAGAGGTTAAGACAAGGACCAATGAACATTAGCGAGTACGAGGCTAAGTTCATGGAGCATTTGCGGTTCTGTCCGCATATGGCAACCACAGATGAAGAGTAGATTTGGCATTTTGAGAAGGGATTAAACACTGAGTTGACCACCCCTGTGTCTGCTCTGGAGAACAGGGAAAGATTTTCTACTTTTATGGAGTCTGTCAGAAGGATAGAGAGGTTTATGACGGAGAAGCAACAGACCAAGAACAAGAAGGTGTATCCCCAGTTCCAAGGATCTTCATCCAAAGGTTTCAAGAAACCGAGGTTTTTCAGCACCAATGGCACCACCTAGATTCAGTACCCAGACGCAGTGGATGTCAAATAGGGGTAGAGGACAAAGTTTACCACTAGAAGGAGCCTACAACTCAGCATCAGTGTCTATTACAGGACCATCCAGACCATAGCCAGGGATCAGAAATTGTTTCATATGTGGAAAAATGGGGAATCTGATGAAGAATTGTAGAGCCAGAGAGGAAAGTATGACTCAACCTCAGAAATTGAGCTAGCAAGGTTCTCAACAGATACAATTTCTAGGTGGCGCTAGAGGACGTCGACAAGCATCCCAAACTGGATCATCGGCACACAGTCAACGAGCACTGAATCAACCACAAGCAACGACGAGATACTATGTGATGAATCCACCTGATTCAGTGATCAACCCTCGGGTTGTGACAGGTCAGATGGAACTGTTTTATTCTAATATGTCTACATCCTTCATCGTATTTGTTTTAATTGATCCGTGTGCTACGCATTCCTTCATCACTCGAAAAGTGATTCTTGATTGCAATATGACAATTGATCATAGGGCAAAGAGTTTGAAGTTGGAAACTCCTTTGATGGGATCTGTTGTGTTGCAGGAGGTGTGTTCTCCCTGCATTCTTTCCTTTTCTGAACATTGCATTCAAGTGGACCTTATACCACTTGAGATGCATGGGTTTGATAAAATCCTTGGAATGGATACCTTAGAAAGGTATAAGGTTGTCTTGGATTGTGAGTTCAAGCAAGTTGTGTTCATTGATGAAAGTGACACATGGATCTTTCAAGGGGATAGAAAAATTCATCCAACCTAACTTGTATCATCTATGGTAGCTGAGAAGCTGTTGAGGCAAGGATGTTTTGCATTCTTGGCCCATGTGGTAGATACTACCATGGAGAGTTCTAATCCTGCTGAAGTTCTGATAGTCAGGGAATTTGAAGATGTATTTCCTAAAGAACTTCTAGGTGTACCTCCACCCCGAGAGATTGATTTTGAGATTAATCTAATCCCGAGCACGCAACCAATAGCACAAACACCGTATAGGATGGCGCCTACTGAGATGGCAGAACTCAAGAAACAGCTGGAAGAGTTGCTTGAGAAGGGTTTCATCTGACCGAGAACTTCACCTTGGGGTGCTTCAGTCCTATTTGTTAAGAAAAAGGATGGGTCTATGCATTTATGTATTGACTACAGGCAGTTAAATAAAGTAACTATAAAGAATAAGTATCCTTTGCCAAGGATTGATGATCTCTTTGATCAGTTATGTGATGCAACTGTCTTCTCAAAGATAGATCTGAGGTTAGGATACTATCAGTTACATATTAAGGAAGGTGACATACCTAAGTCTGGTTTTAGGACAAGGTATGGTCACTATGAGTTCACAGTTATGTCATTTGGACTAACTAATGCACCACCTGCATTTATGGAACTCATGAATAGAATCTTTCAACCTTTTCTTGATCAATGTGTAGTTGTCTTCATAGATGACATCCTGATCTATAGTAGAGATGATCTGCAGCATGAGCAGCATCTTTGTCAGGCTCTAACTTTGCTAAGAGAGAATAAGTTGTATGCTAAGTTTAGCAAGTGTGAGTTTTGGTTATCTGAAGTTTCTTTTCTTGGACACGTAATATCTACTTCAGGTATTCGTGTTGACCCTAAAAAGGTAGAATCTGTCTTGCAGAGGGAACAGCCAAAAACAATGATGGAGATTCGCAGTTTCTTAGGGTTGGCAGGCTATTATACGAGGTTCATTAAGAACTTCAGTTCTATAGCTTTACCCTTGACTAATTTGACCAGGAAGGATGTTCCTTTTGCCTACAATGCCAAGTGTTAGCAATGTTTCCAGTTGTTGAAGGAAAGGTTAACAAGTGCACCTGTGCTAGTACTACCTGAGCAACGGAAAGGGTATATAGTTTTCTGTGATGCCTCTAAGAATGGACTAGGATGTGTTTTAGTGTAGGATAAACAAGTGATTTCTTTTTCTTCTCGACAGCTTAAGAAACACGAGGAGAATTATCCGACACACAATCTAGAACTAGCTACTGTAGTCCATGCCTTGAAGATCTGGATACATTATCTCTATGGAGAGACATTCCAGATTTTCACAGACCATAAGAACCTAAAGTATATCTTCTCACAACATGAGCTGAACATGAGGCAACACCACTGGATGGAGTTAATCAAGGAATACGATTGTACAATTGATTATCATCCAGGGAAGGCCAATGTGGTTGCTGATGCATTAAGTAGAAAATCAGCGACACCAGCCTTAGATAGAGCACAGTTGAATTCTTTGGTGTGCTCTAGGAGGGATATGCTTATCTCTTTAAGGCAAGACAATATACAGTTAAAAGTATCATCTTTATCTGGTTTGTTAGCTGAGATGCACATAAAACCTACTCTGAGACAGCAGATTAAGGAGGCACAACAAGATGATGTTGTAGTTCAGCAGATTAGGTCAGAGTATGGTAGTGAAAAACAAGATGGTTTCATGATTCAGATGATCAGATAGCATGTTATCATGGTAGAATGATAGTACCTGATGTTGATAACTTAAGGAAATTAGTCCTGGAAGAGGCTCATTCTTCAATGTATGTTATGCATCTAGGAAGCACCAAGATGTATCATAACTTAAAAGATATGTATTGGTTGCCTGGTTTGAAGAAGGATGTTGCTGAGTTCGTTATGCGGTGTCTAGTGTGTTAGCAAGTTAAAGCTGAACACCAGAAGCCCGCAAGAACTTTGCATCCCTTACCCATACCACACTAGAAGTGGGATCATGTGACCATGGATTTTGTGGTTGGTTTACCCAGAACATCCAAAGGTCATGATTCCATTTGGGTAATAGTTGATAGGTTGACAAAGATAGCACATTTCTTACCTGTCAGAACAACCTATTCTGCAGAGAGACTGGCACAGTTATATGTGGATGACATAGTGCGGCTGCATGGGGTCCCAATTACCATTGTTTCTAACAGAGATCCTCAGTTTACGAGTCGTTTTTGGGAGTGACTTCATAAAGATTTAGGTACACAGTTAAGGTTTAGTATGGCCTTTCATCCTCAGGCAGATGGACAATCAGAAAGGACTATACAAACCTTGGAGGATTTGCTTAGGGCATGTGTGCTCCAATTTACTAGAAGTTGGGATCTACATCTAAGCTTGATAGACTTTTCCTACAACAATAGCTATCAACACAACATTGACATGGCACCTTATGAAGCTTTGTATGGTAGAAATTGTAGATCTCCCCTATGTTGGTATGAAACCGGTGAATATCAACTTTTGGGTCCTGATCTTGTGAAGTAGACCACCGAGAAGATTAAAATAATACAACAACAGCTAAAGACTGCACAAGATAGGCAGAAATCTTACGTTGATAAGCATAATAGACCTTTAGAATTCCAGGTTGGAGACAGAGTGTACCTCAAGGTCTCACCTTGGAAAGGAGTTCTTAGGTTTGGGAGAAAAGGAAAGTTAGCTCCTGGATTTATGGGGACTTATCCAATCATTGAATGGATTGGAAAGGTTTCTTATAAGTTGGAGTTACCACTTGAGTTGCAAAAGTTACACCCAGTGTTCCACATTTCCATGTTAAGGAAATGTCATCCTGACACAGAATCAGTTCTGCAGCCTATGGAAGTAGAATTGAACGATGATATATCCTATGTTGAAGGACCTATGTTGATTCTCAATAGAAGAATCAATAAGCTGAAAAAGAAAGACATTAGTCTTGTAAAAGTCCTCTGGAATCACCATGGCATTGAAGAAGATACATGGGAACTAGAGGAATAAATGAGAAGGAAATACCCTTCTCTTTTCTCTTCATGTTATGTTAATGATTTCGGGGACGAAATCCTTGTAAGGGGTGGATAATTTGTAACATCCCTGACTTGGGTTATGTACTAATCCTAGGTGTTTTGCTTAATAAAGTTAATTAGATGCTTGCTCTTATCTTTTGAAAATTAATTAAGGCTCTTGAGGAACTTATATTTCAATTTCAGTCCATTTTGAATAATGTTGAAACATTATTTTGTTAATTTTAGACTAAAGTGCAAATTACTCGAGTTGAGGTGTTACCTTGCAAATTGAACATGATAAGATGTTCCTATGATGTTGAGACATCATAATAATGAATATGATGTAGTGGTATGGTTTCCACAAGCTTGGGCACCAAGATAAAGCTTGTAGAGCAATCCTTGTGCATTAAAACCTAGTTTTGGTGTAATGTGCAATTTACCCAAAACCTAGGGTTCAATATGAAAAATAACCACTTCTAGAGGGTCTCTCATGTTTCTTGGCATGAAGTAGAGCAAATAAAATGAGAGGGGTGCCTCATTTGAATTATCATGGAGGAGAGAGAATCTTGACATTAAAATAATCAAGATCTAAGCATAAATGGAACTTTAATTTAATTTAATGCAAAAAGAAATAATTAGTTAAGGAGCCCTTTAACCAAAAGTTGAAGGATGTGTTTGCAATTTTGTTGTATGATCTTGTTCCTTGCTTGAGCTCATAAAGATCTTGGTTGAGTGGAAGCCACTCACATTAATATAATAAAAAGTAATATCCACTAAAAGGTTGGATATTAATATAAAACTCCTTAAGGTGCTTAATTCCTTTTCAATTAATTCTTGGATAATGGAGAGGTTTTGCAAGGAAATGAAGGTGGATAAGTATCCAATAAATATAGGGGATTTTTGTGGAAATTATTTTGGAATTTAAAGAAAATAATCCCATTTTCTCTTTCCTTGAAATCTTTATACATATCCTTTTTCCAATACACATAAGGGTCATTTCCTTGGTTTTCTTTCCTCATCTTGCTTTGGCTAACCAAAGGAGAGATCTCGAGCAGGAGAAGGATGAACATAACCTTTTGGTAAGTTTTGATCATCTTCTACCTCAGATTCATGGTGGAAACCCTAAATCAATGCTTGATTATTGGTTTTCTTCACCCGATTTCCAATCCTAGCCAACTTGCTCATCCAAAATCTCAAGAACGGACCTTGGAAAGTTGTTGGAACTCCATCCACCATTAGTGACATGGATCTTGGAGCTTGGGATCAGTTCTAGATGCGGGTTTTATAACTCAAACCCTTAATCATTACTATTGCATTCTTCTCTTCAATAATCATTGGTTAATTATCTTCTTTTGATACTCTTTCGATTCCCTACTATAAATCCCATGAAAAATGGTTGTTGTTCTTGGATGTATGAAAGAAGAAGATGATTACATCATGATAGATGTTTATCCAAATGAATCCCTATCCAAAGAATTTCAAGTCAACTTTACTAATCGGTTTCCCAAATCATTTGGGAGCAAACGGTTTCAAACCGTTTGAAGGGAAACAATTTAACCAAACTGCATTAGGGAAAATGGTTTAAGACCATTTGGAGGTGTTGACCATGGTTTACCATTTGGAAATCTGTTGAAAATAATGTAGGTTAATGACCCATCAATTATAATTGATTATTTCTAATTGGTTCACTA
The DNA here is from genome assembly GCA_963693085.1 of Alisma plantago-aquatica. Taxonomy (NCBI): domain Eukaryota; kingdom Viridiplantae; phylum Streptophyta; class Magnoliopsida; order Alismatales; family Alismataceae; genus Alisma; species Alisma plantago-aquatica. Next base: position 224,274,590 of record OY856414.1, on the reverse strand, counting down.
GTTGAAGGTCAATCAATCACCAAAACCCTAATCGGGTTGAGTGCTGATTTGATAAGTAATTGAGTTTGAAACTTGGGTTGATTGACCCAAATGGTTTCAAAACCATTTGGGGATCACCCAAACGGTCTCAAGACCGTTTAGTGATCCCCCAAGACCATTTGGAGGTCTAGGGTTAGGTATGTTTGAGCAATTGAAGATCCAAAGATACTAGGTTGAAGTATAATCAATTGATGATTTGGTGACCAATCCTAGGATCCAAGCCCTAATTGAATGACTTGGTTAATGATAATGTGATGGGCAAACGGTCTCAAGACCATTTGGAGGTCATCCAAACGACCTCAAGACCGTTTGGGGTCAGGTCATGTTCAATTTGGATGAAGGTTCAATAGTTTCAAAGTAACTAATCTCACATTGGTTAATGTTGAAGGATCATCAATTTCAAACCCTAATCCAATTGATTCAAACCCTAATTGATGACCAATTGAGGGTCAATTGAGGGTCAAATCAGTTGAAGGTTTACCTAGTTAACTCAATTGAAGCATGGTGATAAGTCTAATTGATTATTGGTTATATGAATTCAATGGTTGAAGGAATCAACATTGGAAACCCTAATTCAATTTGATTGGTTGAGACCATTATTGGTCCATGCGGTTTTGAGGAGGTTTGGACCAAACGGTCTCAAGACCGTTTAAGTCCAAACGGTGTCAAGGCCATTTGGGACCAAACGGTCTCAAGACCGTTTGGGACCAAACGATCCCAAACCGGTTTTGTTGATGCGGTTTCAAAATCCACCTTTAGCAAACGATCTTGAGGGTCAACTTTAGTAAACGGTCTCAAGTGTGCACCTTTCACAAACAGTTTCAAGTGTGCACCTTTAGCAAACTATCTTGATGGTCACCTTTAGCAAACGATCTCAAGGGTTCATTTGGGCAAACGGTTTCAACCTCAAATTTACTAAACAGTTTCAAGTATGTAACCAAGACCGTTTGGAGGTTAATTGAGCAAGACCGTTTGAGGTCTGATTTGGTCAAGCCCATTTGGGGTCTAAGTGGCCAAGACCGTTTGGTGGATAACTAACCAAAACTGCATGTATACTTAAAGTCGTTAAAGGACAAATTGATCAATTGATTAATACATGATGTAATCAAAGATGATTAGAGTAATTGTATCCTAATGAAATAAGGGTGTTTATTTCCCTTGAATGAATAAGATTTAATGATCATGATGACAATGACATAAGCTCATGGTGTCAATTATTTTATTAAGTTGAGTAGACTTAGTTTAATCAAGGCTGAAATAAGTATCATCTTATAGAAGATGGAAGAGAAGATTTCCTACATGATTGATAATCAAGTAGTGAACTTCTAATATGAATGAATGTCTAATTAGGGTATGATCCTTTATAGTGAGATCATGAAACCCTAATTATGAAGGCTAATGAATCCTAACCCTAATTGAGGGTATTGATAGGGGAAATCCTAATTCAAGATGATAGTATGATCTTAATTCATAGTGATGACATGATTACCCTAATTCAGGGTACTTTGATAGTCACTCCTACTTGGGGTGAATAGTAGACCCTAATTTTTGGATATTAATGATAAATCCTAATATAGGGCGATGTGATGTGAATAGTAAACCCTAATTGTTGGTTTTTGAACTTAAACCCTAATCTAGGGTGATGAAATGTGAATAGTAAACCCTAATCCCAAATAAGGTGAATGAAAATGTGAAACCCTAATTCTGGGTTATATTTTATAGCATGAAGATCTAAGGTTGGACAATGAAATGATGAGTAAGTAATCCTAATTGAGCTAAGGGGGTGACTAACCCTAATTGAATTGAAAGGGGAAACCCTAACCCAATCAAGGGCATAGTGGTGTAACCCCATAAATAGTGATGTTATGATTGTTTTACAATTAATGTATTTGTTATCATATGTACTAATCATGTAGGTTTTATGAGATATTGAACATAGCCAGGTATGAGCAATGATGCTATGTTTATTGAAAGTAATTTATGATCTTTCTAAGCAATGATATGCTACATTTCCTAATAAAAGGTAACAAAGAGATTGATAGGCTTTAAGAGCCATGTGAAATACCTGCATTGTAATTATTATGTTTACACTGTCAGATGACTTGATAGCATGAAGTTACCTGTTAAAGTGGTAACAAGTGTTTTGATGATCTAAGGGTTTGAACACCCATATTCTTGGATCATGATGACGAGATAACAAGGGATTGAGTTCCTAATGTTGTTAAAGCTCTGAAATGAACCTAATAGAAATAGTACTCATTCTTTATAGCTTTTTTCATAATAGTTATGTTTGAAAACATGCCTGATGCTAAACGAATGATGTAATGTACTTAAATAATCAAGTGAAATGATATCATGTAGATCCCTGACCATATATCCATCATCATCAGTAGTTAGGTGATAGTGAAACATGTTTTACTAAGGGAACTCCTGGAGGGCATACTTTTGAGTATGTGGGGGTTCTGGTCATGAATATCCTTACGCCCTAATGGAGGAATTGATGTGAGATAAACATTAAATCTCTCAATCCTTCATTATATGTATATGCCGGGATGATGTATCACTAATCTCCCGATGATGATGTTAATTTCGAATCAATGTGAGATAAACATGAAATCCCTCGATTAAGAAGAGAGTACAACATGCCACAATACCTATAATAGCGAAGTTGCCAGTTTACCCTGGAAAGCTATTTTGGGCAGAGATATGAGATGTGCTGCAATTTGTTCCTCACACTGAATAAGGAGGATGAGGTCATGGGAATCCAACTCTTCTATTGACCTATGTATGGTACCGATTTTGATTTTGCAATGGTTGGTTGGAGTATGAGCGGTATACCTCATCTCCTCAGGGCATAAGCATGTTTGTAAAATGTAATCAGCCATGTAGCATATTTTCTTAGGGATGAATTATGATAATCAATGATTGATGATACATTGTCTATTATGTCCTAGTTGGATAAATGATATACATGTTCTTCATATTCCTTATTGAACAAATGACTTGTTGCTTTATCAAGTTATAATTGAAATGAATTGTATAGAGAATACTGATCTACTTAGTTTATTCAATAAACTACCTGTTGTTGGGTAATTATAATTCTACTGCTCAGTGTTATTCTATTATCTGCAATAACAATGCTTCTAGCGGAGAATTATATCTCTCACTGGGACAATTTGCAATTGTCTCACCCCCGTGGGATTCAACTTTTTAGGTAGACGTCGAGGAAGAAGAAACCCTTCAGTGGGTGAGCAGCAACAATAGTCACAGCAGTAGTAGCATCAACAAGGACATCAATGATCCTCAGATGGAGACACTATCTGTCAAGTCTTATAGATAGAGAGTCCTATGTGTCGTCTCTGTACTCTTAGGTCCTAGGAGTCAGTAGATAGTTTGATATAGATCTGAGATTTTTGGCTTGATGCCTTGAGATTTTTGGTATACTGCTATTGTACAGTTTAACAGGGCAGTAATTGTTTGTAACTCTCGAGATGAGATGATACAGAAAAGTACTGATGAATCGGAATGTAAATAACTTACTTTGGCTCTGTATGAATGAGTTTTACAGTTTGTGGATCTTATTGCAAAAAGTTTTAATTTTTAGTGATTTTCAGTAAATTTGTTGTTAATGACATGCTTCCGCATAGTTAATAACATTTTGTTCGAAAGGTGTATCACAATAGTATTGGTATGCCACCTCTTGAAGCTCCCTATGGTAGACCATGTCGTTCACCTTTGCATTGGGATGATGTCGGTGAACGTTCTCTAGTGAAGACTGATGACATGCAGATGATGATAGAAAAGGTACAGTTGGTAAAGAAATGCATGAAAGCTGCTCAAGACTGACAGAATATGTATGATGACAAGAAAAGTTTTGTTGTTAACTTCCAAGTGGGTGACTATGCATTTGTGAAGATCACACTTATTTGTTCTATTGCAAGATCTAAAGTTAATGGAAAGTTGAGTCCCCGCTATGTTGGACCATTTGAAATCTTAGATAAGGTTGGAGACTATGAATACCACTTAGGTTTACCTCCTTCTTATGATAAGATTCATAATGTGTTTCATGTCTATGTGTTGCAGAAGTATGTGAAGGACTCTTCTCATGTGCTTATTGTTGAGCCTTTGGAGATACATGATAATATAACCTATGAAGAGATACCCATGAAGATCCTTGACTCCTAAGTAAAGTAGCTAAAGAACAAAGAGATTGAGCTGGTAAAAGATTTGTGGAAATGTCATGGTCTGGAAGAAACCACTTGGGAGTTGAGAGATGAAATGCTACGTACTCACCCTTCTCTTTTTGCTACAGATTTAGAGGATGAAATTCTTTTAAAGGGGTGGATTGCTGTAACATAATGAATCTTAGATGTAATATCCATGTAAACATGTTTCCCAAGTTTCCCTTTTATTTCTATCATTTATGTCATTCATGTTTAATTAGTGGAATTTATAGTGGTTTAGTGAACATCTATTCACTAATTGTACCAATATAAGGGTTTATACACAAAATACCTCAATGAAAGCTTAATTACCATAATTAAGTACTCTAAACCTTAATATAACTTTTTGATATGATTTTAAAACATAAAATGAGCCTACGTTTCAAATTTGGTTCAATTTGGATGTTGTTTGTGCAAGTTATGCAATTTTAGGTACATTCTAGACTTTTATGCAATTTACCCAATTGGAGATTTTCTTTGCAAATTATCACCTAAATTTTAATCCTTAGATATTACCTTACCATTCTCGAGATTTTAAACCATGGGGCACCTGGTTGCACCTTGGTTTGAAGGTGTTTCTCTACAAGGTCATTATAGGGATTACCCTCTTTATAAATGAGCTTATCTTTAAAAGCTATCAACCAATGGGGTTATTTCTTTGATTGGAGGATGGTGGGGATGTCCTAGAAGCCTCCATGGGATTTTAGGACCGACCTTGGATATACAAGAAGTGTCTATGAGCTTTCCTCTTGCATGGCCATGAATCCTTAGCCTAAGGACACATGGAAAGTCCCATAGACACCTTGCATGGCCATGCCTACCCCTTCCCACCTCCTAATCCAAGAAGAAATCCTCTCCTTCTCTTTCCCCCAGCTTAGATCATCATACCTTATATGTTTTTCCATGAAGTTTCTATCCCAAGGTAAAAGAGGGTGCCTACCTTGGTGAAGAAGGCTCCTAGGGTTCCAAATTTCTCTATTTAGGATTTCTTAAGCTCCTCCTTGGTGATTTTGTCCAAAACTAGTAAGTATCCTCCTTTCCTTCCCTGTATTCAATCTTTTTGTATTCCTCCCACCTTCTTCCAGGTTGGAACCATGACCCTCCATGGTAAAACTCCACCTAGAACCTAAAACATCTCATCTCCATGCTCTTTTGCTAGGGTTTGCACCTCTAAAGTGGAGAAGGTGATCTTTGCTCAAGAAAGGAGCTTGGCTTGGAGCAACCAGACCTTCTAATATCAGGATAATTGCTGTTTGGACCTTCTTACATTCCTATAGGAAAGTTTTGTTAACCCCCTTAACATATATTGCTTACTACATGCTTAAAACTCATGCTTCTATGTTTAAAATTGATGATCTCCATCTCTTTTTACCATGTTCTTCTAGGGTTTTGGTTTCTTGTTGTTTTACCTTCTCTAGAAGCTCTAGTTTGGTTACCTATGCAACTTCAAACCATATCTTGGGTAAAATGGTGTTTTCTCCCTCTCCCTCTCTCTTCAATTATCTCGATCAGTTTAATGATGTGGCAATTTCCTATTGGTTAGTATTAAAAAATTCATATCTTCTAATTCGCTTATCCAAATTTGACAAATAAATATGTTTTGGAATTGGAAAATTAATCTCTATCTAATAAAAATATTTTCAAGGTCTGATTTTATGGTCTGAATAATGGTGATTTTTGTAAAATGAATTTGATGCATAAAATCCCTAAAATTACATCTTAATCATCATAACTCCAAAATTAACATAAAATATGTTTTCTTCATATGGAGAACCTAATAAGTTCATTGATGATATTTTCAAATTCTAAATCTGAGTTTTGCTAAAAAGTTATGAAATTAGGGTTTCTATACATTAATGTGCACTATGTACTCTAATACATGTTAATACATTGAAAATAGGCAAAGTGGAACTTGGACTCAATTAAAGTGGTAAAAGTTAGTAATTGATATTAGTACTAGAGGTTTGTCTATTCCATACACTCTATGTTGGGATAATTGCATCCAAACCCTATATTTCCCTAATGAGGCTTAAATGAACCCTAAATCTTGTATTCTTGAATCCTAATGTTGTTCATGCCTCAAATCAGATTATAATTTCTTCTTATTTGGGCCATATACCCCACTGCCATGCTTATTGAATATTATGACTACTCTTGCCATGACTAATTTTCTAGCGTGTAGGTTTATGTTTTATTTAATTTAATGTAGCAGTACATATGTACAACCACCCACATAGGGCATGTATTTAATCGCCCTTGGGAATGTTTTTATTCTCCCCTATATAATTGTGTTGGTGACTGGGAATGTCTTATTCTCCCCTCACCTATCGGTTAGTGGTCTGGTAGTGTGATGACCATGGTTTTAGGATTATGATGCCCAATATATCATTTTAAGACCATGTGTGTCATTTAGAGAATTGATACAAAAGTAAGAAATCATGAGTTCAATTATGGACTATTGACATCCAAAAGTCCAACCAAAGATGTAATTGATGATTATCATATCCAATCAAGTTCAATTACGCATGAATAGCCTTTATGAATTAGTAGAGTATTTTCTGAGACCAACCATCTAATGGGAGGAATACCTTGCACAAAATGGCTTGTTTATGGATCCTAAATTGTTATATGGTAAAATAAAGTAATCTTAAGTTGTTTGGATCTTTAGGATACTAGTTGGCAATTTCATTGGCCACAATATTTCCAATATACTAAGTTATTTGTGGTTATTAATTAATTAACCAATATTGGACTTTAGTCTTCACATTTGAGGAGAATGTACACTAGGATGTTATGGACCTATGTTTAAATTTTAGAGTCAAATCATGGCCCTACAAGGAACTATTTAGTTTTGAATTCACAAATAAATGGTAAATACATGCAAGGAGGACTATGGTTGATAAGAAATAGTGATGGGCATGACAATGATATGTCACGTAGCCCAAGGTTATCAAGCATGGCCTAATCCACGTATGGGCCACTGTTGAACCTGATGGAGACCTCGTCTCCATCGCTTCTGATCTTCCGAGAGTGGAGGACCAGGTCGTCGCCCCCTTACCTACACTTTTGCAGGGTGATAAACGTGTTGGTGTGATCCGAAAACTCTGGGTGTACCTTCCTAACAAACTCTTCAATAGATATCTTATTGGAGGAGTGAGTGAGATCGACCCATCGGCTACCCTGGTTACTCCACCAGTGCTTAGAGAGACAGGAGCAGGAAGGACGTTGTAGGGTGTCTGAGAAGAATGGCGGATTGAGAAAGGAAGGGCTGGTCCTTCATCTACTTCGTGGTGATGGCACAAATCACTGGAGCAGCTATTCATCAGATAATGGCTACATGACCTGTTGTGACAGAGGAGGGGGACCCTGTGTGGGCATGGATCATCAGATGAAAGCAGGCCAGAGGAGACAAAGGCAACCTAGAGGGTGACGACGACACCCAATCGAAAGGATTTCTCTGACCTTGACGGAGTTGGGAGAGGAGGTAGGGAACAATGCTAGGTCGATGCTCTTCACCCTTTGGCAAGGATCCATGGTGCCGGCTACTTTTCTGGATTGGCAGCGAGGTCAAGGTACTCATCTATCTTCAAGGGAGTGCTTCTAGTCACAAAGCTCCTCGCTGTGAACCTAAGATTTAGCAGCGTTGTGAAACCAGACTAGGAATTTAGAACTTCTCTATTGCTTCAGGCACCACCATCCTTGACTCTGACGACCAAGCAGAAGAAGAACTTGGACCCTATGAGAAACGACGCTCAACATCTTCTCAATGGTGTTCTTGGATTGAGGAGTCTCCTTTAATGACTCAAAATCTTTGTGTGATGGAAACCTGGGGTCAGTAGAGACCAAGGGTGAGGACAAGATCTAGGACTTGCCACTACCAGTAGGACCTTCCCTGGAGGCGACTTCTATGGGGAACCAGGTAGCGGAGCACCACATCCCAGAGTTAGTGCCAGCATGGAGTTCTGAAGCAACCCTACTGCAATTATGCATAGGTTCAAGGTCAATCCTATCATGATCCCTCGACGGAGCTCTGTGCGATTGTGGTGAAACCAGCAGGCCACCGAGATCCATCTCTAGGTCTCTCCCTGTGGTTTCGGAGTGATGGCGATTGTGAAGATCTTTCAATAAGTGACGTCAGGGTAGGACCTAACTTGGAACCACGCCAAAGAGGACGTGTAGCGGCGGCGCTCGAGGAAATCAGGTTGCATGTACCCTGAGCATCTTGGCGTTCACGCGAGAGAGGGGAAAACAAACCATGAACTGGGTCCAGGCGTGAACCGACTGGGTTGAAGCTGAACCAGGCGGCCAACAAGTGAAGTTGCGTCGTCTTAGTGGACACGTGGCAGTCCCAAATAGACTGAAAAAGGTAAATATACCCAGAAATGCTCAGTTATTGAATAATTCATAGCAATTGGCTCAATGATCAGAAAAATACAAATAATATACCAAAATTCTCAGAAAAATGCCTACTTTTTTATATAACCCTCAGATCAGACCTTTGAAGCAATATTCATGTTATTTTCCATTTATAAGATGATGCTTCTTTTAAGATTATTTAAATAGTATAATTAGCATATAGTGGCCATAAAACCTGAAAATATTACTCTTGAACACTAATATCATTTGGATACTAAATACAAACTTTGATATTAATGAAATGTCCAAATACTATATATTTTGATATTAGAATGGAATTAGATGCTTTTAATCTCATATTAATTCTAGAAAATAGATCAATCATCAGAAAATTACAAAAATTGGACCATACCTCTAAAATGACACCCTAGTCAGTAGAAAAATATCAAACACAAGTTTGGATCAGTTTGAATCAAGGTTTGGCATAAACCCTAATTTGGACATAAAATACCAAGAATATGGTGTACCTATATTAATGATGATTATTTCTTTAAATCAGGTGCTGACCAGTTTATCTAGATGAACATGGATATGTGAGGAATATCTGAACTCAGGTACATGGATATAATTATATGACTAGATTTGCTGGATGTTAAATATATGTACTTGCTTGATTGTATTTGAAATACACTGTTGGATGTAGATGTATGTATATTGACAATTTTCCTCCTTGAACATAAAAGAACATAAACGATGATAAATGAAATGTAGTTACTAGTGGTGCTCATTAAAATCCCTATTAGAGAGTGAAAGCTTTAATGATGACTAGCACCTCCCTAGAGTACACGGTATACTGGGAGATCCCTAGAGTACAAGATACACGGGGACGGGCCCACCATTTATGTTTGTGCTAAGTCCACCATAGTAATGCATATTCATTCTAAATGTGGCTCATAACTTGGTATTACCTGATTTTCCGCCTGTAAGTAATGTTTTCTTTCTCTTTCTTCAATTTTGAGTATATTATATGCTAGCATAGTATAGCTTTTAATTTCACGTACCAACTTTTGTTGATGATTTTGTTTATCGTATTTTCTAGGTATAGAGCTATAATGGGATAAAAGATTAGGATGTGAGCAAGTTGTATAGGTTGTACCTATTGTCTAAGATCCTAGATAGAATACATATTTAGACTGTGTAATTTTCTATTCAATGTGTAAATGTAATCTGTAATAGTTCATGTTGTAATTAATTTACATGTTGAATGTTGAGAATGTTATGGTGTATGAATCAAATTTAAATGTTCATGTATGCGTATTATGTTTCTGCATCGCTCTCTAAAACAATTAGTTAATGTTTTCAGGTTTGTCTTCTTGGGCCTTCTAAGACTCGAGACGGAAGAATTCAGGGATGTTACAGTTGGTATCAGAGCATGAACAATAGCTACACCTGACAATTTCTCACCATGAAATGTTAAACTAATTTTCTCCTTTCACCTTTAACCCTAGAAACTTAGTAAGTTGTTCTATAGGAATAAGTTTTGACTTAGCCTTTAGGTTAGAACCTAGATGTTCAAGAACTAGGTTTAGACAAGTGTGTGAGACCCTTTCCATATAGAGCTCATATGTATGGGATAGATACACTAATCTACACCCTGTTCTCACCATTTCACGAGGTGACATGGCACTGGACTATCTACTGTGTGTGGGACACTCATTTTACTGATTTGGTTTTGTTTCCCAATCGGCTCGAGCCTCGACAGTTTTCTCTGATGTCTTCTTTCTCAAAGAAAAAATATATATACAATATTTTATTATATATATGTAAATATAAAAATATGTCCCTCACATTGGAGAGTAGTTAGTGTTCATGCGACCTAAGTGAAAGGGGGTGACATTAGTCTAGAAGAGAGAGTAGTCTAGATTAGATGTCTAGATCCTTATCAGATGTTTGACAATTAGAGTAGATGATATGTGGATAGATGATATAAGCAAGGATGATTAATATATGTTTATAATACTGATGATATATGTTGTGTTATATTGGTTCAAGTTGTATATGAGTTCCGATCCATTTCAAATAAATATGAGCTAAGTCTTGATATTGAAAGTATGTAGGTTTTCCCACTTAAGATGAGCTAAGTTTAAGATACGGTCGAGTATGCATGAGCCTCAAGCTATTTTACAAAGGAGGACCTCTAGTGTTAGGACAAGATATGTGGTGAACTCCATAGAGAGTGAGACCCACAAGGAGAGGGTCAATGGACCTACCCTACAATATATGAAAAATATAAGATATATGTGAAATGATGTGTCTAAAGCTGGGTTACTCCTGAGTATATGAGTTGAGCCCCTTATGCATGATTCAAATCTATATGTGAGAATTGGGTAAAAGAAAAGGATGGGTAGATGACCCATATGATAAAGTCAATCCTTTGGTTGAATTAAGTCCTAGATGGAGTGACATATTTTGTGAATCTCATCATTAGTTGCAAGTGAGGTAATATATGAACTCTAGTTATGAGAGTATGATGCTTTGTGCAAAAGCTACTCAAAATACATGTTCGCTCTTCTTCTTCTCTTTCTTAATATATGATGACAGAAACCACACTTGAGCTATATAGATGATTTATATATGAGGAGTCACTCGTATAAGCTTGACCTATTCTATATTTCCTTCCTATATCATACATGTACCACCCAAGATTGAAATCATGATAAGTTTGATTTTAAAATATTCTCTTCCCCTTCATATGAAACATGAAAGATATGATGCTGAGATCATGGGATAGACTTAGTATATTCTCTTTTTCCCTTCACATAATACATGCTAGACATAAAAAGCCGAACTCATGGACTTGATATAAAGATATTTTTAGATCATAGGATATATGATCAAAAATATAGTTTGTAGCTTTGATCCTTCTCAATGTATGCTTCTAAGTTGAGTATGAATATCACACCATAGGGTGAAACCCTAATTGTCAAGCATGTTACGTAGACCCTTCTTAAGTAGAAAATCCTAATATCAAGGATGAAGATAAATCTCCTCTAAGGCTAAAATCATTTTAAGATGTTAATGATGTTAGATTTGAATGTTCTGAATACCATGGCATATAAAAGAATTCCTCTTAAACTTTAAAAGTATGAACAAAACATGTACCCTTAGGGGTGATGTAATCCAAAGATATCATAATGTCATGTTATGGATAATACATTAAGTGATGCTTCCACTATGTATAAGGTGGGGTGGTTACACCCAAGATGCTTTTATATCCTCAAATGACAACTTAGGGTATATCCAAATCTACATTGCCCTATCACCTAGAAATGGCAACCTATATGAGGTTGAACTCCTTGTTTTCACCTTAAATATGAGATTAGTTGAATTTGGAGGACGAAATTCCATATAAGGTAGGGTGAATGTGATGACCCTAGTTTTAGGATTATGATACCCAATATATCATTTTAATACCATGTATGCCATTTAGAGAATTGATACAAAAGTAAGAAATTAGGAGTTCAATTATGGACTATTGACACCCAAAAGTCCAACCAAAGATGTAATTGATGATTATCATATCCAATCTAGTTCAATTATGCATGAATAGCCTTTATGAATCAATAGAGTATTTTCTGAGACCAACCATCTAATGGGAGGAATACCTGGAACAAAATGGCTTGTTTATGGATCCTGAATTGTTATATGATAAAATAAAGTTATCTTAAGTTGTTTGGATCTTTAGGATACTAGTTGGCAATTTCATTGGCCAAAATATTTCCAATATACTAAGTTATTTGTGTTTATTAATTAATTAACCAATATTGGACTTTAGTCTTCAATTTGAGGAGAATGTACTCTAGGCTGTTATGGACCTATGTTTAAATTTTAGAGTCAAATCATGGCCCTACAAGGAACTATTTAGTTTTGAATTCACAAATAAATGGTAAATACATGCAAGGAGGACTATGGTTGATAAGAAATAGTGATGGGCATGACAATGATATGTCATGTGGCCCAAGGTTATCAAGCATCGCCCAATCCATGTATGGAGCACTACTGAACTAGATGGAGACCTCATCTCCATAACTTCTGATCTTCTGAGAGTGGAGGACCAGGTCGTCGCCCCCTTACCTACACTTTTGCAGGGTGATCAACTTGTTGGTGTGATCCGAAAACTCTGGGTGTACCTTCCTAACAAACTCTTCAATAGATATTGTATTGGAGGAGTGAGTGAGATTGAACCATCAACTACCCTGGTTACTCCACTAATGCTCAGAGAGACAGGAGCAGGAAGGACGTAGTAGGGTGTCCAGGAAGAATGGCAGATTGAGAAAGGAAGGTCTGGTCCTTCATCTACTTCATGGTGACATCACAGATCACTGGAGTAGCTACTTATCGGATAATGGCTACATGACCTGTTCTGACAGAGGAAGGGGACCCCGTGTGGGCATGGATCATCAGATGGAAGTAGGCCAGAGGAGACAAAGGCAACCTAGAGGGTGACAGCGACACCCAATGGGAAGGATTTCTCTGACCTTGACGGAGTTGGGAGAGGAGGTAGGGAACAATGCTAGGTCGATGCTCTTCACCCTTTGGCAAGGATCCATGGTGCCTGCTACTTTTCTGGATTGGAAGCGAGGTCGAGGTACTCATCTGTCTTCGAGGGAGTGCTTCTAGCCACAAAGATCCTCGATGTGAACCTAAGATTCAGCGATGCTGAGAAACCAGACTAGGAAGTTAGTACTTCTCTATTGCTTCAGGCTCCACCATCCTTGACTCTGATGACCAAGCAGAAGAGGAACTTAGACCCGGTGAGAAATGACGCTCAACATCTTCTCAATGGTGTTCCTGGATTGAGGAGTCTCCTTTAATGACTCAAAATCTTTGTGCGATGGAAACCTGGGGTCAGTAGCGACCAAGGGGTGAGGACAAGATCTAGAACTCATTGCTGCCAACAGGACCTTCCCTGGCGGTGACTTCTATGTTGAACCAAGTCGCGGAACACCGCATCCTAGAGTTAGTGCCGGCATGGAGTTCTGAAGCAACCCTACTTCAATTATGCATAGGTTCAAGGTCAATCCTATCATGATCCCTCGTCAGAGTTGTGTGCGATTGTGGTGCAACCAGCAGGCCACCGAGATCCATCTCTAGGTCTCTCCCTGGGGTGTCGGAGTGCTGGTGATTATGAAGATCTTTAAGTAAGTGACTGACTTGGAACCACACCGGAGAGGACGTGTAGCGGCGGCGCTCGAGAAAATCAGGTTACATGTGCCCTCAGCATCCTGGTTTTCATGCGAGAGAGGGGAAAACAAACCCTGAATCGGGTCCAGGCACAAACCGAATGGGTTGAAGCTGAACCAGGCAGCCAACAAGTGAAGTTGCACCCTCTTAGTGGACATGTGGCAGTCCCAGATAGGCTGAAAAAGGTAAATATACCAAAAAATGCTCAGTTATTGAATAATTCATAGCAATTAGCTCAATGATAAAAAAAAAATCAAATAATATACCGAAATTCTCAAAAAAATGCCTACTTTATTATATGACCCTTAGATTAGACCATTGAAGCAATATTATTGTGATTTTCAATTTATAAGATGATGCTTCTTTTAAGATTATTTAAATAGTATAATTAGCATATAGTGGCCATAAAACCTGGAAATACTACTCTTGAACACTAATATCGTTTGGATACTAAATACAACCTTTGATTTTAATGAAATGTCCAAATACTAGATCTTTTGATATTAGAATGGAATTAGATGCTTTTCAACCCATATTAATTCTAGAAAATAGATCAGTCATCAGAAAATTACAAAAATTGGACCAGAGCTCTAAAATGACACCCTAGTCAGTAGAAAAATATCAAACACAAGTTTCGATCAGTTTGAACCAAGGTTTGGCCTAAACCCTAATTTGGACCTAAAATACCAAGAATATGGTGTAACTATATTAATGATGATTAATTTCTTTAAATCAGGTGTTGACCAATTTATGTAGATGATCATGGATATGTGAGGAATATCTGAACTCAGGTACGTAGATATAATTATATGACTAGATTTGCTAGATGTTAAATATATATACTTGCTTGCTTATATTTGAAATACACTGTTGGATGTAGATGTATGTATATTGAAAATTTTCCGCCTTGAACATAAAATACCATAAATGAGGATAAATGAAATGTAGTTACTAGTGGTGCTCATTAAACTCCCTATTAGAGAAGGAAAGCTTTAATGATGACTAGCACCTCCCTAGAGTACACGGTATACGAGGAGATCCCTAGAGTACAAGGTACACGGGAAGGGCCCTCCATTTATATTTGTGCTAAGTCCACCATAGTAATGCATATTCATTCTAAATGTGGCTAATAACTTGGTATTACCTGATTTTCCGCCTTTAAGTAATTTTTTCTTTCTCTTTCTTCAATTTTGAGTATATTATATGCCAGCATAGTATAGATTTTAGATTCATGTACCAACTTTTGTTGATGATTTTATTTCTCATATTTTCTAGGTCCAGAGCTAGAACGGGATAAAAGAATAGGATGTAAGCAAGTTGTATAGGTTGTACCTATTGTCTAAGATCCTAGATAGCATACATATTTAGACTGAGTGATTTTCTATTCAATGTGTAAATGTAATCTGTAATAGTTCATATTGTAATTAATTTACATGTTGAATGTTGAGAATGTTATGGTGTCTGCATCAAATTTAAATGTTCATGTATGTGTATTATGTTTCTGCATCGCTCTCTGAAACAATTAGTTAACATTTTTGGGTTTGTCTTCTTGGGCCTTCTAAGTCTCGAGACGGCAGAATCCAGGGACGTTACAGGTAGGTGCCTCAACCCTACTTAGTTAGGTAGACATAATTATCTTACATTCAAATCCTTTTTAATATAATTGTTAATGGAAACTTTATTTTGAATATATCCTGATATTCTTGTTATCTTCATCTTATGATGAACCCTAGCCTTTTCTTATTTGCTTTAATTATTTTTCTATCCTAGACTAGTTTTGTGACACATACCTTGTATTCTTTCCCCTTTTGTTGGGCGCTTTCGCAACCACCCAAGTTAGGATAAGTTTTTGAGTTGAATCAGGAGAACATAGATTTGGGCATGGACCTAGCACTTTGAGATGTTGCTCTGGAGACAAGATTTGAAGTATTTTAGACCTCCCTCTATCTAGATCCTTTTTTTTGTATCTTGTTGTAAACCCTAATGGGAGATTTTGATTTACTTGTGTAATCTTTTATGAAAGTTGAATATAGTCAGTTATTTTTATTCCGCTGCTACACTTTGGTCTTTTGCATACCATTATAATAAATTTCGAAAGTTTATACCTATTCCAACATACCTTTGAGTTTGTTTGGAATGAATGTTAATTCTTCAAAATTTTCTTTATTAAGGGGGTGATCAGCATCCTTACACCCAACATTCACAAAAAGTGGACATGGGTACGTCCCTTACTAGAAGAGTTTTGGCAGCAGATGATGAGGGTTTTGCATGCCATTTGGAATGGTGTTAACTAGTTGGCATGTGAATCTCCCAGCCCATCAATGAATGCTTCCACCCTTTGGCATAGTTTTTTTTAGTTAGGAATCAAAGGTGGTATTTGTTGGATGCTTTAACTTTCATGATTGTGGGGCTTCATAATCTTTAGGAATCATTGTCATTTTCTTGGGCTTCTCACCTCTGATTGGCTTCTTTTGCTTGTTGTTATAGTTTCTCTTTGGCACCACTATTATATTAATAGTCTGAAATCCTTCTTCTAGCCATATGGGTTGATTGTATGAGTAACCCAGTGAAGTATTGTATCCTTGACCTATCTATATGTCATAAAATTAGGATCCATAGGATCAAAATAAGGTTGTAACACAAAATCAGATAACATCATGTTATTTGGAATGCATCCTTCTACACACATCCAACTTTAGGACATTCCCTTTCAGTTGAGGTAATGCCAAAAATGAGTACCCCATGTTCTTCAATATTTTCTTGGAACAAAGTATTCATGTAACAGTTTATTCTCTTTTTGTTAGGACTTTTAGTAGTGGGGTGTACCCGTATCTTGGGTGAGACTAGTTGGGTGCTTTTAGACTTAATGTGAGATTCATATGCCAATGCCATAGTTGGGTAGAGTAATAGTTGTATAAACTTAGATGATGGATTGTCTTGTGAGGTTAAAGTGGTCTGGCTCTCCTCAAGTTGGGGAATATTGAATTAGGATTGTTGATCAAAATTAAGGTAGCCTTTGTTGGGTAGTAATTGTATCTAATCTGGCACTTTCATCCATAGGGTGTACTCATACAATGGGGATTTCAAACTGAAACCCTTAGAAGCACTCATGATGCCCTATTCTCCTCCTATTTTGGTGAGTTCCTCGAGGGGTTCCTTCATTTTTGAACTGATAAGAGGTTAAAAGGGAGGGAATCTCATCTTGGCATCTTTAAATTGATGTTGAAACAAGGAGTGGGTTGTGGTGTAGTTTAAGAACATGGTCGAGGGACATATATGTATAAGTGTGAAAGAAGTAAGGTGGTATAGTTTTAGGTCATAGTCTAAGATTGTGGATATAGACATGAATGGAGATATATGATCAAGTTTTAGGCCATAGTCTAGGACCATGGTGATGGTTGCATCCAACATTGGTAATTGACATCTTGGTTAAGTTTGAAGAATTGTCCGACATGATAGAGTGTTGACCCATTCTACTTTCAAAATAGATTGTGTACCCTTTTTGAGATCATTTAGTTTTGGTAAATATCATTTTATTATGTAAAGATTGGGAACCTAAAAAATATTGCTAAACTTTAAAGGATTTTTTGATTTTTGAAAAGATTGTTAATACGAAAAAGATTGTTAACTTTGAAAGATTGTTTAATTAAAAAAGTTTGTTAATATGAAAAAGATAGTTAATAATTAAAATAATTTTTATTTGAAAATATTGTTAATATAAAAAATATTGTGAATCTTCAAAAGACGGCTTGATTTGAAAAGATAGTTCGATTCAAAAATACTGTGAATCAAAAAGAGTTTGTTATTCTTGAAAAAATTGTTTGATTTGAAAAAAAATGGTAATATGAAAATGAGTTTTAATCTTCAAAATATTGGTCAATTTGAAAAAAAAATGTTAATTCTCAAAAGATTTTTAACCTTTAAATAGCACACAAGGGTGTTAGGAATAATCTAAAACATTTCAGCAATAATCAAAACATGTAGTTATAGATGTCAAATGACTCCTATTTTAGCCCATGAGTTTAGATTAAATTTAGCAAAGCATGATCTTCATAGTAGGGGTTGGACATTAAAGTATATATGGAAATATAGCCCTCATCAAGGGGGTAACTCGGGTTCAATGAACATGGTTACTTCTCCCAATGTACCTCATTACTACAATGGTTGTTATTAGTCGTGGGTGCTAGGAGAGGGGTGTTCTCAATTTCTTTTGACATCCAGCTTAATTATGTTCTAATACATGTATTAACACCACACATCACATCAGGGATCCATCATATGTTTGGAACCCATTTCATGTGCATAGGCATGTGTTATAACCTCAAAATTCACATGTATTTAAATAATTGACATGTAATTATTATATAAAAAGAGACTAGTTTGGACCCCTAGTTAATAGGGAGGCGGCGGTCTATGGTAGGGTTTGGGAGAGGCGGCGGCCGTGGCGGCCGGGGAGGCCAGGGCAGCTTCCAGGAGTCGAACTCGAGCATTGATCCTTCTGCAGAACCATCTGTGAACATTGATCCCACTGCGGCGCTTCCTGCCTGAGACAACCATCCACATGATCCCCATCGCATGTACACAGACCCGTTAAAGAAGTCTTACGTTGATTCGGAAGCTGGTGTGAAATCCACATCGATCCTCAGGCGGGTGTCCTCGGATACCCTGCAACCCAACGACATCTCTATCGATCGCAGCGGGCCAATTCTTGGGATTTCCATTGACCCCATCAAGATCCAACCTCTCCTCACACCATGGAAATATGCGGTTTTGGTGAAGGTCTTGGGCATGAACGTTGGATTCAAAGCTCTGATCTCTGGGCTCCAGGTTCTATAGAACCCGGCGGATACCTTCAGGGCGATCGACTTGGAGCTTGGGTACTATATCATATAATTCTCAAACAATGACAATTTTGTCAAGGCCATGACTGGCGGACCATGGATAGTGTTTGGCAACTATCTGTCGGTGCAGTCCTGGTCTAAAAGCTTCCGACCGACTGATCCCATCCCAAGGAAGCTCGTGGTCTGGATTCGTGTCCCCCATCTTCCGGTCTTCCTCTACCAAACGCAACTCCTGTCCAGTATCGGCGATCTGATCAGAAAGACGATCAAGATAGGCACTACTACTTCGACAGGTGATCGTGGAAAGTTCGCTAGGGTTGCCGTTGAGGTGGATACATCTCAACCTCTCCTTCCTATAGTTCTCGTCAATGGAGAACAGTACCAGATTGAATATGAAAACATGCCAACCATATGTATGAAATGTGGTAGGGTCGGGCATGGAGAGGCTGAATGCAGATTCCTCCTACACTTCGCCACTCCTGACCCATCCACAAGTCCCACGGGTCCGTTGAAAGTTCCCGCCCCATACTCCATGGCGATGCACGCTAAGAAACATGTATGTCGTCCAAGCCCTAAGAAGGATAAGCAGTCCAAGGAAGCGGAAAACCTCACTCCCCTTGAGGCCGTTGTTCTAAGTAAGCACAGCACCCTGAACGCTCCCGCCCCAGATACTGACGAAGGTGAGTGGAAGATTGTCCAGAGCAGACGCAAGAAGAAGGTTGTCTGCAACCAGGATCCCCCAAGCACCGCCATCTACTGTAGGCGACAGCAGCGGATCCAAGAAGCCTACCCCTGGTCAAGACACAACAGTTATCTTGGTTGATGACAAGGTGTGCATGGGTAGAACCACAGAGACTGCCGCATCGACTCTAAAAGAAGGGGCTTTGAATGACGACATCCATGTTACCTTCCAATGGGACACTCAAGGTTCCAAAAATGGCGGAGGTCTCCTCCTCCGGAACAGAAGGGTTGTATACCAACCCGTCCAAGTTAGCCCAGGGTGAGAGCGGAAGAAGGGCAAGATAGCCCAAGCTCGTAATCTGGCCGATAGTAATTCTGAAGCAAAGCGTCTGCTCCAATTTCAGGAAGGTAATTCTGAGATAGATGCTATGGATAAAGAGGATGGTGACCACTCTGTAGGACAGTGTGCAGCCATCACTTGAAAGAAACCATCTCCTTCCCTTTCCACACAGATCGTTTCTTAATGCTAAACATTCTGTGTTGGAATGTCCAAGGATCTAAATCCAAGGACAAAGTGTGTTTGATCAAAGAGTATAAGGTGAAATACCGTCTCCACATCCTTGCCCTTCTAGAAACAAGGTGTAGTGGTGCAATCGCGCTTGAGGTGATTCAGCAAATCGGATTCAACTCATCGCACCGTGTTGAGGCCATCAGTTTTTCAGGTGGCATCTGGCTCCTTTGGGACTCAATGCAGTGTGATATTGAAATTCTCCTTAATCATAGGCAACTTATCCATTGTCGTATCAATAATGAATGGTTCCTGACTATAGCTTATGCCAGCCCGAACCCTACACGAAGGCACTTATTCTGGAACAGATTGAAGGAAATCGGTCACTCAATCATGGATGCTTGGGCGGTATTGGGTGATTTTAACACCATGCTATCCCCTGCTGAGAAACGTGGTAGCAATTACTTTGACAAGCGTGCATGTGCCCAGTTCAACGAAACCCTCATGTCCACCGGTCTGAAGGACATGGAGGCCGGTGGCCCGTTCTTTACTTTCAAGAAATGAAATGTCAGAGAGAAACTAGATCGGGTGGTCGCTAATGAGGATTGGCTCTCCATAGAAGGTGGGTTTTCGATCACAGTATTGCCGCGATTATACTCTGATCATAACCCCCTTTTAGTATCTAGCATCAACAAGAATGCAGCACAACCACACCCCTTCCGAACCAAAGCCAGCTGGACACTCATCCCTGAGTTTACAGAGCGCCTCCGTCAATCGTGGAGCTCATCCTTGGACTTCCAGACGGCCCTTGGGCAGTTCAAGGATTCTATCACCTCTTGGGAGACCTTGCGCCTCCACCAACGCCACAAGGAGAAGAATAAACTCCTCAAGCAGCTCGATCGTGCTGAGGTACTTTCTACTAACAACCCCTCTACTCACTACGATATGCAGGTCATCAAGTTGCAAGAAAGGCTACACAAGCTTCTTCTCCAAGAAGAGGCGGACTGGAGACAAAAGGCCAACATCAATTGGCTGCAACATGGAGATGCAAACATGAAGTTTTTTCAAACCTTTGTGAAGGATAGAAGGCAGCAAAACTGGATTAAATGCCTGGAGAACGATGAGGGCGAGTGGATCTCTAAGAAACACCAGCTCCAACTGTTGGTGCGCCAATACTTCGAGAGCTTGATGACCGGTCCTGGGCCGACACCAGTCTCATCCATGAAGATTTCTAGATATGTGGGTCATTTTGTGTCCCCCTATCCTATCCAAGGGAACTTCCTAGCAAGAAATCCAGGTCCGACTGAGATTAAGGAAGTAATGATGTCCATGGAACCTCATAAAGAACTGGGACCAGATGGCGTCGTCAATGAGTTCGTCCAATCTCATTGGGATCACATTGGTGGCTCTGTCATCAAAACTGTGGAAGGTGCTTTCTCCTCCGGCTCCACAGGCAACAACATGAGTGATTCACTCATGGTCCTCATTCCTAAGATCCATCATCCTCAGAAATGCAGTGACTTCAGGCCTATTTCACTCAACAATACTTGTTTCAAACTCATCTCGAAGATTCTGGTGGAGAGGCTAAAACCGCACATCAGTTCCTGTATTTCTGAAACCCAATCGAGCTTCATTCCTGGGAGATCCATTACAGACAATATTCTCTTAGTTCAGGAGGTCATACACTCAATGAAGACGAAGAAGTCTGGGAAGAAATGGGTCTGCATTAAGCAAGACCTCTCCAAGGCGTTCGACAGGATGCATTGGCCTTTCATTGCGGACACCCTACTCAAAACAGGACTTCCACAAATCACCAGGTCCCTAATTATGGACATCATTACTAGCGGCTCCACATCCATTTTGTGGGAAGGTGCAAAGCTACCCCCATTCAAAGCAACGAGAGGGGTGAGTCAAGGTGATCCAATAAGCCCCTATGTCTTTGTCCTCTGCATGGAGAGGTTGAGTCAGGCCATCGCCACCGCTGTTTCTTCAGCCACCTGGGCACCTATCCATCTCGCTCGTGGTGGTACGGGTGTCTCACATGTGTTCTTCGCCGACGATATAATGCTCATGGTGGAAGCAACACCCAAGCAAGCAAAAATTATTAAGAAAGTTCTCCGCAACTTTGCAGCTGTCTCTGGACAGTTACTTTCCAAGGAGAAATCCCGATGTTTCTTCTCCGCCAATGTATCCCGTGCAGAATGGAGGCGTTTTTCCAATCGGCTCAGCATCCCCTAGACCAGTGATTTGGGGTTATACGTGGGCGTACCCATTCTTCATCACCGTATCAACAAGCACTCCCACGCTAGTATTATCAAGACAATGAACAACAGAATGTCGAGCTAGTCAGCATGACAGCTTTCCCTAGCAGGATGAATTACCCTGGCAAAATCTACACTGCAAGCCGTTCCGGCGTACACAATGCAATCAATCAAGCGCTCGTCATCGCTCTGTGATGACATCAACAAGCAGATCAAGAGCTTCATCTGGTCTGGCTGCCGAGAGAAGACCCAGTTGTCGCTGGTCTCCTGGAAGAAACTTACCTTCAGCAAGAAGGCTGGTGGCTTAGGGATAAAAGAAGCCTGAGCCCAGAATCAAGCTCTCATGCTCAAGAACGTGTGGAGCTACATGACCAAGTCTAACCTCCTATGGGTTCGCATCCTGAAAGAAAAATACGAAAGGAATGGTTTAATAAGCTCTAAACCCTGCTCGCCTACCTGGGCATTCATCAAAAAGCATTTACTTGCCATTCAAAGCATCTGCTCCAAGACAATTCAATCCGGAGCCAATACCTATGTTTGGTCCGATAAGTGGATTGCTAGAAATTCTATTACAAATATTGTACCAAATTTCACTATCCCTGAAGGCCTATCTGATCTGAAGGTGGCGTCCATGTCCATGGACAATGGTAACTGGGACAAGTCGTTCATTGAAGCTTATATGTACCACGGTATGTGGGACAGAATTAAGTTTATCCCAGCTCCAATTGAAGACTTCGGGCAGGATACTTGGCACTGGCCTCTCCACCCTTCGGGGGATCTTACAACTTCAACTGCTTATGAATGGATCCGACATGATCTAGCAGCTCCTCTCCAGGGTGACTGGAAAGAAATTTGGAGTCTTAAGGTGCCAGAGCGGGTCCGGGTGTTCGCTTGGCTCCTATAGCACAAAACTTTGCTGACTAATGTGGAGAAACGCAGACGACACATTGAAGTTAGCCCGCTGTGCCCCATCTGCGGCAACGATAATGTTACTATCCTCCATTTCTTCCGCGATTGTCCATACAACGCCCCGCTATGGCGCAAGCTCCCAACTAATGGCGACTGGTTTTCTCTGTCTGAAGATGAATGGATTTCTACCATCATACGCGGGACCCCCGCTTGTAACCCAAGATTCCTTTTCCTGATCGCCTGCTGGCACACATGGCAGGTCAGGAATGAACATATTCATAACAATCGGTGCCATTCCTTGGACGACAGGTTGGTGTTCATCCAGGAAAGAACCCAAACAATCCGTTCTTTACCTCAGATTTACTCTGTCGCCAAATCACTGTAGGAGGAATTGTTCTGCACACCTCCAGGGAGTGTGTACATTTTCTCTGATGCAGCCTTCCTCATAGAATCCAACCATGCTGGTTTTGGGATCCATGTGGTTTCAACCTCTGGTGAATGTATCCTCGGCATGGGGAATCATTTCAATGCTCGCTCATCCCTTGAAGCGGAGATTCAAGCTATTCTTGCTGCAATTAACCTTATAGCTGATAACAACTGAACAAATGTTGTCATTCTCTCAGATGCCCAACAAGCTGTGGCTACCCTACAGGCGGAAAGTGAACCTGTAGCCACACTTCACCCTCTCTAGAGGAAGTATCGAGTTACATTGAGTTCTTCTCATACAACCCAGGTGGCCTATATACCCCAGAGGTTGAACCAGGTCTCTGACCTCATTGCAAAACACTAGCTCCATTCTTCTTCGTTATGTTCTTTTTCTTCTACTAAGCCACCCTGGCTAACAATTGATGTAAACATTAATATGTCCAGTTTATTGCCTGTCCAAGAGCACGGGATGAATAATAACTAAGCTCTTGATGGCCTTAAAAAAAAGAGACTAGTTTGGAAATTTGGGTGCTCTACAAATTTCCCTTGGATGATGACTTTCGTGAACTCTACTATTTTAATATTCTAATAATGGATAAAAGGGAAAAAGGGAGAGAAGAAAAAATCATAATAAGAAAAGAGACAAAAAAAGATGATAATTATATGTTGAGAGAATAGTGTAGAATTCTCTAGATAGGGGCAAAGATGGCCACTACTAACTAAATTTTGGGTGCACATGGTTTCTAATAGAAATAATATCCAAAGTAAAGAAATTAGAAAAGAAAGAAAGAGAAAAGGATTAGTTTTGATGCCTTATATGCATAAAATAGAAAAATACTTGCATATTAATAATAGTACCTTTTCTTTTAAAAGTTTGGTCTCAAATCATTCCCAAAGATAGATAAAATCATTAAATACCTTCCCTAAAAGTTTGAGATTAAAATAATAAAAGATGAGAGAGTTATGCATTAAATGGATTGTATACGTTGAATGTCACCATGTTTGGATTTGGAAAACAACGGCATGGCCCCTTTAATTTTTTCCTCATTAACTATGGACCATGTGATCAAGAATGGATAACATTCATGTCATCTCCTACCCCACACCAATTTGGGTAGGGAGTCTTGTACACACTCAGTAGATCTCACATCTCATTCTCTCTCCCTTCTCTAGCCTTTTCTCCGATTCTTTCTCCTATGGTTTCAGGAGGATCAAACGAAACTAACAAGCTATTAAATGGAAAATATCTCTCCAGATTTGGAAGATACCAAATCTCTCGGTTAACCAAAATCTAGGGCTGGCCCGTGTCACCACCCTGGTGCAGACTAAGACCTATATAAAGGCTAGGGAGAATTGCCTCGACCCGGAGAGTCCAATGGACAATTCAATTGATCCCATAGTCTTCAGAAACTCTCTATCAAAACCCATCATCCTTAGCCTTGATTTTCATCAGAGAAGATGACATTGTTTCGGCCATGAGTAGCGTCATGGACCAACCACCCTGCCCCTAGGATCCTGAAGACTCCACAAAGATGATCTTTTCCACCGATGGTCACCTTTGGTTCTAAGAAGCCTCTGCGACAAGGTATAGACCTTTGGAACCTAAGATACAGAACCTCTAGTCGGGGTCTATCCCTCAAACTACCCTAACATTTGTTGTTTGGGGGAAAGGCTTAGATGGACTCCTAAGAACCTCCTACGATTTCTTGTTCTTCATGGAGTAAGGTAAACCCCAACACCCTAATACCTTCTTTCTAGTTTTAGTAGTCATTGCCTTAGCCATCCATCTGGACGTCATTGCGGCTTGCTGTGAGGGTCATCAACTTTGCTAACCTTGGTCGAAGAAAACCCAACCAAGGGCTAGAATTTCGAAGGTATGAGGGTGAAAGCCAAACTAGTAGTTGACCTCTTAGAGGTTCTACCATGGCAGGTGGAGATCACTCCTTCGGGGACGATGAATTCCTTAGATGAATTTACATCTTTACCCTAGAGCCTATGTGACAATCATGTCACTGCGCATGGGTTTAAGAGTAATCCTGCCCTAATCCTAAAGAGTTATCCATGTTGAGTAACCACCTAGGTGCCTGAGCTTACTGGGTGAATGATACCCACATGTAAAATAGAATAATATGGATAATGTGACTAAACTCTGACTTGGCAAGCACTGATTGGCTAATGAATCCTTATTTTGCAATAATCATAACAAAATATCAGTAAATTAGATTACAACATGTTATATATGAAATTTGATTAGAAAAATGAAACGAATGCAATAAAAATATGCTTAAGACCTGATTCTACCTCTACTTTAAAAATTATCCAAAATTACCATCTTTAATATGTTAATGGATTAGAATCCTAATTTCTAAGTTTTGATAATCTTAATGTGATCAATTAATCTTAATAATCAAATATTGAGCTTTTGGGATAAAAAGATCAACTTGAAAGTTATGTAAAGTTAGCAACCCATAATTTAATAATAAATTGGCGTTTGTGAACCCAAAGGCCATGAAAAGTGGTAATT
The DNA here is from genome assembly GCA_963693085.1 of Alisma plantago-aquatica. Taxonomy (NCBI): domain Eukaryota; kingdom Viridiplantae; phylum Streptophyta; class Magnoliopsida; order Alismatales; family Alismataceae; genus Alisma; species Alisma plantago-aquatica. The sequence goes on along the minus strand of OY856414.1, from coordinate 224,248,578 downwards.
AGGGTTTGGGAATCCAAAACGCTACCGAAACCCTAAAGTTGACCTAGAAAACCCTAACTTGAGACCCAAGTCAGTCTTCATGATGATTTGGATAAAATAATGTTACATGGGTGTATTTCTTTAAATTTCATGATAATTTGTCAAGTTATTTATTTGATTGCTCTTGCTTGGACATCAAGAACACCTGATCAAGGTATGTGCTTAATCCTATTACTAATTGCTTCAATTTCCCATCATTTTCCTATGTTTTATCGGATTTCTTAAAATAAATGCTTGGATGAATGTTATTGCCTACAATCTATAAAGTGACTATGGCTATAACAATAGTAAGCTTATAGCTTGCTCGATCCCTACATACCAACTCTGGAGGTTTGAAAAGAAGGAAATGAAAAGGCATGGTGACGATTAAAGACTAGGACCCAAATTGGGATGGTCATATTAGGTTAGACCAGACCCCAGATTGGGAAGGTCATATTAGGTCAGACTAGGCCCCAGATTGAGATGGTCATATTATGTCAGACCAGGCCCCAGATTGGGAAGGTCATATTAGGTCAGACCAGGCCCCAGATTCGAAAGGTCATATGGGATATGAGGTTGGGCCCCATATTGGAAACACCAACTTGGCACCTAGGCTCCATATTGAGAAGGTGGCCTTTCATCCACTATAGGGACAAGACCTTTTAAGGGTATCCTAGAGGTTGAATGAAAAGAGTTGAGAAGTTATGTAGAAAATGATATATTTTGTTTTTGTGATAATAATTTTTGTTGTTATGTTGTTACAAATAGATGTGAATATTTTGTTTCCCCCACATACTAGAATAATTTCTTATATTGACCAACTATTTTGTTTGATGGCGTTTTAGGATAATTTGCTATTATTATACAAATAGGATGAAAGATGGACACTCAATGAAGAAGGTATCAAACAATGAAATTTAATGTAATTCTTGAGATTAATGTGGCAATGAAGTAATAAGAAAATGAATCATATATGACGCATACCCACCATTGTAGAGACATCTATCAAGTGTATTAATGACACATAATATGATGACAAAACCCTAGTAGGGTAAATTAATATAGTAATCTATATGAATGGCCAAGTAAGAGAAAGGAAATTCTAGTGATAAGATAAGGATGACTTTAGTCAAACTTGTGAGATCCAAAGTTTGAATTTCAAATTAAGAGGGTAAAGTCATATCACAATAACGTCATGTTACTGATAAGGATCAAACCCTAGAATGTTTAGAGTTGTAGTAGTTCAAGGGATGTCACTAGTGATTTGACCTTGAATACTAGTACTCTATAAAACAAGATCATGAGATTAACACTATGAGAAGTAAACTAGAACTTGTAGTAATCCACAGTTTAAAGGTAGAAAATCTAAAAGGTAGATAAACATATGGAAATGATCCAGAGAAAAGGGTAATTTTTTTTTTGAAATGTAACCAGTGAGTTTTGAGCAAAAGGCGAATACAACATGAGTGAAATGCGATATAAAATAAATTCTTGCAGTGATATCAAGAATGATTGATAATCTATTCTTACCTTGTATGTTTCAAATTTGAGGGATGTTTATTCTATACGATCAAAATGAGAAGGATATGTAACAAGAAGTAATTAGTAGTGAATAAGAAGAGAAATTAGAGTAAACAAATGGCTTTTAGTAATATGTGGGTTTGTTTTTAGAAAGTATAATTTGTTAAAAGTATATCAAGGGATGTGAATTTGTTTTATCTATGATTTCATTTGTACATGTGCAAGTAATATAATGATTTTAAGAGGTGTTATGAATTTAATCATTCGATCTAGTAATCCATCTCAATATTGTATAACAATTGTTAAATCTAACCTACATATTATGAGTGTTTTCTAATGGAGTGGCACAATAGTAAGCTTCAAAACAACAAGTGTACACTCTTTAGTAACTCTGATGAGGCATGGAAAAATAGTATGGATTGAAATGTATGAATTGAGATAGTTGGATTAGATTATCATGTTGAGGTAACACCTCAAGAATTTGAAAATATAAAAAAATGGTCAATTTCTCTTTCTCTTTCCCAATATTGATTGTGACATAGAAAATTCTCTTACTATCATTAAGAAGCCTTGTTTTAAGTCGGTGCGATTAGAAGACAAATAAATGACTCAATGTTGAAAACTACTTTCAAGTATGAAATACAAGAATTAATGACATGTAAGATTTCAGAAGCTTTAAATAAACCTTGAATGTAATTTGTTTGCATAATTATGTTTTGGGGGTGAAACCTTTTAAAGGGGGGAAGAATTGTTATAATCGTATCTGAGCTTAATTGGTAAGTTAGGTTTTATGTGGAAGTTTACATGCTTGATTAGATTGATCATTGCTTAAACATTATTAATGATGATATCTCCATTATAATGTGTTAAACCTAATGAGAACTCCAAGTATGCTATCACTTTGTATAATTAGGGATTGATAAAATATAAACCCTAGTCGGCTGAAATTAGGGTTTTCACCAAACAAACTCATGTTGGGGAATAATGAGAGATGTAGGCAAAGGAAAATGATAATGGAAGTTGGAGGCTTCGATACCAAGGTCATGCTGGGTAGCATGGCCTTATTTGGTCATTGGTCGTACGAACATTCTAGGCCACACGGTCGTTTTGAAAGAATTGAACTGTTGAGCAATTTTTGTACTCAAATCTAATGAAACCAACACACCACGACCGTGGTATGAAGTAAAACCATGTTGGGTCCATGTTAGCACGGCTGTGGTAGCTTGTGTGGCTGTTCTGGAGCATTTTCTCTTCAACTGACTGTTTTGTAGATTTTTGGATAGCAGTGCACTATTTGATTTTTATTTATTTAATGGTAGCTCATAATGATCTAAATTTTAATGGAAGCTTTGTATCTCAATTAAAAATAACATGATAAATTTGCATAATTTTTGAAGAAGGTTTGACCTCTGAAATAAATGAATTATAGTAACATTTTTCTGATAGAAAGTTGAACTAAAATAAGAGAAAGTATAGTGAGGGGTCATTGTGCAACTGACCCAAGCAGCTCAATTGCTCTATATGTTCAACCTAACACACTAGGACCTCTCATAATTCGAGATTCATTCCAGATAAATGAAATTCTAGAGTGAGAGAGAGAGAGTTAGGGTTTGAGAGGAGAAAGTGGTGGAATTGCTGATCTGGGGTTTCTCTATCTGAGATATGATAAAATCAAGTAAGTTTAGCTTCTTTGCATAGACTTTCATGGTGAATCTTCTCTCACATGTCAAGATTCCATCCCTCCTTTTATTTGATTTGAAATGGTATAAAATCTTCCTCTTTCTCACTCTTTCTTCATAATCCCTCATTTCTAGGGTTTTTGAAAGGAAGAAGAATCTGGTATTTTGCTACGGTTTTGATATGAGTTTCGGATTTTCAGATTTGGGCTGCATTTTAAAGTTGTTTTCACACCTTAGGATGATTGTGTACTTCTTTTAATAAGTAGATTGTATTAAAATGAGTTAAATCATCAATAATCTTCAATAGCTTAGTATGTGAGTACAAACCCTAAATTGTCTTTTTGATCTAGCTTTTGCAAAATGATATGAAATGAATTCTTCCTCTATTTTGGTGAATTTAAAATGATAAAATCATATTATAAATGGATAAAATCCATCTTAATGAGAATTCCCTAAGTATTTGCAGAGGTTATAGGAGTAAATTAAAATTTAGGGTTTTCGGCTGTAACTGAAATTGTTATATAATTAGAAAGAGAAATGTGTCTATCTAAATCTCATTGATTATGAATGATTTTTTATTAGAATGTGTAGTAAATATATGTAACACACTATCTTCGATTTCATGTGATGTGAATAGTGTTTTCTTGATATCTCTGTAGAGAGGGTGAAACCCTAGATGAGTGGAAAGTTGAAAATTTGTGAATAGATATTGTGAAATCCATTTGAAGTTTTTTTTGACATCATGGACTTTGTTTATTCAAAGTTATTCTTGATTCATGATATCTCAATGAATCACAAGGAAACCCTAATTTAGCTCAATTCCATGATTTCATACGTATGTTGATTGTATATGACTTATTGAAAGCAATCTTTATTCAGTGAATATTTATGACACATTAAATCCTTATGCGAGTCATGCGGTAAGTGAATGAGGTAAATGAAACCCTAAGGATGGGGTGTTCAGTGAATCAAGTATTTTGATATCATTGTTTCTCAGTATGAGATGTGGTTATCATTAAGAGTTCAATTGTGGTAAATGTTATCAGATGGTTTATGAAATGAACAATTTCCAAAGCTAAACTAAGATATGTTGATGTGATGATCCAATTGTGAATTTAAAGAGTGAATTAGATATTTAGATGCCCTGAACACTATACAATCCTCACAGGATGAGGCCTACATTGTGGGGAAGAAAAGGTTTCCCGACTGGAGGTAGTCCAGATCGAGGTAAGCCAGAGTGCACCCGTAGGGTCTGGGGGTTTTGACCAGTAGGGAAGACTCCTTATAGTAGTGTGGTACCCAACACCAATTGGGGATGTCAGTGGTACATGTGTTACATGTTGTAGTGATTAGTGGTCAACAGGTCCACTGATGTACAATAAGCCTGAGGGCTTTAACTCACCTCGTGAGTACCCAGGTTGAGAAGTGGAGTCTGAGATATCCAGCCGCTCCCATTAGCCATCGAGAGGCAGATGTGTCAAGGCCCCATGTAGATGGGGTCTTACTCGAGAGATAGGCTTAGGAAGTTGGGCATGTTGCTAAGCCTTTTACAGTGAGATCGTAGCCTGGTACAATTCTTTTACATGTTGTGGTACACCTCATGTGGGTTTAGGGCATAATAAGATGAATGACAGGTTAAACAAGTATGTGCAGTTATTCAATTATTCTTTGTATGTTTATAAATTATTAGTTCTCTGTATGATCAATCAAGCATGTTCATATATTAATTCACTCTTGTACATATATAGAGTATCCTGCCATATTTTTGTTTGTGACTGATTAGACTCTGTAAAGCTTAATATTGTTATAATTGATATCAGTTGCTCGACAACATATATATAATTATATACTAGCTTTAAATTGTTTCTATGAATCACTCATTCACTGAGCGAGTAGGCTCAACCCTCTACAAATAATTTTTAGGGATAACATGTGGACTAAAGATGTCGACGCATCAAAGTAGATATCCCACAAGAGTTAAGTATGTGATTAGCTAAGTTCAATCAGTCCCTGTCACTCTAGGTCCTTGTATAGAAGTGAGAGAGTTGTAAATGAAGATGTTTATCATTGTTTCCTTAATAAGGGAGAATGTATATGATTATCATGTCATATGTACACAGAATCGTGAGAAACAGAATGAATGTTTAGATATGTATCTTTAACGTTGAGATCATATTAGAATAATCAAGGTTTAATTCCTTTGTAAAGTTTTTCTATGTGATTGAATGTGAGAAAACAAAGAGTTCAAAATAAAGGAAAAAAAAGTTGGGAGTGAACTTTGTATTAAGTATAATCCTCAAACTTATCCTCTAATCTCATGATTAGTGGTAATCATGGGATGTGGGTGTAACAGCTTGGTATCAGAGCTTAGTCTGACTTTTTAGGGACCATTAGGATAGAAAGTTAGAGTTATAAGGGTGGCAGATAGGAGGTGATGTATCTATAGGTCTAGGAGGTCTGAGTATTTAGATACCCTGGCCCAGTATCTGAATACTTAGGTTGACCAGTATCAAGCTACTCTGTCTATTCTGCTCTGGATGCCCTGGCCAGGTATGCAGAGGAAGGATGGGCTAGAGAGAAACCCTAGAAATATTAGGGACAGGAGACCAGAAATTAAGGGAGTAAGAGCTTAAAGATAGAATGTGATACAACTCTTGCTTTATATTGCTTCTTTGATTGGAGATTAAAAGAAATGATCTTATGTATATGAATTCATATTATCAGTTTATAGAATATGTATGGTTCTTTTAGATTGTTGTGTATCATGAAATTGATTCAGTTATTCATTATATCAAGTAGATCAAAATTTATGTTTAAATGAGTTTTCCCTAAGTGGATAGTCTTTCCAAATTTTTGAGATGAATAGGAGTTTCTTAATCTTGAGTAGTCCTGGCTTCAGGACTGTAGGTTCGGCCTGGTCCTACTGGCAGGGTGTGTTAATGGGATCTAATGACTCCTATTAACAATATAATAAGAGTAGGCTCTAGATAAATTAGACCCACATTGTCGTGAGAATGTACATACACTAAGATGTTGAAATATAAGGGAAAGATTAGAATAGCTAACAATCATTTGGAACTGATATCTAAGATCCAACTTTGGGGCCTCAGGTAAGAAAGCCAAAATTGGAAATGAAGGAAGAGGGATATAGGTACAAGACATAAATCAATATGTAACATACAAAATGAAGAAGAAATGATTGATAAAGAGAAGTGAACCATATAACTAATTGAGGCACTTTACCCAATCTGAAATCAAGGAAAGATGAGAGAAAAAACTACATGGAAAGCCAAGATAGAAAGAATCAATTAGAATGAATGGATTATATAATTGAAGCAAATGTACTTATGTACTCTACTACAAAAGGAAAATAGGAGAAAAGTGTGAAGTATACAATAATTACATAGAAGTGAATTTTGGAAGAATGAAAGTGAAGAGAACTATATAAACATGTAAATTATAATACTACGATAAGAAACAAAGATGAAATAAAAAAGGAAGTGATGGAAATGATGAGTTTTATTTATAAAGTAGGGTTGCATGATATAATGGAGAGCATCATCCTTACTAGATTTTGATTCAAAGTCTCTATTTAGCAGCAACATGGTTGACATCAAGTGCGTTCAATAGTTCCTAGTGATGAAGTGGAACTAGTGTTTGAAATAAGAACAAAGGTGTGGCTAAATAAATGAACAACGCATATAAAGGTAAAGTGCATTAAGAATATAAAGGCTTGATTGAAAAGGAAACTATGTTTAACCCATGCATGAGTCATTTGATTTGAAATGAAGGACATGTAATGTATTATGCATAAGATGAAACTAGTAGGGAGAATATTGATTTAGAATTTCAACTAGAAAAAGTAAAAGGATGATAAGAAAGTTTATATGGCATGGAATATGGAATCATACACAAGAGTGAGAAACATGATAATAATAGATAAGGAAAAGTAAATAATTCCATAGGTAAGAGTAGCAAACATGTAGCCAATGATAGAAAATAAAGAAGGGGTTGAAACACGAGGGAGTAATATAGATGATAAAAGAGAGAGATTGGGAGATGTGAGAAGATGCTAAGTAGTCTAGTCTCCTGGATGATGAGTAATTAAACCTAGATACAAGAAATGTGTTAAGTGAATACTTGAAGATTGGAATTCTAAATCTCTTAATCATCTTCTCTTTTGCACTCTCCCTAATGAGAGTAATGTGGAAATGAAGTAATAAGAAAATGAATCATATATGATGCTTACCCACCATTGTAGAGACATCTATCAAGTGTATTAAGGACACATAATATGATGATGAAACCCTAGTAGGGTAAATTAATAAAGTAATCTATATGAATGTCCAGGTAAGAGAAAGGAAATTCAAGTGATAAGATAAGGAAGACTTTAGTAAAACTTGTGAGATCTAAAGTTTGAATTTCAAATTGAGAGAGTAAATTCACATCACAATAACATCATGTTACTAATAAGGACCAACCCTAGAATGTTTAGAGTTGTAGTAGTTCAAGGGATGTCACTAGTGGTTTGACCTTAAATACTAGCATCTCTATGAAACAAGATCATGAGATTAGAACTATGAGAAGTAAACTAGCATTGATATTAATCCATGAATTAAAGGTAGAAAATATGAAAGGTAGATAAACAATATGGAAATAATCCAGAGCAAAGGGTAAAAAATAAATTTGAAATGTAACAAGTGTGTTTTGAATAAAAGGTAAAATACGACATGAGTGAAGTGTGATATGAAATAAATTCTTGCAGTGATATCGAGAATGATGGGTAATCTATTATTACGTTGTATGCTTCAAATTTTAGGGATGTTTATTCTATATGATCAAAATGAGAAGCATATGTAACAATAAGTAATTAGTAGTAAATAAGAAGATAAATCAGAGTAAACAAATGGCTTTTAGTAATATGTCAGTTTGTTTTCAGAAAGTATAATTAGTTGAAAGTATATAAAGGGATGTGAGTTTGTTTTATGTATGATTTCATTTGTACATGTGCAAGTGATATTCTGATTTCAAGAGGTATTATGGATTTAATCATTAGTTTAGGTAATCCATATAAATATTAAATAACTATTATTAAATCTAACCTACATATTATGAGTGTTTGCTATTCGAGTAGCACAGTAGTAAGCCTAAAAAAAACAAGTGTACACTCTTTAGTAACTCTGATGAGGTATAGAAACATAGTATGGATTGAAATGTATGAATTGAGATAGTTGGATCCGATTATCAATGTTGAGGTAACACCTCAAGAGTATGAAATAAAAAAAATGGTCAATTTCCCTTTCTCTTTCCTAATATTGATTGTGACATAGAAAATTCTTTTACTGTCATTAAGAAGCCTTGTTTTAAGTTGATGTGATTAGAAGACAAATAAAGGACTCAATGTGGGAAACTACTATCAAATATGAAATACAAGAATATAATGACATGTAAGATTTCATAAGCTTAAAATAAACCTTGAATGTACTTTGTTTGCATAAATATGTTTCAGGGGAGAAACCTTTTAAAACAGGGAAGAATTGTTATGATCGTATTTAAGATTAATTGGTAAGTTAGGGTTTAAGTGGATGATTATATGCTTGATTACATTGATCATTACTTAAACATGATTAATGATGATATCTCAATTATAATGTGTTAAACCTAATGAGAACTCCAAGTATGCTATCGTTTTGTATAATTAGGGATTAAGATAAATATAAACCCTAGTCAGCTAAAATTAGGGTTTTCACCAAACAAGCTCATGTTGGGGAAGAATGAGAGAGGTAGGCTAAGGACAATGAAAATGGTAGTTGGAGGCTTGGATACCAAGGTCGTGCTGGGTTTGCACGGCCGTGTTTGGCTGTTGGTGGTATGAACAGTGTAGGCCACACATCTGTTTTGAAATTATTGAACTGTTGAGCAACTTTTTTACTCAAATCTGATGAAACCAATGCACCATGACTATGGTATGAAACAAGATCGTGTTGTGTCCATCTTAGCATGGTCGTGGCAGCTGGCATGGCCATTTTGGGGCATTTTCTCTTCAACTAACTGTTCAGTAGATTTCTAGATAGCAGTGCACTATTTGATTTTTATTTAGTTAATGGTAGCTCAGAATGATCTGAAATTTTAACTAAAACTTTATAACTCAATAAAAAATAGCATGATAAATTTGCATAACTTTTGTACCTCTAAAATAAATGAATTACAGTAACATTTTTTTGACAGAAAGTTGAACTAAAATAATAGAAAGTATAGTGAGGGATCAATGTGCAATTGACCCAAGAAGCTCAATTCTCTATATGGTCAACCTAAAACACTAGGACCTCTCATAATTCGTGATTTTTTTCCAGATAAATGAAATCATAGAGAGAGAGTTAGGGTTTGAGAGGAGAAAATGGTGGAATTGCTAAGCTGGGGTTTCTCTTTCCGAGATATGATGAAATAATGTAAGTTTAGCTTCTTTGCATAGCCTTTCATGGTCAATCTTCTCTCACATGTCAAGATTTCGTCCCTCCTCTGATTTGATTCAAAATGGTATCAAATATTCCCCTTTTCTCACTCTTTCTTCAAAATCCTTCATTTCTAGGGTTTTCAAAAGGAAGAAGAAATTGGTATTTTGCTAGGGTTTTTATATGAGTTTGTTATTTTCACATATGTGATGGTTTTAAAGGTGTTTTCACACATTAGGATGAGTGGGTACTTCCTTTACATAGTAGATTGAATGAAAATGAGTTAAATCATGAATAATCTTCAATTTCTTAGTATGTGAGTACAAACCCTAAATTGCCTTTTTGATCTAGCTTTTACATAATGATATGAAATGGATTCTTCCTCTATTTTGATGAATTATAGATGATAAAATTGTATTATAAATGGATACAATCCATCTTAATGAGAATTCCCTAAGTATTTAAAGTGGTTAAGAGTAAATTGAAATTTAGGGTTTTTGACTATAACTGAAATTGTTGTATAATTAGATAGAGCAATTTGTCTATCTAAATCTCATTGATTATGAATGATTGTTTATCGAAATGTGTAGTACATATATGTCAGATACTATCTTGGATTTCATGTGATGTGAATAGTGTTTGATTGATATCTCAATAGAGAGGGTGAAACCCTAGATGAGTGGAATGCTGGAAATTTGTGAATAGATATGGTGAAATACATTAGAAGTGATTTTCTTGACATCATAGACTTTATTTATTCAGTGTTATTCTTGATTCGTGATATGTCAATGAATGGCATGGAAACCTAATTTAGCTCAATTCCAAGATTCCATACATATGTTGATTGTATATGACTTGTTGAAAGCCATCCTTATTCAGTGAATGTTTATGACACATTAAATCCTTATGTGAGTCATGTGATAAGTGAATGAGGTAAATGAAACCCTATTGATAGGGTGTTCAGTGACTCAAGTATTGTGATATCATTGGTTCTAAGTATGAGATGTGGGTATGATTAACAGTTCAGTGTGGTAAATGTATCAGATGGTTTATGAAATGAATGGTTTACAAAGCTAAACTAAGATATGTTGATGTGATGATTGAATTGTGAATTTAAAGAGTGAATTAGACATTTAGATGCTCTAAACACTGTAGACTCCTCATAGGATGAGGCCTAGGTTGTGGGAAGGAAATGGTTTCCCGACTGGAGGTAGTCCAGATCGAAGTAAGTTGGAGCGAACCAGTAGGGTGTCAGGGTTTTGACCAGTAGGGCAGACTCATTACAAGTGTGTGGTACCCAACACCAACCGGGGATGCTGGTGGTACCTATGTTACATGTTGTAGTGATCAGCGGTCAGTAGGTCCACTGATGCACAATAAGCCTAAGGGCTTTGACTCACCGCTAGAGTACCTAGGTTGAGAGATGAACTCTTAGATATCCGACCTCTCTCATTAGCTGCCAAGAGGTTGATGTGTTGAGGCCCATAGCATACAGGGTCTTACTTAAGAGATAGGCTTAGGAACCCGGGCATTCTTCTAAGCCTTGTACAATGAGATCATAGCTTGTTGTGATTCTTTCACATGTTATGGTACACTTCATGTGGGTTCAGGGCATAATAAGATGAATGAGAGGTTAAACAAGTGTGCACAATTATTCAATTATTCTTGGTTTGTTTCTGAATTATCAGCTATCTTTATTATCAATCAAGCATGTTCATATGTTTATTCAATCTTGTAGATATCGAGAATATCATCCTACCATATTTATGTTTGTGAATGATTAAATTCTTTAAAGCTTACTATTGTTATAATTGATATCATTTGCTTGACAATATATATGTATTTATATAAGTGCTTTAAACTATTTCTATGAAGTACTCATTGTTGGCTAAATTGGAAATTATTAAACCCTTTGTTCTGAGGATGACAAACATTTCATTCTTGCGGATCTAACATGATATTTGAGTGATTCAGGGATAAAAAAATAAGGTAGTGGATAGTTGAAGATCAACACAAATTGGGAGATCAATATACTTAAATTGCTTTAATTTTTCATTATTGTACTAAATGTAAAAACTTGTACAAGTATATAATGTACAAGTACATGGATATAATGTAAATCAAACATTAGGTCTTCTTCATCCACTCACAACCCTTAGATAGTTTTTCCCCCAAAGTTAGAGTCACAATCACCCATTCATACACACAACAAGTAGGTGATTCAATAAATGGAAATAGGGACATTCTCAATTGACAAACTTCTCGAATGAGACACACTCAGACAACAACATTCTCGACTGAGAATCACTTAGCTCAAAGATATAAGAATGGATTAATAATTTATACATTTTTCCTCTAAAATAGGCTTTCATATGAAAATATCTTCGACCGAGCAAGCTTCGATCCAAAGTCCATGACCGTTAGACCAAGTAGTTGGTGTTTGGGGGTTGGAAATAGTTGTTGCATCCACCTACCCCTCGAAGAAAAGCTCGACCGAGACACATCTCTATCAACAAGTTCCTCGACTAAGATAGGTTTTGGATTGTTCTTTTCATCTCTAAACAATTAGCCATTACAAGATCATTAGTGGACTCTTAACATCTAGTTAAGCACTAAGAACACTCTAGAAAACCTCTATAACATCCATAAGCACTTACAAACCATCCCTTATAAATAGGAGAGCCTGTAGAACACCTAAAGCACACAACTACACTTGATAATCAACTCTAGCGAGCAATAAGCAAAGTTTACTCTTGCCATCTTGTTTCCTTGAGCTCAAATTTTGTGTCCTATAGCTATAACCTCTTAGACACCTTATATAAACGTCCATCCTTAGTAGTTTGAGAGGTCTAACACTTGATATAAGATCAAGGCACTGTACTGAATTTATTAAGTATTTCCTTTTCTCCAATCTTGTTCCTTTTATTGTATATTGTTCTCCTTAACTACTCCCAGGTTTGGAGGATGTTTAAAGGAGTTTACTTTGAGCTACTTCATGGTGGTGAAGGCTGCTTCAAAAGGTGGTAGCTATCTCTTCAAGGAAGGCTGCTTCAAGGGTGGTTGAAGCTACTTCGAGAAGTTGAAGGGTGTTCGACTTGGAGTACCTTCAGAAGGCTGCTTCAAGGAGGTTGAAGCTACTTCAGGTGAAGGCTACTTCAAGGGTGTAGATAGAAAGTGATTGTGTTTTGTGTAACATCCTCAAGAGGTAATAAAATTAAGCACTATCAAAATCCCAGTTGGAAACAATCAGGTAGTGGACTGACTACCTTTGATTTCAAAGGTGCGAACCACTCTACATCCTTGTGTCTTCCTTGTTTCCTCCTACTTCTTGTTTTAATTGTCTTAATTATTATTAAAATATAAAAAATCTCTATTCACCCCCCACATCTTTCAATTGGTATCAGAGTAGGTCTTTAAGGATCCTTAACAGGTCTTGAAGGATGGGGGATGGCCTACTCGACAACCTTAACTTGGAGGGAACCCATGTGTCTCAACCACCATTATTTGATGGGATAAACTACAACTACTAGAAGAGAAGAATGCAATTATACTTTTAAGGAATCAACTAGGATATATGGAGGATGGTTTCTAAACCTTATGAGCTTTCCCAAACTGAGTATGCTATGTGGGATCCAAACATGGTAAATCAAGCTCAATTAAATGCTAAGTCGGTAAGCATACTATATTTCTCTATTTCTGTAAGTGAATTCAATAGAGTCTCTTCATGTGAAACTGCTTATGATATATTGCATAGACTCTCCATTACACATGAAGGAACCATTCAAGTTAAAAATTCTAAAATTGGTATGCTTAAACAAAAAATTGAACAATTTCACATGCAACCAAATGAATCCATTAGTGATATGTATGCAAGATTTTCTACTATCATTAGCGGTTTAAGTGCAATAGGAAAATCTATAAGTGAAGAAGATCAAGTCTCCAAAATTCTTAGGTCCTTTCCTACAAAGTACAAGCCAATGAGGAAGGCAATTGTAGAAGACAATGATCTCAAAATCTATAAGTGTTACAACCCCAAATTTTGGGTTCCTTTGGTGAGAAATGTAATTTCTCATATTAAAGATATTTGGACGAATAATGATATAATTTGTTGTGAATAAATGGATTTCATTTAAAATAGCCGTGTTGTTTGATTTGTGGGCTTTATTGGCTATTGGGCCCAATAACAAGGAAATTCAATTAAGTAATGAATAATTGAGTTGATAGAGGAAAGAAAAGTGTGGAAACCTCTAGAAGGCAAATCCAAATAGGGATTTCGTGCCTCTTGGATTCCTTGGGTTCCAAGGAGTCTAAAGTTGCATAGAAAATGCATAATAAAAGAAAAGGTCAATTGCATATTTCCTTATTAAGAAAGAAATTGAAAACAATGATAAAATATGGAAAACAAGTGAAAAGAGGTGCAATTGAGTTATCCTTAGTGGGATTTCATATCCTAAGGATTCCTAATGATAAAAGGAATACCAAAGAGGAAAATAAAAGAGAAATCAAGAGAAATCGTCAAAAAGAGATATTTTTTTAATAAAGAAAAAGTAAGATAATAAGAAAATGGATGAAAGATAAGGAAAGAGGCTAAGGAAATATTCCCAAGAGGGAATTTCGAGCCATTAAGGTTCCTTGAGGTCCAAGGAATCTAAGATGTCAAGATAATGGAAAATGAAAGAGGAAATATCCATTAATTGGATTTATTAATGAATAACTTGCTTGGGAAGGAAACACCCTTTTCCTTTGGAATTTTATTTTCAAATTTGGTATTCGAGGAGATAATGCCAAGATAGAGTTTCCTCTAAAATTTGATTGAAAAATAATAAACGAGGAGGGAGATATGAATTTCCCAAGTTAAAAACCCTTTTTCCTTCGTTTTTAAGATTTTGGAAATAGGGGAGCGATGATAGTCGTTGGATACCCCGCGTGGTCCAGAGGACCAGCGATCCAACGGCTGTTGTGCATCTTTCTCCTTGTTTTACAAAAGGAAAGGGGGAGGAGAGATCAGGATCTTTAAATCCTAAATTTTCTTGCGTATTAGGCCATAGCCTGAGGTGTGGATGAGTCCATCACCCTCAGGAGTTCCTTCTAAGTAGAACCAACCCAGTTTGCTGGTAGATTCGTTGATAATAGAAGGAATCCCCAATTTATTGGACACCTACGGTTGACCCTATATATAGGGATGGCCCAGGGCATCGCAAGCCCTCCCAGTTATTCTTCCCTCGAGTTTGGGAACGACGACGACCACTTTGGTGCTTTCAATTCCATGACTAGCCCTGTTCTCCCCCCCCCCCCCATTTAGCGGCCTGCCTCACCGGAGAAGAGCTCCACCGTACGGGTGGCTGGAGCAAGAAGACGAGTAGTTGAGGCCCAGGTCCAGTTCGGGGAAGCCGGGCGGAGGTTGTGGTAATCTTCTTGGATGCTGGGAGGGGTCGAATCTCGAAGTCAACTAACCAATTGACCAATGACAGGAACCTGGATCGCAGAGCGTAGCGGCGTGCAGAGGTTGAAGGAGATAGGAAGAAAAGACGTCCCTGTCCCTGGCGCTAGAGTTTGAAGGTAAGGGCAAAACCGTCTTTTGTTACGTAAAACAAAAGTTAGGCGCATCTAACCCTGGTCGTTGGATCCTGAGTGGACCGACGGACCATCGATCTAACGATCCGCGTTTTTCCAAAATTTGCTAATAAATCAGATAAAAAGGTTTTCTTTATAAAAATCATATCTTGAGCTAGAAAACTCGGATGAGAAATATGTATACATGAAAATTGATCAGAAAAATATGAGGGATACATTAAAAATGGTTTGGGAACCTATATCAGTATCATTTTGTAAAAGTATATAAATTGGATGGGAAAAGTATTAAAGTGTGGTTAGAAAACTTAACTGCTGATAAAGGATAAGTTTAAACATGCAAGAGAGAGAATTAGATCATTATTAACTTGTTCAGTGATAAAAATGAATCTTGATCTGTTTTGAAGACGAATTTGTAAGAATTAGGGTTTTCAACCTAATATTGTAATTAATGCCCTTAGAAACCCTAAGTGAGGAAGAAAAGATATAATTAGTTTGAAGATTAGGGTTTTGTGGTTCAAACCTGATCTTAGGATCTTAATAGAATATAAAATGATATAATTAGGGTATGATGAATATTTTGATAAAAATAAAGTAAAAATGGGAAAAAGGAAGTGAAACCCTAATTATGGTCAAAACCCTAAAAAGGACTAGTAACCCTAGGGCACAATTAGGTCTATTAGATTTGTGTACCATGATCGATGATAGAAAATATTGGATAAATATTTTAGGATTGAATTGTGCTTGCTTGATTTACTCTGGATTACTTGCTTGTTTGGACTGAATCTGCATTCAAAACAGCTTGACAGGTATGTGGTTAATTATGAATAACCGCCTTAGTTTCACAATGATTTTTCAGATGGTTAATCGCATTGAATGCAAATTATCAATTTGGATGTTCATACTTGCAAATTATAAAGTCACTATGATTATCACATTAATAATAGAAGTATGGATTCTCGCACCTACATGCCACCCTGATGGATGATGCCAAAGGTCAGGCCCAAATGGGTAGACCAATGGACACCTTGAGTGGTGACCCCAGGCACCAAGAAGGTGGCCTATGGTATTGCATGACTAGTGGGCACCATCAGTGGTGACCCCCAGGCACCAAGCTCGGGAATAAGAAGGTGGCCTTAAGTCATTGGCAAAGGGCACCCTAAGGTGGGAATGCTAGGGTTAGGGCAAAAGCGGTGGATAATGTCATACTGAAGAGTGTAAATTGGCTTGTTAATTAATTTGATTGTGATTATTAAAATGTTAGCCATATTTGCAAGATTTTCGTTGTTCCCACATACTAGTATATTTCGATATACTGACCGACGTTTTGTTTGTCGGCATTTTAGGAACAACAATTGAAAGAACAAACAGTAAAGTGACACATTGCGGAAAAAGAAATAAAGTGCAAGGAGGATTAGATAGAATAATTCAAGACCAGGATAGGTAGATTTCCAAGGTTTTCAAAGGTAAGAAAAGTTTTAATTTTATACCAAATTCCAGTTAGTTAGTAGAATTTCATAATTGTTATTGATTATTTTTTGAACCTTTGATCCTGTTAATTACATAACGGCACCGACCTTTCAGTCTCCCTTAATTGGGGGTTATCGGGAGGCAAGGTCATTACAATTGGTATCAGAGCATAGGTTCCTCAAGTAATCTTTAATAATTATTAAATTTTACAAATTCTATAGAACCCAAGGGAGTTATTAGAGGATTATCTAAAAGACAAAGTTGTCTAGAAATGGATCATGACCGGGGGCTGGCAATATTTTCCTCCGCACCGCTAGTCAGAATACGAGGACTCCCGGATTGTGTGACTACCTAGCCAAAGTCTTAGGGTATGAATCGAAATAAGATACCTTTAGGACTCTCTCATCTTGTTCATCCCTTCTCAACTCAAATTCTATTAAGGACCTTAAGGATTAGGGTTTTCTCTCTTTTCCTCACCCTCTTGAGGTATGGGTAAGGTTGATAAGGATTAAGGAATCCTCCATCAAATTAATAAAAAGCATGTAAATAAGATGTCATGGACATAAGCTTAATAGAGTAAGTGTAAAGGAATAGATACATGCTTAGGTCGTATGACATGAGTTGTCTTTTCCCTCAAGAGAGATCTGAGGATAGACCTCCTTGGCAGGAGGATGTGTCTTGGAGGTAGAGACCTCCATTAAAAGTAGAGACCTAGCACATCCTTTGAGGATGATGTTAACCCTAACCCTAAGTGAAGATGAGAGAGAGAGATGACATGATGAGTTAGATGTCATGGTTGACCAGATGTTTGGATTGTCATACGAGCCGTGTGAGTTTGGGTGACCTAGCACCTGTGGCAACCTGGGGAAGGGTCATGCATGTTAGATCAAAGGGTATCTTCTTCATGGATGAAGTTAAAGAAGAACCTATAGAACCCTATGGGCTTATGCAGGTAGATTATAGCTTGCACCCAGAGTACGTCAGTAGTATGGTAGTAGGTTGAAACCCTGACTAGACAGGCATGATGGATGGCTTATGAGATAAGAATAAAGAGATATGGATAATCTTGAGCCAAGCATGAGTTGAACATAGGCTTCAACCACATAAGGGAATGCTTGTGAGCATGAGCCTTCATGGAGAAGGGACCTCTAGTAAGTATGGTTGGAGGTGGAATTAGCTCTAGAGAGAGGAAGAAGAACCCCAACAAGGAGGTTGGAAGCCTAAAACCCCAAAACTTGAGGAATAGTGGGGAGTTGAGGATGATGCGACCCACATGGATGATAGTGGTTGCCTTATGCTTGATTCGTGGAGGTTGATGATATCCTGGTTGCCTTTAGTGGAACCAAACCCTAGAGAGAGGACTATGCTTCTAGTACCCATGGTATAAGTGGTTACCTGTTGGATGAGATAAAGAGTGCTTTAGACCCTGAGGAGGTTTAAGTAACCAGTTGTGAGGATTTATACCTAGTTGGTTGCCTGGAAGAGGACTCAACTCTGAAGCATTGCTCGAGTAGAAAGATCATGGAGGTACATGACATACCTTGGACATGCTTGGTTTGTGGTTAAGAGGTTGAGCATGTAGTTGGATACCCAAAGGAGAACCTAGGGTTCCTAGGCCTAAGAGGGGAAGCATCATATCCGATGCTCATGATGAGATTTGAGTCTCTATAGTTTCGAGCATGGTACTCCTCATGTGTAGGGATAAAGGAAATCCCTTACGTTAAGGGTATGTTTGATGAACCCCTCACAACTAAGTTGATGTAATATTGAGGATGAGAACAAGTGCGGCCTAGCATGGTTTTGTAGGTACGCTTGTGCCTTAGTAGTTGTTGGTTTAAGCATGCTCATATGGATATAAACCCTAAGGATGCTTGTGACCTTTGTTATAAAGGTGTAGTTTCCTCCCATCCTGGGAGAGCGACCCTTTGGTAGGGAGTTTACCAGTTTGGTTGGTTTTGAGGTAACCTAAGGAGGTTTTGTAGGATCTTGAGAAGCTAAGTGAAGAGTACATGACATGAGAATGAACCCATAGATAACCATATCTATGTGCATGTGGATGTGTTACCAAGGAGGTAACCAGTATGGGGCCTGACCAAGGTAGGTAGGTCACCATGACCCCGGTGAAGGGATGAAAGTCATCCCATGAATGTAGAGAGAGATGATGAAGGCTTGGGTAAGTTTATGAGTTGAACATGTACTAAGATAGAATCCTAAGTCTATCCAAGGGTCAGGTAGGGATAAGACTGATGAAAGACGGAGTTACCTAATTCCTTAGTTGCACATGACCACAGGGTCGGGAGGTAACAGCTATCATTGTCTGAGGGCCATGGGTTAGGAGATTGATCACCTTCATGAACTCATGAGACCCAAAGTGCAGATGAGTAGGGCACTCTCTAGATGCATAAGGGAAGAGGGATGACCCCAAAAGTGTCGGCACCATATAAACCTAGAGGAGATGACCAAGGATTGTGTGGTGACCCAAGTAGGTTCGAGACCAGTTTTCCATGAAATAATGTAGATATCAAGATGATGGTATGTTTCAACTTAGAATTGAAGGTGTACTGGTAACGTGGGTTGTACCATCTCTACTTTTGGAATAGGAAGAACTTTGTATTTGGACAGCCGCCAAATGCTTATTTCTTCTTATTATGGGAGTGAGAGATAGGACAGTATGCATGCCTTACACCAAGGAAAAAAGATGATGGAAGTTGGAACGTTGCTATGAGGTATGAGGATAGAGATAATGACATACCCTTATGGAGTGAATGATACATGGATGGTTTACAAATAGTAAGAGAAATAAGGATGTGTTTAGCAGCAGCTATGTGGAATTTGCAAGTTAACCAAGGTCGAGTTCGATCACAGTGAGGAGGAGCTCAGAGATTCTTGATGAAGATAGACTTAGAGTTCGAGATGAGATGATAAGTATAATACATGGAGGTGTATGTTACCTAACACTTAAGGATGAGAGGTGGTAATGAATACTCTGGTTGAGATCTAGCTACCTAGTTTAGTTAGAGGCTAGAAGAATTTGAGGTTGTTTGGCTAACCCTATGTTTGGAAAGAAGATGTGTTTTGGCTAATACTCGAATGTAATAAGATATGAACAAGTTAATGGTTGTTTGGGTAGCCAGTTTATTCCTTGATGTAGTAAAAGGATGGTGATAGAACCTCAGATACACTTCTTTGGATAGGAAGGTAATAAAACCCTTTTGAAAGTGGTTTAGGATTTCCGAGGTATCAAGCTTGAGGAATCATAACAATACAGGAGGTCATGATATACCTTGATACTACAAAGATAGTAAGTGATGGTAGCATTCTGGATGCTTAAAACAAAGTTGCATGTAGCATGTGACCATGCAAGCCAGGAGGTGAAGGACGAACACCATTAAACCAGTGCATGGATATAAAGTATAAAGAGTTCCCGAGAGGGAATGGGAGTTCATCACTATGGATGTTGTGAGTCTCTCCTAGACCAAGAAGGTCAAGATACAATATGGGTTATGGTAGATCGCCTTACCTAGATGACATGAGAAAGGAATAGTACTGTCAAGAGATAGATTCTGTTGAACTACATAAGAGAGAGAGATGGTTCAACTACACCATGATACAAGTTTAAAAGTTCTTGGGTATGACCAAGGTTCACTTCCATGAGGGGAGAGTGGATACATGAAGAACTTGATGATAGTACAGTTTATCACCCCATACTAATGGAAAGTATGATTTGATGAGAGCGTGTGTGCTCATTTAGGGTGATACATAGAGACAGTTCTTAAGATGTGATGTTAACCACCATAGCCTTTATTGGGATGCAAGAAGTTCTATAGGGAGGTTGTGTCGGTCACCACTTCATTATGATGATGTTGGTGAAGGAGGCCTCGCGAAGGTCAGAAAAGAACCACAAGTGTGTGCATATGAAGTCACTTTGATCATGCAATGGCTGAGAGAGAGCCCAGTGGTGACATGAGTCATGAGCTGATGTAAAGTAGACTGATATGTAGTTCACTGTGGGAGAATATGTGATGTGAAAATCCGACCCCTCTAAGCTACAGTTGAGAAAGTTGAGTCCCCGATATATGGGTCCATTTGAGATGGATTGGTGGAGATGATTGTGTTAACCTTACCCCTCAGGATAAAATGATGTGTTGCATGAGTCTGATCTAGAGCACTATGTGAGGTACCCAAGCCAGGTGTTGTGCCCTGAACCTATTCAGATTTTGAAAGGCTGAAAAGTCCTGAGTCACCTATGAGGGTACGATATATCAAGGTAAGAAAGAACTCAGATGGAAGAAAATGAGATAATGAGGGTTCTTGGGAAATGCCATGGAAAGGGTGAAGCCACATGGGAGCCTTGATGGACATAAGAAGACTTATCTTGTTTGTTTGCTTCCTTGATGGAATTTTGAGGGCAAAATTCTCATAAGAGGGGAAGGATGTTACAACCCCAAATTTTGGGTTCCTTTGGTGAGAAATGTAATTTCTCATATTAAAGATATTTGGACGAATAATGATATAATTTGTTGTGAATAAATGGATTTCATTAAAAATATCCTTGTTGTTTGATTTGTGGGCTTTATTGGCTATTGGGCCCAATAACAAGGAAATTCAATTAAGTAATGAATAATTGAGTTGACAGAGGAAAGAAAAGTGTGGAAACCTCTAGAAGGCAAATCCAAATAGGGATTTCGTTCCTCTTGGATTCCTTGGGTTCCAAGGAGTCTAAAGTTGCATAGAAAATGCATAATAAAAGAAAAGGTCAATTGCATATTTCCTTATTAAGAAAGAAATTGAAAACAATGATAAAATATGGAAAACAAGTGAAAAGAGGTGCAATTGAGTTATCCTTAGTGGGATTTCGTATCCTAAGGATTCCTAATGATAAAAGGAATACCAAAGAGGAAAATAAAAGAGAAATCAAGAGAAATCTTCAAAAAGAGATATTTTTTTTAATAAAGAAAAAGTAAGATAATAAGAAAATGGATGAAAGAGAAGGAAAGAGGCTAAGGAAATATTCCCAAGAGGGGATTTCGATCCATTAAGGTTCCTTGAGGTCCAAGGAATCTAAGATGTCAAGATAATGGAAAATGAAAGAGGAAATATCCATTAATTGTTTTTATTAATGAATAACTAGCTTGGGAAGGAAACACCCTTTTCCTTTGGAATTTCGGTTTCAAATTTGGTATTCGAGGAGATAATGTCAAGATAGAGTTTCCTATAAAATTTGATTGAAAAATAATAAACGAGGAGGGAGATATGAATTTCCCAAGTTAAAAACCCTTTTTCCTTCGTTTTTAAGATTTTGGAAATAGGGGAGCGATGATAGTCGTTGGATACCCCGTGTGGTCCAGAGGACCAGCGATCCAACGGTTGTTGTGCATCTTTCTCCTTGTTTTACAGAAGGAAAGGGGGAGGAGAGATCAGGATCTTTAAATCCTAAATTTTCTTGTGTATTAGGCCATAGCCTGAGGTGTGGATGAGTCCATCACCCTTAGGAGTTCCTTCCGAGTAGAACCAACCCAGTTTGCTGGTAGTTTCGTTGACAATAGAGGGAATCCCCAATCTATTGGACACCTGCGGTCGACCCTATATATAGGGATGGCCCAGGGTATCGCAAGCCCTCCCAGTTATTCTGCTCTCGAGTTTGGGAACGACGACGACCGCTCTGGTGCTTTCAATTCCATGACTGGCCCTGTTCTCCACCCCCCCCCCCCCCCCCCGTTTAGCGGCCTGTCTCATCGGAGAAGAGCTTCGTCGTAGGGGTGGCTGGAGAAATAAGACGAGCAGTTGAGGCCTTGGTCCAGTTTGGGGAAGCCGGGCGGAGGTTGTGGTAATCTACTCAGATGTTGAGAGGGGTCGAATCTCAAAGTCAATTAACCAGTTGACCGATGACAGGAACCTAGATCACAGAGTGTAGCAGCGCACAGAGGTTGAAGGAGATAGGAGGAAAAGACATCCTTGTCCCTGGCGCTAGAGTTTGAAGGTAAGGGCAAAACCGTCTTTCGTTACGTAAAACAAAAGTTAGGCGCGCCTAACCCTGGTCGTTGGATCCTATGTGGATCGGCGGACCATCGATCTAACGATCTGCGTTTTTCCAAAATTTGCTAATAAATCAGATAAAAAGGTTTTCTTTATAAAAATCATATCTTGAGCTAGAAAACTCGGATGAGAAATATGTATACATGAAAATTGATCAAAAAAATACGAGGGATACATTAAAAATGGTTTGGGAACCTAAATCCGTATCATTTTGTAAAATTATATAAATTGGATGGGAAAAGTATTAAAGTGTGGTTAGAAAACATAATTGCTGATAAAGGATACGTTTAAACATGCAAGAGAGAAAATTCGATCATTATTAACTTGTTCAGTGATAAAAATGAATCTTGATCTGTTTTGAAGACAAATTTGTAAGAATTAGGGTTTTCAACCTAATATTGTAATTAATGCCCTTAGAAACCCTAAGTGAGGAAGAAAAGATATAATTAGTTCGAAGATTAGGGTTTTGTGGTTCAAACTTGATCTTAGGATCTTAATAGAATATAAAATGATATAATTAGGGTATGATGAATATTTTGATAAAAATAAAGTAAAAATGGGAAAAAGGAAGTGAAACCCTATTTATGGTCAAAACCCTAAAAATGACTAGTAACCCTAGGGCACGATTAGGTCTATTAGATTTTTGTACCATGATCGATGATAGAAAATATTGGATGAATATTTCAGGATTGAATTGTGCTTGCTTAATTTACTCTGGATTACTTGCTTGTTTGGACTGAATCTGCATTCAAAACAGCTTGACATGTATGTGGTTAATTATGAATAACCGCCTTAGTTTCACGATGATTTTTCAGATGGTTAAGCGCATTGAATGCAAATTATCAGTTTGGATGTTCATACTTGCAAATTATAAAGTCACTATGATTATCACATTAATAATAGAAGTATGGATTCTCGCACCTACATGCCACCCTGATGGATGATGCCAAAGGTCAGGCCCAGATGGGTAGACCAATGGACACCTTGAGTGGTGACCCCAGACACCAAGAAGGTGGCCTATGGTATTTAATGACTAGTGGGCACCATGAGTGGTGACCCCCAGGCACCAAGCTCGGGAATGAGAAGGTGGCCTTAAGTCATTGGCAAAGGGCACCCTAAGGTGGGAATGCCATGGTTAGGGCAAAAGCGGTGGAGAATGTCATACTGAAAAGTGTAAATTGGCTTGTTAATTAATTTGATTGTGATTATTAAAATGTTAGCCATATTTGCAAGATTTTGGTTGTTCCCACATACTAGTATATTTCGATATACTGACCGACGTTTTGTTTGTCGGTGTTTTAGGAACAACAATTGAAAGAACAAAGTAAAGTGACACATTGCAGAAAAAGAAATAAAGTGCAAGGAGGATTAGATAGAATAATGCAAGACCATGATAGGTAGATTTCCAAGGTTTTCAAAGGTAAGCAAAGTTTTAATTTAATACCAAATTCCAGTTAGTTAGTAGAATTTCATAATTGTTATTGATTATTTGTCGAACCTTTGATCCTGTTAATTGGATAATGGCACCGACCTTTCGGTCTCCCTTAATTGGGGGTTACCGGGAGGCGGGGTCGTTACAATAAGTGAAGAAGATCAAGTCTCCAAAATTCTTAGGTCTTTTCCTCCAAAGTACAAGCCAATGGTGAAGGCCATTGAAGAAGCTAATGATCTCACCAGATTAAGGATGGAGAAGGTCCTTGGTAACCTAGAGACTCGTGAGGTCACCCTGGAAGAAGAAGAAAGATTGGATCTTGAGCTTCAAAAAGGAAGAAGGAAGGACATTTCCCTAAAAGAGAAAACAAAGGTCCAATCAAAGGTCATCATCACTCAAGAAAGTGATGAAACAAGTGAAGAAGATGATGATGAAGATGCACTCATTGTCAATGGTAAGAAACATAGGAGGTATAAATCTAACAAAAATTATAGTGTTTCTTCCTCTTCTTCTCTTAGGTACTTTGAATTCGGAAAAAAGCGTCATGTGAAAAATGAGTGTCCTAAAGTAAAGAAAGCAAAGAAATCTTCATCTAAGAAGAAAGACAAGGGAGATAAAGCCTACAAAGCTTTTTGGGATGAGTCAAGTGATGATAGAGAAAGTAGAGAAGAAAATGTAGAATGTCATATGGCCAAGTAAGATGAGAATGAAGATTCAAAAGAGGTAAGCCTTCTTGATTTATCTAAAGAAGATTTAGTTACTAGTCTTCAAGAAGTACATGACAAATATATTGATTGCAAGAAGAAATTATAGAAGCTTACAAAGGCAAATGATGATTTGCATGCTAAACTATATACTCTCTCTTATGAAAATGAAAGTCTCATATCTGAAAGAAATACCCTAAAATATTCAATTAATGAGCATAACATCAAGTTGCTTGCTCTAGAAACAAACTATAACTTTCTTTGCCAAGAAAAGGTTGAATTATGATGCCATTGTCAAAGAAAGAGATAGTTTATCTTCTAATCTAGATCAAGCAAACTTAAATGTTAAAAAGAAAATGGATGAAATTGCAAAATTACAAAAATAAATTATTAACTTAAAGAACATAGATGTTCTTGATAAAATTATGAACAATTCTTCTGGTCAAATTGGAAGAAGAGGTTTAGGTTATGTACCCAAAGACAAATCTCATCAAAAACCCAAATCTAGAAAAATGCAAGTACCCAAGACCAAAGTGATATATGTACCCAAGAACAACTCAACTCACAGTCACAATGATAAGAAGAGATATGACATTGATTCCATTTATTGTCACTATTGCTTACATCTTGGACATTACTCATTTCCATGCCTCTACCAAAAAAAAGATGTTGACCTAGTTTGGGTTCCAAGACCCCAAACTTAGGATACTTGAAGATAATTAGTTGAGATTTGACCTAAAACTTCACTTTGACATTCATAATGTCTTATCTCAACTAAACTCATCATTGCCTTGCATAATTGAAGTAATCTGTGCTCAAATTAAAATTAATAAATTTGTTGAAAAGAAGTGGAAATATTCTCAATCTATAAAATCTTCGACCGGGACACTCTTCGATCGAGAAAATAGTCGACCAAGAAAGTCTATGTCTTAAGCCTGCATTTTTTGAAAATCATCTGGCTGACAAAAAACCTCAATCGAAACCACTCTTGGTCGAGAAAATTGTCGATCGAGAACTGTTCTGTTCTGATTAACAAATAATCATGTAAGTATATTCAGTTTGTTGCTCAATATCTACTAAATCTTTTCAAAAATAATGTATCTAAATTTCTCCTAACCAATAGGAGCATCACATGGGTACCCAAACCTAATTCTGTTGTAGGAGTGGGTGGTTGATAATGGTTGCTCCAAGCATATGACTGCAAACAAAGAAACTTTTCAAACATTTAAAGAAGAGAAAAGTGGAATAATCACATTTGGAGACAATGCCAAAGGAAAAGTTGTTGGAATAGATAATATTGGTACAAATCTTCAAATTAAAAATATTTTACTTGTTGATGGTTTCCATCACAATTTAATCAATGTTAATCAATTATGTGATAGTGGCTATGATGTCCTATTCAATAAAACTTGTTGTAAACTACTAATTGAAAACACTAGTAATGTTGTTTATGAAGGAAAGAGAATGGGAAATCTATACATACTCAGACCTAATTCTATGCAAGATGTTATTGGAAAATGTCTTCTTGCAAAAGATAAATCTTTACAACTATGGCACAGAAAGTTAGGTCATGCAAGCTCACATGTTATCAAAAAGTTAATTAAATATAATCTTGTGCGTGGCTTACCTAAAAGATCTATTGATAAACCTGAAGATTGTGAACCATGTACTCTAGGCAAGAAAAATAAAACTTCTTTCAAATCTAAAACATTGCATAGTACTACTAGATCATTGGAACTTATTCATATGGATTTGTTTGGTCCTATGAGAACTCAATCTCTTGGTGGAAAAAGATATTGCTTTGTCATTGTAGATGATTATAGTAGATATCCATGGGTTTCATTTTATTTCAAATAAAGATGACAAAATTAGAATTTTTATACAATTTTTCTCTAAGATCAAAAATCAAATACAAAATAAAATATGTACAATTAGGAGTGATCATGGTGGGGAATTTAAAAATCACATTTTTGAAGAATTTTATACATCTCAAGGATACACTCATAATTTTTCAACCCCAAGAACTCCACAACAAAATGGCATAGTAGAAAGAAAAAATCATTCTTCACAAAAACTGGCTAGAACAATGTTACTTGAACATAATACACCTAAAACATTTTGGGCTGAAGCGGTAAATACAGCATGTTATGTATTAAATCAAGTAATAATACATTCTCATCTTAGGAAAACTCCCTATGAACTCATCTTCAACAAAAAACTAAGAGTTGATTATTTTTATACCTTTGGTACAACTTGTTTTATCCTAAACATAAACGATGATAGAGACAAATTTGATCCCAAATCACAAAATGCATTCTTCTTAAGATTTTCAACTTCTAGCAAAGCTTTTAGAATCTACAATACTATGTCTAGAAAAGTTGAAGAATCAATTCATATCACCTTTCATGAGACAATAACTCAAAATGGAGAAAATTAAAATGAAAATATAAACGACATTACTCATCAAATTGAAGACCTAACTATGTCTACATAAGATGATCAAAATTCTAAAATTGACAAAAAAAATGAGACACAACAAAATATGCCTAGATTAATCAAAGGTCATCCTCAAGATTTAATCATTGGAAATCCTTTTGATAAAGTAAAAACCCAATCATCATTTAGAGATGTTGCAAATATGGCATTTGTATCAATTATTGAACCCAAAAAGGTAAATGAAGCACTAAAACGTGAATAATGGATAATGTCTATAGAAGAGGAACTAAATCAATTCACTAAAAATAGTGTATGGGACTTAGTTCGTAAACCACAAAACAAAACCATCATTGGAACTAAGTGGGTTTTTTGAAATAAACTTAATGAAGTCGAGGAGGTAGTTAGAAACAAAGCTAGTTTGGTGGCTCAAGGGTATAACCAACAAGAAGGAATAGATTTTGATGAAACTTATGCACCCATGGCTAGACTTGAAGCTATTAGAATGCTATTAGCTATAGCTACTCACAAAGACATCAAACTATTCCAAATGTAGGTAAAAAGTGTTTTTCTAAATGGGATCATAGAAGAAGAAGTATATGTTGCCTAACCACCTGGATTTGAAATTGCTTACAAAACTGATCATGTATACATACTTAAGAAAGCACTTTATAGACTTAAGCAAGCACCACAAAACTGGTATGAAAGACTTAAAAACTATCTATTTGATAATGGTTTCTCAATTGGAAATTCAGACTCTACATTGTTCTTTAAAACATATGAATTAGATTTCCTTGTTGTTCAAATATATGTTGATGATATCACAGTCGGTGCCTCAAGTGATTCTTTATGTAAACAATTTAGTGACATAATGCAAAAAGAATTTGAAATGAGTCTTATGGGAGAATTAACATTTTTCCTTGGTTTTCAAATAATACAAACACCCGCCAGAATTTTTCTAAGACAAGAGAAATACTCCAATGAACTCTTAAAATGCTTTGGAATGAATAATTGCAAACATGCTACCACACCAATGGCCACTTCTGCCAAAATTGACAAGGATGATGATGGAGAACCCATTGATGATTCCTTATATAGGGCCATGATTGGTAGTTTGCTATATTACACTACTTCTAGACCGGACATTATGTTTTATGTTAGGATTTGCACTATATTTCAATACAAACCAATGTAATCTCATTTTCAAGTTGTTAATATAATCTTAAGATATCTCGTTGGTACTACCAACTATGTATTATGGTATCCTAAAGGTCAATCACTAGACTTAAAAGCTTATATTGATGTTGATTATGTTGGTTGTCGAATTGATCATAAAAGACCAAGTGGTGGTCATTTATTATTAGGAAGAGAGTCAATATCATGGTTAAGAAACAAAATATAGTCGCCCTTTCTACCACTGAAGCCGAATATGTGGCAGATGGTTCCTATTGTGCTCAAGTACTTTATATTCAACCAATGTTGAATGATTATGGTTTTACATTCTCATCTATGCCAATTTTCTGTGATAATACTAGTGCTATAAACTTGGCCCATATTCCTATTCTAAATAGTCATGCAAAGCATATTGAAATCCGACACCATTTCTTAAGGGTTCACATCTCTAAAAATCATAGATGTCTTCATCATGTTGATATTGAAGAATAATTAGCTGATATTTTTACCAAAC
The DNA here is from genome assembly GCA_963693085.1 of Alisma plantago-aquatica. Lineage (NCBI taxonomy): Eukaryota > Viridiplantae > Streptophyta > Magnoliopsida > Alismatales > Alismataceae > Alisma > Alisma plantago-aquatica. The sequence goes on along the minus strand of OY856414.1, from coordinate 224,219,575 downwards.
CACTTCCACTGGATCAATTTCAATAAATTAGAAAGAAGTTGCTCATTACTCCCCTAGAAGATGTTTTCCTTGATATATGTGCTCCAACCTCTTGATCAATCTTAATTCATGAAAATAAATTTTTTTCTAAGTTTCCATATTATATTATCATGACTACTAATTAAACAAGATCAAAAAAATCTTCCCAAAACCCACTCACAACAGTACAGTCGATCCATAAAATTTTCGATCAAGGCTAATCTCGGTCGATAAATTTCTTGATCGAGATTCACTCAGAGGGATCTTTTCTCGACCGACATCCAGTTGTCTTCTCTTGCAAATTTGGCCCAAAAAAATGTCTCGATCGACAAATAGTTTGACCAAGAGATACTCAGTTGATCCCCCCTATTCGACCGAGATCTAAGTGGTGGGACCTCCTCCTTGGGTTCTCCTCGTATAATTTAAAAAAAAAGGCGCAACGGCTATTTTTTTAAAATGTCGACTGACTGTTGAGAAATGAGTGTGTTGTTAGAGAGTTGTTGGGCTAGGGAGTTGATGAATTCATCAACCGAGGAAGTGCCTATTTTGGCTATAAATAGAGCCCGAACTGGGCCATTCTCATCAGTAATTCACTTTCTCTCTTCTCAAGTCCCTCTCTAGCATTCTTTAGAGCTATTTTTAAGCAACATACTTTTACTATCTTCCTTAGTTCTTCTTCCCCCTCCATTTGTGCAAAATGGCCTCATCTTCGGCACGCGGTGGGAAGAAACAAGTCGTGGCAAGGAAGGAAAGAACAGTCACTCCAGGTCTGAGCATCATCAACGACATCACCTTTAATGATGTTGTTGTTAGAGAATGCTACCTCAAGCTTAGCTCAAGGACTCCTCTTCCTCGACGATCGGTGGATGCCAATGACTTCATTACACTTCTTGATCTCCCTGAGCTCTTCAAGGTGAAAAGATTGACGGAGTTTCTTGAACCATCATTCCGTTCCTGGTCCACCCAAGCGGTTAATGAGTTTTATGCTAATCTTACTAGGGACTCCAATAACCCCTTCTCCTTCACTTCCATTGTTGATGGGTTAGGCTTCTACTTTTCTGAAAAAGATATCTTTAAAATAATAGATATAGATGAGGAGGAATATGGAGATTTCATAGACCTAACCACCGGAAATCCCTTATCCAAACTCTCCACCAATGATAATACCATTAGTTTAGGAGATGTCAAAAGGGGTATGTTTCATCCTTACACTTCATGCCATGAGAATAGGGGAATCTACTATGAAACATCTCTCACTCCTGAAGCTAGGGTGGTAAACCTCATTATTTACCATAACATCTACTCTAGAGCAAACAAAATGGAAATCCCAAAATTTAGAATGTATCTCATCTATGATATCTTAGAAAGTATTCCAGTAAACTTCATTCACATTATTCTTTCCAACATATTTGAATTTACTAGAAACCCTCCCTATGTTGACTTTGTATGTCAAATCATTCAATTTTTCCTTGACAAAAACCTAGAGGACATTAACTACAAGTAGGATAGGTGACCTCAAAATATCACTAGAAACACATTACACAAAATGGGCATTGATTTTGGACATAAGAGGCCTAGGACTGAAGGGGAGACATCTACCCAAGAAAATCCTCCACCTCCCACTCCTCCTAGTTACTCCATAGACAGCCTATCCAATAATGTTTCCTATCTCACTGGGGCCACCTATCATCTTGGGAGACAAATGCATTACACTCATTATGCCATGACCTACCTTAATCAAAGAATGCAAACTATATCTCCCGATGTTCCAGAGACTTACCCTTATTCACTCTACCTGAGCAATCTCTATCCTTATAATCCATCCATCAATTACACACAAGTTCCACCTCCACCCTCACATGATCTTTCCCACACTCAATATTCACTTATGCAACTCCAAGACATAGAGTCTCATTTCCATTTTGATCAGGCACCCACATTCTTGGAAGCATATTCTCTCAAAAAGATAGGTGTACTTGATTGGCAGACACTTGCCAAATACTATGGTACTACTCCATTTCTTGGGAAAGATCCTGAGGTATGTAATCTTGAGTTCTTTTTAGTGTTGTGGGACTATGTAGTGAGTTGGTTGTAAACCTTTTTGTACTAGTGAAGTTTGTCTTATGAATGTAATCGTGCTTGATCTCCTGGTCATGATAATAAAATTCTTATATTGTAGCTTGCATCGAACATTTTTACATAATTTGGTTTTTGAATTTGAGTATCATATTGATGGGGAGCATCCAATTAAGGGGGAATAATAATAAATAACTATTTTGTTATCTTTTTGAAATGACAAAGGGGGAGATATAATATAAATAAAAAATAATAATAATATAACTCTAATTAAATGAGTTTCATGCTCTCTTGGCTTCACATAAATTGATGCTATATTCCTTGTGAGATGGATACTATGTTCTATATCTCTTTAGGAATAATTAGCACACACTTCCTGAAAAATAAGAGAATGTTTTCATATAAGGTAAATCTCAGGTATGAAACTCATCCTATTTAAATTCTTTTAACTATATTTTAGAAATTTATGTCATCTTCAAAAAGGGGGAGATTGTTGGCTAAATTGGACATTATTAAACCCTTTATTTTGATGATGAAAAATATTTCATTCTTGTGGATCTAATGTGTTATTTGAGTGTTTCAGGGATCAACAAATAAGGTAGTTGATAGTTGAAGATCAACACAAATTGGGAGGTCAATATGCTTAAATTGCTTTCATTTTTCATGATTGTACTCAATGTAAAAGCGTGTACAAGTATATATTGTACAAGTACATAGATATCATGTAAATCAAGCATTAGGTCTTCTTCGTGCACTCACAACCCATACATAGTTTTTCTGCCAAAGTCAGAGTCACCATCACCCATTGCACACACCAAGTAGGTGATTTAACAAATTGAATTAGGGACATTCTCGGTCGACAAACTTCTCTTTCAAGACACCCTCAGTCGACAACATTCTTGACCGAGAATCACTTAGGTTAAATATATAAGCATGGATCAATAATTTATACATTTGTGAACTAAAATAGGCTTTCAGTCGACAATATCTTCGACCGAGCAAGCTTCGATCCAAAGTCCATGACCGTTAAACCAAGTAGTTAGTGGTTGGGGGTTCGAAATAGCTGTGGCATCAACTTTTCCCCCAAACCCCTCCTCCGTCAAAGAAAAGCTCGACTGAGACACTTCTCGATTGACAAGTTCCTTGAGCGAGATCGGTTCTGGATTGTCCTTTTCAGTTCAAAACAATTAGTCAATGCAATATAACTAGTGGACTCTTAATGGCTAGTTAAGAACTAAGAACACTCTAGAAACCCTCTAGAATGTTCCTAAGCACTTACAAGCCATACCTATAAATAGGATAGGCCTTAGGAAACCTAAAACAGACAACTACACTTGAGAATCAACTCTAGTGAGCAACAAACATAGTTTACCCTTACCATCTTGTTTCCTTGAACCCAAATTTCGTGTCCTATAGATATAGCCTCTTAGCCACCTTATAGCAACGTCCATCCTTAGTGGTTTGAGAGATCTAACACTTGATAGATGATCAAGGCATTGTAATCAATTGGTTTAGTATTTCCTTTCCTCCAATCTTGTTCCTTGTATTCTATTTTGTTCTCCTTAACTACTCCCATGTTTGGAGGTTGTTGAAAGGAGGTTACTTGGAGCTACTTCATGGTGGTGAAGGTTGCTTCTAAAGGTGGTAGCTATCTCTTCAAGGAAGGCTGCTTCAAGGGTGGCTGAAGTTAATTCAAGAAGGTTAAGGTTGTTCGACTTGGAGTTACTTGAGAAGGCTTCTTTAAGGAGGTTGAAGCTACTTCAGGTGAAGGCTACTTCAAGTGTGTCGATAGAAAATGATTATATTTATTGTAACATCCTCGAGAGGTAATAAAATTAATCACTTTCAAATTCTCGGTTGGAAACAATAAGGTAGTGGACTTACTACCTTTGATTTCAAAGGTAGGAACCACTCTACATCATTGTGTCTTCCTTGTTTACTCCTACTTCTTGTTCTAATTGTTTTAATTATTATTAAAATATCAAAAAGCTCTATTCATCCCCCTCTAGGTCTTTCACTCATTCATTGAGCGAGCAGGCTCACCCCTCTACTCACAATTTTTAGGGATAAATTATAGAATGAAGATTTCGATGCATTAGAGTAGATCTGCCATAAGAGTTAAATATGGGTAGTTAAGTGCAGTCGGTCCCTGTCACTCTAGGTCCTTGTGTAGAAGTGAGAGAGTTGTAAATGATGATGTTTATCCTTATTTCCTTAATAAGAGAGAATGTATATGATTACATGTCATATGTACACAGAACTGTGAGAAAGAGAATGAATGCTTAGATATGTATCTTTAATGTTTAGATCATATTAGAATAATCAAGGTTTAATTCCTTTGTAAAGTTTGTTTATGTGATTGAATGTGAGAAAACAAAGAGTTTGACATAATCGAAAATAAAGTTTGGAGTTAACTTTGTATTAAGTATAATCCTCAAACTTATCCCCTAATCTCATGATTAGTGGTAATCGTGGGATGTGGTGTAGTTTATGATCATGGTCTAGGGCCATATACGTATGAGTGTGAAAGAAGTAAGGTGGTATAGTTTTAGGTCATAGTCTAAGACTGTGGATATAGACATGAATGGACATATATTGTTACAACCTCAATTTTTCATGTGTTTTTATAATTGAAATGTAATAATTTTATGAATATGGACATGAATTGAGAAGGTAGTATGCTTTGCTTCAAAGAATATGTTTCTTTCCAAATCTCCCCTTTGATATGAATTTTGGATATAAAAGAGAGGAAAAGAAGAAAAGTCTAAACAATAGAGAAAAATAAAAGATAATAGATATTGAGTAATGTATTTATGAGAAATGTATGGAAGTCTCTAGAAAGTGGCATTGATGGCCACAATTGATTATATTTCATTTACAATAGCCTTTCTTGGTTGCTTAGTGGGTTTTACTGGCTATTGGGCCCGATAACAAGCAAAATAAAAAGGAAATTCAAAAGATAAATAAATAACTAAGAAAAGGAGAAAAGGGAAAAAGAGGTAGAAACCTATAGAAGGCAAGGAATATCTACCAAGAGGGGAATTCGTGACTTTAGGGTTCCTTGAGGTCCAAGGAGTCCAAAATATCAGGATAATGGTTTGAGGAAAGAGAAAATAACCATTAAATGAGTTTGATTAAAAAGTAACTTTCCTTTGAAGAAAAAGTCCTTTTCTTTTGGAATTTAGGACTCAAACTTGGCATGTGTGTAGATCAAGTCAAGAGAGAGAATCCCTCAAATTTTGGTTGAAAAACAATGCACGGTTTCTGAGTTATGCAATTTACAAATTATCCTAAAGTGTGGACGTTAATTACATAGTAATCATGTGTCACGATTAGATTAGGAATATAATCCCGATTTTTAAATTTTTAGATTAATGATGATCATTGGAGCACTGATCCAATGGATGGGGTTAAATCCTACTGGCGTGAGGAGTCTGGCAAAGAGCAGACTTGGTGAGATCCAAGTTTGGGTACTTTCTCACAAAGGAAAGCTCCTTTGATTGCGAGAAGGAGTTTGTTGCCTTTGAGAAATGTTTCCGGTGAGAACCAACCCTATTTGTTAGGGGTTTGGTCACTGATTGGGAGAATCCCCCATCCAGTAGGACACCACCTCTGACCCTATATAGGGGTAGGTTCATGAGGGCACCGACACACAAACTCACCATCCCAAAGTCTTCGGAGAGTGACGAGGAGTGATTTTGCAAGATCAATTTGAGAGTTTACCCTGATTCTGCCCAGTTTACCTTGCCAGAGTCTGGCAGCTCATTGGTGGTGCTAGCACGGCAGGAGAGAACAATTGAGTGTCTGGGCAAGTTCAGTTGGAGGCGACGAAGCTTCCCAGCACTTCGGCGCGCTCGCATGTGGATGAAGTCGTGAGGTCAACGGCGGAGTTGACTGTAGACTCGGCGCGAGGAAGAAGAAGATAGGCTAATCTTTTATGAAACTAACCCTCTATGCCCCTTTTGGTCCTTTTGCTTTATTTGACGCTGATGAGGCAGAGCCTCACTGGGGTCCGACTACTGACTTGGCACAAGTCGATTGGCTCAGCCTGACTGCCGACTCGACATAAGCCGAGTGGCTTGGCCCGGCCCCACTGGCTTGACTCAGCGAGTCGCCAGGTTGCGTGGCATGGCCTGATTGGCCAAAGCTATTTAATATTCAAAAATTCATTGTAATTGGTAGGAAGCTCTGACGAATAAAGTTAATATATGAAAGTTTGTTAGAAAAGTATGAGGAACACAATAACAATAGTTTGAGAACCTGATTTCGTTCCTAATGGCAAAAGTATGCTAAGTTAATGAAAAGTGCTTTAAAATTAGGTTAGAAACCCTAATTGAGATTAATGGTTGAATCTATGATGCTTAATTGGTTAAATTGAGTAATAGTAACCTATTGAATGATAATGGTAGACTTGAGCCTAATATGGATGGGTAATTGCATGTTTTAGGGTTTTAAACCAAGTTTGAATGGTAATGCATCTTGAAACCCTAATTTAGGGTAAAAGAAGAGAAGATCATATTTAATTCAATAAATATGGAAATACGTTGTTAAATGATGATCCTAAGCCTGTTAGAAGAGATATGATATGATCCTGAGGGTTTATGACTAATTTTGCTTACTTAGGGTTTGTAGTAATATAAGTGAAAGCAAAACCTTAATTACAAGTGAAACCCTAAAAAGGAGTAGAAACTCTAGGAAGCAAGTTAGGTTGGATAGATCTTGATGACATGAGTTATAAGAGGAAATTGTATGTTTATTTCAAGATCTTGTTGTGTGTGCTTGCTTGCCTATTTGGATTTCTTGCTTGATTGGAATATTTCTATCTCAAAACAACAGAATAGGTATGTGGTTATTTATGAGTACATGCTTTAGTTTCCTAGCATTTCTTGAGGCTTTATCGATTGAACTACATTTAAATTACTTGGATGTTTCATTACTCCAATCTTTAAAGTGACTATGTGTATAAAAAATTAAGTATAAGCGTGACTCACTCGAACCTACATACCCCTCTGGATGTAAGATAAGAGACCAAGCCCTGGAGGGAAGGTCAAGTGAGTCAAGCCCCAGAGGGAAGACCATGGGGCACCCAGAGAGGTGACCCCAGGTACCAAGCTCAGGATGGAGAAGGTATCCTTAAAGTCACTTTCAAGGACTTAACCCTAGAGAGAGTATCCCAGAGGTGGTAAAATTAGTTGAGGCATCATACTGAAAACGTAAATTTGCATTGTTAAAAACTATTTGTTGTGATTATGTTGTTAGAGATTATGTGCAATGTTTTGTTCGTCCCCACGTACTGGCATATTCATTTTTGTTGATCAACATTTTGTCTACCGGCATTTTAGGTATTATTTTGAAAAGGACAAATAGTAAATTGACATATTGTGAAGAATATGAATACACCGTGCAAGGAGGATTAGATAGATGGACTTTATCGGGTGATAGAAGTCTAAATCTGAAATTTCAAAAAGGTGTGCAAAGTTTTATTTTATTCCAACTTTCCAGTATAGTTTTAGTAGAATTTGATCATTAGTATTGATTAAATGTCGAACCACTAATCTGGAAATATTGAGATAACGTCTCTGACCTTATGGTCTCCCTTAATTGGGGGTTACTGGGAGGCAGGGTCTGTTACATATACGGTCACGTTTTAGGCCATAATATAGGACCATGGTGATGGTTGCATTCCACATTGGCAATTTACATCTTGGTTAAGTTTGAAGAATTGTCTGACTTGGTTGAGTTTTGAACCAGACTACTTTCAAACAAGATTGTTTACCCTTTTTGAGATCATTGGATTTTGGTAAATATCTTTTTATTATGTAAAGATTGTAAATCTAAAAAATATTACTAACCTTTAAAGGATTGTTTTATTTTTGAAAAGATTGTTAATATGAAAAAGATTGTTAACTTTGAAAGATTGTTTTATTCAAAGAGATTGCTAATATGAAAAATATAGCTAATCATTTAAATACTTTTTTATTTGAAAATATGTTTAATTTGAAAAAGATTGTGAATCTTCAAAATATGGCTTGATTTGAAAAGATAGTCTGATTCAAAATTATTGTCAATCAAAAAGAGATTGTTGTTCTTCAAAAAATTGTTTGATTTGAAAAGATTGGTAATATGAAAATGATTTTAACCTTCAAAAGATTGTTCAATTTGAAAAAAATGTTAATTCTCAAAATATTTTTAACCTTTGAACAACACACGACGGTGTTAGCAACAATTTAAAACATTTCAACAATAATCAAAACATATAGTTATAGAGGTCAAATGACACTCATATTTTATCCCATGAGTTTAGATTCATGTTAGAAAATTAGGGCCTTCATATAAGGGGTTGGACATTAAATTGTATATGGAAATATAGCCCTCATCAAGGGGATAACTCGGGTTCAAAGAATATGGTTACTGCTCCCAATGCACCTCATTACTACAATGGCCATCATAAATATGTGTGCGATAGGAGATGGGTGTTCTCAATTGCTTTGCACATCCAGCTTAATTATGTTCTAATACCTTCATTAACACCCCCACATCACATATGGGGATGCATCGTAAGTTTAGAACCCATTTCATGATGCATAGGTATGTGTTATAACCTCAGAATTCACTTGTATTTAAATAATTGAAATGCAATTATTCCATAAAAAGAGACTACTTCGGAAATTTGGGTTCTTTGAAAATTACCCTTGGAAGATGAATTTTGTGAACTTTGCTATTTTAATATTCTAATAATGGGTAAAAGGGAAAAAGGGAGACAAGAAAGATTCATAATTAGCAAAGATCAAAAGAAAATAGATGATAATTATATGTGCTTGAGAAAATAGTGTAGAATTCTCTAGATAGTGGAAAAGATGGAAACTATTAACTAAATTTGATGTGCACATGTTTCTAATAGAAAGAATAGTCAAAATAAAGAAATTAGAAAAGGAAGAAAGAGAAATAGATTAGTTTTGATGCCTTAAATGGATAAAATAGAAAGATCTTGCATATGAAGAAAAGACCCTTTTGTTTTTAACGCTTGGTCTCATATCATACCCAAAGTTAGATAAAATCATCAAAGACCTTCCCTAAAAATTTGAGATTAAAAGCATAAAAGTTGTGAGAGTTATGAATTAAATGGAATTTCCTAAAGTGAGAGGGATATGGAGATATATACGCTAAATATCAAAATTTTGGGATTTGGAAAACAACGGCATGGCCCCTTTAATTTTTTCCACATGAACTATGGACCATGCAATAAAGAATGGATGACATTCATGTCATCTCCTACCCCACACCAATTCAGGAAGGGAGTCTTGTACACACTTAGTAGATCCAACATCTTGTTTTCTCTCCCTTCTCTTGCTTTTTCTCTGATTCTTTCTCCTATGGTTTCAAGAGGATCAAGCAAAACTAACAAGACATTAAATGGAAAATACCTCTTCAGATTTGGAAGACGCCAAATCTCTCGGTTATCCAGAATCTAGGGTTGGCCTGTGTCACCACCCTGGTGCAGACTAAGGCCTTTATAAAGGGATAGGGAGAATTGCCTCAGCCAGGAGAGTCCAATGGCCAATTCAATTGATCCCACAGTCTTCAGGAACTCTCTGTTGAAACCCGTCATCCTTAGCCTTGATGTTCATCAGAGTAGACGACCTTGTTTCATCCACGAGCAGTGTCATGGACCAATCACCCTGCCCATGGGATCCTGAAGACTCCACGAAGATGATCTTGTCCACTGATGCTCACCTTTGGTTCTAAGAAGCCTCCGCGACAAGGTATAGACCTTCAGCACCTAAGATACATAACCTCTAGTCAGGTTCTAGCCCTTGAACTACCCTGACATCTGTTGTTTGGTGGAGAGGCTTTGTGGGAATCCTAAGAACCTACTAAGATTACTTGTTCTTCATGGAGTAAGGTAAACCCCAACTGCTTAATACCTCATTTCTAGTTTCAACAATCTTTGCCTTAGCCATCCATCTAGACGGTGATGTGGCTTGCTACAAGGCCATCATCTTTGCCAACCTCGGCCGAAGACAACCCAACCATGGTCTAAAGATTCCAGGGCCTAAGGGTGAAATTCAAACTAGTAGTTGACCTCCTGGAGGTTCTACCATGGCAGGTGGAGATTGCTTCTTCAGAGATGATGAATCCCTCAGATGGATTTACCTCTTTACCCTAGAGCCAGTGTTCCATTCATGTCAATGTGCATGGGTTGAAGAGTAATCCTACCCTAATCCTTACGAGTCAACCATGTTGAGTGACCACCTAGGTGACCTAATCTTATTGGGTTAACGCGATCCACATGTAAAATAGAATAATATGGATAATGTGACTAAACTCTAACTTGGGAAGCACTGATTAGCTAATGAATCTTTATTTTTCAATAATCATAACAAAATATTGGTAAATTAGATTGCAACATGTTATATATGAAATTTGATCATAAAAATGGGAGGAATGCAATAAAAATATGGTCAAGACCTAATTCTACCTCTAGTTCAAAAAGTATCCAAAGTTACCATCTTTAATATGGTTGATGGATTATAATCCTAATTTCTATGTTTTGATAATCTTAATCTGATCAATTGATCTTAATAATAAAATATTCTTCATTTTGGATAAAAAGAGCAACTTTAAAGTTATGTAAAGTTAGCAACCCATAATTTGATAAATTGGGGTTTCTTTGAGACTAAAAGTGCATTTAAGAATAAATTGGCCTTTGTGAACCCAAAGCACATGAAAAGTGGTCATAAGGGTTTGGGAAGCCAAACCCTACCGAAACCCTAAAGTTGACCTAGAAAACCCTCACTTGAGACCCAAGTCAATCTTCACGATGATTTGGATAAAATAATGATACATGGGTGTATTTCTTTAAATCTTAGGATAATTTGTCTGGTTGATTGCTTTATTTCTATTGCTTGGACATCAAGAACACTTGATCAAGGTATGTGCTTAATCCTATGACTAATCGATTTATTTTCCCATTTTTTTTCTAATGTTTAATCAGACTGCTTGAAATGAAATGCTTGGATGAACTTTTTTCCTGTAATCTATAAAGTGAATATGGATATCATAATAGTAAGCTTATAGCTTGCTCGAACCCCGCATACCAACTCTGGAGGTTTATATAGAAGGAAATGAAAAGTCCTGGTGATGATTAAAGACTAGGCCCCAGATTGGGAAGGTCATATTAGGTCAGACCTGGCCCTAGATTGAGAAGGTCATATTAGGTCAGACCAGGCCCCAGATTGGGAATGTCATATTAGGTCAAACCAGGCCTCATATTGGGAAGTTCATAAGGGGTATGAGGTTGGGTCCCATATCGGGAACACCAACATGGAACCTAGGCTCCAGATTGAGAAGGTGTCCATTCATCCACTATAAGGATAAGACCCTGGAAGTGTATCCCACATGTTGAGTGAAACGAGTTGAGAAGATATGAAGAAAATGATAAATTTTTCTTTTGTAACAATAATTGTTGTAGTTATGTTGTTATAAATAGATTTGAATATTTTGTTTCCCCCACATACTGGTATAACTTCTTATACTGACCAACTATTTTGTTTAATAGCATTTTAGGATAATCTGCTATTATTCTGCAAATATGATGAAAGATGGAGACTCAGCGATGAAGGTATCAAACAAAAAAAATTAATGTAATTCTTGGAGGATTTAGTTAGATGGTTGTACTTCATATGGTAAACTTTAGAAATCCATATTTTGTATCCATGTTGGAAAATTTATATCTCATGTTGTACAAACTTATTCCTATTTAGTGAAAACTTATTAATTATTTCTGGTTAATTGCTAAAATTGCGATCATGTATTAGTGATAATGGTCCACCTGAATAGGGAATAACAGGGGGGTCATTACAATATGTCAGATTGTAATGCACAAGTATAAACTTTCAATGTTTTCTAAAGAAATCCCATACTAGAAAAATATAAAATACAAACTATTGGTAGATATGCAAGTAGTCACACCATTATTCAAGAAAGATAAGATTTAGTTTCAAATCCATATGTTATGTTCAACCTTTCCAAAAAGATTTATATATTTAAAAAACAACATAAGGGAAGTGGTAGTGTCCTCAAATTTGGTGAATTTGACATAGATAAATATAAGGCTTAAATTAATAAATGTACTCATGAATTATAACTGATAGAATAATAAGGTTATACACTTTGTGGCATGGGTGCAACCAATGGCCCAAATGAGGCCCATGAAATTATTTGCTTTGTAAATAGGTCCTTGTAGCATAACTTTAAGAAATAAGAGTTTTCGTGCTCATATAAATAATAATAAACTTTTCTAAATATTTGATAAATGGAATGTTATATAATTGGCAAGTTTCGAAAAGAAAATAAGATATGTGGTGTTTTAGATAATTAATGGAGTATTATCTAACCATGAATGGAAACACAAGATTTGAGGCATCAAATAATGCTATATCATCTTGACTCTTTAAATACTTAAATATAATAAGGAAATGAAGATTATTATAGATTGGAGAAGAAAAAGACTTTCCATGAGGTGTGTGTAATTAATTTAAAGAAATTCTAATAGGGAAACATTCGACTATGAAGGTTGTCCCAATCAATCCTAAAAATTATATGTATGTTGAGAAAGGCACAAATGAGTTAGCCTTCAAGTTTCATATCAAAAGGTGGCTCGTAGTGGCATATAGAAAATCATGAAGGATGAGGGACCTACTTGTAATAAGTAAATGTTGCTTACTTAAATTAAAAAAAGAGAAAAGGACATCTAGAAGAATCCCTTTGATACTAAATCTTGAACAATCTGAGATTAAGTTACTAGAAGATTTTCTTCAAAATTTGGAGTCAATTGGAGGAGAGAGAAGAGAGTTTGAATTTTATAATATTCCATAAAGTGAATGATAATCAATAAATCAATATAAGTTGTCATATTTAATGTGACTGGGAATCTAGGGCCCAACCCTTTACCTGTCATGTGCCTTTATGGCTATTGGATTGTTGATCAACCGGATCATAGGTTGCTTCTACCTCCAAGCTAGATTACAAAGCAACTATAGTTCCTTGTGTCCCCTCCGACCACTCTCTCTCGCCACAAACCATAACCACCCACGAAACCTCTTCCAAGATCTTTGGGAGGTCCAGGCCAACCTATCGATCCCTTTGTTCCACCTGTCTATCCCTTTGTTCCACCATTTTCATGTGTGTCAGGGATTTACCCAAATCCTCTTGGAGTCGGCCTCCATTAAAATTGGTTGGAACCCCACCCTTGCTAGAATATGCTTATAAAAGGCTCAAAGACCATTTGTGAATCTAGGTAACACTCTTGCAATTGCAGTGCATTAGAAAGTGTCCCTCTTCCCATGCCTTATACCGTCATGGACCTCTATGTGACACTAGAAAACCCGACCCATCCTCCTCTATCATTTCCCTTTTCAGGCAAACTATATTCACCAATGAGTCCAACAGGTTGCGGAAGAGATCTCTCTACCTTCATCTGACGCTTGAGAGACTTGATGCATGGAGTCAAAATCCTAGTTGACTTTCCAAGGTGTGAGAAAGGGAGATCGTGATGTATAAGAAGGGAACTCGAGAAAATACTTCCCTACCCCCATGCACAATTCTAGCAGGTGAAGGATTATCCTATCCTTTCACTTGTTTTCCAACTCAATCCATGCATGCGTAGAATACCACTAAGGCGTGCAACCATTGGTTGGATCCAGCCATGTGGACACGTTGGTAAAAGCAAGTAATTTCCTATGTGCCATTTTATCATTGGTCCTTAGGATGTTTATCTTGATTTATTTCTAAAAGTCAAATGGTAGATCTAATGGTAATGAAATTATATATCAAAATCTTCACAAAAATTAGAGGAACTTGAATAAATTGGAATTAATCCCTAATTATGATCCCTGTTCCAAAAGTAGTGATAATATGTGTTAAGGTGGTAGTTAATACATAGAAACCCTAGATTTGGATATAATGAGTAGAAATAGTTAAAACCTTTCTTTTGTGTTATTATCTGATCTTGTTAAGTATAATGATAATTAGGATGATGATGACAATGTTGATATGATAATTAGGGTTTCTAAAGTGAATAGTCATTTTTTTAGAAACAAAATATCATAACATGTGTTAATCTTAATGAACATGATAAAATCTAGTTGGTAATTATGTAAATATATGGTAATCTGATGATTAGGGTTTCACCTAATGTTTAGTATGTGATGGAATTTGGGTGTGTACCCTTATACCTTATCAAAACCCGAGACAACCCTAAACCATAGTTTTGAACCCTATTAGGGTTCAATTTGAAAAACATGATGGCAACACTTTAGAATATAAATACATGCAAATTATATATTGATTTCTTGGATATATATTGGATTTCTTGAACATAGTTAAAGTATATACTGCATGATATCTGCACGGCTCTACATAAGGTATGTGGTTACAATTATGAATACTCGCATTATCGACTTCCGACTTTTTCTAAGGATTTATCGATGATTGATGATATAAATCATTGGATTTTTTTTACATTCTGCTCAATCATAATGCCACGATGAGTATCACATAAAGTTAAGTATTTTATTATGAACCCTGGGATGATATGCATCAAGGGGTGATGCACATCGACCCTCGAAGGGACAATGATTATGCTGAAGATATCATATCAAATATGAGTTAGAATAAGTAATGAAATTGCCATTTCTTTTTTGCAAGTAATTGATTGATCATATGTTATTATCTTGTTTGCACACATGCATTCATCCCACATACAGAGTATAGAAATATATTGATTCAGATTTTGTTTGACAACATTTTAGGTAAATGCAATATATGATAATATCAAGATATGATGATTTTTTGTAGGGAATACTGATAGAGGAGAAGATTATTATTGAAAGTGATTTAAATGGCCATTTGGGGAGTAGAAATGATGTATATGAGAGATTTCATGATGTCTTCGGATTTGGCAGTAAAAATAGATAAGGACAGAGGATATTAAATTTTGTAGTTGCATATGGCATGATTTTGCCAAACACCAATTTCAAGAAAAGATAATCTCATAAGATTACTTTCAAGAGTGGGCACAATTGTAGATAAATTGGTTACCTCCTTACGAGGTGGGAGGATCATAATATATACAAGGATTTTAAAGTGATTCCTTGTGAAGAACTCACGACCCATCATAGGTTGGTGGTTTTGGATATTAACATGAAGATCAATAAAGGAAATCATAATTGAAGCCAAGATAGCTGGATCAAGTGGTGGAATCTTAAAGGGAGAAAAGAAATTGACTTTTCTTCAAAAACTCATCAAGGTGGGAACTTGGCACTTGGACTCTGATGTTAAAACTATGTGGAATAACATGAGCTCCTACATAACAAAAATTTCCAAAGAGGTGTTCAGGGAGTCCAAAGGTTGTGGGCCTCCACAGAAAGATACTTGGTGGTGGAATGATGAAGTACATAAGGCTATTAAACTGAAAAGGGAGATCTATACAAGCTTGCCCAAATCTCGAGATGATGCAACATTCCAAAGATACAAGCAAGAAAAAAAGAAGCTAAAAAGGTTATTCATGAAGCAAGGTCTAGATTACAAAGAATAGGTTGGTTCGCAATTATCCCAACTTAATGGTAAGATTTTCACATACCTCTCTTATTGAATTATATTACTCACTTTCACCACTATATTTGAGTCCAAGATCCATGTTTCTTGTTTTTAACGTATAATCATGTATTACGGTACATCATGGACATTAATGCATAGAAAACACTAATTTTTGATTTTTTGAATGAAACTATGATTTAGACTCTAAAATCATCACCATTAATCTTATTAGGTTCTCCTCATTAAGCAAACATATAATTTTGTCAATTTTGGAGTTATGATGATTAAAGTGTATTTTTGGTGCATTTTATGTATTAAAAACATTTTAGAAAACACCTTTCGACAAAACTCAAAACCAAACCTCGAATGTATTTTTATAAGGAAGATCACATTTTGGATTCAAAAACATATTTGTGATAATTTTTGGACAAGGGAATTAAAAGATATGATTTTTCTAAAATGAACCAATCACAAAACACCACATCACCAAAATACTAGAGAGAGGTCGCGCTGAGTTGGCCCAATCATTGCTGGCCAACTCACCTTGGCCCATTGACAACTAGCCAACCCTCTTTTGCATGGAAAGAAGAACAATAGATCATGAAAATACAAAATTACCCTTAAATTGGAAAGCGAAACAAAGTGTAGTGAGAGGATGGGCAAAGTAGTAAAACTTGGCAAGCATATGTTCAGAGTGACGAAGCTCGAAGAACACCTCTAGAATCATGGTGAATATTCTATGATATCTCAATATCATATTACAAACTAGGGTCCTTAATGTGGAACAGAGGATGGCTACACATTCTTTTCATCAGCCCAAACATAGGACATCTGAATTTGTATCATGAGGTGGATGGAAGCCTATGAACCTCCTGCCATGGGAGCACAAAGGGAAAACTCAGAATCTTTGTACATCATAGTAAACTGAAAGCGTTGGATTCTCTAGGCCACCAAAATGATGCCATGATAAAGGTGAAGATGTGTCTATTTTACAAGCATGATAATGTAGTCGGAGTTTACAATTCAAGTTGAAACATAGCAGAAAGAAGTGAAAGGGGGGAGCACATTATACCCCAAATTGGGAGAGACCGCCTATCTTGGAAGCTTTAATAGATCCACTAGAAGTGTTCCAAAGGTTCAAATCTTTGAGTGAGCACCATAAGGCAGGCGGTGAACATGTTCTCTCTGGCAGCAGGAGGCAGAATATGGGGAAATTGGTTTGAGGCCACGATAGCACAAACCAGCACCAACTAATGACTACTAGAGGTTCAGCGAAGGTCTGGGACAAGTTTCCTAGAGGTTTGACAACTTGAGGGGCAAGGAGAAGGAAAAGAGGGCAGAAACAAAATATGAACAGAGCATAGGAAGGTCAGATCAACTAGGGTTATATAGGTGATGAAACTCTAGCAAACATGGGATTAAGAGGTGCATAATCTTCTTCTAAACTCAAAGGAAGAAAATTCGTGAAGGGTGGTCGAGAAATGACCAAGAAATCTGAGTTTTAAGGATCATAAACCAGTTGGCCTATTCCCTTATATGCGTGAGGTAGAAGACACACGATAGACATTGGATTTTTGATCAGACGGCTCTAGATGCATGTGAAAACAAACAAAGTGTGATATTTAATTTCATTTCCAAACCAATTCGAATAAAGTGATATTTGCATTACTTCTCTTTTTCTCTTTCTTCATTTGAGGGTGCAAACAAATTCCAAATTAAATAAAATTTGGAAGCTAGCCTATTTTGGACATGAGGAATTCAAATTTTGCATTAGTTTTTGCTTTTGAAGACTTTAAAATTTTTATTTAATTCATTTAAAGTAAAACACATCTTCTCTTTCTTAATGCATTAGAGACTACTAGAAAAACCAATTAATGTGAAACTTCACTCTCAAGCAAAGTAAACCATATGGAACATGAATTGGACATTTATTTAATACTTTTGGAATTATTTTTCTCATTATTTAATATTTTGGGCAATTACGTATTTTCTCTCTCCTAATCCACACATGTATATTAAAGTTTATCCAAATTACATCAAAACTCACCCAAAGGCTATTTTCAATGTGTAGATTATGAATCCAAGATTATTTTCCACTTTTGGAGTCATGAAATTTTTATTTTTATTTGGAAGAAAATTCACCATTTCCTTTCAAAATAAACGAGATATAGTTATTATTATTCTAAAATTATGAAACTTGGCCTTTGACACAAACCAAACTCATGGAAAATGAATCTCAAGTTATCTTTAACCAATTAGTCTTACTTTTATGAAGTTTATCCCATTATCCATTATTACCATTGTTTCTCATATTAAACAATTCAATATCACCTTAACATGTTTAAAGCATTATTATTCATCCCTTTTTCTCTTCCTTGCTCCATAAGCCTAAGGAATGTTCTAGAACGAATATATTTTATCAATATGTCAGATAAGTGATAAAATTTCTTACTAGACCCGTATTAAAGAATTCACTAAGATATTTGTGCATAAACCCATTTGTTGGCATAAATAGTGATGAAATGTGTACCAAACCACTATTACTTCCACAAATAAAACACCAATTCCAAAAAGGATAGAAATGAAAAGAAAATCTTGGAAAAATGCCAAAAAGAGAACATGTCTAAGTTTCGGTATTTTACAACACTTATAGTCCTAAAGATGAATACACATAAGACATGTATACCAAAGATGACTATTCAAAGAGAAAGTAAATTCCAACTATATTTAGAGTGGATATTAAATCCCAACATCAACAATTGGTCAACATTCAAGATCATATTCCAAACCAAAAAGATAAGAACATGGAAACATATTATTTTTTATAAAAGTATGGCTAATTTCTACAACAAGAAACATATTCAAGAACAACAAGTTTATCACCTAGTAATATTAGGCATATAAGAATCATTTAACTCATATACTACATGGATTGTAAACTTTTATTTATTCTCCCTAAAACTAATTCACTGGTAAGTCCCCAAGTAAAAGTCTCCACTCCAGATTCTCGTGTCAATAGCTCATCATCACCATTTTAGGGTTTAGTTGGTCACTCTAAGACATCAACAACAGTCGTTGGTCCATCACAAGGTTACCTAAATAGGCTCAAGTTCTCATCTCGACTGCATGACATAGGAACAAACATAAAACCATATCAGAATATTCCATACCATCATATTTCATTCATTTCACAGTTTTCATTTCTCCCGAGTCTCCTCATGGAAATAGACTTTCATAACAAAGTATTTAGGGTCATAATCAGACTAGATGACTCATCCCTAAATCCTGGTGGTCTAACCTTCAAGGTATAGATCCACACTCCTGATATCCTTCTCAAAGTACTTTGATTACTACAAGGGGATCTGTTTCATTCCCCAGTGTGGCACCCGGGGGAACTAATGATGTTCTAGGCACCTAACTAGATGTATCATCATTTCACTTGTTAATAGTCCCTTCTTACTTATCTTAAAGAAATTTCAAATCATCATTTATCATATGTTTATTTTCTCACACAACTAGAATGCAACGAATCCGATTAGGCTTATTAAGAAAGACAATGATTAAAACAAGAAGCACAACAATGTGCAAATTTGCAACACTTTAGATTCTTTCTATTTCAACATCATATTATAGAAATCATCATCAGTCAGCTTTCAGCCTAAGACATGATACCCTTATCCAACATTAACCCTCATCATGGTTTCTCAAATGCAATCAATGCATTTTAACTCAATGACAAAATATTTTTTTATCAATTTATTGCATATCAAAGTTCTCAGCAAATATTCACAGAGCCATTAGAACTAGTAACAAAACAAGCATATAGACATCTTATGTCATTCATCACACACATTTCATTATTTCATATTTAACTTATCATTATGATTTAGTTCACTCTTTTCCATTCCTTTCCTGCATTTATTTGACGCCCCGATCATAGTAAAATGAGATAACTCAAAATAAAGCACGGAACTAACACTAATAATCCTAACTACCAGAACACACGGTAAATTAAAACCAATCACATCACATCATCTCAAGCTGAAACATATCACATCAAAGTCCACAAAAATTACCACATGTATCAGACAACATGTCATAAAGATGTACACATCATTGTTCCATGGCCATCATGCCACAAACCTGTTACATATAATAACTTGTTCACATATACAAGCCATATATCCCATGGCCTACTACCAAAACCTCGCATCGATACACAAAGTCTAAAAAACACCCCAAGGACCTAAGAGTATAGGGATGAAAAATAGGAATCTACTACAAGACACTGGAAACATGTCCAACCTTTTAGAGCTACTGCTCCACTTGTTGTTAGGCCTCAACTGCACGATCTCTACGTCATCGTGCACGTCTACCTAAAAAATGCGGAAACCCACTGTGTGAGACCAATGTGCCAATGAGAGATATAACTGTCTGACAATGTCTATTATAAACATAAATATATTAAAATAGGTAGATAGAATTATGTTCAAGATGATTAGATTCTACTAAATGATATGTTTAAAGTAGTTACCATTGTTTAAGAAATTCAATCATCTACAACTGATTAGTAGAACATCTTATACTTCAAGAAGAAATATGAAGACATGTATAACTATTGATTTCTCTTACCACATTATAATTCAATAAATCAGTACAAGAGATAAGGCAATGGGTCATACAATATGAGTCATGTTTAACCCTATGCAAGTATACTACACGGCTGTATTATGTCTTTTATCATGCCCTGAGGAGATGAGGTATACCACTCATGCTCCAACTGATCAATCTAAAGTTGAAATCAGTTCCATATAAGATCTAGGAGGAGCCAGACTCCTATGATCTCCCACACCCTCAGTCAGTCTATGTCGTCGTAGTGACATATAAAGTCCAACTGCAAAACAACCTAGTCTACCTTGGTTTATAGACACATCACTAGTGAAAATTGAGTTATGACTGCAACTACACTCCTGCTGAGGTACAGATGCAACCATCCTCAAATTATATCATAGAAGTGTTCTAAATCACATCACTGATATACAAACTCGATCTTTCTCCTATCAGGGTATGACCGCAGCCAATCCAGTGAAATTCATATACTCAATAGTATATAACTCCAGGCTTCCACTAAGGGAGAACCCGTTTCACCATCCATCAAGTACTGATGCTAAAGATGGATCTATGGCACATGGAAACTACATGATTAGGCTTTTAGTTGATTAGTTAAGCCAATTGAGTGTCTTTTAGCATCAATCAAGTGACAACGTACAAACCATAAACAAACTCTACAAAGTTAATGGTAGGATATAACTCTAGAAGATATAAAACATATGAGTATACACTTGTCACATCATCAATTGATACCACTTCCACACAAGGCCACCAACATTATTACATCATTAGGGGACAACAATCCCTCATCTTATCAATATATGATATCATCTCACACTAGGCATTGAGCCTCTTCCAGGTCATGAGACCCAAATCACATCATCACTTATTTCATTCTGCCTCAATAGGCTCACAAAATCACCCTGAGACATATCATTCACTAGATAAGTTATTCATTCCACCTACAAGTTTAAGGTTACACTAGTGGGAGAGAGAAAACATAATTACAAGCTATTCATTCAAGCAAGATTGATAAGTACACCGTACTCTTAAGAATAAGGGTTAGGGTTTCTTATATAACTAATTAGGGTTCCCAATTCAATTTCCATCACAAAACCCTAGATATACCATCTCCCACTTTCTAGGATCATATTATGGTTTAGAATTTCTATCAAAAACCTATAAACATTATTATGTAAACAACAACATGTATCGACCATTAGGGTAGTTCATGTAACATTCAACACCCATGCATATGTAGCGACCACCATAGGTGACACCTTATAGCGACCACACTAGGTCAACACCTTGTTGCGACCAAAATACATAGGTAGTGACCTCCAAGACCAATGTACATGTTGTGACCAGACCAGACATGTGTAGCAACCAAACAAAACATCTGACACCTTATTGCGACCGCAACACCAGGTTAACACCTTATTGCGACCGCAACACACCACCAAAGGTAGCAACGAAACCATCCAAAATAAGGCATTGCGAACATCTGACTTAAGCATATGTTCCAACCAAACTAAGGTATCCATGAGCATAAACTATCACTAGAACACATGTTGCGACTGAAACACACACAAAGTATTGTGACCAACCAAAGAAAACATGTGGTGACCAACATAGGTACTCCTGTGTATCGACCAACTTGAAGACATAGCACCAAGGCAAGTGTAGCGACCTTAAGGGCAAGGTAATCCAAACAACACATAGGCATGTTAAAAACAAAGTAGATCGTTTATCAAAATACATGATGAACATCAAGAGAAATCATGTGTCAGTAAGAGGAAAACTCCTTACAAAGGTGGACATCAAACCCTAAAACCAACATCACCAAGGAACATATGGAAAACCATATCAAGAGAGAGAAAAACAATGTTGAACATATATTTTATAAGAACCAAAACCACCATCTAACATGAATGGCTGAAACATCATCAAAGTGATAAAACCAAACATCATGGTGCATGTAAGAATTTTCAAATCCTCCATCACTTACAAATTGATATACGAATTAGGGTTAGGAGGAAGAGTAATCCATGTACGAATACTACAAAATTATAAACCATAGATCACAATGACATCATCTAGCATCTTAATAACACACTTTATATGTAGAACAGTAACATGCAAGTAATTTAATGGTGCAATTATGGAATAGGGGAAAATTATATAACCCACCTTATGAAGAAGATCAAGCTCCAAGACCACGAGCTGCAAGAGAGAAGAGTAACTCTAACTTAGATAAACTCCACGACCACAAGGTCACCTCAAGAAGAAGAAACATACCAAGATCAAAGCATAGCTCAACGTGAAGAAAACTCAACCCTAGGCTGAACAAGGGTGAAGAAAGAGGAGAGATTCTTCTCACTTACGTACTGTAAAGAAGTGAAATCACCTCTCTACTAAAAATTTGAAGAATAGAACCTCCAGTCCAAACAAACCTAAAAGGTATGATGGAGTAGGTGTAAACTTTTCAAATCTTATTAATTATATTCTAAATAACCAAAGTATAACAATGGAATAAAAATCACGACTATTATCAACTTTCCAAAAGATTACAAAAGCACATCTTAATCTCCCACATAGGGTTGAAATGTATGACATGACATAAGGATCTAGTAGAGGGAAATCTAAACCATAAAAACTTTGTCTCAAAGCCTCAACTCCTTAAGCTAGGTCCATATCTTTATGCCATGTCCTTCCTGTCCTTCACCTTGGGTTGGAAGCATAACCCAACAAGAAGAGAAACAATTGAAGAAATAAACAAAGGCTGGTATGTGCATACTAAAAAAATAAAATTGAACAATTTATAGAATAAAGGACAAAAATTACAAAAAGATTCCCATAGAAAAGATAAGGACTACCCAAACGGGAATCAAGAGGAATGAATAGCCAACATTTGATAATAAAATAATACTTGCCATTAACAAAAAATAAGGTTGTGCCACATAAGCACATATAATGAAATTAGGGCACACAACCCATAATCATCATCAACCTACAATCATGTGAGATAAACATAGCCCTAGAACAATATAAAGACAAATTCAGCCAAGTCTCACAAACTTGAAACTTGATAGAGAATGATGTACTGCCAAACTCCCAAATATAAATAAAGTGGGTCAAACCTCATAAATTTGAAACCCGGTTATGGGGCCACCTTCATCCCAAAAATACAAGATCATACTACCCTGAGTAGGAAATACACATCTATCAAAAAACCAATGTAATTACACTACTCTAGTGATACTGAATCCCATAACATGTTGAATGTAGAGGCAAGTAGAAAGTATAGTCAGATTATACAAACAGTCAATACAAAAATGACCAACATATACATCCACCTCACAAGTGGGCAAAAGACATCACATGTCATCATATAGAGTTCCACCATGAACAAAACATAATAAAGATTCCAAGAGAATGTAAAAGAAGATAATATGATCACAAGATCAGTAACAAATAAAATATTTCACACGAAGCATAATTTCTAAAAGAACAAGATATGGTGTAGGCTAATGTCCATAGGACCAAGATAAAGAAGAAACATAGGCTAATTGCTCAAAGGAAAAATAAAAGATGAAAACATACCTTTCTCAAGAATCTAAATAGTCCAAAGTCAGTCCTAGATCCAAGTCTAGGTCTCCAAAGTAGCTATGATGCATATACGTAGAATTAGGGTTACGTTTACATTAATTATCCAAAACCCTAAAAATTTCCTTTTTAATATTAGTGAATTAGGTTTTCAAAACCATGCCATATTTTAGATTATCTTTTTCTGAGTTCAAAACATATTTTATTATATTTTTCTAACTTATAGATTATTAGTTATAAATTTTGCAAGTTATTCTCTACTTAGATTAATCCATTGAAAAACACCCTTTATAAAACATTAGATTTTGGCAACAAAACCAATACCATTAGAAAGATCGTATTTTTTATATTTTAGAATATATTTATTTTATTTTTCTGAGCATTAAATAATTAGGTATGAATTTTTGAAAATTGGCTAATCAGGAAAATCCAAGTCAACAACAAAACATAGTCAATGGTCGGTCCAATCTGAAGTGGACAACTCAGTCGGACCCACAAATAGCTAAGCAAGACTGCATATGCAGAAAAAAACTCCAAACCAAAGGTTAAATGATGGTTTTGCCCCTTTTTGAAAAACAAAACATAGCGAGAAGCAAGAGGGGCAGAAAGAGGGATTCAATAGAGGGGATTCATCCCTTCTGAGTAAATGGACAATGGCTCATGAAACTGCTCCAGGTCGAGTGGCCAGTAGTTGAAAAAGGCTCCAAAACATCTAGGAAAAATCCCAAAACTCTTTGCCAGATCACCATGAACACATGGAACCAACACTCAAGTCATGAACGGTCAAAACAACCAATCATGGCTAGCTCCTTAGCTGAGAAACAAAACACCAAGGACGAACTGGAAGATGTCGATATAGAAAAAAAAATCAAAATAGGAACACAGAGCTTAAGGGAGGCAAAACAAAGGCGTTGGAATAATTTTCATGTTCCGGAGATGACCAGATAACCCAATTAATGAAGTCGATTGACAATAAGAAGGCGTCTTGAGGATGGAGAGGCCAAGTTGACCTTACGACTCTATGAGGGGTGAAACATAGAGGTTATGGTGCAGAATGGTTACCTTGATCAAAATTGAGGAAGCACGGTCGAAATTGCTCTGAGGATCACAAGGTTACTGATGGAGAACTTGGAGTCCTCTTCAACAACAAAAGGAGTATACGATTCAATTGGGGACGTAGGAGAGAAAGTTGAAGACCGATGGTGGCTTTTAGGGAATCATGTGCGGATAGGAGATGGTGAAGACAGTTTTGAGAAAAATGGTGGAGAAGGCGAGTTTGGGGGTTTCTAATATATAGGGATTTAGGGCCCCATCTAGTGATCAATAGGTTCGAATTCACATGATGAATCCAACGGAGAAAAAATCGAATAAAATGGTTGAGAAACCAACGAGATGTGAGATAGGGAAAAATAGAGTAATTGTTCATATAGAACTCCTTCTCCTACCCAAGGTAGGAGACTACTTGCTAGATGTCAGATTGTCTATCAGATGTCCATGTTAAATCCAAAATCTTAGATGGCGCATGACAATAAATATAATACCAAATCAAATTTGACTAAAGTGTGAAATAAATTGTTTCCCTTTTTCTCTCTCTTCATTTAAGGGTGCAAATAGATTCCAAATTAAGTGAAATTTTGCACAAAGGCTGATTAAACCATGCAGATTTTGATTATGCAATTAGATTTTCCTTTTTAGAACTTTTGATTTATTAAATAAATTAAATACTATTTTCTATTTCCTCATGTATTAACTACTCCGGAAATCATTTCTCTAAACTCCAGAGCATGTCTTGCTAGTGCAGAGGCAAATTTCTGCTCATCTCCTAAAGCACGACACCAAGATAAACATGCAGGCCTTCTTTCCATGGATATGGGCACTCCTTCGGCTGTTGTTCATGTAGACACTGCGATGGACTCTAACAAAGGCTCCAAGGCCACCTGCAATATCCTGAGAGACGCTTCAGGCCACTGGATTTCAGCGAGCGCAACAAAGCACCAAGGCACTGATCTGATGGATGGGGAGCTGCGAGCTATACTCGAAGGAATCAGAGTCGCCAAACGTCAGAACCTCTCACAGTTCCTTGTAGTTACTGATTCAAGCAATGATGTTGATTGGGTCGGATGCAAAAAACAGCATCCTCTCAAATACAAGCTTCTTCTTCAAACTATCATGGACAACCTTCAAGCTTGTTTATCCCGACTCGTTTACAGGCACCAAGATCAGAATAAGCTTGCAGATCAGCTGGCCAAAAGGCACCTCTAGCAACCTGACTGGGAAGGCTGCTGGAACACATGCACAGATTTCCTTTCATCTACTTATCTCAAGGATTTAGATTCCTTCTGGAACTCTGTTACCTTTTCTAGTTAACTGCTGTTAGTCATTTCCTCAAAAAAAATGACATTAGGATTATCCAAATTTGAATAAACTTCACCCACAAGTCCGATTAAGCGTGTTGGACACGAATTGGCCCTTAATTTCACATGTTGAAGTTGTTGGTACCTTTATTTAATATTTTGAAGGTTCTACACACTATCTCTCTCCTGCATTCATCTTTTAATCAATCTTTCTCCAAATTGACTTAGAATTCACCAAAAGTCACATTTTAATGTGTAGATTATGAATCTAATATTATTTTCCACTTTTCGAGTCATGAAGTATTTTATTTCATATTTTGAAAGTAAATCACCTTTTTTCTAAATAAAATAGATGTTATTATTATTACCCTTAATTGGTTAAACTTATCATTCAAGTAAACTTGAACTCAAAGAAAATGAATCTGAAGTTATTCTTATGCAATTACTTCTTCTATAATTAATTTTAGCCCCTTATAATATTATTTCACCATTAACCAATTATTCATCCAATTTCGTTCCTTACTTTCATATTAGCACTAAAGGAATTATGTAAAATTATTTTGTACGAAATTATTATTAAATCTCCATTTATCTCATGTAATGTATTTTATGTGTCCATTAATAACCTAATTCTTAATGTGAGAACATTAGGTTATGTTAGGGTCTTCTATTCATGCATTAACATGTTAGGATTTCAATTAAGCTACTAGTGTGCATATCCTTATCCCTGTTTGGCTAAACCCAAAGAACTAAGTTGACTATCCTCCAAGGCATATGATCAGGGTCAAAACACTAGTTTTTTGTATGTATAGGTACCACCATGGTTAATCCATAGTCTTCGAACATAGTGAAGAGAAGATACTCAAAGAATAACCACCATGGTTGCACCATAGTTTCATGACCAAGAAAGGAAGAGGGAGAGGTAGGGTTATAAAGGAAAACATGATCAAAGGTGTAGAACCACTTACCAAGAAGGAAGATCACCAAGAATCACCCCAAGAGAGATGATCAAGCTTGCATGCAAAGATGATCGGCCACCAAAGCACCAAGATCAACACTCTCTAGCTCCACCATGCTCCAAGGTCAACCTAAGAAAGAAAGAGGAAGAAGAGAGAGAAAAAAGTATTTCTTGTATGTGGAGGGGAGAGCTTATATACACATGGGGTAGGAGAGTGGCAAAAGATATGAGGTGTCAAGACATAAGGGCACCAGTAGGACACTTGTCCCTCAAAAGATCAGCCATGCAACCACTCAAGAGATGCATGAAATGAAGGGTGATAAAACTAGGATGGTGTAGCAACCAGTTGGTTACCAAACTCAACATGGTCAAAGAACAACACATAGTAGCTGTCACAACACAACTCAAAGCCCATGCATCGGCCGCAACACACACACACAAGAAACCCTAGCGACCAAAACCAAAGATCAAAGAACCAAGGTGAAAGAAAACCCATAACAGCATTGTTTATTTTTCAAATCACTCTCAAAGCACAACGTCAAGGTCACCACACTGGTGGCTACACTCAAGAACACACATGGTCGATAACACCATCCATGCAACTCATGCATTGCAAAGCAAACCCTAAAATGATACACATGATGCCACCTCATCATACATGGTCTAAAAAGGTAACCCATTGCATCATTATCTCTCTCATGATATTGAGACACAAAGGGCACAACCTACATGTGACAAATTACAAGGTAAACCCTAATCATTGGTAAATTGCAACTTGGTCCAAAACAAGAATAACTAGCTCAAACTTCAACCAAATAGGACCAAACTGAAAACATAAACTTTACACATGTTACTAAGGCATCTCTAGATATTAGATTAAGGTTCAAGCATCTTATTAAGCAAAGCAAGCACACTTAAGCATTAATCTAGGTCAGGGGTCGTACAATTTAGATGGTTATATCATGTCATATGACTTTTAAATGCATTTTGGTAATTATAAATAATTCCTTCATTTATGACTACACTACCAATTTAGTAATTATAACAAAAATTACTTATTATTACTCCTTAATCTTTATTCATCTCTTTACTTATCTTTATATGACTTGCAAAAAAGTCTAACATTCATGTGGGGTTTATTCATATTCCATATATTATACTAGAACTACATGCATTAGGATTATATCATTTTAAGAAGACTTATCACCTTCAATTGAAGTAATAACGCCTACAATTGAGAATCTTTTCATATTTATAGGATTATATGTGAGTTTGACTTTATCTCTCATACTCATCTTAATATTGGATTTCTAGGGTTTAAAGAAATCATCTAGTTCAACACATCATATGAATCATATTTTTCACTAATATCACCAAGGTGTATAAAGGTTAAATGAGTCTACTTCAAACACATGGAAGTCCTAGTTTCCATTCCATAATAATTCAAACATTTATAAGCATACAATGATTCATTGACTGATTCGAGTCCATTCCTCCACATAAACCCCATACACGAATTTCCCCCATATCAAACCCTCATATATTGATCCTCATGTATGTAAAATATTCATATCAAGTAAGGATTCTGTTACGACCCCCACCTCCCGATAACCCCCAATTAAGGGAGACCGAGAGGTCGAAGCCTCACCCATAAATTCTGGATCAAAGGTTTGACAATTAACCAAGAATAATTATCAAATGTTAACATACTATACTGAAAAGCTGTAAGAAAATAAATTTTTGCATACCTTTTTGAAAACTTGGATCTCTAAACTTCTATCCACTTAAGGATCCTACTCTAACTAATCCTCCTTGTATTTAACTTCATGTATTTCACAATATGACAATTTATTGTTTGTCCTTTTGGCTTGTACCTAAAACACCGACAAACAAAACGTCGGTCAGCCGAAGCTGGTATGTGGGGGAAACAATAATCATGTAAATATGTAATCATTCAATTTATCATTTAACAACCAAGATTACATTTTAGATATAACTCCGCAATCCAAGAGCACCCTAACCTCTATGTTGTCCTCATTAAACCCCTCATGATCCACCTATAAGTGAATCAATTTCTAGGGTTGAGTCACATGGCACTACTCGTAAGTAGCCCACTCCTTAACTCATGGCAGGCTAATGAGTCTCATGGCACTACACATAGGTAGCCCAGTTTCTAACTCTCGATAACCTAGACCTTGCTCTAGGATTACCCCTTTTTCTTAGCCTTTTCAAAGCTATAGAGGTGGACCCGGATCTAGTCAATTATATACGCACATTTATAGTGATAATCATAGTCACTTTATAGTTGCATGAAATAAATAAACATCCAACAATTATTTTCAAGCAACCGATTAAAACTTCAAGAATCGCCGTGAAACTAGAGCGATTATTCATAAGCGTAACCACATACCTGATTTGATGGGTCATGCAGATTATTCAACATATACTTCATGTATATACCATCAAACCAATCAACAGATCCAAGCAAGTAATTCAATCATCACATAATTCCTGAAAAGAATATGTACTCTATTTATTACATACTTTGTCAAGAATCTACTTTATTGACTTGGATTCTCTTTCTAAGGTTTCTAATCTACATTAAGGTTTCATTAATATCCATTAGGGTTTCTTAGATCAATTTCTCAAACTTTATCCATTTTAGGTCAACAAACCCTAAAATACTCTTTTCCATTTATATGAACCTTAATTGCTCAACTATCCAGTTTAATAGTCTTTTATACCCAAATTGACTTAGGATCATCACATCCCTATTTATTCATGGATTTGAACCATTAAAACAATTAAAAGGCATATTCATCTAAATTTGTGTTTTCAAGCTCATTAGTGCATAATCATGCATGAAACCCTAATTAATCCAATTATAAAAAGATCAACCTTTTAGATCCTATTTTCACTTTTATTAACAACATGTTAATATCAACTTGAATTAACCAAAAAACATCATTAAGTCCATCTATCATCAAATCTAAGGGTTTTTCTTTAATTAAATCATTAAAGATGGTAACTTTATGTCCTTTTTCAAATTTCAAGCACATAAACTCTAAATTAGACTAATCATGTGCAAAGTTCTTCCTTTTTGAACATAATGTACTTTTTTACATTTAATAGGTTAACATCAACTCTAATGATCCATTAAACCCTATTAAACACTTTATTCATTTCAAAATAGGGTTTCTTAATCTTTAATTCATTAAAGATGATAATTTACACTATATTTCGAACTATGATTAGATTCAGGCTATAAAACTATTTTTAATGGGTTCCTTACATTTTTCTGATCAAAATACATATATAATTTGTACTTATCTGAGCTACAATTTTTTAGATACAATTTTAGCAAGAAATCACTTACCACAGCCAATCAGAGTGCGCCACGTCACTCATTCTCCATGCAACGTTGCCGTTTTGGAAATAGAATCGAATTACGATTATGCCCTTGACTAAGTTGTGCGCACCTTTAGCCCGTGGAGGGCAATTTTGTCCAAATGTGACTTCATCTTCTTCCTTGCGTCTTCCCCGCAGCTGTTGCTAGGTCAGGGCCGAACGCTGCCATCCTTCTCCTCCTCGGACTCCGTCGGCCATCAGGGATGGCCATCCCATTTCCAGCGACCTCCTCCGCGCCCGCCCATGTTGCGGCCGGAGTCCCATATGGTCGGGAGGTGTGTTGCTTGGGCCTGCAAGATGCAGCCTTACTGCAGCACTCCGACGGTCGTGCACAGATGCATGATCAACAAGATGTTTCTCTATCATCCTCAGGTCGTCAAAGGTACCACATGCCTTCATTAGGATGACACCATGGCCCTCGTGGCTGTAGGGTTAAAGCTATACCCTAAAGGTTAGGGTTTTGGTGAAGAAGGTGAATAAGAGATATTTTGTTGTATGGACTCCCTCTGGACTTGATCCCAGATCTTACCCCTTATATAGGGGAGGGTCAACGAAGCCATAGGTTGGCTTAACACGAGTCAAAGTGTCCCTTTCTAAATAGGAAATCATTTCCTTCAATGAGAAGTATATTCTCTCTCTCCATTTTCTTCCTTGATATTCCTGATCTCATGGATACTTAGAAAAAAGAAAATCCTTTCTCTTATTATCATTATTCTTGCCCTTTTAATCCATTGGCACGAAATTCTATTTTCTTTTAATAGAAAATACTTCATTTTTATCAATACCACCAAATTCATTAATAATGTATCATATTATCTTTTATTTTGAAAATTTGGTATTTTCTCTTTCTTTCCTCTTTATTGGGACTCCTTGGATCCCAAGACATTCCATTATTTCGAAATTCCCTTTTCAAGGATAATTATTATCCTTCTAGATGCATCTATATGCATTATTTTTCATTATCATGTTTATTTCTCATTAAATTATCTCTTATTGAGAATTTCTCTTTATTTCTCTTTTATTTTCCTCATTGGCATCCCATTAAATATTAGCAACCACATGGATACGAAATTTCACCAAGGAAACTCATTTATGCCTCTTTCCACTCATTTTCCACATTTTACCATTATTTTCAATTTCTTTCTTAATAAAGAAATACTTAAGTAATCTTTTCTTTTCTTATTGCACTCTTTATGCAACTTTGGACTCCTTGGAACCCAAGGAACCCAAGAGGCACGAAATCCTTCTTTGGATTTGCCTTCTAGAGGTGTCTACATATTTCTTTTCTCAAATATTCAATTATTCATTCACTAATTGAATTTTCTTTGTTATTTCCTTGTTATTGGGCCCAATAGCCAATAAAGCCCACAACACATACATCAAGGCTATTGTAAATGAAATCCATGTCTTCAAAACAAATTATATCATTATTTGTTCAATTATCTTTACTATGAGAAATTACATTTCTCACCAATTGAACCCAAAAATTGGGGTTGTAACATCCTTCCCCTCTTATAGGAATTTTGTCCTCAAAATTCTATCAAGCAAACAAACAATTCAGGATAAGACTTTTCTATGTCCATCATTGGCCACTATGTGGCTTTATCGTACTCATGGCGCTTCTACAGAACCTTTATCATCACATATTCTTTTCTCTGAGTTCCTTCATCCCGGCGTCTATAAACTGCACAGGTGACTCAGGCCATGTCAGCCTCCCTTGGGGCTCACTAGGTTCATTGCCCAGTCCCTAGTCGGGGTACCCCACATAGTGCTCTAAATTGGACACATGGAACTCATCACACATTACTTTATCCTGAGGGGTAAGGTCAAACTTAATCTTCTCCACCAAACCATGTCAAAAGAACCCATGCATCGGGGACTCAGCTCTCTTAGTTATAACTTAGAGGGGTCGGATTTTCATGTCACATATTCTCCCACAGTGAACTGCATGTCGGTCTACTTTGCATCTGCTCACGACTTTCGTCATCTCTAGGCTCCCTTCAGCCATTGCATGATCAAAGCGACTTCATCTACCCACACTGTGGTCCTTTTCTAACCATCACATGGTCCTTTCACCAACATCACCTTACTGAAGTGGTGACCGACACAACCTCCCGTACAGAGCTTCTTTAACTCCCGATACTGGTTATGGTGGTCATCATCACATCTTTCATATAAAAAGAACTTGTCTCTAGCCATCACCCTGAACGAGCACGTATGCTCTCATCCGACCCTTTAGTCTGGATCATATTAACAACTATTTAGGGGTGATAAACTGTACCATCGAGTTCTTCATGTACCTACTTCCACCTTATGAAAGTGAATATTTAAGTCATACTCATGAACTTTTGAACTTGCATCCTGGTATAGTTGAACCATCTCTCTCATATGTAGCTCAACCCGATCTGTCCCTTGAAAGTACTCTTTCTTTCTCATGTCATCTAGGTAAGGTGACCTACCATAACCCATATTGCATTTCGACCTTCCTTGGCCCAGGGGAGACCTATCACAACATCCATAGTGTTGAGCTCTCATTCCCTCTTAGGGACTCTTTTGTCCTCTATATCGATACACTGGGTTACTGGGGTTCGTCCTTTACCTCCTGGCTTGCATGGCCATATACCACATGCAACTTCATCTTAAGCATCCAAAGTGCTATTGCCATATACCACGGTGTATGGTGATCTTCAATCATGATTTTCTGTATGTCATGATTCCTCAAGATCGATTACTTAGAAACTCTAAACCACTCTAGTCCTGGTTTCATCACCTTCTCTTCCAAAAAAGTGCATCTGAGGTTCTACCATCATCCTTTCATTGCATCAAGGACTAGACTGGCCAACCAAACAACCCTTAACTTTTCAATATATCTTGTTACATCAGAGTGTTATCCAAACACCTCTCCCTTTCAAACTTAGGGTTAGCCAAACAACCTCTTCTAGCTTCTAGTCAAGCAAGTCATATGTATCTCAACCAGAGCATCCATTACCACTTCACATCCTTAGGTATTAGGTAAAGTTGATGACATACACCTTCATGCATTCCACTTATCATCTCATCTCGACTCTAAGTCTATATTCATCAAGTACACTCTCTGATCTCATCAACATGGTGATCAAACTCAACCTTGTAAGACTCACCTCTTGGTTTTTGAATTCGACCTGGTATAACTCATGGTTCATGCTAAAAACATTCTTATAAGATGACTACCCTATTTCTCTTTAGCGTTTGCAAACCATCCATGTATCATTCGCTTTACCAGAATATGTTATTTTCTCTGTCCTCATACCCCATAGTAACGTTCCAACTCACATCATCTTTTATCCTTGGTGTATGGCATGTGTACTGTCCTATCTCTCACCCCCATAACAAGAGGAAATAAGCATTTGGCTGTAGTCCAAATACAGAGTTCCTCCTGTTCCAAGAGTAGAGATGGTACATCCCACCTTGCCAGTACACCTTTAAATCTAAGTTGAAACGTGCTGTTTATACTTCTATATTACAATCATCTTGATATCCAAGTTACCTACATGGAAAACTGGTTTCGAACCTACTTGGGTCACCTCACAATCCTTGGTCATCTCTTCTAGATCTATAGGGTGCCGACACTTTTGGGTTCATCCCTCTTCCCTCATGCATCAAGAGAGTGCCCTATTCATCTGCCCTTTGGGTCCCATGAGTTCATGAAGGTGATCAATCTCCTAACCCATGGCCCTCAGACAATGATAGATGTTACCTCCCGACCCTATGGTCATGTGCAACTGGGGAATTAGGCAACTCCTACTTTCATCGGTCTTATCCCTACCTGACCCTAGGATAGACTTAGGATTCACCATTATAGTACATGTTCACTTAGAACCTTACCCAAGTCTTCATCATTTCTCTTTCTGCATTCATGGACTGGGTTTCATCCTTTCATAGGGATCATGGCATCCTACCTACCTTGGTCAAGCCCCATACCAGTTACCTCCATGGTAACACGTTCATATGCAATTAGAGATGGATATCTATGGGTCTACAGGTTCATTCTCATACCATGTACTTTTCACTTAGCTTCTCAAGATCCTATGAGACCTCTTTAGGTTGCCTTAAACCAACAAAACTGATATACACCCTACCAAAGGAGTCCCTCTCCCAGGATGGAAGGAAAACTATCTCTTGACAACAAGGTCACAAAAGCTCTTAGGTCCAGGATTTACATCCACATGAGCCTACTTAACCCTAGCAAGCTATTAAGGCACTGGCAGACCACCTACTGTACCATGCTAGGTCATACTTATCCTCTTTCCTCCATGCTGGATCAAGATCATACCTTTCTTTATCATCAACCTAGTTGTGAGGGGTTCATCAAACACACCTTAAACTTAAGGGGCTTCCCTTTTCCTCTGTATATGAGGAGTACCATGCTCACTTCTACAGGAACTCAACTTCTCATCATGAGCATTGGGTACACCACTTCCCCTCATAGGCCTAGGAACCCTAGGTTCACTTGTAGATGTCCAATTGCATGCTCTATCTCTTAACTACGAACCAAGCATGCAAAAGGCATGACATGCACTTCTTGTCATCCTTCAACTCGAGCAACACTTAGGGTTGGGTCCTTCTTAAGGACAACCAACAAGGTACAAGGCCTCATAACCTACTACTAAACCTTTCTAGGTCTAAGGAACTCTTCTTCCTACCTCAAAAGGTAAACACCTATACCGTAGGCACATAGGCACCAGATGCTTCATCTTCTATCTCTAGGGTTTGGTCCCTCTAAAGGGAACTAAGATATCATCAACTTTCAGGGATTGATCATGAAGCAACCACTATCATCCATTGTTCAGGGTTTTAGGCTTCCAACCTTCTTGCTGGGTTTCCTGCTCTCTCTAGAGCTAACCCTACATCCAACCTCACCTTTAGAGGTCCTCTCTTCATGAAAGATCAACCTCAAGAGCATGCCCTACATGGGTGAAGCCTTGGTTCGAACTTATGTTTCCTCAACATCATCCATAACCCTTTATGCTCCATCATAATTCCTTATCTAGGGTTTCATCCTGCTGTCAGCACTATGACGTGCCCTAGGTGCTAGCTATACCCTACTTTCACAAGCCCATAGTGTTTCTAAGGTCCATCACTAACATCATCATCTAAGGAGCTATCCTTTACCCTAACATGCATGACCCTTCCCAGGGTTGGGTTGCTAAAGGTGCTAGGTCACCCATGGGCCATATGGCATCCCAAAGGCATATCCTTTCAAACACATGGTCCAACTCATCTCTCTCTAACCTTCACTTAGGGTTAGGGTTAGCATCATCCTCAGAGGATGTGCCAGGTCTCTACTTGGAATGGATATCTCTATCTCCAAGACTAACTTATCCTCCTGACAAGAAGGTCTAGCCTCAGGTCTCTTTTGAGGACATGACAACTTATGTCATACGACCTAAGCATGTATCTATTATTTAGTTTACACTTACTCTATTAATCTTATGTCCATGTCATCTTAATTACATGCTTTTCATTAATTTTATGGAGGATTCCTTAGACCTTATTAATCTTACCCATACCTCAAGAGGGTGAGGAGAAGAGGGAAAACCCTGATCCTTACGGTCCTTAACAGAATTTGTGATGAGAAGGGATGAATAAGATAAGAAAGTCCTAAAGGTATCTTATTTCGATTCATACCCTAAGACTTTGGCCAGACAGTCACACAGATCCGGGAGTCCTCGTATTCTGACTAGCGGTGCGGAGGAAAATATTGCCAGCCCCCGGTCGTGATCCTTTTCTAGACACCTCCGTCTTTTGGATAATCCTCTAATAATTCCCTTGGGTTCTATGGAGTTTGTAAAATTTAATAATTATTAATGGTTAACTAAGGAACCTATGTTCTAATACCAAATGTTACGAACCCCATCTCTCGATAACCCCCAATTAAGGGAGACCGAGAGGTCGAAGCCTCACCCATAACTTCCGGATCAAAGGTTCGGCAATTAACCAAGAATAATTATCAAATTTTAACATACTATACTGAAAAGCTGTAAGAAAATAAATTTTTGCATACCTTTTTGAAAACTTGGATCTCTAAACTTCTATCCACTTAAGGATCCTACTCTAACTAATCCTCCTTGTATTTAACTTCATGTATTTCACAATATGACGATTTACTGTTTGTCCTTTTGGCTTGTACCTAAAACGCCGACAAACAAAACGTCGGTCAGCCGAAGTTGGTATGTGGGGGAAACAATAATCATGTAAATATGTAATCATTCAATTTATCATTTAACAACCAAGATTACATTTTAGATATAACTCCGCGATCCAAGAGTACCCTATCCTCTATGTTGTCCTCATCAAACCCCTCATGATCCACCTATAAGTGAACCAATTTCTAGGGTTGAGTCACATGGCATTACTCGTAAGTAGCCCACTCTTTAACTCATGGCAGGCTAATGAGTCTCATGGCACTACACGTAGGTAGCCCAATTTCTAACTCTCGGTAACCTAGACCTTGCTCTAGGATTACCCCTTTTTCTTAGCCTTTTCAAAGCTATATAGGTGGACCCAGATCTAGTCAATTATATATGCACATTTATAGTGATAATCATAGTCACTCTATAGTTTCATGAAATAAATAAACATCCAACAGTTA
This sequence comes from Alisma plantago-aquatica, assembly GCA_963693085.1. Taxonomy (NCBI): domain Eukaryota; kingdom Viridiplantae; phylum Streptophyta; class Magnoliopsida; order Alismatales; family Alismataceae; genus Alisma; species Alisma plantago-aquatica. The sequence goes on along the minus strand of OY856414.1, from coordinate 224,182,314 downwards.
TTTTCAAGAAACCGATTAAAACTTCGGGAATCGCCGTGAAACTACAGAGATTATTCATAAGCATAACCACATACCTGATTTGATGGGTCATGTAGATTATTCAACATATACTTCATGTATATACCATCAAACCAATCAATAGATCCAAGCAAGTAATTAAATCATCACATATTTCCTGAAAAGAATATGTACTCTATTTATTACATACTTTATCAAGAATCTACTTTATTGACTTGGGTTCTCTTTCTAAGGTTTCTAATCTGCATTAAGGTTTCATTAATATCCATTAGGGTTTCTTAGATCAATTTCTCAAACTTTATCCATTTTAGGTCAACAAACCCTAAAATACTCTTTTCCATTTATATGAACCTTAATTGCTCAACTATCCAGTTTAATAGTCTTTTATACCCAAATTGACTTAGGATCATCACATCCCTATTTATTCATGGATTTGAACCATTAAAACAATTAAAAGACATATTCATCTAAATTAGGGTTTTCAAGCTCATTAGTGCATAATCATGCACGAAAACCTAAATTAAACCAATTATAAATAGATCATCCTTTTAGATCATATTTTCACTTTTATTAACAACAGGTTAATATCAACTTTAATTAACAAAAACAAATTTAGTCCATCTATCATCAAATCTAAGGTTTTATCTTTAATTAAATCATTAAAGATGATAACTTTATGTCCTTTTTCAAATTTCAAGCACAGAAACTCTAAATTAGACTAATCATGTGCAAAGTTCTTCCTTTTTGAACATAATGCACTTTTTTACATTTAACAGGTTAACATCAACTCTAATGATCCATTAAACCCTATTAAACACTTTATTCATTTCAAAATAGGGTTTCTTAATCTTTAATTCATTAAAGATGATAATTTACACTATATTTCGAACTATGATCAGATTTAGGCAATAAAACTATTTTTAATGGGTTCCTTGCATTTTTCTGATCAAAATACATATATAATTTGTACTTATCCGAGCTACGGTTTATTAGATACAATTTTAGTAAGAAATTACTTACCACGGCCAATCAGAGCGTGCCACGTCGCTCATTCTTCATGCAACGTTGCCGTTTTGGAAATAGAATCGAATTACGATTATGCCCTTGACTAAGTTGTGCGCGCCTTTAGCCCGCGGAGGGCAATTTTGTCCAACTGCGACTTCATCTTCTTCCTTGCGTCTTCCCCGCCGCTGCTGCTGGGTCAGGGCTGAACGCTGCCATCCTTCTCCTCCTCGGACTCCGTCAGACATCAGGGATGGCCCTCCCATCTCCGGCGACCTCCTCCGTGTCCGCCCATGCTGCGGTTGGAGTCCCAGATGGTCGGGAGGTGCGGTGCTTGGACCTACAAGATGCAGCCTTGCTACAGCCCTCCGAAGGTCGTGCACAGATGCAGGAGCAACGAGATGTTGCCCAATCATCCTCAGGTCGTCAAAGGTACCGCATGTCTTCGTTAGGACGACACCATGGCCCTCGTGGCTGCAGGGTTAAAGCTATACCCTAAAGGTTAGGGTTTCGGTGAAGAAGGTCAAGAAGAGATATTTTGTTGTATGGACTCCCTCTGGACTCGATCCCAGATCTTACCCCTTATATAGGGGAGGGTCAACGAAGCCATATGTTGGCTTAACATGAGTCAAAGTGTCCCTTTCTAAATAGGCAATCAATTCCTTCAATGAGAAGTATATTCTCTCTCTCCTTTTTCTTCCTTGATATTCCTTATCTCATGGATACTTAGAAAAACGAAAATCCTTTCTCTTATTATCATTATTCTTGCCCTTTTAATCCATTGGCATGAAATTCTATTTTCTTTTAATAGAAAATACTTCATTTTTATCAATATCACCAACTTCATTAATAATGTATCATATTATCTTTTATCTTGCAAATTTGGTATTTTCTCTTTCTTTCCTCTTTATTGGGACTCCTTGGATCCCAAGACATTCCATTATTTCGAAATTCCCTTTTCAAGGATAATTATTATCCTTCTAGATGCAACTATATGCATTATTTTTCATTATCATGTTTATTTCTCATTAAATTATCTCTTTTTGAGAATTTCTCTTTATTTCTCTTTTATTTTCCTCATTGGCATCCCTTTAAATATTAGCAACCACATGGATACGAAATTTCACCAATGAAACTCATTTATGCCTCTTTCCACTCATTTTCCACATTTTACCATTATTTTCAATTTCTTTCTTAATAAAGAAATACTTAATTAATATTTTTTTTCTTATTGCACTCTTTATGCAACATTGGACTCCTTGGAACCCAAGGACCCCATGAGGCTCGAAATCCCTCTTTGGGTTTTCCTTCTAGAGGTTTCTACATATTTCTTTTCTCAAATATTCAATTATTCATTCACTAATTGAATTTTCTTTGTTATTTCCTTGTTATTGGGCCCAATAGCCAATAAAGCCCACAACGCATACATCAAGGCTATTGTAAATGAAATCCATGTCTTCAAAACAAATTATGTCATTATTTGTTCAATTATCTTTACTATGAGAAATTACATTTCTCACCAATTGAACCCAAAAATTGGGGTTGTAACATCCTTCCCCTCTTATAGAAATGTTTTCCTCAAAATTCTATCAAGCAAACAAACAATTCAGGATAAGACTTTTCGATGTCCATCATTGCCCCTATGTGGCTTTACCGTACTCATGGCACTTCTACAAAACTTTTATCATCACATATTCTTTTCTCTGAGTTCCTTCATCCAGGCGTCGATAAACTACACAGGTGACTCAGGCCATGTCAGCCTCCCTTGGGGCTCACTAGGTTCATTGCTCAGTCCCTGGTCAGGGTACCCCACATAGTGCTCTAAATTGGACACATGGAACTCATCACACATTACTTTATCCTGAGGGGTAATGTCAAACTTAATCTTCTCCACCAAACCATGTCAAAAGAACCCATGCATCGGGGACTCAACTCTCTTAGTTATAACTTAGAGGGGTCGGATTTTCATGTCACATATTCTTCCACAGTGAACTGCATGTCGGTCTACTTTGCATCTGCTCACGACTTTCGTCGTCTCTACGCTCCCTTCAGCCATTGCATGATCAAAGCGACTTCATCTACCCACACTGTGGTCCTTTTCTAACCATCACATGGTCCTATTCACTGCCTGCCTTATGGTGCTCACTCGAAGATTTGAACCTTTAGAATACTTCTTGTGGATCTTTTGTAGCTTCCAAGATATGTGGTCCTCCCAATTCAGGATAAAACACACTTTCCCCTCTTTCACTTCTTTTTGCTATGTTTCAACCTAAATTGTAAACTCTGACTATAGTATCATTCTTTGCAAAATAGACACATCATTAGATTCATCATGGCATCATTTTGGTGGCCTAGAGCATCCAATGCTTTCAGTTTACTTTGATGCACAAACATTTTGAGTTTCCCCTCTGTGCTCCCATGTAGAAGGTCCATAGGCTTCCATTCACCTCATGATACGAATTTTGATGTCCTATGTTCAAGCTGACTAGATGAATGTGTATCCATCCTTAGTTCCTCATAGGGGATACCAATTCATAATGGATATATCATAGTAGATTCACTGTGATTCTGGAGGTATTCTTCAAGCTTTGTCATTCTGAACATACGCTTGACATGTTTTGCTACTTTGCCCATCCTTTCACTTCTCTTTGTTTAACTTTTCAGTTTAAGGGTTATTTTGTCTTTTCACGATCTATTGTTCTTCTTTCCATGCTGAAGTAGGTTTCCTAGTTGTCAGTGGGCCAAGGAAAGTTGTCCAGAATTGATTGGGTCAACTCAGCGTGGCCGCTCTCTCTCCCTCTCACCAGTATTTTGGTGACGTGGCATTTTGTGATTGGTTCATTTAGAAAAATCATCTTTTAATTTGCTTGTCCAAAAATTAAAAAAATATATATTTTGGAATTAGAAAAATGTGATCTTAATAACAAAAATACATTTGAAGTTTGGATTTGAGTTTTGTCCAAAGGTGCTTTCTAAAAATGATTTTAATACATAAAAATCACCAAAAATACACTTTAATAATCATAACTCCAAAATTGACAAAATTATATATTTTTTTAATTAGGAGAACCTAATAAGTTCAATGGTGATGAGTTCAGAGTCTAAATCAAAGTTTCATTTGAAAATTCCAAAATTAGGGTTTTCTATACATTAATGTGCATGATGTACCCTAATACATGATTATACATTGAAAATAGGAAAAGTTGATCTTGGATGCAATTAATGTGGTGAAAGTGAGTAACAGAATTCAATAATATAGTTATGTGCAAATCTTACCCTTAATTTGGGATAATTGTGAACCAACCCTATTCTCCATAATGAGGCTTGAAATGAACCCTATTTCCTTTATTATTGTTTCTCTTGTTCTAATTGCCTCAAAATCATATTCGATATATTATTTATTGGGTCTTAGAAACCCACTGCCATGTTGCAATTATATGATGATTTATCTTGCCACTTTACTATTTCTTGAACATGATGGTTTATTTGACTATTTTGCTATAGTAGTGGTACTTATGTACAACCACCCATAGTGAGGGCATGTGTTATTTCACCCTGGGGAATGTGCTTACTCTCCCCTTGGGGAATGTGTTATTTCTCCCCAATATAAAATATTTTATAGTTGAATAGGAATGTCATTATCCTGCCTAATTTGTAGGTTGGGGTTTGGTAGGTGCCTCAAACCTGCTTAGTTAATTCAGTCTAATATTAATCATTCATGCAAATTCATTATTATTTGTTAGTTTTAGCAAGAATCTTTTGTTATATGCCTCATTCTCTTGGCCTTCTCATCTTATGCTGAATCTATAACCTTATGTTTCATTGTTTTTCTTATCTTTGATTCTTGTTCATATTTTTGACACATACCTTATTTCTCTCTCTTGCTGGGTTACTTCCCAACCACCCAGGTAAAGCACAAGGTGTTGAACAAGATCAAGAAGAACATAGCTTTTGGCTTGGACCTAGCTCTTGGAGATGTTACTTAGATACAAGACTTGATGTAGTTTATACTTCCCTCAATCTTAGATACTTTTGATGTATCTTACATGTAAACCCTTAATGGGAGATATTATGGAATGTTGTAATCTTTTATGAAATTTGAATACAGTCATTACTTTTTGTCGCAACACATCCCACTATCACACAGACAACGAGGTGTTACGCGAAAACGTGCGGAAATCACCATAACCACAGATTACCAAAACATGGGTTAATTAAAACCGATTGCGGAAAATGGATAAACTGAGAAACTATTACATTCTAGTCCACATCCTGCAAGAAAACAAGTTATATAAACATATACAAGCCTTGAAACTTGTCCACAGTTTAAAGCAACAACTGTCTTGTCGTCGCATGAGTTCATCACCTGTTTATACATACATAAAGGCGCACATCCGGCCAACAGTAGAATATACAAAACATCTACAACCGTACATCATGAAACAACGTCAAAACATCACAAAGGACCTGAGAGTACAGGGATGACTCTAAGACTCTACTACAAAACATCCAAAATAGCAGCATATCCATCGCTTGCCTTCTACTATTCTTCTTGCTGCTCGGCCGCAACTCTGCGACCACCACCACGTCTAGCTTGACCACCTAAAAGGGGTGTAAACCAACGGAGTGAGACAATTGAACATTGTCCCAGCGAGAAACATAACTCCCCGCCGAAAACTACAAAACTTCAGATATATGTAAAGCAGCTAACTAATAAAAGGTATGACAATAGCAGTTATAAGATAGAGCTATTCATACTTATCCTACATATATTCACCTATTTGTTTCAGGGACATGATTAACAAGATAAGATATATAAGTTCTACTACATATGAGGAACATAAAACCAACCGCAAGATATGATGAGAGACACAAACAAGGCCTCAACCAATGTTTCGTGTTTGTCTTAAGCAGTAGTACTATTCGGCTGAATTACATATTATTATGCCCCGAGGAAGTGAGCCGTACCGCTCAGATCCAACATTCGGTTGCGAAACCCAAGCCAGTGCCATACAAGGTCAATAGGAGAGCCGAACTCCATGACCTCTCTGCCTCATGGTCAGTGCATAAGTACAAAACAAGCAAGAACACAGTCTCATGCTGAAGTGGTCTTAGCCACATGGTCAGGCTATCCTCTACCTATCCCACCTCGGTACAGGTCACGTCGCTAGTGAAACTGAGCCACGGGCCTGTTCATCGTGCTCTGAGCCATGAACGCATTCATGCTCCTCATATCACATATCCTGAGCCATGGGCCTATTCACCATGCTCTTCATCACAATTGGGCTATGGGCCTGAATCCGCACCCTGGAGTCTACAACCGAAGTTGCACTCTTACCTCCTCACTTTAGGCTAGGAGAAACCTCGCATATTCAACAATATGTGCTCCGGGTTAACCCGCAGGAGAACCCGTTTTACCATTACCAATTCCTGAAGATGATGGATCTATGGCCAGGGCAAGCTGTATAACATGCAAATATAACATAAGTAAACAACATAAAACTCAACAGTTACTTTTACTATAATTCACATCATGCTGATCCAACACAAGGATCCATCATCACATGTTATCACTTGGCCTCTTGCCAATCATCCAGATTCATCTCAAGGATCATCACATACCATGGGATCTCAATCCCTCAACACATAGTGCCACTGGCTCTCCAAGCTTACGTCATCATCATGGAACAATCACATCATACATGTTACCTCATCAACAAGAGTAATTATTAAAGTGATGTCACTCATCACATATTTCTCATAGCCTATTCTTGGATAATCATCACCTGCATCGTTAGTGTACACAATAATCATAGGCTCAACAGAAAGACTATGCTTACCAGTATAGGGTGACATTTAAGATTCTATGCTTATCAATCATACATCAATTGATGATCATGTGCATAAGGCACATCATCAAGCAACTACCATTATCTCGACTTATAATCATATGTATTAGGTACATTACTAAGCAACCGTCACTACATACTTATCATTTCCCTTAGCATTATATAGATAATCATGATGATCACTTCATGCATATAGTCATGTTAGATATAAAGGACAAACGTTACCATTACCATTAAGTGAGCAAGGGGTCGCTAGCGTTGAGCAAGAACATATTCAACCAATCTGCTTTTCAAGATACATAAAACCCTTACTACAAGTACTAGGAACCCTCACGAGAGGTCGTGTCATGCAACCTACCCTCACCTAAAGCTCATCACCTAACAGCCAACACACAATGCTGCGTTGCCACTAAGGCAACCAGCGTGCAACAGCGCAACGTTGCGTTACAAGAGGGGTATCGCGCGTCAGGGAGGGGATGTCGGACACTCAACACTATCGGGCAACGCCCGTCACCTAATGATGTTATCGGCCGACAGAGGTCAGTGTGATGCTCATCACAGACCGCTCAGCAACGCCCGTCACAGGGCATCTATTGGCCAAGATCAAGCCCCAAGGGTATCGTTCAAGGTAGGTAGTTCATCTCTGTATCATGCAACCTACTGGACCAAGCCCTAATGGCCGTCACATGATAAGATAGAAGTTGTAACGCCCATCACAGATCCATAGATATCACCCGTCACAACAGGCCTATCATCCAAGAGGTTAAGTCAAGAGGGATGTCGGGCAGCACCTCTCCCCACTCATAACGACCAAGAAACTACTCACAAGGTCATTTTCTTCCTCAAGCACAAAGGCAACCGAAACCCTAAGGGTCAAGAAGATGGCTCACCTCAATCGACTAAGAAAGAGGGGTCTTGCACATCAACCATCACCAAACGGGTCAACACAAGGAACCCTAAAAAGAGTCACCACCATAACAAGCTCACCCTTCTAGTCCATGGTGAGAGGATAGTTTTTCTCAAACAACTAGGACACAAGCTCACCTCAATCGTCTAGGAAAGAGGGGTGGTGCTCATGATATTAGAAGCTCAAGCTCACTCCTCTAGACCAAGGAGAGAAAGGAGTATTGCTCGCCAAGAAACCCTAATCCACAAGGATCGCTCAACAAGGAAACTAAGCAAGGTACTAAGATACTAACATATAAACGAGATGATAGAGGAAGATAATGTAGTTAGGGTTAGAAGTTATGTAACCCGCCTCAAGCCAGCTCCAAACTCCTAGCTCCAAGTACCACCAAGCAAGGAAGAAGGAGACACCAAGGATATCATCCACCACTTGCTCCTTCAAGGGGGGTATCGGCCACCACTTGCTCCTTCAAGGGGGTATCAGCCACCACTTGCAAAGAAGAAGAGTGTGTCGTGCACACCAAGGTGGAGGGGGAACAAAGGACCAAAGGAACTCCTAGCTAAGGAAAGGAACCGCCTATATAGAAGGAAAGGGAGGAGAAAACAAGGTTGGTCCCAGCAAGGTGTCGCCTGCCTAGGGACACTTGTCCTAGTGCACGAGCCACCACTCTAGCAAGCTCCATACACGTGTCCAAGATATGCACCAAGTGTCCACTAGACAAGGTTAAGGCTAGGTCAAAGAACATGGGCGACACAACAACCAGCACCTATGGGCGACACACCTCATCCCCATGGGAAACACACATGCCTTGGCCGATACACTCTCCATCTTGGGTGATACACCACTAGGGCGACACAAACCCTATGTGTCACAGGCTCAGGCCGACACAGATTGCCCCTGCCCGATATAGGGCACAAAGAAGCAAAGGCAACACTAAACAAGGCCCAAACAAGCTCAACCAAGCCCAAAAGAACTCAAACAATGAGCCCAAGCCTTCCTCTCTACCCTATAGGAAGAAAAGAGAGAGAGGAATACCTCACAAGGTGACAAACTTGCCCACAAACCCTAGACTTGGGTTATTTGCATGTAGCACCTCCAACTCTCAACAAAGCACGACTAAACCCTAATCGCCATCAAAGGTGATTAGCAAGCACCAAAGCACCAAGGTTAAGCAAAGAAAATAGGGTAAACCCTAAACAAAGGTCAGGGTCCTCACAAGCTAACCCCCTTAAGGGATTTCGTCCCCGAAATCCGAAAAGAAAAGCGAGGGGTACTTCCTCCTCATCTCTTCCTCAAGCTCCCACGTGGCTTCCTCAACCCTACGATGATGCCAAAGAACCTTCACAAGAACCAAGTCCTTCCTCTTCAGCTTCTTAACTCTTCTGTCAAGGATCGCCATAGGACCTTCCTCGTACGTCACATCTTTATCAAGCTCAACCTCAACTGGACGTATCACTGTTCCTGAATCTGGATGACTTTTCTTCATCATACTGACATGGAACACTGGATGTAACCTTTGCAACTCTGGAGGCAATTCTATCTCATAGGCTACCTTACCAACGCGTGCTATGACTGGGTAAGGACCCATATACCTGGATGCTAACTTACCCTTCCAACCAAACCTTAGCACACCTTTCCATGGAGAAACTTTAAGATAAACTTTGTCTCCTACTTGGAACTCCAAAGGTCGTCGACAATTGTCTGCATAAGACTTATGCCTGTCCTGTGCCACTTTCAACTGTTGTTGTATCACTTTGATCTTTTTTGTCGTCTGCTGTACTAGCTCAGGTCCCAACAACTGATACTCACCAGACTCATACCAACACAAGGGAGATTTTCACTTCCTCCCATACAGAGCCTCATAAGGAGCCATATTAATTCTCCATTGATAACTGTTGTTGTAGGCAAACTCTATCAAACTAAGATGTACATCCCAGCTGCCTAGGAATTGCAAAACACAAGCTCGGAGAAGATCCTCCAAAATCATAATAGTCCTCTCAGACTGTCCATCTGTTTGCGGATATAAGGCGGTACTGAACCTCAACTGTGTTCCCAACGCTTTGTGCAACTGTTCCCAGAAATGACTCATAAACTGAGGACCTCTGTCAGAAACTATCGTCGATGGCACATCGTGCAAACGTACTATCTCATCCACATATACTCGAGCGAGTTTTTCTACTGTATACTGTAACACCCCTGACCTGGGTTATACTTTAACCCTAGGTGTTTTGATTAAGAAATATGATTAAATTCTTAATCTTATCTTGTGAAAGGTAATTAGGGTTCAAGAGGAACTTATATTGCAATTCTAGTCCTTTTTGAACATTGTTGAAATCAATGTTTTGCCTGTTTTGGACTAAAGTGCAAATTACCCAAGTTGAGGGGTTTAAGTGAAAATTGTGCATGATAATATGTTCCTCATGTGTTGAATCATCATGAGAGTAAAGATGATGCTGAGGTATGGCTTATGGAAGCCCGAATACCAAGAAAGATCTGATAAAACAATGTATGTGCATGAAAACCTAGTTTTGGTGTAATGTACAATTTACCCAAAACCTAGGGTTCAATATGCAAATTACCACTTCAATAAGGTCCTTAATGTTCCTTGGCATCATGTAGAGCAAATAAAATGAGAGGGGTGCCTCATTTGAATTAAGTTGGAGGAGAGAGAATCTTGATATTAAAATAATCAAGATTTAATTATAAGTGAAACCCTAATTCAAATTAGGGCAAAAATGAATGTATTAATTAAAGGGCCTTCAACCAAAATGTTATTGGTTGATTTTGAATAAGGATGGACGTTCTTTTTCCAAGATAAGGAACGAAAATATCCTAAGAAGGTGAAATTCCACTCACCATTATTATAAGGAAAAGAAAACCCACTCACATATGAATATTAATATAATAAGCATTAAGGTGCTTAATTGGATTTTCTTTAAATGATGGATAATGAAGAGGAATAAGAGGCAATGAATATAGCCTCGTCCTTAAGGATTTTGAGGGGAATTTTAGGGGGAAGAGGCGGCCATATTTTTGGAATTTAATGCATTTTAATAATGCATTTTCTCTCTCATCAATTTTCTTATAAAAGTACCTTTACCAAGCCAAAACAAAGGTTATTTCGGATTCTTTTCTTTACCCTTGCTTGGAAAACGACTAAGGAGCTGTGGAGGAGCAGGAGGACGACCCCAACCTGTTGGTAAGGTCCTTGACCTTCGTTCTCCTTGATTCCATGGTGGAAATCAAAAATAAATCATTGATTTCTTCTTATTTGGATCTCCTCTTCAACCCTAGCCAACTTTTTCATCCAAAAGCTTGAGGACGAGCTTAGGGGGAGTTGCTAGAGCTTCATCCACCATTAATGGCGTGATCTGGAAGCTTTGGAGCTCAATTGGAGGCGGGTTTCATAACTCAAACCCTTAATCATTGCTATTGCATCAATCAATTATGCTTTGTTGATTGTTTTCTTCAATTTGATACATACTTGTTTCCTTGCTGCAATTTCCATCAAGAACGGTTGTTGTTCTAGGTTGTTCGAAGGAAGGGGATGATGAAATCATCCTAGATGCTTATCCAAAGAAAAGTACCAAGCCAAATGGTCTTGATATCTATTCCAAATCGTTTTAAATTGATTGGCTATGCGGTTTCAGCAAACCGTTTTAGGGAAAAAGGTTTCAAGACCGTTTGATATGGTTGAACAAGCATTGACCGTTTGGGAATCTTGTTCCTAATTATGTAGGCTAATGACCCTCCAAGTTTTAGGGGTTAACTCCAAAGGAATCGTGAGTTGAATGCCAAGCAATTAGATAAATCGAATTGAATTAAATGCTGATTTTCAACCTGATCAACTTGACCTGTTTGGGAAAACGGTTTCAAGACCGTTTGAGTGTGTTGACCAAGCATTGACCGTTGGGGATTCCTGTTTATAATGATGTTGGTTAATGACCCTCCAAATTTGAGGGATTAAATCCCAAGGAATCGTGAGTTGAAGCCTAATCAATTAGGGAAACCTAATTGAATTAAGTGCTGATTTTCAATCTGATTTAATTGACCTTTTTGAGTAAACGGTCTCAAGACCGTTTGAATGCATTGACCAAGGGTTGAATGTTTGGGATTACTTTCCTAATGATGTGGTCTAATGACTCACAAAATTTGAGGGATTAACTCCCAAGTAATCGTGAGTTTAAGGCTATTCAATTAATCAAACCCTAATTGTTTATGGAAGCAATAACTCAGTATACTATGTCAAACATAGTTGTTTGTATTTGATCAGATGGTTGATGTAACCAAATCAAGTGAAGAGAATGATAGAAATGAATTCATACATGAGTATGATTCATATGGTGATTTAGGGTAGGATCCTTAGTAAAGAGATCAAGAAACCCTAATTGAGAAGGTTAACGAACCCTAACCCTGATTTAGGGAAATTCTGAGTAAAACCCTAATCTAGGGTAATAGTGTAACCCTAATTAAGGGTAATAGTGTAACCCTAATTAAGGGTAATGACTTGGGTAACTCTAATTTAAGGTAATGAAATACCAAACCCTAATTGGAGGAATAATGAATCCCTAATTTATGGGTAATTGAATGAAACCCTAATTGGGATGATTAGTGAAACCCTAATTGAGGGTGATTCCCTGAGAAACTCTAATTGAGGATGATTCCATGTGAAACCCTAATTGAGGGCGATGTCATATGAAACCTTAAACCTAACACAGAGTAAAGCTATGTAAAACCCTAAATTTGGGCTATAGTGCATGGAATTCTAATCATGGGCAATATGATGATAAATCATAACCCTAATGTCTGGGTAATGATATGAGTAAACCTTAATGATGAAATAATGAGTAATACCCTATAATGATGAAATATCTCAAGTGGTTGACTATAGGCAACCTTATAACAAGCAATGCCTTAATTTGATATGAGTCCATATCATTGAAGATAGTTGGAAAATCCTTGTGTGTGATCTATGCACATCATGGTAAAGGTGATAGGTTGGTGGATGAAAGTATTAAGATGTGAAATTCCTTATTATAAGATAAGTTAATAAACTCATGTAAGATAGAAGTGATGAGGGAAGTGATACATTGAGACATGATAAGATATCACATTTAGCATTTCAGGGTTGATATACCTTGATGCATCTCAAATCCAATATTTTTAGATAAGATACACAAGGAGAGTGTTATGTAAATTGTCACAATGAAATGTAATGAGTTTAACATACTTGATAAGTAAGCTAAAATGAGTATGATGTAATCATACCATGATAATGATGAGAGATAAACTCATACCTTGTGTTGATGATCATTTAATGATAAATGATAAGAATATTAAATACTTGGAATGTCGATGGATGCTCCTAGATGTATGGAACAATATATTAGGGTTGGATTGATAAAATGAACATGAAACCCTAATTGATGTGAATAGTAAACCCTAACCCTGTGGAGGAAATAGTGGTGTTACTATTATATTACATGAGTTAATATGTTATTGTTTCCTAGTGAGAGGTGACAAGATGTTTAATGGCCTTGTGAGCCATATGGTTAGATGTTACTTAGTAAGAAGTAACAAGATGTTTCATGGGCATGATTGAGTCTTGAATGAGGTGTATTCCTCTTATGTTGATAAGGGTTGATACCCTGTAATATTGTGAAAAGGATTTATATCTTGTGATAGCATGATGACTGGTGTAGTCTCATGAATGGCAAGTGAATATTACCATGTGATGATGAGATGAGAAATTATGTTTCATATGTTTTATATCTTTTCAGGTTTTGATATTTATATGCTTGCTAGAAGTGAATTAGGGTTTGTATGTCCACTTGTTTGATGCAGCCTTAAATCACCCAATTGGCATAACTAATCAAGTGCAACTCTAATCATGTAGTGTCCTGTGCCATAGATCCATCTGAGTGTCAGAACTTGCCAGATGGTGAAAGGAGTATTCCTAAGGGAAACTCGGAGCGCATACTGATGAGTATGCGGGGTGCTTGTCATCCTGAATTCAAGTGTTTAGGGAGGATGACTCTGGTCATACCTAGCCCTTAGTTTGAGAACGGTTGCGTTCGTGTCTCGGTGATTATATATGTGATGATATTAGAGGACAACTGTGGTTGTACCTCAGATGGTAGGGTATGCGTACCCACCTCTTTCACTAGTGTCGTGACCTGTACCAAGGACGGACTAGGCTGTTAGCAGCTTGACCTTTTGTGTCACTGTGGCAGACCCGTACTGACCGGGGGCGGAGAAGATCTTAGGAGTCCGGCTCTTCCTAGATCTTGTATGGCACTGATTTCGACTTAGCAGTGGTCAGTTGGATTTTGAGTGGTATCCTCAATTTCCTCAGGACATAATAAAAGATGTAATACAGCCGTATAGCATATCTATTTAGGGTTATACATGACGCTTCACATTGAATGATAACCCATGTTTGTTCTCTTTACATAAAGATGATGCTTAGTGCAACTAAGAGATAGTAATTATACTTATGTTGTGGATATGCATAAGACTGTAATTGTGTACATACAATGGTCATACTTATGTTGATATCTTACTACTACTGTTGATTATAATCATGATGCTAGATATCTCATGTTGATAGTTATGTTTCGCATGCTATCCATGCCTCTATAATTAGAAATACCTGACAGAGGCTTAATGCCTGTAATTAGGTTTGGTTAAAGTCCAATGCCTGGATGTGTAATCAGGATTGGTATAGTCCAATGCCTGAAACATTTATACCTGATTGATATAGTTTAATGCTTGAATAAGACATGATGATTTATATAATCACATGTCTGGCATAAGTGAATACTTGTTTAGCAGATTGGCTAAGGCCAACAAATAGAAATAAGAATGAATCATGGGTGACACGTCAGAATAATGAATGACATGAGCAAAGCTTGAGATGTTGAAAATGTATGGTAGATAAATGTTATACATGTTCTTTCTATTTCTTATAAAGAGAATAGATGAATTACTGTTCAATCATAGATAGGTGTAATACTTTAAAAGATGAGAATGATCTAAACTGCTTATCCTCTGCTCAGTTTTATATTAATTAAACTACAATAATGATGTTTCTGGTGGAGAGTTATATCTCTCGCTGGGGCAATTTTCAATTGTCTCACCCCCGTGGGAACCAACATTTTTAGGTGGACGAGTGTGAAAGAGACTGAGAATATCTTTCGGATGAAGAACATCAGCAGCTACAAGGACAACAGTGACAAATCAGGTTGAGTGTGCTGTCTATCGTGTTTGGTAGATAGAAGTCCTATGTGTCGTCTTTGTACTCTCAGGTCCTCGGAGTTAGTACTTAGTGCTTTTAATGTATCATTTTGAGATCTTGGCTTGATGCCTCGAGGTTATTATGTTGTATGTGTTTAGCTTTTAACAAGGAAGTTGATGTTGTAACCCTCGAGAAGAGATGGTATAAGATATATACTTATGAACCATGATGTAAATGTAATACATTGGTTATTGTTGAAAGAGTTTTCTTATGATTGGGTCTCTTTGAAAAAGGTTTAAAATTTTTAGTGATTTTCTGTAATCTGCTGCTTAGTGAACGCTTCCGCATTAGTTAATTATGTTTTTGTTAGTTGGATGCTACAATTAAGTGGTATCAGAGCTCTAGGTTCGCTGAGTCTACGGAGACATAGGACTAAGGTAGTAGAGTCTGTTCTGGTATCATCCAGTGTATCTGATAATGTCTTCTGCTCATATAAGAGAAGAAGAACTTAAAGATGACTGGGTCACATGAGGAGATTGCTACTGAGTGCAGCAATATTGCACCAAGAAGAGGTGCATGGGAGCAGGCAAGACAGAGACAATTGCCTAAGAGTCTCCTAGTTGATCCATTTATGATAAAAAAATCTTTCTTTAAGTATTACTGTTGGGTAGATTAGAGCAACAGTAATGCATATAGTGGACTGGATACTAGCTTTACGATCTAGGTTATCAGTCCTTAATACAGAAGTTTGAGCTTTAAAAGAGTTCCTAAATGACTTAGTCATGTTGGAACAAGGGAAAGTCATGTGTGTATAATGATATGAAAAGTGAGGAATATGATAGTATACAAAGTGCATACCACTTTATCTCAGTATTTATATACCCTGGCCAGGTATACAACTATTGATGATAAAGTGAGTATGGAAACTCTTAGATTGTAATCTCTCTGATTGCCCTGATCAAGCAGTCATTCTGATATAATCTAATGAGTATCATGAAATCAGAAATATGGAATGAATAAATGTGTGATATGCTAAGTATAAGAAACAGAAGTCTGAGATAATCTCAAATGAGCATGTTGTATGAGGAACTAAAAGTGTACTCCTCATAAGATAAGAGTAAGAATAAGGGAGATGAACCCTGTTCAACAATGTTGCAAGCATAATATAGATCTTTTCCATAATGAGGAAATGGGAATTGTGATGAGATCATGAGATGATCATAAACATGCTAGATAATAATAAAGAAAGGGATAATGACATGCAATCATCCTTACAAATTTCAATGCTAAAGGCAAGGAACCTAGGATGAGATAAAAAGTAAATGGTTCATGAATAATTGAAAATACATAAATTAATAAGAGGAATATGAATCCTTTTTTTCTTTCCTTTCAGGGACATGGCAATCAAGTGGGTCTTAGGACACTTGATGTGCATAAGATAAATGTGTTCATGTGATGGATACTTAGAAAAGTACCAGTTATCTTGGACTTTGGTCCCAAGATGAGGACATGAAACAATTAACGTTCTAAGATGAAAGGAAGAGATATATATGATGTGTTTCCAACACATGTGATAGATACCAAGGTGAAAGATTCTGGTATCTGAGAGTTATTAGATGGGTTAGGTTGGCTACCTAGAGTGGTCAACTGTGAAATTAGTCTGATTATAATAATATGAACATCATATGTTAGGCGTTTATGCTCTGCATAAACATGATATTAATAAAGAATGTATGATGCTTCTCTGAATAAGAAAAGTGTTATTTGACACAAAGTTGACTCTATAGTCAATGATGAGGGACAGTGGGGCATGTGCCTTGTGTGTTGATTCTATGTGAATCTTATATGGAAACACTTGGTGATGATCAAAGTTTTATGGTGTCTCCATAATAACGAGATGTTATGTGAAGACTAGATAGTATTATAAATGAAATATATCTATCCTCCTTTATCTGGATTTCGAGGACGAAATCCTTGTTAGGGGTTTATAATTTGTAACACCCCTGACCTGGGTTATACTTTAACCCTAGGTGTTTTGATTAAGAAAGATGATTAAATGCTTAATCTTAACTTGTGAAAGGTAATTAGGGTTCAAGAGGAACTTATATTGCAATTCTAGTCCTTTTTGAACATTGTTGAAATCAATGTTTTGCCTGTTTTGGACTAAAGTGCAAATTACCCAAGTTGAGGGGTTTAAGTGCAAATTGTGCATGATAATATGTTCCTCATGTGTTGAATCATCATGAGAGTAAAGATGATGCTGAGGTATGGCTTATGGAAGCCTGAATACCAAGAAAGATCTGATAAAACAATGTATGTGCATGAAAACCTAGTTTTGGTGTAATGTGCAATTTACCCAAAACCTAGTGTTCAATATGCAAATTACCAATTCAATAAGGTCCTTAATGTTCCTTGGCATCATGTAGAGCAAATAAAATGAGAGGGGTGCCTCATTTGAATTAAGTTGGAGGAGAGAGAATCTTGATATTAAAATAATCAAGATTTAATCATAAGTGAAACCCTAATTCAAATTAGGGCAAAAATGAATGTATTAATTAAAGGGCCTTCAACCAAAATGTTATTGGTTTATTTTGAATAAGAATGTACGTTCTTTTTCCAAGATAAGGAACGAAAATATCCTAAGAAGGTGAAATTCCACTCACCATTATTATAAGGAAAAGAAAACCCACTCACATATGGATATTAATATAATAAGCATTAAGGTGCTTAATTTGATTTTCTTTAAATGATGGAAAATGAAGAGGAATAAGAGGCAATGAATATAGCCTCGTCCTTAAGGATTTTGAGGGGAATTTGAGGGGGAAGAGGCGGCCATATTTTTGAAATTTAATGCATTTTAATAATGCATTTTCTCTCTCATCAATTTTCTTATAAAAGTACCTTTACCAAGCCAAAACAAAGGCTATTTCGGATTCTTTTCTTTACCCTTGCTTGGAAAACGACTAAGGAGCTGTGGAGGAGCAGGAGGACGACCCCAACCTGTTGGTAAGGTCCTTGACCTTCGTTCTCCTTGATTCCATGGTGGAAATCAAAAATAAATCATTGATTTCTTCTTATTTGGATCTCCTCTTCAACCCTAGCCAACTTTTTCATCCAAAAGCTTGAGGAAGAGCTTAGGGGTAGTTGCTAGAGCTTCATCCACCATTACTGGCGTGATCTTGAAGCTTTGGAGCTCAATTGGAGGTGGGTTTTATAACTCAAACCCTTAATCATTGCTATTGCATCAATCAATTATGCTTTGTTGATTGTTTTCTTCAATTTGATACATACTTGTTTCCTTGCTGCGATTTCCATCAAGAACGGTTGCTGTTCTTGGTTGTTCGAAGGAAGGGGATGATTACATCATCCTAGATGTTTATCCAAAGAAAAGTACCAAGCCAAATGGTCTTGATATCTATTCCAAATCGTTTTAAATTGATTGGCTATGCGGTTTCAGCAAACCGTTTTAGGGAAAACGGTTTCAAGACCGTTTGATATGGTTGAACAAGTGTTGAACGTTTGGGAATCTTGTTCCTAATTATGTAGGATAATGACCCTCCAAAGTTTAGGGGTTAACTCCAAAGGAATCGTGAGTTGAAGGCCAATCAATTAGATAACTCGAATTGAATTAAATGCTGATTTTCAACCTGATCAACTTGACCTATTTGGGAAAACGGTTTCAAGACCGTTTGAGTGTGTTGACCAAGCATTGACCGTTTAGGATTCCTGTTTATAATTATGTTGGTTAATGACCCTCCAAATTTGAGGGATTAACTCTCAAGGAATCGTGAGTTGAAGCCTAATAAATTAGGGAAACCTAATTGAATTAAGTGCTGATTTTCAATCTGATTTAATTGACCTTTTTGAGTAAACGGTCTCAAGACCGTTTGAATGCATTGAACAAGGGTTGAATGTTTGTGATTACTGTTCCTAATGATGTGGTATAATGACTCACCAAATTTGAGGGATTAACTCCCAAGGAATCGTGAGTTGAAGGCTATTCAATTAAGCAAACCCTAATTGTTTATGGAAGCAATAACTCAGTATACTATGTCAAACATAGTTGTTTGTATTTGATCAGATGGTTGATGTAACCAAATCAAGTGGAGAGAATGATAGAAATGAATTCATACATGAGTATGATTCATATGGTGATTTAGGGTAGGATCCTTAGTAAAGAGATCAAGAAACCCTAATTGAGAAGGTTAACGAACCCTAACCCTGATTTAGGGAAATTCTAAGTAAAACCCTAATCTAGGGTAATAGTGTAACCCTAATTAAGGGTAATAGTGTAACCCTAATTAAGGGTAATAGTGTAACCCTAATTAAGGGTAATGACTTGGGTAACTCTAATTTAAGGTAATGAAATACCAAACCCTAATTGGAGGAATAATGAATCCCTAATTTATGGGTAATTGAATGAAACCCTAATTGGGATGATTAGTGAAACCCTAATTGAGGGTGATTCCCTGAGAAACTCTAATTGAGGATGATTCCATGTGAAACCCTAATTGAGGGTGATGTCATATGAAACCTTAAACCTAACACAAAGTAAAGCTATGTAAAACCCTAAATTTGGGCTATAGTGCATGGAATTCTAATCATGGGCAATATGATGATAAATCATAACCCTAATGTCTGGGTAATGATATGAGTAAACCTTAATGATGAAATAATGAGTAATACCCTATAATGATGAAATATCTCAAGTGGTTGACTATAGGCAACCTTATAACAAGCAATGCCTTAATTTGAGATGAGTCCATATCATTGAAGATAGTTGGACAATCCTTGTTTGTGATCTATGCACATCATGGTAAAGGTGATAGGTTGGTGGATGAAAGTATTAAGATGTGAAATTCCTTATTATAAGATAAGTTAATAAACTCATGTAAGATAGAAGTGATGAGGGAAGTGATACATTGAGACATGATAAGATATCACATTTAGCATTTCAGGGTTGATATACCTTGATGCATCTCAAATCCAATATTTTTAGATAAGATACACAAGGAGAGTGTTATGTAAATTGTCACAATGAAATGTAATGAGTTTAACATACTTGATAAGTAAGCTAAAATGAGTATGATGTAATCATACCATGATAATGATGAGAGATAAACTCATACCTTGTGTTGATGATCATTTAATGATAAATGATAAGAATATTAAATACTTGGAATGTCGATGGATGCTCCTAGATGTATGGAACAATATATTAGGGTTGGATTGATAAAATGAACATGAATCCCTAATTGATGTGAATAGTAAACCCTAACCCTGTGGAGGAAATAGTGGTGTTACTATTATATTACATGAGTTAATATGTTATTGTTGCCTAGTGAGAGGTGACAAGATGTTTAATGGCCTTGTGAGCCATATGGTTAGATGTTACTTAGTAAGAAGTAACAAGATGTTTCATGGGCATGATTGAGCCCTGAATGAGGTGTATTCCTCTTATGTTGATAAGGGTTGATACACTGTAATATTGTGAAAAGGATTTATATCTTGTGATAGCATGATGACTGGTGTAGTCTCATGAATGGCAAGTGAATATTACCATGTGATGATGAGATGAGAAATTATGTTTCATATGTTTTATATCTTTTCAGGTTTTGATATTTATATGCTTGCTAGAAGTGAATTCGGGTTTGTATGTCCACTTGTTTGATGCAGCCTTAATTCACCCAATTGGCATAACTAATCAAGTGCAACTCTAATCATGTAGTGTCATGTGCCATAGATCCATCTGAGTGTCAGAACTTTCCAGATGGTGAAATGAGTATTCCTAAGGGAAACTCGGAGCGCATACTGATGAGTATGCGGGGTGCTTATCATCCTGAATTCAAGTGTTTAGGGAGGATGACTGTGGTCATACCTAGCCCTTAGTTTGAGAACGGCTGCGGTCGTGTCTCGGTGATTATATATATGATGATATTAGAGGACAACTGTGGTTGTACCTCAGATGGTAGGGTGTGCGTACCCACCTCTTTCACTAGTGTCATGACCTGTACCAAGGACGGACTAGGCTGTTAGCAGCTTGACCTTTTGTGTCACTGTGGCGGACACGTACTGACCGGGGGCGGAGAAGATCTTAGGAGTCCGACTCTTCCTAGATCTTGTATGGCACTGATTTCGACTTAGCAGTGGTCAGTTGGATTTTAAGTGGTATCCTCAATTTCCTCAGGACATAATAAAAGATGTAATACAGCCGTATAACATATCTATTTAGGGTTATACATGACGCTTCACATTGAATGATAACCCATGTTTGTTCTCTTTACATAAAGATGATGCTTAGTGCAACTAAGAGATAGTAATTATACTTATGTTGTGGATATGCATAAGACTGTAATTGTGTACATACAATGGTCATACTTATGTTGATATCTTACTGCTACTGTTGATTATAATCATGATGCTAGATATCTCATGTTGATAGTTATGTTTCGCATGCTATCCATGCCTCTATAATTAGAAATACCTGACAGAGGCTTAATGCCTGTAATTAGGTTTGGTTAAAGTCCAATGCCTGGATGTGTAATCAGGATTGGTATAGTCCAATGCCTGAAACATTTATACCTGATTGATATAGTTTAATGCTTGAATACGACATGATGATTTATATAATCACATGTATGGCATAAGTGAATACTTGTTTAGCAGATTGGCTAAGGCCAACAAATAGAAACAAGAATGAATCATGGGTGACACATCAGAATAATGAATGACATGAGCAAAGCTTGAGATGTTGAAAATGTATGGTAGATAAATGTTATACATGTTCTTTCTATTTCTTATAAAGAGAATAGATGAATTACTGTTCAATCATAGATAGGTGTAATACTTTAAAAGATGAGAATGATCTAAACTGCTTATCCTCTGGTCAGTTTTATATTAATTAAACTACAATAATGATGTTTCTGGCGGAGAGTTATATCTCTCGCTGGGGCAATTTTCAATTGTCTCACCCCCGTGGGAACCAACATTTTTAGGTGGACGAGTGTGAAAGAGACTGAGAATATCTTTCGGATGAAGAACATCAGCATCTACAAGGACAACAGTGACAAATCAGGTTGAGTGTGCTGTCTATCGTGTTTGGTAGATAGAAGTCCTATGTGTCGTCTCTGTACTCTCAGGTCCTCGAAGTTAGTACTTAGTGCTTTTAATGTATCACTTTAAGATCTTGTCTTGATGCCTCGAGGTTATTATGTTGTATGTGTTTAGCTTTTAACAAGGCAGTTGATGTTGTAACCCTCGAGAAGAGATGGTATAAGATATATACTTATGAACCATGATGTAAATGTAATACATTGGTTATTGTTGAAAGAGTTTTCTTATGATTGGGTCTCTTTGAAAAAGGTTTAAAATTTTTAGTGATTTTCT
Source organism: Alisma plantago-aquatica (assembly GCA_963693085.1). Taxonomy (NCBI): domain Eukaryota; kingdom Viridiplantae; phylum Streptophyta; class Magnoliopsida; order Alismatales; family Alismataceae; genus Alisma; species Alisma plantago-aquatica. The sequence goes on along the minus strand of OY856414.1, from coordinate 224,159,915 downwards.
GTAATCTGCTGCTTAGTGAACGCTTCCGCATTAGTTAATTATGTTTTTGTTAGTTGGATGCTACATATACATTGTCTTCACTGGTAGGAAATGGGCAGACTTCGTCAATCTGTCCACTATCACCCAAATGGAATCATGATTCTTAGTTGTCTTGGGCAGACCAACTACAAAATCCATGGTTATATGATCCCATTTCCACCGCGGTATCGGCAAGGGTTGCAACGTACCTGCCGACTTCTGATGCTCAACCTTTATTTGCTGACAAACCACACATCTTGCCACGAACTCAGCTACATCTTTCTTCAAACCGGGCCACCAATACAAGTCCTTCAGACTATGATACATCTTGGTGACACCTGGATTCATAGAATACATCGACGTGTGTGCTTCCTCGAGCACTAACTTCCTCATCTCATCAACATCAGGAACCACCATCCTGTTACGATAGCAGACTAGCCCATCCTCAGACTCATGGAACCCATCACGCTTTTCGCTACCGAACTCTGATCAGATCAACTGTACCGCATCATCTGTCTGTTGTGCATCTTTGATATGTTGTCTCAACGTAGGCTTGACTTGCATCTGTGCTAAAAGTCCAGCTAATGATGAAACTTCCATCTGTACATTCATCTGCCGCAACGAAATAAGCATATCCCATCTATGGCATACTAGATAACTCAACTGTGCCTTCTTTGAAAAAAGAGAAGAAGACTTTCTGCTAAGCGCATCTGTTACTACATTCGCTTTACCATGATGATACTCGATAGTGCAATCGTAATCATTGATCAACTCCATCCATCGACACTTTTGCATGTTCAACTCATGCTGCGAACAGATGTACTTCGAATTCTTATGATCCATAAAGATCTGACACACTTCCCCAAAAAGATAATGTCTCCAAATCTTTAACGCATGAACCACTGCTTCCAGCTCCAAGTCATGAGTCAGATAGTTCTCCTCGTGTTTCTTAAGCTGTCGCGAAGCAAAAGAAACCACATGATCTTCCTGCATCAGCACACAACCTAAACCTTTCTTGGAAGCATCACAAAAAACAACATAGCCCTTCCCAGGCTCTGGCATGATTAACACTAGAGCACTGGTCAGCTTCTCCTTCAAACTCTGGAAAGCTTGTTGACATCGATCATCCCAGACAAAAGGTACATCCTTTCTTATCAACTTCATCATTGGCAACGCAATCACACTGAAGTCCTTGATAAACCTTTGTTAGAATCCTGCTAAACCCAGAAAACTACGAACTTCTATCGGCGTTTTCGGCTGTTCCCAATCTGCAACGGATTCCACCTTCTTCGAATCTACTTTGACTCCTTTAGCAGATATCACATGACCCAAGAAGGTCACTTCTTCCAACCAGAACTCACACTTACTAAACTTGGCATACAACTGATGTTGGCGAAGAAGAGTCAATGCTCGACGAAGATGTTGCTCATGCTCTTGCCTGTCCCGACTGTAGATCAAGATGTCATCCATAAAGACTACAACAAACTGATCTAGGAACGGTCGGAACACTCTGTTCATCAGGTCCATGAAAGAAGCAGGTGCATTGGTTAACCCGAACGGCATAACCATGAACTCGAAGTGACCATACCTTATCCGAAAAGCTGACTTTGGTATGTCATCCACCTTTATCCTCAACTGATGATATCCGGATCGTAGATCGATCTTTGAAAACACGGTAGCACCACACAACTGATCGAACAGATCATCTATCCTTGGCAATGGGTACTTGTTCTTGATCGTGACCTTATTCAACTGCTGGTAGTCTATACACAACCGCATCGAACCATCCTTCTTTTTGACGAACAACACGTGAGCACCCCAAGGAGACGTGGTTGGTCAGATGAAACCTTTGTCCAACAACTCTTGTAACTGCTTCTTTAGCTCTGCCATCTCCACTGGAGCCATCCTATACGGTGTCTGTGAAACTGGTTGCATTCCTGGCACCAGATTGATCTCAAAATCAATCTCTCGGGGAGGTGGAACACCAGGAAACTCCTCAGGGAACACATCTGCAAACTCTCGAACAACTGACACCTCCTCGAGGCTAGGACCTTTCGCCTTGGTAGCCACAACGGTATCTACCACATGAGCTAAGAATGCCTCACATCCTTGTCATAGCAACTTCTCTGCCACCATAGATGATACCAGACACGTCAGAAGAATCCTCCTATCTCCTTTGAAGATCCACTTCTCTCCATCATCATCAAACACCGCCTTCTTGGAACCACAGTCCAACACAACCTTATACTTCTCTAAGGTATCCATCCCAAGGATAACATCAAAACCATGCATATCAAGTGGTATGAGATCCACTTGAATGCGGTGTCCCGAGAAAGATAAGACACAAGATGGACACTCTTCTTGAAGCAACGAGGAACCATCAAGAGGGGTTTCTAACAACAAGCTATCCTTCTTACAAATAACAGGTAAACGACAGTTTTCAAGCATACTATAGGCGATAAAAGAGTGTGTATCACCCAGGTCAACCAGAGCAAATATGAAGCAAGAAGAAGACATATCAGAATGAAATAACTCCATCTGACCTGTCACTACTCGTGGGATGACTATCGCCTCCGGCTGACTCATAGAATAGAATCGAGCCGTTGCTTGTTGTCCACGTCCTCTGCTTCCTTGAGCAGACGATCCAGCTTGAGACGCTTGACCGCATCCTCATCCTTTGCTACCACTGGGCTATTGTCTATCCGATCCTTGATGATTCTATCTCGGCTGCTGTGTTACTTCAACATCTTTATTCGGGCAATTGAACCTCCAATGCCTGATCTGACCACACAGATGGCATGCTCTATCGTCAACCCGTGGCCTAGATGGCCCTATCACTGTGACAACAGTTGTACTTTGTGCCTTAGATGGTGAAGAAACATAACCCCTTCCTTTACTCAGAGACCAATGAGACGGTCCACCAGAACCTCTCATCACTGACGATGCTGCAAACCTTGGCTTCTTGAAGCCACCAAACCTCTGCCCTTGGAACTGAGCAGGTCTCTTCTTAGCCATAGATTCTCTCTTCTCCCTTACTGATCGTTCAATCCTCCAGACAGATTCCACAAACGTAGCAAACCATTCTCGGTTCTCCAACGTAGATGCAGGTGTCGTCAACTCAGAACTCAGACCTTTCTTGAAGCGTCTGATCCGCTCCTCGTCTGTCGCTGCCATGTGAGGAAAAAACCTCAACAGACCCATGAACTTGGCTTCATACTCAGTGATGTTCATCGTTCCTTGTCGCAGACTCTCAAACTGACTGATCTTCTCATCCAGATACGTTTTCGGGAAGTATCTGGTGACAAACTCACGTCAGAAAACCTCCCAAATGATCACCTCACCAGGCCGCTTCTCTTCCTTGATGGTCCACCAGTGACCAACACTACCCTTCAGAAGGTAGACAGCGTGCTTTACTTTGTCTGCTTCAGGGATGTCGAGGATCCGGAAAGCCTTCTCAAGACTTTTCAGCCACAGATCTGCATCCGCTAGATCAACCATTCTAGCATAATCTGAAGCTCTGACTGGGCGAAGCCACTCGAAGGTCTTCCCAATACCCAATGCTTCTCCATGGGGAGCATGTGCTCTCGGAGGAGGCACTGGCAACCGCTCAACCATGAGATTCATTGTAGCCATCATCTATGCCATAAGCTGTTGATAGGCAGGGTGTTCAAGAATGGATGGGTTAGGTTGGGGGACCTCAGGCACCCGATCTCCATGTGCCTGCTCAAAAGCTCCATCAACTGATGCAGCATCGCTGTGCTCATCAGCATGTTCTTCATGGTTTCCAGACATCTTGACTTTTCTTCTGCTGAGGGCAGAAGATGATTATAAGAAAATCTGGGCAACTCACAAGAACAGACTCAACCTAGTCCTAAATCCATGTAGACTCAGCGAACCTAAAGCTCTGATATGAAAACTTGTGGCAACACATCCCACTATCACACAGACAACGAGGTGTTACGTGAAAACGTGTGGAAATCACCATAACCACATATTACCACAACACGGTTTAATTAAAACCGATTGTGGAAAACTGATAAACTGAGAAACTATTACATTCCAATCCACATCCTGTAAGAAAACAAGTTATATAAACATATACAAGCCTTGAAACTGGTCCACAGCTTAGAGCAATAGCTGTCTTGTCGTCACATGAGTTCATCACCTATTTATACATACATATGTCACACCCCGATCTCACACTAACCACTAATCACAAGATTAGGGCACGACGGAGGGATTATCACATAAACAAATCACTGAGAACTTTTTTTTTTACACCTCGTAATGATATTCGGATATTGCTGTAAACTAAAACATAATAAACTATTGCGGAAGCATTTCAATTAAACTGGCTAGAGAACATAAACAGAGTTTACAACATGTAACATTGTTTAACAGAAAGTAAACATAACAGTTAATTTACATCTTTATACACATTCCACATACACACTCTCTCTCACCCACACCATGTCCCAAGGACCGAGGGGAAAGGACTAAGAGACCACTATCTAACTAACTACATATACCTTCTACTGACTAGGGTGGTAAGATCCTTCAGATTCCTGGAACTGTCGCTGACCTGAAAATGTTTGAGTAGAGGAATGAGCCTACTCACTCAGTGAATAGTATTTCACTTAGCCATCATCGGATAACTCCATATTTTACATTTAACAGGAATATGTGAATAAAATAACAAACTGAGCAGTTCTAATTAAACAGTGCAATTATCGCAGAAAAGTATAATTAACATTTAAAGAACAAGTATTATAAATTCTAAATCTGAACATACACAAGTTTCATATTAATCTACCTTAATTCTAAGTGATCATCTTTTAACTTATGACCTGATCATATGCAGTGTAATCTGCATATAAAGTCTCGTAGCGAACTACGAACCCACCGTACAAGACATAGCGACACACCCGGGAAATGCTAAGTCTGACTGTCGTCCGGGTCTGCGTCAGGACTCTCAGGCGCTCAAGGGCCTCACTGCACTCTCAAAGAGTGTACTCTAGACTCCTCTAACCTGAGCACACAGGCGGAGAGTCTGGGTTACCACCGTGACACACGCACGGATTATTGTTGAATAACCCCTATTTACTCCAGTGCCACCGTGACACACGCACGGATTATTGTTGAACACTGCCTCTCTGTCCTCGTGCCACGGTGACACACGCACGGATTATTGTTGAACACGAGCCACCGACCATCTAGACACACGCTAGGTAGGTCGTTTCACCCCTAAGGAACAGACCTCTCAAAGGGGTTCTACGGTGTCAGGGCATCTAAGTCTAACACATTTTATTATAACAAGAAAACTCTTATAACATTGTGTCTCTCTCTCACATATTCGACTACTGGAATATACTGTAATTCTGCAATTCACTAGCTGAAACTAGAAGTTCAACTTTCATAACATTTCTATATATAGTGCAAAAACTATTCACTTATATCGCAATAACTCATAACTCAGCTATGCTTTCATGCAAACATATTCGTTCACTGTAAATAGATTTCATATCTATTCCACATCTCTATACTGATTTCATATTACTGAACATTCAAATATACTGTATTGAAAGGAATACTCAATCTGAAATACTGTATCACATTTATTCGCATCTGACTGAAATTACACGTAAGGCATGCATATTTATATTACTAATCATTTCATTTCGTTTGAACTATGCAAATTAAAAGTCTAGGGATGATAACTATGCTCGACATCCGAGTAATCTCTATTACCCACATATACACATAAACATCATTTTCATATATGCAATATCTACAATTTAATGAGTTAAACCTTGATAATTAAGTGAGATAATACTCACCCAATTCGGTGTGTTCGTATACACCGAAAACGTCCACAAACACGCCTAATTATGCTTTTCTGCAACTTTGCACCCCGTGCATCTGATTTGCACCCCGTGCAATCTGGGCAGAAACACTTCTGTTCTATTTTTCTGCAACTTTGCACCCCGTGCAACTGATCTGCACCCCGTGCAACTGATCTGCACCCCGTGCAACTGATTTGCATGCCGTGCAACTGATCTGCACGCCGTGCAAACCTGTGCAGAAACAGAAATCCCCGACATCAGCTTTCTGTAACTTTGCACGCCGTGAAAACTGATTTGCACGCCGTGCAACCTGCGCAGAAATGGAAATCCCCGAGGAAGAAGGTGGATTCGGGGTCGATTCGCGGGAAATCTCCGCACGAAATACCTTGGGGACTTCAAGACGACCTAGCAGCAACCCGTAGACGTTGCTTTTCACGTCTTTGGCCGCTCCTAGCACCTCCTTGGCCGACTCCTATCTTGGCCGGGCAGCAGGAACGGGGAAGAAGAAGGGGAAGGGGAAGAAGGTGAAGTGGCTGGCTGATTCGGCTGGAGAAGATGAGGAATCGAAGAAGAATGAAGAAGGAGGGGCTTGATTGCCGAGCTTTCTCCTATAGCTCGCTCTCTCCCTCTCCCTTTTTCTGTTTTTCTCAAGCGGCAACTGAAGGAATGAACGTATCGTTCATTCAAGGTCGGCTAACAAAGCTAATAAAGGAAAAACTAAAGAAGGGATAAGGAAGGGCGCCCAGGGGGGCGGATGCAAATTACCCAAGAACTTTCAGAAATAACATATAGGTCCCTGCTCGCTAAAAAGCTCATATCTTTTTACTCTTAGGTCGGTTTCGCATGATTTCTCTGGCAACGGATCAAGCACAAACTTGTACTCAACCTCAGGATAAGAGAACAAGCTAATGATACATTAACACTAGTTCAAAGTTCAAAATAGTATTAACAAAAGCAAGTACTCATCTCAACATAACTAGTTCAATTATGCACTAACCAAGGTACTTACTGGTAAAACGAAATGTGGGTCATAACAATCTCCCTCCCTTATAAGAATTTCATCCCGAAATTCCTAAAAGAGAAAAGGAAACTTGTTACGCATCTCTGATTCAAGCTCCCACGTAGCTTCCTCTATATTGTGATTCCTCCACAAAACTTTCACTAAAGATAACTCGCGATTCTTAAGCTTCTTGATTCGGTGATCAACTATCTGCACTGGTCCTTCCACGTAGGACACATCTGTCCTAAGCTGCGCCAGTTCTGGATCTAAAATCTTTTCTGTACCGGGATGACACTTCTTCAGCATAGACACATGAAACACATCATGAAGACTTGCCAACTCAGACGACAAATCCAACCTGTAGGCTACAGGTCCAATCCTCTCAACGATAGGATATGAGCCCATATACCTAGGAGTCAATTTACCTCTCTTGCCAAACATTAGCACTCCTTTCCACGGTGAAACTTTCAGATAAACCTCATCACCAACCTCAAACTCAAGAGGTCGACGTCGTCTCTCTACATAACTTTTCTGTCTGTCCTGAGCAGCTTTCAACTGCTCCCTGATCACAGATATCTTCTCTATAGTCATATCGACTATCTCAGGTCCAAGAATTTCTTTCTCGCCAACCTTGTACCAACAAACTGGTGATCTACACTTTCTGCCATATAGAGCTTCATATGGGGCCATTCCAAGACTAGAATGGTAGCTGTTGTTATATGCAAACTCCATCAGACTTAAGTGTTCTTCCCAGTTACCTCTGAACTACAGAACGCATGCTCTCAGCATGTCTTCAAGAGTCTGAATGGTCCTCCCAGACTGACCATCCGTCTGCGGGTGAAACACTGTACTGAACCTCAACCTTGTGCCCAACGCACGATGTAACTGATCCCAAAACCTGGATGTGAACTTAGGATCTCTATCAGATATAATTGAAACTGGGATTCCATACAACCTGACTATCTCATCCATGAATATCTTAGCCAACTTCGGAACATCAGAAGTTGACTTGATATGAATAAAGTGAGCAGACTTAGTCAGTCTATCCAAAATCACCATATTGAGTCACAACCTCTAGGTGTCCTGGGTGACCCTATCACAAAATCAATTGTGATATGTTCCCATTTCCATTCTAGTATATGAAGAGATTACAATGTATCTACAGGTTTCTGGTGCTCAGCCTTAACTTGCTGACACACACTGCACCTAGTCACATACTCAGCTACATTCTTTCCATACCAGGCCACCAATACAACTCATTGAGATTCACTTACATCTTAGTGTTACCTGGATGTATGGCATACATCGATGCATGCGCTTCCTCAAGAATCTACTCTTTCAGCTCACTGTTCCCAGGTACACACAACCTGTCATGAAGATACAACACACCATCGTCAGAAAACCTGAACTCTAGTCTTTTTCCCTTTGTCATATCATGCATGATCTACTGTAACTCACTATCATTCTGCTGAAGTTCCTTGATCTAATCATAAAAAGTAGGCTTGACTTGCATCTGTGCAATCAAACCACTCTGCTCTATCACTTCTAAGTCTAAGTTCAACTTTCACATTTCTACTAGCATGTCTCTCTCGAAACATGCCATAGAGAATGCATCAGCTGTTGAACTTAACTTCCTACTGAGGGCATCTGCTACCACATTCACTTTTCCAGGATAACAATCTATCATTATATCATAATCCTTAATCAATTCTAATCATCTCCACTGTCTAAGATTCATATCCTTCTAGGTAAAGATATATTTCAAGCTCTTATGATCTATAAACACCTGGCACACCTCACCATAAAGATAGTAACGTCATGTCTTATGAGCATGAACTACAACAACTAATTCCAGATCATGTGACGAGTAATTCTCCTCATTCTATGCTACTTACCTCTTGTTACTTATCCTTCTCATTTTGATCCTATAGAATAAACATCCCAAAAATTGAAACACACAAGATAAGAATAGATTATTCCTCATTCTTATTATTACTGTAAGAATTTATTTTATATCGCACTTCACTTATATTGTATTTCTCCTTTTGTTTCAAACACATTTGTTACTAATCAAATTTGTATCTTACTCTTTTCTCTGAATCATTTTCATATTGTTTATCTACCTTTCAGATTAACTACCTTTAAACCCTGGATTACTATCAATACTAGTTTACTTTTCATAGTGAAAATCTCATGATTTTGTTTTATAGAGATGCTAGTATTCAAATTCAAATCACTAGCGACATCCCTTGAACTACTTCAACTCTAAACATTCTAGGGTTTGGTCCTTATCAGTAACATAGCATTATTGTGATGTGACTTTGCTTCCTTAGCTTGAAATCAAACTTTAGATCTCATAAGTTCATCCATCTACTTGTAATGAATACAACAGATATGAATAATCATCAATGAACTATAGATATATAACAGAAATGTAACATCAGCAAAGTTCTCTAGCATAACTTATTAACACAAATGCTACAAATAAACATGATACTTGTTACCCAAGCATCACACATGGCTCACAAGGCCATTCATATCTTGTCACCTCTCACTAGGAAACAACTTATTCACATGGCTCAAAAAAATTCATACACATTATTACTTTTATTAAGCAACAACGTCATCAACACACAAAAAGCCAATCAACATTTATTATATAAATGTCACAGCCCATTCTTGGCTGTATTCATCATCTCGTCATACCTGCATGGTTATTAGGCATGATAACAGTCATACAAGATATTCATCACTTCATGTGATACAATAGTAATACCATCATTCCTTAACCAGGAATTAGGGTTCACTATCAAACAGGGCTTATCATTCCCTTTTCCCCAAATTAGGGTTAGGGTTCCCCATTTCTCATTAATTCAGACCCTCTTGAGTTAACCAACTTTATCTTGTATTAAGGTGTTTCCCCTCTTAATGCATTCCATCACAGAATACTCACCCTAAGCATATAATGCATAGGCCACACATTAGAATTGTCCAGCTATCTCACATGATATGGACTTATCTTAGTTTAAGGCATAACTTTATTATAAAGTTGCCTATAAACAATCGCAATGATACACCCTCAACTAGGGTTTCACAAGGATACACCCTCAACCAGGGTTCACAATGAGACACCCTCCACTAGGGTTTACTAATCATGTATTGGATCCATGCATTTGTTATGCATTATTGATTAGTACCATTAAGGGTATTTCTCACCTAATCATTAAATTTAATCTGAACCTTATTGTGTTCCTTTATTTCTAATTAAGGATTGCTCATATGAGGTCCCAATGTTGGGTCTCTGATATTAGTTCCAACTAATTCTTAGTTGTTCTAATCTTTCTCTTATATCTCAACATCTTAGTGTATATACATTTTTCACCATGATTCGGGTCTAAATTATCCAGAATCTACTTTTATTATATATTTAATAAGAGTCGTTAGATCCCAGTAACGCATCCTGCCAGCCGGACCAGGCCGAACCTGTAGTCCTGAAGACAAGAGCTACTCAGGATTAACCAACTCCTATTAATCTCAAACATGTGGAAAGAATATCCACTTAGGGCAAACTCATTTAAACATAACTTCTGGTCTACTTAATACAAAGAATATAAACAATAAATAAATCATTTCATAACACACAACAACATAAAAGAATCATGTTTACTTTACAACTGAAAATCTAATTTATGCATATAAGAGCATTTCTAGTGATTTTCAATCAAATAAAGAGTTGTATCACATCCTATTTTTAATCTCTTACTCCTACATTAATTTCCGGTTTCCTTAACCCTAAGATTTCCAGGGTTTCTCTCTAGCCTATCCTTCCTCTGCATACCTGGCCAGGGCATCCAGAGAAGAATAGACAGAGTAGCTTGATACTGGTCAATCTAAGTATTCAGACACCTGGCCAGGGTATCTAAACACTCAGACATCCCAGAGCTAAAAACACATCACTTCTTATGTATCTCGCTTATAATTCTATCTTTTGATTCTAATGATCCCAGACGACTCAACTTAAGTTCTCAACTTGATCCTTGTGACCACATCATCTTCCTACCATCTGCAATAATATAACATAACACTTCCTGTTATAAAATTGCAGTTAGAAGGAAGACACCTAAGTCCTAATCCTATTGGTCTCTTATCGTCCCCTGACCTTGACTTAGAATAACCATGTACTCAACCTATGCTCTGATACCAAGATGTCACACCCCGATCTCACACTAACCACTAATCACGAGATTAGGGCGCGACAGAGGGATTATCACATAAACAAATCACTGAGAACTTTTTTTTTTACACCTCGTAATGATATCCAGATATTGCTGTAAACTAAAACATAATAAACTATTGCGGAAGCATTTCAATTAAACTGGCTAGAGAACATAAACAGAGTTTACAACATGTAACATTGTTTAACAGAAAGTAAACATAACAGTTAATTTACATCTTTATACACATTCCACATACACACTCTCTCTCACCCACACCATGTCCCAAGGACCAAGGGGAAAGGACTAAGAGACCACTATCTAACTAACTACATATACCTTCTACTGACTAGGGTGGTAAGATCCTTCAGATTCCTGGAACTGTCGCTGACCTGAAAATGTTTGAGTAGAGGAATGAGCCTACTCGCTCAGTGAATAGTATTTCACTTAGCCATCATCAGATAACTCCATATTTTACATTTAACAGGAATATGTGAATAAAATAACAAACTGAGCAGTTCTAATTAAACAGTGCAATTATCGCATAAAAGTATAATGAACATTTAAAGAACAAGTATTATAAATTCTAAATCTGAACATACACAAGTTTCATATTAATCTACCTTAATTCTAAGTGATCATCTTTTAACTTATGCCCTGATCATATGCAGTGTACTCTGCATATAAAGACTCGTAGCGAACTACGAACCCACCGTACAAGACTTAGCGACACACCCGGGAAATGCTAAGTCTGACTGCCGTCCTGGTCTGCGTCAGGACTCTCAGGCGCTCAAGGGCCTCACTGCACTCTCAAAGAGTGTACTCTAGACTCCTCCTCTAACCTGAGCACACAGGCGGAGAGTCTGGGTTACCACCGTGACACACGCATGGATTATTATTGAATAACCCCTGTTTACTCCAGTGCCACCGTGACACACGCACGGATTATTGTTGAACACTGCCTCTCTGTCCTCGTGCCACCGTGACACACGCACGGATTATTGTTGAACACGAGCCACTGACCATCTAGACACACGCTAGGTAGGTCATTTCACCCCTAAGGCACAGACCTCTCAAAGGGGTTCTACGGTGTCAGGGCATCTAAGTCTAACACATTTTATTATAACAAGAAAACTCTTATAACATTGTGTCTCTCTCTCACATATTCGACTACTGGAATATATTGTAATTCTGCAATTCACTAGCTGAAACTAGAAGTTCAACTTTCATAAAATATCCTGTATATAGTGCAACAACTATTCACTTATATCGCAATAACTCATAACTCAGCTATGCTTTCATGCAAACATATTCGTTCACTGTAAATAGATTTCATATCTATTCCACGTCTCTATACTGATTTCATATTACTAAACATTCAAATATACTGTATTGAAAGGAATACTCAATCTGAAATACTTTATCACATTTATTCGCATCTTACTGAAATTACACGTAAGGCATGCACATTTATATTACTAATCATTTCATTTCGTTTGAACTATGCAAATTAAAAGTCTAGGGATGATAATGATGCTCGACATCCGAGTAATCTCTATTACCCACATATACACATAAACATCATTTTCATATATGCAATATCTACAATTTAATGAGTTAAACCTTGATAATTAAGTGAGATAATACTCACCCAATTCGGTGTGTTCGTATACACCGAAAATGTCCACAAACACGCCTAATTCTGCTTTTCTGCAACTTTGCACCCCGTGCAACTGATTTGCACCCCGTGCAATCTGGGCAAAAACACTTCTGTTCTATTTTTCTGCAACTTTGCACCCCGTGCAACTGATCTGCACCCCGTGCAACTGATCTGCACGCCGTGCAACTGATCTGCACGCCGTCAACTGATATGCATGTCGTGCAACTGATCTGCACGCCGTGCAACTGATCTGCACGCCGTGCAAAAGTCTAACACATTTTATTATAACAAGAAAACTCTTATAACATTGTGTCTCTCTCTCACATATTCGACTACTGGAATATACTGTAATTCTGCAATTCACTAGCTGAAACTAGAAGTTCAACTTTCATAACATATCCTGTATATAGTGCAACAACTATTCACTTATATCGCAATAACTCATAACTCAGCTATGCTTTCATGCAAACATATTCGTTCACTGTAAATAGATTTCATATCTATTCCACGTCTCTATACTGATTTCATATTACTGAACATTCAAATATATTGTATTGAAAGGAATACTCAATCTGAAATACTTTATCACATTTATTCGCATCTTACTGAAATTACACGTAAGGCATGCACATTTATATTACTAATCATTTCATTTCGTTTGAACTATGCAAATTAAAAGTCTAGGGATGATAACTATGCTCGACATCCGAGTAATCTCTATTACCCACATATACACATAAACATCATTTTCATATATGCAATATCTACAATTTAATGAGTTAAACCTTGATAATTAAGTGAGATAATACTCACCCAATTCGGTGTGTTCGTATACACCGAAAACGTCCACAAACACGCCTAATTCTGCTTTTCTGCAACTTTGCACCCCGTGCAACTGATTTGCACCCCGTGCAATCTGGGCAGAAACACTTCTGTTCTATTTTTCTGCAACTTTGCACCCCGTGCAACTGATCTGCACCCCGTGCAACTGATATGCACGCCGTGCAATTGATCTGCACGCCGTGCAACTGATTTGCATGCCGTGCAACTGATCTGCATGCCGTGCAACTGATCTGCACGCCGTGCAACTGATCTGCACGACGTGCAAACCTGTACAGAAACATAAATCCCCGACATCCGCTTTCAGTAACTTTGCACACCGTGCAAACTGATTTGCACGCCGTACAACCTGTGCAGAAATGGAAATCCCCGAGGAAGAAGGTGGATTCGGGGTCGATTCGCGGGAAATCTCCGTGCGAAATACCTTGGGGACTTCAAGACGACCTAGCAGCAACCCGTAGACGTTGCTTTTCACGTCTTTGGCCGCTCCTAGCACCTCCTTGGCCAGATTCTATCTTGGCCAGGCAGCAGGAATGGGGAAGAAGAAGGGGAAGGGGAAGAAGGTGAAGTGGCTGGCTGATTCGGCTGGAGAAGATGAGGAATCAAAGAAGAACAGAGAAGGAGGGGCTTGATTGCCCAGCTTTCTCCTCTAGCTCGCTCTCTCCCTCTCCCTTTTTCTGTTTTTCTCAATCGGCAACTGAAGGAATGAACGTATCGTTCATTCAAGGTCGGCTAACAAAGCTAATAAAGGAAAAACTAAAGAAGGGATAAGGAAGAGCGCCCAGGGGGCCGGATGCAATAAACCCAAGAACTTTCAGAAATTACATATAGGTCCCTGCTCGCTAAAAAGCTCATATCTTTTTACTCTTAGGTCGGTTTCGCGTGATTTCTCTGGCAACGGATCAAGCACAAACTTATCCTCAACCTCAGGACAAGAGAACAAGCTAATGATACATTAACACTAGCTCAAAGTTCAAAACACTATTAACAAAAGCAAGTACTCATCTCAACATAACTAGTTCAATTATGCACTAACCAATGTACTTACTGGTAAAACGAAATGTGGGTCATAACATACATAAAGGCTCACATCCAGCCAACAGCAGAATATACAAAACATCTACAGCCGTACATCGTGAAACAACATCAAAACATCGCCAAGGACCTGAGAGTATAGGGATGACTCTAAGACTCTACTACAAAACATCCAAAACAGCAGCATATCCATCGCTTGCCTTCTACTGTTCTTCTTGCTGCTCGGCAACAACTCCGTGACCACCACCACATCTAGCTCGACCACCTAAAAGGGATGTAAACTAACAGAGTGAGACAATTGAACATTGTCCCAGCGAGAAACATAACTCCCCGCCGAAAACTACAAAACCTCAGATATATGTAAAGCAGCTAACTGATAAAAGGTATGACAAGAGCAGTTATAAGATAGAGCTATTCATACTTATCCTGCATATATTCAACTATTTGTTTCAGGGACATGATTAACAAGATAAGATATATAAGTTCTACAACATATGAGGAACATAAAAGCAACTGCAAGATATGACGAGAGTAACTACACAAACAAGGCCTCAACCAATGTTTCGTGGTTGTCTTAAGCAGTAGTACTATTCGGCTGAATTACGTATTATTATGCCCTGAGGAAGTGAGCTGTACCGCTCAGATCCAACATTCGGTTGCGAAACCCAAGACGGTGCCATACAAGGTCAATAGGAGAGCCGAACTCCATGACCTCTCCGCCTCATGGTCAGTGCATGAGTACAAAACAAGCAGGAACACAGTCTCATGCTGAAGTGGTCTTAGCCACAGGGTCAGGCTACCCTCTGCTTAGCCCACCTCGGTACAGGTCACGGCGCTAGTGAAACTGAGCCACTGGCTTGTTCACCGTGCTGTGAGCCATGAACGCATTCATGCTCCTCATATCACATATCCTGAGCCATGGGCCTGTTCACCATGCTCTTCATCACAATTGGGCTACGGGCCTGAATCCACACCCTGGAGTCTACAACCAAAGTTGCACTCTTACCTCCTCACTTTAGGCTAGGAGAAACCTCGCATATTCAACAATATGCACTCCAGGTTAACCCGCAGGAGAACCCGTTTCACCATCACCAATTCCTGACGATGATGGATCTATGGCCAGGGCAAGCTACATGATATATTTCACTGTGATTAATTAGTATGTTTTATATGGATTGCAAGATTCAACCAAGTTGTATAACATGCAATTATAACAGAAGTAAACACCATAAAACTCAATAGTTACTTTTACTATAATTCACATCATGCTGATCCAACACAAGGATCCATCATCATATGTTATCACTTGGCCTCTTGCCAATCATCCAGATTCATCTCAAGGATCATCACATACCATGGGATCTCAATCCCTCAACACATAGTGCCACTGCCTCTCCAGGCTTATGTCATCATCATGGAACAATCACATCATACATGTCACCTCATCAATAAGAGTAATTATTAAAGTGATGTCACTCATCACATATTTCTCATAGCCTATTCTTGGCTAATCATCACCTGCATGATTAGTGTACACAATAATCATAGTCTTAACAGAAAGATTGTGCTTACCAGTATAGGGTGACATTTAAGATTCTATGCTTATCAATCATACATCAATTGATCATCATGTGCATAAGGCATATCATCAAGCAACTACCATTATCTCGACTTATAATCATATGTATTAGGTACATTACTAAGCAACCCTCACTACATACTTATCATTTCCCTTA
Organism: Alisma plantago-aquatica; assembly: GCA_963693085.1. Classification (NCBI taxonomy): domain Eukaryota; kingdom Viridiplantae; phylum Streptophyta; class Magnoliopsida; order Alismatales; family Alismataceae; genus Alisma; species Alisma plantago-aquatica. Next base: position 224,143,569 of record OY856414.1, on the reverse strand, counting down.
GCATTATATAGATAATCATGATGATCACTTCATGCATATAGTCATGTTAGATATAAAGGACAAATGTTACCATTACCATTAAGTGAGCAAGGGGTCGCTAGCGTTGAGAAAGAACATATTCAACCAATCTGCTTTTCAAGATACATAAAACCCTTACTTCATAAGCAACGTTGTGTTACAAGAGGGGTATCGCGCGTCAGGGAGGGGATGTCGGACACTCAACACTATGGCGCAACTCCCGTCACCGAATGATGTTATCAGCCGAAAGAGGTCAGTGTGACGCTCGTCACAGACCGCTCAGCAACGCCCATCACAGGGCAGCTATCGGCCAAGATCAAGCCCCAAGGGTTACGTTCAAGGTAGATAGTTCATCTCTGTATCATGCAACCTATTGGACCAAGGCCTAACGGCCTTCACAAGATAAGATAGAAGATGTAACACCCATCATAGATCAATAGATATCGCCAGTCACAACATGCCTATCATCCAAGATGTTAAGTCAAGAGGGTTGTCGGGTAGCACCTCTCCCCACTCATAATGACCAAGAAACTACTCACAAGGTCATCGTCTTCCTCAAGCACAAAGGCAACCAAAACCCTAAGGGTCAAGAAGATGGCTCACCTCAATCGACTAAGAAAGAGGGGTCTTACACATCAACCATCACCAAATGGGTCAACACAAGGAACCCTAAAAAGAGTCACCACCATAACAAGCTCACCCTTCTAGTCCACGATGAGAGGAGAGTTTTGCTCAAACAACTAGGACACAAGCTCACCTCAATCGGCTAGGAAAGAGGGGTGTTGCTCATGATACTAGAAGCTCAAGCTCACTCCTATAGACCAAGGAGAGAAAGGAGTATTGCTCACCAAGAAACCCTAATCCACAAGGATCGGCCAACAAGGAAACTAAGCAAGGTACTAAGCTACTAACATATAAATGAGATCATAGAGGAAGATAATGTAGTTAGGGTTAGAAGTTATGTAACCCACCTCAAGCAAGCTCCAAGCTCTGAGCTCCAAGCACCACCAAGCAAGGAAGAAGGAGACACCAAGGATATCGTCCACCACTTTCTCCTTCAAGGGGGGTATCGGCCACCACTTGCTCCTTCAAGGGGGTATCAGCCACCACTTGCAAAGAAGAAGAGTGTGTTGTGCACACCAAGGTGGAGGGGGAACAAAGGACCAAAGGAACTCCTGGCTAAGGAAAGGAACCACCTATATAGAAGGAAAGGGAGGAGAAAATAAGGTTGGTCCAAGCAAGGTGTCGCCTGCCTAGGGAAACTTGTCCTAGTGAACGAGCCACCGCTCTAGCAAGCTCCATACACATGTCCAAGATATGCACCAAGTGTCCACTAGACAAGGTCAAGGCTAGGTCAAAGAACATGGGCGACACAACAACCATCACCTATGGGCGACACACCTCATCCCCATGGGCGACACACATGCCTTGGCCGATACACTCTCCATCTTGGGCGATACACCACTAGGATGACACAAACCCTGGATGTCACAGGCTCAGGCCGACACAGATTGCCCCTGCCCGACACAGGGCAGAAAGAAGCAAAGGCAACACTCAACAAGGCCCAAACAAGCTCAACCAAGCCCAAAAGAACTCAAACAATGATCCCAAGCCTTCCTCTACCCTAGCGGAAGTAAAGAGAGAGAGAGGAACACCTCACAAGGTGACAAACTTGCCCACAAACTCTAGACTTGGGTTATTTGAAAGTAGCACCTCCAACTCTCAACAAAGCATGACTAAACCCTAATCGCCATCAAAGGTGATTAGCAAGAACCAAAGCACCAAGGTTAAGCAACACAAATAGGTTAAACCCTAAACGAAGGTCAGGGTCCTCACACTTTTATTTCGCTTCTATACCATGTGGTCTTTTGTATACCATTATATAATGATTTGAAAATTTTACACCTGTTCCAGTATACCTTTTGAGTATATTTGGGATAGATGTTTTATTCTTCAAATTTTTAGTAAAGGGTTGATTTCACTCTTTTACAACATGGTATCAGAGACCATGGTAGTTGGAATCTGACTATTTCAATTTTGTCTCCCTAATTAGAACCCTTATATTAGATAGTTTCCCTTTAAGTGACATGTTTTCCCTAGAATTGATCTATGCTACCCTGGATATGATGAAAGTTTGATTTAAGATCCTATGAGTTTCACATTAGAACCATGATGAATAAACCCCTAAAATAATTACAACTAAAAGATGTAAGTAACCATACTAAGTTGAGGTTGTTTAGTTTTTCTATTTGGTAGCGACTAGGACATAAAGTTGAAAACAAAGGTGTCTAGAAAGGATCAGGGTTCAGGGGATGGCAAGACTTTCCTTCGCACCACTAGCTTGTTTTACGAGGACTCCCAGATCTATATGATACCTTCCTGACCTGAGCTGATACAGAATGTCTAAAATAGCATGCTTTTATGCAATAGTAAACTTAGACATCTTTGTTGGATATCTTTGTGAACCTTATATGATGACCTAGTTTTTTAGGTGTTGTGACTTGTTTCGTGGTTGTATACCTAGTATAAGTTCCTTATGTCCCTTAGGATTACATGTTTAGCCAGCCTAACCCTGGAACCTAGACCTTGAAGTTTAGAAAGCAATGAAGTGATGGATCTTATACATGGTTTAGTTAGACTCACCCATTTACCTATAGTTTAGTTTTGCTTGGTAGGTCAAACATGTTAAGGGGTGGAGAGTAGTTGGTTGATGATGCTTGGGTGGTTAGATTTTGAGGACGAAGTCCTTTTTTAAGAGGATGGAGCCCTGTGACATTCCAAAATCTAGCTACTCTAACTCCAAAAACCCTACCTCCATGAATAGGAGGATAGTGTGCTTGGATCCTTAGTTTTTACCAAACAAGTTATAGTTATAACTTGACATGCTTTTTTATATACTAATGAACATATAATGGTCATGTAAGGAATAATTCATATGTTTTTTAACCCTAATGAATATCTAATGCACACAATATAAGTAACTCGCATATTAATAATAATAGTGGATATGCATGATGTTGACCATGTCATAGACCAATAAACCCTAATGATATGATGAGCATGATAATTGTAATGTAATTTGGACTTAATACATGCTAAGACATTATAGGTGAAGTATAATGATCATGTCGATCTAAACCCTAAGTTGTAATCAGAGAACCTTAATATATACATCCTTGATGACATTCATGATTTATTAGTGATATTAGGTGACATAATTTGATAATATACTTTGATACACCTAAATGGTATATAATCACCTAGTCATTGACTAATCAAGTTATCAATATGTAATCGCATATCACCTTGTTCTCTAATACATACCTAATTAATCATGTAATCATGATTTGGTATGTGAATCAAATCATTAATATGTAATATGTCCCACCTTGTTCACTAAAATACATATAATGACTTCAATATGGATAAGAAGTTATTGTATTCATAAAAATGTGCATAATCAATAATAAGAAGTGAATAAATATGAGAAAATGAATAATTATGAAATTAATGTTAGAAAGAAAGGTAATGTGACAATGTTTTATATAGATATGAGAAATTAATGTGAAATTAATTGGATTGATTGTAGACTTAATAACAAAGTGGATGAAATTGTCTATTTCATGCAAAATAATCTGTTATAATTGGATATGGTGATAATGAAGTCTAAATCCAAATTATTATAGATAATGATCAAATATGATATAGATATTGAGATAATTGAGTAACCTCTAAATGTGCTAAAACTCTTAATGATATAAATAAGAAATAAATATGATTTCTTACATAATAATGAAATATAACTCTTTTGGAAACTAAGTGAATAAATGAGACATAATTAAAATAATAATAATAATAATAAAATAATAATAATAATAAAAATGTGATATTCTAACAAATATAATGCTTATAATACAAAAATGTTAAAAAGAAATCTCAAAAGTGAAACCCTAGGTGATCAATGAGAACCTGACCTTTGAGGAGTTGTGTGTGAAGATTGTAAACTCCAATGTTCAATATTGGTGGAAGTTTCATGGTTGGTGGAATGACTTGGAATTTTTGTGTTGATAAGTTGCAAACTCACCCTTCTCTCTTTGCTTGTGATTTTGGGGACGACATCCTCTTTATGATCTACTTCCTATTTAAAATAATACCCTATTTGTATCATCTATAGAAAAGTAATTTCATAAACCAATATGAAATCTCTAATGAGTAGTTTGAAGGACATGATACTCCCAGTAAACTAAATATGATTCATTGGGGAAGTGAATTAAACTAATCATGTGATGTAACCAATTCATCTATGGATATTCACACTGAATCAAATGTTGGATCAAACCCTAGAATCCATTCATGGAGAAAGGGATTAGTGAACCCAAAGAGATAGGAAAATTATGGGTTAGTAGGTTATATAGAAAACTAAAAGTTTGTTTATTGTCAATATGCTTCATATGTTGTTATATGCACATACTTTTTATGCTTCAATGTAAAATTAGCAATATATTGATGGATTGTTTTGTTTGTTAGTATTTTATATTAAGTTGCATCTATTATTCGAAGGCATACAAATTGATAACATGGAAACAAAATAACAGATGGCTATAGCATATTGGAGGATTCATTTAGATAATTATGTTTCCTTACAACATATCATTTCCTTTGAATAATCATGTACACACTTTGAGGAGAGTTTTCTTAATTTTATTATCAAAATCATTTTTGTTTAATAAAGTTATTCATTATTTCCAGTATATAGTATCTCAGGTGGTCATAGCATCAGGCTCCTCACGAAGGGTCTCAGGTTCGACACCTCTGGTTGGTATTGTTCAGAAATGAAATATGTCACATCAATTGGCCTTTGATGGTGTCTTGTTGAGATGTTAACATACAGGCTCTACAGGTTCCTGAGTTTACCATCCCCCTATCTAGGCCCCCGATGGGGGTGGGTCTCCTCAGACAATCAAGAAAAAAAAATAGTTATAGATTATTATTAATTGTTTGATAAACCTTGATTCTAGAAAGTGGTGAATGATCGTTACCCTCTGGGTCCACCTTCATTTTAGATAACATGGGTTGGGTATACCATCCTTGGATTCCCCCTTCCCAAAATCTCATGGAGATGAGAAGACATAATCTGAAAATGTTAATTTACCATATTAGAGTATTTTGTGGAAGTAAAATGTGCATACACTAAAATTGAAATATAATCCATACACCATAACATTCTCAACATTCAACATATATATATATATAAATAAATTTTTACATCTTATATTTACATATTGAAATGGGATTTTACAATTGTATGACCACGAATGTTATCTAGGATCTTTGTACAATGGGTACTACATGTACAAGTTGCTCACTTCCCATCTTTTCTCCCATTCTATCTCTAAACCTAAAACATACGTGAAACAGTGGATCAACACAAAAGGTGTTGTGTACATGATTACAAAGATACATATATGTGGTTTTAATAACTGGAAAAGATCTAAAAAAATAAATAAGTATAAAAAACATAGTTCTTTATTAAGACAAAAACACTGATTTTAATTATTTTTGTAGATGATTTCCATTATCAAGGTGGACTAGTACCAAATCATATATGTTGGGCCCTATCTCGTGTACCACATACTCCAAGAAAACTCTATGAACATTGTGTGCTATAAATATGTGTACTAGTCAACATTAATCTATTAACTCATAAAGGGGAAATGAGCATCTTAAATAACTACAAAACATCTACTCATAATTTATCTTCCAAGTGGAAAATCATTGTGTACATAAAATAATATTACATACAATATTTGAAAAGAGATAGCATACATACAAATAATGATATCAACCAAGAAAATCATAGTAATATAATTAAATAAACCCATGTACCTAATTTCAGATATTCCTATTTATAATGTGGACCATCAACATCTCTGGTCAACACATGATCAATATCAATTAATCATCATCAATAAGAACCATTATTGTTCTTGACATTTAGGTCCAACTTAGGGTTCCTCCAAACCTAGGTTCAATATGATCTTCGGCTGGTCTATAATATTTTTATACTAATCTGTATGTCATAATCAATACGTAGTTCAATTACCATATTTTTTTGATGCTTTATCAATTTTCTTTGATTAATTTAAAAATAAAACATTTAATTATTAATTAATGAGGAAATATATGATATCAAGTAAGTATACTTAGATCAAGGTCCATGAATGGGTTCAAATGATATTTAGGGTTCTATAAGAATTTTCTGAGAATTAATGTCAAATGTAGATTATTAATTTCATTTTATGAACCCTAAACATAATTAGTATATTATATTTAGATATCATCATTAACCATGCATCAAAGTCTTGATTTGGGGCTTTTACAATAAAGACTGCATTTTTCTTAGTCAATGGATATTTTGGGGGGATTTATTGACCAAGGGACATACTTATAAACATATTTCTAAGATCCTGGTCTAATTTTGAGAATTCGAAAAGAAATTTACCTATTGGAATTTTTTGAATCGTCAGATATTTACCTCCAGAATCACCATATGGCATCCACATCACCTACAACGGATGCAACTCCCTTACTGGGTGACTGGGAACTAGAATTGATGGTCAGCTCTCCCTCCTTTCCCATTCTTCATTGCGCTATGTGCTCTGAGTTACTTGTTCCAGTTGCATGAAGCCACCGTCATGAGACTTGGCATCAGTGTGACTGTGAAAGGATAGTGAACTTGTCATAGGAACCTTAGTGTAGTCTCCTCCTTTGCCTTACTACATCATGTGACTTCCAGACTATATGCACGGAGCTTAATTTGTTCTTTAGCCTATCTGCAAGTATCACTTGCTTCCAGTGGACTCAAGTATTGGAGCGACCACAGATTTCAACAATCACTGACTTGAATCGATGAGTCAGAATCGGATTCTATACATTCCCTAGCTAGATTTTTGAACCCTTGGTGTTGATATTTGTAAGTTTCCCCAATAACTCTAGAGTCTTCATTTTCTTCTATGATGGGCAAAGAGGGGAGGAACTAGTAGGTCTCTGGGTGCCAAAGCCCTAGAGGGAAACATGAGACTCCTAGAAAGTAGAAAGTACCCTCAGCTAGAGTTGCAAAGTTAAGAAAACTCTATCCATGATTCTACTTGTTCCCCATGTGAACAAAATGTGATGGTTGTTGTGAAGGATTCAACCTGGTTGGATACGCCTTTACCTATCTTTGGGCACGCCTAATGAACATCTTCCACCTTTACACCTCTTCCTGGACTTGTCACTCCTTTGTGTCACCCCTACTCTCACCTACTCTATATTTTCGATTGAGTAGCAGAGATGATGCACATAGGGCTTCCCCAGTTCTCTAAGGAAAAGCCCCAAGGGGGGTTGTTTGGATTTGTGATGTATGACTATTTAACCAATGTGCCATCATTCCTAGAACCTCAAAGTTGACTCCTTCATTAGGGGTCGGATGAAGGCCACCTCCTCCACATTTATTAGAGCTAGGATTTGATTGGGTCTCAACAAATCCTCATGTAGTTGATCCCAGCATGACACACCCAAACATTGCATGAAAACTTAGGTCCATAATAAAAGAACTATATTCATTTAATCAAAATATAAACAATAGTATCTACCAAATGCAATCCCCAACTAGGATGCAATTACACATGTATCCCTATCATAGATAACTCCAATATAATACCAAAAACAAGCTTGCAATAATTGCATTTGATTAGTCAGATATAATCATCAAAAAGGCTCAATCCAAAGATTATATGAACCAAGATAATTACCAAGTTACTCATCATAAACCACAATACATGGTTTGGTGACCTAATTTATGTATTAACATCTTCATTAGTTTCTCAACAATAAGTATGCACATTAATTCACTTTACATCATGAACCACATCATTTCACAAAATCATCTCATGTTTTGCTATCAGATAAAATCATATTTTAGGGTTTCCTAGGTACTTTATTACTTTTTTTCCATGTAGATCCAACAGATTGTAAAACTCCCAAAATCTAGGATATTACATTTAACCCATTTTATATGCATGTTCGTCCTCAAAATCAATTAGTCTCATACTCAAGAAGATACCATACAGTCATACTTCATATAGGACACTAGTTGTAGGTGCATGGATATTATATCTCCTAATGCACCCTAATTTTTCATATTCAATTTTTGAGCATATAGGGGTACCCATCCCTCCTTATATAGGTCAAAGCATCATTTATTTTATCATTCATATCATGATGTTCATTAAATATAAGATTTACATCCCTTATCTCCTTAGGAAATAGTTTTTTATCATACATTTGAAGTTAAGAAGTCATAGCTTAAGTTTTATCTTTTACCCCACTAACCCATTCAAGGTGGCATCAAAACTTCATTACATTATTATCAAAATTATCATGCCTAGCATCACTAGTTTGCGTTATGATCAACATTGCACTATAATCTCATCATATGAGAAGGTATTACTTGACATGCTTGAATATTAGGGTTTGATTCCATTGTAGAGTTATCATCAAACTAGAAGCTTAGATTTAGAAGGATTGAGTTTAAGCACAACATTTTTTTATCATTAAATGTGTCATCCAAAGTATATTTATTTTGATCTAATGATTTCAAACATCCATATTTCATGTATGTTAGGAAGGGAAAGAGTATACGAAGCAAATATTATCATGATTTCAAACATTGAATATCACATGTATGATATAGGAAGGAAACATAGAATAGGATACATGAGTGACTCCTCATATATAAATACTCTATACAGCAAAAGTGAGATTTTTAGAAACATGTATTATGTAAGAGAAAAAGAAGTATCAACATGTATGAGTATCTTACGCATTAGACATTTTACTCTCTGAATCTGAGTTTCATATATCACTTCACTTGCAGCTAATTATAAGATTCACAAGTTTAAGACACTTAAGCTAGGACCTAACGTAGTCAAAGGATTGACTTTCCATCATGTTTTTTTCTACCCATGACTTTATTTTTACCCAACTCTCACATATAGGACTTAAATGAATGACATGAATCATGCATAAGGACTCAACTCATATACTCACCAGTAGAATATCTTAGGACACATTATTTTATATATTTATGATATTTTGGAGGTTACATCATTTGACCCTCTCATTGTGGGTTTCACACTCTTTAAAGTTCACCACCTATATCTTACTAACACTAGTGGTCTTCCATTGTAAAAGATGTCGAGGCTTGTGCATATTCAACATTTTTTTAACTTTGATTACCGTATGTAAGAAAAGACAAAATGTATTCATCATCATGACTTAGCTCATATTTTCAAATTGGGATTAGACCTCATATACAACTTATATTTATCTAAAGAAACTTATATCATCAGAGCTCAAACTTATATAAGATCATCCTTGCTTATATCATCTATCAATCTATCATCTACTCAAACTATCAAACTTCTAATAAGGCTCTAAACATCTTAACTAAATCTACTCTCTCTCTCTTCTAGGCTGATGTCACTCCCTTTCAATTAGGTTGCCTGAACACCACATGTTCTCCCTGTGAGGGACTCATTTTGGTATTTATATATATATAATTAAATATTATGTAGTTTTTCTCTAAAGAAAAGACATCAGAGAAAACTATCAAGGATGGAGATGATCAAAAAACAAAACCAAGTCAGAAACTAACACACAATAGATAGTCTACTTCCATGTCACCTAGTGAGATGGTGAGAAAAAGGTATAGACTAGTGTATCTTCCCAATACATATTATCTCTATATGGAAAGTTGTTTCCCAAACTAGTTTAAACCTAGTTATCTAACATCTAGGTTCTAACCTTAAGGCTAACTCAAAGTTCCTATAATACAACTTATTATGTTTCTAGGGTTTTTAGTGAAAGATAAAATTTAGTTTTGTGTTTCATGATGAGAAATTGTCAGGTGTATCTAATTTCATGCTCTGATACAAAGTATAATGTCCTTGGATTCTGCCTTCCCAAAACCCCATGGAGACGAGAAGACAAAATCTGAAAATGTTAATCAATCGTATCAGAGTGTGTTGTGGAAGCAAAATGCACATATATGAACATTCAAATATAATGCATACACCATAACATTCTCAACATTCAACATGTCTATTACAAAAGATATTATTACAGCTTACATTTACATATTGAAATGGGTTATTATAATTGAATGACCATGTATGCTAACTAGGATCTTAGAACAATACATACAACATATACAATGTTCTTACTACCCTCCTTTTCTCCCATGCTAGCTTTGAACATATAACATAAGTGAACAGAAGACCAACACGCAAGTTGTTATATACATGTGCTGAAAAAACACATATATTTATGGTTCCCATAACTTGAAAATTTTGTATAAAGAAAGAAAGATCATAGAAAATTGTTCTTTATTAAGAGAAAAGGGAAAAATTTACTCATTTTTCTAGATGAGTTGCATTATCAAGGTAGACTAGTACCGAAACATATAGGTTTGGCCCTATCCCATGTACCAAGTACTATGGGGAAACCTCCTATACACCGTGTTCTCTAGGGATGTGTCCAAGTCAATATTAACCCATTCCATCATAAGTGGAAAAATGAACACCTTAAATAACTACAAAATATCTACTCATAATTTATGTTCAAGTGGAAAATCACCAAAGAATTATAGTAATACTGCATCCAAAATATGCAAATAAAGAGCATGCATACATATCACGATTTCAACCAAGAAAACCATAGTCACATAATTAAATAAACTGACATACTTGAGTTCAAAGATTTCTATTTATATACTAGACCATAAACAACTTTGGTCAGCGCCTTATCAATATAAATTAATCACCATTAATAAGGACAATCATTATTGTTGATATTTAGGTCCTAATAAGGGTTTACCCAAACCTCATTTCAATATGATCTTAGGATGGTCTCTAATATTTTTATATTGTTCTATATGTCATAATAAGTTTGTGGCTCAGTTTCCATATTTTACTGATGCTTCATCATTTTTTTATAATTATTATGAGACTAAACATTTAGTTAGTCATTAATGAGGATAGACCTAATATAAAGTAAGAATAATTAGACCAGGGTCCATGAATGGGTTCAAATGATAATTAGGATTCTACAAGAATTTTTTGTGAATTAATGTCAATGTATATTATTTATTTTATTTGATGAACCATAAAAAGAATTTTTATCGTATAGACTAGATACCATCATTAACAATTTCTCAAAGGATTGATTTGGGGATTTGAAAATAAAGAGTGCATGGCCAATGGATATTTTGGGGGTATTTATTTTCATCGAGAGATACTTATAAAAATATTTCTAAGATCCTAATCTAATTTTGGGAATTCTAAAGGAATTTACCTTTTGGAATTTCTGGAGTCGCCAGATATTTGCTTCCAAAAGCTTCAGATGTCCTGTCTGTCACCTACTAGGGATGCAGCTCCCTTACTGGTTGTCTAGGGTAGTGTCACGGAACCGGAATCCCAGTCCCATGAACCAAACAAATATCAAAGGCGATATGCGGAAGCGTAAAGCTTAGCACACATGAACAGATAACAAGATAAATGCACCAACATAATCTCAACAATTCACAAGATATATTAAGAAACGTCATTATATTACATGATTTGAATTACATGTTTCAAGAGTCACTTTGTACAAGTCTTCTCATGTATACTATATCTGTATCTTACAACAAGTACACCTAGCATAGCTCACCAAGCCCTTCATCTTTCAAGCTATCTCTGAACCTAAAAACAACATACGAGAAATGGGTCAACACACGAGGTGTTGAGTATGGGGCCGAAAGATACACATATATATAAGCTTTGCATAATTTTGAAAAGATTTTAAGACTAAACGAACAAGAATAAACAAGTTAATTGTTTAACAAATGTGAAACCATATTTTATGTCATTTCACTCCATTATACCAACAATATCAATACCAAACATGTTTAAGGCCTTTGACCATCTTCCCGTCGGAAGGGTCCGTAAGGGTTCTCAAGCTTAGCTAACCCTTTTATACGAGAGGGACCTCAAGGTCATAACCAAGAGCCCTTTATCAACAATATTATAATGGAGTTTCATATATATATGTGTTCAAGTTATAAAACCGACGAAGCAAACATCGAGTATGACATAGCAATACTAAATGGCAATATTTGATAAAATAGACAAACAAGCATACAATATATGTCTTTTCAAGCAAGAAAGCGGTAGTCATATAACTAGATAAGGCCCATACCTGATTCAGAGATTCATAACTTAACACGTCCATTACCATCTAGATCATAAGCCAACCTGATTAAGAACAAGATCACATATATACATTAGATTCTCACCATTAACCATGATTATCTTTATTTGATGGTTTTGGCCAAGTTGGTTTCAAGGTTGGTTATTAGTACATTAGATGATCTCATAATGATCTAGGGTCCATCATAAGAGTGTGGTTCAAGTTCCATGTTATTATTACTTTCTATGCACTTTCTATGATCATCTCAATGTTTAAGGTATTTACATGTATTCTAGGGTCAAAAGACTCACAATAGGGCACCCTAGATCATGATTCATCGAGTCAAGAGGTCTAGATCTAAAAGATGATTTAGATCAGCAACATTAGGTCATTAGAAACATATAACAATATTAGGTGTATGTCCATTAGAAGCGAGATTAGCAAACTAGGCAACGTTCAACATTATAGTCCAAAGTGGGCACAGATGTGCAATCTAGGTCATTCATGAACAAAGGGTTGATCAAGACCCTCATTAGAGCCACAAGAGAAAAAGATTTACTAATTCAATTCTTAGGAGGCTATAAGTATATCAAAGATTCAAACTTCATCATAATCATGCATTAAAGTTCATGAATAAGCTACAACATGCATTAGAGACAACCATGGATCAAAAGGGGAGCTTAAGAGTTCAACTTGGTTCAAGGTGGATAAATATTACTGATTTCATGATTATGAGAGTGAATAGTCATTAAAGGTGCAAGATTGATCATAACAATGAATAAATGTTTTCAAAGATGACCAATGTTAGTATTTTCAAGAAATCAGGGAATAAATATTTGATTTAGAGTATGAGACTAGGCCCAAAGTGTAGCTCTCGTCGAGTTGATCGATTTGATATATTGGTTTGTATATTTTGGATAAAGGAACTAGGAGATATGTATTTTTGAGTATTTGCACTAGAATCATAGGAAACCGACTTAGGGTGTTACATGCATATTTGTTGATCGATCTGGGCCATTGGCCTGAGATCGGATGCACACATCCCAGGCTCCAACTAGTGCTAGCTGCCCGTATGTATCCTTCATTGATTTTAGGACCATCATGGTCCTCTCTTGGATCTTGCGGTCGAGATTGGGTCATCTTGGCCGTCCGTGATGTGCCGCCCATCTGACGCTCCTGCTCGACTCCCCCTCCTCTTGCGCCCTTCGGTCCGCGATTCCTCTGTTCCGCTCCATGGAACAGAGGACGAACAGGGGCTCCGCACCCCCGCTCAACAACCATGGCTGCTGCGGTCGTTTAGCCTGGGGAAGAAGCGGCAGAGCTTCTGGAGGTTTGGGGCACGCCGACCGCTTGGAGTCCTGCCATGAGTGCCACTGAGGTGGCGTGCGAGGGGGACTAGATGGCTTCCGTAGCCGTCGACTTCGACTAGCTCACAGCCTAGAAATGGCGGCGCAAGGAAGAATGAGAAAGGAGAAAAAGAAGCACCGACACTAGGGTTAGATGGGGGCGGGATATATAGAACTTATGGATGCTAGGGTTTAGATCCCAGCAATCCCGAGCATCCTTCAGAGCATTTACTGCTATTTGTTGCTTTCCTGAAGGGGAAAGGGGGAGACGATGACTCTCTGATCAAGCGTTCCCTTCTATTTCAGGAAGGAAGACAACAAGGTAAATGGGCCAAGCGTCTGGTATTGGGCCCAAGAAGAGTTGAAGAATAAGTAAAACATGTACTAAAAGAGTCCATTTTCAAATACCCATATCTTGGGCTAGGATGGTCCAAATGAGGTCATTTTTGTACCGTTGGAAAGATTAATGAGCACTCTATATTTTGAAACATATTATAGAGCAAGGTGATCATACTAATGAGGTTCAAGATTATTTACAAACTAGTGAATCATTAAATAATGAAAATTAGATCAAGAGAGCAAATCAAATGTACACATTGTGAACTTGATCATTATAGTGGCCAAATTATAAATGCTCAACCCTCCAATTATGAAATTGACGTCCAACTTAGTAATTGGCCACTTTATGAGAGAGGAACCTATCATTTGAGGAGAGAGAAAAGGTCAGGTTATCACATCCTTCCCTCCTTAAAAGAAATTTCGTCCTCGAAATTTATCCAGGATCATAAACAAGAGTCAGGGTAAAAGCCATCAGGTCTAGGTATTCCACCATGATTTTCAAGGTATTGCACACAATGGGATGCACACTAGGCAGTCATCATCAAGGGTGCACTCATATAGATCATATATGTGTTACTTCATGTTTTATCACATAATGACATCATTATGGCATTAGAGTTTTCCATCACCTAGTATCCATACCTTAGGATTTTTGGTTCATATCTGCATGCATGATTTTGTTTTCCCCAAAATTTCTACCAAATCTAATCATTTATATTCTTTTTTTTTAATCTAAAATTAGACAGTTTATCATCATGTTTATTCAAGCTGAGATCTCTAGACATTATCATATCAAGTTCATGATTCCCACTCTACAAATTTTATGTATGGTATGATTTCGTGTTAGGTCTAGCTTATGTGAGTGACTCATCTAGCATATATTAGTTTTTTTTTTTAAACATAAGTGAGATATTCCATGTATCAAGCATCATTCGAGGAACAACATTATCATCAATATTGAGGTTTTATAACTTTCTCACTTGTATCTAGAAAGAGCTTCACAATCTCAAGCCACTCAATCTAAGACATATATGTGTCCAACAAGACATGTTAACCACAAACTTCTACCTATACTAAAATTACTATCCATCTTTTGAGAAATAAGGGTAACCGCTAGACTCCTTTATATACAATTACTAACCCGAGTATGAGGCTCATCATGGATATCATACATCATATACATCATCTTAGGTCTTGGGACATCGCCCTCACCTATATATCAAGCATCAATTATTCAATTGCCTCTTTCTCTAGGGTTAGATATTTTCATAGGACATCTAGGGTTCAACATTTTCTTAGAAACCGCACACTAGGTCACTCAACTCATATACTTAGAGGTATTCTAGCTAGGGACTCATCATCAAGTATTTCATTGTTCCTATTTTTCAACATTTCAAATATTTTGGAGTTTAGGTACTCTAACCTTCTCCCAATACGGGTCAAATCATATCAACATGTCACCCTATTCATATGTCCCATGCTAGATGTCCTACTTTGTAAAGAGATTGAGGCCCATGTTGGTCTCAAACTATATATCACATATCGTATCTCAACACACACAAGACCTAGGTACAAGCAAACATGCCATCCCACTAGCTATGTTTAGCACATCAACCAAGTCATATGTAACAACAAGGTGCTAGGTCTAGCTAGGGTTGCATGGTCAAGCTCATTCCATATCATCAACCTATGTGAATTCCTCAAGGACAAACTTGGGTCTTATCAATATCAACATCATCATCAACATCAACATCAATATCAACATTGAGATCAACATTAACATTATTATCATTATCATCACTATCATCACTATTTTAGGTTATCTATGCTACTCACTAGCCTAACCTTTATCATGGCACTAGACAACTCTATCATCTAAACACTCATCTAGACTTGATGTTACATCTCTTTCTCCTAGGTTGCATGGAAACTCACTGCCTTTCTGTGTGTGGTAACATTTTTCATATGTACATATAATAATACTTAAAATATGTTTTCTCCAACGTTTAAACAGGCGATGCAAAACACCATACTCCATCCGAATAAAACCAAAACCAAAATGAGTTACCACACTCATGAGGCAGTCTAGTATCATGACACCTAGAGAACTAGTAAGAACATGGTGCACACTTGTGTAGACATCCTAAGCACATGTCGCGAATCATGTCTAGGGAGGTAACTTACACAAGTCTACACCTAGTTCTAGAACATCTAGGTTCTAACCGAGAGGCTAAGTCAACCTAGTCCACAAAGGACATATTATTAAGTTTCTAGGGTTGGGATGTAAAGTGAATTTAGTTTGTGTTTCATGTGAGCAATGTTTGGTGTAGTTATTGTTCATGCTCTGATACCATCTGTCACGGAACCGGAATCCCAGTCCCATGAACCAAACAAATATCAAAGGCGATATGCGGAAGCGTAAAGCTTAGCACACATGAACAGATAACAAGATAAATGCACCAACATAATCTCAACAATTCACAAGATATATTAAGAAACGTCATTATATTACATGATTTGAATTACATGTTTCAAGAGTCACTTTGTACAAGTCTGCTCATGTATACTATATCTGGATCTTACAACAAGTACACCTAGCATAGCTCACCAAGCCCTTCATCTTTCAAGCTATCTCTGAACCTAAAAACAACATACGAGAAATGGGTCAACACACGAGGTGTTGAGTATGGGGCCGAAAGATACACATATATATAAGCTTTGCATAATTTTGAAAAGATTTTAAGACTAAACGAACAAGAATAAACAAGTTAATTGTTTAACAAATGCGAAACCATATTTTATGTCATTTCACTCCATTATACCAACAATATCAATATCAAACATGTTCAAGGCCTTTGACCATCTTCCCGTCGGAAGGGTCCGTAAGGGTGCTCAAGCTTAGCTAACCCTTTTATACGAGAGGGACCTCAAGGTCGTAACCAAGAGCCCTTTATCAACAATATTATAATGGAGTTTCATATATATATGTGTTCAAGTTATAAACCCGACGAAGAAAACATCGAGTATGACATAGCAATACTACATGGCAATATTTGATAAAATAGACAAACAAGCATACAATATATGTCTTTTCAAGCAAGAAAGCGGTAGTCATATAACTAGATAAGGCCCATACCTGATTCAGAGATTCATAACTTAACACGTCCATTACCATCTAGATCATAAGCCAACCTGATTAAGAACAAGATCACATATATACATTAGATTCTCACCATTAACCATGATTATCTTTATTTGATGGTTTTGGCCAAGTTGGTTTCAAGGTTGGTTATTAGTACATTAGATGATCTCATAATGATCTAGGGTCCATCATAAGAGTGTGGTTCAAGTTCCATGTTATTATTACTTTCTATGCACTTTCTATGATCATCTCAATGTTTAAGGTATTTACATGTATTCTAGGGTCAAAAGACTCACAATAGGGCACCCTAGATCATGATTCATCGAGTCAAGAGGTCTAGATCTAAAAGATGATTTATATCAGCAACATTAGGTCATTAGAAACATATAACAATATTAGGTGTATGTCCATTAGAAGCGAGATTAGCAAACTAGGCAACGTTCAATATTATAGTCCAAAGTGGGCACAGATGTGCAATCTAGGTCATTCATGAACAAAGGGTTGATCAAGACCCTCATTAGAGCCACAAGAGAAAAGGATTTACTATTTCAATTCTTAGGAGGCTATAATTATATCAAAGATTCAAACTTCATCATAATCATGCATTAAAGTCCATGAATAAGCTACAACATGCATTAGAGACAACCATGGATCAAAAGGGGAGCTTAAGAGTTCAACTTGGTTCAAGGTGGATAAATATTACTGATTTCATGATTATGAGAGTGAATAGTCATTAAAGGTGCAAGATTGATCATAACAATGAATAAATGTTTTCAAAGATGACCAATGTTAGTATTTTCAAGAAATCAGGGAACAAATATTTGATTTAGAGTCTGAGACTAGGCCCAAAGTGTAGGTCTCGTCGAGTTGATCGATTTGATATATTGGTTTGTATATTTTGGATAAAGGAACTAGGAGATATGTATTTTTGAGTATTTGCACTAGAATCATAGGAAACCGACTTAGGGTGTTACCTGCATATTTGTTGATCGATCTGGGCCATTGGCCTGAGATCGGATGCACACATCCCAGGCTCCAACTAGTGCTAGCTTCCCGTATGTATCCTTCATTGATTTTAGGACCATCATGGTCCTCTCTTGGATCTTGCGGTCGAGATTGGGTCATCTTGGCCGTCCGTGATGTGCCGCCCATCTGACGCTCCTGCTCGACTCCCCCTCCTCTTGCGCCCTTCGGTCCGCGATTCCTCTGTTCCGCTCCATGGAAAAGAGGAGGAACAGGGGCTCCGCACCCCCGCTCAATAACCATGGCTTCTGCGGTCGTTTAGCCTGGGGAAGAAGCGGCAGAGCTTCTGGAGGTTTGGGGCACGCCGACCGCTTGGAGTCCTGCCATGAGTGCCACTGAGGTGGCGTGCGAGGGGGACTAGATGGCTTCCGTAGCCGTCGACTTTGACTAGCTCACAGCCTAGAAACGGCGGCACAAGGAAGAATGATAAAGGAGAAAAAGAAGCACCGACACTAGGGTTAGATGGGGGCGGGATATATAGAACTTATGGATGCTAGGGTTTAGATCCCAGCAATCCCGAGCATCCTTCAGAGCATTTACTGCTATTTGTTGCTTTCCTGAAGGGGAAAGGGGGAGACGATGACTCTCTGATCAAGCATTCCCTTCTATTTCAGGAAGGAAGACAACAAGGTAAATGGGCCAAGCGTCTGGTATTGGGCCCAAGAAGAGTTGAAGAATAAGTAAAACATGTACTAAAAGAGTCCATTTTCAAATACCCATATCTTGGGCTAGGATGGTCCAAATGAGGTCATTTTTGTACCGTTGGAAAGATGAATGAGCACTCTATATTTTGAAACATATTATAGAGCAAGGTGATCATACTAATGAGGTTCAAGATTATTTACAAACTAGTGAATCATTAAATAATGAAAATTAGATCAAGAGAGCAAATCAAATGTACACATTGTGAACTTGATCATTATAGTGGCCAAATTAGAAATGCTCAACCCTCCAATTATGAAATTGACATCCAACTCAGTAATGGGCCACTTTATGAGAGAGTAACCTATCATTTGAGGAGAGAGAAATGGTCAGGTTATCACAGGTAGACCTAGTGGATGGGAACTAGACCATCTGGTCCGCTCTCCCTCCTTTCCCATTCTTCCTCACACTCCATGCATGAGTTACTTATTCCAGTTGCACGAAGTTGTCTTCGTGATACTTGGCGTCAGTGTGACTGTGAAAGGAAAATGAACTTGTCATAGGATCCTTATGTCATACTCCTCCTTCACCTTCTATGTAATAACCCGCACTTTTGAGTGTCTAAAAGACCTTAAAGTTGTAGATCGTTAATCATATACTCCAGGATCAGATTCAAGAAATAATACAGAATAATAAACATTTTCCATTAATGAACAAATATTTCCATGTTTACATAAAAAGCTCCTCTAAGGAGTTACATAACTTTTAAACATAATTAACTTTTACATGTGTGAAGATAAACCACTAAGACTAAACCTTCATGATTAAACTGTAGTGTCTTCAACATCTTTATATGTACCCTCATGTCCAAGAATCAAGTATATCTGATACCTAAAACACCGACAAACAAATACGCGGTCAGTATATTACTATACTGGTACGTTGGTTCAAACAATAATCACAAGTAACATATAAGTGAACATATTTCATATAAGAACATAAACTTGTTTTCATATTCTAACCCATATCTGGTCAACTACCTCAGGTGTAATCACTATCCCTCTGGGGCTCATGTGCATTACCCTTAAGATTAGTCTAACCTAGGGTTCAAAATACCATTATTTACTTTACATGATACTCATAGGAACTTTATAGTTTGCAAGAACTAAATAAACAAGCAAGCAGTTTATTTGTCATTCTGTTTCATCGAGAAACATCGGGAATCTTAGAATTCGATACATGTATTCATAAGTGTAACCACGTACCTTATGCCATCACAGAAACCATGAAGAACATGATATACTTTAAGAGTGTATCCAAACATCCAAGCAATAAGGCATTCAATTTGGCACTCACTGAGTCAGGGGTATGCGAGTCTTTTCTCCGTCTTTGTCTCCCAGCTCGCATATGTCTCTCTCGTTCCGTGATGCAACATCACGTTAGATCTCATTTCTCAGTACCCAGGTCACGCATCACCATCTCTAGGGCTACATTCCCCCCTTTCCTTGCTCATGGAGCCACTCCGGCTTGTACGGACGCAGTCGTTCACTGCCGACGTTGTGGGCGTGAAGGACTCTGGCGTCGAGCTTCTCGATCATCAATGCTAGATCTGATCTGCCGTCTCATCACTGTGTCCCCAACCAACATCCCAGACACCTTACGTTCATCCTCTTCCTCTGATCCACTAGCCAAACAAACCTGAAAGATTTCTCCCTCTCTCGCGCGATGATGTTGTTGTGCACGCGGTCTCCCGCTGGTGCCACAAACTGCCATCCGCAGACATAGACTTGTGCCACGGTTGGCGCTCCTTACCCTACGATCAACATTAGGACCAACCAATCTCTTCAACTCTTCCCTCTATGTCCATCATCATGAAGACACATCTTCTCTCAAACTCCTAGCCTTCTTCCTCCTTGTGAGACCTCCTCATTGCTGCTAGGGAGGAGTAACGGTTATGTTGGCTCTCTTCCCCACATCACAAATGGTCCACATGAGGGTGCCCCTCGTTGCAGGTTTTGATGTGAGTTTGTAGGGAGGAAGTCTTCACCTATACATGTTTGGTGTTGGTCTTGTAGAATCACTCTACTATAATGATGTTTCTGCATCCAAGCGCCCAGCAGGTAGGTTTGCACAAGCGTCTCTTCTCATGGATCTGGCTGAAGAAGAGCATAGGGGTGTTGGAGTTGTTATGGTCTTATGCAGGCCTCCTGGCATGGTTTTGGCTGCAACCTCCAAGCCACGGTGACTGCCATGTTCATCTTTGTTCCAATCCATAGTCGTCGGTCCCCTCTCTGCCATGTGTGATTGTCGATTGCCCAAAGGATTCAGAGAGAAGTTTTGGGATGGGTTCATTAGGGAGAGATAAAGGGGCAGGCTAGGCTGGTAATGAGTTCACCATATCATATGATTTGTGTAGGTATATATAGGTACTTCCTTGTAGCTTCCCTTTCGCATTTCTCATCTTGGGGTTTAAGTAATCCAAAAGAGGAAAGGAGTCTTATGACTATCTGAAATATCAATTTTCCAAGACTTAAATCTCAACACCAACCAAGAAAGAAAGTACTCTTTTTATATAAACTTTTGCTTTTATTCCAAAAGGCCATGATAGGCACCACCCAATGATTTAGATTTGGATTTTGAAACAAAAGCCTTTAAGGAATACTTACAACCATGGTGTTGTCAATATCAGCTAGATAAATATCCTCTAATTATCAAAAACACCATAAGTCATATTTCTTTTGGCAACTTTACAATTAATTTCATTTCTCGTAGAAAAAGGGCATTAGTATTAATTCATGATCAAATTCCCTATCTCTAACTTATGCTGAAAGGACCCATGCAACCAAAGGTGATCCATATTGTTATTCCACCAATAATACCATTAGGGAATTTAGAAATCAATTCATTTATATAATTCAATTTTTTATTAAAAATGAGGATATTACATTCACCCCTCCTAAAAAGGAATGTTGCCCCAAAAATTCAAACTTAGTAAGCTTAATGTGAATGACAACTCAATTTAGTTCAAACTTAGGGTCAATGCCCTATTTAAATATCATTAACTTCTTTCATTGGCATGTAATTTCCTCATATTATACTAAGTTTAGTCCTTAAATTTAGTTCAAGGTATATCTACATCCTTATTATCTACATGATAACATCTCTTGGTGATTATATTTTTCATCGGTGATTTCAATATTACTCAGTGATTTCTCTTTTCACCTAGGTTTCCAGCCTATTATTCATTATTTGCACCCAAGGGTGAGGTAACACCTCTAACCCTAGTTCATGTCATTACACATTAAATGTAGGATATTCATCCTCATTATCTCAATTTTTTTAGCATAATGTGTGTTTATCTAATCTCCCTCTCTCATAATAAGATGAAATAAGCATTTGACTGCAGCCCAAACACAAAGTTCATTCCATTTCAATAGCGGAGATAGCACATCCTCACATTACCATTTAATTTCACATATTAAGTTGAATCATACTCTATATGACTCTAAACTTACTTGTTCTCAATTTCACAACATTCTTATATCACATAAAGTCAAGTGTCCCTTTTGTTACTCTTAAGTTAGGGAACAACTTCTCTCAAGTTTTCATGACTTCCTATAACTTTTATATTTACATCTCATGTATCATTATGACCCTTAGCCAAATCCTCGAGGTCTCTAGGGGTATAGGTACTTCTGGAGGGATCTCATCCTTATGCATCATGGGAGTGCCTTTCAAATTCACCCATTAGGCTACATGATCCTCATGGAGGTAGCTAATCTTCTGAGTCATGTACCTTGGGTAAACCTAGTTTTTACCTCCCGACCACATGGTCATGTGCATTCAGGGCATATCCAATCCCAATCCATCGGTCCTATGTACCTCCAATACACCCTACCTGACTCTAGGATTGCATTAGGAATCTACTCTCCCTAAGAGTTTCTTTTGAGATGTCACATCTTTTAAGCACATTATTCTCTTATTTAATTTTGTAACCCATATTGCCTTCATCTCTCTCTTTCAAGTACACATAATGCAGTGTCGTCCCATCATTGGGCTTGGGCCACCTTCCCTCTAGGGCTTGGTGCCATGTCGGTCTTCCCTCCTGGGCTTGACCTCTGTGATCTTCCCCTCCAGGGTCTTGATCCTAAACAACAGCATTGTGGACTTAGGCCACCTTCCCTCCTGGGCTTGGTGCCTGCCTGGTGTTCCCTCCTAGGCATGACCATTTCATGACCTTCCCTCCTAGGCTTGGTAGTCCACTTAGGCCACCTTCCCTCCTGGTCTTGGTGCCTCATTGGTCTTCCCTCTGGGGCTTGACCAATTGTGTCACTCAGAGATGGCATCCTTGCGTTCAAAGAATTTAAGTGCTTTCATTATTATATCTATAACTCTTTACCCCTATAGATGAGGATTAAGGTCATCTCAATACTTAAATACGTTTATTCATTTACATTTTTAAGGGAAGGTCCTAACCTAGGGTGCCTTCTTGGCTCATAGGAAGGGGTTAGACTCTCTAGCCACAACCTGATCCCAAGATCTAAGGTTTTGCCTCCCTCATAGGTCATCTTGCCACTCTTAGGTTGACCCACCCAAGGTTTGCACACTAACCCTAATAGATATCCTTTTTTTATATCATTAGGCATAACTTTTAATCATTATAACATATCAACCCATGTTTGTTCAATTTCTAGAATATCCCCTTATGGTTCATGTCCATTCCATGAACTTGGGTCACCTTCCCCTTCAGGGGCTTGGTGCTACCTCGACCTTCCCCTCCAGGGACTTGGCCACCAACACCCAAACTTCTAAAGAAAACATTAAGGGTTTGAGTAGATTATATTCCAACTCTTCATTTTCTGATATATTCAACTATTGGGTTTTTATATCTCTTAAGACTTATCACATAAGTTTTATGCTCCTCATGCACACATGCATGGGAGACTGGGTTACCTAAACCATCCCTTATCTTTCTTATTCATGATTTCAAGTTTCACATGGGTAGTGTACCATACAACCACACCATGTTCATTACCAAATTGAAGTTTCACATGGGTAGTGTCCCATACCACCACACCATGTTCAATAATTAGGATTAAGGTTTTAGGGTTAGGGTTAGGGACTACACTCTATCTCTTAGAGTTTCCACATCCCTAGACTCTCTAGGATTTCCATACCCTAAACAAAGTCCTTCCTCTAAGAAAGGGCTTACCCGTACTTGTATCTTTCTAGTGTCTACCCTCTCTAGAGGGACCTACACTAAAAGGTTACACCTTTTCACATTTTACTTTTCTAATTAATAATTTCTTTCCAAGGCTTTTAAGCAAAAAGATAAGAAGTAGACGAAAATATGATATGAGGAACTTAATTTTTTTTCTCTTAAATTTCTAAGGATTATTTGAAACTTATAGACTATTAAGTATTAGTTGATGAATTTGTGCTCTAATACCAAATGTAATGACCTACACTTTTGAGTGTCTAAAAGACCTTAAAGTCACAGATCATTAATCGTATACTCCAGGATCAGATTCAAGAAATAATACAAAATAGTAAACAATTTCCATTAATGAACAAATATTTCCATGTTTACATAAAAAGCTCCTCTAAGGAGTTACATAACTTTTAAACAGAATTAACTTTTACATGTGTGAAGATAAACCATTAAGACTAAACCTTCATGATTAAACTATAGTGTCTTCAACATCTTTATATGTACCCTCATGTCCACGAATCAAGTATATCTGATACCTAAAATTCTGACAAACAAATACGCGGTCAGTATATTACTATATTGGTACGTGGGTTCAAACAATAATCACAAGTAACATATAAGTGAACATCTTTCATATAAGAACATAAACTTGTTTTCATATTATAACCCATATTTGGTCAACTACCTCAGCTGTAATCACTATCCCTCCAAGACTTGTGTGCATTACCCTTAAGATCAGTCTAAGACAGGGTTCAAAATACCATTATTTACTTTACATGATACTCATAGGATCTTTATTGGTTGCAAGAACTAAATAAACAAGAAAGTAGTTTATTTGTCGTTCAATCTCATCGAGAAACATTGGCAATCTTAGAATTCGATACATGTATTCATAAGTGTAACCACGTACCTTATGCCATCATAGAAACCATGCAGAACATGATATACTTTAAGAGTGTATTCAAACATCCAAGCAATAAGGCATTCAATCTGGCACTCACTGAGCTAGGGGTATGCAGGTCTTTTCTCCGTCTTTGTCTCCCAGCTCAGGTCTGTCTCTCCCGTTCCGCGACGCAACGTCGCATGAGATCTTGCTTCTCAGCGCCCAAGTCACGCATCGCCATCTATAAGGCTATGTGCCCCCTTTCCTTGCTCAGGGAGCTGCTCTAGCTTGTACAGACGCAGTGGGCGTGAAGGACTCTAGCGTCGAGCTTCTCGATCACCAATGCTGGATCTGGTCTGCCCTCTCATTACTATGGCCCCAACCACCATCCCAGACACCTTACATTCATCATCTTCCTCTGATCCACTATCCGAACTAGCCTGACATATTTCTCCCTCTCTCGCATGATGATGATGTTGTGCACGCGGTCTCCCGCTGGCGCCGCAAACCATTGTCCGCAGACACAGACTCATGCCACAGCTGGCGCTCCTTACCCTACGATCATCATCAAGACCAACCAATCTCTTTGACACTTCCCTCCATGGCCGTCATCACAAAGACACATCTGCTCTCAAACTCCTAGCCTTCTTCCTCCTTGTGAGACTTCCTCACTGCCGCCAGGGAGGCGTAATAGTTATGTTGACTCTCTTCCCCACAGCAGGCATGGTCCACACGAGGGTGCCTCTCGTAGTAGGTTTTAATGTGTGTTTGCAGGGAGGTAGTCCTAACCTATACATGTTTGGTGTTGGTCTTGTAGAATCACTCTACTATAATGACGTTTCTGCATCCAAGAGCCCAGCAGGTAGGTTTGCACGAGCGTCTCTTCCCATGGATCTGGCTGAAGAAGAGCATATGGGTGTTGGAGTTGTTACGGTCTTATGCAAGCCTCCTGGTGTGGTTTTGGCTGCGAACTCCAAGCCACAGTGACTGCCATGGTCATCTTTGTTCCATTCCACGGTCGTCAGACCCCTCTCTGCCATGTGCGATTGTCGATTTCCCAAAGGATTCAGAGAGAAGTTCTGAGATGGGTTGATTAGGGAGAGATAAAGGGGGAAGCTAGACTGGTGATGAATTCACCGTATCATATGAATCGTGTAGATATATATAGGTACTTCCTTGTAGATTCCCTTTATCATTTCTCATCTTGGGGTTTAATTAATCCAAAAGTGGAAAGGAGTCTTATGACTATCCAAAATATCAATTTTCCAAGACTTAAATCTCAACACCAACTAGGAAAGAAAGTACTCTTTTAATATAAACTTTTGCTTTTATTCCAAAAGGCCACGAGAGGCACCACCCTATGATTTAGATTTGGATTTGGAAACAAAATCCTTTAAGGAATACTTACAACCATGGTGTTGTCAATATCATCTAGATAAATATCCTCTAATTATCAAAAAGCACCATAAGTCATATTTCTTTTGCCAACTTTACAATTAATTTCATTTATCGTAGAAAAAGGGCATTAGTATTCATTCATGTTCAAATTCCCTTTCTCTAACTTATGCTGCAAGGACCCATGCAACCAAAGGTGATCCATATTGTTATTCCACCAATAATACCATTAGGTAATTTACAAATCAATTCATTTATATAATTCAATTTTTTATTAAAATTGAGGATATTACATTCTAGATCGCATGACTTCCAAATTAGATGCACGTGGCTTAATTTGTTCTTCAACCTCTCAATGAGTATCCTTTGTTTCCACTGGACTCAAGTACTACAGTGGCTAATGATTTTGGCAATACCTATCTTGAACTGATGAGTTATAATAGGCTTCTATGCATTCCCCTTGTTGATAATATTTGCAAGTTTCCTCAGCGGCTCTGGAGTCTACATTTGCTTCTATGATGGCTGAAGAGGGGGAGGGGACTAGCAGGTCTCGGTGTGCCCAAGCTCTAGAGGTAAATGTGAGACACCTATAAAGATAAATGTACCCTCATCTAGTAGTGAAAAGTGAAGAAAAAAACAATTTGTGATGCTCTTTGTTCCCCACATGAACTAGGTCTGATGGAAATTGAGAAGGACTTCACCTGGTTGGATAGGCCTTCATCTATCTTTGGCCATGCTTGAAGAACATCTTCCACCTTTAAACCTCTGCACAGACCTATAACTCCATTGTGTCACCCCTCCTCTCACCTCTTCTCTACTTTCTATTGAGAAGAAGAGGCGATGGACATAGGGTTTCCCCATTTCTCAAAATAAAAGCCCAGAAGGGGGGTTGTTTGGATCTAGGATGTACGGCTGGTTAACCACTATGCTATCATTCCTAGTGTAAGACCCATAACCTATGTTTTGCGTTAACCTTGTTTGGTTTTTCTTGATTATGTGTTTAGTTGATCTTATCCTCTGGGATGATCTTAGATCTTGTGGAGAGCTTTAGTCTCCAGTTTGAGCTTGTTTGGATGGTGTTTGTTCTTTGTGTGCTTGTTTTGGTGCAAATTGAATTTACCCAAGTTGAGGGGTTATCATGCAATTTGTCACCTCTAGCATGATCCTTCTCTCTATTGGATTCATGAGACAGGTTGTGATGTTTTGGGGCAGTTTGTTTGAGCTTTGGTTGAGTGATGGAATCACCTTGGGTGTTTAGAGTTTTCTAGGGTTTGTGTACCCTGTGGGTGTAGCGACCTATGCTGTGACCCAAGGGTTGTTTTGTGGGTGTCATGGTCGAGACACCCCTCTAGGTGTTGTGGTTTTTGCGATTGATATGGTTTTGGGAGATCTTGGGTCGAGATAGTTTCCTTTGTATAGAGTGTCATGACCTAGGAGGGGTTTGGTGACCTTGTCTCACGATTTTGTTGTGTTAGGTGGTGTTGTCACAACCATGGATGGTGTTCCATGGTCGGTCACGACTGTGATCTTGTGTGCGACGCAAGTGGGTCGAGACCCAAAATAGAGTTCATAACCAACTTTTGCATGTGAGTTTTAAGTGGTTGCATGTTAGTTCCTTGGTTGGACAAATGTCTCTTTGGAGCCCTATCTTGTTGACACCTCATCACTTACCCTACCTCTCTCCTCCTTTGCTATATAAACCCTCTTCCCTCCATGCAAGTGACCTTTTTTGGCCATATTCTTTCTCTTTACTTCACTAAACTTTCTTGGAGCTTGGTGCAGTAGGTGTTGTTCTTGGTAACTTAAAGGAGGATCGACCTTACATGTGGTGTGTGTGATGACCCTTGATCATCTTCTACGTAGGTAATTGTTTACCTTTCCTTTATGGTGTTTTCCATGGATCGTCTACCTCATCTTCTTCCCTTTTATTGAACATAGACCATTTTTTGACATGGTGGTCATTCTTGACAGTAAACACCTCCTCACAAGGGGTCATAGGCCATGTTTTGACAAGCTGACACTCAAGTGAGAGGAAGTTTCTTCTCTCTTTTCCCCCTTCTTTCTTTTGGTTCAGACTTGTGCTTCTTTCTCCCTTTCCTTGGGCAATCTTTGACTATGGTGTCTTCTCTTACTTTATGTGTTCTTGTAGTCGAGGGTGGAGCTTCATTGTCCTTGGGATCGTGCATTTGGAACTTGACCCCTTAGAGACACCTTTATTCAGGCAGGTTATGTAACTCTTAACCTTCTCTATTAATGCACTTTTTCTACATGCATGGTACTGTATTCTATCTCTAAAATGTTTCCATAAAATGCTAGCAGATTATGGTAGATTCTAGAACTTAGTTGATGTTGATATCATGCTTGGTCTGAATGGAATCTAAAATACTAGTTTTGTAACCGATTTTGGTGATTTTGGTGCAATGATGCTTTTCCCCTATCTCTTGACCTTAGTTTTAATTGCATGCATGATGAACTAGTGCTTTGGTGTTATATGAAGTTTTGGTTCTATTTTGGTGTAGTTTAACTTGGTTCTCTCTTGTTTGAGATCCCTTTTCATGGTGGTCACATGTTGCAAGTGTTAGGGATTTGATGACCAATTTTGGGAGACATTTTTCCTTCTTAAGGATGGTGGTGGTCCATGTTGTTCTATTCTATTTTATCTATGTCTTACCTCCAGTTTGATTGTGGTTACCCTTGTTTTGATGTTGATCCTTGGTCTTGGTGGTGGTTTGACCCTTGATGGTCATTACACCTTGGTCTTTTTGTGGTATCGGTCACCATTTGGTCGAGATTTCTACCCTAAATTAGTTAGGACCTTGCTTTTGTTTCGGAAGAGATACATGATCTTATGATTTTAGTGACCTTTCCCCTTGTTGCGGTCACAACATCAGACCTATGTTTTTTTGGTCATTACCCATTATGTGCATTGAGGTTGAGACAACCTTGGTTTTGGTCGGGTTGCTCCCCTTGAGGTTATAGGTCACGACATGTTTGCTTTGGGTGGTTGAGACCCTAACCCTAGTTGGTTGAGACATCTTTCTATGTTGGGGTTGCAACATGATTGATGGTTGAGTCGAGACATCTTGCTCCCTGGTGTTTCATGGTAATGACATCATGGTTTTGGTCTTGGTCGAGACACCATAGATGGTTGATGGTCTCGACCCACATTGGTGGGTGGTCGTGACACATGGTTAATGGATGGTTGAGACACATGCTTGAGTACTCAATACACATCTATGAGTAATGTATACATTTGTATGTAGTGTTGTGTGGATAGTTGTTTCCTTATCCCTAAAGTGTTCCAAGAATATGGGAGATGTTCTACCTAGGGTTTAGTGTTTGGATGTAGCTACAAAACCCTGATTGGCTGAGCATGGAGCCCTAAAGCTAATGATGAGCTATGTGATGCATTTTCTTTCTCTCCCTTGAGATAATCATCTTGCTATAATGCTTTCTCTCTCTTGTTTATAAGCCCCTACCCTTAAAGGTGATATGCATGCCGTGGCTTGTGTATGATATGGTGGAAATTATATGATACAGTGTAGTGTTTATGCACACTGATGAGGCATAATGTGATGAAGCACATGCAAGGTTAATGTGATAGGTCCTATGACCTTGTTACAACCCCAAATTTTGGGTTCATTTGGTGAGAAATGCAATTTCTCATATTAAAGATATTTGAACAAATAATGATATAATTTGCTTCAAATAAATGGATTTAGTTTACAATAGCCTTGATGATTGTTTGGTGGGCTTTATTGGCTATTGGGCCCAAATAACAATAAAATTCAATTAGTAAATGAATAATTGAATATTTGAGAAAAGAAAAATGTGGAAACCTCTAGAAGGCAAATCCAAAGAGGATTTCGTGCCTCTTGGGTTCCTTGGGTACCAAGGAGTCCAAGGTTGCAAAAAGAAAGCAATAAGAAAAGAAAAGATTAATTAAGTATTTCTTTATTAAGAAATAAATTGAAAATAATGATAAAATGTGGAAAATGAGTGGAAAGAGGCATAAATGAGATTTCTTGGGGAAATTTCGTATCCATGAGGTTGGTAATATTAAAAGGAATGCCAATGAGGAAAATAAAAGAGAAATAAAAAGAAATCCTCAAAAAGAGATATTTAAATGAGAAATAAACAAGATAATGTGAAATAATGCATAATGATGCATCTGGAAGGATAATAAGTATCCAATAAAAAGAATTTCGAAATAATGGAGTGTCTTGGGATCCAAGGAGTCCCAATAAAGAGGAAAGAAAGAGAAAATACTAAAAAGGCAAAATAAGAGGATAATGTGTTGCATTATTAATGAATTATGTGGTATTTGTTTAAAAGGATGATATTTTCTATAAAGGAAAATAGGATTTCGTGATCAATGGATTAAAAAGCAAGAATACAGAGAGGAAGTAAAAGGAATTTCGAATTCCTAAAACATCCAAATAATGAAGAATATTAGAAAAGAATAGAGAGAGAGAGAATTTCTTCTTCATGAAGGAATATGTTTCCAAGTTGGGGAAGCCTTATTTTCTTTATGAACAAGCAATATGGGGCTTGGATACCCCCCTATATAAGGGGTAGAACTTTCAGTTCGAGTCCCAGAAAGATCCCACGTGCATCCCTCCTCCTCCTTCCTCTTCTTCATAGTTCTTTGCGTACAAACCCTAGTTGAGAGTAATGGTCTATCCCGAGGGCACCGAGGAGCGGCGTCGAGGTCCTGGTGGAAGCAAGGTTCTCCCATGACGTCGCAGGGGAGCCCATCCATCAAGGTCGTGCCTGGGAACCTGCTTAACAGTAGTCGTCGGACTGCAGCAACGGCCGCAAACGTCTGGCCCACGAGCGGAGGATGGACCTCCTTGGCCAAGAAGTAGGGGCACCCTGGGTGCGCCCAAGAGCGGTGGGGCTAATGGAGGAGTTTCCAGCGAAGTTCACGGCCGAGAGAAGGGGGTAGAGCTGCGCCTAGGGCGGCTAGGGTCAGCGCTGCATGGCTGGCTGAAGGTAGGAGATGACCCCCTGGGTCATTGGATAGAAATACCCTCCGGGGTATGAAGCGTCTATCATTTAAGTAAAGGGCAGCCACGTCTTTTTGTCATTTTCCAAACAAGGTGGGTTACGTTGCATGAAAGGGGGCCCGACGTGTCAGCCTTTGATTGGCTTAAGTAAGTGAACTTTTGCAAAATTCATATCTCCTTATTCGTAGCTCGGATGACAAAAGTTTATATATGAATTTTGATCAGAAGAACACAAGGAATCCGATAAAAATAGTTTTATAGCCCGAGTCTGATCATAGTTCGAGATGTAGTGTAAATTATCATCT
Source organism: Alisma plantago-aquatica (assembly GCA_963693085.1). Lineage (NCBI taxonomy): Eukaryota > Viridiplantae > Streptophyta > Magnoliopsida > Alismatales > Alismataceae > Alisma > Alisma plantago-aquatica. Next base: position 224,111,985 of record OY856414.1, on the reverse strand, counting down.
TTAATGAATTAGAGATTAAGAATCCTATTTTGAAATGAATAACGTGTTTAATAGGGTTTAATGGATCTTTAGAGTTGATGTTAACCTGTTAAATGTAAAAAGGTACATTATGTTAAAAAAAGAAGAACTTTGAACATGATTAGTCTAATTTAGAGTTTATGTGCCTGAAATTTGAAAAGGGCATAAAGTTATCATCTTTAATGATTTAATTAAAGAAAAACCCTTAGATTTGATGATAGATGGACTTAATGATGTTATTTGGAAAATTCAAGTTGATATTAACATGTTGTTAATAAAAGTGAGAATAGGATCTCAAAAGATGATCTTTTTATATAATTGGTTTAATTTAGGGTTTTGTGCATGATTATGCGCTAATGAGCTTGAAAACCCTAATCTAGATGAATGTCTTTTAATTGTTTTAATGGTTCAAATCCATGAATAAATAGGGATGTGATGATCCTAAGTCAATTTGGGTATAAAAGAATATTAAAATGGATAGTTGAGCAATTAAGGTTCATATAAATGGAAAATAGTATTTTAGGGTTTGTTGACCTAAAATGGATAAAGTTTGAGAAATTGATCTAAGAAACCCTAATGAATGTTAATGAAACCTTAATGCAGATTAGAACCCCTAGAAAGAGAATCCAAGTCAATAAAGTAGATTCTTGATAAAGTGTGTAATAAATAGAGTACATATTCTTTTCAGGAATTATGTGATGATTGAATTACTTGCTTGGATCTGTTGATTGGCTTGATTGTATATACATGAAGTATATGTTGAATAATCTGTGTGACTCATCAAATTAGGTATGTGGTTACGCTTATGAATAATTGTTCTAGTTTCACGATGCTTCCCAAAGGTTTGATCGGTTGCTTGAAATAACTGTTGGATGTCTATTTATTTCATGCAACTATAAAGTGATTATGATTATCACTATAAATGTGCATATATAACTAGATAGATTTGGGTCCACCTCTATTGTTTTGAAAAGGCTAAGAAAAAAGGGGTAATCCTAGAGCAAGGTCTAGGTTACCGAGAGTTAGAAATTGGGCTACCTATGTGTAGTGCTATGAGACTCGTTAGCCTGCCATGAGTTAAGGAGTGGGCTACTTACGAGTAGTGCCATGTGACTCAACCCTAGAAATTGGCTCACTTATAGGTGGATCATGAGGGGTTTATTGGGGACAACATAGAGGATAGGCTACTCTTGGATCGTGGAGTTATATCTAAAATGTAATCTTGGTTGTTAAATGATTAATTGAATGATTACATTGTTAACGTATTTACGTGATTATTGTTTCCCCCACATACCAGCTTCGGCTGACCGACGTTTTGTTTGTCGGTGTTTTAGGAACAAGCGAAAAGGACAAATAGTAAATCGTCATATTGTGGATACATGAAGAAAAATACAAGGAGGATTAGTTAGAGTAGAATCCTTAAGTGGATAGAAGTTTAGAGATCCAAGTTTTCAAAAAGGTATGCAAAAATTTATTTCCTTACAGCTTTTCCGTATAGTAGGTTAAAATTTGATAATTATTCTTGGTTCATTGTCGAACCTTTGATCCGGAAGTTATGGGTGTGGCTTCGACCTCTCGGTCTCCCTTAATTGGGGGTTATCGGGAGGTGGGGTGGTAACATTTGGTATTAGAGCATAGGTTCCTCAGTTAACCATTAATAATTATTAAATTTTACAAACTCCATAGAACCCAAGGGACTTATTAGAGGATTATGTGAAAGATGGAGGTGTCTAGAAAAGGATCACGACCGGGGGGCTGGAAATATTTTCCTCCGCACCGCTAGTCGGAATACGAGGACTCCCAGATCTGTGTGACTGCCTAGCCAAATTCTTAGGGTATGAATCTAAATAAGATACCTTTAGGACTTCTCATCTTATTCATCCCTTCTCATCACAAAATTCTAATAAGGACCTAAAGGATTAGGGTTTTCTTTCTTCTCCTCACCCTCTTAAGGTATGGGTAAGGTTAATAAGGTTTAAGGAATCCTCCACCAAATTAATGAAAGGCATGTAAATAAGATGTTATGGGCATAAGCTTAATAGATTAAGCGCAAAATGAAAAATAGATACATGCTTAGGTCGTATGACATAAGTTGTCATGTCCTCAGAAGAGACATGAGGCCAGACCTTATTATCAGGAGGATAAGTTAGTCTTGGAGATAGAGATCTCCATTGCTAGTAGAGACCTGGCACATCCTCTGAGGATGATGTTAACCCTAACCCTAAGTGAAGGTTAGAGAGAGATGAGTTGGACCAAGTGTTTGAAAGAACATGCCTTTGGGATGCCATATGATCCATGGGTGACCTAGCACCTTTGGCAACCCAACCCTGGGAAGGTCGTGCATGTTAGGGTAAAGGATAGCTCCTTAGATGATGATGTTAGTAAAGGACCTTAGAAACCCTATGGGCTTGTGCAAGTACAGTATAGCTGGTATCTAGGGCACGTCATAGTGCTGACAGTAGGATGAAACCCTGGATAAGGAATCATGATGGAGTATGAAGGGTTATGGATGATCTTGAGCAAATATAATTCCGATCCTAGGCTTCATCCATGTTGAGGATGCTTTTGAGGTTGATCCTTCACGAAGAGAGGACCTCTAATGGTGAGGTTAGTTGTAGGGTTAGCTCTAGAGAGAGAGCAGGAAACCCAGCAAGAAGGTTGGAATCCTAGACTCCGGGATACGAGGAGAAATTAGGTGTTGAGGATGATGCGACCTAAGTGGATGATAGTGGTCACCACATGCTTGATCCCTAGAGGTTGATGATGTCGTGGTTTCCATGGGACGGACCAAACCCTAGAGAAAAGATGAAGCTTCTGGTACCTATGTGCCTATGGTACAAGTGTTTACCTTCTGAGAAAGGAAGAAGATGTTCTGTATACCCTGAAGTGGATTTGTAATAGGTTATGAGGCCTTGTACCTTATGGTTTGTCCTTGAGGAGGATCCAAATCTAAGTGTTTCTCGAGTTGAAGGATGACAGGAAGTGCATGTGATGCCTTTTGCAAGCTTGATTCATGGTTAAGAGACAGAGCATGCAGTGGGACACCTACAAGTGAACCTAGGGCTCCTGACCTAAGAGGGGAAGTGGTATACCTAATGCTCATGATGAGAATTAAGTTGCCATAGTTTCAAGCATGGTACGCCTCATGTATAAATGAAAAGGGAAACCCCTTAAGTTTAAGGTATGTTTGATGAACCCCTCACAACTAGGTTGATGATAAAGGAAGGTATGATCTTGATCCTACATCGAGGAAAGAGGATAAGTATGACCTAGCATGGTACAATAGGTGATCTGCTTGTGCCTTAATAGCTTGCTAGGGTTAAGTAGGCTCATGTGGATGTAAACCCTAGACCCAAGAGCTTTTGTGACCTTGTTGTCAAGAGATAGTTTTCCTCCAATCCTGGGAGAGGGACCCCTATGGTAGGGTGTATATCAGTTTTGTTGGTTTGAGGTAACCTGAAGAGGTCTCACAGGATCTTGAGAAGCTAAGTGAAAAGTACATGGCATGAGAATGAACCTATAGACCCATAGATATCCATCTATAATTGCATATGAATGTGTTACCATGGAGGTAACCGGTATGGGGCTTGACCAAGGTAGGCAGGTTGCCATGACCCCTATGAAAGGAGGAGAGCCAGCCCATGAATGCAGAAAGAGAGATGATGAAGACTTGGGTAAGGCTCTAAGCGAACATGTACTATAATGGAGAATCCTAAGTCTATCCTAGGGTCAGGTAGGGATAAGACCGATGAAAGTAGGAGTTGCCTAATTCCCCAGTTGCACATGACCATAGGGTCGGGAGGTAACAGCTATCATTGTCTGAGGACCATGGGTTAGGAGATTGATCACCTTCATGAACTCATGGGACCCAAAGGGCAGATGAGTAGGGCACTCTATTGATGCATGAGGGAAGACGGATGACCCCAAAAGAGTCGGTACCCTATAGACCTAGAGGAGATGACCAAGGATATAAGCCTTAGTAGGTTCAAGACTAGTTTATTATCACGATGTCTGTGATGTAGAGACATATGTGGCACGTTGCAACTGAGATTTAAAGGTGTACTGGCAAGGTGGGATGTACCATCTCTACTCTTGGAATAGGAAGAACTCTGTATTTGGACTGCAGCCAAATGCTTATTTCCTCTTGTTATGGGAGTAAGAGATAGGACATTACGCATGTCACACACCAAGGATAAGAGATGATGTAGGATTGGAACGTTGCCATGAGAAATGGGGATAGAGAAGATAACCTACCTTGGTAAGGTGAATGATACATGGATGGTTTGCAAACACTAAGAGGAATGAGGTAGTCACCTTATGAGGAAGTTTTTATCATGAGCTATGTAGAACTTACAAGTTATACCAGGTTGAGTTTTGATCACCATGATGATGAAATCAGAAAGTGTTCTCAATGAATTTAGACTTAGAGTTTGAGACGAGATGATAAGTGGAAAACATGGAAGTGTGTGTCTTCAACGTTACCTAATACCTAAGGGTGTGAGGTGGTAATGAATGTTCTAGTTAAGATGTATTTGACTTATTTGACTAGACGCTAGAAGAGGTTGTTTGGCTAACCCTATGTTTGGAAAGGAGAGGTGTTTGGATAACACTCAGATGTAACAAGATACGTTGAAAAGTTAAGGGTTGTTTGGTTAGCCAGTCTAGTCCTTGATGCAATGAAAGGATGGTGGTAGAACCTCAGATGCACTTCTTTGGAAAAGAAAGTGATGAAACCCTGACTAGAGTGGTTTAGGGTTTCGGAGGAATCAATCTTGAAGAATCATGATACAGGAAATCATGAATCAAGATCACCATACACCGTGGAAAATGGCAATAGCACTTTGGATGCTTAAGATGAAGTTGCATGTGGTTTATGGCCATGCAAGCCAAGAGGTAAAGGATGAATGACAGTAACCCCGTGTATCGATATAGAGGACAAAAGAGTCCCTGAGAGGAAATGGGAGTTCATCACTATGGATGTTGTGATAGGTCTCCCCTTGACCAAGGAAGGTCGAGATGCAATATGGGTTATGGTAGATCGCCTTACCTAGATGACATAAGAAAGAAAGAGTGTTGTCAAGGGACATATCGAGTTGAACTACATATGAGAGAGATGGTTCAACTACACCATGATGTGAGTTCAAAAGTTCATGAGTATGACTTAAAGGTTCACTTCCATAAGGTGAATGTAGGTACATGAAGAACTCGATGATAGTACAGTTTATCACCCCTATCTAATGGTTAGTATAATCCAGACTAAAGGAGGTCTGACGAGAGCATGTGTGCTCATTCAGGGTGATATCTAGAGATAGTTCTTGTCCTATGAAAGATGTGATAATGACCACCATAGCCAGTATCGGGTTATATAAGAAGCTCTGTAAGGGAGGTTGTGTCGGTCACCACTTCAGTAAGGTGATGTTGGTGAAAGGACCACATGATGGTTAGAAAAGGGCCACATGATGGTTAGAAAAGGACCACATGATGGTTAGAAAAGGGACCACAGTGCGTGTAGATGAAGTCACTTTGATTGTGCAAGGGCTGAAAGGAGCCTAGAGACGATGAGAGTCATGAGCATATACAAAGTAGACTGACATACAAGTTACTGTGGAAGAATATGTGAAAATCTGACCCCTCTAAGTTATATCTAAGAGAGTTGAGTCCCCGATGCATGGGTTCTTTTGATATGGTTTGGTGGAGAAGGTTAAGATTGGCCTTACCCCTCGGGATAAAGTAATGTGTGATGAGTTCCATGTGTCCGATTTAGAGCACTATGTGAGATACCCCGACCATGTGTTGAGCAATTAACCTAGTGAGCCCTAAGGGAGGCTGAAATGGCATGAGTCCACCTGTGCAGTTTATAGACGCCAGGATGAACGAACTCAGAGAAAAGAATATGTGATGATAAAGGTTCTTTGAAAATGCCATGAGTATGGAAAAGCCACATAGGGGCCAATGATGGACATGGAAAAGTCTTATCCTGAATTGTTTGTTTGCTTGATAGAATTTTGAGGACAAAATTTCTATAAGAGGGGAAGGATGTTACAACCCCAAATTTTGGGTTCATTTGGTGAGAAATGCAATTTCTCATATTAAAGATATTTGAACAAATAATGATATAATTTGCTTCAAATAAATGGATTTCGTTTACAATAGCCTTGATGATTGTTTGGTGGGCTTTATTGGCTATTGGACCCAAATAACAAGAAAATTCAATTAGTAAATGAATAATTGAATATTTGAGAAAAGAAAAATGTGGAAACCTCTAGAAGGCAAATCCAAAGAGGATTTCGTGCCTCTTGGATTCCTTGGGTACCAAGGAGTCCAAGGTTGCAAAAAGAAAGCAATAAGAAAAGAAAAGATTAATGAAGTATTTCTTTATTAAGAAATAAATTGAAAATAATGATAAAATGTGGAAAATGAGTGGAAAGAGGCATACATGAGATTTCTTGGAGAATTTCGTATCCATGAGGTTGCTAATATTAAAAGGAATGCCAATGAGGAAAATAAAAGAGAAATAAAAAGAAATCCTCAAAAAGAGATATTTAAATGAGAAATAAACAAGATAATGTGAAATAATGCATAATGATGCATCTGGAAGGATAATAAGTATCCAATAAAACGAATTTCAAAATAATGGAGTGTCTTGGGATCCAAGGAGTCCCAATAAAGAGGAAAGAAAGAGAAAATACTAAAAAGGAAAAATAAGAGGATAATGTGTTCATTATTAATGAATTATGTGGTATTTGTTTAAAAGGATGATATTTTCTATAAAGGAAAATAGGATTTCGTGATCAATGGATTAAAAAGCAAGAATAAAGAGAGGAAGTAAAGGAATTTCGAATTCCTAAAACATCCAAATAATGAAGAATATTAGAAAAGAATAGAGAGAGAGAGAATTTCTTCTTCATGAAGGAATATGTTTCCAAGTTGGGGAAGCCTTGTTTTCTTTATGAACAAGCAATCTGGGGCTTGGATACCCCCTATATAAGGGGTAGAACTTTCATTTCGAGTCCCAGAAAATCCCACATGCATCCCTCCTCCTCTTCCTCTTCTTCATAGTTCTTTGCGTACAAACCCTAGTTGAGAGTAATGGTCTATCCCGAGGGCACCGAGGAGCGGCGTCGAGGTCCTGGTGGAAGCAAGGTTCTCCCATGACGTCGCAGGGGAGCCCATCCATCAAGGTCATGCCTGGGAACCTACTTAACAGCAGCCGTCGGACTGCAGCAACGGTCACAAACGTCTGGCCCACGAGCGGAGGATGGACCTCCTTGGCCAAGAAGTAGGGGCACCCAGGGTGCGCCCAAGAGCGGCGGGGCTAATGGAGGAGTTTCTAGCGAAGTTCACGGCCGAGAGAAGGGGGTAGAGCCGCGCCTAGGGTGGCAAGGGTCAGCACTGCATGGCTGGCTGAAGGTAGGAGATGACCCCCCGGGTCATTGGACAGAAATACCCTCCGGGGTATGAAGTGTCGATCATTTAAGTAAAGGACAGCCGCGTCTTTTCGTCATTTTCCAAACAAGGTGGGTTACGTTGCATGAAAGGGGGCCCGACGTGTCAGCCTTTGATTGGCTCAAGTAAGTGAACTTTTGCAAAATTTATATCTCCTTATTCGTAGCTCGAATGACAAAAGTTTATATATGAATTTTGATCAGAAGAACACAAGGAATCCGATAAAAATAGTTTTATAGCCTGAATCTGATCATAATTCGAGATGTAGTGTAAATTATCATCTTTAATGAATTAGAGATTAAGAATCCTATTTTGAAATGAATAAAGTGTTTAATAGGGTTTAATGGATCTTTAGAGTTGATGTTAACCTGTTAAATGTAAAAAGGTACATTATGTTCAAAAAAGAAGAACTTTGCACATGATTAGTCTAATTTAGAGTTTATGTGCTTGAAATTTGAAAAGGGCATAAAGTTATCATCTTTAATGATTTAATTAACGAAAAACCCTTAGATCTGATGATAGATGGACTTAATGACGTTATTTGGAAAATTAAAGTTGATATTAACCTGTTGTTAATAAAAGTGAGAATAGGATCTAAAAAGATGATCTTTTTATATAATTGGTTTAATTTAGGGTTTCGTGCATGATTATGCACTAATGAGCTTGAAAACCCTAATTTAGATGAATATGTCTTTTAATTTTTTTAATGGTTCAAATCCATGAATAAATAGGGATGTGATGATCCTAAGTCAATTTGGGTATAAAAGACTATTAAAATGGATAGTTGAGCAATTAAGGTTCATATAAATGGAAAAGAGTATTTTAGGGTTTGTTGACCTAAAATGGATAAAGTTTGAGAAATTGATCTAAGGAACCCTAATGAATATTAATGAAACCTTAATGCGGATTAGAAACCCTAGAAAGAGAATCCAAGTCAATAAAGTAGATTCTTGATAAAGTGTGTAATAAATAGAGTACATATTCTTTTCAGGAATTATGTGATGCTTGAATTACTTGCTTGGATCTGTTGATTGGCTTGATTGTATATACATGAATTATATGTTGAATAATCTGTGTGACTCGTCAAATCAGGTATGTGGTTACGCTTATGAATAATCGTTCTAGTTTCACGGTGCTTCCCGAAGGTTTGATCGGTTGCTTGAAATAACTGTTGGATGTCTATTTATTTCATGCAACTATAAAGTGACTATGATTATCACTATAAATGTGCATATATAACTAGATAGATCTGGGTCCACCTCTATTGCTTTGAAAAGGCTAAGAAAAAAGGGGTAATCCTAGAGAAAGGTCTAGGTTACCGAGAGTTTGAAATTGGGCTACCTATGTGTAGTGCCATGAGACTCATTAGCCTTCCATGAGTTAAGGAGTGGGCTACTTACGAGTAGTGCCATGTGACTCAACCCTAGAAATTGGTTCACTTATAGGTGGATCATGAGGGGTTTAATGGGTACAACATAGAGGATAGGGTACTCTTGGATCGTAGAGTTATATCTAAAATGTAATCTTGGTTGTTAAATGATTAATTGAATGATTACATTGTTAACGTATTTACATGATTAATGTTCCCCCCACATACCAGCTTCGGCTGACCGACATTTTGTTTTTCGGCGTTTTAGGAACAAGCCAAAAGGACAAACAGTAAATCGTCATATTGTGGATACATGAAGAAAAATACAAGGAGGATTGGTTAGAGTATAATCCTTAAGTGGATAGAAGTTTAGAGATCCAAGTTTTCAAAAAGGTATGCAAAAATGTATTTCCTTACAGCTTTTCTGTATAGTAGGTTAAAATTTGATAATTATTCTTGGTTAATTGCCGAATCTTTGATCTGGAAGTTATGGGTACGGCTTCGACCTCTCAGTCTCCCTTAATTGGGGGTTATCGGGAGGTGGGGTCGTAACAGACCTGGTGATAGTTTGATGTATTGGGAGGTGATATCCTCAAGTGATGTGATTAAGGGATTGATATCCCACAGTGATGTGTAACATTGGTGTTGGCCTTATGAATGGAAGAAATTTGAGTGCCTTGTGGTAATTGTATGACAAGTTCACACCTTGTACATTTTATATCTTCTATATTTGTAATGAACCCTTACTTCATGTAGATTTTGTTTCATCTTTATATGTTGTAACTTGATTGATGCTAAAAGTCACCCAATTGGCTAACTAATTAAGTGGAACCCTAATCATGTATGTGGCATGTGCCATAGATCCTTTCCAGTGTCAGCTTTAATTGTTGGATTGGTGAAACGAGTATAACACTGAGCTCATATTTTTGAATATGCAGGGGTGCAAGTCGAGGTATCTCCTTGCATCCACAATTATAGGTTGTGCGAGATGGCCATGAGTGAGTCGATCTCCTTGTGACATGGATGGAATGCATGAGGCACTCCTTCTTTTAATAACATCCATGTGTGAGCATGTTATTCTAGCATCGTTACCAGTACCAAGGTGGGCTAGGTGTTTTATATAGACGGCCATACGTGAGCTGATCCTTCTATTGACTATATGTCATCTATTGCAATTGACATGTATGTCTTTGTGGTGTTTCTCTTGTGCAGACCAAGAGGTGTGGAGAGGTCATGGATTCCGGATCTTCCATTTGACCTTGTATGACACCAATTTTGACTTAGTAGTGGCCGGTTGGATTTAGGTGGTACGTCTCAAATCCTCAGGGAAATAATAAAAGACATAACCAATCCATGTAGCATATCATGTTTACAGTTAAATATGAATAACATTGGTTGAGACTTTGACTTATCTTTTTACTGATTTCTTGAATTATAAGATGGTACGAGAAGTCAATTATTATACATGTTCTTCATATTCCTTTTTAGAATATAATTTGATCTACTTTTCAGTGGTAGCCATGTAGTCTTGTTTAATCTACTTCATTTGTTGAGTACATATCATTTAGCTAAATCTTCTCTACCTTCTTGGTATATTTTTTTATCTACTTAGCTCATTTGTGCTTTATATGTTTTTGGAGAGTTATATCTCTCACTGTGACGTTTTGTCTCATTCCAAAGGTTTCCACATATTTTAGGTGTCCGAAAATGAGGGAGTAGAGATCATGATGTTAGTGCCGAGTAGCAAGAGAACTTGTAGTTGTTGAAATGTTGGATATGTTGCTTGTGTATATAAGTAGTCCTATGTGTCATCTGTGTACACTCAGGTCCTAGGGGAGGTTTTGTTGTATGTATTTAAATGAGGTTTTGCCTTTATGCTCATTGTTGTATAGATATTGCATATATGTATATGAACAGGTTTCCTTGTGTGATAGGATGTGGCTTGAGAGCTAGTGAACATTATGTTGTATAATGTTTTGGGAAGGTCATATATACTACAAGTGTCTTTTGTGGACACATTTGCAATTTATTGTGACTCTTATGGTTTCACAAAATCAGTTTTAATATTCTGTGTTTTATGGTAGCCTAAATGTTTAGTTTTAATTCCGTAGTTTGGTTTTGAGTGATATTGCTTGTTATGGAGCGGGGGGTCACAAGTTAAGGTCGGTATCAGAGCCTTAGGTTCATTAATTCTACATGGACATAGGACTAGGGTTGTGTCTATTCTAGTATCCTCCAATTTATCTTATGGTCACTTCTTCTTATGCAAAAGAAGAAGAAGAAGCAGAGTTGAAAAGATGGCTGGAGAGCACCAAGAAAATGTTGTTGAGAGTGGTGTTGTTGTACCAGGTCATGTAGTGAGGCAAGTTGTTGATGGGAGGATGCCTGAAGTGCCCTAGTTTGATGCGGCCATTCTAGAAAACCATGTCTATCATTCTATGTTTGGGCCGTTTATGGCAACGATTACACATATGGTGGACAGAATGTTCGTTCCTCAAATGAGAGCAACAGTCCCCAATGTGGAATCCTCAGGCACTAGGATGACCTTCGAGAGGTTGAGGCGTGTCAGAGTTGTGGATTATGTTGGTACGGTGGATCCAGCGGATGCATATCTTTGGTTAACAAAGTTGGAGAAGGCTTTCAAGATCCTTAACATCCTCAAGGTCGATAAGGTGAAGCATGCAGTGTACCTTCTGAAGGGAAGTGTTGGCCATTGGTGGGCCATTGAGGAAGAGAAATGACCAGGTATTAATGTTAGTTGGGAGGAGTTCATGCAGGAGTTTGTCAGTAGGTACTTCCCGCGTACCTATCTTAAGGAGAAGATCTCTCAATTTGAGATGATCAAGGACCCATGTTGATCAATGAGTATGAGGTAGGATTCATGGAGTTGTTGAGGTTTTGTCCTCACATGGTGGTGATAGATGAGGAGATGTAACGCCTGGGCCCACTGCCCAAGGCTCTAGTAGAGTTTCAGGAATGACGACTGGCCTCACAGACCACTACTAGCCATAACTGCGCACTTTGTCCACACTGACGCGCAAGCCAGGATCAACTTCCCAACTGGTCACCCATCCTAATACAACTCCAAGCTGAGCACGCTTAACTATGGAGTTCTTTTGTGATGGGCTCCCGGAAAAGGAGGTGCACCTTGGTGATATGGGTAGTCCAATCATTCCTTTTAAGATCAACTTATCCAAGGCCTCAAATCCTGGGATGTTACAATCTCCCCCACTGTTGGTTGTTTACACTAATGAGTTTCAATCATAAGAATGATCTTTTAATCAACTAGCTATATCCCGCAAGTATACGAGAGTAGTTGTAGTCGAGGTCGAACACAAGGAGCGTTGGTTAGTTAGGCGCAAGAGTTATGATTTTCAATAATCTAGATCATTGTACATAAGATGATTGGATTAGAACAACTAGATTTTAGATTTAAAACAAAACAGTAAATTATCACTTAAGAAAGGTTAAGATACATACTTGGAAGGATCTTAGACTTGGGATTTCACTATCACATCATAGCTTATATTAAAATATGAATTTAAACATGTTAATTAACTTGCAAAGGAGGTTTGTAGTCATCACTCACCTCCCGGTGAAGTGATGACGATTTTAACTCCATACATCACTCTCGTGTATGTATTTCATTTCAAATCACAAACCTTGCTCCTCAACATAATCCCAACCACCCTCGCAGTCAAGGACAAATTGCCAAAAGAGTAACTCCATACTCTCAAACACATCTTCTCATATTATGAAAGAAAGTATAAAACATGCAAGTATGATGGCCAATCACACAAACAAGCATTTCAGATCTGAAACAACTCTTGGAATATGCAAGAAACTAACATTTAGTATGAAATTCATAAGTTCATACAAGCTATGGCATGGGAGTTACTCTCCCATGTCCAAGATTCGGATTCTACTCGTCCATGATCATGTATTGCAGAAATGCTACAGAATTTTCAGAGTTTAACATGGTTTAGAGAAGGAAAAGCTAGGAGAATTGAAAGTGTAACCCAAGAGAAGTAGAATTCCATCTTGGGGACGAAATTCCACTCCTAAAGCTGTTCCAAAACGGACTGGCTCCTCTCCCGAGAAGTTGTACGAAGTTGGGGAAGCTTGGCTGCACCTTGGAGAAGACAATGGAGAAGAAGAGAAGAAGAAATGGACTCCTTTCCCAAGAAACCACCCTTGATCTCCTCAAAATCACCCTCCTCTGCTCTAGGCTTTCTCTGGGATGAGGGAACGTTCATAAATGACTGGGCATAACCGCCCATTAAGGGATGAGGGAACGTTAAACAAAAACTCGTATTTTACAAAATGCTGAAACTGCCAGGTGCACGGCGTGCACTTTGGAAATGCACGTCGTGCAACTTTCCAGAAACTTTTGGCTCACAGGTGCACGCCGTGCAACTTTCCAGAAACTTTTATCTCCTGAAATTCCCAGGTGCACGGCGTGCACTTTTGGTGCACGGCGTGCACCTCGCTGTTCTGGGCTGTTGTGTATTTTGCTCATAACTTTCAGTGTGTAGGTCCGATTTAAATGCCGTAAAAAGTGGTATTTGCGCAATTTCGAACCCCAAAACATGTAGATACTTGAGGAGTGATCCAATAAGAGATAATATGATATATTACTCATAATTTCATTGCAATATGTAGTACCTACAATACAAACCATGAGACAAGTAAGAATAGCTAAAAATATAGAATCTAGCATGAATGAGAGTGATAATTGAGTCAAAACAACATGGATATGCAACCAAACATGACCCAAAAGATGATATAATTTGTGCACATCAAATCCCCCTAAGCTTAAACTATTGCTTGTCCTCAAGCAAAAAGAGCATAGAAACACAAATGAAGGAATTGTCAAGTTCATGCATAGATCAAATGAAATGAAAGATGTGTATAAGACCAAACCAACCATGATCAACATGTTTATACTCATAGCCATCAATTCAACTGAAACATCCAAGAAAGATATTTTTAGTTCAGCAGGGGTGGTCACAATTAAATGAATCAATCAATTAAACAACACTAAGTAGAATTTGGATGACCAAGACAAACAATTAGTGGATGTGCAACTCAAACTCTCAACTATTAAGGATACAAATGATGAAATCTTAGTTAAAATTGACAATTTTAGTTGTACTCTCCTTCTTTCCCAAAAATGATATGATAATGGATTATGGGTTCCGACACTCAGCTGCTAATGTAGGCTTATGCACACGTGGAATGTCGGTTGGGGTATTTTACCCTCTTTTAAGACATACCACCTAACCATCATGGCCAGATCGGACTTACACTAGGCTAGCATGATATGTGGGTAGTTTAGCCATCTTTTATAGGGTATAAAGATGAGATAAGCCAAAAGAAATTTTAAATTTTTTTTCCAAAAGATAGGAGAGTCAACTAAATTGCAACATTAGCTAGATTTCATTCATTTGTTTTGAAAATTTTTCATTGAAAGAGTGGTTGAAAATGCACTAAGAGCTTGGCAAGGGCATCTCGTATTCCAAATGATGTTGTAAAGTTGATTTACTCATAAAAATTGAAACCATTACATGTTTTAAGCAATCAAGGATGTGAAAGATGAATGTTCAGGCTAGAAGCATAAACCAGAGTTAAGCACATGTTGATGGCCAAAAGGTTTCATTTGATTAATGCATGCCTTTTACAATTTCTCCAAATGATATTTCTCATCAAAAGAAGACAATCAGTTAAGCATAGGAGTTCTATCCACATATAAAAGATAAACCTCATATCATACTAGATTTGCCACCAGAAGAGAAGAATTGAAAACAAAAGACTAAAATGTGAACAAAAAACAAAAGCAAATGACAAGAAGCAAATAACATGAAAGGGAAAAGCTAAAAGAACTAGGCTACCATCCGGTTGCTCCCCCCTAAGCTTGAAATCTGCAGTGTCTTCACTGCATAAATCAAACTAAAAAGGTTGCAACCGGGTACCACATCATGGTGGAAACATCAAAGTCCATGGAGGACCGGTGCTCTGATTTGCAGCTGGAAATTGTTGTGCTAAAGATTGATGCCTCCTTGCAAATATGTCCTTGATTTGGGGCAAGCGAAAACACCTATTAGCTGCAACAAGAATAGTCTTTTGTATGCCAATACTATTTGTCTTTTCATTCTCCTTTGAAGAATCATCAAAATATGAGTTGGGAAGAGTGTTCTCATTATAAAGCAATGTGTCATCTAGAGTGTGAGGAGGAAAGACATGTGGCTTGCTTGAAGAATCAACATGTAGAGCATGTGGTGTAGCTTTCTCCCCTTTAGTTGCAACTTCATAATCGTCATGGGTATCAACATCATCATACTTTGAAGGATATACCTCTATAACAACTCCATTCTTCAATTTCACCGGCCTGAAATATGTAGGATTCATCTCCGATGAACTAGGAAAGAAAGGTGGAAATGCTTCTTTGCTAAAAAGAGCTTGCTGGGTAATTTGTTTCTCCAAGATATGTGCATGAGTGGTAATATCATCCACCTTAGAAGAGAGTTGGAAAATGGAACCCTTCATTGATTGTCTTTGTTGATGGAACTCCTCATTTTGCTGCATTTGAGTTGAAATAAATGTTGCAAGCATGGACTCTAATCTAGAAGTTACTTGTGGTTGTTGTGGCTGAATGAAATTTGGGTTTGCATTGATGTAGAAGTCCGGTGGAGTGTACACCATTGGAGAATAAATAAAAGAAGCATAACATGTAGAAGATGAGTGTCCAAGCAACCCACATGAATCACAAATAATATTGGCTGCTTGAAATGGATGTGTGCTTAGCTTATCAAACCTTTTTGATAAAGTGTCTATCTTTGCTACAATTATGTCTATAGCACCAACCGTGTGATCTTCCCTTTGCTTTCTGGAAGTAGTATGTGAAAAGGATGGGTGGTAGCTTGTATCTGAACTCCATTGGCAATGATTTTCTGCCATATCTTTAATAATAGCATAGGCTTCTCTATAAGATTTGTTCATTAGAGCTCCATTTGCATCTGCATCAATAGACATCCTTGTATTGTAGCACAAACCATTATAGAAAGATTGTAATAGAAGCCAATTGCTTAGACCATGATGTGGACAAAGATGTTGAAGATCTTTGAACCTCTCCCATATGTATCATACAAGGTCTCTCCATTCCTTTGAGAATAATTGATGAGTTGACTCCTTAGATGCAAAGTTTTGCTAGGTGGAAAATATCTTGCCAAAAAGACCTTTAGAAGCTCCTCCTAAGTGTTGATTGACTTCTTTGCCAAAGTATAGATCCATGCCTTGGCTCTATCTTTAAGAGAGAATGGAAAAAGAATTAGGCGTATCCCATCAGTAGGAACACCATATATCTTTATGGTGCTTAGCAACTGTAGAAATTCAGCAATGTGGAGGTTTGGATCCTCCATTGGTGTCCCTCCAAATGCATTCAACTGTAGCAATTGTATGATGGATGGGCTGATAGAAAACTCCTCTGCCTCAAATTCTGAAATATTAATAGGCCCACTCATGTGCATTGCAGCTGTACCAAAGTAGTCCTTAAGAGGAAGGTCATCCTCCTTGACTAGTTCTTCATGTGGATCCAGAGGATTAGGTGGGTGTGGCGTAGATGGTGGTGATGTATGTGGTATGGGTATTGGTGGTGTATATGATGGTGGTGAATTAGGTGTGAATGATGGTGGTGTGGATGAAGGATGTGTGGATGAGGGTGGTACATATGAAGGTGATGTGGATGAAGGCGGCATGGGTGAATGTCGTTTGGATGATGGTGACATGGATGATGGTTGTGCGGGTTGTGATTCCTCCATACATGTTTGGGTTTCACTCCTTCTTGATCCATGAGGATTGTAAATGATGTGTTCATTTTCTGAATGTAGAGATATGCACGGTTCAAGGATCTTTTTATGAACACCCCATATGCTCCTGCAAATAAACAAGGTGAGTGAGATACAAAAACAAACATGGAAGATACCAAAAATTATGATGATCATGATGAATTATGATTTATGGATATGATGATGGATATGAAGGTTGTGATCTAGTCTCATTTACTTATCAACAACTCTTACTCTAACAGGAATACTGATGCTCCCCGGCAACGGCGCCAAAAATTTGTTGGTTGTTTACACTAACGAGTTTCAATCATAAGAATGATCTTTTACTCAACTAGCTATATCCCGCAAGTATACGAGAGTAGTTGTAGTCGAGGTAGAACACAAGGAGCGTTGGTTAGTTAGGCACAAGAGTTATGATTTTCAATAATCTAGATCATTGTACATAAGATGATTGGATTAGAACAACTAGATTTTAGATTTAAAACAAAATAGTAAATTATCACTTAAGAAAGGTTAAGATACAGACTTGGAAGGATCTTAGACTTGGTATTTCACTATCACATCATAGCTTATATTAAAATATGAATTTAAACATGTTAATTAACTTGAAAAGGAGGTTTGTAGTCATCACTCACCTCCCGGTGAAGTGATGACGATTTTAACTCCATACATGACTCTCTTGTATGTATTTCATTTCAAATCACAAACCTTGCTCCTCAACATAATCCCAGCCACCCTCGCAGTCAAGGACAAATTGCAAAAAGAGTAACTCCATACTCTCAAACACATCTTCTTAGATTATGAAAGAAAGTATAAAACATGCAAGTATGATGGCCAATCACACAAACAAGCATTTCAGATCTGAAACAACTCTTGGAATATGCAAGAAACTAACATTTAGTACGAAATTCATAAGTTCATACAAGCTATGACATGGGAGTTACTCTCCCATGTCCAAGATTCGGATTCTACTCATCCATGATCATGTATTGCAGAAATGCTACAGAATTTTCAGAGTTTAACATGGTTTAGAGAAGGAAAAGCTAGGAGAATTGAAAGTGTAACCCAAGAGAAGTAGAATTCCGTCTTGGTGACGAAATTCTGCTCCTAAATCTATTCCAATACGGATTGGCTCCTCTCCCGAGAAGCTGCACAAAGTTGGGGAAGCTTGGCTGCACCTTGGAGAAGACAATGGAGAAGAAGAGAAGAAGAAATGGACTCCTTTCCCAGGAAACCACCCTTGATCTCCTCAAAATCACCCTCCTCTGCTCTAGGCTTTCTCTGGGACGAGGGAATGTTCATAAATGACCGGGCATAACCGCCCATTAAGTTCCCACTTCGTTTTAAACAAAAACTCGTATTTTACAAAATGCTGAAACTGCCAGGTGCACGGCATGCACTTTGGAAATGCACGTCGTGCAACTTTCCAGAAACTTTCTGTTTGCTCCAGAATACACTGTGCACGGCGTGCACTTTGGAAATGCACGTCGTGCAACTTTCCAGAAACTTTTGGCTCGCACGTGCACGCTGTGCAACTTTCCAGAAACTTTTATCTCCTGAAATTTCCAGGTGCACGGCGTGCACTTTTGGTGCACGGCGTGCACCTCGCTGTTCTGGGCTGTTGTGTATTTTGCTCATAACTTTCAGTGTGTAGGTATGATTTACATGCCGTAAAAAGTGGTATTTGCACAATTTCGAACCCCAAAACATGTAGATACTTGAGGAGTGATCCAATAAGAGATAATATGATATATTACTCATAATTTCATTGCAATATGTAGTACCTACACTACAAACCATGAGACAAGTAAGAATAACTAAAAATATAGAATCTAGCATGAATGAGAGTGATAATTGAGTCAAAACAACATGGATATGCAACCAAACATGACCCAAAAGATGATATAATTTGTGCACATCACCCACTTAGACTCTTGACCTCCTCATCAAGGCTCAACTATATGGCCTCATAATCTGACCCCATTTCAGTGCAGACCCACAATGGCCCATGGGCACCCAACTCCCGATCACGGAATACCAACGCAAGGGTGGCTACGTCAACCATGGACAGTCCTTTCCTACATGCCTGGACCGCACGACTCAAGACTGGCATGCCATGCCCATGCGGGCCCCACCTACTGGAGGGGAATTGGCTCTGATACCATTTGTAATGCCTGGGCCCACTGCCCAAGGCTCTAGTAGAGTTTCAAGAATGATGATTGGCCCCACAGACCACTACTAGCCTTAACTGCGCACTTTGTCCATACTGACGTGCAAGCCAGGATCAACTTCCCGACTGGTCACCCATCCTAATACTACTCCAAGCTGAGCATGCTTAACTATGGGGTTCTTTTGTGATGGGCTCCCGGAAAAGGAGGTGCACCTTGGTGATATGGGTAGTCCAATCATTCCTTTTAAGATCAACTTATCCAAGGCCTCAAATCCTTTTAAGACTAGTGGGCACCATGAGTGGTGACCCCCAGGCACCAAGCTCGGGATTGAGAAGGTGGCCATAAGTCATTGGCTAAGGGCACCCTAAGGTGGGTATGCCAGGGTTAGGGCAAAAGCGGTGGAGGATGTCATACTGAAAAGTGTAAATTGGCTTGTTAATTAATTTAATTGTGATTATTAAATTGTTAGCCATATTTGCAAGATTTTGGTTGTTCCCACATACCAGTATATTTTGATATACTGACCGACATTTTGTTTGTCGGCGTTTTAGGTACAAATGAAAAGAACAAACAGTAAAGTGGCATATGTGGAATTAAATGAAAAGTAACGTACACAGGAGGATTATTCATGCACATTAATCTCGAAATTAAACTAATTACATGAAAATTCATCCTTTTCCAATCTTAATGATCATTTTTATCATTAACAGGCTAATATCAACTTTATATACTCATTTAACCCTTTCTAACTCATTAATCATCAAAGGTTAGGGTTTGTGATATAAGAGGGCTTTTAATATGATAAAAGCATTATGGAGGCAAAAACCCTAATAAAACCCTAATGTGGTCTAGAAAGCCTAAGGTGGAATCCAAGTCTAGCTTTAGAATGTTCTGGATAAATTTTAACACTTGGTTGTCATGCATTAATTTCAGGATATTTGTTGATTGCTTGTTGCTTGTTCTTTATCATTATTACTTGGACAGCAAGTTGCTCTGGATCAGGTATGTGGTTAATTATGGTTAATCGCATTAGTTTCCCGAGGGTTTTCCGAAGGTTTCCTCGTATTGAATGCAAACTATCTGTTGGATGTTCATATTTGCAAATCATAAAGTCACTATGATTATCACGTTAAAGATAGTAGTATGTATTCTCGCACCTACATGCCACCCTGATGGATGATGCTAAAGGTCAGGCCCAGATGGGTAGACCAATGGACACCTTGAGTGGTGACCCCAGGCACCAAGAAGGTGGCCTATGATATTGCATGACTAGTGGGCACCATGAGTGGTGACCCCCAGGCACCAAGCTCGGGATTGAGAAGGTGGCCATAAGTCATTGGCAAAGGGCACCCTAAGGTGGGTATGCCAGGGTTAGGGCAAAAGCGGTGGAGGATGTCATCTTGAAAAGTGTAAATTGGCTTGTTAATTAATTTAATTGTGATTATTAATTGTAAGCCATATGTGCAAGATTTTGGTTGTTCCCACATACTAGTATATTTCGATATACAGACCGACGTTTTGTTTGTCGGCGTTTTAGGTACAAATGAAAAGAACAAACAGTAAAGTGGCATATGTGGAATTAAATGAAAAGTAACGTACACAGGAGGATTAGTTAGAGTAACATCTTCATGGATAGAAGTTTAGAAATCCCAGTTTTTCCAAGGTAAGAAAAGTTTTATTTTATACCCGTTTTCAGTTTAGTTGGTAAAGTTTATTAATTATTACTATTTATTTGTCGAACCTTTGATCCTGTTAATTGGATAACGGCACCGACCTTTCGGTCTCCCTTAATTGGGGGTTACCGGGAGGCGGGGTCGTTACAGGAGAGGATCAAATGTTATGAGAAGGGTCTGAACAGTGAGTTGATGACAGTTGTGGCAACGCTAGAGAATAATGAGAAGTTTGCAACATTTATGGAGTCTATTAGGAGGATTGAACGGTCGGTGGTTGAGAAGCGGAAGAAGAGGTCCAAGAAGAGGCATGCACAGTACTAGGGTAGTCATCAAGAGGGTTTAAGCAGCCTAGGTTTGTTGCACCGCCAGCTCAGTAGAGGTCCAGTGACTTAGTGGTCACCCACTAAAGGCAGATGTCGTAGCTTTCCAATAGTAGGTTACACCAGTGCAATGTCAAAATCAGTGAAGGGTCATTGAGGCCATGGTATGAGAACAAAACATGCTACAAGTGTGGGTAAGTCGGGCATACTAAGTAGTTTTGTTCCCTGAAGGATGATGAGGTGACCCAGCAGTCGAGGAAGAGTTATTAGGGCTTGTAGAGACAATAGTACAATAGTGGAGAAGGATGAGGACATGGATAAGCATCACAGGATGGTTCTTTAGGACATGCTAGTAGGGGACGGGGATGTTAGCATGTGACGGCTAGATTCTATGCCATGAGTCAGCTAGAACGAGTGGTCAGCATGTGATAGTGACAAGTCTGATGGAGTTATTTCATACTGATTTGTCTTCTTCTTGCTTTATATCTATCTTGGTTGATTCAGGTGCGACCCACTCTTTTATCACTCATGAAGTGATTGTTAGTAGCTCTTTTCCTATTAGATGTAGACACGATATCCTTCATTTAGAAACCTCGTTGGTTGGTTCCACATAGTTGTGGGAGGTGTGTCCTTCCTGTGTCCTTTCCTTTTCAGGACAACATTCAAGTGGATATCATACCACTTGACATGCACGGGTTCGATATGATCCTTGGAATGGATATCTTGGAGAAGTATCATGTGGTCTTAGACTATGGTTCCAAGGTGGCAACATTTTGGGATGGTGATGAGACATGGATCTTCTAAGGAAATAGGAAGATTTTTACGACGTGTCTGGTGTTAGTGATGGTGGCGAAGAGGCTGATGAGGTTAGGTTGCAAGGAATTTTTGGCACATGTGAGGGATAAAAAGGTGAGGAATCCTAGTATCCAAGAGGTACTAGTTGTCTATGAGTTCGAGGATGTGTTTCCATAGGAGTTTCTAGGTGTTCCCCCACCTCGAGAGATAGATTTTAAGATCAATCTAGTCTCGTGTACCAAGTCAATAACTCAGATATCGTACAAGATGGCACCAGTTGAGATAGCAGAGTTGATGAGACAATTGCAAGAGATGCATCAGTAGGGTCTTATCAGACCACGTATGTCACCATGGAGTTCTCCAATGATGTTCATGAAGAAGAAAGATAGATCCATGAGGTTGTGCATAGATTATAGGCAATTGAACAAGGTGACAATAAAGAACAAGTATCCCTTGCTCGTGGATTGATGATATGTTTGACCATTTTTTAGGAGATATAGTGTTCTCCAAGATAGATTTGAGATCGAGATATCACGAGTTGGGGATCAAGGTAGATGACATACCTATGTCAACATTTAGGACTCAGTATGGTCATTATGAGTTCTTGGTTATGCCATTTGGGCTACTAACCAATGCACCGACAGTGTAAGACTCCTGAACTAGATTAGTGCTTAATTGTGTTTACCTTGTATAATGAGATGCCTAAACCTTAATTTAAGCTCTGGAGATGTTTTAATATCATCTGACATACTTGTATATTCTTTATGGGTCCAATTTGATTAATGTTTGAGCTATTTGCAATACATGTATATGTTTTGGACTAGTTTGCAAATTACTCATAAGTGAGGTTTAATTTGCAAAATGTCACATGAAGAGAGGGAATCTTGTATTTCAATATCATTAGAGATAAGAATATGATGTGGGACGTTCTCTTTGAATTTTGGATGATAGTGTGACATCAACATGTGATATTAGGGTTTCTAGGGCTTCTAGGGTTTAGGTGGTTGACATGGTGTTTGACGTAGGGTTTGATGTTATGACCTCTACACCACCCATGGTGAGGGTTACAACCAAGACACAAGCTTGGATGCATGGTCATAACCGCAAAAACCTTGTGAGGGGTGGGTTGAAACACCTTGTTTCCTAGTGACTCGACCATGCATAACTGACCTAGGGTTTTCACCTTAAAGTATCTTGACTCGAGACAAATTGATAAAGACAGTGTTGCAACTACAACAAGAGGGCAAACAACTTAGTAGGTTGGGACATAGTTTTTGGATAAATATGACTAGGATTTTTGCATGTGAGTGGAGAAGGTTATCTCTATGGAAGGCATGTGTCCCTCGATGAGCTATGGTGTTGACACCTCAAGGATCTTAACTTCTATCCTCCTTTCGAGTATATAAACCATCCTTTTCACAAACAAGCAACCTTTTTTGTCCTACAACTTCATCTTCTTCCTTGAGACCACCTTTGGAGCTTCAAGAGCAAGAAGGAGCAAAAATTTGACCTTTGGGCAGTCGATCTTTGGTGCATGATTGAAGATCTTGTTCTAGGGTTAGCTTTTGGTGGTGAATCTTGGAGAATTGTCTCTTGGTAAGTGATCTTTCCTTTTAATTCACATTTTCTTTTGAGACTTTTCATCTTCTTCTTCCTCTTTGGCCATGGATCATCCATGGTAGTTCATCTTGAAGACCTCTTTCTTATAAAGATCATAAGCTAGGGCTATCATGGTGAACTCTAGTGAAAGATGATCTTTTCTTTTTGGTTCGACTGAGATCTATTTTTCTTTCTATGAACCTCCTTCTGATCATGGATTTTTCTTCTTCATGGAGGTGTTTCATTTTGATTAAGTGTTGGAGTTCGGTTGAAGGTCATGAAAGCTTGAGTCTTGGGAGATTGTTCCTCACTAAAATCAAGTAGGTTTTATAACTTCTCCTATCTTTATTATATGCATCTTTAAATATGATCTTACTACTTGTTTCATGAATTCATTATGATGGATAAACATAAATTTGATATGATTATATGTATATAAGGATCTCAATTTTCCCACTTAAAACATCTCTCTTTTATGAACTTCATCATCATGGTTAGGGTTCCTTGAAAACTCAAGAATATGTTGATGCTCACCCTGTGACGCTTGGTGTTCTAGGTTGATCACCTATATCGATCATAGTTCAGATTTTCTATGAGTGTTCCAAGTGGTCGAGACCGACTCATGGACTACTGTCGCGGCTGATACCCCTTGATTGGGTGGTTTCGGTCACAACACACCCCTTAACCTTAGACTGATCGTTACCTACAGTTTGGGTCACGACGTAGCATTGTTGTAGGGTCAGATTTGGTTGTTGGATGACGTTGTGGCCAAGATTACTAAGTTTGATGGTAGCTACACTTGTTAGCTGGTGTGTAGTTTATATCAGGTTGAGGTTAGATTAGTTGCGGTCGAGACATGTTTAGGTTTGGTCATAACACATAGTTTGTAAAGAAGAAAATGACATGTTGTATGACTTGGTCTTGATGTCATGCTAGATGGTCACGACACTCCTGGAAAGAAACAGTCATGATGCACTTGGTCACAGTCATGACATAGTGTTGCATTACCATGGTGTCATGATCGTAATGCCATGTTGGTGTCTTCTTATGTCACAATCGTGACATTGTGTTTTGATGGTGTTCCAAGTGTAAATAGGTGTAATCATAGGCCAGACCTTGGGATGTGTCACGGTCGTGACACATGGGTTGTGTCTCGGTCTCGACACCCCATACATGTTTAGGATGTGATGCCCCGTTGCTAAACAAGTCAACACTCATGTGTCAAGGATGATCAACACTCATGTGTTCAGGTGGTTAAGGTACACACATGTATGTATGAACATGGTATGTACTTAGAGTAAAGGTTTATCTAAAATTGGATGAGAATATAAATGGCTAACCATCAACAATGATACTTGTTTCTCCATAAGATAGGGAAGTAATGGAATTTAGATTGAGATGTGGTATGATTCTATCAAACCCTAATCAAGTACATATAAACCCTAACCCTAATATGATGATATTAAGATACGTGTTTTGACTATATTTGAAGAATTGTTATTAATGGATAGTATTTTCTCTCTCGTACTTGTGCAACACTAACTTGCAAGTGAAATGAATGGCATAGCTAAGTGAATGTTATGGTGAGCCCTATAGAATATAGAGTGGTGATTATGAGTAATTTTGAGGCTCTTTTGCGATATTGAATATGCAGGATCATATAAATTGGTCTAATGACCTAGTAAGTTCTTTTTGCATAAAGGAGGGATCAACATCCCATAGTGATGTGTCTTTCATGATGACATCACAAATGCCAGTATACTAGTTCCATGTGAAAATGAGACAAGTTCTCTATTAATACATTTTATTTCTTCTGATGTTGTGTTCTCCCTCAATTTTGTAGATTTTGTTTAGGCTTAATACATTGTAACTTGATTGATGTATTAAAAGATACCCAATTGGAATGGCTAATCAAGTGAAAACCTAATCATGTAGCTATCATGTACCATAGATCCATCTACATTGTCAGTATCTAGATGGATGGTGAAATGGATAACTCCTACAAAAAAAACTCTGAGAGCATATTGTTTAATATGTGGGGTGCAAGTGATATATTTCCTTGTGTCCTTAAATTGTGGAAATAGTGATATATTGTTTATTATTGAATGATAGAGTGTGAGCCAGTTCTCTAGTTTTGTGCTAGGTACCATGGCAGACTACTTGTTTACAAGACCATAGCTTGACTATGAGTTGATGTCTCTATAGGATTGTATCTATGACTACAAGTTGATGTCTTTTAGCAGTATGACTATATGTCACTGCATTGCAGAATGAACTGACCAAGCAGTGTTGGTGATGATCATGGAGCCTGGCTCTTCCATTGATCTTGTATGGTACTGATTTTGACTTAGCAGTGGTTGGATGGATTTGAGTGGTACGCCTCAAATCATCAGGGCATACAATTGGTTAACGATCCGTGTAATATATTTGCTTTGGGTCAAATATGAATCACATTGGATGACCCCATGCCTTAGCTTTATACTAATCTCTTGAATATGATGCAATGAGAGAAATCAACATTTATACATGCTCTTCATATTTGTTTTAAAAGTATAAAATAGTCTATTGTTCATTTGTATGTGCTTAAGTTGATCCAATAGTTATACCTGCTCTATTCACTGTTCCTTTATATTACAATGCTTATAATATATGCTGGAAAAGAGTTATAACTCTCGTTGGGACATTTGGTCTCACTGTGTGGGTTCCACAACTTTTTAGGTGGTTGTGGATGAGGTGGTTGAGGCCATGGTATAAGTACAATGCAGCAAAGAGAACAGTAAGTGCTAGAGGCTTGACCTGCTTCTAGTTAGAATCTTGCGGTAGTAGTCCTATGTGTCATCCCAGTACTCTCAGATCTTTGAGAAGATTTTCTATTTTATATACCAACATGTAGATTTTGGCATTTTTCATGCTTGTATATAAATGGCATGTACATATAAATAGACTGTATCATATAACAGTTGTGGATTGATAGTCTTGAACCTGATATGTATAATCTTTTGGCATATAAGGAATATAGGTGGCCTATGTTGAAGGCTTGAGATGATGAACTTCCTCTTGAGATATTAAATTGCAATTGGCTTTAATTTACCATTATTTTTGGAAATTTTGTGGTTAGTGATAATTATGTGATTTGTTTTGAGTAATCTCATTTATTGTGGAAATGGTCATCACAATTCACTAGTATCAGAGCTATAGGTTTGTTGAGTCTATAGGGACATAGGACTAGGGTTTATGTCTTTTCTAATATCCGCATGTATGTCTTATAGTCACTTTTTCTTATGTAGAAGAAGAAGAAGAAAAGAAAAGATGTCTGGAGAACATGAAGAACATGTTGTGGAAAGCAGTGTTACTACACTAGGAGATTTTGCAAGGAGGTAAGAAAGGACTGAAGTTCTACCTCAGATGCCTCAAGTCAACCCATATGATGTAACGAGTCCTTATTTTAGGGATATGTTTGGGCATTTTATGGCCACTATGACACACATGGTGGATAGGATGTCCTTAAACCAACCTAGGGCCACTGTTCTAGGTGATGAAACCCAAAGTTCTAGAAAGACTTTTGAGAGACTTCGACATGTAGGAGAGTAGGAGTATGTGGGTACATATGTCCTAAGTGATGCAAATATGCGATTGACTGAGTTGGAAAAGGCCTTTAAGATTCTCAACATCCTTGAGGAAGATAAGGTGAAACATGTTGTCTATCTTTTGAAAGTAAGTGTTGGTCACTAGTGGACCATTGAAGAAGAGAAAAGTTCAGGTGTCGTGATTACTTGGGAAGAATTCCAATAGGGTTCTTAAGTCGGTACTTTCCAGAGACTTACTTAGATGAAAAGATTTTACAGTTTGAGAACATCAAACACGAAACATTGTCAATCAGTGCTTATGAAGCTAAGTTTATGGAGATTCTTAGATTTTGTCTGCATATGGGACAATGAGAGGATCATACCCTTTTAGAAAGGATTGAGTATTGAGCTATCAACCCCAATGTCATCCTTAGAAAAAAGAGAAGGTTTGCAACTTTTATGAAGTCAATTTGGAGAGTGGAAAGATTTGTGATAGAGAAACATGAATCAAAGGCCAAGAAGAGGCCTATGTAGTACCAAGGAAAATCTTCTAGAGGCTTCAATAAGTCTAGGTACTCAGCACCACTGTCTCAATAGAGGTCAGTAAATTAGTCACAGTGGACACAGAGTAGAGGCAGAGGTCATAGTTTTCCACTTGTAGGAGCTTAGAGTGCAATGTTAGTATATGTGATAGGGATGTCTAGGCCATGATATGAGGGGAAAACCTGATTCAAGTGTGGACAGGTGGGGCATACTAAGTGGTATTACCTTGTAAAAGATGAAGAAGTGACTCAACAGCCTAGGCAAAGTCAACAGAGTTCGCAGTAGCGACAACAATACCGTGGCATAGGACGTAGATAGGCATCACAAGCTGGTTCAACAGGACATGCTAGTAGAGGTAGAGGGAGACAATAGGTGATGGCTCAATTCTATGTGATGAGTCAGCAAGAGGGAGTCGTCAATCCAAGGGTTGTGACATGTCAGATGGAATTATTTCATTTTGATTTGTCTTTTTCATGTTTTGATTGACCCGGGTGCAACACATTCCTTTATCACTAGAAGAGTGACTGCTAGTTGTTTCTTACTTGTTAGTCGTAGACAAGATAGTATTTATCTAGAAACTTCTCAAGTTGGTTCTGCCAACATGCGGGAAGTATGTCTATCTTGGGTCTTATCTTTTCAGGACATAGCATTCAAGTGGATCTCTTACCACTTCGTATGCATGGGTTTGATGTAAACCTTGGGATGGATACTTTGGAAAAGTATCAAGTGATCCTGGACTGTAGTGCCAAGATAGAAACCTTGGTATATGGTGATATTTCATGGGTTTTTTAGGGTGATAGGAAGATTCTTCTGACATGTCTGGTTTCATCAATGACAGTAGAGAAATGGATGAGACAAGGATGTGATACATTTTTGGCACATGTGGTGGATACCAAACCGAAGGGTCCTAATATTTAGGAAGTGTCAGTTGTACAAGAATTTGAGGATGTGTTTCTTGATGAGTTCCCAGGTGTACCTCCTCCTATAGAGATTGATTTTGATATCAATCTAGCTTCAGGAACCAACCCATAGCATAGACACCATATAGGATGGCACCAGGAGAAGTGAAGGAGCTTAAGAAATAGTTGCAAGAACAACTCAAGAGAGGTTTCATTAGATCGAGAACATCTCCTTGAGGTGCTCATGTTTAGTTTGTTAAGAATAAAGATGGATCAACAAGGCTATGTATTGACTACCAATAGTTGAATAAGATGATGATTAAGAATAAGTATCCATTGTCATGTATATATGATTTGTTTGACCAGTTATGAGGTGACATGGTCTTCTCTAAGATAGACATGAGGTTGGGTTATCATCAGTTATGGATTAAGATAGATGACATACCTAAGTCATCCTTTAGGATGAGGTATGGTCATTATGAGTTCATGGTTATGTCGTTTGGGGTTAACTAATGCACCAGCAACATTTATGGATCTGATGAACATAGTGTTCAGACCATATCTAGACTAGTTTGTAGTAGTTTTCATAGATGATATCATTATATACTCTAAAGATGGTCAACAACACGAGCAACATGTACGTCAGGCTTTGACTTTGTTGAGACAACACCAATTTTATGCAAATTTCAGTAAATGTGAGTTCTGGTTAAAGGAAGTAGCTTTCCTAGGACATGTAATATCTGCTAAAGGAGTCCATGTAGACCCAAAGAAAGTAGAGTCAGTGTTGGAATGGGATCAGCCAAAGATGCCTACACAGGTTCATAGATTTTTAGGTTTGGTAGGATATCACAAAAGGTTCATAAAAAAACTTCAGTGGAGTTGCTTTACCCCTAACAAAGATTACTTGAAAATATGTATCATTTGTTTAGGATGATAGATGTCAACATTCTTTTATGATTCTGAAGGAGAGATTGACCAGTGCACCGGTGTTAGTGCTTCCATACAAAGGAAAAGGTTGCATCATCTTTTGTTATGCATCTAAAAATGGCTTAAGAAACATAAGGAGAATTATCCAACACATGATATAGAGTTAGCAGACGTGGTCCATGCTTTGAAGATATGGAGACACTACTTGTATGGCGAGAAGTGTCGGATCTTCACTGACCATAAAAACCTGCAATATATCTTTTCCAAGTAGGAATTGAACATGCGACAATGACATTGCATGGAGCTGATTAAAGACAATGATTGCACAATAGATTACCATCTAGGAAAAGAGAATGTAGTGGAAGATTCCTTGAGTAGAAAATCTTTTACACCATCAGCCTCTGATCAATCACATTGAGTGCTTTGGTGTGCCATCAGAAAGACATGTTAGTCACCTTATGATTAATGAATGTACAGTTGGAAGTATCCATGTTAGCAGGTTTGTTGGAACAGTTACAAGTAAAGATGACATTCAATCAACAGATTAAAGATGCACAATAAAATGATACGGTGACACAATAGATTCAGGTAGAGTTGGGCAGTGAGAAGCATGATTGTGACACCTCATCATGCTAAATGAGATTACTCAAAACACAAAACATGATCAACTACTAATTAATCACATAGTCAAAAATGCAGGATAATTAAAACCAATTCCAATAGTGTAAATAAGCTCTAGAACATTTATAAAAGGTCCATCAATCCACTGTCATATACTATAACAAATATTTACATATGGGTCCAAAGACCTCAGTCACATCCTACATAGAAAAAATATTTTACATGTACATGCCATATATTTACAAACGTTGGCATACTACCAAAATCTCGTGTCGATACATGTATATCATCTAGAAAACACATCCCATACCTGGACCTGAGAGTACAGGGACAACACTAGGACTCTACTACTAACATCTACAACTAACCGACCTTTTGAATCTATTGATCACCAGGTTGGTTCTCTTCCACAGTGACCTCGACCTCATTGCCTGTGACCACCTAAGAAAATGTGGTGACCCACGGGTGAGACCCAGTCCCAGCGAGAGATATAACTCTCTCCAACATATATTGATCATAACATATTGATTGACAGTAAAAGAACTAAGCATATATAGTAATAAATAAGCAATTTAAGCATAATGAATAGGTTAAGCATGCTAAGCCATTAAGCAATTTAACTTGACAAGAAGTATAATCACTCAAAGGTCATATGATATCATCTTGTAAACACTGAATAGTATAAAGACAAGTTAAAGACTAATCAAACAATGTGAGACGTATTTAACCATAGCCAGTAAACTACATCACTTATATCACTTCTTTTATTACATTGCCCGAGGGATTTGAGAAATACCACTCAAGCCCCAATTGACCACTACTAAGTCAAAATCAGTGCCATACAAGATCTAGGAAGAGCCTCTCGCCTAAGATCTTCTCTGCCCCCAGTTAGTACGGGTCCGTCACAGCGACACATAAGGTCAAGTTGCTAATAGCCTAGTCTGTCCTTGGTATAGGTCACAGCACTATTGAAAGGAGGCGGGTACGCATACCCTACCATCCCGAGGTACAACCATAGTGGTCATCCAATCTCATCATATATATATCTATAATCATCGAGACACGACCACAGTCATTCTCAAACGGATGGCTAGGTATAACCACTGTCATCCTCCCTAACACTTGAATTTAGGATGACAAGTGTAACATCTGGGCCCACTTCCCTAGGCTCCAGTGGAGTTTTAGGAATGATGATTGGCCCCACATACCACCACTAGCCTTAACAGCATGCTTTTTCCTGAGTCATGTGCAAGCCAGGGTTAATTTCCCAAGTGGTCACCCATCCTAGTACTACTCCAAAATGAGCACGCTTAACTATGGAGTTCTTTTGATGGGCTCCCGAAAAATGAGGTGAGCCCTGGTGATATGGGTAGTCTAATCATTCCTTTTAAGATCATTTTATCTGAGGCCTCAAATCATGGGACGTTACAATCTCCCCCACTTAGACTCTTGATGTCCTCATCAAGGCTCAACTATATGGCCTCATAATATTTCCAGATTTCAGTGCAGACCCATGGTCACCCAGCTCCTAATCACGGAATAATAGCAAAAGGGTGGCTACATCACCATGGACATCTCTTTCCAACATGCCTGGACCGCACAACTCAAAGACTGACATGTCATGCCCACATAGGCCTCACTTATTGGAGGGGTTTCAGATATGATACCATTTTTAACATCTGGGCCCACTTCCCTAGACTCCAGTGGAGTTTTAGGAATGATGACTGGCCCTACAGACCACCACTAGCCTTTACGGCATGCTTTTTCCTCAGTCATGCACAAGCTAGGGTTAACTTCCCGAGTGGTCACCCATCCTAGTACTACTCCAAGCTGAGCATGCTTAACTATGGAGTTCTTTAGTGATGGGCTCTCGGAAAAGGAGGTGCATCTTGGTTATATGGGTAGTCTAATCATTCCTTTTAAGATCATTTTATCTGAGGCCTCAAATCCTGGGATGTTACAACAAGCACCTCGCATACTCATCAATATGCACTCTGAGTATCCCTTAGCAATACTCATTTCACTATCTAGAAATTTCTGACACTCAGATAGATCTATGGCACATTGCACTACTTGATTAGAGTTTCACTTAATTAGTTATGCCAATTGGGTGAATTAAGGGTAAATCATACAAATGGACATTCAAACCCTAATTCTTTTCTAGAAAGAGTATATGTATAAAAACTTCAAAAGATATAAAACATTTGAGACATAAATCTTAATTACATTACCACATGCTATCATTCATTGCAAATTAATGAACCACACTTATCATCATACTTCTACAAGATACCAATATCTTATCACAAGTTCTAGGGTTTTAACCCTTATTAGAACATGAAGAGGATTTCACCTCAATCATGGCTTCAAACATGCCCAAAGTTCGTTAAGACCATCACATTATTCATAGTAAGGTTATCATCATCATTCCATGCCTTAAACAAGGCTCAAAAGATCATTAGAACATATGTGTCCATAGATATTAACATGGCAAGGCACTATGATATTAAAATAGTACTACAATGTGGTCTCAACACAAGAAGAGTGTAATTCATTATCACATTAATCATTCAAGAGGTCCTATTATAACCAATCAACATCATATAATTACATTAAGGTTAGGTATAACAAGCTAGATCACATGGAAGTTACACATCCACTTATTATAGTGATTTATCAAATATAACTATATAATGGCAAAGGTAAGACTACAAATTAATGCTATTAAACCATCAAAATATCATCACTAGGACCCACAAATAATACCATGTGATTTATTCTAATCCATTGGATGTTGAAGCATCTAATATTATTCATTGGATCAGGTTCATTGTTCAAGGTTATCAATTGAAGTATAGGTCTAACCATTAGATCAATTGAATGAAGGAACCATTAGTTTAAGGTTTAGTCAAATCTACAATTACATTCTTAACTCATCATTTATGATGATGACCTGATTTACCATTAATTTTGATCATTAGGTCATCATTGGTTGTTAGTTCAGTAATACATTCAGTTAACACCATCAAATATTAAGCTAATGTCATCATCGATTGATAACATCTTTAGAATACTTAGTAGATGATAATTAAATGTCTAATTGAGCCAAAACCTGACCTAAGGGGGTGACCATAGGTTTTTACCATAAATTTGACACCCGTGATCATGAACATCAGTTGCCAAGATAGTAACACCATTGATTATTGAATGGTATGACCATCGGTTGTGTGATAGGGAAGGAAATAGCTTGAAAACCCAAATTTGCAGCATCAATTATTTTGTGCTTAGCACCATAGGTTGATGATATCAACCTGTCCCAGATCATGTTACACCTTGGAAAGGTAGTAGACATGTTTACAAGTTCATATAGAACTGGAACAAAATAGGGAACACCACAAAAATGTGTAATTCTAAACAAGCATGGTTTCTTTATGCTTAGAACATCACATTAAAGAATAAACATGAACTAACAAGCTTCTAGTAAGATATATAAATGAAGAATGTTATATAACTCACCTCTATAGAGTAGGTTAGATCCCAAAAAGCAATAATCTCGATAAAATAGGACAAGAAAACCTTGGATTCAGATCTGAACTTGGCCAAATAGGCACTTCTCTCCACAAAGAAGCAAAACCCTAGAAAAAGAAATAAGAAGGATAGACTTTTGAGTTCTACAACCACTTTCACCGTGGAACAGTAAGGTTCCGACCTGGAGGAAGATCTAAGGAAGGATAAGAGCAAGACAAATGGAGAATGAAGGAAGAAAACAACTTTTCTTGATCGAAATCCCTAGAAGATGACCTTGGAAACCCTAGGTAGGGTTAGATGGAGCTCTAGGAGACCTTCTTCTCCAAAAAGAGGTTTTCTTATACCTTAGAGTACTTGGTTCCAAAGAAAAATAGAGTGGAGTCGTTTCTCCAGGATAGAGGAAAGAGAAAGCAAGCATAGTTTCGTACTTGAGCAAGGAAGAGGTAAATATAGCCCATGGATAAGGACAAAAGTAAGCATGAGGTGTAACATTAGCTTCCCCATGTGTCTGTGGCCTTAAAATATTAAGAATATACAATCACTCACACAAGAATCTCCCCCACTATACATATAGTCATGCTTATATTTCCTTTGTCAAATTTCCCAGCCAATCACATAATTCATTAGTTGGTAGCTACCAAAGGTAGCTCATCCATTAAGGGGTAAACCCTAAAATACCCTTAAGGAAAACACCTTCAAACCATGTCTCAACTAGGAGCCCCATGGCTCAAAATACTCAATAATGATAACATAACATCGAAGGAATATAATTTGTGTGACAAACTGCAAAGAAAACCCCTCAATTGGGTAAATTGTAGAGAAGTCCAAAATGTACAAAAAATTGCTTAACTTGCTCAAATAGTCCAAATTGGACCAAATTTGAAACTTAAGCTTGTATTCTGATTTCAAAACATATCAAAAGGTTATATTAGGGTTCTAAGCATTAAATTATGGTAATTAATCTTATTCAACTCATTAAGCAAGTTCAGGGGCTTTATAGTGATGGCTTCCAAGAATCTAATGATGGGATAGTGTGTTATCATGGTAGATCAATTATGCCTAATAAATATAATATGAAGAATATTTTTTAGAAGAATCTCAGTCCTCTATTTATGATATGAATCCAGGAAGCACCAAGATGTATCAAAATCTAAAATATTTGTATTGATGGTGAGGATTGAAATGTGATGTAGCTGAGTTTGTAGCGAAGTATGTAGTGTTTTAGCAGGTTAAAGCCAAACATCAGAAACCTATAGGGACTTTACAACCAATGCCTATACCTCAATGGAAATGGGATCATATTACAATGGACTTCGTGGTTGGACTTCCATGTACAACCAAAGGTTGTGATTCCATTTGAGTAATAGTGGATAGATTGACTAAGTCAGTACACTTTCTACCAGTAAATACAATGTATACATCTGAGAAGATTACACAGGTGTATGTCAATGAGATAGTATGTTTGCATGGTATTCCAGCTACTATAGTATCAAATAGAGTTCATATGTTTACTAGTCACTTTAGGGAATGTTTGCATACAACAATGGGTACACAATTTAAGTTTAGCACTATGTTTAATCTACAAATAGATGGACAGTCTGAGAGGACAATTCAGACCTTGGAGGATCTAATGAGAGCATGTGTATTACAATTTTTGGGTAGTTGTGATATCCATCTTAGTTTGATAGAGTTCTCCTACAACAATAGTTATCAAAGGAGTATTGATATGGCACCTTATGAATCCTTGTACGAGAGACGTTGTAGATCTTTTTGTTGGTATGAGATAGGAGAATCTCAACTTTTAGGTCATGATCTAGTCCATCTGATGATAGAAAAGATCAAAGTCATTCAACAATAGTTAAAGGTAGCTCAGGATAGACATAAATCTTATGTTAATAATCAACGTAGAGCTTTAGAATTCCAAGTGGGTGACATGGTGTATCTAAAAGTTTCTCCTTTAAAGGGTGTTCTAAGGTTTGGTAAGAAGGGTAAGTTAGCTCCCAGATATATGGGACCTTATGTTGTAGTTGCATGTGTTGGGAAGGTGGCTTATAAATTGGATATGACATCTGTTTTATAGAAGTTACATCCTATGTTTCATATATTTGTGTTGAGGAAATGTCACCCTGATACTGATTTGACTCTTCAGCCTGTAGAGGTAGAGTTAAATAATGATATATATTATGTATAAGGACATGTGTTGACCTTGGATAGAAGGTTCAAGAAGTTGAAGAAAAATGACGTTTTTTAGTTAAGGTTTTTTTGGCATTATCATGGCGTGGTAGAAGCCTCGTGGGAACTTGAAGACAATATGCAGAAGAAGTATCCAACTCTTTTTGCATAGGATTTTGGGGGAAAAATAACTATTAGGGGTTTATAATTGTAAGACTCCTGAACTAGGTTAATGTTAAATTATGTTTACCTTATATATTGAGATGCTTAAACCTCAATCTAAGCTCTTGAGATGTTTTAATATCATGTGACATACTTGTATTTTCTTTTTGGGTCCAATTTGATTAATGTTTGAGCTATTTCTCAATACATGTGTATGTTTTGGTCTAGTTTGCAATTTACCCTTAAGTGAGGGTTAATTTGCAAAGTGTTACATGAAGAGAGTACATCTTGTATTTTGATATCATGAGAGAGAAGAATATGATGTGGGACATTTTGTTTGAATCTTGGATGACGGTGTGACATCATCATGTGATATTAGGGTTTCTAGGGCTTCTATGGTTTGCATGGTTGACTTGGTGTTTGACCTAAGGTTTGATGTTATGACCACTATACCACCCATGGTGATGGTCGCGACTAAGACACATGCTTGGATGCATGGTCGTGACCATAAAAACTTTGTGAGGGATGGGTTGAAACACCTTGTTTCCAAGTAACTCAACCATGTACAAGTGACATAGGGTTTTCACCTTAAAGTGTCTCGACCTGAGACAAATTGATGAATATAGTGTTGCAACCACAACAAGAGGGAAACCGACTTAGTAGGTCATAACATAGTTTTTGGATAACCATGACCATGGATTTTTGCATACGAGTGGAGAAAGGTTAACTCTTTGGAGGGCATGTGTCCCTTGATGAACTATGGTGTTGACACCTCAAAGATCTTCACTTCTCTCCTTTTGGGTATATAAACCATCCTCTTCACAAGCAATCAATCGTTTTTGGTCTACAACTTCATCTTCTTCCTTGAGACTGCCTTTGGAGCTAAGTAGCAAGAAGAAGAAACATTTTGATTTTTGGGTGGTCGATCTTTGGTGCATGATTGAAGATCTTGTGCTAGGGTTAGCTTTTTGTGGTTAATCTTGGAATCATCTCTTGGTAAGTTATCTTTCCTTTTAGATCACATTTTCTTATGAGACTCTTCATCTTCCGCTTCCTCTTTGGCCATGGATCATCCATGGTAGTTTGTCTTAAAGATCTCTGTCTTACAAATATCATAATCTAGAGTTATCATGGCGAACTCGAGTGAAAGATGATCTTTTCTTATTGGTTCGACCAAGATCTATTTTCCTTTTTCCAAACCTCCTTCTGATCATGGATTTTTCTTCTTCTTGTATGTGTTTCCCTTGGAAAAAGTGTTGGAGTTCGATTGAAGGTCTTGAAAGCTTGAGTCTTGGGAGGTTATTCCTCACCAAAATCAGGCGGGTTTTATAACTTCTCCTATCTCTATAATATATATCTTAACATTTGATCTCACTACTTGTTTTATGAATTTGTTATGTTGAATAAATAGAACATTTTGATATGATAATATGTGAATAAGGATCTAGGTTTTTTTCCCCTTAAAACATCTCTCTTTAATGAACTTCATCATCATGGTCAAGGTTCCTTAAAAACTAAAGAATATGGTGATGCTCACCATGTGATGCTTGGTGTTCTGTGTTGATCACCTATTTTGATCATAGCTCAAATCTACTATGGTTGTTGCAGGTGGTCAAGACCAACCCCTATACTTCTATCGCGGTTGACACCTCTTGGTAGGGTGGTTTTGGTCAAACACACCCCTTAAAGTTAGACTGGTCGTAACCTACTAGTTGGGTCGCGACGCAACGTTGTTGCAGGGTCAAATTTGGTTGTTGGTTGACGTTGCGGCCAAGCTGACTAAGTTTGATGGTAGCTACGCTTTTTAGCAGGTGTGCAAGTTGTATCAGGTTGAGGTTAGATTAGTTGCAGTCGAGACATGTTTAGGTTGGGTCATAAAGCATTGTTTGTAAAGAATAATATGTCATGTTGTATGACTTAGTCTTGACGCCATGCTAGATGGTTGCAACACACCTGGAAAGCAACGGTCGTGACGTAGTTGGTCATAGTTGTGATGTCTTGTTGCATAGCCATGGTGTCATAGTCGTAATGCTATGCTAGTTTCTTATTATGTTGTAATCATGGCATTGTGTTTTGATGGTCTTATAGTTGTAACTAGGTGTAATGATAGGCCAGACCTTGGGATGTGTCATAGTCATGAAACATGGGTTGTGTCTCAGTCCCAACACCCCATACCTAGTCTGGTTGTGATGCCATGTTGTTGAACAAGTCGACACTCATGTGTCAAGAATGATCAACACTCACATATTGATGGTGGTTAAGGTACACACATGTAAGTATGAACATGGTCAGTACTTAGAGTAAAGGTTTATTTTAAAAAGGGATGAAAATATAAATGGCTAACCATCAACAATGATATTGGTTTCTCCATCAAAAATGGAAGTAATGGAATTAGGGTTGATAGGTGGTCTGATGCTATTAAACCCTAATCGAGTACATATAAACCCTAGCCCTAATATGATGATATTAAGATAAGTGTGTTCACTATATTAGAAGAATTGTTATTCATGGCTTACTTATGCAACACTAACTTGCAAGTAAAATGAATGGCATAGCTAAGTGAATGCAATGGTGATCCCTATACAATACAGAGTGGTGATTATGAGTAACGTTGAGAATCTTTTGTGATGTTGAATATGCAGGATCACATAAATTGGTCTAATGAACTAGTAAGTGCTTTGTGCATAAATGAGGTATTGACATCCCATGGTGATGTTTTGTTAATGATGACATCATGAATGCCAGTATACTAGTGCCATGTGATAACAACACAAGTTCTCTCTTAATACATTTTATATCTTCTGAAGTTGCATCCTCCCTCAATTTTGTAGATTTTGTTTAGGGTTAATACATTGTAACTTGATTGATGTATTAAAAGATACCCAATTGGCATGTCTAATCAAGTGAAACCCTAGTCATTTATTTTCCTTGTACCATAGATCCATCTACAACATTAGTATCTAGATGGATGGTGAAACGAGTAACTCCTATGGGAAAACTCATAGTGCATATTGTTTAATATGTGCGGTGAAAGTGATATATTTCCATATGTCCTTAAATTGTGAATATAGTCATATATTGTTTATTATTGAATATTTAAGTGTGAGCCAGATCTCTAGTGTTGTGCCAGGTACCAAGGCAGACTAGTTGTTTACAGGACCATAGCTTGACAATGAGTTGTTGTATCTACA
Source organism: Alisma plantago-aquatica (assembly GCA_963693085.1). Taxonomy (NCBI): domain Eukaryota; kingdom Viridiplantae; phylum Streptophyta; class Magnoliopsida; order Alismatales; family Alismataceae; genus Alisma; species Alisma plantago-aquatica. Next base: position 224,073,141 of record OY856414.1, on the reverse strand, counting down.
TGATTGTAGCTATGACTACAAGTTGTTGTCTTCTAGCGGTATGACTATATGTCATTGCATCGTAGAACTTGAACTAACCAAGTAGTGTTGGTGATGATCATGGAGTCTTGCACTTCCATTGATCTTGTATGGTACTGATTTTGACTTAGTAGGGGTTGGGTGGATTTGAGTGGTACTCCTCAAATCCTCAGGGAATAAAATTGGTTAAACAACGGTGTAGTATATTTGCTTAGAGTCAAATATGAATCAGATTGGATGACCCCATGCCTTATATTTATACTGATCTCTTGAATTATAATGCAATAAGAGAAATCAACTGTTATACATGCTCCTCATATTCCTTTTAAAAGTATACAATATTCCACTATTAGTTGTATTTACTTAAATTTCTGAAATAGTTATACCTACTTTATTTAATGTTCCTTTATATTAAAATGCTTATAATAGACGTTGGCGAAGAGTTATAACTCCCAATGGGACATTTTGTCTCACTTTGTGGGTTCCACATCATTTTAGGTGGTCTGGAAAAGGTGGTTGAGGTCATGATACAAGTACAAAATAGCAAGGAGAACAATAACTGCTAGAGGTGTGACATGCTACTAGTTAGAATCTTGTGGTAGTAGTCCTATGTTTCGTCCATGTACTCTCAGGTCAATGGGAATATTTTGTGTTTTGTATAACAACACATAGATTTTGGCATGTTCCATGTTTGTATATAAATGGAATGTACATATAAATAGACTGTAATATGTAATAGTTATAGATTGATAGTCTTGAACCGGATATGTATAATCTTTTAGCATATAATGAATATAGGTGTCTTGTGTTGAAGGTTTGAGGTGAAGAACTTCCTCTTGAGATATTAAATTGCAATTTCTTTTAATTTGTCGTGATTTGTGGTAATTTTGTGGTTAGTGATAATTCTGTGATTTATTTTGAGTAATCGTGTTTATTGTGGCAATGGTTGTCACATCAAGGGTTTAAGGATCTAATCAGCATGGTGTTTAGACCTTATCTGGACCAGTTCATGGTAGTGTTTATAGATGATATCTTGATCTACTCTAGGGATTTCCAATAGCGCAAGTAGCATCTACGTCAAGCGTTGGCCACATTGAAACAACATCAATTATACGTCAAGTTCAGCATGTGTGAGTTTTGGCTGAAGGAGGTGTCATTCCTAGGACATGTGATATCTGGCTGAGGTAGTTTGCGTGGACCCCAAGAAAGCGTAATATGTGACAGACTAGGAGCAGCCAAAGACACCAATGGAAACTAGGAGCTTTCTGGGTTTGGCAGGATACTACCGGAGGTTCATTAAGAACTTTAGCTTAGTGGTGTTAGCCCTAACAAAGATGACAAGGAAAGATGTTCCTTTTGTCTAGGATGGAAAGTGTCAGTGTGTCTTCCAATTGTTAAAGGATAAACTGACTAGTGCGCCAGTGTTAGTTCTTCCTGAGTAAGGGAAAGGATACATTGTCTTCTATGATGCTTTGAAGAATGCTTTTGGTTGCGTGTTGATGTAGGACAAGAATGTGATTTCTTTTGTTTTGCAACAATTTAAGAAACACGAGGAGAACTACCCAACCCATGATCTTAAGATAGCTGTAGTGGTCCATCCTGTGAAGATCTGGAGGCACTAACTTGATGGTGAGAAGTGTCATATTTTCACAAATCACAAGAACATGAAGTACATATTTTCACAAAAGGAGTTGAACACATGGTAGTGATGCTAGATGGAGATAATCAAAGACTATGATTGCATGATTGATTACCATCTAGGAAAGGCTAATGTTGTACCAGACCCTTAGAGAAGGAAATCTTCTTCATCATGACCTATGGAGAGAGCATAGTTGTGTTCTTGGTGTGCCATAAGAGAGACATGTTGGTCTCCTTGCATCAGGTGAATGTGAATCTAGAGTTTTCCTTGCTAGCTGGGTTTTTGGCACAACTGCAAGTGAAGCCCATGTTGAGACAACTATTTTAGAGAGGTGCAATAGGTTGATATCATTATATAGCAGATACGAGAGTTCAACAGTGAGAAGTGTGATGGCTTCCACGAGGTAGATGATGGGACAATTTTCTACCAAAATAGAGTCATGGTTCTTGATGTTAACAACTTAAGGAAGATGGTTTTGGAGGAGGCTCACTCTTTAATGTATGTTATGCACCTAAGAAGCACCAAGATGTACCATAACCTCAAATATATGTATTGGTGGACTGGCTTGAAACGTGATGTTGCTGAGTTTGTGGCCAAATGTGCTATGTGTCAGCAAGTCAAGGTGGAACATTGGAAGCCTACAGGGACATTGCAACTATTTCCTATACCACAGTGGAAATGGGATCATGTGATTATGGACTTTGTGGTTGGTCTTCCTAGGACAGCCAAGGGTCATGATTCCAGTTAGGTGATCGTTGATAGGTTGACCAAGTCAGCACATTTCCTTCTTGTGAAGACAACCTAAGCTGTTACAACCCCAATTTTTGGGTTCATTTGGTGAGAAGTGTAATTTCTCACATTAAAGATATTTGAACAAATAATGATATAATTTGTTTTGAAGACATGGATTTAATTTACAATAGCCTTGATGATTGTTTTGTGGGATTTATTGGCTATTGGGCCCAAATAATATGAAAATCCAATTAGTGAATGAATAATTGAATATTTGAGAAAAGAAATATGTGGAAACCTCTAGAAGGCAAATCCAAAGAAGGATTTCGTGCTTCTTGGGTTCCTTGGGTTTCAAGGAGTCCAAAGTTGCAAAGATTAATTAAGTATTTATTTATTAAGAAAGAAATTGAAAACAATGGTAAAATGTGGAAAACAAGTGAAAAGAAGTATGATGGAATTATCCTTGGTGGAATTTCGTATCCCAAGGATTCCTAATGATAAAGTAATACCAATGAGGAAAATAAAAGAGAAATAAAGAGAAATCCTCAAAAAGAAATATTTTAATAAGAAATATACATGATAATGAAGAATAATGCATTTAGATGCATCTAGAAGGATAATGAGTATCCAATAAAAAGGATTTCAAAATAATAGAATTTCTTGGGATCCAAGGAGTCCCAATAAAGAGGAAAGAAAGAGAAAATACCAAAATTGCAAAATAAAAGGGTAATGGGAATACATAATTAATGGAATTATGAGGTATTACTGAAAGGAAGTATTTTCTACTAAAAGGAAATGTAAATTTCGTGGCCAATGGATTAAAAGTGAAGCATGTTGATGATAAGAGAAATAAATTTCGAATTCCTTAATAACCAAGGAATGCTAATAAAATAAGGAGATATTTAAGAGAGAGATAATTTCCTGATAACTAAGAATATAGATTATCCAGAAGATTTCAGTTTTTTCCATCTAGAAAAGGCAATGAACAATGATGGAAAAAAATTTATTGATGTATTTCATGTGGAGAATATTAAACCATGGGAGTCTGTGGATATTATGACTTTTCCCATATTAGTAAAGTAGGAGTACGAGAATATCTCGGCCTTTATACGTGAAAAGGGAAACAAGTCTCGTCCCTCGCATAACTCCCTATTCCATCAGCACCTTAGGGTTCCTACGAGGACCTATATAAAAACCTAAGAGAAATCGTTCTCTGGACAACACCCAACGCAGGGGAACTGGCCACTGGATCTTCACCAAAATAATGCCACCACCGGACCTTCATGGCTTCGTTAGAAGTAGGTTCTGCGAGGGGTTTCGGCTGCCCAGATGATCCTCCTGGACCGACACACACTTCTGACCCCCGTCGTCCAGGAGAAGGTGGCAGAGCGTTGGAGAAAGGCTGAGCGGTGCACAACTTTGCAGTCTTCAGGCAGAGTTGCAAGCTGCAAGGAGAAGAGCAGGTTCCTCATCGTGGTGGCAGCGCCTGACAACCACTGAAGAGATCTGTCATGTTACAACCACAATTTTGCTTTTGCTTTCATAGTTGAAATACAATGATTCCGTGAATTTGGGCTTAATTAAAAAGGTTGTAATCTTTGTTTCAAAGGATGAGTTTCCATGCAAATATTCCTTTGGATGGGAATTTTGTGATTCCTAATATTAGATTAAACCAATAATGGATATAAAAGAGAAGAAAATAAGAAAAGTCCAAATATTGAAAAAAGATACAAGATAATGGATATTAAGTAAAGTATTTATAAGAAGTACTTGGAAATATCTAGAAAATGGCATTAATGGCCACAATGAATAAATTTCTTTTATAATAGCCTTGTTGGTTGCTTTATGAGCTTTATTGGCTATTAAGCCCAATTATAAGGAAAATAAAAATAAAGAGAGAGGAACTTATATGATAAAAGGAATAAGTAAGAAAGGGATAAAGGAAAAGAGAAAAAGGCAAATGGAACATTTCCCCAAGATGGGATTTTGTGCCTTTAAGGTTCCTTGAGGTCCAAGGAATCCAAGATGATAAGATAATGGCAAAAGAAAGAGGAAATATCAATTAATTTGGTTTTATTAATTAATAACTTTCTTATGAAGGAAACACCCTTTTCATTTGGAATTTGGGTTCCAAATTTAAAACAAGAGTAGATAATGCCAAGATAAAGTTTCCTCTAAAATTTGGGATTAAAAGGATCAACGGTTTGGGAGATACAAATTTTGGAAGTTTCCTAAAGTGATGGGAGTCGTATTAAATGTCACATGCTTTTGTTCTGACACGGGACCTTCTAGCCGTTGGATGATGATCCAATGGTATCTACTTACCGAGTTCATCAAGGCTGAGGAGCATTCGTTTCCAGAAAGAAAAGGATTTTCCCAAATCCCTGTTGAATCAGGATTCAGGAGGGACCAGAGTCCCGATGTCTGCTGAAGCCTATGTCTATATAAGTATGGGCGCGCCTTCAAGCCAAAGGCCAGAACAGGTTGTGGTCTGTGATTTGGGGATTTCCCCTCTGCCAATATACAGGCTTCTATGCTTTGTTCTGGGAAGAAGGGTCGACTTGCAAGGAGGACCTCAAGGCCAGGGCCCTTGCCATGGTCGTCAAGCACTGCAAGCAACCCGTCGAAGATCTCGTCGAAGCCAGAAGAGGACCGTGCAACGTCTGCCGAGGAGATCATGGAGGCGTTCACCGGTAGATGACCGAATTGCTCTTCTCCAGACCTTGGGGCCGGCTAGTAGAGTAGGGGACTCTGGCCGCCGCAGGTTGCCTGACGAGTCTGGTTGAGTTCACCGGAGGAAGACAGACCTAGGGGGGCTTAGTTTTGGGCGCTCAGGGCAATGAAGGAGGAAGTCAACCCTAGGGGGGCTTAGTTGACCAGCCATGGTGCTGCTTCACGAGGGAGTAAAAGACCAGAGGTGGGAGACAAGAGACATGAAGATTACACCTCTGCCCTCGGGTGACGAACAGGAGAAAAGGGGCAGAGTGGTCTTTTTCCCCCAAATAGAAGGCAATTAGTCGTAATATCATAACTAATGCTAGGATGATCAGAATAAAGTGATCTATACATGAAAGTTGATCAGAAAAATGTGAATAATCCAATAAAAATATAATTGGAACCTGATATTGCTTGCAATTTAAAAAGTACACAAAGTTATCACCTTTGGTGTATTAAATTATGGTGAAACCCTAATTTAATATGGAACTCAGAATTAATGACTCTTTTGGGTTAATTTGGTTTGGAACCCTAATTTTGAGAAATACTAACCTATTAAGAATAAAAGGGAGAGTTAATTTTGAAAAAGGTAGTTTCAAGCTTGTTTTAGGGTTTATGCACATAATTATGTTTAGAAACCCTAATTTGAGAAAATATGGGTTTTAATGAGTTAAATATGAAAATATAATATAACTGAGTTTTCATGATATAATACCCTCAAGTTGGTGATTAGGGATTTCTAATGGATAAATGAGGAATTAATAATAAATGGAATACAATTATGAATTAAATCCTGATAAAGTATGAGTTGTCAATTCGAAGGAAACTAAAGGTGGTAATTGAGTCTAATGATCTTGAAGTCACTTAAGAGAGAAATAATGGACTTTAACTATGCCTATGATGTTGAAATTAGGGTTTGTGAAATAAGAGGGCATTAAATGTGATAAAAGTATTATGGAGGATAAAACCCTAATAAAACCCTAAAGTGGCCTAGAAAGCTTAAGGTGGAATCAGGGTCTAGCTTTAGAATGTTTTGGATAAACTATAACACTTGGATGTCATGTATTAATTTCAGGATAATGTTGATTGCTTGTTGCTTGTTCTTTGTCATTATTGCTTGGACAACAAGTTGCTCTGGATCAGGTATGTGGTTACACTTATGAATAACTGTTATAGTTTCCCGACAATTTCTGAATGTTTCCTCGCAATGAATGCAATCTAAACAGTTTGGATGTTCATACTGCAATTATAAAGTCACTATGGTTATCACGATTATAAAGAAGTGTGTATTCTCGCACCTACATGCCACCCTGATGGAAGATGTCATAAAGGTCAGGCCCAAGAGGGTAGACCCATGGGCACCATGAGAGGTGACCCCAGACACCAAGCTCGAGAATGAGAAGGTGGTCTATGATGCATGACTATGGAGAACCATGAGAGGTGACTCCTAGGCACCAAGCTCGGGATTGAGAAGGTGGCCTTAAGTCAATGGCAAAAGAGAAACCCTAGAGGGGTATGCCAGGGTTAGGGCAAAAGCAGTGGAGAATGACACATTGAAAATGTAAATTGTCTTGATAAATAATTTGATTGTGATTATTAAATTGTTAGCCATATTTGTGAAGTTTTTGGTTGTTCCCACATACCAGTATATTTCGATATACTGACCGACGTTTTGTTTGTCGGCGTTTTAGGAACAAAAATTGAAAGAACAAACAGTAAAGTGACACATTGTGGAAATAAGAAATAAAGTGCACGGAGGATTAGATAGAATAATTCAAGCTCTGGATAGATAGTTTTCCAAAGTTTTCAAAGGTAAGTAAAGTTTCAATTTTATACCAAATTCCAGTTTAGTTAGTAGAATTTCATAATTATTATTGATTATTTGTTGAACCTTTGATCCTGTTAATTGAATAACGGCTTTGACCTTCAGGTCTCCCTTAATTGGGGGTTATCGGGAGGTGGGGTCGTTACAATTGGTATCAGAGCGAAGGTTCCTCACTTAATTTTTAATAATTATTAAATTTTACAAATTCCATAGAACCCAAGGGAGTTATTAGAGGATTATCCGAAAGACAGAGGTGTCTAGAAAAGGATCACGACCGGGGGCTGGCAATATTTTCCTCTGCACCACTAGTCATAATACGAGGACTCTTGGATCTGTGTGACTTCCTGGCCAAAGTCTTAGGGTATGAATCAAAATAAGATACCTTTAGGACTTTCTCATCTTATTCATCCTTTCTCAACTCAAATTCTGTTAAGGACCTTCAGGATTAGGGTTTCCTCTCTTCTCCTCACTCTTTTAAGGTACAGGTAAGGTTGATAAGGATTAAGGAATCCTCCACCAAATTAATAAAAAGCATGTAAATAAGATGTCATGGACATAAGCTTAATAGAGTAAGCGTAAAAGAATAGATACATGCTTAGGTTGTATGACATAAGTTGTCATGACCTCAGGAGAGACCTGAGTCTATACCTTCTGATCAGGAGGATAAGTAAAGAAAGTTAGTCTTGGAGGTAGAGATCTCCATTAAAAGTAGAAACCTAGCACATCCTTTGAGGATGATGTTAACCCTAACCCTAAGTTAAGGTTAGAGAGAGTGATGACATGAAGAGTTAGATGTCTTAGTAGACCAGGTGTTTGGATGGACATGCCTTTGGATTTCCATATGAACCATGAGAAGTTGATGATTGAGTACCTTTGGCAACCCAACCCTAGGAAGGGTCGTGCATGTTTGAGCAAAGGATAGCTCCTTCATGGATGAGGTTAGAGAAGAACCTATAGAAACCTTTTAGACTGTTGCAAGTAGGGTATAGCTTGCACCCAGAGTGCCTTAGTAGTATTGATAGTTGTATGAAACCCTAGACAAGGGATCATGTTGGATAGCTTATGAGATAAACATAAAGAGCTAAGGATGATCTTGAGCCAAACATGAGTTGAGCAAAGGCTTCACCCAGGTAGGGATATGCTTGTGAGCTTGATCCAACTTCATGGAGAGAGGACCTTTAGTTGTATGGATGGATGTGGAGTTAGCTCTGGAGAGAGAAAGAAGGACCCGAGCAAAAGGTTGGAAACTTAGAATTCCAAGACATGACGAACAGTGGGGAGTTGTGGATGATGCGACCTAAGTGGATCATAGTGGTTGCCTTATTCTTGACCCCTGGAGGCTGATGATGTCTTGGTTAGCTTGAGAGTAACCATACCCTAGAGAGAGGATGATACTTCTAGTACCTATGGTATAAGTGACTACCTACTGGATGAGATAAAGAGTGCCTTAGACCCTGAGGAGGTTTAGGTAACCTGTTGTGAGGTTTTATACCTATTTGAATTTCCTTGAGGAGGAATTGACTCTGAGGTATTTCTCATATAAAAGGATCATGGGAGTACATGACATACCATGGACATGCTTGATTCATGGTTAAGATATTGAGCATGTAGTTGGACACCCCAAAGGTGGACCTAGGGTTTCTAGGCCTAAGAGGCAAAGCAGTGTACCCAATGCTCATGATGAGATTTGAGTCTCTATAGTTTCGAGCATGGTACTCCTCATGCGTAGAGCTAAAGGAAACCCCTTAAGTTAAAGGTATGTTTAATGAACCTCTCACAACTAAGTTGATCCAGTGTTGAGGAAAGAGAACAAGCGCGACCTAGCATGGTTTAATAGGTGGTCAGCTTGTGCTTTAGTAGCCATTGGGTTAGACATGCTCAAGTGAGGATAAACCCTAAGGACGGTTGTGACCTTGTTGTCAACAGTTGTAGTTCCTCCCATCCTGGGAGGGGGACCCTTTGGTTGGGTGTATATCAGTTTTTGTTGGTGTTGAGGTAACCTACAGAGGTTTCATAGAATCTTGAGAAGCTAAGTGAAGAGTACATGGCATGAGAATGAACCTATAGACCCATAGATAGACATCTTTATATGCATGTGGATGTGTTACCATGGAGGTAACTGGTATGGGACCTGACCAAGGTAGGCAGGTCGCCATGATCCCTGTGAAAGGATGAAAGTCAGCCCATGAATGCAGGAAGAGAGATGATGAATGCTTGGGTAAGGTTCTGAGTTGAACATGTACTATAAGAGAATCATAAGTTTATCCTAGGGTCAGGTAGGGATAACACCGATGGAAGTAGGAGTTGCCTAATTCCCTAGTTGCACATGACCATAGGGTCGAGAGGTAACAACTATCACTGCCTGAGGGCCATGGGTTAGGAGATTGATCACCTTCATGATCTCATGGGACCCAAAGGGCAGATGAGTAGGGCACTCTCTGGATGCATAGGGGAAGAGGGATGACCCCAAAAGTGTCGGCACCCTATAGACCTAGAGGAGATGACCAAGGATTGTGTGTAAACCCAAGTAGGTTCGAGACAAGTTTCCCATGGAAGTAACTTTGATATCATGATGCATGTTATGTAGAGGCATAAGTTGCACGTTTCAACTTAGTTTTGAAGGTGTATTGGAAAGGTGGGATGTACCATCTCTACTCTTGGAATAGGAAGAACTTTGTATTTGGGTTGCAGCCAAATGCTTATTTCCTCTTGTTATGGGAGTGAGAGATAGGATAGTACGCATGCCTTACACCAAGGATAAAGATGATGTATGTTGGAACGTTGCTACAAGGTATGAGGACAGAGACGATAACATACCTTGGTGGAGTGAATGATACATGGATGGTTTACAAACACTAAGAGAAAGTAGTGTAGTCAGCTCATGAGGATGTGTTATCAGGAGCTATGTGGAATGTACAAATTAACCAAGGTTGAGTTTGATCACAATGAGGATGAGCTCAGAGCTTCTCGGTGAAGAGAAACTTAGAGTTGTAATGAGATAATAAGTGGAATACATGGAGGTGTATGTCTTCAACGTTACCTAACACCTAAGGATAAGAAGTGGTAATGAATGCTTTGGTTGAGATATAGCTGCCTAGTTTAAATGGAAGCTAGAAGAAGTTGAGGTTTTTAGGCTAACCTTAAGAGGAGGAAAAGAGATAAGTTTGGCTAACACTCAGATGTAACGAAATATGTTGAACAAGTTAATGAGTGTTTGGTTATCCAGCCTAGTCTGTGGTGTAATGAAAGGATGGTTGTAGAACCTCAAGTGCACTTCTTTGGAAAGGAAGGTGATGAAACCCTAATGAGAGTGGTTTAGGATTTTCGAGGTATCGATCTTGAGGAATCATTACATATCGAAGATCATGGTTTTAAGATCACCAAACACTGTGAAACTACAAAGATAGTAAGTGATAGTAGCACTTTGGCTGCTTGACATGAAGTTGCATGTGATAGGTGACCATGCAAGCTAGGGGGGTGAAGGATGAACACCAGTAACCCAGTATATGGATATAAAGTGTAAAGAGTCCCTGAGAGGGAATGGGAGTTCATCACTATGGACGTTGTGGTAAGTTTCCCCTAGACCCAGGAGGGTCGAGGTACAATATGGGTTATGGTAGATCGCCTTACCTTGATGACATGAGAAAGGAAGAATACTGTCACGGGACAGATCTGGTTGAACTAGTTAAGAGAGAAAGATGGTTCAACCACACTATGATGAGAGTTCAAAATTTCTTGGGTATGACCAAGGTTTACTTCCATGAGGTGGAAGTAGATACATGAAGAACTCAATGATAGTATAGTTTATCACCCCATACTAGTGGAAAGTATGATCCAGACTAGAGGGTCTGACGAGAGCATGTGTTCTCATTCAGAGTGATACATAGAGACAGTTATGAAGATGTGATGTTAACCACCATAACCTTTATCGGGATGCAAGAAGTCTTATAGAGAGGTTGTGTCGGTCACCACTTCATTAAGATGATGTTGGTGAAGGAGGCATCGCGAAGGTCAGAAGAGAACCATAGTGTGTGTAGATGAAGTCGCTTTGATCGTGCAATGGCTGAGAGAGAGCCCAGAGGCGACATGAGTCATGAGTTGATGCAAAGCAGACTGACATGCAGTTCACTATGGGAGAATATGTGATGTGAAAATCTGAACCCTCTAAGCTACAGCTGAGAAAGTTGAGTCCCCGATATATGGGTCCATTTGAGATGGATTGGTGGAGATAGTTGTGTTTAACCTTGCCTTCAGGATAACATGATGAGTTATGTGTTCCATGAGTCTGATCTAGAGCACTATGTGAGGTACCCAAGCCACGTGTTGAGCCCTGAACCTATTTAGCATTATGAGAGGCTGAAATGTCCTGAGTCACCTATGAGGGTACAATATACCAAGGTATGAAAGAACTTCGATGAAAGAATATGAGATGATGAAGGTTCCTGGGAGGCACCATGGAGAGGGTAAAGTCACATGGGAGCAATGAGGAACATGGAAAAGTCTTATCCTGAATTGTTTATTTGCTTGATGGAATTTTGAGGGCAAAATTCCTATAAGAGGGGAAGGATGTTACAACCACGATTTTGCTTTTGCTTTCATAGTTGAAATACAATGATTCCGTGAATTTGGGCTTAATTAAAAAGGTTGTAAGCTTTGTTTCAAAGGATGGGTTTCCTTGCAAATATTCCTTTGGATGGGAATTTCGTGATTCCTAATATTAGATTAAACCAATAATGGATATAAAAGAGAAGAAAAGAAGAAAAGTCCAAATATTGAAAAAAGATACAAGATAATGGATATTAAGTAAAGTATTTATAAGAAATACTTAGAAATATCTAGAAAATGGCATTAATGGCCACAATGAATAAATTTCATTTATAATAGCCTTGTTGGTTGCTTTGTGAGCTTTATTGGCTATTAAGCCCAATTATAAGGAAAAGAAAAATAAAGAGAGAGGAACTTATATGATAAAAGGAATAAGTAAGAAAGGGATAAAGGAAAAGAGAAAAAGGCAAATGGAACATTTCCCCAAGATGGGATTTTGTGCCTTTAAGGTTCCTTGAGGTCCAAGGAATCCAAGATGATAAGATAATGGCAAAAGAAAGAGGAAATATCAATTAATTTGGTTTTATTAATGAATAACTTTCTTATGAAGGAAACACCCTTTTCATTTGGAATTTGGGTTCCAAATTTAAAACACGAGTAGATAATGCCAAGATAAAGTTTCCTCTAAAATTTGGGATTAAAAGGATCAACGGTTTGGGAGATACGAATTTTGGAAGTTTCCTAAAGTGATGGGAGTCGTATTAAATGTCACATGCTTTTGTTCTGACACGGGACCTTCTAACTGTTGGATGATGATCCAAAGGTAGCTTGTTACAGAGTTCATAAAGGCTGAGGAGCAGCCGTTTCCAGAAAGAAAAGGATTTGCCCAAATCCCTATTGAATCGGGATTCAGGAGGGACCAGAGTCCCGATGTCTGCTAAAGCCTATGTCTATATAAGTATGGGCGCGCCTTCAAGCCAAAGGCCAGAATGTCTTATGGTCTGTGATTTGGGGATTTCCCCTCCACCAATATACAGGCTTCTATGCTTTGTTCTGGGCAGAAGGGTCGACTTGCAAGGAGGACCTCAAGGCCAGGGCCCTTGCCATGGTCGTCAAGCACTGCAAGAAACCCGTCGAAGTTCTCGTCGAAGCCAGAAGAGGACCGCGCAATGTCTGCCGAGGAGATCGTGGAGGCGTTCACCGGTAGAGGACCGAATTGCTCTGCTCCATACCTTGGGGCCGGATAGCAGAGTAGGGGACTCTGGCCGCCGCAGGTTGCCTAACGAGTCCAGTTGAGTTCACCGGAGGAAGACGGACCTAGGGGAGCTTAGTTTTGGGCGCTCAGGGCAATGAAGGAGGAAGTCAACCCCATCAGTTGACCAGCCATGGCACTTCTTCATTAGGGAGCAAAAGACCAGAGGTGGGAGACAAGAGACATGAAGATTACACCTCTGCCCTCGGGTAACGAACAGGAGAAAAGGGGCAGAGTGGTCTTTTTCCCCCAAATAGAAGGTAATTAGTCGTAATATCATAACTAATGCTAGGATGATCAGATTAAAGTGATCTATACATGAAAGTTGATCAAAAAAACGTGAATAATCCAATAAAAATATAATTGGAACCTGATATTGCTTGCAATTTAAAAAGTACACAAAGTTATCACCTTTGGTGTATTAAATTATGGTGAAACCCTAATTTAATATGGAACTCGGAATTAATGACTCGTTTGGGTTAATTTGGTTTGGAACCCTAATTTTGAGAAATACTAACCCATTAAGAATAAAAGGGAGAGTTAATTTTGAAAAAGGTAGTTTCAAGCTTGTTTTAGGGTTTATGCACATAATTATGTTTAGAAACCCTAATTTGAGAAAATATGGGTTTTAATGGGTTAAATATGAAAATATAATAGACCTGAGTTTTCATGATATAATACCCTCAAGTTGGTGATTAGGGTTTTCTAATGGATAAATGAGGAATTAATAGTAAGTGGAATACAATTATCAATTAAATCCTGATAAAGTATGAGTTGTCAATTCGAAGGAAACTAAAGGTGGTAATTGAGTCTAATGATCTTGAAGTCACTTAAGAGAGAAATAATGGACTTTAACTATGCCTATGATGTTGAAATTAGGGTTTGTGAAATAAGAGGGCATTAAATGTGATAAAAGTATTATGGAGGCTAAAACCATAATAAAACCCTAAAGTGGCCTAGAAAGCTTAAGGTGGAATCCAAGTCTAGCTTTAGAATGTTTTGGATAAACTATAACACTTGGATGTCATGTATTAATTTCAGGATGTTGTTGATTGCTTGTTCTTTGTCATTATTGCTTGGACATCAAGTTGCTCTGTATCAGGTATGTAGTTACGCTTATGAATAATCGTTATAGTTTCCCGACGATTTCCGAATGTTTCCTCATAATGAATGCAATCTAAACAGTTTGGATGTTCATACTGCAATTATAAAGTCACTATGGTTATCACAATTATAAAGAAGTGTGTATTCTCGCACCTACATGCCACCCTGATGGAAGATGCCATAAAGGTCAGGCCCAAGAGGGTAGACCCATGGGCACCATGAGAGGTGACCCCATACACCAAGCTCGGGAATGAGAAGGTGGTCTATGATGCATGACTATGGAGCACCATGAGAGGTGACTCCTAGGCACCAAGCTCGGGATTGAGAAGGTGGCCTTAAGTCAATGGCAAAAGAGAAACCCTAGAGGGGTATGCCAGGGTTAGGGCAAAAGCGGTGGAGAATGACACATTGAAAATGTAAATTATCTTGATAAATAATTTGATTGTGATTATTAAATTGTTAACCATATTTGTGAAGTTTTTGGTTGTTCCCACATACAAGTATATTTTTATATACTGACCGACATTTTGTTTGTCGGTGTTTTAGGAACAACAATTGAAAGAACAAACAGTAAAGTGACACATTGTGGAAATAAGAAATAAAGTGCAAGGAGGATTAGATAGAATAATTCAAGCTCTGGATAGATAGTTTTCCAAAGTTTTCAAAGGTAAGTAAAGTTTCAATTTTATACCAAATTCTAGTTTAGTTAGTAGAATTTCATAATTATTATTGATTATTTGTTGAACCTTTGATCTTGTTAATTGAATAACGACTTTGACCTTCGGGTCTCCCTTAATTGGGGGTTACCGGGAGGTGGGGTCGTTACACGTCGCGAACTGAATGCCTAGGTATGCTTCTGACCGTTGTTTCCTTCAGTTCGACCTTCTATAACCCTAGTTAGGTAGAACTTCGTGCAAGCAACTTCGACCATCTGGGGCGACGTGAGGCATCTCCCAAGGTCCGTTTAGGCTGGTCGGGGTTGAGATGCATTCCATGTGGCCGTAGCAACATATGCCCCTGCCGGAGTTGGTACAGCAGCGTCGGAGTTGGGCAGCGGCGCCCCTGTTTCGCGTACACGAGGTCGGGAGCTGGGAAGGAGACAACCGCTGGGAGAAGGACCAAGATGCCCCCGTCCGCGTGATCACACATGATCACTGCACAAGGGCAAATTGGTCTTTCCAAGGTTAACTTTAAGAATTTTAGATTAATAATAAAAGGTATAGATGTACTGACATGTCAAGCGGGGATTGGCCCAGTTAGGCTTATTTTGTAAAAATCATAGAAATTACTACGTAACTCAACTGAAAATAAATTATATATGAAAATATATCAGGAGAAGACGTAGAATCTAAATAAAATATTTTTGAGACCTAAATATTATCCCTATTATAAATGTAGTGCAAAGAAGGATTAAAGCAATGAGTAATGCTTAAAAACCCTAGTTTTGGATATTAAGATGTTCTAAATGTCAAAAGCCTTTCTATTATGATATTAACATATCTTTTTGAGCATGATGATAATAAATGTAATCATGGTAGTAATGGCAGGGTATTTATGATCTCTAATGGAGATAATCTTTAATGTGTGGAATTAGGGCTAAAAATCTTAACTTGCTATGTTGTTAAGGAACATATTCGATCTAAGTGATCTTAGTGAGAGGATAAGATGGTTTTAGTTACTAGGGTTTACCAAATGTTAAATATGCTATGGAAATAGGGTTAATGTCCTTATTCCTTAATCCAAAACCTAAACCCTGGATTAGGACTGAGTAGGGTATAATGTATTTAATATGTGTAGTGACACTTTAGAATTTACATAATGCAGATTATATGATGATTGCTTGATTGACTTACTTGCTTGGACAATATGCTTGAAGTATGATTGAATGATCTGCATGGAAAAGGTATGTGGTTACGCTTATGAATAATTGCTCTAGTTTCACGGAGGTTCCCGAAGTTTTAATCGGTTGCTTGAAAATAACTGTTGGATGTTTATTTATTTCATGCAACTATAAAGTGACTATGATTATCACTTTAAATATGTGTATATAACTGACTAGATCTGGGTCCACCTCTATTGCTTTGAAAAGGCTAAGAATAAGGGGGTAATCCTAGAGCAAGTTCTAGGTTACCGAGAGTTAGAAAATGGGCTACCTACGTGTAGTGACATGAGATTCATTAGCCTGCCAAGAGTTAAGGAGTGGGCCACTTACGAGTAGTGCCATGTGACTCAACCCTAGAAATTGGTTCACTTATAGGTGGATCATGAGGGGTTTAATGGGGATAACATAGAGGATAGGGTACTCTTGGATCGTGGAGTTATATCTAAAATGTAATCTTGGTTGTTAAATAATTAATTGAATGATTACATTGTTAATGTATTTACATAGTTATTGTTTCCCCCACATACCAGTTTCGGTTGACTGACGTTTTGTTTGTCGGCGTTTTAGGTACAAGCCAAAAGGACAAATAGTAAATTGTCATATTGTGAAATACATGAAGTAAGATACAAGGAGGATTAGTTAGAGTAAAATCCATAAGTGGATAGAAGTTTAGAGATCCAAGTTTTCAAAAAGGTATGCGAAAGTTTATTTTCTTACGGTTTTCCCTTTTAGACTGTTAAAATTTGATAATTATTCTTGGTTAATTGTCGAACCTTTGATCCGGAAGTTAAGGGTGCGGCTTCAACCTCTCGGTCTCCCTTAATTAGGGGTTATCGGGAGGTGGGGTTGTAACATTTGGTATCAGAGCGTAGGTTCCTCACTTAACCATTAATAATTATTAAATTTGACAAACTCCATAGAACCCAAGGGAGTTATTAGAGGATTATCTGAAAGATGGAGGTGTCTAGAAAAGGATCACGATCGGGGGCTGGCAATATTTTCCTCCACACCGCTAGTCGGAATATGAGGACTCCTGGATTTGTGTGACTGCCTGGCCAAAGTCTTAGGGTATGAATTGAAATAAGATACTTTTAGGACTTTCTCATCTTATTCATCCCTTCTCATCACAAATCATGTTAAGGACCTTAAAGGATTAGGGTTTTCTCTCTTCTCCTCACCCACTTGAGGTATGGGTAAGACTAATAAGGTCTAAGGAATCCTCCATCAAATTAATGAAAAGCATGTAAATAAGATGTCATGGACATAAGCTTAATAGAGTAAGCGTAAAAGAATAGATACATGCTTTGGTCATATGACATAAGTTGTCATGCCCTCAGGAGAGGCCTGAGGATAGACCTCCTCGTCAGGAGGATGAGTGAAGAGAGTTAGTCTTGGAGATAGAAATCTCCATTACAAGTAGAGACATGGTATATCCTCTGAAGATGTTGTCAACCCTAATCCTAAGTGAAAGTTAGAGAGAGAGTTAGACCAGGTGTTTCAATGGACATGCCTTGGATGATGTATAAGCCATGAGAGGTTGGATGACCTAGTACCTCTGGCAATCCAAACTTGGGACGGGTCGTACATGTTGGAGCGAAGGATAGCTCCTTCATGGATGAGGTGAGAGAAGAACCTATGGAAACCCCATGAGCTTATATGGGCATAATAGGCACCCAGAATGTGTCAGTAGTGCGAGTAATAGGTTGAAACCCTGGTCGGGAGAGTTTGAGGGATAGCTTACGTGATAAACATAAGGTCTATGGATAACCTTGAGCGAGCATGAGTTGAACGTAGGCTTCATCCGGGTAGGGGCATGCTTTTGAGGTTAACCCTTCATAAAAAGAGGAACTCTAATGGTGAGGTTGGTTGTAGGGTTACCTCTAGAGAGAGAGCAGGAAACCAAGAAAGAAGGTTGGAATCCTAGACTCCGATATATGAAGAAAAGTAGGGAGTTGGGGATGATGCGACTTAAGTGGATGATAAGTCATCACCACATGCTTGATCCTTAGAGGTTGATGATGTCTTGGTTGTCATGAGAAGAACCAAACCCTTGAAAGAGGATGAGACTTTTGGCACCTATGTGCCTATGGTATAAGTTTTTACCTTCTAAGAAAAGAAGAAGAAGTTTTGTATACCCTGGAGAGGTTTAGTAACAGGTTATGAGGCCTTGTACCTTGCAGCTTGTCCTCAAGGAAGACTCATCGTTAAGGTTTCAATCGAGGAAAAGGATGACCCGATACATGTTTGGTTTGTGGCTAGGAGGTTGAACATGCAGTTGGACACCCAAAAAGAGAACTTAGGGTTCCTAGGCCTAAGAGGGGAAGTGGTGTACCAAATGCACATGATGAGAGTTGAGTTTCTATAGATGCGAGCACGATACTCCTTATGTTCAGAGGAAAGGAAAACCCCTTAAGGTTAGGGTATGGTTGGTGAACCCAACCCTAGATAAGTTGATGACACGGGAAGGTATGATCTTGATCTAATGTTGAAGAATGAGAATCCAGATGACCTAGCCTGGTTTAGTGGTCAGCTTGTGCCTTATTAGCTTACTAGGGTTAAGCATATGGATGTAAACTCTAGACCTAAGGGTGTTTGTGACCTTGTTATCGAGAGATAGTTTTCCTCCCATACTGGGAGAGGGACACCTTTGGTAGGGTGTATCTCAGTTTTGTTAGTTTAAGGTAACCTAAAGAGGTCTCATAGAATCTTGAGAAGCTAAGTGAAAAATACATGGTATGAGAATGAACCTGTAGGCCCATAGATATCCATATCTAAGTGCATGCGGATGTGTTACCATGGAGGTAACCAGTATGGGGCTTGACCAAGGTAGGTAGGTTGCCATGATCCCGATGAAAGGATGAAAGCCAACCCATGAATACAGAAAGAGAGATGATGAAGACATGGGTAAGGTTCTAAGTGAACATGTACTATGATGGAGAATCCTAAGTCTATCCTAGGGTCAGGTAGGGATAAGACCGATGAAAGTAGGAGTTGCCTAATTCCCCAGTTGCACATGACCATAGGGTCGGGAGGTACCACCTATAATTGTTTGAGGGCCATGGATTAGGAGATTGATCACCTTCATGAACTCATGGGACCCAAAGGGAAGATGAGTAGGGCACTCTCTTGATGCATGAGGGAAGAGGGATGACCCCAAAAGAGTCGGTACCCTATAGACCTAGAGGAGATGACCAAGGATATAAACCTTAGTAGGTTCAAGACTAGTTTGATATCATGACGTTTGTGATGTAGAGACATATGTGGCACGTTGTAACTTAGATGTAAAGGTGTATTGGTAAGGTGGGATGTACCATCTCTACTCTTGGAACAGGAAGAACTCTGTATTTGGACTGTAGCCAAATGCTTATTTCTTCTTGTTATGGGGGTGAGAGATAGGACATTACGCATGCCATACACCAATGATAAGAGATGATGTAGGTTGGAACGTTGCCATGAGAAATGGGGGTAGAGAAGATAACCTACCCTGGTAAAGTGAATGATACATGGATGGTTTGCAAACACTAAGAGGAATGAGGTAGTCACCTTATGAGGATGTTTTTATCATGAGCTAAGTGGAACTTACAAGTTATACCAGTTTGAGTTTGATCACCATGATGATGAAATCAGAGAGTGTTCTTAATGAAGATAGACATAGAGTTTGAGGTGAGATGATAAGTGAAATACATGGAAGTGTATGTCTTCAATGTTACCTAAACCCTATGGATGTGTAGTGGTAATGGGTGCTCTGGTTGAGATACGTCTGACTTGTTTGACTAGAAGCTAGAATAGGTTGTTTGGATAACCCTAAGTTTGGAAAGGAGAGATGTTTGGATAACACTCAGATGTAACAAGATACGTTGAAAAGTTAAGGGTTGTTTGGTTATCCAGTCTAGTCCTTGATACGATGAAAGGATGGTGGTAGAACCTCAAGTGCACTTCTTTGGAAAAGAAGGTGATGAAACCCCGATAGAATGGTTTACAGTTTTTGAGGCATTGATCTTGAAGAATAATGACATACAGGAGATCATGATTTTAGGATCACCATACATCGTACCACGAAGATAATAAGTGACAGTAGCACTTTGGATGCTTAAGATGAGGCTGTAGGTGGTATGTGTCCATGCATGACAGAGGGTGAAGGATGAGCACCGGTAACCCAGTGCATTGATATAAAGGATAAAGAGTTCCCGAGAGGGAATGGGAGTTCATCACTATGGATGTTGTGATAGGTCTCCCCTGGACCAAGTAAGGTCGAGATGCAATATGGGTTATGGTAGATTGCCTTACCTAGATGACATGAGAAAGATAGAGTTCTGTCAAGGGACAGATCTGGTTGAACTACCCATGAGAGAGATGGTTCGACTACACCATGATGTGAGTTCAAAGGTCCTTGAGTTTGACCTAAAGTTCACATCCATAAAGTGGAAGTAGGTACATGAAGAACTCAATGTTAGTATAGTTTATCACCCTAACTATGGTTAGTATGATCCAGACTAAAGGGTCTGATGAGGGTATATGTGCTCGACTTAGGGTGATAGTTAGAGACAGTTCTTGTCCTATGCAAGATGAGATGTTAACCACTATAGCTAGTGTCATGATTTAAAGAAGCTCTGTAAGAGAGGTTGTGTCGGTCACCACTTCAGTAAGGTGATGTTGGTGAAAGGACCACGTCATGGTTAGAAAAAGGGCCATAGTGTGTGCAAATGAAGTTTCTTTGATCATGTAATGGCTGAAAAGAGCCCAGGGACGACATGAGTGATAACACCAATTTTTGTGACGTTTTTGGCCTTTATTCTGTTATCAAAACTTCCCTTTTCTGCCATTTTCCTCTATTTTATATGCAATTTCGCAATAATTAGCCAAGCAATGCTCTCAGTCTAATATTTCCATCTTTTGCAGAGTTTCCTCCTATTTTGGCCCATTTAGCACCAATAAGGCTGTTCCGGCCCGCAAATAAGTCCAAGACTGTCTCGCCCCCCCTGACGCCCGATACACATGCTGACCGGCGGGGCTGCGCGATATGATGACGCGGGACGCAAGAATGTCGCGCGATAGGGTACCGATGGATGACACGCCTCTTTACCCAACAGGGAGCCGAGCACGCCGCAACTACTCTAGGTGTCGTGCGATATCATCCACCCACTGGCAGGCGCCTCTCGCCTCGACGCCCGACAGCCGACCTCCTTGTGTCGAGCGATACAGGGCAATACTCGCGTCAGCTGACCACCAACTGAACGGCGGAAAGCAGGACACGTGGCGTTTCGAGCACCATATCTTCTCACGACCAGCTGCCTATAAATAGCAGCTACAGGGAGCTGAAAAGACAGTTCGGAGCTTAGACAATTCGGACAAGCTTGGTCACTTCAGGTTTCGGAGAGTCGAGTGATCTTCAGAGGAGGCTGCGAGAGTAGGCGTATCGTGCTCCAGTGTTCGTATCGGGCGACACTAGGTGAGCTCTTCCCCATCCCGAGAGGGAGGGGACTGGTTCACCTAGGACTGTACCGGGCGACACTGGGAGCTGATATCAGCCAATGTAGATACGCGACACGAGTGTCCGACACCAGTGCCCGACGATAGGATTCGCAGCTCCATGCCCGACACGATAACGAACCCGATACGCTCCGCCCGTCAGGCGTGTCGCCAGAGAGGGTGTACCGCCCGACTCAAGCGTATCGGCCAGGTCCTTGAGCGATGCAGTCTCCCGTCGCGGCGTGCCACTTGAGAGAGTGTGTCGCCCGACACGGCTGTATCGGGCTAGGCCCCTGTCCGATATCAGGCGGGATGGTTACTGTAGCCTGTCGTCCTTCTACATCAAGAAGGCGACACATATCTTTAATTATGTTATTTAAATTCCTTTACTTATGCATTGTAATTAAGACCTTTAATGTTTATAGAAATGGAAATGCTTAATTATTTGCTGCTCTATGCTTGGTGCAATATGTTGGATGACTGCTATGTTTGATATCCGAACTCTAGCTTGCATGTTTTGGATCGCGTTTCGCTTAGCTACCGAATCGTGTTTTCCCATCGCAACAACTTTGAGAGTTGTGTTGTGGCTCTAGTGTTTGGTCCGATTCTGGAGTACGAGAGTGCCTGGAACGGAGTTGTTTCAGTGACATTCCACTCTAACTTTGAGCCCAGCAACCTCGAGAGGGGTGTCGAGGCTTGGTAAGAGGTACTCACTCTGAGAGGAGGGGTACAGGATGTTATCGGTGCCGCTTGTTTTGCTATAGTCTTATCCTTCGTACCTTGCTCTAGCTCTAGTTTTATCTTTCTGTTTCTATCGCAAGAAAACCCCTAAAAATTGCTAAATGGCTAAAAACCTTAAATCCTTTTAGTAACTCCACTTGGAGATAGTTTTCTTGTTTTGCTTGTGACATCTTTATGCTTCCCTTCTGGGGAATTTACAATCTCTTTTACCTGCCGGAGTGTAGCGTGTCGATTCACGGGTTCTCAACACTACCTCCCTTGTCCCTGTGTTCGACCCCGTATATCTACTTCGACCCCGTAAACAAAGTTGCGGGGGCCTAGAAGGATTCGGGTTTATAAATGTAAAAGCTCGACTACCTCAAATCTGCCTCAAAATTTAGGACGCGCGATTTAGGCCGGTCAACTTTTTGGCGCCGTTTTCGGGGACAAGGCAAAAACAGTATTGTAGATGAATCCGAATCCACTAACTACACTCATGTGCCTCAAGCTTGGAAACGAGCTTGACAGCACCCTTTTTCTTTATTCTTTCTCCTTACTATTATTCTTAACCTAAGCTAAACAATTCAATTTTCTAACTTGATTTTTATATGCTCTTGCAGGAACCCCGAAAGATGACCTGTTCCACCGAGTTTTGATATCATGTCTTATTGTGAGCAGTCTCTTCCTAAAGGTGAATGTCAGGGCCGAGGCGAGAGGGTGAGCCAGCCCAGCTTGGTTGGATAGCTTTCCGCCTACATAAAAAGACAGGACACCATTATCAGCAAACTGATACAGGATACGCTTCCCTGCCCCGGAGTTCAGAATTCCATGCAACACCAGATGGCGAGTCTGCAGATGCGTTAATGGGAAGTCGATCAACGATTGGCCCAAATGGCAGCACTGATGAAGAACCCTGCGGGGAAGACACTCTCCTACCCAGAAACTGCCAGAATGGCGGTACTAAGGTCCGGGAAGATGGTGTAACGCACAGCTGAAGCCGAATCGGAGCCTGAACCGAGGTCTAAGAGCACTATTCTAGTAGAGGACGGAGGTGGACAAGCAGAAGTTCAAGAGCCTACAAAGAAGCCTTCCGATGAGCTACCTGGTGGGAGGAATCCTTACGCTCCAAGGCCTTTGTTCCCGTATAAGCTGATAAAGGCAAATCTGAAGAAGCGTCATGAGAGGTTCATGGACTCAATCAGGAAACTGCATCTTGAAGTCCCCTTCCTTGATGCATTGGAAGAGATGCCTATGTATGCCAAGTTCCTCAAGGACCTTATCACAAAGAAGAGAAGAGGAGGGAGGACAGAGACAGCGTATCTAGCTTCCGCCTCCTCCACCTTCTTGAAGCCCGACACGCCAAATAAGAGAAGGGATCCCAGAGCTTTCACAATCCCGTTCTCCGTAGGAGACAATGTCGAGCACAAGGGTCTAGCAGACTTGGGAGCAAGCATCAGCCTCATGCCCCTAAGTTTCGCACAAAGGGTGGGTTTGACCGGCATGGTTCGAAGCAACATGCAGATCCAACTGGCAGACCACACCTTCAAGAGACATGTCAGCATTGTCGAAGATGTGCCGATCAGGGTTGGAAATTTCTTCATCCCCTGTGACATAGTCGTGGTCGACACGGCTGAAGACCCCCGTTGCCCGATCATCTTTGGATGCCCTTTCTTGGCAACAGGAAGAGTGTTGATTGATGTCTCCGAGGGGATAATCACTTTGAGGGTCAGAAACGACCATATTGACTTCAAGTTGAAGGATATCATGAGAAGCCCTTCCCTGGTTGAATCAGCATGTTTTGCAGATAGCTACAATATATTCTGCGAGGAAATAGAGGAGGATATCCAGACAGTGGACCCCCTCGCAAGGGTTATAAGCAGTCAGGATTCCGACCTCCAAGATCCTGAAGTCACGAGGTATCTCTACCTTTTCGACCTTTCTGACAAAGATTTGCAAGGAGAAGATGAGGTGGTGGAGTCTTCAAGGTATGCCTTCCTCGAAGGTGAGCCTCGAGAGGAGGTACCCAGACCGAAGCCAGAGTTAAAAGTGTTTCCTGAAGGCCTGAAGTACGAGTTCTTGGACGAAGAGCAGAGAAACCCTATCATTGTAAATGCCAATCTTTCAAGCAATCAGCTGGATCGACTCCTTGAGGAATTAAGGCTCCACATGGGGGCTATAGGATATTCAGTAGAGGATATCAAGGGCCTTAGCCCCGCCATGTGCATGCACCGTATCAGCTTAGATGAATCAGCCAAGCCTCTGGCTCAACCCCAGAGGAAGCTGAACCAGATGCTCAAGGAGGTCGTCAAGAAAGAGGTAATAAGGCTTAGGGATGCGGGGATTATTTACCCAATCAGAGATAGCAATTGGGTAAGTCCTATCCACGTAGTACCCAAGAAGGCGGAATGACGGTGGTTAGGGGCGAGAAGGGCGACGAGGTGGCGGTAAGAACCGTCATCGGATGGCGGATGTGTATTGATTATCGAAAGCTAAATCAGGCTACAAAGAAGGATCATTTTCCGCTACCCTTTATTGATCAAGTTCTCTAAAGGTTAGCGCATCACGATTTTTTTTGTTTTCTTGATGGCTTTTCAGGTTTTTACCATGTACCCATCTTGCCCGATGATCAAGATAAAACAACATTCACCTGCCTTTACGGCACTTATGCCTTCTGAAGGATGCCCTTCGGACTCTGCAATGCCCCTGCCACCTTTCAGCGATGCATGATATCGATGTTCTCGGATTTTCTAGAAGACATCGTAGAAGTTTTCATGGATGATTTTTCCGTCTATGGGAAGGACTTCGATAGCTATCTAAAGAATCTGTCATTGGTTCTTCAAAGGTGTGAGGAGAACAGCCTAGTTCTAAACTGGGAAAAATGCCATTTCATGGTGCGGGAGGGCATCATCCTCGGGCATAAGATCTCGAAGCATGGGATCGAAGTGGACGCAAGCAAGGTTGAAGCAATATCCAAGATTCCTCCACCAAGATCCATGACGGGGGTGCGAAGCTTCCTCGGGCACGCGGGATATTACCGAAGATTCATCAAGGACTTCTCAAAGATTTCCAAACCGCTGTCCAATCTTCTGGTAAAGGACGTTGAATTTGTTTTCTCTAACGATTGTCTAAGTGCTTTTCAGGCCCTTAAAAACGCTTTAATATCACCACCTGTCCTTCAAGCGCCAGAATGGGGTTTACCTTTTGAGCTGATGTGCGACGCTAGCGACTACGCGGTTGGAGCAGTCCTGGGGCAAAAGAAAGACAAAAGGCACCATGTGATTTGCTACGCTAGTCGCACGTTGGACAAAGCTCAGGTAAACTACACAACAACTGAAAAGGAGATGCTCGCTATCGTCTTCGCGTTCGATAAGTTCAGGTCATATCTCGTCGGAGCAAAGGTCAAAGTATACACAGATCATGGGGCAATAAGATACTTGATGCAAAAGAAAGACGCGAAACCCAAGCTGTTGAGGTGGGCCCTATTGCTCCAGGAGTTTGACCATGAAATTATCGACAAGAAGGGCGCAGAAAATGTGGTCATCGACCACCTATTAAGGATCATGACTGAGAGACAGGGAGGGCCACCTATCAACGATGACTACACCGACGAGGCCCTTAAGTGGGCCGAAGCTCAAGAAGAAAGTCTGCCCTGGTTTGTGGACATATGCAATTATCTTGCTTGTGGAGAAATGCCTCCTGACATCATGTACAACCAGAAAAAGAAGCTATTCGTGGACGCCAAGAACTATTACTGGGATGATCCTCTCCTATTCAGAAGGTGCGCTGATAACTTATACAGGAGATGCATCCCAGAAGAAGAAAATGTGGACATCCTGAAGCAATGCCATGCCTCCCCCTATGGTGGCCACCTGGGTAGCGAAAGAACAGCAGCGAAGGTGCTACAGTCAGGTTTCTACTGGCCCTCATTATTTAAAGATGTCGCACAATTTGTGAAGACTTGCAAGGAGTGCCAATTTATGGGGAACATAGGATGGAGGAATGAGATGTCAATGGCAAGCTGGATAGAAGTAGAAATATTTGACGTATGGGGGATCGACTACATGGGACTGTTCCCTCCATCCTGAGGGTATCAGTACATACTCGTGGTAGTGGATTACGTACATCCTGAGCACTATGTGAGGTGTCCCGATCCTGTGCTGAGCAATGAACCTAGTGAGCCCCAAGGAAGGCTGAAATGGCCTGAGTCACCTGTGCAGTTTATAGACGCCAAGATGAAAGAACTCAGAAAAAAAAATATGTGATTATAAAGGTTCTTTGAAAGAACCATGGGTAAGGTAAAGCCACATAGGGGCCAATAGTGGACATGGAAAAGTCTTATCCTAAATTGTTTGTTTGCTTGATAGAATTTCGAGGACAAAATTCCTATAAGAGGGGAAGGATGTTACAACCCCAATTTTTGGTTTCATTTGGTGAGAAGTGTAATTTCTCACATTAAAGATATTTGAATAAATAATGATATAATTTGTTTTGAAGACATGGATTTTGTGTACAATAGCCTTGATGATTGTTTTGTGGGCTTTATTGGCTATTGGGCCCAAATAATAAGAAAATCCAATTAGTGAATGAATAATTGAATATTTGAGAAAAGAAATACGTGGAAACCTCTAGAAGGTAAATCCAAAGAAGGATTTCGTGCCTCTTGGGTTCCTTGGGTTTCAAGGATTCCAAAGTTGCAAAGATTAATTAAGTATTTCTTTATTAAGAAAGAAATTGAAAACAATGGTAAAATGTGGAAAACAAGTGAAAAGAAGTATAATGGAATTATCCTTGGTGGAATTTCGTATCCCACGGATTCCTAATGATAAAGGAATACCAATGAGGAAAATAAAAGAGAAATAAAGAGAAATCCTCAAAAAGAAATATTTTAATAAGAAATATATAGGATAATGAATAATAATGCATTTAGATGCATCTAGAAGGATAATGAGTATCCAATAAAAAGGATTTCGAAATAATAGAATTTCTTGGGATCCAAGGAGTCCCAATAAAGAGGAAAGTAAGAGAAAATACCAAAATTGCAAAATAAAAGGGTAATGGGAATACATAATTAATGGAATTATGAGATATTATTGAAGGGAAGTATTTTCTACTAAAAGGAAATGTAAATTTCGTGGCCAATGGATTAAAAGTGAAGCATGTTAATGATAAGAGAAATAAATTTCG
This sequence comes from Alisma plantago-aquatica, assembly GCA_963693085.1. NCBI lineage: Eukaryota > Viridiplantae > Streptophyta > Magnoliopsida > Alismatales > Alismataceae > Alisma > Alisma plantago-aquatica. The sequence goes on along the minus strand of OY856414.1, from coordinate 224,046,056 downwards.
AATTCCTTAATAACCAAGGAATGCTAATAAAACAAGGAGATATTTAAGAGAGAGATAATTTCCTGATAACTAAGAATATAGATTATCCAGAAGATTTCTGTTTTTGCCATCTAGAAAAGGAAATGAACAATGATGGAAAAAAATATAATTTATTGATGTATTTCATGTGGAGAATATTAAACCATGGGAGTCTGTGGATATTATGACTTTTCCCATATTAGTAAAGTAGGAGTACAAGAATATCTCGGCCTTTATGCGTGAAAAGGGAAACAAGTCTCGTCCCTTGCATAAATCCATGTTCCATCAGCACCTTAGGGTTCCTACGAGGACCTATATAAAGACCTAAGAGCAATCGTTCTATGGACAACACCCAACGCAGGGGAACCGGCTGCTAGATCTTCACCAAAATAATGCCACCACCGGACCTTCATGGCTTCGTTAGAAGTAGGTTCTGTGAGGGGTTTTGGCTGCCTAGATGATCCTCCTGGACCGACACACACTTCTGACCCTCGTCGTCCAGGAGAAGGTGGCAGAGCGTCGGAGAAAGGCTGAGCGGCGCATAGCTTTGCAGTCTTTAGGCAGCGTTGCAAGCTCCAAGGAGAAGAGCAGGTTCCTCATCATGGTGGCAGCGCCTGACAACCACTGAAGAGATGTGTCGCGAACTGAATGCCTAGGTATGCTTCTGACCGTTGTTTCCTTCAGTTCGACCCGCTATAACCCTAGTTAGGTAGAACTCCGTGCAAGCAACTCTGACTATCTGGGGCCACGCGAGGCATCTCCCAAGGTCCGTTTAGGCTGGTCGGGGGTTGAGATACTTTCCCTGTGGTCGCGGCAACATAGGCCCCTACCGGAGTTGGGTAGCGGCGCCCCTGTTCCGCGTACGCGAGGTCGGGAGCGGGGAATGAGACAACCGCTGGAAGAAGGACCAAGATTCCCCCATCCGTGTGATCACACATGATTACTGCACAAGGGCAAATTGGTCTTTCCAAGGTTAACTTTAAGAATTTCAGATTAATAATAAAAGGTATAGCTGTACTGACGTGTCAAGTGGGGATTGGCCCAGTTAGGCTTATTTTGTAAAAATCATAGAAATTACTACGTAACTCAACTGAAAATAAGTTATATATGAAAATTTATCAGGAGAAGACGTAGAATCTAAATAAAATATTTTTGAGACCTAAATATGATCCCTATTATAAATGTAGTGCAAAGAAGGATTAAAGCAATGAGTAATGCTTAAAAACCCTAGTTTTGGGTATTAAGATGTTCTAAATGTCCAAAGCCTTTCTATTATGATATTAACAGATATTTTTGAGCATGATGATAATAAATGTAATCATGGTAGTAATGGCAGGGTATTTATGATCTCTAATGGAGATAATCTTTAATGTGTGGAATTAGGGCTAAAAATCTTAACTTTCTATGTTCTTAAGGAACATATTCGATCTAAGTGATCTTAGTGAGAGGATAAGATGGTTTTAGTAACTAGGGTTTACCAAATGTTAAATATGCTATGGAAATAGGGTTAATGTCCTTATTCCTTAATCCAAAACCTAAACCCTAGATTAGGACTGAGTAGGGTATAATGTATTTAATATGTGTAGTGACACTTTAGAATTTACATAATGCAGATTATATGATGATTGCTTGATTTACTTGCTTGCTTGGACAATATGCTTGAAGTATGATTGAATGATATGCATGGAAAAGGTATGTGGTTACGCTTATGAATAATCACTCTAGTTTCACGGCGGTTCCCGAAGTTTTAATCGGTTGCTTGAAAATAACTGTTGGATGTTTATTTATTTCATGCAACTATAAAGTGACTATGATTATCACTTTAAATATGCATATATAACTGACTAGATCCGGGTCCACCTCTATTTCTTTGAAAAGGCTAAGAATAAGGGGGTAATCCTAGAGCAAGGTCTAGGTTACCGAGAGTTAGAAACTGGGCTACCTACGTGTAGTGCCATGAGACTCATTAGCTTGCCAGGAGTTAAGGAGTGGGCTACTTATGAGTAGTGCCATGTGACTCAACCCTAGAAATTGGTTCACTTATAGGTGGATCATGAGGGGTTTAATGGGGACAACATAGAGGATAGGGTACTCTTGGATCGCAGAGTTATATCTAAAATGTAATCTTGGTTGTTAAATAGTTAATTGAATGATTACATTGTTAATGTATTTACATAGTTATTGTTTCCCCCTCATACCATCTTCGGCTGACCGACGTTTTGTTTGTCGGCATTTTAGGTACAAGCCAAAAGGACAAATAGTAAATCATCATATTGTGAAATACATGAAGTAAGATACAAGGAGGATTAGTTAGAGTAAAATCCATAAGTGGCTAGAAGTTTAGAGATCCAAGTTTTCAAAAAGGTATGCAAAAGTTTATTTTCTTACGGTTTTCCCTTTTAGACTGTTAAAATTTGATAATTATTCTTGGTTAATTGCCGAACCTTTGATCCGGAAGTTATGGGTGCCGCTTCGACCTCTCGGTCTCCCTTAATTGGGGGTTTTTGGGAGGTGGGGTCGTAACATAAGCAGTTGAGAAGCTCACTTAGATATATGTTGATGAGATAGATCTTCTGCATGGTGTTCCAACTACCATCATTTTAGGTAGAGGTCCTTAGTTTATGAGCCACTTTTAGGAGTGTTTGCATACAACTTTGAGTACATAGTTGAGGTTTAGTACTGCCTTCCACCCACAGACAGATGGTCAGTCTGAAAGGACCATACAAACCTTAAAGGATTTGTTGAGAGCTTGTGTCTTGTAGTTTTTTGGTAGTTGCGACATCCACCTCAGTTTGATAGAGTTTTCTTATAATAATAGTTATCAGTGAAGAATTAACATGCACTATATGAAGCATTGTATGGAAGAAATTGCATATCTGTGTTGTGTTGGTGTGAGACTAGTGAATACCAACTTCTTCATCTTGAACTTGTGCAGCAGACGATAGAGAAGATCAAAGTGATTCAACAGCAGTTGAAGGTAGCACACGATAGACAGAAGTCATATGCAGACAACCAGAAGAGATTGTTGGAGTTCCTAGTTGGAAATAAGGTTTATCTAAAGGTCTCTCTGTGGAAGGGTGTTTTGCGGTTTGGGAAGAAGGGTAAGTTGGATCCCAGGTATATTGGACCTTACCATGTGATGGCATGTGTTGGTAAGGTGGCTTATAAGTTGGATCTACCACCTGAGTTGCACAAGTTGCATCTAGTATTCCATGTATCCATGTTGACGAGGTGCCACCCTGGTACTGACTTAGTCTTGTAGTTAGTTGAAGTTAAGCTTGATGAGGATACATTGTATGTTGAAGGGTCTGTGTTGATCCTTTATAGAAGAGTGAAGAAGCTAAATAAGAAGGACATCATTCTTGTAAAGGTTCTGTTGAATCACCATGGCATTGAGGAAGCCACGTAGTAGATCGAGGATGATATGCGGAAGTAGTACCTGTCTCTATTCGGTTAGGATTTTGGGGAGAAATCCTTGTTAGGGGTGTATGGCTTGTAAGACCCTTGACTTGGGATTTGGGTTAACCCTATTTTATTTGGCATGATGATGTGTTTATAACTTTGCTCTAATCCTTTGGGATGATCTTAGAGCTTGTGCAAAGCTTTAGTCTCCAATTTGAGCTTGTTTGGATGGTGTTTATGCTTTGTGCACTTATTTTGGTGCAAATTGCAACTTACCCAAGTTGAGGGGTCATCTTGAATTTGTCACCTCTGGAGTGTTCCTTCTCTCTCTTAGTTTCATGAGAGAGGTTTTGGTGTTTTGGGGAGATTTCTTTAAGCTTTGCTTGAGTGGTGTAATCACCTTGGGCGATTAGGGTATTCTAGGGTTTGTGTACCTTGTGGGTGTAGCGACCTATGTCGTGACCCAAGGGTTATTTCAAGATACCCCCTCTATGTGTTGTGGTTTCCATGACCGAGATGGTTCTGGAAGATCTTGGGTTGAGATAGTTGCCTTTGTATAGAGTGTCTCGACCTAGGAGGGGTTTGGTGACCCCTTGTCACGACCTTTTTGTGTTTGGTGGTGGTGTCGCGACCATGGATGGTGTTCCATGATGGGTCGCGACCATGACCATGTGGGTGACCCAAGTGGGTCGAGACCCAACATAGAGTTTATCACCATCTTTTAAATGTGGGTTTTAAGTGGTTTCATTTAGATCTTTAGGTGGATAAGTGTTCCTTTGGCCCTATCTTGCTGACACCCCATCTCTTACCCTACCTCTCTCTCCTCCTTTTCTATATAAACCCTCTTCTCTCCATGCAAGTTACCTTTTTTGGCCATCTTCTTTCTCCTTCCATTCTTGTACATTCTTGAAGCTTGTTGGAGCAAGGAGGTTATGTTCTTGATGACTTAAAGGTGGATTGACCTTGCATGTGGCTCTTTTGGTGACCCTTGATCATCTTCTACCTTGGTAAGTGTTTACATTTCCTTTGTGGTGTTTCCCTTGGATCTTCTACCCCATCTTCTTCCCTTTTCTCGCCCTTATACCATGTTTTGACATGGTGGTCGTTCTTGAGAGTAAACTCCTCCTCACAAGGGGTCATTGGCCATGTTTTGACAAGGCGACACCCAAGTGAGAGAAAGTTTCTTCTCTCTTGTACCCCTTATTTTGTTTGATTCGGCCTTGAGCTTCTTGCTCTCTTTCCTTGGACAATCTTTGACCATGGTGTATTCTCTATCTTGATTTGTTCTTGTAACCGAGGGTGGAGCTTCATCATCCTTGGGATCATGTATTTTGAGCTTGCAACCCTTGGAGTGACCTTCTTTTAGGCGGGTTATATAACTCTTAACCTTCTCTATTGATGCACTTTTTTTACATGTATGCTATTGTAGTCTATATCTAAAATGTTTCCTTAACATGCTAGTAGATTATGAAAAATTCTAGAACTTGTTTGATGTTGAGATTACGCATGGTCTGGATGGAATCTCAAATACTAGTTTTGTACTCGATTTTGGTGATTTTGGTGCAAGATGTTTTTCCCCTATCTCTTGACCTTGGTTTTAGTTGCATGCATGATGATCAAGTGCTTTGGAATTCTATGAAGTTTTGGTCTATTTTTTTGTGGTTTAACTTGGTTCTCTCTCATTTGAGATCCCTTTTCATGGTGGTTTCATGATGCAAGTGTTAGGGGTTTTGATTGCTGGTTTTGGGAGACCTTTTTCCTTCTTGAGTATGGTGGTTTTCCATGTTGTTCTCTTCTAATTTAGTAGTGTATTACCTCATTTTTATTGTGGTTACCCTTGGTCCTTTGTCTTGGTGGTGGTTTGACCCTTGTTGGTCATTACACCTTGATCTTTTCATGATATCAGTCAAGATGATGGTTTGCCATTTGGTCGAGATACCTTCCCTAAATTAGTTAGGACATTGATTCTATTTTGGAAGAGATATGTGATCTTATGATGTTAGTTACTTTTACCCTTGTCATGATCATGAATTCACACCTATCTTTTGTTGCTCATGACCCATGGTGTGGGTTGAGGTTGAGACAACCTTGGTTTGGGTCGGTTTCCTCCCCTTAAGGTTGGAGGTTGGGAAATGTTTGCTTTGGGTGGCCAAAACCCCAACCCTAGTTGGTCAAGACATCTTGTTTTGTTGGGGTATCGACCTAGTTGATGGTTGAATCGAGATATTTTGTTCCATGGTGTGTTGCGGTCGCGACATCATGGTGTTGGTCATGGTCAAGATACCATAGATAGTTGATGGTCGCGGCCCAAGTTGGTGGGTGGTCGTGACACAAGGTTGATGGATGGTTGAGACACATGCTTGAGTACTCAATCAATACACATGTATGATTAATGTATAATACATGTGTAGTGTTGTGAGGATAGTTGTTTCCTTAACCCTAAACTGTTCTAAGAATATGGGAGATGTTCTACCTAGGGTTTAGAGTTTGGATGTAACTACAAAACCCTAATCGGCTGAGCATGGAGCCCTAAGCCTAATCATGAGCTATGTGATGTGTTTGCTTTCTCTCCCTTGAGATAATTGTCTGCTACAATGGTTTCTCTCTTGTCTATAAACACATAACCTTTCAAGTGATATGCATGACATGGCTTGTGTATGCTATGGTGGTGATTATATAATACAGTGTGGTGTTTATGTACTCTGATAAGGCATAATGGGATGAAGTACATGCAAGGTTAATGTGGTAGGTCCTATGACCTGGTAATGGTTTGATGCCTTAAAAGTTGATATCCTCAAGTTATGTTATTAAAGGCTTCATATCACATAGTGATTTGTAACATTGGTGTTGGCCTTATGAATGGTAGAGATTTCAGTACCATGTGGTAATTGTGTGACAAGCTCACACCTTATACATTTTATATCTTCTGATGTTGTAATGCACCCTTACTTCTTGTAGATTGGCTAACTAATCAAGTGGAACATTAATCATGTAGGTGATATGTGTCATAGATCCTTTCTAGTGTCATCTTTAATTGATTGATTGGTGAAACAAGTATAACTCAGAGCACATATTTTTTAATATGTGGGGGTGCCAGTCAAGGTATCTCCTTGTATGCACAATGACAAGTTGTGTGAGATATCCATGAGTGAGCCGATCTCCTTGAGATATGGATGGCCATGCATGATCCACTCCTTTTATTAAGAATGGTCATGTGTGAGTCAGTTCTTCTAGTGTCATTACTTGTACCAAGGTGAGCTAGGTGTTTTATATGGACGGACATGTGTGAGATGATCCTTATATTGACTATATGTCTTATTTTGCAATTGACTGTTATGTCTTTGGGGTGTTCCTCTTGTGTTGACCAAGAGGTGTGAACAGGTCTTGGATTCTGGATTTTACATTTGACCTTGTATGGCACTGTTATTGACTTAGTAGTGGTCAATTGGATTTGTGTGATATGACTCAAATCCTAGAGGCAATAATAAAAGATGTAACACAGTTGTGTAGTATATCTTATTAAGGGTTAAATATGAATAATATTGGTTGAGCCTTTGCCTTATCTTTATAGAGATTTCTTGAATTATAAGACGGTAAGAGAAGTCAATTGTTATACATGTTCTTCATATTCATTTTTATAATATAATTTGATCTACTTTTTAGTTGTAGCTGTCTAGGCTTGTTTCATCTACTTCATATGTTGAGTACATATCATATAGTTAAATCTGTTCTACCTGCTTAGTATATTGTTTTATATGCTTTTCTACTCTATGCTTTAATAAACATTGGCGGAGAGTTATCTCTCTCGCTGGGACCTTTGGTCTCACCCCATGGGTTTCCACATCTTTTAGGTGACTGAGCATGAGGGAGTAGAGATCATGATGTTGGTGTTGGGTAGCAAGAGAACATGTAGTTGTTGAAAGGTTGGATATGCTGCTTGTATATATAAGTAGAGTCATATGTGTCGTCCATGTACACTCAAGTCCTTGGGGAGGTTTTTTTGTATGTATCAATATGAGTTTTTGGCTTTATGCCCATTGTTGTATAAGATGACATATATGTATATGAATAGGTTACCTTGTGTTACAGGATGTGGCTTGAGATCCAGTGAACAATATCTTGTATAATGTTTTGGGTAGGTGATATTTAATACGTGTATTTTGTGAACTCATGTGCAATTTGTTATGACTCTTATGGTTTCATGAAATAGGTTTTAATTTCCTGTGTTTAATGGTAACCTGGATGTTTAGTTTTAATTTCACAGTTTGGTTTTGAGTGATCTTGCTTGTTGTGGCGTGGGGCGTCACACCTAGAACCTCACAATTGACTCCTTCATCATGGATTAGATGAAGGCCACTACTCCACATTTATCAAAGTTGGGAGGTGATAGGGTCTCAACAATTCCCCATGCAGTTCATCCTCGCGTGATACACCAAATCATTGGATGAAAACTTAGGTCCATAATATAATAACTCTATTCATTTAATCAAAATCTAAACAACAATATCTACAGAATGCAAGCTCCAACTAGGATGCAATTTCACACATATCTCTATCATATCCAACTCCAATATTCTACCAAAAACAAGCTCACAATAATGGTATTTTATCAGTCATTTATTCATCAAAAAGGATCAATCCAAACATTATATGATCTAAGATAATAACCAAGTTACTCATCATAAACCTCAATACATGGTCTGGGTGACCTAACTTATGTATAGACATCTGAATTAGTTCCTCAAATATAAGTATGCACTTAAGTCAATTTATATCATGACCCTCATCATTTCACAAAATCATCTCATGCTCTGTTATCAGACATGAAATCATATTTTAGGGTTTCTTAGGTACTTTATTCCTTGTTTCCAAGTAGATCCAACAGTTTGTAAAACCCACAAAATCTAGTATGTCACATTCACCCCACCTTATATATACATTCGTCCTTAAAATCAACTAGTCTCATACTCAAGGAAATACCATAGAGTCCAACTTCATATAGGCCACTATTTCTAGGAGCATGGTTATTACATCTCCTAATAAACCCTAAGTTGTCATATTAGGTTTTTGAGCATACAGGGGTACCCACCCCACCTTATATAGGTAAGATAATCATTTATCTTCTCATTCATAGAATGATGTTAATTAAAGTTAAGATTAATCCCCTATATTCATAGGAAATAGTGTTTTATCATACATTTGAAGTTGAGAAGTTGTAGCTTAAGCTTTATCTTATACCCCACTAACCCATGCAAGGTGTCATCAAATATTCATTACATTATTTACTAAAATTATGATGCCTAGAATCACTAGTTTGTGTTATGATCAACATTTGACTATAATCTCATCATGTGGGAAGGTCTTACTTAACATGCTTGAATATTAGGATTTAACTCCATTGTAGAGTTATCCTCAAACTAGAAGCTTAGATTTATAAGGATTAAGGGTAAGCACTTTTTTTATCATGAAAATTATGATCCAAAGGTATCTTTATTTTTATCTAATGATTTCAAACTTACATCTTTCATGTATGTTATGAAGGGAAAGAGTATACTAATCCAAGATTATCATGATTTTAGATATTGGATATCATGTGTATGATATAGGAAGGAAACATAGAAAAGGTCAAGCTTGTATGACTCCACATATACAAATCATCTATATAGCTCAAGTGAGATGTAGCATCATGTATTAATAAATAGAGGAAGATGTATCAACATGTATGAGTATCTTATGCATAAGGAATTTTACTCTCTAAATATGAGTTTCATATATCACCTCACTTGTAGCTAATTATATGCTTCACAAGTTTAGGTCACTAAATCTAGTACCTTAGTCAGCCAAAGAATTGGCTTTCCATCATAAGTTTTCTACACGTGAGTTTATTTTTACCCAACTCTCACATATTGGACTTAAATGAACGACATGAATCAAGCATAATGAATCAAATCATCTACTCAGGAGTAGACTAGCTCAGACACATTATTTTATATATTTTTGGTATTTTGGAGGTTAGGTCATCTAACCTTCTTTGTGTGGGTCTCACTCTCTCTAGAGTTTACCATGTATTTCTTCCTAACACTAGTGGTCTTCCTTTATAAAAGGTCTTGAGGCTCATGCATATTCAACCTGGTTTTAACTTTGATTATCGTATGTAAGAAAAGCCATTATATATTCATCATCATGACTTAGCTCATATTTTCAAAATTGGGATTAGACCTCATATAAAACTTATATTCTTCTAAAGAAACTTATATCATCAGAGATCGAACTTATATAAGATTATCACTACTTATATCATATATCAATTTATCATCTACTCTAACTATCAAACTTTTGATAAAGATCTTGACATCTAATATGGATCTAGTCTCTCTTATAGACTGATGTCACTCCCTTTAAATTAGGTTCCCTGAACATCTCCTACTCTCCTGTGTGAGGGACACATTTTGATATTTAAATAAATATAATAAAATATTATATAGTTTTTCTCCTAAACATAGACATCATAGTAAATTGTCAATGTTGATCCTATTGGAAAATAAAAACTAAATGAGAAAAATTGATTGTCCCACACACAATAGATAGTCTAGTAGCATGTCACCTGATGAAATGGTGTGAACAAGTTATAGACTAGTGTAGCTACCCAATACATATGAGCTCTATATGGAAAGGGTTTCAAACACTTTTCCAAACCTAGTTCTATAACATCTAGGTTCTAACCTAAAGGCTACATAAAACTTAGTTCCTATAATACAACTTACAAAGTTTCTAGGGTTTTAGTGAAAGATGAAATTTAGTTTTGTGTTTCGTGATGGGAAATTGTCAAGTGTAGCTATTGTTCATTCTCTAATACCAACTGTAACGTCCCTGTAATCTATCTTCTCAAAACCTTGTGGAGATGAGAAGACTAAATTTGAAAATGTTAACCAATCGTATCTGAGTGTGTTATAGAAGCAAAATGTGTACATGAGCATTCAAATATAATGCATACACCATAACATTCTCAACATTCAAGATGTGTATTAGAAAATATATTATAACATATTACATTTACATATTAAAATGGAATTTTACAATTATATGACCCTGTATGCTAACTAGGATCTTTGCACAATAGGTACAACCTATACAACTTGCTATTTTCCCATCTTTTGTCCTATGCTAACATTGAACTTATAACATACATGAAGCAATAGATCAGCACACAAGGTGTTGTATACATGGCCAGAATGGTGCATATATTTATGGTTTTCATAACTTGAAAAGATTTGCAAAAAGAAAGAAAGATCATAGAAAACAGTTCTTTGTTAAGAGAAATATGCTAATTTTAATCATTTTTCTAGATGAGTTGCATTATCAAGGTGGACTAGTACCAAAACATATATGTTGGGCCCTATCATATGTACCAATTACTCTAGGGAAACCTCTTTTACATTGTGTGCTCTGGGGAGGTGTACATATCAAAATTAATCCATTTACTTATAAAGGGAATAATAAACACCTTAAATAACTACAAAACATCTACTTGTAATTTATGTTTCAAGTGTAAAATCACTTTAGACTTATAGTAATACTACATCCAATATTTGTAAATAAAGAGTATACATACATATCGTGATTTCATCAAGAAAATCATAGTCATATAATTGAATAAACCCACATACCTGAGTTCAAATATTCCTATTTATATTCTGGACCATCAACATCTCTGGTGAACACCTGATAAATATCAATTAATCATCATCAATAAGGAGCATCATTATTCTTGATATTTAGGTCCAAAATAGGGTTTAGCCAAACCTAGGTTCAATATGATATTAGGATAGACTTTAATATTTTTATATTGATCTACATGTCATAATAAGGATGTGGTTCAATTCACATATTTTTTATGCTTTATTCATTTTCTATAATTAATATGAGACTAAAGCATTTAATTAGTCATTCATGAGGAAAGACCTGATATCAAGTAAGAATACTTATATCAGGGTCCATGAATGGGTTCAAATGATATTTAGGGTTCTATAAGAATTTTCTAAGAATTAATGTCAAATGTATACTATTTATTTTATTTGATGAACCCTAAATAGAAGTATTATCTTATAGACTAGATACCATCAATAACCATGCCTCAAAGGCATGATTTGGGGATTTCACAACAAAGAGTGCATTTTTCTGAGTCAATTGATATTTTTGGGGGATTTATTGGCAATAGAAGATACTAAATAAACATATATCGAACATATGGTCTAATTTTTGTAATTCAAAACGAATTTACCTTTTGGAATTTCTAGAGCCGTCAGATCTTTGCCTCCAGAAGATCTTGATGGCCTTCACATCACCTGCAAGGGATGTAGTTGCCTTACTTGTTGGCTGTGTTGGAATCGGTGGTTGGTAACTAGACCGGTCAGTCCTCTCTCCCTCCTTTCTGGTTCTCCATCAGGCTCCATGAGCAAGTTACTTGTTCCAGCTACACAAAGTTGTTGTCATGAGACTGGGAACCGATGTGATTATGAAAGGAAAGCAAACTTGTAGCAGGATTCTTATTCCTCACTCCTTCACCTGCCCAAATCGCATGACTACCAGACTAGATGCACGGAGCTTAATTTGTTCTTCAGCTGGTCTGTGAGTATCCTTTGCTTCAACTAGACTCAAGTGATGCATGGGCTATAGATTTCGGCAATCCCTGGCTTGAACTGATGAGTTAGAACTGGATCTGATATATTTCCTAGATAGATTCATGATTCCTTGGTGATTATGGCCACAAGTTTCCTTAGTGGCTCAGGAGTTCACATTTTCTTCTACAATGGGTGAAGGAAGGGGGACTATTAGGTCTTTGTGTTCCCAAGCTCTTTAGGGAAGCATGATACTCCTGGAAAGTTGAATGTACCCTTATCTAGCGATAGAAAGTGAAGAAATCTCTACCATGATACTCTTATTCCCCACAGGAACTGGGTTTGATGGCTACTGAGAAGGACTCGACCTGGTTGGATAGGCTTTCACCTATCTTTGGCCACGCCTAAAGAATATCGTCGACCTTTACACTCTTCCCTGACGTGTCACTCCTCTGTGTCACCCCATCTCTGGCCTCTTTTGTATTTTCTATTGAGAAGCACAGGCGATGGACATATGGTTTCCTCATTTCTACATGGAAAAGCCCCAAAGTGGGGTTTCTTGGATCTGGGATGTGCAGTCGGTTAACCACTTCGTCCATCATTCCAATAACTTCATAGTTGACTCCTACATCAGGGATCGGATCAAGGACACCACCTCCACATTTATCAGGGTTGGGAGACGATAGGGTCTCAACAGATCCCCATGCAGTTGATCCCCATGTGACACTCCCAAACACTAGATGAAAACTAATGTCCAAAATGTAAGAACTCTATTCATTTAATCAAAATTGAAACAACAATATCTACCAAATGCAAGCCCTAACTAGGATGCAATTTCATACATAGGTCTATCATATCCGACTCCAATATTCTATGAAAAACAAGCTCACAATAATGGTATTTGATCAGTCATATATATTCATCGAAATGGCTCAATCCAAGGATTATATGATCCAAGATAATTACCAAATTACTCATCATAAACATCAATACATGTTCTGGCTAACCTAATTTATGTATTAACATCTACAATAGTTCCTCAACTATATGTATGCACATTAAGTCAAATTATATCATGACCCTCATCATTTCACAAAATCATCTCATGTTTTGCTATTAGACATAAAATCATATTTTAGGGTTTCATAGGTACTTCATTTCTTCTTTCCATGTAGATCCAACCGTTTGTAAAACTCTTAAAATCTAGGATATCACAGTGGGGGTCGTAATAGAAGTTGTAGCTCTTTTTATGCATGGCTAGTGATAACACCCATATGTTATGCATGGAGACATGGATTGAGACTGCAAAGTAATCATGCTCCCTTTTTCATCAAGAACATGGAGAGAAAGGAATGAAGAGGGCATAAGGGAGAAAATATGATAAGCATAGATGTTACTAGAGTCTCGAGAAGGGTCGAGCTCAAAAGATGACAAAATAATGAAACAAAGGATGGGGACATACTTGGCCGTACAAGGAAATCATTGGGAATCTACTCATGTGTCTTAGAATCTAGTCCTAGCATCTAGAAAGATAGAGAGAAAGAGACAAATGGAGGAGGATGAGAATCTCCTCACATGATTTTTCCCCAATCTCCATGGTGTTGCCAAAGGCGCCACCCTAACCCTTGTGGAGCTTAGTTTTGTGATTCAGAATCCCAAATTGTTGGTATCATCTGTTGTTTGACGTTGATTCGTATTTGTACCCACTTTTCAAACAACAATTACTGATATATGTTGCTTTGATCCTAACTGTTCATCTAGCCATCTGAACTAGTCATTTCACTTGATCTCCCAGCTTTCTAGATCACCTTTGGATTGCAGACTCTGTTTCGTACTATGTTTTACCCAGAAAAACCTTTTTCTTTTAACAGCTACTTCCAATACATGTTTATTTTCAGGCTTCTTTGAACAAAAATGATACGATGTCCTATAGATTTCAAAGCATCCATTTTGTTCTCTCTCGGTGTAGAATCTATGGTTATCTCAATTCAGCGATGGATACTACAAGTTGCATTGTAGTGGGCGCAATAATTTCTTCACCAAATAACCTCACTCGTTTAGCTGTCACATCTTTCCTTTAAAGAAACCAACCCTTGAATAGGACGTTCCGACCTAAATGATAACCACCACACGGTTATGTATACAGATAGACCAATCGGGATAGACTAGCTGGACAGACTAGCTGGACGTGAGATTACCGTCGATGTCACGTTCTTGTCTCTCGATATAAACTCCCTCCCCGCTGGATTTCCGCTCATGTCTATGGATAACTATGGACAGAATCCAGTGAGCTCTGCACCTTGGTGAAGCAAGAATCTCTATATGTAGCGGAATTGCGGTGGACGTCATACATTTCGGTAAGAGGTTTGCTATCTACATTTATTTTAGAACCCATAATAGACCCTCACTCATTCTCCACTATATATTTGAAGGTATAACAAATAAAATATATATTTTATTTGTTATACCTTCAAATATATAGTGAAGAATGAGTAGGGTTCTATTTTGGGTTTCAAAATGGTGTCTATCTAGCATATTTTTTCGGTGAACTCATGTGGACTTTGTAGGTTCCGATTGGACATCCGACAATGACAACTGGTCATGGCTGTCCTACTAATATGTTATCTGCTGCCGAATCATTGATAGTCAATATGTTCGCCTACCAGCCAGTCTTTTCCGCGACTCGATCGCTTTCCATTTACGCACGTACAGACAGCGAGCGATCAGTTCAAAATAAAAGTTAAATGATATATATACACAATGGATAGGTGATTTCTATTCAACATCATCTATTTCTGTTTTATTAGCGAACGACACATAGTAAGCATGTATCGCATAATTAAATTAATTTGATAGATTAGTATTAAATAGGTACGTGTAAAAAACTGCTTAAAAGTATATGAAACATATAAAAAATTCTAAGCATATTACACCACACAAACACGATAATTGCTGAAGATTAAAAAAAAAACATAATTTTTTGCAATGCGTTCAAATTAAATATAACCGTAAGAAATTAGCAAGTAGCTTGGTACAAGAAAATAGAGCATACCGCATACATTCCATTTCATGAAGTAGTTAGATGCATATTCGAAATAATTTACATACAACCCTTTAAAAGATAAAAGCTCGAGATGTTATTTGACTCCATGACGTGTAGTTGTCATCACCAAAATTTCATAATTCCATTTCATAAAGTAGTTAGATGCATACTCGAGATTATTTACATACAATCCTTTAAAAGATAAAAGGTCGATGTTATTTGACTCCATGACGTGTAGTTGTCATCACCAAAATTACATGTGCTCTTGAGTGCTAGTTAAATCACTCCCACTTGTAGTATGCCATATCAAAATCATATATGCTTCCCTCCTCAGATATGTGCATACTAATAGCTAATATATAGTTAATAGTCACAGCAAGGCATGTATAAATAGATAAAACAAAAAATTCAATTAATTGCCAGCTAATTCCATCCAACCGTAGCGAGTTTTCCCGAAATCACATGGTGTGTACTACTTGGGCGCACACAAATTGGTCTATGGTTAGTACTCAATATAATTAAAGTACAGCCAGTTAAATAATAAACTCATGACAGAGAGCATACTGTCTGACTGACAACAAAAACTAGCAGGCTTCCTACACAAGCTAGCAAGAGAGTGTCTAGACCTATTGTCAAGAGTCTTTGCCAACTGACTGCAAACATAAACTGACCAGACTGCTTACATGAACTAAGATTACTTACATGAATTAACACACTTCCTACTTAAGCTAGCAGGATAGTAGCTAGACCTACAACTTTGAGAGTCCACTTTGTCATTTATATAGATGTAAGAAGGCTAATTTTTTCACACTATTTTTTCTATCTTATCAAATTACAAAGTAGTCTTTAAATCTAATCATAATATATAAAAAGAGTATAAGAGGTATTGTATTTTTTTAGCAACAAACTATTTTTTTATTCGAACAAATAGCCGTGCAAATGCATAGAATGATTTTGATGCATGTTTTTATATTTAATATTACAAGTTTTGTTTATTTTAACAGGGTTATATGAAAGGCCAAGAAGAGTTTATTATAAGTTTTCTTTAGTTTTTAAAATGATGGATTAGTCCTACTATATATGAAATGTTGTATGCCTTTATTTTTTTATATTATAAAATATTTCTTTCATACTATGATATTGTTGTATGTATCACCATAGTATAAGAGACTCTTACCTAGTGTTTTTGGAACCAGACTGAACCAGCCGCTTGGAGTGGTCAGATCGGTGAACCAATGGTCGATCAATCCAGAAGTCTAAAAAAAATTGGTCATGTTTTTTTATCCAAACGGTCAAAAACACAGTTGAACTTGTCCAATCGATTGACTCGGCCAAACTAGACTGAACCAGTGGTTCAATTATATCAATCATCACATGATTGGCTCTGTGGGCATACTTTACCAATAATATTATCACACACTCATGGGAAGGGTGGTCAATTATGCCCCACCAGCTTATTCTTCCTCGTGGGACCTATTTTTGTCGTTAATAAGTCAATCGTGTGGTTGACTCCCCATCTCTTGAGCTCTGAAGGCCTAAATAATTTTGGGGAGACTCCTATTTTTTTCACTGGACATGGGCATGCCCTAGGTATGATCAACAGTGATCAAAGGCAATAGGACTAGGTCTTGAGTTACTGGATGGTGTGGCAAGATACATAATTGAGAGAAAGGAGGTTTTAAGATCTTATTTAGGCACCATAGGGGCACTCTTGCATGTAGAGACCTTCCACAGAGTTCTTTTGTCCATTCCCTATGCACTTGGATCAAGGGAGCAACTCTATCAAAGTTATCCCTGTCGTGGAGGTGGATGCTTGGAAAATCGAAACTCCTTGGGTAACTTCACAATCATGGATCCCATATAAGGGATAGGGTGATTCACTCTAGTCCTTTCTTGTAGTTACAAGTCATCGACACCTTATATAAGCTATTGTTACAAAATAGAGAGAGTGGGGAGTCCAGGAGAGGAAAGTGAAACCCTAATTATGTATTGCTCCTGAGTTCTTTCCATTTTATTTTATTTTCCTTTTTAGATAAAATCCCAACACATGAAAATAATTATAAACATCTTACAATAACCCCTTTCATACAGTATTTTAGGATAACTCTATTCATAATATTATTGAGAGACCCCTAACCTTGCTTGAAGGGTTAAACATGCTTAATTATCATAATTGAATGCTTAGAATCATAATATATCCTTATGATGTGCTTTGGAATCATATTACAAGCATAAGTTTCAAGTTTTTTCCAATTTGGACACTCTTTGTGCAACAAATGCAATTTTATGAACACTTTGGACTTTTCTATAATTTACCCAATTGGGATATTTATTGCAATTTTTCACTTGCATTTTGTTTTTTGGATGTTCTCTCATCATTGTTGAGCTTATAGATCCATGGGGAACTCAATTGTACCTTGGTTTGGGGGTGATTTGCTTCAAGTGTGATTTAGGGTTTTACCCTCCATGGATGAGCCTCTTTGAGGGCTAACAACCAATGGTACCACTGGTTTGGGAAACAATCGGTGGTCATCAACCAATGAGACAATAGGGGAACATACGGGGGTCATTATAGAAGGCCCTAGATGTTACAACCCCAATTTTTGGGTTCAATTGGTGAGAAATGTAATTGCTCATATTAAAGATATTGGGACAAATAATGATATAATTTGTTTTGAATCCATGAATTTCATTTACAGTAGCCTTGATGGTTGTGTTGTGGGCTTTATTGGCTATTGGGCCCAAATAACAAGAAAATTCAAATAATGAATGAATAATTGAATAATTAAGAAAAGGAAAAATGTGGAAACCTCTAGAAGGCAAATCCAAAGAGGGATTTCGTGCATCTTGGGTTCCTTGGATTCCAAGGAGTCCAAAGTTGCAAAAAGAAAGCAATAAGAAAAGAAAAGATTAATTAAGTATTTCTTTAGTAAGAAAGAAATTGAAAATAATGTTAAAATGTTGGAAATAAGTGGAAAATGTATAATGGAGGGATCCTTTGTGGATTTTCGTATCCCAAGGATTCCTAATGATAAAATGAATACCAATGAGGAAAATAAAAGAGAAGTAAAGAGAAATCCTCAAAAAGAACTATTTTAATAAGAAATAAACAAGATAATGGGAAATAATGAAGTTTAATGCAGTTAGATGCATCTAGAAGGATAATGAGTATCCAATAAAAACGATTTCAAAATAATAGAGTTTCTTAGGATCCAAGGAGTACCAATAAAGAGGAAAGAAAGAGAAAATATCAAAATTGCAAAATAAGAGGATAATGTGATGCATTATTAATGAATTATGTGGTTTTGCAAAAAGGAAGTATTTTTCTATTAAATGAAAATAGAATTTCGTGCCACTAGAATAAAGGGCAAGTACTAAGAAGATAAAAGAAGAGATTTTCGAAATTCTAATATATCAAGGATAAGAATATCAAGGAAATAGGAGTTAATGAAGAGAGAAAGAGATGGTTGCTTCACAACCAAGGAAAGTATGTTTCCTTTTGAGTTTAGGACTTTAGTCCTCATGGAGGCATGCCTTAGTGCTTCGTACTCTCCCCTATATAAGGGGTAGAGCCTTGGTTCGAAGGGGAGAGAGAACCCCATGCTATTTTATCTTTCTCTTCTTTGTTTCCGTCCATACCCTAACAACAGGGAATAGAGTGACCCATGAGGAGATAGAAGGTGTTCGAGGGAATTCCTGGCACCCCTCCCTTCCAAGCCGAGCAACTACAAGTCTGCTAGCTCGAGAGGATTGTCACTGGGTCACCTGCAACTCGTCTGCAGGAGGCTGTCGTTAGCAGACATGAAGCCTCTGTTTCCAGCCGACCCAGTCCTAGTTGGAGGCTACTCTGGGTTCGGAGGAGGGCGGCGGAGGTCGAGGAACCTCTTTGGAAGACTACACGGCCGTGGGCGGGAGGCAGAACCCTGCGGAACAGACCTAGCCGGCGGCGTCGCTAGGGTTTGCACGTGGGGAAGAAGAAGAGATGGATCGGGCCATATTAGCCATGATCCAGCAGCACCCTCACGTGCACATAGGCACGGCGAAGCCCAAGGGAGTTGCTTGGTGGCCGTCGAGCATCGGGAAGGGCGGCAGGGCCGCTTGGGATCGCTACTGCAGCGGTAGTAGGTCTTGATCGTGAGGTTGAAGAAGGCCGAGTGGCCTTGGACGAAATTGCCCCTCCGCAGGCTGAACGAGTAGGAACTTAAGTGATGGCATAACAGTCAATCCGTTATGTTTCCAAGCAAGCCGTGTTGCATGGTAAATGACGACGTGGCGCCATCTGATTGGTCGAGAGGTACTTTTCCTTGCAAATTTTATAAATAAAGATTGGTAACTCGGATTAAAACAAGTCTTATATGAAAATTGATCCTCAGAACGAGAGGAATACAAATAAATTATGTTTGAAACCTAATTATGCTTGAAACTCAAAAAGTATAGGGTTTTACATCTTTTGATGCATTAATTAATAGAAAAACCCTAGAATGACATAAAAACAAACATGATGAATCTTTTATATGTTTTTGATCAATCTTAACCTGTTAAGAGTAAAAGGAAAGGTAAAATCATAAAAGGATGATTAGTATGTTGGTTTTAGGGTTTTATGATCATGAACATGGTTTAATGGACTAAAAACCCTGTTTTGAGTAAATATGAGTTTTAGTGGTCATAACACGATATTACAAGAATACAATTGTAATATAATGATTCTTGAACATAGTTTGGATTAGAGAATCCTTAATAAAGATAATTAAGATGATTAGGTTTTTGTAGGAAACCTTAGAAACACTAAATTGAATAAAAAGGATACATCTTTGAAGACTAATAGGTTAATTTGAAAGATATTAACATGTTGATTAATAATATAGAGTTTTCATCTGTTTGGTATACAAAATTGGTAGATTTAGGGTTGTAATCCATAATTGAAGAATAATTCATATGGGAACCCTAATTTGGGTAAAAGAAGAGGAAAATCATGATATTTCAGATTAAGGAAGTAAATTACTAAATGATGATCCTAAGACTGTTAAGAATATTAAAAGGAGAGAATTTAAAGGTTTTAAGTAGATTTGATGAAATAGGGTTCTTAATAACTAAGAATGGAGGTAAAACCCTAATTCCCAAGGAAACCCTAAAATTGGAATATAAATCCTAAGGATGATGATGATATTGGATAAATATTAATAAAAGGAAATTGGTATATTTATTTCAGGATTATGTGCATGATTGGTTGCTTGAATGGGATTTTTATGTTTTGAATTAATTCTATATCTGAATCTACAATACAGGTATGTGGTTACGCTTATGAATATCTCGTGTTAGTTTTCCGATGTTTTTCTGAAGTATTCATCGATGACTTGAATTACTGTTGGATGAATTTAATTCATGCAAACTATAATGTGATATGACTATCACCTAAGATATGTGCCTACTAGCTCAGATCCTAGTCCCCTATGTGGCTTATTAGTTGACCTAGTACATGGCTACCTATGGGGTAGGTCCATCAGGTCATTGGATGACTTAGTACACGGCTACCAATGGGGTAGGTTCATCAAGTCACCTTGAGTTAGATATTGGGATACCTTCGGGTAGTGCCATGAGACTCTATTACCCTATGTATTGGGTACCTGTAAGGTAGGACCATGGTGGTAAGAATCTACCTAAAGAGAGGTAGCATACAAGTCCACTGCAAGGTTAGCACAGAGTTAGGGGATAGGTAAGTATTGAGTAGTGTGGCTTAAAACGTAATCCCGGTTGTTAAATGATTAATTGAATGTTTACATTGTTAAGAATAATTGCATGATTAGTGTTTCCCCCACATACCAGCTTCGGTTGACCGACGTTTTGTTTGTCGGCGTTTTAGGTACAAGCCAAAAGAACAAATAGTAAATCGTCATATTGGGAAATACATGAAGTAAAATACAAGGAGGATTAGTTAGAGTAGAATCCTTAAGTGCATAGAAGTTTAGAGATCCAAGTTTTCAAAAAGAAAAAAAGAGGTATGCAAAAGTTTATTTTCTTACAGCTTTTCAGTTTAGTCTATTAAAATTTAATAATTGTTCTTGGTTAATTGTCAAACCTTTGATCTGGGTTATTGGTTAACGGCTCTGTCCTTTCGGTCTCCCTTAATTGGGGTTTACTGGGAGGTGGGGTCGTAACATTTGGTATCAGAGCATAGGTTCCTCAGTTAACCATTAATAACTATTAAACTTACAAACTCCATAGAACCCAAGGGAGTTATTAGAGGATTATTTGAAAGACGGAGGTGTCTAGAAAAGGATCACGACCGGGGGCTGGCAATATTTTCCTCTGCACCGCTAGTCGGAATACGAGGACTCCTGGATCTGTGTGACTTCCTGACCAAAGTCTTAGGGTATGAATCGAAATAAGATACCTTTAGGTCTTTCTCATCTTATTCATCCCTTCTCATCACAAATTCTGTTAAGGACCTTAAGGATTAGGGTTTTTTCCTCTTCTCCTCGCCCTCTTGAGGTATGGGTAAGATTAATAAGGTCTAAGGAATCCTCCATAAAATTAATGAAAAGCATGTAAATAAGATGTCATGGACATAAGCTTAATAGAGTAAGTGTAAACTAAAGAATAGATACATGCTTAGGTCGTATGACATAAGTTGCCATGCCCTCATAAGAGACCTGAGGCTCGACCTGCTTGTTAGGAGGATAGATAAAGAAAGTTCGTCTTGGAGATAGAGATCTCCATTGCAAATAGAGACCTAGCACATCCTCTGAAGATGATGTTAACCCTAACCCTAAGTGAAAGGGAGAGACAACATGATGAGTTAGATGTCATGATAGACTAGGTGTTTGGATAGACATGCCTTGGATGACCTAGTACCTCTGGTAACCCAACCCTGGGAAGGGTCGAGCAGGTTAGAGTGATGTATAGCTCCTCCATGGATAAAGCTAGAGAAAAACCTATAGAACCCTATGGGCTGGTGCAACTAGGGTATGGCTTGCACCCAGGGCACGTCAGTAGTAGGATGAAACCCTGGTTAAGGAATCATGATGGACGGCTTATGAAATCAGCATAAAGGGCTATGGATGATCTTGAGCCAACTTAAGTTCGAGCCTAGGCTTCACCTATGTAGAGGATGCTTTTGAGGTTGACCATTCATGAAGAGAGGACCTTTAATGGTGAGGTTGGTGGTAGGGTGAGCTCTAGAGAGAGAGGGAAGGAACCAAGAAAGAAGGTTGGAATCCTAGACTCTAAGATATGTAAGGAGTTGAGGATGATGCGACTTGAGTGGATGATGGTGGTCGCCACATGCTTGATCCTTAGAGGTTGATGATGTCTTGGTGGCCATGAGAGGAACCAAACCCTAGAGAGAGGATGAGTCTGATGGTACCTCTGTACCTATGATATAGATGAGAAGAAGAGTTTTGTGACCTGAAAAGGTTTAGTAACAGGTTGTGAGGCCTTGTACCTTGTTGTTTGTCCTTGAGGAGGATCCAACTCTAAGTGATGCTCAAGCTGAAGGATGATAGGAAGTGCATGTCATACCCGGTACATGCTTGGTTTATGGTTAAGAGGTTGAGCGGACATTTGGACATCAGGAAAGTGAACCTAGGGTTCCTAGGCCTAAGACGGGGAGTGGTGTACCTAATGCTCATGGCGAGAGTTGAGTTTCTATAGATGCGAGCATGGTACTTCCTATGTTAAGAGAAAAGGAAAACCCCTTAAGTTTAAGGTATACCCCTCACAGCTAAGTTGATGACAAAGGAAGGTATAATCTTGATCCAGTTTTGAGGAAAGAGAACAAGTGTGACCTAGCCTAGTTTAATGGTCTGCTTGTGCCTGAATAGTTTACTAGAGTTAAGCATAATGATGTAAACCCTAAACCTAAGGATGCTTGTGACCTTATGGTCAAGAGTTGTAGTTTCCTCCCATCCTGGGAGAGGGACCCTTGTGTATGGTGTATACCAGTATTGTTGGTTTAAGGTAACTTAAAGAGGTCACATAGGATCTTGAGAAGATAAGTGAAAAGTACATGGTATGAGAATGAACATGTGGACCCATAGATATCCATCTCTAAGTGAATGTGGATGTGTTACCATGGAGGTAACCGGTAAGGAGCCTGACCAAGGTAGACAGGTCACCATGACCCCTATGAAAGGATGGATGTCATCCCATGTATACAAAGAGAGATGATGAAGGCTTGGGCAAGGTTCTAAGTTGGACATGTACTATAAATGGAGAATCCTAAGTCTAACCTAGGGTCAGGTGGGGATAATACTGATGGTAGTAGGAGTTGCCTAATTCCCTAGTTGCACATGACCATAGGGTCGGGAGGTAACAACTATCATTGTCCGAGGGACATGGGTTAGGAGATTGATCACCTTCATGAACTCATGGAACCCAAAGGGAAGATGAATAGGGCACTCTCTGGATGCATAAGGGAAGAGGGATGACCCCATAAGTGTCGGTACCCCCATGGACCTAGAGGAGGTGACCAAGGATTGTGTTTGGACCAAGTAGTTTCAAGACTAGTTTTCCATGGAGGTAACTTTGATATTGAGATGAAGGTGATGTTGAGACATATGTGGAACATTTCAACTTAGATTTAAAGGTCTACAGGCAAGGTGGTATGTACCATCTCTACTCTTAGAATAGGAAGAACTTTGTATTTGGACTGCAGCCAAATGCTTATTTCCTCTTGTTATGGGAGAGAGAGATAGGATAGTACGCATGCCATACACGAAGGATAAAGATGATGTGGGTTGGAATGTTGCCATGAGATATGGGGAAAGAGATGATAACATACCTTGGTGAAGTGAATTATACATGGACATGTACAAACGATAAGAGTATTAAGATAATCACCTTATGAGAATGTTTTATCATGAGCTATGTGGAATTTGCATGTGATACAAGGTTGAGTTCGATAACCAAGAGGATGATCCCAGAGTTTTCTAGACGAAGATAAACTTAGAGTTTGAAATGAGACTTAAGCGGAATACATGGAGGTAGTATGTCTTCAATATTACCGAATACCGAAGGATGTGAAGTGGTAATGGATGCTCTGGTGGAGATATACCTGCCTAGTTTGGTTAGAAGCTAGAAGAGGTTGTTTGGCTAACCCTAAGTTTGGAAAGGAGATAAGTTTAGCTAATACTCAGATGTAATGAGATTTGTGGAACAAGTTAATGGTTGTTTGGTTAGCCAGCCTAGGCCTGGATGCAATGAAAGGATGGTTGTAGAACCTCCAATGCATGCTTTGGATAGGAAGGTGATGAAACCCTGATGAGAGTAGTTTAGGGTTTCTGAGGAATCTATCTTAAGGAATCATGACATACAAGAGATCATGATTTTAAGATCACCATACACCGTACTACCAAGATGATAAGTGACAGTAGGACTTTGGATAAAGTTGCATGTGGTATATGGCCATGCAAGCCAGGAGGTAAAGGACGAACCCCAGTAACCCAGTGTATCGATATAGAGGACAAAAGAGTCCCTGAGAGGGAATGGGAGTTCATCATTATGGATGTTGTCATAAGTCTCCCCTAGACCAAGGAAGGTCAAGATGCAATATGGGTTATGGTAGATCGCCTTACCTAGATGACATGAGAAAGAAGAGAGTTTTGTCACGAGACAGATCTGGTTGAACTACTCATGAGAGATATGGTTCAACTACATCATGAATCGAGTTCAAAAGTCCTTGAGTATGACCTAAAGGTTCCCTTCCAAAAGGTGGGAGTAGATACATGAAGGACTCAATGTTAGTATAGTTTATCACCCCTAACTAATGGTTCGTATGATCTAGACTAAAGGGTCTAATGAGAGCATAGGTTCTCATTTAGGGTGATAGCTAGGGATGGTTTTTGTCCTATGAAAGAAGTGAAGATAACCACTGTAACGACCCGCACTTTTGAGTGTCTAAAAGACCTTAAAGTCGCAGATCGTTAATCATAACTTCCAGGATCAGATTCATGAAATAATACAAAATAGTAAACAATTTCCATTAATGATCAAATATTTACATGTTTGAATAAAAACCTCCTCTAAGGAGTAACATAACCTTTAAATAGCATTAGCTTTTACATGTGTGAAGATAAACCATTAAGACTAAACCTTCATGATTAAACTGTAGTGTCTTCAACATCTTTATCTGTACCCTCATGTCCACGAATCAAGTATATCTGATACCTAAAACGCCGACAAACAAATACGCGATCAGTATATTTCTATACTGGTACGTGGATTCAAACAATAATCACAAGTACAGATATAAGCAAACATCTTTATCTTGCATATAAGAAAATAAACTTGTTTTCATATTCTAACCCATATCTGGTCAACTACCTCAGGTGTAATCACTGTCCCTCCGGGGCTCGTGTGCATTACCCTTAAGATCAGTCTAACCCAGGGTTCAGAATACTAATATTACTTTACATGATACTCATATGCACTTTATAGTTTGCAAGAACTAAATAAACAAGCAAGAAGTTTATTTGTCGTTCAATCTCATCGAGAAACATCGGCAATCTCAGAATTCGATACATGTATTCATAAGCGTAACCACGTACCTTATGTCATTGCAGAAACTAACATGTACTTTACGATTGCATCCAAACATCCAAGCAACAAAGCATTCAGTCTGAAATATACACACTACATATGTGTCACCATGTATTCACGCTACATTAAACAGATCTAGATTCTCTCCTAAACTAGGGTTTAGGGCTATCTCGTGTTTGGATTATAGGTTAGGGTTACAAACCCTAATCTGATCATATTATGGTTTCTAAGGTTACCAATTCCATTATGCATATTAGGTGAAACCCTAATCATCATATTAAACATATAAGACTACTCATGATATCCAGATCACATTATCAGCATTAGATCATAGCAAGATGTTGATATTGATTTTAACACCCTAAATAGCAGGAATAATATTACTAATCTAGAATCATCCATTACTCATCATTAATAAGGATTTCTTCATTATACATAACAAGATCAGGTATTAGCTCAACATAACCTAATCTACTCAATTAAGCATAAGGTTAAAGCAATTATAGGTTTTCCTTTACATTAAACACATGTAAATATGTATTATATATACTTTTGAAATAGGAAGCTTAATCAGATTCTGATTATATTTTATTTGGATTCCTATCATTTTTCCGATCAAAAAGATATATAATTTTACTATTTTTCGAGCATCCTAGCAATTTATATAATTGTTATAAGACACTTACCTTTCAGCCAATAAGGTGCTGCCACATCAGCGGATGCATACATCTATTTTCTTATTTACTTGACCGGCTCAGGTAGGGGAAAAGACGGCCGTACCTTTATGCTAACAGCCTCTGCTCCAGGGTTATGTGGGTCATTTGACCCCTTACTTTCTCTTCCTCGCGCAGACGTTCTCCTGCGTGAACCCGCCGCAGGGGTCACGATGTTGTGGAACCGGACTCCAGCGCCCTGCGCCGCCGGAGGCGCCATGGCGGCACACTCCTCCTTCCTACCCTTCTACCTATTCAGTCTAACTCCTTTCTTTCCGTCTGTGATCCTCCTCCCTTGTGCTACTCTCTCTTTTTCTCTGCTTCGCTACCACGCTGTCGGAAGCGCCACTGGCGATCACGACGCCTGGCCGCCGGGGTGGCTGTCCCTACCCTTGACCTTCTACGTGAACTACATCCCACTGCCAATAAGAGAGTCGCTGGGCCTTCCTCCTATGGTGCCTTGATTTGCCTTCCTCGTGCGTCGAGGTTGTTGTGCTTGGTTGCCTGCTGCGTCGCAACCAGGGCTTCTCCCGTCAGAAACTGCCACGGCATGTTGTTGTCTTCCTTCAACCTCCTCATGGAGTCTCCTCCTTGTCTCTCCTGGAGGTTTTGTGGGATGCATGGGCGCCCCTACGTCGTGGTCAGAGTTCACAACGACCTCTCATCTGTCCTTCCAGGGACGTTGCTGCTGCAGCTAGATGCTAACTCGAAGCTATGCTAATCCCTCCGTCAGAAGGAAGGGATTCGAGGCGGTTTCCAGGCTGATGATCAAGGTTTTCTAGGAATATGGGTTCTTTGTAGAGACTCGCCATGTCTATCCTGGTCATGGTCGTGTTCTTTCATTGATCCGATCTCCCTACTCATCCCTCCCCTTTATATGTATCTTTAGGGGAAACCCTAATGGTTTCTATGGAGGAATAAATAAATAGAAGTTATCCAAAGTTACACGAGTTTCCTTCTTGTATTTCGTAGGGAGAAATATCCATGGTTATGATCCATAGGTATGGAAAGTGTCTCCATACACGTTACTAAAGACAATATATTCCTTGCCTTCTCGCATTATTTTCTTCTATAACATATTAACATTATTAAAAGGTTGATCTAATAAAGGGAGAGTCACTAGGACTCCCACGAGACAAAACTCCCATCTTTCTCTCTCTTCAACATCCTTCAAACCATGTTTCCTATTTCTTTTAGAAAACTAACATATTGTTTCTTTATTTGGCTTCTAAGAAAAAGGTGGATAATCTTTTAATTAATTATCTAAGCCACACATTATCTTGGATTATCCTTGAAATCCTCTTATTATTTTATATTGTAATTATCTTTCAACATACCAAAAAGGCAACCCAAGGTAACACTATTTGGTGTCCCAACTATTGTGTTTCCAATAATGGAAAGATAAGTATTCTTTTAATTATCTAACACATTATTAACTTTATTCTCCTTTGGAAAACATTTATCAATATCAAAAGTCATTACTATTTATTAATGCATGAATTCCGTTTATCTATTTGTCTGGTGCCAAAAGCACTTGTGCGACAAAGGCAATTAACATTACTATTCCACCAATAAAATCATTGAGGAATTATGCATCATATTTTATGGTTAAATTTTTACCAAAATTTGAGGATATTACATTCACCCCTCCTTAAAAGGAATTTTGTCCTCAAAATTCACACCCAAAAGAAAAAAGGTGAATTATAACTCATCTTAGTTTCAAGTCTTAGGGTTAGCACCCTACTTAGACATCTTTGCAAATTCCACACATTAAGACTAAGATTGGTACTTGAATTCAATTCAATGTATATCTACATCTTTAGTATACACGTCTTATCATCACTTGATGATTTCATTCTTACTTTTAATTTTATTATGACTTGGTGATTTCTCCCCTTTTTTTTCTACCTAGGTTTCCAACCTATTGTTCATTACTTTTAACACAAGGGTGAGGCAACACCTCTAACCCTAGTTCATGTCATTAAACATTAATTGTAGGATACTCATCCCATTTATCTCAATTTTAAAGCATGACATGTGTCTATGCAATCTCCCTCCCTCATAATGAGATGAAATAAGCATTTGGCTGCAGTCCAAACACGAATTTCATTCCATTCCAAGAGCAGAGATGGTACATCCACATATTACCTTTCAATTTCATGCATTAAGTTGAATCATACTCTATATGACTCTAAACTTACTTGTTATTAATTTCACGACATTCAAGTGTCCCTTTTCTTACTCTTAAGTTAGGGCACAACTTATGACTTCATTACATCTTTGTATTTACATCTCATGTATCATTATGAGCCTTAGCCAAATCCTTGGGGTCTCTAGGGGTATAGGTACTCTTTTTGGAGTGATCTCATCCTTATGCATCAAGGGAGTGTCTTTACATTCATCCTACTGGGCCACATGAACATCAAGTAGGTGGCCAACCTCCTGAGACATGGGCCTAGGGCAAACCAACTGTTACCTCCCGACCACTTGGTCATGTGCATTCAAGATTTATCAACTCCCAACCCATCGGTCCTATGTACCTCTAATACACCCTACTTGACCCTAGGATTGCATTAGGACTCTACCCTCCCTAAGGGTTTCTTTTGAGATGTCACAACTTTTAAGCACATTATTCTCTTATTTAATTCTTTAACCAGAATTGCCTTCATATCTCTCTTTGGAGTACACATAATGCAGTGTTGTCCCATCATTGGGCTCGGGCCACCTTCCCTCTAGGGCTTGGTGCCATGTCGGTCTTCCCGACTGGGCTTGACCTCTGTGATCTTCCCCTCCAGGGGCTTGATCCTAAACAACTGCATTGTGGACTTAGGCCACCTTCCCTCCTGGGCTTGGTGCCTACTGGTCTTCCCTCCTGGGCTTGACCATTTCATGACCTTCCCTCCTGGGCTTGGTCGTCCACTTAGGCCACCTTCCCTCCTGGGCTTGGTGCCTTACTGGTCTTCCCTCCTGGGCTTGACCAGCTGTGTCACTCAGAGTTGGCATCCTTGGGTTCAAAGAATTTAAGTGCTTTCATTTTTTTTTAATCTTTAACTCTTCACTCTTCTAGGTGAGGATTAAGGTTATCTCAATAAGTATGTTTATTCACTTACCTTTTAAGGGAAAGCCCTATCCTAGGGTGCCTTTTTGGCTCATAGGAGGGGGTTAGGCTCTCTAGCCACAACCTGATCCCAAGATCTAGGTTTTGCCTCCCTCATAGGTCATCTTCCCACTCTTGGGGTTGACCCACCCCAGGTTGTCTCACTAACCCTAAAGGTTTTATAGATATCTCTTTGTTTTCATTAAGTACAATTTTTATCATTATAACTTATCAACCCATGTTTGCTCAACCTCTGGAATACCCCCTCATGGTCTCTATCCATTCAATGAACTTGGTTCACCTTCCCTCCAGGGCTTGGTGCTACCCCAGCCTTCCCCTCCAGGGGCTTGGCCACCATCACTAAACTTCTAGAGACAACATGAGGAGTTTGAGCAAGTTATATTCCAACTTTTCATTTTCATGTATATATATAACTATTGGGTTTTTATGTCTCTTAAGACTTATCACTTAAGTTTTATGCTCCTCATGCCCATATGCATGGGAGATTGGGTTTCCAAAAACCATCCCTTATCTTTCTCATTCATGATTTCAAATTTTACATGGGTAGTGTCCCATACCACCACACCATGTTGATTACCAATTTTAAGTTTCACATGGGTAGTGTCCCATACCACCACACCATGTTGATTAACAATTTTAAATTTTCACATGGGTAGTGTCCCATACCACCACACCATGTTGATTAACTATTTTAAATTTTCACATGGGTAGTGTCCCATACCACCACACCATGTTGATTACTGATTTTAAATTTCACATTTACCAGAGATTAGATGAAAATGTGAGATGAGAAATCTAATTTTTTTTTCTCTTAACATTTCTAAGGATTATTTGAAATTATAAACTATTATGTATTAATTGATGAATCTGTGCTCTAATACCAAATGTAACGACCTGCACTTTTGAGTGTCTAAAAGACCTTAAAGTCGCAGATCGTTAATCATAACTTCCAGGATCAGATTCATGAAATAATACAAAATAGTAAACAATTTCCATTAATGATCAAATATTTACATGTTTGAATAAAAACCTCCTCTAAGGAGTAACATAACCTTTAAATAGCATTAGCTTTTACATGTGTGAAGATAAACCATTAAGACTAAACCTTCATGATTAAATTGTAGTGTCTTCAACATCTTTATCTGTACCCTCATGTCCACGAATCAAGTATATCTGATACCTAAAATGCCGACAAACAAATACACGATCAGTATATTTCTATACTGGTACGTGGATTCAAACAATAATCACAAGTACAGATATAAGCAAACATCTTTATCTTGCATATAAGAAAATAAACTTATTTTCATATTCTAACCCATATCTGGTCAACTACCTCAGGTGTAATCACTGTCCCTCCGGGGCTCGTGTGCATTACCCTTAAGATCAGTCTAACCCAGGGTTCAGAATACTAATATTACTTTACATGATACTCATATGCACTTTATAGTTTGCAAGAACTAAATAAACAAGCAAGAAGTTTATTTGTCATTCAATCTCATCGAGAAACATCGGCAATCTCAGAATTCGATACATGTATTCATAAGCGTAACCACGTACCTTATGTCATTGCAGAAACTAACATGTACTTTACGATTGCATCCAAACATCCAAGCAACAAAGCATTCAGTCTGAAATATACACACTACATATGTGTCACCATGTATTCACGCTACATTAAACAGATCTAGATTCTCTCCTAAACTAGGGTTTAGGGCTATCTCGTGTTTGGATTATAGGTTAGGGTTACAAACCCTAATCTGATCATATTATGGTTTCTAAGGTTACCAATTCCATTATGCATATTAGGTGAAACCCTAATCATCATATTAAACATATAAGACTACTCATGATATCCAGATCACATTATCAGCATTAGATCATAGCAAGATGTTGATATTGATTTTAACACCCTAAATAGCAGGAATAATATTACTAATCTAGAATCATCCATTACTCATCATTAATAAGGATTTCTTCATTATACATAACAAGATCAGGTATTAGCTCAACATAACCTAATCTACTCAATTAAGCATAAGGTTAAAGCAATTATAGGTTTTCCTTTACATTAAACACATGTAAAGATGTATTATATATACTTTTGAAATAGGAAGCTTAATCAGATTCTGATTATATTTTATTTGGATTCCTATCATTTTTCCGATCAAAAAGATATATAATTTTACTATTTTTCGAGCATCCTAGCAATTTATATAATTGTTATAAGACACTTACCTTTCAGCCAATAAGGTGCTGCCACATCAGCGGATGCATACATCTATTTTCTTATTTACTTGACCGGCTCAGGTAGGGGAAAAGACGGCCGTACCTTTATGCTAACAGCCTCTGCTCCAGGGTTATGTGAGTCATTTGACCCCTTACTTTCTCTTCCTCACGCAGACGTTCTCCTGCGTGAACCCGCCGCAGGGGTCACGATGTTGTGGAACCGGACTCCAGCGCCCTGCGCCGCCGGAGGCGCCATGGTGGCACACTCCTCCTTCCTACCCTTCTACCTATTTAGTCTAACTCCTTTCTTTCCGTATGTGATCCTCCTCCCTTGTGCTACTCTCTCTTTTTCTCTGCTTCGCTACCACGCTGTCGGAAGCGCCACTGGCGATCACGACGCCTGGCCGCCAGGGTGGCTGTCCCTACCCTTGACCTTCTACGTGAACTACATCCCACTGCCAATAAGAGAGTCGCTGGGCCTTCCTCCTATGGTGCCTTGCTTTGCCTTCCTCGTGCGTCGAGGTTGTTGTGCTTGGTTGCCTGTTGCGTCGCAACCAGGGCTTCTCCCGTCAGAAACTGCCACGGCATGCTGTTGTCTTCCTTCAACCTCCTCATGGAGTCTCCTCCTTGTCTCTCCTGGAGGTTTTGTGGGATGCATGGGCGCCCCTACGTCGTGGTCAGAGTTCACAACGACCTCTCATCTGTCCTTCCAGGGACGTTGCTGCTGCAGCTAGATGCTAACTCGAAGCTATGCTAATCCCTCCGTCAGAAGGAAGGGATTCGAGGCGGTTTCCAGGCTGATGATCAAGGTTTTCTAGGAATATGGGTTCTTTGTAGAGACTCGCCATGTCTATCCTGGTCATGGTCGTGTTCTTTCATTGATCCGATCTCCCTACTCATCCCTCCCCTTTATATGTATCTTTAGGGGAAACCCTAATGGTTTCTATGGAGGAATAAATAAATAGAAGTTATCCAGAGTTACACGAGTTTCCTTCTTGTATTTCGTAGGGAGAAATATCCATGGTTATGATCCATAGGTATGGAAAGTGTCTCCATACACGTTACTAAAGACAATATATTCCTTGCCTTCTCGCTTTATTTTCTTCTATAACATATTAACATTATTAAAAGGTTGATCTAATAAAGGGAGAGTCACTAGGACTCCCATGAGACAAAACTCCCATCTTTCTCTCTCTTCAACATCCTTCAAACCATGTTTCCTATTTCTTTTAGAAAACTAACATATTGTTTCTTTATTTGGCTTCTAAGAAAAAGGTGGATAATCTTTTAATTAATTATCTAAGCCACACATTATCTTGGATTATCCTTGAAATCCTCTTATTATTTTATATTGTAATTATCTTTCAACATACCAAAAAGGCAACCCAAGGTAACACTATTTGGTGTCCCAACTATTGTGTTTCCAATAATGGAAAGATAAGTATTCTTTTAATTATCTAACACATTATTAACTTTATTCTCCTTTGGAAAACATTTATCAATATCAAAAGTCATTACTAATTATTAATGCATGAATTCCGTTTATCTATTTGTCTGGTGCCAAAAGCACTTGTGCGACAAAGGCAATTAACATTACTATTCCACCAATAAAATCATTGAGGAATTATGCATCATATTTTATGGTTAAATTTTTACCAAAATTTGAGGATATTACAACCACCATAGCCAGTATAGGGATTTAAAGAAGCTCTATAAGAGAGGTTGTGTCAGTCACCACTTCAGTAAGGTGATGTTGGTGAAAGGACCATGTGATGGTTAGAAAAGGACCACAATGTGTGTAGATGAAGTCGCTTTGATCATGCAATGGCTAAAAGGGGCCTAGAGACGATGGGAGTCGTGAGAGGATGCAAAGTAGACTGTCATGCAGTTCACTATGGGAGAATATGAGACATGAAAATCCGACCCCTCTAAGTTATAGCTAAGAGAGCTGAGTCCCCGATACATGGGTCCATTTGAGATGGATTGGTGGAGAAGGTTATGGATAATCTTATCCCTCAGGATAAATAAAGGTGTGATGAGTTCCAAGTGTTGTAGTTAGAGCACTATGTGAGGAGACCATGAGCTAAACAATGAACCTGGTGAGCCCCAACGGAGGCTGAAATGGCCTGAGTCACCTGTGTAGTTTATAGACGCCAGGATGAAAGAACTCAGAGAAAAGAATATGTGATGGTAAAGGTTCCTTGGAAGCGCCATGAGTACGGTAAAGCCACATAGGGGCCAATGATGGACATGGAAAAGTCTTATCCTGAATTGTTTGTTTGCTTGATAGAATTTTGAGGACAAAATTTCTATAAGAGGGGAAGGATGTTACAACCCCAATTTTTGGGTTCAATTGGTGAGAAATGTAATTGGTCATATTCAAGATATTGGGACAAATAATGATATAATTTGTTTTAAATCCATGAATTTCGTTTACAATAGCCTTGATGGTTGTGTTGTGGGCTTTATTGGCTATTGGGCCCAAATAACAAGAAAATTCAATTAGTGAATGAATAATTGAATAATTAAGAAAAGGAAAAATGTGGAAACCTCTAGAAGGCAAATCCAAAGAGGGATTTCGTGCCTCTTGGGTTCCTTGGATTCCAACGAGTCCAAAGTTGCAAAAATAAAGCAATAAGAAAAGAAAAGATTAATTAAGTATTTCTTTAGTAAGAAAGAAATTGAAAATAATGTTAAAATGTTGGAAATAAGTGGAAAAAGGTATAATGGAGTGAGCCTTTGTGGATTTTCGTATCCCAAGGATTCCTAATGATAAAATGAATACCAATGAGGAAAATAAAAGAGAAATAAAGAGAAATCCTCAAAAAGAACTATTTTAATAAGAAATAAACAAGATAATGGGAAATAATGAAGTTTAATGCATTTAGATGGATCTAGAAGGATAATGAGTATCCAATAAAAAGGATTTCGAAATAATAGAGCTTCTTGGGATCCAAGGAGTCCCAATAAAGAGGAAAGAAAGAGAAAATATCAAAATTGCAAAATAAGAGGATAATGTGATGCATTATTAATGAATTATGTGGTTTTGCAAAAAGGAAGTATTTTTCAATTAAATGAAAATAGAATTTCGTGTCACTAGAATAAAGGGCAAGTACTAAGCAGATAAAAGAAGAGATTTTCGAAATTCTAATATATCAAGGATAAGAATATCAAGGAAATAGGAGTTAATGAAGAGAGAAAGAGATGGTTGCTTCACAACCAAGGAAAGTATGTTTCCTTTCGAGTTTAGGACTTGAGTCCTCATGGAGGCATGCCTTAGGGCTTCATACTCTCCCCTATATAAGGGGTAGAGCCTTGGTTCGAAGGGGAGAGAGAACCCCACGTTCTTTTATCTCTCTCTTCTTTATTTCCATCCATACCCTAACAACAGGGAATAGAGTGACCCATGAGGAGACAGAAGATGTTTGAGGGAATTCCTGGCACCCCTCCCTTCCAAGAAGAGAAGCTACAAGGCTGCTAGCTCGAGAGGATCGTCATCGGGTCACCTGCAACTCGTCTGTAGGAGGCTGTCGTTAGCGGACATGAAGCCTCTGTTTTCAGCCGACCCAGTCCTAGCTGGAGGCTACTGTGGGTTTGGCAGAGGGCGGCGAAGGTCGAGGAACCTCTTTGGACGACTACACGACCGTGAGCGGGAGGCAGGACCCTGTGGAACAGACCTAGCCGGCGGCGTCACTAGGGTTTGCACGCGGGGAAGAAGAAGAGTTGGATCGGGCCATCTTGGCCATGATCCAGCAGCACCCTCACGTGCGTACAGGCACGATGGAGCCAAAGGGAGTTGCTTGGTGGCCGTCGAGCATCAGGAAGGGCGGCATGGCCGCTTGGGATCGCTCCTGCAGTGGCAGCAGGTCTTGATCGTGAGTTTGAAGAAGGCTGAGTGGCCTTTGACGAAATTGCCCCTCCATGGGCTGAACAAGCAGGAACTTAAGTGAGGGCATAACGGTCAATCCGTTATGTTTCCAAGCAAGCCATGTTGCATGGTAAAGGACGACGTGACGCCATCTGATTGGCCGAGAGGTACTTTTCCTTGCAAATTTCATAAATAAAGATTGGTAAACCAGATTAAAACAAGTCTTATATGAAAATCGATCCTCAGAACGAGAGGAATAAAAATAAATTATGTTTGAAGCCTGATTATGCTTGAAACTCAAAAAGTATAGGGTTTTACATCTTTTGATGCATTAATTGATAGAAAAACCCTAGGATGATATAAAAACAAACATGATGAATCTTTTATATGCTTTTAATCAATCTTAACTTGTTAAGAGTTAAAGGAAAGGTAAAATCATAAAAGGATGATTAGTATGTTGGTTTTAGGGTTTTATGATCATGAACATGGTTTAATGGACTAAAAACCCTGTTTTGAGAAAATATGAGTTTTCGTTGTCATAACATGATATTGCAAGAATACAATTGTAATATAATGATTCTTGAACATAGTTTGGATTAGAGAATCCTTAATAAAGTTAATTAAGATTATTAGGTTTTTGTAGGAAACCTTAGAAACCCTAAATTGAATAAAAAGGATACATCTTTGAAGACTAATAGGTTAATTTGAAAGATATTAACCTGTTGATTAATAATATAGAGTTTTCATCCGTTTGGTATACAAAATTGGTAGATTTAGGGTTGTAATCCATAAATGAAGAATAATTCATATGGGAACCCTAATTTGGGTAAAATAAGAGGAAACCCATGATATTTCGGATTAAGGAAGTAAATTACTAAATTATGATCCTAAGACTGTTAAGAGTATTAAAAGTAGAGAATTTAAAGGTTTTAAGTTGATTTGATGAATTAGGGTTCTTAATAACTAAGAATGGAGGTAAAAACCCTAATTCCCAAGGAAACCCTAAAATTGGAATAGAAATCCTAAGGATGATGATGATTTTGGATAAATATTAATAAAAGGAAACTGGTATATTTATTTCAGGATTTTGTGCATGATTGGTTGCTTGATTGGCATTTCTATGTTCTGAATTAATTCTATATCTGAATCTACAATACAGGTATGTGGTTACGCTTATGAATATCTTATGTTTGTTTTCTGAGGTTTTTCTGAAGTATTCATCGATGACTTGAATTATTATTGGATGAATTTAATTCATGCAAACTATAATGTGATATGACTATCACCTAATATATGTGCCTACTAGCTCAGATCCTGGTCCCCTCTGTGGCTTATTAGTTAACCTAGTACATGGCTACCTATGGGGTAGGTCCATAAGGTCATTGGATGACTTAGTACATGGCTACCAATGGGGTAGGTCCATCATGTCACCTTGAGTTAGATATTGGGCTACCTTCGGGTAGTGCCATCCGACTCTATTACCCTATGTATTGGCTACCTGTAAGGTAGGACCATGGTGGTAAGAATCTACCTAAAGAGAGGTAGCATACAAGTCCACTGCAGGGTTAGCACAGAGTTAGGGGATAGGTAAGGATTGAGTAGTGTGGCTTAAAACATAATCCTGGTTGTTAAATGATTAATTGAATGTTTACATTGTTAAGAATAATTGCATGATTAGTGTTTCCCCCACATACCAGCTTCGGCCGACCGACGTTTTGTTTGTCGGCGTTTTAGGTACAAGCCAAAAGAACAAACTGTAAATCGTCATATTGGGAAATACATGAAGTAAAATACAAGGAGGATTAGTTAGAGTAGAATCCTTAAGTGGATAGAAGTTTAGAGATCCAAGTTTTCAAAAAGAAAAAAAAGAGGTATGGAAAAGTTTATTTTCTTACAGGTTTTCAGTTTAGTCTGTTAAAATTTAATAATTGTTCTTGGTTAATTGCCGAACCTTTGATCTGGGTTATTGGTTAATGACTCTGTCTTTTCGGTATCCCTTAATTGAGGGTTACTGGGAGGAAGGGTCGTAACACTAGGTTTATGGTTCTTTCTATTTTGGTTCACTTGAACTGATGGTTCACTTATGGGGTGATCAACCAATGGTTCAACCACCTATTGACCTAGACATGAACAAATGATGGTCACCTCCCCTCAACAATTGAGTTTTTGCCTAGGAGACCAACAAATGATGCCCTAGAAGGCCCCAAGAGCCGTTGTACCTGCTTCTTGCATGTCCATGAAGGTCCTAAGCCATGGACACTTAGAAAGAAGCTTGGACACCTCATGCTTTGCTTATTCCTTCTCCATGTGCTATATCTATCTCTTCCTTGCCCAAGTTCAAAACCTTTGCTCACTTCCTCTTTATCCTAACCTGGAGATCCTACTCCACTCTATTTGGATAAGGAAACACGTGGTCCAAGTTAGAATACAACCCCTTTTTGGAGAAGAAGGTCTCCTATAGCTTCATCTAGCCCAACCTAGGGTTTCTAAAGTCATCTCCTTGGGTTTCCGACCAAGGCATGTTGTTTTCTTCCTTTGTTCTCTATTTTCCTTGTTCTTCTTCTTCCTTCAACCTTCCTCCAGGTTGGATCCATGTCCAACCATGGTCGAATACCACCGAGAGTCCTAAACACCCCATCTCCATGCTCTTTGCTAGGGTTTACACCTCTAAAGTGGAGAAGGTGCTTCTTGCTCAAGAAAGGAGCTTTGTTTGGAGAAACCAACCTCTCTAAGCTTAGGAACCATGCTTTTTGGGATCTTATATTCTTCCTAGAGGCATATTTTATAATTTTCTACACATTTATTTCTTACCATAAGCTTGTTAACTCGTGTTCTTGCTTAAAAACGATGATCTAAGCTTGTAGAAGCTATGTCTGACTAGGATTTTGATTTTTATGGTGTTCCATGTTCTATTTCAAATTCTAAAAGAACATGTAATCACGAGCATGTTCATCCTAAGGTAGAAGATGACTTAGGTCAGGTTTGTTTGACAACCAATGGTGCTAAGAACCTATCAACTGATAGTCTATATTAGGTTTTAAGATGTTTTTCTTCTATAAAAACATGAACTGATGGTGGTACACATTGCACAACCGATGGTGTTGTCTTCATAACAACCGATGGTGATGACCAAATGTGATAATTGATGGTGTAAATCGATGGTCACACCTTAGGTCAGGTTTTGGCATAGTTGAAAGGTTAATGATCAATGGCTAAGTGCCCTAATAATGTTATTAACTAATGGTGACATTAGCTCATCACCTCATTGTGGAAAATTATTATAGTGTTGATCCTATCAACCAATGGTGACACAATGTGTCACAACCAATGGTGTATCAGGTCACCACAACCAATGGTGGGTCAAGGTTACAATTGTTGTGCATTTAATGCCCTAAACCAACAGTTACTTGGGTCAATTGATCTAAGGGTTTAAACTATACTTTAATTGATAGTTTTGAAATATGAATCTGATCTCATGGTTAGGATATGATACTTCTTCATATAGTAGTTTGGAATCATGCCTAATGTAGTATGTTGGCCCTAATATTGTGAGATATATGTTTTCCTCTATGTGATTAACTTAAGGATCTTGTTTGTTGATAATGGAGGACTTACTTTAAATGAACAATCGATGGTGGGTTTACCCTACTCTCAATAGAACCCTAATGTTGTTAATAAAGGGATGTCTAGGGTTACATGGTGACTCTTTCTAGAGCACAATTCAATGACTTGTGTACTCAAGGTGTTTATTTATGTAAACAATTAATAGTGTTGGGTTGATACTTGTGGTATGTTGGTATTGTTGAAGTGATGTTGAAACCAATAAAGTTTGCTCTTATTCATGTGATCTTACCTTTTCCCTCATATGAATATAAATGATAATCATCATAATAGGGTAAATGTAACCCTAAAAGGAACATAGTTTGTACACCCTAATTTAGATGTAAATAGCAGATAGTGATTAATCATGATTAGCCTTATTTGAATGAATTATAGAATAATGAAGTATTCTCATGTTGTGGTTGAGACTCTAGTATGCTATAACTTGATGGTTACACCTTGAGTTATGTGTGGATCCATACTTGAGGATAGTATGGAATGTGATGGTGATGCTTCACATTATGCATCCATGATCCAATGTTTATACAATCAGTTAGGGTTTGGGTATGAGTGTGGATTAGTAATATCAATATGATTCATCTTGTTGAACCTAACTCTAATGCAAATACATATAGGTGATTATTCATGTTTAACTTCCTTATATGATTGTATGATGGAGGAATAGTCTCCCTAATGTGATTATAACCTTAATATGTTAAGTAATGGTTATCATAGATTCATGATTGATGCTCTTTCATGTTAAATATGCACACTATGAGTATAATCATGGTTAATCACACCTAGATTCCTTGTATGTTATTATAATACAATAATCTTATATTAATGCTAATGATAACCCTACTATATTATCATGTTAATATCTTCTAGTTCATAAATACAATATTGTGATGAGCGAGTGTATTACATGTAAAGTAATGTAGTTGAGCCCTGTTATAAGGCATAGAAAGAGAACGATGATATTGCAAGGAATAGTGTTATGGTAATAATGACCTTTGGGCATGGTTGATCCCTAAATGAGGTGTAATCCTCTCCATGAGGTGATAAGGGTTGGAACCCTAGAATAATGTGATAAGGGTTGGAACCCTAATATCATATGGTGATAATGTGATAACAAGTATTCCTTATTATTGGCGAGTAGTATCTTGTTATGATCAGATAAGGAATTATGTTTCATACATTTTATATCTTCTAAAGTTGTTATATTTTAATGCTTGCTAGAAATGAATTAGGCTTTGTATGTCCACTTGTTTGATTCAGCCTTAATTCATCCAATTGGCATAACTAATCAAGTGGAATCCTAATCATGTAGTGCCATGTGCCATAGATCCATCCGAGTATTAAAACTTTTTGGATGGTGAAACGAGTATTCCTAAGGGAAACTCAGACCGTATATTGTTGATTATGTGAGGTGCAAATGATTGTCTGTCCTTGTCATTTTGACTTCAAGGTTTTGAGGATGTCTAAGGTCGTACCTCAATAGGAGAATGACTATGGTCATGTAACTCTAATGTGTATCTGATGTGATTGAGGACAACTATGGTTGTACCTCAGATGGTAGGGTTGTATACCCACCTCCTTTGACTAGTATTGTGACATGTACCAAGGATGGACTAGGTTGTTAGTAGCTTGACCTAATGTGTCATTGTGGTGGACCCGTACTGACCGGGGGTGAAGAAGATCTTGGATCCTGGATCTTCCTTAGATCTTATATGACACTTATTGTGACCAAGTCGTGGTCATTTGGAATTTGACTGGTATCCTCAATTTCCTTAGGGCATTAATAAAAGATATGCAGTCGTGTAACATATTTGTTTCGGGTTCATATTGGATGATAACCCTTGAATGATCTTTTCACATACAGATAATGTTTAGCGCAATAATGTAAATAGCCATGTTTATGATACATAGATATTGTTGGTTATACTTATAATGATAGTCAATTCATATTGGTGATCATCTTAAATGCTAGTTATGCCTCTATTAGTTAGATATGTTGTAAATGCTTGATATGCCTCTATTAGTTAGATATGTTCTAAATTCTAGCTATGCCTCTATTAGTTAGAGATGTTGTCATGTCTATCTATGCCTCTATATATAGAGATGTTTAAATTGTTAATCATGCTTATGTAGATAGAAGTACTTATATTGTAAGTTCTACTTTGATGCAGATCTGTTTATTCTAATAGTCATGCTAACTTTATTAGCTATGCTTATGCTCTTGAGCTTATTCATGATGATTGAGATGCTCATGCTACTAGATTCCTTAAACTATTAATAGGGTGATGAAGATAGTCTCTCTAACGATGATGGTTGTCATATGTTCCTTTATGTATCTTGTTAAGCATATCCTCTTCCATGTATTTTTTTTGACATACTCATTTGGATTAAACTATTTAATTACTTAAATTGTTGTAATCAATAAGCATTGTTAGAGGTTATATCTCTTGTTGGGACATGGGTCTCACTCTATGGGTCACCACATCTTTTTAGGTGATTGGCTGCAGTGGCAGAAGACTCGTGGCATCAATGAGGAGCTTTAGTGTTGAACCTTTGAGAAGGTTGTTAATTTTCTAGTGTTTCCTAGAGTCATTCATGTACTCTTAGGTCCAGGCAAGAATGTTTGTAAACGGTGTTTCAATTGAATCAAGTTTTTTGTAGCATATATATGCTTGTTCAAGTGTGAAATGTAGAAATGTTTCATGTGTAATATGTATATATGTGGTGGTTGAGGCCATGGAACAATTATAAGAGATGCTTGGCATAATATGAATACAAGAAATTTGTTGGTCTCTTGTGTAATATTTCAGAGCATGTTGGTTATGTTGAAATTGGTTTTAATTTGCCCTCTTTTCTGGGGATGTGATTAATTAGTGATCGATTGTGTTTTATGTTTTGTGTAATCTCATATAGTGTAACGCGTTCTTACAAGTTGGTATTAGAGATTTAGTTTCACTGAGTCTATAGGGATACTAGGATATAGGATTAGGATGATGTCTAAGTAAGGAACATGACATGAAAACATGATGCATACTACCTAATCTCAGTATTTGGATGTCGTGCTCGAGTATTCAATAATTGAAGAAAAGGTAAGTACGTAACTCCTAGAGTGTTATCTTTCTTATTAATCTGATCAAGTAGTCATTTTGAGACAATCTAAAGTGAATAATGAATAAGGAATCATGGTGCAAATATCTCAATCCTATCCTATAAAAGATGAGAATTACATCATAATCTATCAAAACTTGAATGTTTGGTAACTATATGAGAAATATAAAACACCATGAAACCTAAATATGAATACAAATAAGAAAAATAGGAGTTCTTGAAGTTGTAATTCAAGAAGATAATAAAGTAAAAGATAGATAAGTCTGTGTTAATAAAGTGATTCAATGTATGAAATTCATATAAGATGGAGAGAATTCTTGTGATAAGTATTATATGGGAAGATGAATGAGAACAATGACAGAGGGATAAAGTGGAACCTGAGTTAATCTCAGACCAACTTATGTGTGTAAGAAAGTGTTAATGTAAAATCAACATGGTATGTGAAAGGAATTAAGGGATATGATCCGTGTTTATTGAAGAAAATGTGAAATATGATGGTTTACCTCTTGATAAGTGGTCAAAAAAATAATGAAATAAGAGAACATATACAAGTATGATAAAAAGTTATCAAGGAAGGAGCAATGAGATACTTTAATCATGATGATTCCTATGGTAATGGCAAGGAACCCGAGATGAAAAAAAGGTAAAATTGTACATAAGAAGTTGTAACCTGCAGAATGAAAATAGAATTGGTTACTTTTTTGCTAGTAACCCTTGGACATTGTTGTTGTGATGTGGGAAGTGTGTTTCCCTTTGTCTCATTCCTTTGTAGGGCATATCTTTGATGTGTATCTTATTCCAGTTTGTATGTGTGGATTCATTGTAAACGTACTTGTTATAGAATGAGGTTGCTTACACTATGGTTCTAAGGTCATAAATTTTGTGACAAGTATGTTTTTGATCCTTCCAATATTTAGGAAGACTCTTCTTATATATCCTGATATTTGTTATGAATAGTAAACACATACGAGATAAGGATGTTAGTTCCTTATATCAAAGGAGGTGGATACAAAGGTAATGAATCACAGTATTCAAGATGTATCAATAGTTTGGAAGTATGTGAAGGTTGGAGTTGTTTATAAGATAAACTTTACAACTATTCCTCTCCCTTTGAGAGAGAGAGGGAGAGAGAGCGAGTTAATGATGATCCTCTAAATGTTGCTTGGAATGAAAAAGAGAGGTTCTATAATGTTGTGTATGGTTTTTTGATAGTTGGGCAAGACCACTGTCGAGGATAGATGGTTTGTTTACCAGCAAACGTGTATTACATTATTGCTTTAAAATAAACCTAGGATTGGGATATTAGCGGATAAGAATTAGAGTGGATGACTTAAGTTACATGACCATGATGAGTTTATGTTATGTCATTTAGACTAATTAATGTATCAGTAGCATGGTCAACATCTTTTCTAAACCTTGAGAATGGTGATGTAGTTATACTTATCTATGACAAGTTAAACAAGAGTGAGTAGGGGGTTAGTTAGAGTATCCTCTTGGATTCATAATACATCTTCTAGGTGTGTTGTGTGAATCCCGGTAAGATGAAGGCAATGTTGTTGTCTTTCCCCTAACAAGGTCAATATAAAGTTATATTTGTTAACAGTTGTAGACAATGTATGATTCTTCAACTATTCAGATGGTCAGTCCACCATTGAGATGATTGATTAATCTTCTAAGAACATATCTATCATAGTTTTTGACAATTAGGGGATGCCCACATGATTGATTACAACAACCATCAAAGGAGCATAGAGATGTAACCTTGTCGAATTACATATGGTAAGAGATACATAATGTTTCATGTTTGGTATGATCCAAAAAGTATGACCTATGAGTGATGTGTGATACAATAGATATAATAGTTCAGGACTGCAGTTAGAGTCCCAAGTTGAAAGGTACTATGAGACTTGTACAGATGGCACAACAGTTCATATGCTAAACCAAGGTAACACATGCAGTAGTTGAGGGAGAATAATATGGCTTCTATGAGAATGATGTGACATCACCACGAGATGAAAGTAACCATGTGGAAGATTTAGGATGAGGTTCATGAGAAGTATCCATCTTTCTTTACCTTGGATTTCAGGGGTGATCCCTGTTAGGGGTCTATGGTTGAGAGAGCACTAACCTTACTTAAAAGGTTGAACGTGCTTAAATACCATAATTTAATTCCTAAAACCATAGTATAACCTTTTGATATGCTTTGGAATCATAATACAAGATTGAGTTACAATTTTAGTCCAATTTGGACACTGTTTGTGCATGTTATCCAATTTTATGAACATTTTGGACTTTTCTACATCTTACCCAATTGGGAGTTTTTATTGCAATTTGACAATTTCAATATATTCTATGGATGTTCTCTCATTATTCTTGATCTTATTGAGCCATGGGGAACTCAATTGTACCTTTGTTTGGTGGTGATTTGCTTCAAGGGTGATTTAGAGTTTTACCTTCCATTGATGAGCCTCTTTGAGGGCTAACAACCGATGGTACCACTGGTTTGGGCAACAACCGGAGGTCATTAACTGATGGGATAATAGGGGAACATCCAGTGCTCATTATGGAAAGCTCTAGGTTGATGGTTCCTTCTATTTTGGTTCACTTG
This sequence comes from Alisma plantago-aquatica, assembly GCA_963693085.1. Taxonomy (NCBI): domain Eukaryota; kingdom Viridiplantae; phylum Streptophyta; class Magnoliopsida; order Alismatales; family Alismataceae; genus Alisma; species Alisma plantago-aquatica. Next base: position 224,001,177 of record OY856414.1, on the reverse strand, counting down.
AACCGATGGTTCACTTATGGGGTGATCAACCTATGGTTCAACCACCTATTAACCTAGACATGAACAAATGATGGTCACCACCTCTCAACTACCAATTTCTAGCCTAGGAAACCAACAAACAATGTCGTAGAAGTCCCTAAGAGCTAGTGGACCTAGTTCTGGATTGTCCATGAAGGTCCTAAGTCATGGACACTTGGAAAGAAGCTTGGACACCTCATGTTATGCTTATTCCTTATCCATGGGCTATATCTATTTTCCTTGCCCAAGTTCGAAACCTTTGCTCACTTCCTCTTTCCTCTAACCTAGAGCACCGACTCCACTCTATTTGTCAGTGGAACCAAGTGGTATAAGGTAGAATACGGACCCATTTTGGAGAAGAAGGTGTTTGGGAGCTTCATCTAGCCCAACCTAGAGTTTTTAAAGTCATCTCCTAGGGTTTCCGACCAAGGCAAGTTGTTTTCTTCCTTCCTTCACTATTTTCCTTATTCTTATTCCTTCTACGACCTTCCTCCAGGTCAGAGCCATGGCCATCCATGATGTAATACCTCCTAGAGTCATAAACACCCCATCTCCATGCTCTTTTGCTAGGGTTTACACCTCTAAAGTGGAGAAGGTGCTTCTTGCTCAAGATTGGAGCTTTGTTTGGAGAAACCAGCCTCTCTAAGCTCATGCACCTTGCTTTTTGGGATCTTATATCCTTCCTAGAGGCAAGTTTTATAACTTGCACCACGTTTATTGCTTACCATAAGAGTTCTAACTCATGTTCTTGCTTAAAAACAATGAGCTAAGCTTGTAGAAGCTATGTTTGACTAGGGTTTCGATTTTTATGATATTCCTTTCTTTGTTTCCAGTTCTAAATGAACCTGCAATCATGAGCATGTTCATCCTAAGGTAGAATATGACTTAGGTAAAGTTGGTTTGACAACCGATGGTGCTAAGAACCTATAAATTCGTTGTCTATGCTAGGATTTTAAGCAAATGTTTTCTATACATACATGAACCAATGGTGGTACCATTGCACAACCGATGGTGTTGTCTTCATGACAATCGATGATGGTCAAAAAAGGTGACAACCGATGGTGTCAACTGATTGTCACACCTTAGTTCAAGTTTTGGCTTAGTGGAAGCTTAATGATCAATGGCTAACTGCCCTAATAATGTTGGTAACCAATGGTGACATTAGCTCATCACCCAATGGTGGAAAATGAATATAGTATCGATCCTATCAACTGTTGGTGATACAATGTGTCTCAGTCAATTGTGGAGTAGGTCACCACAACTGATGGTGGGTCATGTTTATAATTTTTGTCAATTTAAATCCCTTAACTAATGGTTCCTTGGGTCAAATGATCCAAGGGTTAGACCTATACTTTAATTTATAGTTTTGAAATATGTATTTGATCTCATGGTTAGGATCTAATACTCTTCATATAGTAGTTTTGAATGATGCCTAATGTAATATGTTGACCCTAATAATGTGAGATAGATGTTTTCCTCTATGTGATCAACTTAAGGAGCTTGTTTGTTGACAATGGAGGACTTGCTTTAAATGAACAATCGATGGTGGGTTTACCCTACTCCCAATGGAACCCTTATGTTATTAATCAAGGGATGTCTAGGGTTAGATGGTGACTCTTTCTAGAACACAATTCAATAACTTTTATATTCAAGGTGTTTATTTATGTAAACAACCAATAGTTTACGTTCTCAATATTTAATGGTTTTGTGTTGATACTTGTGGTATGTTGGTATTGTTGGAGTGATATTGAAACTGATAAATGTTTTCTCTTATTCATGTAATCTTAGCTTTGCCCTCTTATGAATATAAATGATAATCATCATAATGTATATATGTAAACCTAAAGGGGACATAGTTTGTACACCCAAATTTGGGTGCAAATAGGGGATAGTGTTTAATCATGATTAGCCTTCTTTGAAAGAATAATAGAATAATGAAGTACTCTCCTATTATGATTAAGACTCTAGTATGCTATAACCTGATGGCTACACCTTGAGTTATGTGTGGATCCATACATGTGGATAGTATGGAATGTGATGGTGATGTTGCACCTTATGCATCTATAATCCAATGACGATGACATGAGTTTGGGTTTGGGTATGAGTGTTGATTAGTAGTATCAATATAATTCATCTTGTTGAACCTAGCTCTAATGCAAATACATAAAGGTGACTATTCCTATTTAAATTCCTTATATGATGGTATGATGGTGGTATAATCTCCATAATATTATTATAACGTTAATATGTTAACTGATGGTTATCATAGATTCATGATTGATGATCTTTCATGTTAAATATGCACACTATGAGTATAATTGTGGTCAATCACACCTAGATTCCTTGTATATTGGTATAATGAAAGAATGCTCATAATGTTTTTTTTGTCGGAGAATGTTCATAATGTTAAATATAACCATGATATATTATCTTGTGAATATCTTCTAGTTCATGAATAAAATATTGAGGTTAGCTTATGTATTACATGTAAAGTAATGTTGTTGAGCCTTGTTATAAGGCACAAAAAGAGAGTGATGATCCTGCAAGGAATGGTGTGATGGTCTTAATGACCTTTGGGCATGGTTGAGCCCTGAATCAGGTGTAATCCTTTCCATGATGTTATAAGGGTTGGAACCTTGGAACAATGTCATAATGATTTGTATCATGTGGTGATGATGTGATAACAACTATGTCTTATGAATGGAAAGTGAGTAGTATATTGTGATGATGAGATAAGAAATTATGTTTTATAGGTTCTATATCTTTTGGATCTGTTATATATCAAGGCTTGCTAGAAATAAATTAGGGTATGTATGTTCACTTGTTTGATGCATCCTTAATTCACCCAATTGGCATAACTAATCAAGTGGAATTCTAATCATGTAGTTCCCTATCACATAGATCCATCTAAGTGTTAGAACTTGTTGGATGGTGAAACGAGTATTCCTAAGGGAAAATTTGGAGTGCATATTATTTAGTATACGAGGTGCAAATGACTATGTGTGCTTGTCATCTTGACTTCAATATTTTGAGGATGGCTATGGTCATACCATAGCATGAGAGTGGCAATGGTCATGTCTCAATAATGTGTATCTATTGTGATTGAGGACAAATGTGGTTGTACCTCAGATGGTAGGGTTGTATACCCACCTCCTTTGACTAGTGTATGACCTATACCAAGGACAGACTAGGTTGTTAGCAGCTTGACCTTATGTGTCATTGTGATGGACCCGTACTGATTGGGAGTGGAGAAGATCTTGGAGTATGGCTCTTCCTTACATCTTATACGGAACTTATTGCGACCAAGTGGTAGTCAGTTGGAATTTGACTGGAATCCTCAATTTCCTCAAGGCTTAATAAAAGATATAATACAATTGTGTAGTATATTTGTTCAGGGTTATACATAATGCTTCACATTGGTTAATAACCCTTGAATGATCTTTTCACATGTAGATAATGTTTAGTTCAATAATGTAAATATCCATGTTTATGATACACTACTACTGTTGGTTATACTTATGTTGATAGTCAACTCATATTGGTGATCATGTTAAATGCTAGTTATGCCTCTTTTAGTTAGATATGTTGAAAATTCTAGTTATTCCTCTATTACTTAGAGATGGTGTAAATGCTAGCTATGCCTCTATTAATTAGAGATGTTGTAATTTCCATATATGCCACTATAACTGGAGATGTTTAATTGTCAATAATGTTTTTGCAGATAGAAGTACTTATATTGTAAGTTCTACTTTGATGTATATCTATTTTATCTAATAGTCATGCTAACTTTATTATATATGCTTATGCTCCTAAGCTTATTCATGATGATTTTTATGCTCATGCTACTAGATTCCTTAAACTATTAATATGGTTATGAGGATAGTGTGGCTAATGATAATGGTTGTTATTTGTTCCTTTATGTATCTTGTAAAGCATATCATCTGCTATGTCTATTTATTTGACATACTCATTTGTATTAAGGTATTTAAGTACTTAAATTGTTGTAATCAATAAGCATTGTTGGAGATTATTTTTCTTGATGGGACATGGGTCTAACTTTGTGGGTCACCACATCTTTTTAGGTGATCGACAGTAGTGACAGAAAACGTGTGGCATCAATGAGGAGTTGTTACAACCCCAATTTTTTGGGTTCCTTTGCTGAGAAATGTAATTTCTCATATAAAAGATATTTGGTAAAATAATGATACAATTTGTTTTGAATAAATGAAGTTCATTTATAATAGCCTTGTTGAGTGTGGGCTTGATTGGCTATTGGGCCCAGTAACAGGGAAATTCAATTAATTGATGAATAATTGAGAATTTGAGATAAGAAAGGTGTGGTAACCTCTAGAAGGCCAAATAGTAATCCAAATGTGGATTTAGTGCCTCTTGGGTTCCTTGGGTTCCAAGGAGTCCAAAGTTGCACAGAGAATACAATAAGAAAAGAAAAGATCAAATGAGTATTTCCTTGTTAATAAAGAAATTGAAAACATTGATGAAATGTGGAAAATAAGTGGATAGGAGTTTAATTGAGTTATCCTTGGTGGAATTTCGTATCCCAAGGATTCCTAATGTTAAAAGGAATTCTCATAAGGAAAATAGAAGAGAGATAAAGAGAAATCATTAAAAATAAAAAAAGGAAATAAGTAAGAAAATGGATAAAAGATAAATAAAAAGGCTAAGGGATATTCCCAAGATGGGATTTTGAGCCATTACGGTTCCTTGAGGCACAAGGAACTCAGAATAATAATTTAAAGACAAAGGAAAGAGAAAATAGATGAGAAATATGCATAATTGAGTAAAAACTTGAAACTAAAGAAAGGGATCCGATTTCTTTAGATAATGGGTCCAAATTTGGTATAATGAAAGATTAAGTTGTTACTAAGCTTACCTCAAAATTTGGGATCAAACACGTAAGTGGTTTGAGAGATACGATTTTGGGAAGTTTTCCTAATGTGTAAAGGAAAATATTAATGTCACAATGTATCTGGGATTAAATCCCGATTTTCGTGTTAGGCACAACCGTTGATTGGCAATCCTACAGCTGGGGATGAGTCCTAGTCTCGCGAGGAGCAGGCCACATAGAGAAAACTGTGAGATCTTCAATCAAGGATTGCTCGAATTGAGAGCAATGGGCAGACTTGGTGATGAGTCCATCACCTTTGGGAGTCTATTCCGAAGCCAACCACCCCGGTTTGTGGGCAGTTTCATCCATGCACAGGAAAGTTCCCAAATTGCAGACAGGTAGTCGACCCTATATGGGGGGGGGTATCCGTGGAACCAGCACACCTAGTGGACGTTCTAATGAGACTGGACGGAGCCAACGACCGTGCTTGTGCATCCAATTGAAGCTTCGGCCGTGACCTATACTTCCGCCTAGAAGCAGAGGTCGCCGACGGAACATGGAGTAGCCCCGACAGTGGGAAAGGCACCCACGGCTAATTGAGGGTCTCGTCAAGTTTGTGAGATGAAGATGGAGCGATCGGTGGTCTTGGATCGCACACAGATGCACTGAAGCTCGAGGTCAAATTCTTGGTTGACCACTGGGTTGCGTGAGAAGGAACACGCGAGGTTGAAGAGAACCTCAGGCACAATTACATTTGTGCCCTTGTGCGCACAGTGAAGAGGTAAGGACAAAGTTGTCTTTTGATTCTTTTAATCGTGAGTTAGGCGGATTCCTCTGAACCATTGGATTTTGTGTGATTCTCTGGACCACAGATCTGACGCCTGTTGTTTTTCTAAAAATAGCAAGTAAACCATTAAAGAAGGGTTTTTCCTATAAAAATCATATCTTGAGATAGGAAACTCAAATGGGAAAAGTTAATACATGAAAAATGATCAGGAAAATACGAGGGATACATTAAAAATGCTTTGGACACATAAATCTGTATATTTTTGCAAAAGTAGATATTTTGGATAGAAAAGGTATTAATTTGTGGTTAGAAACCCTAAATGTTGATAAAAGATGTATTTAATCTTGTAAGTGTGTAAATTCGAGTATTATTAACTGGTTTAATGATTAAGATAGATTGTAACCTATTTTGATGATGGAATTGCAAGGATTAGGGTTTTAAACCTAATATGTTGATTAAAACCCTTAAAAACCCTAAGTGAGGGAAAAAGGGAAGAAAGGGTATAATATTCCGAAAATTTGGGTTTTGTGACCCAAATCTGATCTTAAGATCTTAATGGAAAATAAAATAGATAATTAGGGTTTGATGGATATTTTGATAAAAATAAAGTAAAAGTGGTAAACAAGGAAGTGAAACCCTAATTATGGTCAAAACCCTAAAAAGGGCTAGTAACCCTAGGGCACGATTAGGTCTATTAGATTTGTGTACCATAATCGATGATAGAAAATATTGGATGAATATTTTAGGATTGAATTGTGCTTGCTTGATTTACTCTGGATTACTTGATTGTTTGGACTGAATCTGCATTCAAAATAGCTTGACAGGTATGTGGTTACGCCTATGAATATCTTGAATTAGTTTCTCGAGGATTTTCAAGGTTTTATCGATGACTTGAATTAAACTGTTGGTTGCATTTAATTCTTGCAAATCATAATGTGGATATGATTATCACCTAAGATAAGTGCCTACTAGCTCAGATCCTAGTCCCCTCTGTAGCTTTATAGATTGACCTAGTAAATGGCTACCAATGGGGTAGGTCCATCAGGTCATTAAATGACTTAGTAAATGGCTACCAATGGGGTAGGTCCATCAAGTCATCATGAGTCAGGGATTGGGCTACCTTTGGGTAGGGCCATGTGACTCCATAACCCAAGGAATTGGCTACCTGTGTGGTAGGACCATGGGGGTAAGGATCTACCATATGAGAGAGGTAGTATCCATGTCCACCGCAGGGACGGTACAGAGATAGGGGATAGGCAAGGATTGAGTAGTATTGCTTAAAACATAATCTTGGATGTTAAATGATATTTGGTTGACTACATTGTTAACATAGTTGCACAATTATTGTTTCCCCCACATACCAGCTTCTTGCTGACCGGCATTTTGTTTTTCGGCGTTTTAGGTACAAATGAAAAGAACAAACAGTAAAGTGGCATATGTGGAACTAAGTGAGAAATAACTTACACAGGAGGATTATTTAGGTTAGTATCTTCATGGATAGAAGTTTAGAAATCCCAACTTTTAAAAAGGTAAGTAAATTTTTTATTTTATACCAGTTTTCAGTTTAGTAGTAGAATTTCATAATTATTATTGATTATTTGTCGAACCTTTGATCCGAGTTATTAGATAACGACTTTGACCTCTTGGTCTCCCTTAAGTGGGGGTTATCGGGAGACAGGGTCGTTACAATTGGTATCAGAGCATAAGTTTCTCAATTAATCTTTAATAATTATTAAATTTTACAAATTCTATTGAACCCAAGGACGTTATTAGAGGATTGTCCGAAAGACTGAGGTGTCTAGAAAAGGATCACGTCCGGTGGCTGGCAATATTTTCCTCTGCACCGCTAGTCGGAATACGAGGACTCGCGGATTGTGTGACTTCCTGGCCGATGTCTTAGGATATGACTTGAAATAAGATACCTTTAGGACTCTCTCATCTTTTTCATCCCTTCTCAACTCAAATTCTGATAAGGACCTTAAGGATTAGGGTTTTCCTCTCTTCTCCTCACCCTCTTGAGGTATGGGTAAGGTTGATAAGGATTAAGGGATCCTCCATCAAATTAATGAAAATCATGTAAATAAGATGTCATGGACATAAGCTTAATAGAGTAAGCATAAAAGAATAGATGCATGCTTAGGTCGTATGATACAAGTTGTTATCGCCCTCAGGAGAGGCCTGAGGATAGACCTCTTGTTAGGAGGATGAGTAGAGAGGGTTAGTCTTGGAGGTAGAGACCTCCATTAAAAGTAGAGACCTAGCAAATCCTTGAGGATGATGTTAACCCTAACCCTAAGTGAAGGTTAGAGAGAGATGACATGATGAGTTAGATGTCATGATAAACATGCCTTGGATGCCATATGAACCATGAGAAGTTGATGACCGAGTACCTTTGGCAACCCAACCCTAGGAAGGGTCGTGCATGTTTGAGCGAAGGATAGATCCTTCATGGATGAGGTTAGAGAATAACCTATAGAAACCTTATGAGTTGTAGCAAGTAGGATATAGGTTGCACCCAGAGTACATCAGTAGTACGAGCTATAAGTTTAAACCAAGGCTAGAAGGACTGGGTGGATGGCTTATGAGATAAGCATAAGGGGCTATGGATAATCATGAGCAAACATAAGGTTGAGCATAGGCTTCACCCACGTAGAGGTATGCATGTGAGCTTGATCCTTCATGGAGAGAGAACCTCTAGTAGTATAGCTGGACGTGGAGTTAACTCTAGAGAGAGAAAGCAAGACTCAAGCAAGAGGGTTGGAAGCTTAGATTCTGAGACATGAGGAACAATAGAAGGTTGATGATGATGCAAACTAAGTGGATGATAGTGGTTGCCTCGTGCTTGATCCATGGAGGATGATATTATCTTGGTGGCCTTAGGGGAACCAAACCCTAAACAGAGGATGATGCTTCTGGAACCTATGTGCCTATGGTATAGGAGTTTGCCTACTGAGATGAGACAAAGAGTGTCTCAGACCCTGAGGAGGTTCAAGTAACCAGTTGTGGGGCTTTATACCTAGTTTGTTGTCCTTGAGGAGGACTAAACTCTGAGGTGTTTCTCATATAAAAGGATCATGGGAGTACGTGGCATACCTTGTACATGCTTGATTCGTGGTTAAGAGGTTGAGCATGTAGTTGGATATCCAAAATTGAACCTAGGGTTCCTGGCCGAAGAGGGGAAGTGGTGTACCTAATGCTCATGATGAGAATTGAGTCTCTATAGTTTTGAGCAGGGTATAGAGGAAAAGGAAACCCCTTAAGTGAAAGGTAGGTTTGATGAACCCCTCACAACTAAGTTGGTTTAATGTTGAGGATGAGAACAAGTGTGACCTAGCATGGTTTAGTAGGTATACTTGTGCCTTAGTAGTTGTTGGTTTAAGCATGCTCATATGGATGTAAACCCTAAGGATGCTTGTGACCTTTGTTATAAAGGTGTAGTTTCCTCCCATCCTGGGAGTGGGACCCTTTGGTAGGGAGTTTACCAGTTTGGTTGGTTTTGAGGTAACCTAAGGAGGTTTCATAGGATCTTGAGAAGCTAAGTGAAGTGTACATGGCATGAGAATGAACCTATATACCCATAGATACCATATCTATGTGCATGTGGATGTGTTACCATGGAGGTAACTGGTATGGGGCTCGACCAAGGTAGGCAGGTTGCCATGATCCCTATGAAAGGATGAAAGTCAGCCCATGAATGCATGAAGAGAGATGATGAATGCTTGGGTAAGGTTCTAAGCTAGAGATGTACCATAATGGAATCCTAAGTCTATCCTAGGGCCAGGTAAGGATAAGACCGATGGAATAAGGAGTTGCCTAATTCCCTAGTTGCACATGACCATAGGGTCGGGAGGTAATAGCTATCATTGTCTGAGCGCCATGGGCTAGGAGATTGATCACCTTCATGAACTCATGGGACCCAAAGGGAAGATGAGTAGGGCACTCTCTTGATGCATGAGGGAAGAGGGATGACCCCAAAAGTGTCGGCACCCTATAGACCTAGAGGAGATGACCAAGGGATGTGTGTAAACCTCAGTAGGTGCAAGACTAGTTTTCCATGGAAGTAACCTTGACATCGAGATGATTGTGATGTAGAGGCATAGGTGGCACATCTCAACTTGGATTTAAAGGTGTACTGGCAAGGTGGGATGTACCATCTCTACTCTTGAAACAGGAAGAACTCTGTATTTGGACTACAGCCAAATGCTTATTTCCTCTTGTTATGGGAGTGAGGGATAGGACAATACACATGCCATACACCAAGGATAAAAGATGATGTGAATTGGAACGTTGCTATGAGGTTTGAGGATAAAGAGGATAACATACCCTGGTAGAGTGAACGATACACGTATGGTTTTCTAACACTAAGAGATATGAGGTAGTCATCTTTTGAGGATGCTTTATCAAGAGCTATGTGGATTTTTCAAGTTAACCAAGGTTGAGCTTGATCACTGATGCAACCCTATTTTAGGGCATCATCTTGTTTTATATTGCTCTTCAATTACATATATACTTGTTATATTACATGTCATTCCCCCGAATATGCTTATTTGTATAAAATGCACTTATGGACATTATTTGCATGTTTTTCAGGCATTTGGACCACGCTTGATGGAAGAGAGAGAGAAGGGGTGATCCTAGGGTTCCTCTACACTTAGAGAGTCCCAAAGTGAATTATGATGCTCCCTCGACATACCCCTAGTGGACAAAGATCAATTGAAGCAAAGATGTCCAAGAAAAGTCAAAGACCCAAGTCAAAGTGTTGCCCCAGGACCCAGCACGGTCGTGGTACCACAAAACGACTGTGCTAGGTCACTTAGAAATCGACAGGTTCAACCTCCAAATCAAGCATAAGGCAGCACGACCATGCAGCACAAAACGGTCATGCCAGCGACCAACACCACGACCGTGCACCACAAAACGGTCATGGCACAACAGAGCACCACGAATGTGCCAGCCACCACGGCTGTGGCATACCACCTTCACCATGGCCGTGTTGACCCACCCTGGCTGTGGCCGTTTTGACAAAAACCTTGTAACTTTGCAATTTTAATTCCCACGACCGTGCCCATCCACCACGACTGTGGCCTACCCTACCCACCACGACTGTGGTACCCCACCACGGTCGTGCTACTCACAAAATCCACCCAGTTTTCCACTGTTTTCCCCATTCTGCCCCTAACTTAACCCTAGACCCCCTAGATCTCTATATACGCCCTAGTAGCAGCTGAGGGTCAGGGGGTTGGCTACCTTCTACTCCCATTTTTTCTCCCTTGTCACCTCCGCTCCATTCCACTTCACCTCCACCTCAAATCCACTCCATTTCACCATTTCCACCACATAACCCCCCATATTTAAGCCTTCCATCCACATCCCACCACCATTCTACACCTTGCCATCCAAGAAGAAGGAGGAGGACGACCCTACAGCTGCTGGAGAGAAGGATTTCAGCCACTACTCTGAGCTCCATGGCTTCTTCTACCTCTTTCTCCTTTCTTTTTATGTTTTCCATGTCTATCAGTAGCTAGGCCCCTTGTGTGGGCTGTTTGGGGGAAAATATGTTACTTTGATACCATGTCGGGGGAAAATGGCATGTAAACGTTGTAATTCCATTTGTAATTATTATATTCTATTTCTATCTCTTTCTCCATGGATTGCTTGTTGGTTTGTGTGTGAAATCACCTAGGAATTTAGGCAAATTGCTTATATGTGTGAATTTTGGGATTTGCCCCTAGGTCCAATTCTTGGATCCCTAGGTTGCCTCCCATCTTCCTACATCCTAATCAATCTCCCTAAACCTAAGTGAGAGATCTAAGTAGCTAGATTAGGTAATTCTAGTACAATTAGCATGGAGCCTTCTCAAGGCTAGAATGTAGGGGAATTGGGGTCCAAAACCCTAATCTCACCTCCCCATTACTACCCTCGGCCCCTAATTGCCCTAGGAATGCCTAATCTATAAACCTATACTTGATTAGATTCTAATTGAATTGAACCTAATCCCTAACCCAATTGAGCCTTATAAGGGTAGTAGGGGGTGTTAGGGACTAGTTCCCCTATGCACAACCTAGCATATCCATGGCCAGTTAGTAGCTTAGGTTAATTCATTAGACTCTAACTTGTTGTTTGGTTTGGATAATCTAAATGGAATCATAATGTTCATATGTCACCCAGCCAACTTAAATGATAAGTTCATACCCCTAAACAGCCCACACTTCTCTTTACTACTTAAAACCCTAGTTATGTGCTTGCTTAGCTTAGTTAGTTATTTTCTTGCTTAGTTAGCTTCTTGCCTTGCTCTTGCCTTGTTTATGCTACTTTAGTTCTTTAATTGCTCTTTTGCTTTTCTCTTGCTTGCCTTAGCATAATTTGTCTTTTCATACCTAGTTGAGTCCTTTCTTTCCTGCTTAGTCTTAATCTAGTCTAGGGTTAACGTAGATTTCATTCCTGCCTTTAACTGCTTTCTTGTTCATCCTTAGTTAACAATCAAATCAACCTTTAAACCCTTAACCCTAGTCTCCGCAGTAGGAACCTAGCTAAACTAACCTAGCTCTAGCACCCCCTCTTTTCCCTGTGGATCGACCCTTTACTTGTCACCTTCATATACTATGACACGACCCCGTGCGCTTGCGGGTGTAGTGTTTTAGTAGACGTAGGTAGCTAGTTTAGGTTTATAAATTTTGAAAGCACAATCCCATCCCATGCGTTTCGACCTCATGGGGCGCATCTAGTCGAGTCAAATTGGCTAGTGTGTTGCACCTCTAGCGGAATCGCACCAAGCTTTCTAGCGCCATTGTCGGGGATTAGAGGTGCTCGGCCTAGCTAGTTAGTTTTGCTTTGACTTTTCCTACTGCCCTCATCATTGCTATTCTTTATTCATTTTTCTTTGCATTCTTTGTGTATATTGGTTTTCTAACTTGTTCTCTTTTGTTTGGTTGTGCTTTGTGCATGTGACAAGCCATTCGGGAGGAAACAAGATGGGAGACCAGAATGCACCTCACAAGCCGCTTCAAGACTACTTCATGCCTAGCAAGTACAAATCTCTAATTGCTAGAAGGGTTGATCAAATTCCAGGGGAGCAATTATATATTCCTCTAGGTCTTCTTTGGCTCCTTCCCATCTTCTACGGCTCAGAGAGTGAGAACCCCTACAAGCACTTGGACTCCTTTCTTGAAGTATGCTCCACCTTCAGGACGTCGACGGCTAGTGATGATACAATTCGGTTGACCTTGTTCTCTTTCTCCCTCAAAGATAGAGCTAAAGATTGGTATGACTCAAGAAAGGACATCATGAGTTGGGAAACAATGAAGAATGCTTTCTTGAGACAATTCTACTCTATAGCAAGGTTGACACAAATGCAGCGTTCTGTGACAAGTTTTAGCCAAATGGGCAATGAGCAGTTTCATAATGCATGGGAGAGATTCAAGAAGTTGTTGAGAGAGTGTCCTCACCATGAGATACCTTTGTGGAAACTAGTTCAATCATTCTACTCTGGTTTGTCTCTAAAGGACCAAGACACAGTGGACTCTTCTTGTGGAGGAGTTTTCATGGCTAGGCCGCCTGAGGAGATATGGCCTTTGTTTGAGTAGTTGGCTGAAGGATTAAGAATTCGAGCTTCTAGCATGATGAATGAAAGGGGGTATGCCTTTGGTGAAACACCTCCTACTCATGATGACTCAAGCCCGCAAGTGATGAAGATTCTTGGTGACATGGTGAACTTCATGAAGAACCAGGTGACAAATGCTCCTTGCCACCCGATCAATTCTATTGAGTTCTATGGGGAAGAAAAGAAGACACCTAACTCCTATAGCTACCAGGAACCACAAAGTCCTACATACAGCTCAAGGTTTGAGGAAGAGGTTCTCTCCAGATTGAAAGTATTTGATGATGTTCAAAGGGATGTTGCAAGGTTAAAAGAGAGAATAGAACAACTATCTTCTATAATCACTCTCTAAGAGGAAAAATTGTCTTCAAGACCCATCATGAGCCACCATGAAGCAAGTGGACCCATGCCCTCTTCACAAGTTTTCTACAGTCCACCCCCCATGCAAGTGCATCCCATTCACTCCTTCCAAGGCTATCCCCAGCCCTACACTCCTCCACCACCTCCCTCACCTCAAATTTCACAAAACTTCACTTTCCAGCCCCAATTCTCTCCTCCTCCTCAATTCTCTTCTCCACCTCAATTTCAACCCCAGGTGCCACCTCCACCTCCTCCACATCCACAACATGCTCCCCCTCCCCTTCATGAGCAAGGTAGTGCTGTGACAGTTCTAAGGAGTGGGAAAATTCTTGAGCAGCCCGCAAGTCAAAAAAAGGTTGATAAAGTAAAGCAAAGGCAGCCAAGTGGTGATACTGTGATTGATATTGCTGAAGATGATGTTGTGATACCGCATGTTGAGTTTGGGATTCCATATGATCCACCACATATCCCTTTTGCAGGTTCTACCATCCCTAGCTTTCCGCCTCATGTTCGTGTAAGTGCAGCAAAAACTAGTGATCCTCCATTTGTAGAAGCACTAGATGAGCCACCGGAATTGAAAAGGAGGCAAAAGCACAATGTTGATATTCTTGAGGTGTTTCGTCAAGTAAAGGTGAACATTCCACTATTGGATGCTATCAAGAAAATCACATCATATGCCAAGTTCCTCAAGAACCTATGCACTGTGAAAAGAAGGTCAACAGGGAGGATTCCAAAGAAGGTGAGACTGAATGAACAAGTGAGATCCATCATACAACACTCACTTCCCATGAAGAGAAAGGACCCAGGAGCCCCACTCATACTAGTTACATAGGGGGACATCGCATAGATAGGTCCTTACTTGATTTGGGATCTAGTGTGAATTTGATGCCATATCATGTCTATGTTGAGCTGGGCTTAGGCAAGTTGAAGCTGGCACATTGCACTCTCCAGTTGGCAGATAGATCCATAAAAGTGCCTAGGGGTAGAGTGGATGATGTCTTGGTGATGATAGACAAGGAAAAAGGCGCGGTGTTCCCAGTGGATTTCATTGTACTTGATATGGAGCCGGAGGATAGGAAGATTCCCATCATCTTGGGGAGACTGTTCTATCCACAGCTGATGTCGACATTCATGTATGTAGTGGCACCATGACAGTCTCATTCATGGACATGAAGATCAAGATTAACATGTACAAGACCCCAACCCGGTGAGTCCGAGATAGGGATATTGTACATGGTCACTTCACAAGTCCAAATGGGCATTTGAGAGAAGGACATCAAGGTGAAGAAGTTAATGATGATTATTGTGATCAAAGGGATGAGGAAAACAGATTGAGTGCAAAGGAAGGATGCATGTTTTGCAAGAATGGACACATGAGAATGCCAAACGGATGAATTTTGAAGAATCACCAAGAAGCTTAGCTGAAGGCAAGAAACTCAGCGCTTGTGGGAGGCAACCCACTTAGGTTTGGGGATTTTTGACCCAACCTCACATTTTTGACACTTTTGCTTTGTTTTTTTACTTTTTTTTCCAAGAAAGCACACACACACTCGTATTTGATAGTTTTTGTATAGTTTTGATATGTGCACGTGAGAACATAGTGAAATGAAGAAGAATAGATGAAATTTTGACAAAGATTCAATAGACTATCAACTTGAGATCAATTTTGATGTTTGAACAAGATTTGAGTGCCATACTGCTATTACATTGCCCAACACGGACGTGGTACATCAACACGGCCATGGTGGTGCACTCACATTCAACAAGGAAATGATCAGAAATTTGAGAAAATCGAATAAGTTTTGAACCAGGCAGCACGATCGTGCAAGGCAGCACGACCGTGGTACATGAAGCCACCACGACCGTGCCGCGCAGCAGCTCGATTCCAGCAACTTAAACTCAAATTTTGCAAAATTTCTATTCACTTGCTCATTTCTCTGAAGAACAGAACGGCCGTGCTCCGCACCCTAGAGCACGTGCAGCACTCCGCCTACCTTCTCCAGCCCTCGAATCCTCACCAAATCACTCCCAAACCATTCCTAATCATTCCCCTACCATTTCCACTACCTTAATCTCCTTATCCCACTCATTTCCATCCACAAACGCACCACTTTCTCTCCATTCTGCCCCAACAACCCCGTTCTTCGGAGAAATCCAAAACTTTCTAATTCCACTTCATTTTTCAAGCAAGAATGAAGAAGTTTGCAAGGAAGGCAGTAGAGAAGACTAGGGATGTCATCCCCTACCAAAGGAAGCCAAGGAACAGCCACCCCCAGTTGACAGAGGCGGAATTGGATGCCATAGTGGATCCTATCACTGAAGAAGCCACCGTACAGTCACAGCGGGGGGTACCATCTTCGCCGCAGCCACCGCCGTCTACCTCCCGACACTCCGTCTCATCTGAGAGACCTTCCGCCTCAACTGTGTGACCGTCAGTTTCATCCGCACGTCCGTCCGTCTCCTCCGCAGCACCGCCACAACCCGAGTCGTAGCCACGACTACGACCACGTCGACGGCTCGTGCTAGCTGATGAAGATGATATTGATATCCCTGAAGTTGAGCAGCAACCAAGCCCGCCACAACGTCCACTTTCACAGCCATAGGTTATTACATGCAGGGCAAAGGAGCTCAAGCACCCAGGGTGCATGACACGCAGAGTGCTAGCTACTCGATACGCATGCCCAGTGTCAATGGAAGCAATGGGGTTCTATTCCTATTTTCAAGAATTGATGGAAAAATTGGGGCTATTTGAGATATTAACGCTGCAGCAGGAATCATACATCGAGTTAACACAGTAGTTCTTCGCCACGCTAGAGAAAACAACAAATGATGGCGAGAATGCAATTAAGGTAACGATTGGGGATAAGAGGTGGAAGATAACCTCAGAAATGTCAAATCATATTTTTGCCCCAAGTGGAGAGATGGCTGCCCTCCTAGATGGAGGAAGGACAGAAAATGACTCTAGTTCCACGTATCCAGCCATGTGGAAGTGCTTCACCGGCCAAAGTACATTTGTAGTAGGGAAATCAAATACAAGTGGTATTCATAGCCCGTTTCTCCACTATGTTCAGAAGGTGTTGGCAAACACCATCTTTGGCAGGTATGAAAATCAAGGCAGTTGCACCAACAAAGATCTTTTTGTGCTTTGTTGGATGACAAAAGTGAGACATGTGAACCTGGGGGCGTTATTGATCGATCACATGAGGACAATCCCATCTAAGAGCACAAATCCATTTGTAATGGGAGGGATTGTAACATCTATTGCCACTGCCTTGGGGCATGACATGATAGGATATACAAAGGAAGAGGGTGGCAAGTTGGTTGATTTGCACTACCTGGCTCGCTCATCCATGATTACGATTACGGATCAGAAGATCATTTACCAAATCAACCCACCCTACCCAGGAGTCACATTAGAGCCGCCATACCATAGTCCTCCCCTCATGGCACAGTATGGACCAACGCCAGATTTTCTACAAAAGTTGAGGAGGTACGAGGAGGAGAACCCCAAAGGAGAGGAAATCCATGAGTTGAGGTTTGCAGGGGGTTTAGGAGAGCCTTCATAGGTGGAAGAGCAGAGGTGGACGGTAGAGGAAAGAGCGGCAAGATGGGTGAGGCAAAGAGAAGAAAGGATGGGAGTGTCAGAGCCACAACAACCTTCAGTGAATGCATATGACATGGGTATCATTCATTCACAGCTGGAGAACATTCAGGTGACGCATGAGAGGATTTTACAGGCACAGGAGGGCATTCAGAGGACTCAAGATGCCATGTGGTTGGACCACCAGCAAATGCATTATCAGGTCAACCACCTTTATCAGTTCCAAAATGCACAGGCCCAGAGGAACCTGCAGTGGGGTGAAGATTGGTGGGGTTCTTTGTCAGCATTCCAGGACAACTATCTGCCTCCACAATCCGAATACTGGGGCGCCTACTACAGGAAGGGAGGAGCACCTCCACCACCTCCACAGTGATCATCTACCCTATCACCCTAGACTTTAGTGTCATGCTGAGGACAACATGGTTCAAATGTTTGAGGTGGTAGGGCGGTATGCCATCATTCTTCTTTCACTCATTTTTGCATCTCATCTGCTATTTTACTTTTTGTTTGTTGTTTTTCATTTCTTTTGCTTGTCCTGCTCTCTAGTCTAGAATTTTACTGCTTTGCACACATGCATTCCATGTAGTTTACCTTATTGTCATTTTTTTGCATAATTTTCAAAAATTTTGCTCTTTTGCCATGCATTGCATATCATGTAGATTTTTGGTAATTATTGCATGTTTTAGTTAGGATTTGCTTGTTTACTGCTTTAAGTTCAATAATATATGTTTATATGTGATTGGAGGCAACTTGGCACCATTTTGGCCAATTTTGCCCAAATTTGGAACTTGTTGTCTAAAAATTGTGTTTTGACCCAATCTCTACTGTTTTGAATTAAAATGTTGACCTTTGAAAAATGCAAGTGAATCACCATTATTTGTTGCTAAGTGGTATCCATGTTTGACTTTTAACATGTGCATCACCTCTCTTAGGATTGTGATTGAATTGGTTGAATTATGAAACTGAGCAAGCTTTGAACGCTTAGTGTTTGTGGAATTACTTGTTTGATATATCAATTTCATTTTGTTCATTCATGCGGTGTGATATCTTGGATGAAGTGTTGGATTAATTCTCATGCAGGATGTCTTATGTGGAAAATCATACCAATGAGCCCTATTTGACCCGACTATTCTTCCACCATCTTCATACCCCTCCGCCTCATAAAAAGATGCCCTAGTGCACATAATCAGCCTTGGCCACCTCCAAAAGTTTGGGGTGGCCATATCTTTATCTCCCCGCTTCACTCTATCCACCATATGCCCTATCTACACCAAGGGCAAGAAAAAATAACAGCAAAATAAAATAAAAGGATGCTCCAGTTTAAGAGCATTCAAATAAAGAAAAGATGAGTGTGTAAAAACACTCCAAAAATCTAACCACAACCCTTTCTTCCACTTTCATACCCATTGAGCTAGGAAACATCAAACTTAGCTCATTTTACCCTTTTCCACAGCCACGTGGGTCATTTGTTGTGATTTGAGATATATGATTGAATGCATGAATGTGAAACAGCACTCCTAGTCATTCTTGATTAACGCCATGAAACAGTTTACCCGAAACTTAATGGAAGAAATAAGGATAACTTGTGTATTCTATGCGCTATATTTGAAGTTCATATGTGCTTTTTTTCATGATTGGATTTTTAAAGAAGGAGAGGAGAGAGGTGAAATGCATGTACTTAGTCATCTTTGACCCCATTCAGCAACAATCATCTTTTATATTGCATTTGTCATTTCTTTTTGTGAAAGTTTGTAGAGAGATTGAGTTGGAGCATACTTGAGGACAAGTATGTTTTAAGTTTGGGGTGGTGATGCAGCCCTATTTTAGGGCCTCATCTTGTGTTATATTGCTCTTCAATCACATCTATACCTGTTAGATTACATGTCATTCCCCCTAATATGCTTATTTGTATAAAATGCACTTATGGACATTATTTGCATATTTTTTAGGCATTTGGACCACGCTTGATGGAAGAGAGAGAGAAGGGGCAATCCTAGGGTTCCTCTACACTTGGAGAGGCCCAAAGTGAATTCTGATGCTCCCTCGACCTACCCCTAGTGTCCAAAGATCAATTGAAGCAAAGATGTCCAAGAAAAGTCAAAGACCCAAGTCAAAGTGCTGCCCCAAGACCCAGCACGGTCGTGGTACCACAAAACGGTCGTGCTAGGTCACTTAGAAATTGACAGGTTCAACCTCCAAATCAAGCAGAAGGTAGCACGGCTGTGCCAGCGACAGACACCACGGCCGTGCACCACAAAACGGCCGTGGCACAGTAGAACACCACGGTCGTGGCACACCACCTCCACCATGGTCGTGTTGACCCACCACGGATGTGGCCATTTTGACAAAAACCATGTAACTTTGCCATTTTAATTCCCACGACCATGCCCATCCACCACGACCATGGCCTACCCTACCCACCACAGCCGTGGTACCCCACCATAGTTGTGCTACTCACAAAATCCACCAAGTTTTCCACTATTTTCCCAATTTTGCCCCTAACTTAACCCCAGACCCCCTAGATCCCTATATAAGCCCTAGTAGAGGCTGAGGGTCAGGGGGTTGGCTACCTTCTACTCCCATTTTTGCTCCCTTGTCACCTCCACTCCATTCCACTTTACCTCCACCTCAAATCCACTCCATTTCACCATTTCCACCCCCATAACCCCCCATATTTAAGCCTTCCATCCACATCCCACCACCATTCTACACCTTGTCATCCAAGAAGAAGGAGGAGGACGACCATCCAGCTGCTGGAGAGAAGGATTTCAACCACTACTCTGAGCTCCATGGCTTCTTCTACCTCTTTCTCCTTTCTTTTTGTGTTTTCCATGTCTATGAGTAGCTAGGCCCCTTGGGTGGGCTGTTTGGGGGAAAATATGTTACTTTGATACCATGTTGGGGGGAAATGCCATGTAAACATTGTAATTCCATTTTTAATGATTATATTCTATTTCTATCTCTTTCTCCATGGATTGCTTGTTGGTTTGTGTGTGAAATCACATAGGAATTTAGGCAAATTGCTTATATGTGTGAATTTTGGGATTTGCCCCTAGGTCCAATTCTTGGATCCCTAGGTTGCCTCCCATCTTCCTACATCCTAATCAATCTCCCTAAACCTAAGTGAGAGATCTAAGTAGCTAGATTAGGGAATTCTAGTACAATTAGCATGGAGCCTTCTCAAGGCTAGAATGTGGGGGAATTCGGGTCCAAAACCCTAATCTCACCTCCCCATTACTACCCTCGGCCCCTAATTTCCCTAGGAATGCCTAATCTAGAAACCTATACTTGATTAGACTCTAATTGAATTGAACCTAATCCCTAACCCAATTGAGCCTCTTAAGGGTAGTAGGGGGTGTTAGGGACTAGTTCCCCTATGCACAACCTAGCATATCCATGGCCAGATAGTAGCTTAGGTTAATTCATTAGACTATAACTTGTTGTTTGCTTTGGATAATCTAAATGGAATCATAATGTTCATATGTCACCCCCCAACTTAAGTGATAAGTTCATACCCCTATCAAGCCCACACTTCTCTTTACTGCTTAAAACCCTAGTTTTGTGCTTGCTTAGCTTAGTTAGTTCTTTTCTTTATTAGTTAGCTTCTTGCCTTGCTCTTGCCTTGTTTATGCTACTTTAGTTCTTAAATTTCTCTTTTGCTTTTCTCTTGCTTGCCTTAGCATAATTTGTCTTTTCATACCTAGTTGAGTCCTTTCTTTCCTGCTTAGTCTTAATCTAGTCTAGGGTTAACATAGATTTCATTCCTTCCTTTAACTGCTTTCTTGTTCATCCTTAGTTAATAATCAAATCAACCTTTAAACCCTTAACCCTAGTCTCCGTAGTAGGAACGTAGCTAAAATAACCTAGCTCTAGTGCCCCCTCTTTTCCCTATGGATCGACCCTTTACTTGCCACCTTCCTATACTATGACACGACCCCGTGCGCTTGCGGGTGTAGTGTTTTAGTAGATGTAGGTATCTAGTTTAGGTTTATAAATTTCGAAAGCACAATCCCATCATGTGCGTTCTGACCTCGTGGGGCGCATCTAGTCGAGTCAAATCGGCTAGTGTATTGTACCTCTAGCGGAATCGTACCAATCACCATGAGGATGAGCTCAGAGTTTCTTGATGAAGATAAACTTAGAGTTCGAGGTGAGATTTAAGCAGAATGCATGGAGGTGTATGTCTTCAACATTACCTAATACCAAAGGATGAGAAGTGGTAATGAATGCTCTGTCTGAGATATAGCTGAGTAGTTTAGCTGGAAGCTAGAAGAAGTTGAGGTTGTTAGGCTAACCTTAAGTTGAGAAAAAGAGGTAAGTTTGGCTAACACTCAAATATAATGAGACCTTTCGAACAAGATTAGTGGTTGTTTGGATAGACACCCTAGCCCTTGATGTGGTAGAAGGATGGTTATAGAACTCTGGATACACTTCTTTGGATAGGAAGGTAATAAAATCCTGATGAGAGTGGTTTAGGGTTTCTGAGGTATCAAGCTTGAGGAATCATGACATATAGGAGATCATGGTTTTAAGATCACCATACACAGTGATGCTACAGATATAGTAAGTGATAGTAGCACTTCGG
Organism: Alisma plantago-aquatica; assembly: GCA_963693085.1. Taxonomy (NCBI): domain Eukaryota; kingdom Viridiplantae; phylum Streptophyta; class Magnoliopsida; order Alismatales; family Alismataceae; genus Alisma; species Alisma plantago-aquatica. Next base: position 223,979,383 of record OY856414.1, on the reverse strand, counting down.
ATGCTTAAGATGATGATGCATGTGGCTTGTGGCCACGCATGATAGTAGGTGAAGGACGAACACCAGTAACCCAATGCTTTGACATAGAGGATAAAGTGTCCCCGAGAGGGAGTGGAAGTTCACCACTATGGAAGTTGTGGTAAGTCTCTCCTAGACCAAGGAAGGTCAAGATGCAATATATGGGTTATGGTAGATCGCCTTACCTAGATAACATGAGAAATAAAGAGTTCAGTCAAGGGACAGATCTGGTTGAACTACATATGAAAAGAGATGGTTCAACTGCACCATAATGCGAGTTCAAAGGTCTTTGAGTTTGATCTAAAGGTTCCCTTCCAAAAAGTGGAGTGGGTACGTGAAGAACTCGATGATAGTATAGTTTATCACCCCTAACTAATGGTTAGTGTGACCTAGACTAGAGGGTCTGATGAGAGCAAGTGTGCTTGTTCAGGGTGGTACAAAGAGACAATTATTAAGATGTGATGTTAACCACCATAGCCTTTATCGGGATGCAAGAAGTTCTAGAAGGAGTTTGTGTCGGTCACTAATTCATTAAGATGATGTTGGTGAAGGAGGCCTCGCAAAGATCAGAAAAGAACCACAGTGGGTGCATATGAATTCGCTTTGATCGTGCGATGGCTGAAAGAGAGAGCCCAGTGGTGACATGTGTCACGAGCTGATGCAAAGCAGACTGACATGTAGTTCACTATGGGAGAATATGTGATGTGAAAATCTGACCCCTCTAAGCTATAGTTGAGAAAGCTGAGTCCTCGATATATGGGTCCATTTGAGATGGATTGGTGGAGATGGTTGTGTTTAGCCTTGCCCCTCAGGATAACATGATGTGTAATGGGAGTCTGATGTAGAGCACTATATGAGGTACCCAAGCCATGTGCTGAGCCCTGAACCTATTCAGCTTTATGAAAGGCTAAAATGTCCTGAGTCACCTATGAGGGTATAACATACCAAAGTAAGAAAGAATTCAGATTAAAGAATATGAGATGATAAAGGTTCTTGGGAAGCACCATGGAAAGGGTAAGGCCACATGGGAGCCATGATGGACAAATGAAAGGCTTATCCTAAATTGTTTGTTTGCTTGGTGGAATTTTGAGGGCAAAATTCCTATAAGAGGGGAAGGATGTTACGACCCCAATTTTTTGGGTCCCTTTGCTGAGAAATGTAATTTCTCATATAAAATATATTTGGTAAAATAATGATACAATTTGTTTTGAATAAATGAAGTTCGTTTATAATAGCCTTGTTGAGTATGGGCTTGATTCGCTATTGGGCCCAATAATAGCGAAATTCAATTAATTGATGAATAATTGAGAATTTGAGATAAGAAAGGTGTGGTAACCTCTAGAAGGCAAAATAGTAATCCAAAGGTGGATTTCGTTCCTCTTGAGTTCCTTGGGTTCCAAGGAGTCCAAAGTTGCATAGAAAATACAATAAGAAAAGAAAAGATCAAATGAGTATTTCCTTGTTAATAAAGAAATTGAAAACATTGATGAAATGTGGAAAATAAGTGGAAAGGAGTTTAATTGAGTTATCCTTGGTGGAATTTCGTATCCCGAGGATTCCTAATTTTAAAAGGAACTCCCATAAGGAAAATAGAGGAGAGATAAAGAGAAATCATTAAAAAGAAAAAAAAAGGAAATAAGTAAGAAAATGGATAAAAGATAAATAAAAAGGCTAAGGGATATTCCCAAGATGGGATTTCGAGCCATTAGGGTTCCTTGAGGCACAAGGAACTCAGAATAATAATTTAAAGACAAAGGAAAGAGAAAATAGATGAGAAATATGCATAATTGAGTAAAAACTTGCAACTAAAGAAATTGATCCGATTTCTTTAGATAATGGGTCCAAATTTGGCATAATGAAAGATTAAGTTGTTACTAAGCTTCCCTAAAAATTTGGGATCAAACGCATAAGCGGTTTGAGAGATATGATTTTTGAAAGTTTTCCTAATGTGTAAAGGAAAATATTAATGTCACGATGTATCTGGGATTAAATCCCGATTTTCGGGTTAAGCGCAATCGTGGATTGGCGATCCTACAGTTGGGGATGAGTCTCAGTCTCGTGAGGAACAGGCCACATAGAGCAAACTGTGAGATCTTCGATCAAGGATTTCTCAAATTGAGAGTAATGGGAAGACTTGGTGATGAGTCCATCACCTTCGGGAGTCTGTTCCGAAGCCAACCACCTCGGTTTGTGGGCAGTTTCATCCACGCACAGGAAAGTTCCCAAATCACTGACAGGTAGTCGACCCTATATATAGGGGGGGTGTTATCTGTGGAACCAGCACACCTAGTGGACATTCTAACGAGACCGGACAGATCCAATGACCGCTCTTGTACATCCAATTGAAGCTTAGGTCGTGACCTACACTTCTGCCTAGAAGCAGAGGTCGTCGGCAGAACATGGAGTAGCCTCAGCGGCAGGAAAGGTGCCCCCGGCTAATTGACGGTCTCGTCAAGTTCGTGAGATGAAGACAGAGCGATCAGTGGTCTTGGATCGCGTGTAGATGCTCTGAAGTTCGAGGTCAACTTCCCGGTTGACCATTGGGTTGCGTGAGAAGGAACACACGAGGTTGAAGACAACCTCAGGCACAATTACGCTTGTGCCCTTGTGTGTGCAATGAAGAGGTAAGGACAAAGTCATCTTTTGATTCTTTTAATCGTGAGTTAGGCGGGTTCCTCCAAACCATTGGATTTCGTGTGATCCTCTGGACCACAGATCTGACACCTGTTGTTTTACTAAAAATAGCAAGTAAACCATTAAAGAAGGATTTTTCCTATAAAAATCATATCTTGAGATAGGAAACTTGAATGCGATAAGTAAATACATGAAACATGATCAGAAAAATATGAGGGATGCATTAAAAATGGTTTGGACACATAAATCTGTATATTTTTGCAAAAGTGCATATTTTGGATTGAAAAGGTATTAATTTGTGGTTAGAAACCCTAAATGTTGATAAAAGATATATTTAATATTGCAAGTGTGTAAATTCGAGTATTATTAACTGGTTTAATGATTAAGATAGATTGTAACCTATTTTGATGATGGAATTGCAAGGATTAGGGTTTTAAACCTAATATGTTGATTAAAACCCTTAGAAACCCTAAGTGACGGAAAAAGGGAAGAAAGGGTATAATATTCTGAAATTTTGGGTTTTGTGTTCCAAATCTGATCTTAAGATCTTAATGGAAAATAAAATAGATAATTAGGGTTTGATGGATATTTTGATAAAAATAAAGTAAAAGTGGCAAACAAGGAAGTGAAACCCTAATTATGGTTTAAACCCTAAAAAGGGCTAGTAACCCTAGGGCACGATTAGGTCTATTAGATTTGTGTACCATGATCGATGATAGAAAATATTGGATGAATATTTCAGGATTGAATTGTGCTTGCTTTATTTACTTTGGATTACTTGATTGTTTGGACTGAATCTGCAATCAAAACAGCTTGACAGGTATGTGGTTACGCCTATGAATATCCCGAATTAGTTTCTCGAGGATTTTCGAGGTTTTATCAATGACTTGAATTAAACTTTTGGTTGCATTTAATTCTTGGAAATCATAATGTGGATATGATTATCACCTAAGATAAGTGCCTACTATCTCAGATCCTAGTCCCCTCTATAACTTTATAGATTGACCTAGTAAATGGCTACCAATGGGGTAGGTCCATCAGGTCATTAAATGACTTAGTAAATGGCTACCAATGGGGTAGGTCCATCAAGTCATCATGAGTCAGGGATTGGACTACCTTTGGGTAGGGCCATGTGACTCCATAACCCTAGGAATTGGCTACTTGTGTGGTAGGACCGTGGGGGTAAGGATCTGCCATATGAGAGAGGTAGTAACCATGTCCACTGTAGGGACGGTACAGAGATAGGGGATAGGAAAGGATTGAGTAGTATTGCTTAAAACGTAATCTTGGATGTTAAATGATATTTGGTTGACTACATTGTTAACATAGTTGCACATTTATTGTTTCCCCCACATACCATCTTCTTGTTGACCGACGTTTTGTTTGTCGGCATTTTAGGTACAAATGAAAAGAACAAACAGTAAAGTGGCATATGTGGAACTAAGTGAGAAATAACTTACACAGGATAATTAGTTAGGTTAGTATCTTTATGGATAGAAGTTTAGAAATCCTAGCTTTTAAAAAGGTAAGTAAAGTTTTTATTTTATACCAGTTTTCAGTTTAGTAGTAGAATTTCATAATTATTATTGATTATTTGTCGAACCTTTGATCCGGGTTATTAGATAACGGCTCTGACCTCTTGGTCTCCTTTAAGTGGGGGTTATCGGGAGACGGGGTCGTTACAGGAGCTTTGGTGTTGAACCTTTGAGAAGGTTGTTAGTTGTCTATTGTGCCCTAGAGTCGTCCTTGTACTCTTAGGTCTGGGAGGGAAAATTTGTAAACGGTGTTTCAATCGAATCACATTTTTGGCAGAATATTATATGCTTGTTCAAGTGTGAAATGTAGACATGTTTCCTGTGTAATATGTATATATGTGGTGGTTGAGGCCATGGAACAATTGTAAGAGATTCGTGGCATAATATGAATACAAGAAAGTTGTTGGGCTCTTGTGTAATATTTCAGAGCATGTTGGTTATGTTCAAAGTGGTTTTAATTTACCCTCTTTTCTGGGGATGTGATTAATTAGTGATTGATTGTGTTTAATGTTTGAGTAATCTTGTTTAGTGTAATGGGTTCTCACAATTATCTTCCTTTAGTAAAAGTATAACTCCTTCATTATTCATTTATTTAAACTTAGTTTCTAATTCAAAACTAGATAATTACCAAATAAATTACCTAGGCCACAAGAAATCTTAAAACCTTATAGATTTTCTTCCATAATCCTATATTTGGATTATCTATTTGATTAAATATCTTGAGTATTTTTCATGAGCATGGATATAGTTATTTCCCTATTTTGTATCCCATGGACCCTTTTGTAAATCTTGATTTTGGAAAATATAAGTAATTCATATCTCTCTCATATTTACTCCAATTGGTCCCAAAATATGATACTTTCTTTAATATCAAAGAATCTCATACTGAGCCAAGTTCAATGACAATGGGATGTTTTTAGATATCGTTTTCTCTCTTTTCAAATGAAGAAACAATATTTAATAGATATACATAGGTCCCTTTTCCTTATCAATTTTCTATAGGATACTAGTAGCATCCTTTTCTTATAAAACTTGGAGGAAAACTTATCAATAACTTTCCCAACTTATATCTATTTTTTTCTATTTATTGGGATAACCCTCATAGGAAAAACTTGCCCTTTAAGTATTTCTTTAATTTACTTACCACATTACATGGAAAGTCCTTTTTATCTTAGTTTGTAGAATTATCTTTCTTTCCTCGTTACCTTTGCATGTTCCAGAAGTCATATTGAATTATATTTATTTGATGCCTCAAAACTTATGTTCCAAGTCAAGATTATATAAATACTCCATTAATTATCTACATCACAAATTATCCTAGAATCTTTTGGAAACTTGCATATTATCCTATATTTAAAATATCTAATAATTCACAAAGCCATTATAATGTGTTTGTGTGTGAAATATTTATTTCTTAATCTTGTTCTATAAGGACCTATTTGTAAATAAAATAATCTCGTGGGCCTCACTTGTGCCATGGGTTGAACCCATATCTCTAAGTGTATCCAAAATAGCTTTATTATTTGTCAATTATGAAATCTGGGAATTTTTTTATCAATGCAAGCTTTATATTTATAGAACTCAAATTTACAAAATTTTAGGATCTTACATTCACCCCTCCTTAATAGGAATTATGTCCCCAAAATTAAAACTAAATCAACTTATGGGGATTGATGACTCTTATTGGTATCAAACATTCTAGCAACCATTAATGGATAGGTTTTACCTAGATCAAAATTATTAACTTTTATTGATTTTCAAATCTCTCATATTACTAGGGTTGGAACCCATATTCAATTACATGGTACTTCCACATCCTCAATCATTACATTACATTATCACTTAGTGATTACTTGTGATTTAAATTTCACTTGGTGATTACCCTAACACCTAAATTTCCAAACTATCATTCATTTAAATTCAAATAAGGGTAGGGTACCACTTCAAAACCCTCATTATATCATTAAATTTTGGCCTAGAGCATTAATTATCATATTTCCATTTTATGCATAACATGTGTCTATCCATCTCTCTCACTCATAATGAGGTGAAATAATAATTTGATTACAATCCAAATATAAAGTTCATTGCAGTCCAAGGTAGAGATGGTGTATCCACTCATCATCTTCTAGTTTTGAATTTTGACATTGAATCTTTCCAGACAATGACTCCAAGCCATAATTACTTGTAGTTCCAAAAAATTTGTTAAGTTCATGAACTCAAGGAAAAGTGACTTTCTCATAATTCTTGAGTTTATGCACAACTCCATTTAAGATTCTATTCAAATATCATTATATGACTTCTTGTATTATTTACATCTCATGTCTCTTTAGCCTTAGTCATCCCTTTATGATCTATACGGGTATAGGTACTTTTGGAGTGATCTCTTCTTGACCCCCAAGGGTCTCATGAACTTATGTTGTGCCTCACACAATGACCCCTTGGGCCTCATGAACACATGACGATGGACAATTTCATGACCCATGGGACTTGGGAACATATGAATGGCTATCTCTTGATTCCGTAGTCTTATGCACTCAAAGCATGATCCCCTCCTAGCCTCATAGGTCTCACATACCTTTAATCATCCCCACCGGACCTTAGGTTTGAATTAGGACTCTGTCCTCCCCTGGGTTTATTGAGATGTCAAAATCTTGATTTTTCACTTTTTAAGGTTTTTTTTTCAAAAATATTCAACCACTTTATTTTATGTATAATTTCTATAACCCAGATTTCATCCATATCTTAATGTGCACATTATTCACTTTGTGTCCCTTCATTGGGATCATGTCAACCTTCCCTCATGGGCTAGGTCTTCATTGTAACCTTCCCCTCATGGGCTTGGTCACACACAGTCAGCCACTTCCTCAATGACTTTTCCTTATATCCCTCAGAAATGACATAATTGGATTAAAAGAATTATACTCAATATATATGCTTCCATGCTTCAAATACTTAATATTTCATGTTTTAGGCAAACTTCAAGGTTATGTAAATTCTTACACTTATTTATGCACTCACCCTTCTATGAAAGGTCCTAACCTAGGGTAAGACCAAGCTAATACTTGGCAGTAACAAAAGATAACAAAATCTTACTTGAACAAAGATGTATATTAACAAAAGAGAAAAATGTCTTTTAGGCATAACTTCCATTATGCCATCAATGAATTTACCACTTGAGAGTTGAATGCATTAAGGCCTTATGATCTAGAAACATAGAGTTGGATCATTATACAATGTGATATACTACTAAAAAGATGGATCACTATCTTCTAGTTTACTACCAAAGAGTTTAAGTACATTACTTTCTGGAACTTACTACCAAAGAGATGAAGTGCTTAGATATAGTGGAATACATATATTATGTTTCATGTGTTTAAAATTATATATAAAGAAAATCAATCAAGATAGCATACAAGAACAATTATTTCATCCAATATCATATGCCCAATATTTATTATACACATAATACAACCATACTATATAGTAGGCCAAGTAAGAGGTAAAGTGTACATTGAAAACAACAATATCATCACCACATATTCCTTATGTCATCTACAACCAGATTCAATATTTATCATGAATATTATCTCATTTCACTTTCTCATATTATGTTGTAAACATTATCATAGGTCCACCCTGAGATCAGCTAGCTATTTCAACATTATCATAATTAATGCATAAGACTTTCCAATTATAGATAGAGAACTGATAAACCATTTCTACGTCTTCCATCATGTCATATACATATATCACATCTCAAGGTTAGATTTAAATGTTACATATATTATATTATGATTGTTTTAAAAAAACTTATATGAGTGGCTTGTTAAAAATATAACAAAAATCCCAATTGAGATTCCCCTAACCCATTACATGAGGGCGGTGCCATGCTCTATGAGCTCACTCAACTCTATGACTATTATGTACACTAGATATGTGTTCCCCATTTGGTATAGGGTTATCAGGTCTACCTCATTAGCATTGTTCATCAACTTCACAAGATCAACCCACCCAAGCACAAAATGAACCAAAACATTATATGGCATTCTTTTCATAGATCTCTACTCATGAAATATTCTTACCCAACTCTTTCTTTCATATATACAACCACTAGAGTTCTATGTAGGGAACCACCAACCCTAGAATGAGGTTGCACAACATACTAACATTCCTTGTCTACTCAGGCTCTTGGGATCTCTCTGACTCATCTAGATAGTAGGTACTCATATCATATTCACATAAATGGAAGAAGCCTCTTTGTATGTTCTAGGGCTTGATTCTACCAAGGGTATCTATGGTATAAAAGACTATAGGAATCATGGATAAAGAAAATCAACTCATTCACTTAGGAGTAGTCTAGTTTAGGACATATCACAACAAATATTTCTCATAATTTCTCATATCTTGGAGTTTTGGTTTTTGATATTCTTCCTCTAGGATTGACTCTCTCTGGAGTTAACACTATAATTGGTCCTGAAACTATAGGTCCTCCTTTGTATAGGATATCGAGGCTCTTGGTGATTCACATATTATCTTAACATAGTGTATCTTATCTCAGAGAAGCACACAAACTTGCATCGTGAAATCTTATGTCAAATCCTCAAAACTAAAATCAAATTCTCAAATTCGACTGTGATCATCATAAACCATATTATCTCATTATATAAAACTTATACCATATCAACTTATTTCATCTATTCCATCTATCATGTATTCCAGCAAGGCTTTAGACATTTAATCTAGAACTAATCCCTCTTCTAGACTGGTGTCACTTAGTTTCACATAGGTTCATGACTACCTCCTACTTGTACATGTGTGGGGACACATTTTCCCGTTAGGGTTTCTAACTGGAGGAAGTTAGACTTTCTATTCACAACCTGACCTCACGGATTTAGGTTTTTGCCTCCCCCTAGGTCTTTTCCCCATTCTTGGGTTGACCCACCCCAGTTTGGGACACCAACACTAAAAGTTTAATTGAGGGTTTCATATTTTAATTTTTATGTGACAATTGATTGCCTATATTTCATATGTATATTCAAAAATTTTCACATGAATCATGCATGCATTACTACATGTATGTGTATCCATCTTATTTGCATTTCCTCTTTCATCTTACCCTATTAGGGTTCATATGTGTAGGATTACTAATTTACCCAATGTACTACTCATGTTACTGAATATTAGGGTTTAGGGTTAAGGTAAAGGAATTCAACCCCATCTTAGGGTTTTATATCCCTTGAAGCACTTAGGGTTTTCCTAATCCAACTATAGCTTTATCTAGGCTTTAACATTGCAAGGAAAACTTGTAAACATTTTTCTTAACTTCGTCATTATTTGAACACTAAATGTCCATTAATTGAAATAGGATGTTGTAATCCTACATTTTCTTAAAACCCTAACTTGAGATGATGTGGTAATTGCATTTTACGGTTTAATAAGAAAAGAGATGTGAAGTGGATGAAAGAAGAGGTGACAAATTTAAAGAGAACATTACTTTAGGAAAACCCTAGGTTCTATCTAGGCAAATATCACAATGGCTAAAGGAGTCCTCGTATACCAACTTAATGGTGAGGAGGAAAAATATTGCTAAGCCCCAAAAGTAATGATCCTTTCTAGACACCATTACCCTTAGGCTATAGCCTAATAATTTTACATATATTCTACAGATTGCTTAAATTTATCAACTATTAAATATTATCTAAAAAATCTAGGTCTTTGATACCAAATGTAATGACCTCACTTTTCAGTGTCCCCCAATTAAGGACCTTAAAGTCAAGAGTGATTACCTAAAACTTCTAGGATCCAAATTTAGCAAATAAACATAATAGAAAATAATTTCCATTATTTCACAAATATTGTTTACAAGATGTATAATGATGCTTCTCTATGGAGCTACATGAATTTTCAACATCATAAATATTACATATAAGAAGACATTTCTAACTAATACTCCTTCACATACTTTTATTGTTTTCATTTGATTTCATATGAATCACCATGCATTGGTATCTTCAAATATGTCAATTACCTAAAATATTGACAAACCAGGACATGGTCAGTACATTTCTATATTATGTATGTGGTTCAACCAAAATATGTACATGTAGTTGTAACAACATAATAATCGTATCAGCAATTATTAACCATGTACAAACTTCCATTTTATATTTAACTTCTCAACCCATATTTGCTTAATATCTATGGTATACCCTCTTGCAGGGGGTAAACTCTATGTCATACCCTCTCACTAGCAGTATTCTCTATGTCATACCCTCTTGTTGTGGGTAATATTTATTCCTCTCATTGGGAGTTTTGTTCCTGTAGTGGACTCTCATGACATTCCTCCTCTCGTGCTTAGTGATTATTTAACTCCATAATGACTTTTGTTCCATACATCCAACCCTCCAGAGATAGTGTCTTGGGTTTGAGCAAGTTATGCTCATATATGGTGATATACATAAGGCCTTATAGTTTGCATGATCAAAATAAACAACCAAGTAGTTTAATTGTAATTCAATCAATTCATGAAAGTTGGGAAATTATCAGAATTCGATAAGAGTGGTTATTCATAAGTAACCATGTACCTCATTTCCATGCAGAAACAATTCAACATGTAGTTCAAGTATATGTCCAATTATCCAAGCATTCAACATAATCAACCGACATTATCTGCATGTATATATACTCTAAAGTGTCACCAAACATATTCAAGACTACTAATCTAACATATGTCCTAAGCTAAGGTTTAGGTTTGTCTTTTTTTGGATAAGGAATAAGGATACAAACCCTAATTCCATCGCACAATGACTCATTAGAGTTAAAAACCTTAATTAGTCATTAGGTGAAACCCCAATCATGACATCTATCATATCCTTGAATTATTAAGACTTTGATTCGATTATGTTCATTAATAACATATAAAGTTATGATATTTGGTTTTAAAACCCTAACTCACACATGTATGATTATTGAGAAACCCTAAATATTCATCACCATTACCATCATCATCATCTTGAATTCTCATAATATTCAAAAATTGTCTTAAATAAAAAGATTCAATATAAACATGTTAATTATAAGATCTAGGGTTTCCATGTATTTATTACCCTACATTCATTTATTAGTTACATTTTTAAACCATGATAAGAATTCAGTTCCAAACATATTTTATTTGGATTCAACATCTTTTTGTGATCAATTTTATTTATAATTTCATTATATTCTGCATTATGGTCTATTTACTACATATATTTCTATATATACCTCTTACGACCATTAAGATGTTGACACGTCAACAAAAGTACCACTTGTAAAAATCCCGGCTCCACATGGGATCATAGTGAGATGACGACATTACCCTTGCTCTTAAAACATGACTTTTGGGGATCTTTGGTTAAGTGACCCCCTAAGCATGATCCGGTCCTAACATATGGAAAATACCACCTTTACCATTGGCATAGTGAACTATATCATCACACATTCATGGGAAGGGTAGTCGAGTGTTCCCCAAGATTCATCTTCTTTACAGTGTTGATTGAGCCCTGAGTGTGCGTCTGAAAAGAACAGGTGTGATCCCAAAGGTGAATCAGACTTTTAAATTTATACCATGATACCTTCAAGGACCCTCACAACTCAATATAGGGTCAAAGTAGATACACGAGGTCAAATAAATGGATGTGGGGATGTTTAAGACGCTTAAGATCCTTCTTTTGAGTCAGTTAAGACAAAATGATAGTTGATATATGTAGAGAACTAGAATGAGTCTAGCAAAACAAAATTAAGTAAAGAAAATAGAGTCTGTCGAATCCTACTAATCAAGAGAAGGAGTTACTGGCTATGTAACAACAAGTTAGATAGTCTATACACCCGTTCTTGGGCATAGACAACCCTTGAACAACCTAGAAAGTGTTTAACCTCCAAACTTAGCATTAATCATGGTAGCTGCTCTTGTGGGGGTCTTCCCACCCACTCTCCTACAACATGATTAAAACCCCATCAATGATCCAAACCTCTCTTGAGAATAGCAGATCAACACCCCAGAATATCTCAGATACCCTCTCAAGTCCATGACATTCAAAGATGTTAGGAATTGTAGAGAATCTGCTAAGAACATAGAAAGTGGATTCGTGGAGACAGAGATGAACCCAACAAAGTTCGGATGAGCCCGCATTTTCAACCCATCCTCACTGGATCCAAGGTTATGATAGGATCATTCCTACAGGTGTTCTGTAGCATTCATCCCATGGACGTCCTCTTCTAAGATTTCAATCCAAACTACCTTCTCTAACCCATTTCTACAACTAATCTCTCAATCTAGGTAGAAACGGAAGTTTAAGAAAGAAAAAGATCAACCAAACCAGCAATCATAACCAAAAAGAGAAGATAGAATGAAAAACATACTACATCTAGAATATAACTACTAGCTTAAGATGAAATTACAAATATGCCCAAAGGGGGATACATAGCCAAGAAGGAGCCCAACTAGCCATGGACAAGCATAGTTTGGCACTGAACAAAGATGAAATAACATCATTTGTATAGAAATAAAGGAGAAAAGTAGAAGAAAGAGGTAGAAGAAGAGATTTATCCTGTAAAGGAAAGGTGTCTCTCACTCTTTAACCTCTGGAAGGGGTGGATATCATCCTTGGGTCGTCCTCCTTAATCTTATGGACTCCTTGGCCTCCTTTCTCCTGGATTTCACCCCCAATAGTAGTTTTGAGGGATGTGTGGAGGTGGAAGGTGAATAGAATGGCTAGAAATGGATGGATGATGATGGAAAATGATGGAGGATGGAGTCAAAGAAAATGGGTGGATGTAGGGTGTGCTATTTATCCCTTTTGGACCTTGGATCTCTCCCATAGGGCTTTAGGAACCTCTCAAACCTGGCAGAGTGTGGTAGTGGAATCTAAACTCAGAACCAATAGGGTCAGAATGTGGAATCGGAAATGGGAACCAAAAAGTTTGGAATGTAGAACCCATGCCATGGTAGTAGGGATGGATATTTATAAACATAGATGGAATGTATGTTATAAGTGATCATTGATTTCTCAATTGTCGCTGATTATCTGAACCCTTCCAGGCTCAGGTGAACCCGCCCAGGTTCCTTCTTAGAAGTTTTTGATCCTCTTGATAGTTATGGTTGCTTATGTTTCCTCTTTTAGAAATCGTTGATTGCTCGGCAATTTTTGGCCTCTTACCGGTCGTTGATAATTTGGAGTTCTGGCGGTCTTTAATCTTATTTTCATGATATTCAAATATGAACTTGACTGGGTCAAGGCCAACCCGGCTCGATTCAGGTCTTCGATCACATTTCTTCGACTAACACCAGGTCTTTGGCTTCGATGATCGCTGTGTGTGGATCTTTGGTGATTGATGGGGTTTAAATAGTCATTAATCGCAAATAAGGCTTAGTAGTCACTAAGATATATATTTAATAGTCGCTAATGGTGAAGCGATTCAACAGTCGCTAACATTGATTGTTGCAAAAATTAGGTGATGAACCCGACCGAGTTCATCGAGGCAAAACCTAGAGATTTGATGTCTTCTTGGGTTCGGTGCCTGTAAGTCCCAAAATTGCCTCTCTTTTTTTTTAGAAAAACTCGAGCCTTATTTATTCCTCTTGCAACCTCATACAACCATAGTCCATGCTATTACATCTACTTATATCTAGAGGTCTATTTCTAGTTTGTTTTTTAGTGAGGTATTCCCTCCTAATACAATTTGGGGGGGTTTTCAAACTATTCCTAACTCGATGTGCTTCTATGTTGGGCCTTGGCCAACCCATCTGCAACTTTATTACCTTCCCGTCTACCATATTGAATTCTAGCATTGTTTATCTTACATATCTACAACTTTGTCAACCAGTAAGCACAGCTAAGATGGCTTACTCCTCCTTCCTTCAGTAGTTGTACTTCCATCAGGCTATCTGTCTCAACAATTTCCCATGTCCATACATTCCTCTAGATCTACTTGCACGCTAGTTGAATACCGACCAATTCCACCAATGTAAAGGATGTTGTGTGTGTCTTCCATGACCATCCTCCTAACCAACTACCTTCGGCATCCCTAGCTACCACAACCATTGTTGTTTTCTTTCCTTTGACTACAGCATCAACATTAAGCTTGACATCTACCTGGATTGGTCTTCTCCATTGGCCAGAGTTCACCAAGAAGTTGTTACCTCTATTCGACGACCAAGCCTCCTGATTCAACTCTATGGCTTTCCTGATGCAGTAGATTTGGTGTGTTAATTGCTTAACTTCCCCCTCAAATGTTTCTTCATTCTTGAAGATCCATAACATGTTGCATATGATCCAGAAACCTTCTGTTGAGATAGAGAGATTTCTACGAACAACCTTCAGGCAACCTTCAATATTACTCAGGTAAAAGAATCTACTTTGCTCCTCTACAGATAGAAGGGAACCCCATACTCCTTTAACCTTATCACAATCTCATAATGCATGGATAAGAGACTCACCCACCTTTTTGTATCTAGAACAAAGACTTATGTCTGACATATGCCTTACATGGCATCGTTCATTCATGAGCAATGTGGAATGCATAACCAGCCAAGTGAGCATCCTAATCTTTATCAGCACTTTCAAGTTCCAGATGTTGTTCGAAGAACCCTCACGAATGACCTCCTTGTGTTGTCTAATTAATTGGTAAGTCATGCTTGAGGTATATCAGCCATCAGCGGTGTGATTCCACACTCTTTAATCCTTGTGATCATCCCCAAAAGGAACAACCACCTTCTGAATAAGTTGAACCACATCCCCTTCAAACCAATGTGCCAGGAATGTTGCATCCCACTCCCCTATTTCCAGCACCAGGCTATTAACAGTCAAATCATTCAGCTCAACTGGAATAGGATGCTTTATGTGGTCCCATAGTTGGAAACCTGGTTTAACCCAAGTATCATACCAAACGTTAATAGAACATCCTCCTACCGGGCACATAATAGAATTGTCTAGAACAAACTCTCTTCCTTCGATAGCTTCTCTACCTAGTCTTGAGGCATTGACTAGTTTTCCAGGGGCTGCTTGCTCAAACCTCTTCCTCGGCACATTGTACCAGATAGAGTCTGTTACAACCCTATTTTTGGGTTCATTTGGTGAGAAATGTAATTTCTCGTAATGAAAATATTTGAATAAATAACAAATTGTTTTGAATACATGGATTTCGTTTACAATAGCCTTGATGTTTGTGTTGTGGGCTTTATTGGCTATTGGGCCCAAATAACAAGAAAATTCAATTAGTAAATGAGTAATTGAATATTTCAGAAAAGGAAAAGATGGAAACCTCTAGAAGGCAAATCCAAAGAGGGATTTCGTGCCTCTTGGGTTCCTTGGGTTCCAAGGAGTCCAAAGTTGCATAAAGAGTGCAATAAGAAAAGAAAAGATTAATTAAGTATTTCTTTATTAAGAAAAGAAAAGATTAATGATAAAATGTGGAAAACAAGTTAAAAGAGGTATAATTGAGTTATCCTTTGTGGAATTTCGTGTCCCAAGGATTTCTAATGATAGAAGGAATACCAATGAGAAAAATAAAAGAGAAATAAAGAGAAATCCTCAAAAGGAAATATTTTAATGAGAAATAAACAAGAAAATGTGAAATAATGCATATAGATGCATCTAGAAGGATAATAAGTATCCTTGAAAAAGGAATTTCGAAATAAAAGAGTGGCTTGGGATCCAAGGAGTCCCAATAAAGAGGAAAGAAAGAGAAAATACCAAGATTGCAAAATAAAAGGATAATGTGATACATTATTAATTAATTTTGTGTTGTCTTTCAAAGGGTGGTGTTTTCTATTAAAAGAAAACATGATTTTGTTCTTATGGAGTTAACGTCAAGCATAAAGAGAATAAAACAAAGGTTTTCATATTCCTAATTATCCAAGGAATAGGGAATATCAAGGAAGTGCTTGGGGTTTATTTAACTACAAGTGCTTTAATGAGAGGATAGGAAGGAACGATCTAAAGGAAACCTAGGTTGCTACGTCTCCCTCCCCTTTTACCCTTTCTATCTGTCCTCATGAGGATATATATATATATATATATATATATATATATATATCCGTGGTGCCCTGTCTCCACCTAGTAACAGCGTGAGTGCCTTTCCTCCTCCAACTCTTTCGGTCATATGACTGCCCTAAACGGACGTGCAACAGGAAGCAACATGGCCTAGGATGAGTATCGTTGAGCCATTGTCAACGTCTTCATCCCTACAAAGGTCCGCTCACCCCCTTTTTCTCTAGCAGCGATGACAACCTTCATGGCTAAAAGTTGCAGCCGGGCTGATGCAGGGAGTCGTGGCAGCAGGCACATGCTTTGGTCACCCCGCGTGGCCCAGGAGGGGCAGAAGGGAAGGGCGAAGGCTTGAGATCCATGTGCACACCCTCCACGCCTTGAGGAAGGGAGTCGGACCTTGTCTGGTGTTATGCACCTTCATCCGTTCGGAGGAGATTGCTGCATGGTCGGCGATAGTTCGAGGGTGGCGACATCCTGTAACCTGGCCGCGATTTGGAGGAGTTCTAAGTAGAGGACGGTACGACGGAGGTAGGAGATGAGTCTTGGTCGGATCTGAGCATTGAGATGACGGGGAGCAGCTTGCGGCGCACTGCCATGGCCGCTAGGTCAGCAGCTAGGGCGACGGCCTGGTGCTTGCACGAGGAAGAAGAAACAAGGGAGCCATTGGATGGAATTACCCTTGGAGGGCTAAAGAAGATGATCCACTTACGCGGGGGTAGGAGCATCCTTTCGTTATGTTTCCAATAAGGCTAGCTACGGTGATGTGGCACTCCGGGATTGGTCCAAAAAGGAATTATGTGATGATTGAATTACTTGCTTGGATCTGTTGATTGACTTGATTGTATATACATGAAGTATATGTTGAATAATCTGCATGACTCATCAAATCAGGTATGTGGTTATGCTTATGAATAATCGCTCTAGTTTCACGGAGATTCCCGAAGTTTTAATCAGTTGCTTGAAAATAACTGTTGGATGTTTATTTATTTCATGCAACTACAAAGTGACTATGATTATCACTATGAATGTGCGTATATAACTGACTAGATCTGGGTCCACCTCTATTGCTTTGAAAAGGCTAAGAAAAAAAGGGGTAATCCTAGAGCAAGGTCTAGGTTACTGAGAGTTAGAAACTGGGCTACCTATGTGTAGTGCCATGAGACTCATTATCCTGCCATGAGTTAAGGAGTGGGCTACTTACGAGTAGTGCCATGTGACTCAACCCTAGAAATTGGTTCACTTATAGGTGGATCATGAGGGGTTTAATGGGGACGACATAGAGGATAGGGTACTCTTGGATCACAGAGTTATATTTAAAATGTAATCTTGGTTGTTAAATGATTAATTGGATGATTACATTGCTAACGTATTTACATAATTATTGTTTCCCCCACATACCAGCTTCGGCTAACCGACATTTTGTTTGTCGGCATTTTAGGTACAAGCCAAAAGGACAAATAGTAAATCATCATATTGTGAAATACATGAAGTAAAATACAAGGAGGATTAGTTAGAGTAGAATCCTTAATTGGATAGAAGTTTAGAGATCCAAGTTTTCAAAAAGGTATGCAAAATTTTATTTTCTACAACTTTTCAGTATATTCTGTTAAAATTTGATAATTATTCTTGGTTAATTGTCGAACCTTTGATCTGGAAGTTATGGGTGTGGCTTCGACCTCTCGGTCTCCCTTAATTGGGGGTTATCGGGAGGTAGGGTCGTAACATTTGGTATCAGAGCGTAGGTTCCTCATTTAACCATTAATAATTATTAAATTTTTACAAACTCCATAGAACTCAAGGGAGTTATTAGAGGATTATTCGAAAGACGGAGGTGTCTAGAAAAGGATCATGACCGGGGGCTGGCAATATTTTCCTCCGTACCGCTAGTCAGAATACGAGGACTCCCAGATCTGTGTGACTGCCTGGCCAAAGTCTTAGGGTATGAATCGAAATAAGATACCTTTAGGACTTTCTCATCTTATTCATCCCTTCTCATCACAAATTATGTTAAGGACCTTAAAGATTTGGGTTTTCTCTCTCTTCCCCTCACCCTCTTAAAGTATGGGTAAGGTTAATAAGGTCTAAGGAATCCTCCATCAAATTAATGAAAAGCATGTAAATAAGATGTCATGGACATAAGCTTAATAGATTAAGCACAAACTAAAGAATAGATACATGCTTAGGTCGTATGACATAAGTTGCCATGTCCTCAGAAGAGACCTGAGGCTAGACCTTCTTGTCTGGAGGATAAGTTAGTCTTGGAGATAGAGATCTCCATTGCAAGTAGAGACCTGGCACATCCTCTGAGGATGATGCTAATCCTAACCCTAAGTGAAGGTTAGAGAGAGATGAGTTGGACCAGGTGTTTGAAAGGACATGCCTTTGGGATGCCATATGATCCATGGGTGATCTAGCACCTTTGGAAACACAATCCTGGGAAGGGTCGTGCATGTTAGGGGAAAAGGATAGCTCCTTAGATGATGATGTTAGTGAAGTACCTTAGAAACCCTATGGGTTGTGCAAGTAGGGTATAGCTGGCACCTAGGGCACGTCATAGTGCTGACAGTAGGAGGAAACCCTGGATAAGGAATTATGATGGAGCATAAAGGGTTATGGATGATCTTGAGCAAACATAAGTTCGAACCTAGGCTTCACCCATGTAGGACATGCTTTTGAGGTTGATCCTTCGTGAAGAGAGGACCTCTAATGGTGAGTTTGGATGTAGGGTTGGCTCTAGAGAGAGCAAGAAACCCAGCAAGAAGGTTGGAAGCCTAAAACCATGAACAATGGATGATAGTGGTTACCTCATGAGTGATCCCTGAAAGTTGATGATATCTTGGTTGCCATGAGAGGAACCAAACCCTAGAGAGAGGGTGAGTCTGCTGGTACCTCTGTACCTATGGTATAGATGAGAAGAAGAGTTCCTTAGACCTAGAGAGGTATAGTAATAGGTTATGAGGCCTTGTACCTGGTTGGTTGTCCTTAAGGAGGACCCAACACTAAATGTTGCTCGAGTTGAAGGATGACAAGGAGTGCACGTCATGCCTTTTACATGTTTGGTTCGTGGTTAAGAGATAGAGCGTGCGGTTGGACACCTACAAGTGAACCCAGGGTTCCTAGGCCTAAGAGGGAAAGTAGTGTACCTAATGCTCATGACGAGAATTAAGTTGCTATAGTTTCGAGCATGGTACTCCTCATGTATAGAGGAAAAGGGAAGCTCCTTAAGTTTAAGGTATGTTTGATGAATCCCCGCCCCACAACTAAGTTGATGACAAGGGAAGGTATGATCTCAATCCCGCATCGAGGAAAGAGGACAAGTATGACTTAGCATGGTTCAATAGGTGATTTGCTTGTGCCTTAATAGCTCTCTAGGGTTAAGTAGTCTCAGGTGGATGTAAACCCTAGACCTAAGAGCTTTTGTGACCTTACTGTCAAGAGATAGTTTTCCTCCCATCCTGGGAGAGGGACCCCTTTGGTAGGGTGTATACCAGTTTTGTGGGTGTTGAGGAAACCCAAAAAGGTCTCATAGGATCTTGAGAAGCTAAGTGAAAAAGCACATGGTATGAGAATGAACCTTTAGACCCTTAGATATCCGTCTCTATGTGCATGTGGATGTGTTACCATGGGGGTAACCGGTATGGGACTTGACCAAGGTAGGCAGGTTGCCATGATCCCTATGAACAGATAAAAGTCAGCCCATGAATGCAGAAAGAGAGATGATGAAGGCTTGGGTAAGGTTCTAAGTTGGACATGTACTATAAGAGAATCCTAAGTCTATCCTAGGGTCAGGTAGGGATAAGACCGATGGAAGTAGGAGTTACCTAATTCCCTAAGTTGCACATGACCATAGGGTTGGGAGGTAACATCTATCATTGTCTGAGGGCCATGGGTTAGGAGATTGATCACCTTCATGAACTCATGGGACCCAAAGGGCAGATGAGTAGGGCACTCCCTTGATGCATGAGGGAAGAGGGATGACCCCAAAAGTGTCGACACCCTATATACCTAGAGGAGATGACCACGGGATGTGTGTAAACCTCAATAGCTTCAAGACTAGTTTGTAATCATGATGTCTGTGATGTAGAGACATATGTGGCATGTTGCAACTTATATGTAAAGGTGTATTGACAAGGTGGGATGTACCATCTCTACTCTTGGAATAGGAAGAACTCTGTATTTGGACTGCAGCCAAATACTTATTTCCTCTTGTTATGAGAGTGAGAGATAGGACATTACACATGCCACACACCAAGGATAAGAGATGATGTAGGTTGGAACGTTGCCACGAGAAATGGGAATAGAGAAGATAACCTACCCTGGTAAAGTGAATGATACATGGATGGTTTGCAAACACTAAGAGGAATGAGGTAGTCACCTTATGAGGAAGTTTTTATCATGAGCTATGTAGAACTTACAAGTTATACTAGGTTGAGTTTGATCACCATGATGATGAAATCAGAGAGTGTTCTTAATTGAAGATAGACATAGAGTTTGAGGTGAGATGATAAGTGAAATACATGGAAGTGTATGTCTTCAACATTACCTAATACCTAAGGATGTGAAGTGGTAATGGATGCTCTGGTTGAGATACATCTGACTAGTTTGGGTTGACCCTAAGTTTGGAAAGAAGATATAGTTGGCTAACACTAATGTAATGAGATCAGCTAATGGTTGTTTGGTTAGCCAGTCTAGTCCTTGATGCAATGAAAGGATGGTGGTAGAACCTCAGATGCACTTTTTGGGAAAAGAAGGTGATGAAACCCCGACTAGAGTGGTTTAGGGTTTCATAGTAATCGATCTTAAAGAAGCATGACATATAGGAAATCATGATTTAAGATCACCATACACCGTGGTAAATGGCAATAGCACTTTGGATGCTTAAGATGAAGTTGCATGTGGTTTATGGCCATGCAAGCCAGGAGGTAAAGGACGAACCCCAATAACCTAGTGTATCGATATAAAGGACAAAAGAGTCCCTGAGAGAGAATGGGAGTTCATCACTATGGATGTTGTGATAGGTCTCCCCTAGACCAAGGAAGGTCGAGATGCAATATGGGTTATGGTAGATCGCCTTACCTAGATGACATAAGAAAGAAAGAGTACTATCAAGGGACAGATTGGGTTGAACTACATATGAGAGAGATGGTTCAACTACACCATGATGCGAGTTCAAAAGTTTATGAGTATGACTTAAGGGTTCACTTCCATAAGGTGAAAATAGGTACATGAAGAACTTGATGTTAGTACAGTTTATCACCTCTAACTAATGGTTAGTATAATCCAGACTAAAGGGGGTCTGATGAGAGCATGTGTGCTCGTTCAGGGTGATATCTAGAGACAGTTCTTGTCCTATGAAAGATGTGACAATGACCACCATAGCCAGTATCGTGTTTTATAAGAAGCTCTGTAAGGGAGGTTGTGTCGATCACCACTTCAGTAAGGTGATGTTGGTGAAAGGACCACATGATGGTTAGAAAAGGACCACAGTGTGTGTAGATGAAGTCGCTTTGATCATGTAATGGCTGAAAGGAGCCGAGAGATGACGAAAGTCATGAGCAGATGCAAAGTAGACTGACATACAGTCCACTGTGGGAGAATATGTGACATGAAAATCCGACCCCTCTAAGTTATAACTAAGAGAGATGAGTCTCCGATGCATGGGTTCTTTTGACATGGTTTGGTGGAGAAGGTTAATTTTGACCTTACCCCTCAGGATAAAGTAATGTGTGATGAGTTCCATGTGTCCAATTTAGAGCACTATGTGAGGTGCCCCGACCGTGTACTGAGCAAGGAACCTAGTGAGCCCCAAGGGAGGCTGAAATGACCTGAGTCACCTGTGCAGTTTATAGACGCCAGGGTGAAAGAACTCAGAGAAAAGAATAAGTGATGATAAAGGTTCTTTGGAAGTGCCATGGGTAGGGTAAATCCACATAGGGGCCAATGATGGAAATGGAAAAGTCTTATCCTAATTTGTTTGTTTGCTTGTTTGAATTTTGAGGACAAAATTCCTATAAGGGGGGAAGGATGTTACAACCCTATTTTTGGGTTCATTTGGTGAGAAATGTAATTTCTCATAATGAAAATATTTGAATAAATAACAAATTGTTTTGAATACATGGATTTCATTTACAATAGCCTTGATGTTTGTGTTGTGGGCTTTATTAGTTATTGGGCCCCAAATAATAAGAAAATTCAATTAGTAAATGAGTAATTGAATAGTTGAGAAAAGGAAAAGATGGAAACCTCTAGAAGGCAAATCCAAAGAGGGATTTCGTGCCTCTTGGGTTCCTTGGGTTCCAAGGAGTCCAAAGTTGCATAAAGAGTGCAATAAGAAAAGAAAAGATTAATTAATTATTTCTTTATTAAGAAAGAAATTAAAAATAATGATAAAATGTGGAAAATAAGTAAAAAGAGGTATAATTGAGTTATCCTTTGTGGAATTTCGTGTCCCAAGGATTTCTAATGATAAAAGGAATACCAATGAGGAAAATAAAAGAGAAATCCTCAAAAGGAAATATTTTAATGAGAAATAAACAAGAAAATGTGAAATAATGCATATAGATGCATCTAGAAGGATAATAAGTATCCTTGAAAAAGGAATTTCGAAATAAAAGAGTGTCTTGGGATCCAAGGAGTCCCAATAAAGAGGAAAGAAAGAGAAAATACCAAGATTGCAAAATAAAAGGATAATGTGATACATTATTAATTAATTTTGTGTTGTCTTTCAAAGGGTGGTGTTTTCTATTAAAAGAAAACATGATTTTGTTCTTATGGAGTTAACGTCAAGCATAAAGAGAATAAAACAAAGGTTTTTGTATTCCTAATTATCCAAGGAATAGGGAATATCAAGGAATTGCTTGGGGTTTATTCAAATACAAGTGCTTTAATGAGAGGATAGGAAGGAACAATCTAAAGGAAACCTAGGTTGCTATGTCTCCCTCCCCTTTTACCATTTCTATCTGTCCTCGTGAGGATATATATATATATAGATCCGTGGTTCCCTGTCTCCACCTAGCAGCAGCGTGAGTGCCTTTCCTCCTCCAACTCTTCCTGTCATACGACTGCCCTAAACGGACGTGCAACAGGCAGCAACATGGCCTAGGATGAGTATCGTTGAGCCATCGTCAACGTCTTCATCCCTACAAAGGTCCGCTCACCCCCTTTTTCTCTAGCAGTGAGGACAACCTTCGTGGCTAAAAGTTGCAGCTGGGCTGATGCAAGGAGTCACGGCATCAGGCACATGCTTTGGTCACCCCGTGTGGCCCAGGAGGGGCAGAAGGGAAGGGCGAAGGCCTGAGAGCCATGTGCACACCCTCCACGCCTTAAGGAAGGGAGTCGGACCCTGTCTGGTGTTATGCACCTTCATCCGTTCAGAAGAGATCGTTGCATGGTCGACGATAGTTCGAGGGTGGTGACATCCTGTAACCTGGCCGTGATCTAGAGGAGTTCTAAGTAGAGGGCGGTACGACGGAGGTAGGAGATGAGTCCTGGTTAGATTTGAGCACTGAGATGACGGGGAGCAGCTTGCGGCGCGTTGCCATGGCCGCTAGGTCAGCAGCTAGGGCGACGGCCTGGTGCTTGCGCGAGGAAGAAGAAATAAGGGAGCCATTGGACGGAATTGCCCTTGGTGGGCTAAAGAAGATGATCCACTTAAGCGGGGGTAGGAGTGTCCTTTCGTTATGTTTCCAATAAGGCTAGTTGCGGTGATGTGGCACTCCGGGATTGGTCCAAAAAGGAATTATGTGATGATTGAATTACTTGCTTGGATCTGTTGATTGACTTGATTGTATATACATGAAGTATATGTTGAATAATCTACATGACTCATCAAATCAGGTATGTGGTTACGCTTATGAATAATCGCTCTAGTTTCACGGCGATTCCTGAAGTTTTAATCGGTTGCTTGAAAATAATTGTTGGATGTTTATTTATTTCATGCAACTATAAAGTGACTATGATTATCACTATGAATGTGTGTATATAACTGACTAGATCTGGGTCCACCTCTATTGCTTTGAAAATGCTAAGAAAAAAGGGGTAATCCTAGAGCAAGGTCTAGGTTACCGAGAGTTAGAAACTGGGCTACCTACGTGTAGTGCCATGAGACTCATTAGCCTTCCATGAGTTAAGGAGTGCGCTACTTACGAGTAGTGCCATGTGACTCAACCCTAGAAATCGGTTCACTTATAGGTGGATCATGAGGGGTTTAATGGGGGTGACATAGAGGATAGGGTACTCTTGGATCACAGAGTTATATTTAAAATGTAATCTTGGTTGTTAAATGATTAATTGGATGATTACATTGCTAACGTATTTACATAATTATTGTTTCCCCCACATACCAGCTTCGGCTGACCGACGTTTTGTTTGTCGTCGTTTTAGGTACAAGCCAAAAGGACAAATAGTAAATCGTCATATTGTGAAATACATGAAGTAAAATACAAGGAGGATTAGTTAGAGTAGAATCCTTAATTGGATAGAAGTTTAGAGATCCAAGTTTCAAAAAGGTATGCAAAATTTTATTTTCTACAGTTTTTCAGTATAGTCTGTTAAAATTTCATAATTATTCTTGGTTAATTGTCGAACCTTTGATCCGGAAGTTATGGGTGTGGCTTCGACCTCTCGATCTCCCTTAATTAGGGGTTATCGGGAGGTAGGGTCGTAACAGAGTCTCTGCCACTCGCTATATCCTACTTCTTAAGCACAATGGCCTGGTTCCAATCTCACATTGACCTGATTCCCAATCCTCCATGCTTCTTTGAGCTTGTCACCTTATTCCAAGCGACCAAGGATATAGGCCTCATTTTGTATCCACCTCCCCAAATGAAATGGTGTATGGTTCCATCTATTCTATCACACAGGCTAAGAGGTAGGATAGTCATCTGCATTACATAAGTAGGGATGGCACTTAAGGTGGATTTAACCAGACATGCATGTCCTTCCAGTGACAGGTTCTTCACCGCCCAAGTCTGAACTTTACTCTCCAGTTTATCAATGATATCTGAATAGGACATCTTGGTAATTTTAGAGTGCGGGATGGGGACCCCTAAGTATCGTCCTAGGTTCTTGATAGCATTGAATCTACTTATATGTTGTTTTTCTCTTCTAACTGATCTAGGAATGTTGGATGAGAAGAAGATATGCGATTTTGTAGTAGATATAGCTTGGCCCAAAGAATTTTCAAATTCTTTGAAACATTGCAAGATGATCCTCATCTAGGAAGTGCTCGCCTCCAAAAAAAGTATTAGGTCATCTGCAAAGAAAACGTAGGCTATTGACTTCCTTATCCTACCCAGCTTCAAAGGTCTCCAGCATCTATTGGAGACTCTCACCTGAATCATCTGATAAAGTCATTTGAGACAAAGCACAAATATGTATGGTGACAACAGATCTCACGTTCTTGAGCCCTCGACTGGCTTTGAAAGGCTTGACTTGCTTCCCATTCCATATAATCATTGAATGACCCCCTGTGATAGAATTCATGACAAATCTTTGAATGTTTAGTGGTATTCTGACCTTTGTCAATGTGTCTTCTACAAAACGCCATGGCACGTGATCATAGGCTTTGGAGAGATCAATTTTAATTGTCATAGTCATTTCTCCGTTTTTGCTTTTCATGCCATAGATAATTTCATGTACGAACGCGATGTTGTGAGTTATCCTCCTCCCTGAGACAAAGCTTCTTTACTCGGGTGATATCCATCCAGGCATAAATTTCTTGAGTCTTTCCACAATCACTTTTGATGCTAGTTTGAGGAGAGTGTTGTTCAAAGAGATAGGCCTTAGTTTTTCGCATCTCTCATGGTGTTTCACTTTAGGAATGAGAATAATGGTGGCATTGCAGTCTTCCTCGCTGATCGGTTCCCCAGATATCATGTCTTGAATTGTCTGAGTCACTGAATTATCAATTGCATTCCAATTCCCATGTAAGAATTCTACAGTGATCCCATCTAGCCCTGCTGCCTAGAATGGTTTCATTAGTTGCAGGGTTGTATGGACCTCTTCACCCATCGCCAACGATGATATTATGCTTATGTTTGTGGGGTGTAGACTACGAAAGACACTAGGGATGTTCGACCCTCTAAGGATAGAGCTGTCTATTGGTTCGGTGAGGACATTCTTGAAGTGCGTCATCACCAGTCCCAGAATAGTTGCTTCATTCGATTCCCACTGCCCAACAGAATTTTTGAGTGTAGTGATCGTATTCTGTCTTCTCCTTTGATTGACCCATGCCTGGTAAAATTTTGTGTTGTTGTTCCCATTTTGGAGCCGGTGGATATGGGCCTTTTGCTTCCAGTCCACGTCCTCCTTATTAGCAATGTGTTGGAGATCAACCTGCATGTTAGTGCACAAGTTATCTGTGATGGCATCATACCTGTCAGCAAAAATATGCTGAAGCCGTGTAATATTTTGTTGTAATATTTTCTTGTCTTAATGAGAGGTATGCCTACGCTTTTCGTCCATCTTCATTAAATCGTACTTGGCCTCCTGGAGAATTTTATAGAAGTTAGTGGAGTGTGCCCATTTCTCATGAACCAGATGCTTCATGTCCTCAATTCCACGAAGCCTTGGTTACAAATTTGCTTTCTTTGGGAAATCCACGAGTCGGTTTTAACAAGAGAGGGGTTGTCCGATGAGTATCTGGGGAGGTTCTCAATAACCCAAGATGGGAATTTGGAGAGGAATGCTTCATTTGGCCAATGCTCGATCAAGCCTTTCCTGCAAGCGACCATGCTTGTAGGTATAGCGTACTCCTGAGAATCCCAAGTCCGTAAGACCTACTCCATTAATGTATCTTTAAACAGTCTGGCTTCGGTGAAATCATATCTATCACTGCCTGTCTTCTCTGTTGAAACGAGGGTTGTGTTAAAATCTCTCATGACAATCCATGGGATAGTGATATGTTCACTAGCTTCTATTAGGTGTCTCCATATTAGTTTTCACACTGCGATATGTAGATTAGCATACATGAATGTTGCTATGACACTATTACCAATTTTACAAGTGACGAACTGTCTATGGCAGTGCATATGGACCTTTTTTTCTTCCCCTTTCCAGTAGACCCATATACCCCCTGCAAAACCACACGCCTCCACTCTGTGTGAATGAGTGAAGCCTAAGGTTTTGATAGTGCAAATCGCATGTCTTCCGCTAATCCTCGGCTCCAGCACAGCTACAACCTCAGGTTTATTCTCCCGTAGGATATTAGATAAGACTGAGCAACGGTCCTTGTTTCCAATGCCTCTGACGTTCCAGCAAAGCAACGCATAAGTAATGCCTAAAAGAAAATAGTTTGACAGTCTTCGGCAGACTAGCACACCACCTAGTCGGGGAGAGCTGTTGTGGTGGCTCCTTCTACAACTTCCTCAACCAGACGTGCCTCCACCCCTTCTGACTCACAAGCGAAAATCGATGAAGGTATAATTGAGTGTGGTTCGGATTCTGCTTCTAACTCTTGTTCCTTGAGTCATGGGCTCCTTCTCCTCAGATCCATTATGTTCGGTGGTTTGGATCTCCCTTTCCTCTTCATGTTAAGGCTATTGCTCGAGCTTGGTCTTCTTGGGCCTAGAGCATGGTCCTTCCTTCGAGTTTCTTTCCTAGCTTTCTCCTTTTTCAAACGGTTGCCGACAGTTGTACTGTGTGGACTTGTTTCGTGTTTGTTGCTTTCCTCCATGGCGACCTCGATGTCCACTGGATCTTCATTTTCATCAATGGTTATCACCTGGTCAGACTCCTGGATCTAGCACCGTATGCCTTTCCTTCGCCTGATGTGTCTTTTCCTCTCGACTTAGCTTTACCCCGCCAGTCTTCTCAAGAGTTTGTAATGTCCCTCAGTATCCCTTCTTGCATCGCAGCTCCACCTCCCTGAGTTCTGTGTTTTTTTCTTGGAAAATGATTCGGTAACGCGCGGTTACCGTGAAGCGCAGTCACGCGCAAGGTAAAGATGGTTTTGAGAAATTTTGAGAAGTTTTGCCTTTTTGAAGGTGGTTTCGGATGATGACGTGACAGCATTTAATTGGATGGGTTGGTAAAGAGTGTGTAATGTGTAAATAATTTATTTTGCTTATAACTTTTGGACCGTGATGAATTTTTTGACGAAATAAAAACCGTTGGATTCGTTATGAAAAATGCAATTCAACAAGACTAATATTGATATATTTTTAACAAAAAAATATAAAAATGATATGAATATGTTATTCTGGATGTCAATTAACCATTTTTAGGTGTCATTAGGCATTTATGGGTGTCATTAGGCATTTGTGGGCGTCGTTATAATTTTAGGTGTAAGTCAATCATTTTAGGCGTCAAATAACCATATTTGGGTGGCATTAGCCATTTATGGGTGTCTTTGGGTGTCATTAGCTATTTTTGGATGCTAATAAGTTATTTGGGTGTCGTTATGTTATTTTGGTTGTCGATACCTTATGTGGGCATCATTTTAAAATTCTGGGTGTCAATGAACCATTTTGGGCGTCAATTACCTTATTTGGGCGTCATTTTTATACTTATGGGTGTCAATGCACCATTTTGGGTGTCAAAATTTTTGGGTGTCAATAATTATTTATGGGTGTTATAGTATCCAAAATATCTTATGTGGGCGTCATTTTAAACTTATGGGTGTCAATGAACGATTTTGGGCGTCAATTACCTTATTTTGGACGTCATCTTCATATTTACGGGTGTCAACGAACCATTTTGTGCGTCGACTAACTATTTTTTGGGTGTCAATAACCATTTATGGGTGTCATAACATCCAATGTCTTATTTTAGCGTCATTTTATGGGCACCATAGCATCCAAAAATGATATTGGGTGTCAATGAATAATTTTGGGCGTCAACTAACCATTTTGGGGTGTCAATAACCATTTATGTGCGCCATAGTTGGTTGTCAATTAACCTAGATATATCATTTTTATATTATTTTTCTTCAGAAATATGTCAATATTAGGTTTGATAAATTGCAATTTTCGTAACGAAACCCGCGGTTTTTGTTTTATTAAAAAATTCATTACGGTTTAAAAATTATAAGCGAAACAAATTTATTTACCTTTTCCTAATTAGGCTCAATCATCATCCGCCACGTGGCGACGGTTTGGGTGGTGGTTTTCACCCACGCGTGAGATCGCGTTACAGGCGTGAGCGTGATAGAATCTTAGTCCTTTTTTCTTCCTCTAAACCTTCGTAGGTTTATCTAGTATTTTCTATACCTCCATCGTAGCTGGCTCCTCCTCCACGTTCTTTTCACCTACTTCCACCTCCTCATTAAATAAACCTTCAAATCGGTTTGTTGTTTCCATGCCAGTGACAGATTGCATCGTGCCTTGTCTTCTATATCCTTTCCTCAATCTTTGATGCTACCATCCTTGAGTGGTAGTCCCCTCCTTTGATTGTGAGGTCGCATTGTTTAGTACAACGATTGTTGTATTGCCTGAATCCTCAGAAACGTGATCCTTTTCTATGACAGTTTTGCACTGCTTAGATATGTGGCCCTCCTTTCCACATTTAGCGCTTACCCACGGTAGGCCCTCGTATATGATTTCATACTCCTCTCCATTGATTAGGATAAATGGAGCTAGATCCTTCGTAGAATCCAGCTCTATGGCTAATCTAGCGAAGCGGCTTCGTGATCTATTTTCAGTATGCCCATCTACCTTCACAAGGCAACCTAGAGAAGTGCCTATATATTGGAACATCGTTGTAACATATAGATGCAAAGGAAGATTCATAATACGAACCCATGTAACCATGTAATCTGGTAAAGCTTCAGATGGTTTGAAGTATGGGTACCACTCCCAAACCAGCACATTACAGCCGAATATCTTCCAGGGGTCACCTACGAGGGACATTTCAAAATATTGCTTGCAGGAGAGTTGTACGACGAAATGACCGTGTTCCAGCTCGAACATATTGAACCTTCCTCGGATCTTCCATAAGAGCTTCAGCCTGTCCCTCAATGTCATATATCCAATGTCGGTACCGAGCATTCTGACCACCACTGCATATTTCCAAGGTCTCACCAGGTCGTCTTCAGCATCCAGATCAATGTGCAGCGCTGGGGTGCCGCCTAGATCCTCCAGTGAGACTGCTCCCAATGGCAAGGTGTCTTCAAATAGTTTCTCGAGAAAGAAGATTTCAGTCTTTGTTTCTATTTGCTCCGATCTGGTATTCCCCATATTGCCCATCGTTGCGTTTGCGTACGTTCTGGTGTTCTCACTTC
This sequence comes from Alisma plantago-aquatica, assembly GCA_963693085.1. Classification (NCBI taxonomy): domain Eukaryota; kingdom Viridiplantae; phylum Streptophyta; class Magnoliopsida; order Alismatales; family Alismataceae; genus Alisma; species Alisma plantago-aquatica. The sequence continues at coordinate 223,948,946 of OY856414.1, read as the reverse complement.
TATGTGTATTATGGGCTGCCATTGATCCCCCGTCAAAGGAACTAGTCTCAGTCATCTCTACAGTTTGTGCGGTGATATAATCTGCCTTCCCATGTGCCTGTTCATACATTCTCACAACATTAAAGTTCAGCCTGATCTCTGGTATAGATAACTTCGCTGCTCTTCTCCGCTTCTCCTTAGTTCTTCTTAGGGCTGGCACTTCAGCACCCTTTCCTTTCTCCGATCCTATGGACATCATCGGCAGTATCTCCCTTTGCTTCTCTCCCAGGTCAAACACCCATGCGTCTCCTTCCCCATCTACATAGTTGAGCAACTCTATTATTAAAATGATATAAATTATAGAAAGATAAGAATCAAGAGTTTTTTAGGACAATTAAGCTTGAATGACACAAAACTATAAATAAATTCTTAGCATAAATGCCTAAATTTGGCTTTTATCAACCATCACAATCATAAACCTTGCAAGCATGATCGAGCTCAAAGAATAAAAAGGTAACATCCAAAATAAGATTGCCGATAAAGGCTAAGGTTGAGAAAAATAGTTTAAAATAACAATTCTCCCAATCCATGTCATTTTAGAAAAAACCCCCACCAATTAAGAAAAAACTGTGAAAGGAACATCAAAGAGCATACATGCAAGTTTAAGCAAATTCACTATAACCTGTCAGTACTCATGGGGGCTTGAATCATAATAATTCAACATTAAAGCATTGTCACATAGGTGATCAGGAAGGCGAGTAATGAGCAGTTATCATGTATTCATATAGACCGATTAGGAACAACGCGTCTTCCACTTATTCAGGTCCTAAGAAGAAACAAAAAAGAAGAAGACTCTAACGAATTCTGAGGATCCCGATATGTGTCAGGTTGGTATGTATAACGAGCAACAGACCTTGTAGTCCAAGCCAGTTGGCCCAAAGCAGTGAGGTGAACTCCTCGTATTGTGATCAAACCATCCTGCTACTGGGATGACCCCATAGGTCTCCTAGAGGTTCCTAGTGACTCTCTAATGAGCTTTCAAGGTGGAATTACCAAGAATGGCATACCCGCGTTCATGAGCGTAGTCATACACCTGTTGGGCTCCATCCTACTCTCTCTCTCTCAAAAGAGAAAAAAAATAGCTCATATTTTTATTCACACCCTGGATTTATTCTCTTCATTCCAGTTTATAGGCTTGGGTGAGAACTATTATGATTTTTTTGGGGGATTTTTGGGCATCCAAGCCTCTTTTGTATATTTTTTTCATCTTTTTGACTCAATCTAAGGTGAGAGGGCGCACACACCATCAAGGAAGAAATACTTAAACTTGATTATACCTCAAAAAATCATCATTATCTACATGAAACCTATGTGAAAAATAATAATTATGATTTAAGGATCCTCAAAGCTGAGACGAGCTCATGAATAACATGGCTTGGAGTTTTGATCAAACTTTAACTCTTTCCAATAGTCCCAAATCTTTGGTTTCTTATTCACAAGATAGAACAAGGGAATATCATTTATATCTATGAAAAAGAGTACATAACCTTAGATTGATTGTCAAACCTAAGGAAAGAGTCAATGAGCTAGTTAAGCAAAAGATCAAGTAGTTTTAAGATGAAAAGTTGTGCACTTAGGCTCAATGTAAGCATTTAACTATAAGGCTCACATCACATATCCTTAATTGCAAAGCTACAAATTATGAAACAAACTGTTTAAAATTTTAAAAATTGACACCTAAATGCAGGAAGTAAACATGCATGCGTGAGAAATAAAGAGATAGAAGGGAAAATAGCCCTACCACCCTAAGCTTAAAACTTTGCTTGTCCTCGATCAAGACCTAAACTCAGGTTAGTAGGGAAGGAATGCATAGATGTACAAAAAAGAAATTTATCACAGTCCTAGAATGATGCATGCATGCAAAGATATATTAAGCAGTTAGAAGAAAGAAACTATCTAAGAAAGAATATGAAAAATAGAATTGATTTTAACAAAAGAAGAAAATATAGTAGTAAGAGAAAGGGGGTTTCTGCACCACGAGGTCGACTCTGGGATCCTGAATCCTATATTCTGGGACAAGTGTCACCTATATTTTGTGGATGTGATCTGTCTTGTAGGAGTAGAAGTTGTAGAGATATGGGACATTTCGAGTCTGAAGAAGAGGAATAAAATCCAATGACTCAGTGAAGTCGTCTCTATGCTGAAATTAAATTAAAATGCACTGAAATGAATTCTTCGACAGAGCATCCTCAAGGTATTGATCAATGTATGAATCTAAATAGTCAAGTCCTAGGGTTTTGAAAGAGGATGAGATGGAGGGGAGAGTTTGAATGTTTTCTAGAGGACTCCTATCTTCTCTCTCCACCTCTAAACTTGAGGTTGGATGATCAAATAGATTTTCATGTACAGCCCGAGTCATCCAATCATCTTTTAAATAAGAAATACCCCCATGTGAATTTGTTTGTGGTTATACCACCCCAATCTTGTCACATTCTATGGGGTTCGGGGTATCTTCATGTTCAGGAGCCATGTTATAGTGGATTCTCCATCCTACTCCTTCAACGTTCACCAATCCTTGTAACAAAATGGTTGTAAATGTCGACTCATGTTGCTCCATCTCGTTGTCATCATTTTATTCACTCCCACAAGCTGAATAGTTTTCATCATCCTCCTCAAACAAGTTATTCCAAACCATAGTAGGTGTGTTGGTTAAAACTAAGTGACAAGTCTCAATGTGAGAGGTATCACTTTGGTTTGTGATAAAAGTTAAATCAGGCTGGTCAAACCGCCCCTCATATTGTGAGGTTATTTGACTGCCCTAAGGAGAGTAAAAGTGATCACCATTAAACCATTATTGAAGGTGATGTGTATCTTCCATTGGTTGTTCAGTTGAATCATTTGGATAAAATGAAGGTTTTCCCTGGATGGATGAGTCTTCACAGAAAAATCCTATTGAATCAAACTGATAGCTTGAATAGGATGTTGAGATAAGTTCCACATCAGGCCCAATGGAATGGTTTTGATGATTGTGATCTTCATGGTCATGTGATGGCGCTTGTAGTTTCTTATTAACCAAATTGATGAGATCTTGAAGTCTCATGCTTTATTCAACATTCTTATCATGAAGTTGTTGGACTTAGGAAAAAATGCTTTCAAGATTTGCCAATTCTGCCATGCACTTTTGTTGGAAATACATTATATCAAACTGGGGCACTTGGATAAATCCTTGTTCAACAGTTTGAAGTATATTTCTACTACGGTTTGTGATCTCGGTGGCTGCCTAGAGCTGATGATCCTACCTTTGTAGTATCTACCTAAGTGGGTAGAATTGTTCTTAGAGATGAAGTTCCAAGGAGGAGGTGATTGCATCAGCACTTTCTCTAACTAGAGCTACTTCTCTGGTCAGTTCTTGATCCCACTGTGTTGCATAGGTCAAGGGATGATTGGCAATCTCCCATTCAAAAACATCTGGTAATGATGACGGTTGGGGCAAATATAGCTCAACTAGTTGCACTGCGTGACTTTCAATTCTGTTCCAATAGTCTGGGTTGTATAAAAAATTGGGAGGACAAGTGGACAAGATAACCTGCCTTGCGGAAGGAAGGTCCATGTCTGAAAAAGGTATACCAAATGGGGAAACTATTTAGTATATTTGAACTAATATGTGCAAACAAAAGAATAAATTTGCATATATATTCAGGATTATGGATGACATAACATAACATTTGAGTGTGTAGATGTGGAAAACCACATCCTTAACAATAGAGACAAAAGTTGATCGAGCCTGAGCGCGCATCTAAAAAGCACAGACACGACCAAAAAGATGAATCAAACTTTTAAATTTATAACCAGAAACCTTCAAGGACCCCCACAACTTAATATGGGGTCGAAGTAGATATACATGGACAAATACATGGACGTGGGAATGTTTAAGATGCTTAAAATTTTGTTCTTGAGTCAATTAAGCCAAATTGATAGTTTATATATGTAGAGAACTAGAATGAGTCTAGCAAACCGAGATGAAGCAAAACAAAACAAAGGAAAGAAAATATAGCTCGGTGAATCCTACCAATCAACAGAAGGAGTTCCTAGATATATAACCACAATTTTGATAGTCTATACACTTGTTTGGGCTTAGACAACCTCAAACACCCTAGTAAGCATCTAACCTCCAAACTTAGCATGCATCATGGTTGTTTCTCCAGTGGGGATCATCCCACTCACTCTCATGCAACGTGACTAGAACCCCACCAATGATCCAAACCTCTATTGAGAATAACATATCAACACCCCTTAATATCTCAGATACCCTCTCAGGCCCATGACATTCAAAGATGTTACCTGAATAGTAGAGAATATACACAGAACATAGACAGTGGACCTGGGTAGGCAGAGATGAATATAAACCAGTACGGATGAGCCTGACCATTTTCATCCCAAACTGATCGGATCTGAGGTTATAGTAGGATCACTCCTACAAGTGTTCTATACAAATCCTCCTGTGGATGTCCTCTTCTTAGATTTTGATACAAACTAGCTTCTCTTACACATTACTACAACTAATCTCTCGATCTAGGTAGAAATGGAAGTTCAAGCAAGAAAGCATTCAACCAATAGATCGGGGATAAAACTACTTTCTTAAGGAGAAAGTACATAATCATGCATAATGTTGACTCAAGGTCAATTAGGTCAATGTTGACTCACGTCTAAATTGACTAAACCCATGTTTTGATGATGACTAACCATTCCACATTTTGGTGTCTAATGCCTCTACTTGAGTGTTTTCAGATTAGGTATAGACACACTCCAATTGCCCTAACTTGCGCATCTCAAATTGGAGAAAAGACAAGTCAAAGTCATACAAGTGGACGTTCTTGTTATATGATGTATATCCATTAGAATCATGTTGTAAATCACTTGTAATGATTGTATGACTTGTAATTAAGCTTAGAAAAATGCCAGGAGCACTTAGAACGGTTTTTAGAGTACTTTTAATGCAACTTCAAAAATCAATTACAGGCACTTGGTCGGTCCAGTTTCACACCCTGAAACTCGACCGATCAAACCTTGATCGATTTTCTGAAGATTGCATCGGTCGAGTTTTGCACTCACAGAACTCGACCGATTGGGTAGTAGGCCAGTTCCAGTTGGAATGGTCGGTCGAGTTTCCTCAGAACAAACTCGACCGATCATTTCAATATCGGGTTGCCTGCTACTTGATCGGTCGAGTTACACATATAGAAACTCGACCGAATGCACTGTACGGAAAAGTGCAGAAAAGTGTTTCTAGCCATTGTGGAGTTGCAACAAGTGAAAATAGATCCGTTGCAAGCCAAAAAATGGCTAGTTTTCGTTCATAAGTGTTCCCAAAGGTTAAGAGGCATCCCCAGCTATAAATAGGACCCCTTGGGCTTCATTCCAAGGTTGAGAGCATTCATTGCAAACTCTTTGTGAGGTTCCTATTCAATAGTTGAGTGCTTCCTACAGCCTCCTCTCTCTCTCTAAGCTTAATCACTTGCTACATCCATTAGAGTGAGTAGGAGATTTGTAAGAGAGCTAGTTTCTATTTGTATATCTTTTGAGGCTCTCACTTCCACCACCTCCCCATCTCTCATTTCCTATCTTGAAGATGAAGGTTCTCTCTCTTGTCCAAGAGAGGTGAAGAAGAACAAGGGAAGGAGTCCCTTGGTGAAGATCAAGGCAGAAGACTTGGAGCTAGAGTGGGTAAGCCCTTGGAGAAGGAAAAAGACTCAAGCTCAAGTAGGTAAGACCTTGGTGGAAAGCTTCTTCGAGTAAAGGTGAAGTCAAAGGCGGAAGATCCAAGAAGAGTGGGTAATTCCTACAAGGCCGAAGACTTGTGCAAGAGTGGGTAAGTCCTTGGAGAAGGCCGAAGACTCTTGCAAAGTGGGTAAGTCCTTGGTAAGGTTGAATACTCTTTTGTATTGGATAGATAAGTCCTTTGTTGGTGTTGTATTGTAAGTCTTATAATTGAATATAAGAATGCAATTGGTTGAAGTCCTAGAGGTTGACCTCTTTAGGCAAGTGGACTGACACACTTCTAGTTTGAAATGTGGAACCACTCTAAATAGCTTGTCTAATTTGGTGCATGTTCAATCTCTCTTATCCTTGCTATGCATGATTTAGTTGCACTCAAATTACCTATTTAGCAACCTTAATTTGTCATATAATTTGAAGGTTTAATGAGTTTTGTTTAAGTGCTTTCAGCTCTATTCACCCCCCCTCTAGAGCCCATCGATCCAACACATAATACAGGTTACATAGCCAAGAAAGAGCTCAACTAGACATCGACAAGCATAGTTGGCCCAAACAAAGATGGAAGAATATAGTTCAGACAAAAACAAAGATGAAAGTAGAAGAAAGAGGTAGAAGAAGAGATTTAGACCATGAAGGAGAGGTGGATCTCACTCCTTAACCTTTGGAAGGACTGGATCTCATCCTTGGGTCGTCCTCCTTAGTATTTTGGACTCCTTGGCCTCCTTTCTCCTTAATTCCTCCCCAAACTACAGCTTTGATGGATGTATGGAGGAGGAAGGTAGCTAGAATGGTTGGAAGTGGGTGGATGTTGGTGGAAATAGTGGTGGATGGAGGAAAATCGAAGGGGTGGATGTAGGGTGACCTTGGACATCTCCCATGGTGTTATGTGAACCTATCAAACCTATAGGAACTGAAACTTGAATCAAAACTCAGAACCAAAAGGGTTTGAATGTGGAATCAAAATCAGAACTCAGAACTAAAAGGGTCGGAATGTGGAACCCCTACCAAGGTAGTAGGGGGTGGCTATTTATAGATGAAAGTGGAGTGTATGTGATAAGTGGTCACTGATTTCTTAGTGGTTGTTGACGATCTAAACATGACCCTATTCAGGTGAACTCAACCGGGTTCATGCTCAGTGGTAACTAATCCTCTTGATGGTTGTGGTCGCTGATGTTTCCTCTTTTAACGATCGTTAATTGCTCAAGGATTGTTGGCCTCTTAGTGATCATCGATAATATAGAGTTATAGTGGTTGCTATGCTTATTTTAATGTTATTTAAAGATGAACTCGATCAGTATCGAGGCCAACCCGACTAGGTTCAGGTCTTCGATCACATTTCTTCAGCTAACATTAGATCTTTATATTTAGTGATCGTTGGGGTTTGAACATTAGTTGATGGATAATGAGGATTAGTGGTTGCTGAGATATGTATTTATTAATCTCTAATAGTGAAGAGATTCAGTAGTCGCTAAAATTGACTACTGCAAAAATTGGGTGATGAACCCCGTCAGGTTCATCGTAGCAAAACCTCGTAATTTAATGTCTTCTTGGGTTTGTTGCATGCAAGTCCCAAAATTGTCTAGTTGAGAAACTCTATTATTGAAAAGACATAAATTATAGAAAGATAAGAATCTTGAGTTATTTCAAGCAATTTAAGGCTGGAATGGCACCAAACTATAAAGAAATTCTTAGCATAAACGCCTAAATTTAGGGTATTACCAGGCGTCGACCTGTGTTCTCTGTGGGTGAGCAACCTGTGTGGTCAAATCCCTTACTCCTGAGCTCTGAAGGACCAACAAATATCGGGAAACTCCTATTGTCATGGATGGATCAGGGCAGGCCCTAGGTATGATCGGCAGTGATCAGAGGAAAGTGGACTAGGTCTCGAGTTATTGGATGTTGCAGCAGGGTACATAACATAGAGAAAGGAGATTTTAAGAGCTTAGCTATGCAACACTGGTAGACACTTGTAGGTAGAGACCTTCCACAAAGTTCTTCTTTCCTGCCTCTACTGTTATAACCTAAATTTTCATGTATTTATACCTATATTTGCATGCGACAATGGATTGTTAGAGAAATTTAGAAAGCTTGAGTTTTCTATGTCTTGTTTAATAATTTTAGATTGGGAATGCAATTTCTCCCTCTAAAAGGTATTTAATGTATTTTAGTGTTTCTAATAACTCATTATTTGTTGTTGGTCAAATAAATAGAGGAAAACTCAATAATATGGGGATTTTCAAGTGTAAGGAATAATTGGTAACTGAAATATGAAAATGTTTTGGTTGTTTTGGAAACAAGTTAAAGGCAACAAATAGACTTAATTCATCCCTATCTTGCACCCAATGTGAGAATATACCAAAATAGGATTTCTTGACAAATTTGGTTAGGAAAGGAGTTATGATATGTCTTGAATAATTTAAATAAAGAAAATACTAGAGGGGAAGTAAAATGTATTTAACTTTGTTTTTGTCACCAACTTTTTCCCTATATCAGACTAAATTATTAGAAAGTTTCCTTTACATTTTAGGGTAAATTGGAGATAAGAGGAGATAGTTAAGAATTTGGTAAGTTTCCCCAAAGTGAATGATTAATGGATAAGTATATCTTTCATGTGTCACATGTACTACAAATCATGAAACATAATTGGCCCCTTAAAGTTGACACACAGCCTGGTAACACATGGACCTCAGATCAATGATCTAGAGATCATTTTCCTCCTCTAGTTGGATAGGGAAACTAGATATTGTATTGATCTTTTCCCCTTTTTATCCTCTCTCTCTCTCTCTCTCTCTGATCCCCGTTGGCACTCAAAATCTTTCCCAACTAATTTGGGAGATGATTCCCAACATAACAATCCCTAGTTAAACCTATTGAGACTTTCCTCAATTTCCAACTGATGGTAGACTACATTGGTGGCTTTTTTTGCGAGACCACACCCATATAAGACACAGTAGTCTCTTCACAAGACTAGATCATACGCTGAAAGATTTGTAGAACCCAACGACTTGTCCTTTGCAACCAATTCTATAGAAAACCCCTACCTTCATCTCTTCTTTATTCCTCTACCCCACTGAGGAACCCCCTCTCCATCCTCTATACTCTTTCCACCACCGGGAAATTTTTGGCCATAGTTAAGTTCAGTGAGGAGTGGGAGAAAGGAGAGAACCTTTTCCATATTCTCCAAACCCCAGACACTCAAAGTCAACTATAGAGTTGACTCACCCAGAGAGCTTAGTCGTGAGCAGGAAGCTCAGAGGTAGAAGATGTTCTGGGCAAAAACGACAACCCCCTCTGAGTCTCTTTGTTCAGGTAGGGGACTTTCAGTCCTTTATTCTCATTTTTATGACCAAGCCACGTGGGCATGGGTGACACCATGGCATGATCTGATTGGCTCAGCCTCGGCCCCGCGGAATGACCTTTACCTAGTTGGTTTCCAACATGGGAAGCCTTGATTGGTCCAAGTAGGGTTATCTTGAAATAATTCTAGAAAGTAATTGGTAAGTCCAAATATATCGAATATATATCATTTTCATCAATAAAATGTGTAGAATCCAATAAAATTTATTGTATGTAAGCCCTATTTCATTAAAGTGATGATTATATCTTGATTAGGCTTCACATGTTTTTGGATAGGGTTTCCTAAGTTGAAAATTCTATTCATGTGATAATTAGGTTTTGGGAAACCTAACCCTAATAAAGCCCTAGTTTGACCCCAAAACCCTAACTTTAGACCCAAGTCAGTCATAAGTGATATTTTGTGAACATAATAGCAATACATGTCTGTTAAACATTAATTATAGGTTGATTGTTTGGTTGGTTGAATTTTCTATTGTTTTCTTGGAAACCAAGTCATCTCTAAAGAAAGGTATGTGGTTAATCATGGATAACCACCCTTACTGGATTCTAAGGTTTTCTTGAGTTTCATGAATGTATTGCTATTAAATTGATTGGACAGTTATTTACTTCCTACAAATTATGACTCCCCAAGAGTATCACTATATATGAATATCAACTCACTCATACCCAATATGTTAACTCTAGAAGGTATAAAAATAGGGAAGTCATTAAGGAGACGACTAATGACCAAGCTCAAATAGGAAAATCAGTGATAGGTCAAGTCTTGATGGGAAGGCCAACAGAATACCAAGCCTAGATGGGAAGGTCAATAATAGATCAAGCCTGAATGGGAAGACCCATAGCATACTAATCCCTATAAGGAAGGTGATGTACATCCACTACAGGGATGTGAACCGTGAGAGGGTATGTCACCGAGTTTGAGTAATTATGGGTTGAGGGGTTATCATAGAAAATACATATTTGACTATGTAATAATAATTGCTTGGTATGGTTGAATACATTATTACACCTACATGCACATATTTTGCTTGCACAACAACACATTATAGAGATATACTAACCATGTTTTGATTGTCAATGTTTCAGGTTTATCTAAAAATTAGTTGAAAGAAATTAACTCCCAGAGAAGATGGTACTAAAAGAAAATATGACTAAAGTGTACTGGTGGATTATTGATAGATTTACTTTTCAAGAATTAGTTTTTCCTTTTTATGTAACTCCCAAGAGGAGCTTGTATATGCATACTTTTATCAAACTAATTATTATTGGTTATTTTCTAAACATGGGTCATGGAAATATTGATAATGGATAGTGCCCTCTTGTCCTACCTTTATTGGGGATAAATAGGGGGAGAGGGTCGTTACATTTGGTATTAGATGTTAGGTTTACCATTTAACCATTAGTGATTATTAGATTTTAAAGAACTTCATAGAGCCCAAGGAAATTATTAGAGTATTACCAAAGATGATGGTGTCTAGAAAGGATCACGACCCAAGGGCTGGACAAAGATTCCTCTGCACCGCTAGTTAGCTTACGAGGACTCTCAAGCCTCCATGAAACCTTCCTATCTAGAGTTATGTTAAGACCTTGGGCTAGAGGGTGTGGTTATGCAATAAGAAAACACACCTGTCATATAATAATTGTATTGAAAGAAAAATCTAAATAATTTTTATATAAACCACAAATTTAGATTAAGACTTAAAAATAACATAAAAATATGGGACAAAAAATAAATCCACTCAGTTTCAGACTTGGTACAACTGAATATTTTTTTCAAAGCAAAATACCTCTAGGTTTTCCTCTCATTGATGTTCATCCCTTCTCTACCCCTGCTTCCCTAACAAAAATCTAGGGACAATAATTGTTTCCTTCACCCTTCTTAGGCATTAGGGTTATAATAATATGGGTTAAGGCATTCTTTTCCAAATTATAATTAATGCATATAACCAAGATGTTATGGACATAATTTACTATGCTTTAAATACCTTAAACATAAATTTGAGATTAATTTATGATATGGAACATAATGGCTCACGTCACGACTGTCGTCGTTATTGATGACACACCCATGAACAACCCAGATAAGAAGATTTCTATAGAAAGAAGGTTTCCTCAGACAAGGGGAATAGATCCATGGAAGGTGATCCTTCTATGAAGAGGAAAATGCTAGAGGAGGCCTTTACTGACAAAGGTCCCAAACCTGAGGCCATTACCATTGAATCTTGAAATCGGAAGATGGTCCTAACCTCGAGGAGGAGCCTATGTTAGAACATGAACCCAAGTCTGAGGATAACCCCAATTAAGATGGCCCTAGATCTGTACTTGTGGTCGAACAAGTAGTGATCCAAACCCCTGAGATGCTCTAGCTTGAGAAATAGAAGAAGCTCACTGAGGCCATCAGATCCCTAGCTCTCAAAGACATTACCAGACACCACAATGGTCAACCCCAACCTATCTGCCCTCGCCTCAGAGTCACTATCCTCAACTTTGTCAAGCTAAACATCAAAATGCTTTGGGGAGAAGACAATACTGAAGTCACCAACAAGGCAGATTCCTGGCTCTTAGTTGTGAATAATGGATTTTGTATCCTTGAGGTGAATCCCAACATGAAAGTACTCTCTGTTGCTCACCTCCTAGAAGGAACAACAAAGCTATGGTTGGAAAACTACATTGTTGACCATATTTGAGTGTGGAGCCTATGGTCTGGGTAGTTTTCCACAATATCTTCACTTCTAGGTTCATCCCTAGCTCTGCCAAGAAGAAAAAGGAGAAGCAATTCATGCTCCTCTATTAGTGTGAAATGTCAGCAGCAGACCATGCTCAGAAATTCTGACTCCTAGAGAGCTTTTCCTACATGTTGACTGAGGAACAGTGATTGAAGCACTTCATTGAGTACATGTACCCTTAGTTAAAGCCCCATGTGATGTCTAGCAGACCTCCAGACTTCACTGAGGCCCTCGACTTCACCCTAGATATGGAGAAGACTATCATGTTGACCCAAAGTCCATAAAAGGGGTATCTAGGGTTCACTAAAGGTGTCTCTTCTCCGAGGAATGGCAATAGAAGGACACAAGGTCGTAACTGTGGTAGGGATAGAAACAAGGGGAAAAGGAAAGCCTTGTAATGAGAATTGCAATTACGTATGTCCTGCCTATGGAAGGAATCACCCTGGTAGATGATGCTTTGAGAAGCAAGTGTGTTACCACTGTAACCAGGAGGGACATCTCATAGCCTATACTCATCTCCCCATCCCTTAAAGTCTAAGCCCAATGGCGGCCCAACCAGTAGATACAACCCATCTAGGAGCAGCCCTAGTTACTGGAGAACGTTGAAAGGCTTGAATCTTTACCATTGATAATGAGGATGCTCGGGCTAATTCCAATTGATTTATAGAAGGTAAACATCCCTAGAACTCCATTTTCTATCCTTTACTACTGCAATGCATAATTGTTTGATGCTATAAATAAAATGTAGGATTGCTTAATATCATGGGGCATATGGTTAAATATATTTTTTATTTTGGTTCTACCAGTATTTTCATTTAACAAAATCTCACAACTATGCTTTGTTTGATTTCAAGGACATAGGATACATTTTGGAAGTCACTACCCTTATTATTCATATCTTTTCATCCCTCTTGAAGACATTAGTCATTCCTATTGAGTATCTACATAATGAACTCCCTGCTGATTTAATCCTCCTTCATATGATTGATTTTTATGTCATTATAGGAATTGGTTGGAACTATAATGAAAAAATAGACTGTAGGGCAATGAAAATAAAAATAGAGAGGCCAGGATATCTACCTTTTACCATTTGAGGGATAAAGGATGCCACCATCAGTCTTTATGTGTCATCCTTGAAAGTAGAACAAATGGTATCCAAAGGTTTTCTAGCGTTCCTAGCTTTAGAGACCGAGCTATTGCTTAACGTGCAACTCTTAGAGGAAAAAGAGGTATTCAGGGACTATGATGTTGTGTTCCCATGTGACTTTATAGGCATACCCAGTGGATTTCTCCATAGAGATGGCTCTTGGGACAAACTTAATTTTATGGGGCCCATATAAAATGGTTCATGTAGAGTTGTAAGAGTTGAAAATGCAACTGCATGAATTCCTAGATAAGGGCTTCATAAGATCTAGAACATTCGATGGGGAGCACCGATCCTTTTGTGAAAAATAAGAACAAATCACTCTACATGTGCATCGATTACAGAATAAAAAATTAGGCTACAATTATAAATAAGTATCCTTTACCCCATACATATGATTTCTTTGACCAACTCAAAACTGTCTGGGTCTTCTCAAAAAGTTATCTGATATCTAGGTATCACCAATTGCGAGTTAAGAAGGAGGACATCCCAAAAAATAATTTTTGAACCCACTAGTCACTATGGGTTTCTGGTCATGTCTTTTGGGTTGTCTAGTGCTCCAAGTGTGTTTTTGTGCCTCATGAATAGTGTGTTCCAACCCTTCCTCGACACTTTTTTCATAGTGTCCACATATGACATCCTAGTTTACTCTGACAACCTACACCAACATTGTGAATACCTATCTAAGGTCCTTGATATCCTGATAAAGCAAAAGTTCTACAGGAAATTCTCATAATGTGAGTTTTGAATAGATTGAGTCATGTCCCTTAGGCACATTATATTTGGAGGAACCATATTGGTGGATCTTGAAAAATTAGCGGCCATTCAGGAGTGACCAGCACCTAATCCCCATCCAAAATTTGTAGTTTGAGATTGGACGGTTACTACCGGTGATTCGTCAAGGATTTATCAAAGGCAACCTTCCCCCTCACCAAGCTCACCTGAAAGGATGAGAAGTTTGTATAGTATGGCCTATGTGAAGCATGATTCCAGGAGATAAAGTAAAAGCTTACCTCATCCACCATCCTAACCATACCTCAGGTAATGATGGATTCATTATCTTCACCGACACTTTAACATCCCTGACCTGGGTTATGAACTAACCCTAGGTGTTTTTCTTAATTATGTAATTAGATACTTGTGATTATCTTTTGAGTATGTAATTAAAACTCCTGAGGAACATACATTTCCATTTATGTCCTTTTAAACAATGTTATAATATTGTTTTGTTAATAGGGACTTATGTGTAAATTACCCAATTAAAAGGGGTTAACTTGCAAATTGCACATTTTAATATGTTCCTATAGTGTTGAGACATCATAAGAATGAATATGATGAAGTATGATGGATTTCCCAAGCTTGGGCATCAAGATGCAGCTTGTGGGGCAATCCTTGTGCTTAAAAGCCTAATTTTGGTGTAAAGTGCAATTTACCCAAAATGTGGGGTGCAACTTGTAAAATATACTTTTTAGAATATCCTTTATGACTATTGGCATCATTTAGAGTAATAATGATGAAGAGGGCGCTTCTTTTGAATAATTATATAAGAGGGAACACCTTTGTGGTTAAAATCACCAAGTTGTAAGTAAGGAGACCCTTATATATGTGCACCTTAGTGATAAGTTGACCTTCTTTGCCTTTAGTTTTTGGTCATATAAGGAGTTTTGCCTTAGAAATAAGGAGAAGGGACGTGCAAAGAAGAAAGGAGGGACCTAGATGAGAAATGGAGAATTAGATGTCCTTATGTTGAAGTTTCACCCAAAGATATATATACAACTTTCCTTTGCAAACAAAGGAACGTTTCTCTTCTTCTATCACTTATCACCTTGCTTGGACCGACTAAGGCAGAGCTTTGGAGCTATGGAGCAGAGGATAATGACCAAGGAGAAGCTAGGTAATCTTGGGTCATCTTCTTGCTCGAATTCATGGAGGATAGTGGATTACAAGGTTGGTTTCATGGTTATCTTACTTAGTTCTTTCTTTCTAGCCGACTTTTCCCAACCTTTCCTTGGAGAAACACCTTTGGCCGACCTGTGGAGCTCAATACGCCATTAAAGGCTTGAATCTTGGAATCTTGGAGCTCTAGGAACGACCATAAGGTGGGTTTTATAACTCTAAACCTTTTGCTTTCTTATGCATATCTTTGTTCTTGCAATTAGTACTTAGTTCTCCTTCTTCCCCACTCTTCCTTGCTTTCCTGCAACTAAAACCACGAGGAACAGACCTTGATCTGGAGGTATAAGAATATGGGTGTGATTACCAATGTTACTTTATCAAACGGTCTTGCCCCCCCCTCCTTTGGCCAAACGGTTTGCAAAACCGTTTGGGGCAAACGGTTTGCAAAACCGTTTGAAGGGCAAACGGTTTCACAAGGTCGGTTGGAGAAAACGGTCTCAAAGACCATTTGGTTGAGTTGACAAAGCGTTGACCGTTTGGGATTTCTGTTCATAATTATGTAGGTTGATAACCCTCCAAATTTTAGGGATTAACTCCCAAGGAATCATGAGTTAAAGGCTAATCAATTAGGTAAACCTAATTGGATTAAGTGCTGATTTTCAACCTGATTAACTTGACCTTTTTGAGAAAACGGTTTCAAAACCGTTTGAGTGAGTAGACCAAGCGTTGACCGTTTGGGATTCCTGTTCCTAATTATGTTAGTTAATAACCCACCAAATTTGATAGGTTAACTCCCAAGGAATCATGAGTTAAAGGCTAATCAATTAGGCAAACCTAATTGGATTAAGTGCTGATTTTTCAGCTTGATTAATTGAACTTTTTGGGCAAACGGTTTCAAAACCGTTTGAGGGCGTTGACCAAGCATTGACCGTTTGAGATTACTGTTCATAATTATGTTGGTTAATAACTCACCAAATTTTATAGGTTAATTCAAAAGGAATCATGAGTTGAAGGCTAATCAATTAGGTAAACCCTAATTGGATTATGTGCTGACTTTCAACTTGATTGATTTGACGTTTTGGGTTTTCTTGCCCAAACGGTCTCAAGACCGTTTGGGGATCATCCAAACGGTCTCAAGACCGTTTGGGAGTCACCCAAGACCTTTTGAAGGTCTAGGGTCAAGTATGGATATGTGTTTGAAGATCCAAAGATGTGGTATGAACCCTAATCGGTTAAGTGCTCATTTTGCAAGTGATGAGTTGATTGTTTTGGGTTGATTGGCCCAAACGGTCTCAAGACCGTTTGGGGATCACCCAAGACCATTTGGAGGTCTGGGGTTAAGTATAGTTGACCAATTGAAGGTCCAAAGGTACACAATTACAAAGCAATCAATTGCTGATTTGATGATCAACTCAATAGCTCAAACCCTAATGGTTTTTCACTAGAATCCAAGGGTTGGGTGATCCAAACGGTCTCAAGACCATTTGGAACTCATCCAAATGGTCTCAAGACCGTTTGGAGGTCACCCAAGACCGTTTGGAGGTCTAGGGATGAGTATGGTTAAGCAATTGATGATCCAATGTTACTAAGTTAAAGTGTAATCAATTGCAGATTTGGTGATCAATCCAATGCTCCAAACCTTAATTGATTGACTTGGATTTTGATGATATGATGGGCAAACGGTCTCAAGACCATTTGGAGGTCATACAAACGACCTCAAGACCGTTTGGGGTCAGGTCATACCCAATTTGGATGATGGTTCTATGGTTTCAAAATAACTAGTCTTACATTGATTAGTATTGAAGGATCATCGATTCCAAACCCTAATTCAATTGAATCAAACCCTAATTGATGAACAATTGAGGGTTAATTAAGGGCCAAATCAGTTGAAGGTTGACCTATTAAACTCAATTGAGGTATGAGTATAGGTCCAATTGATGATTGGTTCCATGAATTCAATGATTGAAGTAATCAACATTGGAAACCTTAATTCAATTGGATACCTTATGTAATGGAGGTCCAATGTGATTGAATCTTTGAGAATTAAGATGAAGAATGTTCTATTGATCCAATGATGATTAGTAATGATAATCAATGAAGGTACAAAGTTTGAAACCCTAATATTACCTAAGTGACTAGTACCAATTAAAGGGAGAATTCTTAATTGCTTATAGGATTAATAACTTGATACACTATGTTAACCATAGTAGTATGTACTTGATTGAAGGGTTGATGTGACCTAATCAAGTTGAAAGAATGAAAGATTAGAATATATAAATATGAATCATGTAATGATCTTATGTAGCACGACCGTGTAAGGGAGCACGGCCGTGGTAGCCTTAACTTGCACGACCGTGCAAGGGAGCACGGCCGTGGTAGCCTTACTTTGCATGACCGTGCAAGGAAGCACGGTCGTGGTGTTTTATAAAAGAATTTGAAAAGTGGAAACCTGGGTACTATGAGATAGTCTAAGACTTAATCTAGGGTAATGACAAGTAAATATAGATAGGACCCTAAAGATGATTTGTTAGCCAGTACATTAAAGAAAGGAGTGGCTAAAAGCAATTAGATAGAATGATTATGTCATAAACATAAGAAATAAGGCTAAAGAACCATGTTAATGATAAAGGATTTAAGAGGAGAGATTATGCCTAGACCTTTGTATAAATACCTTTATAAATGAGAAGAAAGTGATACATCAAGATATGATAGATATCACATTCAATAATTCAGGGTAATATACCTTGATGAACCTTTAAATCCATTATACTTAGATAAGAGATACATGGAATGCATGATGAGTAATGGTTTACAATAAGATATAATGGGCTCAATGTACTTGATAAGTATTGATTAATATGCCTTGAGAATGGAATAAGTCAAATCAAAAAGTATGATGTAATAATAATAAGATATGAAGAAGGAATGGGCTAATACTTAGAATTGAGGATAATTAATGACATTCAATAAGTATTGTAATCAAGAATAAACATTCATCATGTCCTTGTATGCTCCCAAGAGTGGTAGAACAACATGCTAGGGTTGGACTGATAACATAAACAGGAAACCCTAACTATTGAGGGATGGAGTATGTTAACCCTAATCCCAGGTCATGCTTTCAAGCATGAAACCCTATGAACAAATTACAATATAATGAATTCTTATGCCTTATAAGACAAAGAGATTCAATAACCTTAATTGAATAAGGATAATCCTTAAACTCTAAGTTATGCTTTTAAGCATGATGAATCTTCATGATTAAAGTATGAGATGAGGAATCATTATTCCTAATCATAATGAAAGGGATTGGATAACCCTATTTGATGTAATTAAGGGAACCTAGCCTTAGTGAAGGCATGAAGGTACATCCCTTGTATTGAAAGATTAATTATGCTTTATAAATTGCTGATCTCGAAATGAATTGTTTACTATTGTCAATTGAATTAATCATGCAGGTTATTATAAGGGAATGATCATAGCCAGGTAAGGGTTATGATATCATATTCATTAAAAGCATACTATAGGCCTTATGAATAGTGATATAGGCTATGTTGTCTAATGTTAAGTGGTAACATATGAGATTAATGGGTTGTAAGAGCCGTGAATAACGTGAAGGTCATGCTGATAAGATGACTTATGATGATTTAAGGGTTTGAACACCCTATTCTTGAATCATAGTAATGAAATGGATAAGATTTGATTTCCATATGATAACTGATGTGAGTTAGACTTGATACATTTAGTATTCTTTCTTTATAGCAGTTGTTTTGTTGATCTATGTTTGAAAACATGTATGATGTTAAAAAGAATATTGAAATGTACTTAAGTAATCAAGTATAATGATATCATGTAGGGCCCTGACCATAGATCCATCATTGTCAGAGACCAAATGATGGTGAAACAGGTTTCCCTAAGGGAACTCCTGGAACATATACTTTTGAGTATATGGGGGAAATGGACGCAAATATCCTTACGTCCTAATGTAGGAATTGATGTAGGATGTATCTTTACCCTATCAATCCTTCATTACATATTTATGTCGGGATGATGTACCACTAATCTCCTGAGGAAAATCACCAATACCGTATCTATGAGAGATAAACAAGAGATCTTTCGATGACAAAGAGAGTACAGAACATCACTGTAACTCTATAACGAAGTTTCCAGAATACCCTGGATAGTTACTACAGCAGAGACACAAGATGTCCTGCAAGTAAATCCTCTTACTGACTGAGGAAGATGAGGTCATAAGAATTCGGCTCTTTTGATGACCTATGTATGGTACCGACGCAATTTTGTAATGTTCGGTTGGAGTATGAGCGGTATACCTCATATCCGTATGGCATAATAATGTTTGAGAAATATAATCAGCTGTGTAGCATAATTGCTTAGGTTGAACTACGAGAAACAAATGTTTGACGTTACATAGTTTATATATGTTCTTCATATTCTTTAATGAGATATGCTTTGATATCCAATTAGATTATAATTGAAATGTTGTTTTACTGACATTAAACATGCTGTTAAATGTTAATAATCATACTGCTTAATGTTATTCCTTATTGCAATAACAAAGCTTCTGGCGGAGAGTTATAACTCTCGCTGGGACAATTGTTCAATTGGCTCACCCCCGTGGGATTCTTCTTTTTAGGTAGACGCCGAGGACGAAGGAATCCATTTAAGAATGAGAAACAACAGCAGCAACAGTATCAGGGGCAGTAGTGAATCTCAGGTGGAGATACTGACTGTCAAGTCTTGTAGATAGCATGTCTTATGCGTCTCTATACTCTCAGGTCCTAGGAGTCAGTAGGTCTGAGGTTTTTGGCTTTAAGCCTCGAGATTTTGTTGTATCTTGCCTTGTACAGTTAGCAGGGCAATGGATGTATGTAATCACTCGAAAGGTGATTCCACAGAGATGTAATGTTAAAACATGATGTAAATTGTTTATCCTGTTTCTTATAGAGAAGTTTTATGGATTAAAGATCTTTTTAAAAAAAGTTTTAATTTCTAGTAATTTTTCATTATTTCGCTGCCAGTTAAACAATCGCTTCCGTAGATTTTACCGCTTTTGCATTAGTTAATCATGTTTTCACGAGACGGTCGCCACAATTTAATGGTATCAGAGCTCTAGGTTCGCTGAGTCTACAGAGACATAGGACTAAGGTAGTAGAGTCTGTTCTAGTGTCATCCAGTGTATCTGATGGTATCTTCTGCTCACATAGGAGGAGAAGAACTTGAAGATGACTGGATCGGATGAGGAGTTTGCTACAGAGAGCAACAATGCTACACCGAGAAGAGGTGCAGAGGAGCAAGAAAGAGAGGGACAATTACCTGAGATTCCCCTAGCTAATCCAACCATAATAAGGAATCCTTCCTTAGGAATCACTGTTGGGGAATTTAGGGCAACTATGATGTATCTAGTGGATCAAGCACTAGCAATGCAACCTAGATTACCAGCTCCTAATGATGATGTTTTGTATATCAACAGAATATGTGAACCACAACAACAGGTTGAAGCAATGGTAAATGATGAAGCTTTGAACCTAGAGCAAGTCAGTGCTCAACCTCATTCTGATGAATCAGTATACAGTAATATAGGAGTTAGAATAAAACTAGAGACCAGGACCTCCTATAGGTGTAGGAAGCCTGGACATATCAGAAATAATTGTCCAGAAGAGAAATATAAAGGAAGAATTGAGAAAAGGCCTATCCAAACCCAGGAGCAGAGACATGGTAGTTATAAAAGGAAGATGTTTCTGGTGTCACCAACACAACCAGGACCTAGTGCACCAAGGCAATGGTTATCCAGAAAGGGTAAGGAACCTTTTAGACCACACCGGGAACTCAGAACTTGCTATCAATGTGGACAGGTAGGGCATCTGGTAAGAGATTGCCCAGCCGGAAATGGTATGGAAAATCAACCTCTGAGGCAGAATCATCCTGAGACAATGAATAATCCTCGAGTCATGACAGGTTAGACGAAATAAATGTTATTCTTATATGTATTTTTATGACCTCTTGGACAAAATTGAGAAAGTAATTGATTGAACTTTTCTTGATTAGTCCTATAAGGACTTATAATGTTGTATAAAATAGATGTTTCATGTTACATGCTTACCTCCATAAGAAAGATGAGGTATTAAAGAATTGGTCTGGATAGAAATTCAGTAAGATTAATACTTATACTTATAATGATAAGAAAAGAGAAGGAATATGGTATATACAAGTGCATATTACCTTATCTCAGTATTTATATACCCTGGCCAGGTATACAATTGTTGATGATAAAGTAAATATAGAAACTCTTAGATTGTTATCTTTTTATTGCTCTGATCAAGTAGTCATTCTGAGATAATCTAATGAGTATCATGAAATAAGAAATATGGAAATAAGGGAGGTTAACCCTATCCAGTAAAGTTGTAAGGATAATAATAAAGATGTTTATGGGTGATTACTTATAAAGGTATCAGTTTACCCTGCACTTTGGTTCCAAGGTGAGAATATATGTGATAAGTAATGTCCCATGATGAAAGGAAGAAAAAGATGTAATGTGTTGATAACACATGTGATAGGTACCAAACCAAGAATGTAATAATATATCAAATGATTTATATTAATTACCTGGAATGGTTAACTATGAAATCAAATTAAACATGCAAAATAATATGAACATCACTTGTTAGGGGTTTATGTCTTACATAAACATATCTTTCTCTAAGATACCTATCAAATAAGTCCTTGTTTGATAAGTAACTTTTCCCCATGATAAGAGAATGTACGACTAATGAGATAATCAGTGCTAATAATAAGGAAAATTAGTATGGTGTTATCAGATGTGATGACACAATCAAAGTATGAAAGCACTTATATGGTCTCAAATAAATAACAGAGTATGAGTGTGATCTTAAGAAAAGTTAATCAAAACTCTGTAATATCTCCATAATAAATAAATGTTATCTAAGGATATAATAATATGATGCTTAAACAATATCTTCTTCCCCTTTTCTTTCTGGGATTTCGGGGGCGAAATCCTTGTTAGGGGTTTATAATTTGTAACATCCCTGACCTGGGTTATGAACTAACCCTAGGTGTTTTTCTTAATTATGTAATTAGATACTTGTGATTATCTTTTGAGTATGTAATTAAAACTCCTGAGGAACATACATTTCCATTTCTGTCCTTTTAAACAATGTTATAATATTGTTTTGTTAATAGGGACTTATGTGCAAATTACCCAATTAAAAGGGGTTAACTTGCAAATTGCACATTTTAATATGTTCCTATAGTGTTGAGACATCATAAGAATGAATATGATGAAGTATGATGGATTTCCCAAGCTTGGGCATCAAGATGCAGCTTGTGGGGCAATCCTTGTGCTTAAAACCCTAATTTTGGTGTAAAGTGCAATTTACCCAAAATGTGGGGTGCAACTTGTAAAATATACTTTTTAGAATATCCTTTATGACTCTAGGAATCATTTAGAGTAATAATTATGAAGAGGGCGCTTCTTTTGAATAATTATATAAAAGGGAACACCTTTGTGGTTAAAATCACCAAGTTGTAAGTAAGGAGACCCTTATATATGTGCACCTTAGTGATAAGTTGACCTTCTTTGCCTTTAGTTTTTGGTCTTAGAAGGAGTTTTGACTTAGCAATAAGGAGAAGGGACGTGCAAAGAAGAAAGGAGGGACCTAGATGAGAAATGGAGAATTAGATGTCCTTATGTTGAAGTTTCACCCAAAGATATATATACAACTTTCCTTTGCAAACAAAGGAACGTTTCTCTTCTTGTATCACTTATCACCTTGCTTGGACCGACTAAGGCAGAGATTTGGAGATATGGAGCAGAGGAGAACGACCAAGGAGAAGCTAGGTAATCTTGGGTCATCTTCTTGCTCGAATTCATGGAGGAGAGTGGATTACAAGGTTGGTTTCATGGTTATCTTACTTAGTTCTTTCTTTCTAGCCGACTTTTCCCAACCTTTCCTTGGAGAAACACCTTTGGCCGACCTGTGGAGCTCAATACTCCATTAAAGGCTTGAATCTTGGAAGCTTGGATCTCTAGGAACGACCATAAGGCGGGTTTTATAACTCTAAACCTTTTGCTTTCTTATGCATATCTTTGTTCTTGCAATTAGTACTTAGTTCTCCTTCTTCCCCACTCTTCCTTGCTTTCCTGCAACTAAAACCACGAGGAACAGACCTTGATCTGGAGGTAGAAGAATATGGGCATGATTACCAATGTTACTTTATCAAACGGTCTTGCCCCCCCCTCCTTTGGCCAAACGGTTTGCAAAACCGTTTGGGGCAAACGGTTTCACAAGTTCGGTTGGAGAAAACGGTCTCCAAGACCATTTGGTTGAGTTGACCAAGCATTGACCGTTTGGGATTTCTGTTCATAATTATGTAGGTTGATAACCCTCCAAATTTTAGGTATTAACTCCCAAGGAATCATGAGTTAAAGGCTAATCAATTAGGTAAACCTAATTGGATTAAGTGCTGATTTTCAACCTGATTAACTTGACCTTTTTGAGAAAACGGTTTCAAAACCGTTTGAGTGAGTTGACCAAGCGTTGACCGTTTGGGATTCCTGTTCATAATTATGTTAGTTAATAACCCACCAAATTTGATAGGTTAACTCCCAAGGAATCATGAGTTAAAGGCTAATCCATTAGGCAAACCTAATTGGATTAAGTGCTGATTTTTCAGCTTGATTAATTGAACTTTTTGGTCAAACGGTTTCAAAACCGTTTGAGGGCGTTGACAAAGCGTTGACCGTTTGATATTACTGTTCATAATTATGTTGGTTAATAACTCACCAAATTTTATAGGTTAATTCAAAAGGAATCATGAGTTGAAGGCTAATCAATTAGGTAAACCCTAATTGGATTATGTGCTGACTTTCAACTTGATTGATTTGACTTTTTGGGTTTTCTTGCCCAAACGGTCTCAAGACCGTTTGGGGATCATCCAAACGGTCTCAAGACCGTTTGGGGGTCACCCAAGACCGTTTGAAGGTCTAGGGTCAAGTATGGATATGTGTTTGAAGATCCAAAGATGTGGTATGAACCCTAATCGGTTAAGTGCTGATTTTGCAAGTGATGAGTTGATTGTTTTGGATTGATTGGCCCAAACGGTCTCAAGACCGTTTGGGGATCACCCAAGACCGTTTGGAGGTCTGGGGTTAAGTATAGTTGACCAATTGAAGGTCCAAAGGTACACAATTACAAAGCAATCAATTGCTGATTTGATGATCAACTCAATAGCTCAAACCCTAATGGTTTTTCACTAGAATCCAAGGGTTTGGTGATCCAAACGGTCTCAAGAGTGTTTGGAACTCATCCAAATGGTCTCAAGACCGTTTGGAGGTCACCCAAGACCGTTTGGAGGTCTAGGGATGAGTATTATTAAGCAATTGATGATCCAACGTTACTAAGTTAAAGTGTAATCAATTGTTGATTTGGTGATCAATCCAATGCTCCAAACCTTAATTGATTGACTTGGATTTTGATGATATGATGGGCAAACGGTCTCAAGACCATTTGGAGGTCATCAAAACGACCTCAAGACCGTTTGGGGTAAGCTCATACCCAATTTGGATGATGGTTCTATGGTTTCAAAATAACTAGTCTTACATTGATTAGTATTGAAGGATCATCGATTCCAAACCCTAATTCAATTGAATCAAACCCTAATTGATGAACAATTGAGGGTTAATTAAGGGTCAAATCAGTTGAAGGTTGACCTATTAAACTCAATTGAGGTATGATTATAGGTCCAATTGATGATTGGTTCCATGAATTCAATGATTGAACTAATCAACATTGGAAACCTTAATTCAATTGGAGACCTTATGTAATGGAGGTCCAATGTGATTGAATCTTTGAGAATTAAGATGATGAATGTTATATTGATCCAATGATGATTAGTAATGATAATCAATGAAGGTACAAAGGTTGAAACCCTAATAGTACCTAAGTGACTAGTACCAATTTAAGGGAGAATTCTTAATTGCTTATAGGATTAATAACTTGATACACTATGTTAACCATAGTAGTATGTACTTGATTGAAGGGTTGAGGTGACCTAATCAAGTTGAAAGAATGAAAGATTAGAATATGTAAATATGAATCATGTAATTATCTTATGTATTACGACCGTGTAAGGGAGCACGGCCGTGGTAGCCTTAACTTGCACGACCGTGTAAGGGAGCACGGCCGTGGTAGCCTTACTTTGCATGACCGTGCAAGGAAGCACGGCCGTGGTGTTTTATAAAAGAATTTGAAAAGTGGAAACCTGGGTACTATGAGATAGTCTAAGACTTAATCTAGGGTAATGACAAGTAAATATAGATAGGACCCTAAAGATGGTTTGTTAGCCAGTACATTAAAGAAAGGAGTGGCTAAAAGCAATTAGATAGAATGATTATGTCATAAACATAAGAAATAAGGCTAAAGAACCATGTTAATGATAAAGGATTTAAGAGGAGAGATGATGCCTAGACCTTTGTATAAATACATGTATAGATGAGAAGAAAGTGATACATCAATATATGATAGATATCACATTCAATAATTCAGGGTAATATACCTTGATGAACCTTTAAAACCATTATACTTAGATAAGAGATACATGGAATGCATGATGAGTAATTGTTTACAATAAGATATAATGGGCTCAATGTACTTGATAAGTATTGATTAATATGCCTTGAGAATGAAATAAGTCAAATCAAAAAGTATGATGTAATCATAACATGATATGAAGAAGGAATGGGATAATACTTAGAATTGAGGATAATTAATGACATTCAATAAGTATTGTAATCAAGAATAAACATTCATCATGTCCTTGTATGCTCCCAAGAGTGGTAGAACAGCATGCTAGGGTTGGACTGATAACATGAACAGGAAACCCTAACTATTGAGGTATGGAGTATGTTAACCCTAATCCCAGGTCATGCTTTCAAGCATGAAACCCTATGAACAAATTACAATATAAGGAATTCTTATGCCTTATAAGACAAAGAGATTCAATAACCTTAATTGAATAAGGATAATCCTTAAATTCTAAGTTATGCTTTTAAGCATGATGAATCTTCATGATTAAAGTATGAGATGAGGAATCATTATTCCTAATCATAATGAAAGGGATTGGATAACCCTATTTGATGTAATTAAGGGAACCTAGCCTTAGTGAAGGCTGAAGGTACATCCCTTGTATTGAAAGATTAATTATGCTTTATAAATTGCTGATCTGGAAATGAATTGTTTACTATTGTCAATTGAATTAATCATGCAGGTTATTATAAGGGAATGATCATAGCCAGGTAAGGGTTATGATATCATATTCATTAAAAGCATACTATAGGCCTTATGAATAGTGATATATGCTATGTTGTCTAAAGTTAAGTGGTAACATATGAGATTAATGGGTTGTAAGAGCCGTGAATAATGTCAAGGTCATGCTGATAAGATGACTTATGATGATTTAAGGGTTTGAACATCCTATTCTTGAATCATAGTAATGAAATGTATAAGATTTGATTTCCATATGATAACTGATGTGAGTTAGACTTGATACATTTAGTATTCTTTCTTTATAGCATTTGTTTTTTTGATCTATGTTTGAAAACATGTATGATGTTAAAAAGAATACTGAAATGTACTTAAGTAATCAAGTATAATGATATCATGTAGGGCCCTGACCATAGATCCATCATTGTTAGAGACTAAATGATGGTGAAACAGGTTTTCCTAAGGGAACTCCTGGAACATATACTTTTGAGTATATGGGGGAAATGGACGCAAAAATCCTTACGTCCTAATGTAGGAATTGATGTAGGATGTATCTTTACCCTATCAATCCTTCATTACATATTTATGCCGGGATGATGTACCACTAATCTCCCGAGGAAAATCACCAATACCGTATCTATGAGAGATAAACAAGAGATCTTTCGATGACGAAGAGAGTACAGAACATCACTGTAACTCTATAGCGAAGTTTCCAGAATACCCTGGATAGCTACTACAGTAGAGACACAAGATGTCCTGCAAGTAAATCCTCTTACTGACTGAGGAAGATGAGGTCATAAGAATCTGGCTCTTTTGATGACCTATGTATGGTACCGACGTGATTTCATAATGGTCGGTTGGAGTATGAGCGGTATACCTCATCTCCGTAGGGCATAATAATGTTTGAGAAATATAATCAGTCGTGTAGCATAATTGCTTAGGTTGAACTATGAGAAACAAATGTTTGACGTTACATAGTTTATATATGTTCTTCATATTCTTTAATGAGATATGCTTTGATATCCAATTAGATTATAATTGAAATGTTGTTTTACTGACATTAAACCTGCTGTTAAATGTTAATAATCATACTGCTTAATGTTATTCCTTATTGCAATAACAAAGCTTCTGGCGGAGAGTTATAACTCTCGTTGGGACAATTTTTCAATTGTCTCACCCCCGTGGGATTCTTATTTTTAGGTAGACGCTGAGGATGAAGGAATCCATTTAAGAATGAGAAACAACAGCAGCAACAGTATCAGGGGCAGCAGTGAATCTCAAGTGGAGATACTAACTGTCAAGTCTTGTAGATAGCATGTCTTATGTCGTCTCTGTACTCTCAGGTCCTAGAGTCAGTAGGTCTGAGGTTTTTGGCTTTAAGCCTCGAGATTTTGTTGTATCTTGCCTTGTACAGTTAGCAGGGCAATGGATGTATGTAATCACTCGAAAAGTGATTCCACAGAGATGTAATGTTAAAACATGATGTAAATTGTTTATCCTGTTTCTTATAGAGAAGTTTTATGGATTAAAGATCTTTTCTTAAAAAGTTTTAATTTCTAGTATTTTTTCATTATTTCGCTTCCAGTTAAACAATTGCTTCTGTAGAGTTTACCGCTTCCGCATTAGTTAATCATATTTTCGCGAGACGGTCGCCACAGACACATCGTAGATTGGCATAGGATGTGTGTTAGAGATAAACTAGCATTTTGTTACCATTTCCATGATACAACTCAAGACAAATGAATTGAATTATCCGAACCATGATTTGGAGTTTGCAGTAATTGCCTATGCCTTAAAGATTTAGAGAAACTACCTATGTGGTGCTACCTTTGACATCTTCACCGACCATACTAACTTAAAGTACCTTTCTACATAGAAGGACCTAAACATACAACAATAGTCTTCAATGGAGTATCTGAGGATTTCAATTTCACCATAGCCTACCATCGTGGTAAGGCTAATGTGTAAGTTGATGCCCTTAGTCATAAGAAACTCAGTTGTGTGGTTGGTTTGGCCACCCAATGGAGGAGACTAGAATATTTTTTTAGATAGACACCACAACTGCTAGAAGATAGAATTTGTTTGGCCAACAGATAAATCATGTGTGACTTACTAACCAAGCTTGTAGTAGCCTAGTTAGTCATCCGAGATAAGGATAATATGAAGGGAATGATGGCAAAACTTCAAAAACACCTCTATGTGGGTATGGATGAAAGAATCTGCAATAAACACCTTATCTTTGTTCCTGAGGAATCACCTTTGAAGGATAGCATCCTGCAAGAAGCTCATGGATCAAAATACACCATATAGCCTGGCACCACTAAAATGTTCAAGTATCTAGATTATTTCTTCTGGTGCCCATGAATGAAGTGTGACATAGCCTAATATGTGTCTAGTTGTCTGATGTGCCAAATGGTAAAGGTTGAGCACCAGCGACTCAGTGGGTTACTGCAATCCATCAAAAATCCTAAGTGGAAGTGGGACCATATCACCATGGATTTTGTGGTGTGTCTTCCTAAGACAAGAAAAGGACATGACGCCATATGGGTAGTGGTGGACCACCTAACCAAGCCAGCACACTTTCTTTCCTTGAAGATTAGTGTTGAGGTGTCATACCTAGTTGTGCTTTACATTCAGGAGATAGTCCATTTGCATGATGTTCCAAGTTTGATCACCTCTGACTGTGATCCCAAATTACCTCCATGTTGTGGAAATAGGTCCAAGAAGAACTCAGCACAAGGCTGAAGTTTAGCATAGCATGTCACCCTCAAACTAATGGTCAGTCACAACGTATGATCTAGAACCTAGAAGATTTGTTAAGATCATGTGTTCTAGATTGAGGCAGATCGTGGGTAAAATATCTACCATTAGTTGAGTTTGTGTACAACAACATTTACCAAGCCAGTATCAGGAAGCCTCTGTATGAATCTCTTTATGGGAGGTCATGTAGGTTGTTGCTTTATAGGGATGATGTTGGAGAGAGGACCTTCCTTAGGTCATAAGAACTATAGTTATATTTGCATAAAGTATCTTTGGTCAAGCAAAGTCTAAATAAAGCCCAGGATCGACAAAATTCGCATGTTGATGCAGAGTAGACAGATCTTCACTTTACTATAGGAGATCATGTCTTTCTAAAAATCCAACCCCTCTGAGCAATATTTAGAAATAGGGGAAATTTGAGTCCCTGAAATGTGGGCCTGTAAGAGGTTCTAGAACAGATTGGGGAGGCCACTTATCAACTAGCTCTACCGCCACAATATAGTTTGACGAATGTTGTATTTCATGTGTCCAATATAAAGTGCTATGTGAAGGATACTATCCAATTGTGAACATCCTATAGAGCTTCAAGGAAGGTTTCACACCTTGAGTCACCTACGAGGAATTTGAATTTCAAGGTGAAAGATCTTAGAAATAAAAACATTGAGATGGTAAAGGTTTGGTAACACCGTGGTGCAGATGAAGTCACATGGGAGCTAAATATGGACATGGAAACGTATCATCCCCATCTTTTTTATAACCCAATCAAATTTTGAGGAAAAAAATCTTATAATAGGGAAAGGATGTTATATCTTAATTTTTCATGTATTTATACATATATTTGGATGCAAATAATGGATTATTTAGGACATATTAGAAAGCTTTATTTGTGTATGTATTCTTTGATATGTGAATCCAACTTCTCCCTGCAAAAGGGATTTCGTGTATTTTTATGTTTTCAAAATCCATAATTGATTGTTGGTTAAATAAACTTTAAAAACTCATATGGGGATTTTCAAGAGTAATGAATATTTGGTAATTGAAATATGGAAATGAATTGGTTTTCTTGAAAAATAACTTAAAAGGAAAAAAAATTGGCCATATATTGCACCCAACGTGACAATTACCAAAATAGGATTGCTTGCCTAGTTTGGGTAGGAAAAGAGTTAATATATGCTTTGAATAATTCCAATAAAGAAAATACTTGGGAGGAAAGTAAAAGGTATTTAAACTTTTTTTTTGTCATCGACTTTTGTCCTGTTTGAGATTAAGTTATCACAAAGTGTCCTCTAAAGGTCGGGGAAAATTTGAGATAAAGAAAGAGAGTTATGAATTTAGTAAGTTTCCCTAAAGCGAATGATTAATGGACGCATATATATCATGTGTCACATTTAATGCAAATTAGGAAACATATAACGGGACCTTAGTTCTGACACATGGCCTGGAAACGCTTAGATCTTAGATCAATGATCTGGAGATCATCTTCCTCCTCCACTTAGAGAGGGAAATGGCTAAAGTATTAATTTTTCCCCTTTTTATCCCTCTCTCTATCTCTCTTTGATCCCCGTTGGCACTCAAAAACTTTCCCAACTGATTTAGTAGATGATTCTGAGTATAACCATCTCTGGTTGAATCTATTTTTAGAACACGGTTGGGACTTCCCTTCTTGCTAACCAATGGTAGACTCCATTAGTGCCTAGTCTTACGAGACCATGCCTATATAAGGCATATATAGTAGTCTCTCCACAGTAATAGTCCATACGCTGAAAGATTCCACGAAACTCGAGGACTGGTCCCTCACAACCAGTTTTGTAGCAAACCCCTTCATTCATCTCTTCTTTCTTCCTCTACCCTATTAAGGAACCCCCTCTTCTTCCTCTCTATTCTTGCCACCAACGGGCAATCACCAACCACGATCAAGGTTGGGGATGAATGGTGGAAGGATAGCATTGTTTCCAACTTGTCCAAGGCCCTAACACTTGAAGTCCACTATGGATTTGACTCACCCAGAGACTTGGTCACGATAGAAGGAGCACGGAGGTAGAAGACAGTCAGGACAGAAAGGATGACATGAACCTTTGAGTCTTTGTGTCTCCTTTTTACAACCAAACCATGTGGGTGCGGGTGTGGGTGCCACCATTGCAGAGCCGATTGGCTCAGCCTCTACCTCACATCATGGAATTTACCTAGTTAGCTGCTGACATGGCAAGCCCTGATTAGTCCATGTAGGGTTATCTTGAAAATAATTCTAGAAAATAATTAGTAAGTTCAAATATATCTAATATGTATATCATTTTCATCAAAAAAATGTATAGAAAAAGTAGGTTTCAACTCTAGATTCTATATCGAATTCCAAAAAAATATAAAGATGCATACATTGATGACATTTAAAGCATGTAAACCCTACTTTCATGAAAGCGATGATTATATCCTGAATTGTTAATTCTACTGAATGAAGCCTTATCTAATTTGATGAAAGAATGCAGTTAGATATAATTTAGTATAAATATTTCACATGGTTTCGATTAGGTTTTCCTAAGTTCAAAATTCTACATATGTGATAATTAGAGTTTGGGAAACCGAACCCTAATAAAGCCCTAGTTTGACCCAAAAATCCTAACTTAGGACCCAAGTCAGTATTAATTGATATTTTTTGAACATAATACTAATACATGGGTGTTGAACATTAGTTACAGGTTGATCGCTTGGTTGGTTGAATCTGCTCTTGTTTGCTTTGAAACCAAGTCATCTTTGAAGAAAGGTATGTGGTTAATTATGGATATTTTCCTTTATCAAATTCTAAGATTTTCTATAATTCATGAATGTATTTATGTTTAACTTCTTGGATGGTTATTTACTTCCTACAAATTATAATGCCCTAAGATTATCACTAGATATGAATATTAACTCACTCATACCCAAGATGTCAACTCTGGAAGGTAAAAATGAGGGAATTCATTATGGAGATGAATGTTGACCAAGCATGGATGGGAAGGTCAGTGATAGGTCAAGCCTATATGGGAAAGCCAATACAATACAAAGCCCAGATGGGAAGGTCAGTGATAGGTCAAGCCCAGATGGAAAGACCCATGGAATACCAAGCCCGAACGGGAAGGTTATGTACATCCACTACATGGATAGGAACTAGCGAGTGGGTACTCCACTGAGTTTAAGTAATTATGGGTTGCAAAGTTATAATAGAAAACACATGTTCAATTATGTAATAATAATTGCTTCTATGTTTGTATACATTGCTAAACATACATGCACATATTTTTCTTGCACCACATACACATTATAGAGATATATTGACCGCCTTTTGATTGTTGGAGTTTTAGGTTCATTTGAAATTATATGAAGAAAAGGACTCCCAAAGAATATGGCACTACAATAAAAGATGACTAAAGTCTACTAGAGGATTATAAATATATTTACATTTCAAACATTAGTTTAGAAGAGCTTGTATCAACATAATGTTATCAAATGGGTTTGTATTAAATAAAATTTATAATTATTATTGGCTATTTTCTTATTGTTGATGGTTGTTTCCCACTTGGTCCACCTAATTGGGATAACATGGAGAGAGGGATCATTACACCTATGCTCTTGGATAAATGGATCATCTCTACTAGAGTTTTCCCTACCGTAGAGGTGGATGCATGGAAGATCGAGACACCCTGGGTAACTTCACGATCTTAGATGCCATAGTCAGCTAGGGTGATTTGATCTACTCCTCTCTCGTGGCCACAGGTTCTCAGTACCTTATATAGGCTATGGTTATAGAAGAGAGATGTCACCGCAGAGACAGAGACATGCCTATCCCTTGTTGTTGAAGAAGTCATCTTCTAGAGGTCTGAAGGAGGCTATGTCCTTGTGCCTCCCCCATTCAGCCTACCAGTCATGCACTCACTCCTTTGTTGGGGGCTAGCACATTGACGAAACCGAGCTAGCCGTCGTGGAGCGCTACTACATGCAGACGACAGTCTCCCGTGCTCTCTACAACAACCAAAATGTCAAGGAGATGCACTGGGGATCTGGGAGCTTGGAACTTATGTTGATGATCGACATTAGGGTCTGGCTCATGCTTTCAGACTCCATATCTAAGGCATGGAATGATGGAGCTGGACTCCTTTTCCATACACCATCCTCCTCTGTAGATTATGGTGGAGAGGGTAGTGGAGTTAGGGCCTGGAAATCTTTTTTCATGTCACTACATAGCCTATTCCATAGGTTGTTATAGTTCCTAGCTTATAGGATCTGATCCTCCACCTAAAACCATGTGGGGCTCATAGATGACTGGGTAAACGAGGTCAGTGAACCCGTGGAACTGATCCATTCTTCTCTTGGCTTATATTTTTCCCCCTCACGAGCATGGCTGCATGACACGTGAATGTCATAACTTGGATACTAGATTATTAAACATAGGTTTGTAATAAATAAAAATGATAGTCCTTCAAGAAGATTCAAACATCAATGTCTCTTAAATAGATTATCAAAAACCATGCATGAAGCATTGCTCTTTGCCTTATGATACTCAAAAGCCTAACATCTATTCATTAAGCCCAATTCCTCAAACAACCTCATATTTAAATGTCCAAATCTTGAATATATATCGTTTATAATCAAATTCCGATGAATAAAGTTCAAATTCCACTTAGTTGGGTCGTTATGCATTCAAGGGTTCATAACCCATTCTTTTGAATCCATGTACTTCATTTGGGAACTTATCTACATAAGACATCAACATTGATTTTGGATAGAATTCATCATCCACATATAGACAATTGGGCACATATTACTATTATTGATCATTAAATGGAATTGTAATGTTCAGGTGGGTCAACAATGTCCATGATTGGATAAATGTCACATCAATTGTAATTAACCAACTAGTAGATATCACAAATTTCAAATATTATATTTGATATCAAATTCCAAAATTCGGGGTCATCAGAGGAAGATGAAAAGGGTGCTTGACCAATGGGATGAAAAATCACTGGAGGGGGGTGAATAGGGTTTTATGATATTTTAAAAATAATTTTACCAAAGCAAGCAACCACAAAAATATTGGACAAGGGGACAAGGATTTAGAGTGGTTCCAACCTTAGCAAATACTAAGGCAGTCAATCCACTACCCGGTTGCTTACCCAACCGGGATTTTGAAAGTACTTAAATTTTATTACCTCGCAAGGATGTTACATAAAATTACAAATACTTTCACCAAACCCTTCGGACATCCTTCACCTAGAAGTAGTCTCACCAACCTCGAAGCAGCCTTCCTTGAAGTAACCTCAAGCTCCCCCTTGAAGTAGCCTTCCTCTTGAAGTAGCTTCCCGTTGAGACAGCCTTCTTGAAGTAGTCCAAAGTCTACCTTCTCCACTTGAGAAGTCAAACCCTCTCCAATCCGTATCCTCCAACCCTAGGAGTAGCAAGGAGAGTACAAACAATATAAAGGAACAAGAAGGAAAAATAGAAATTACAATACCGTTGTAGCACAAGGCTTGATTTCCTATATCAAGCATTTTCATCTCCTAACCAATGTATATGGAAGTGTAAGTGCAGTGGGTAGGAGATGCTAGCCTATAGGACATGAATTTGGAGCAATGGAAATGAATAGCCAATATTGGAGTTGCTCAATTTCTCACAAGAATGAATAGCCAATTGCAAGTATTATGCTCAAGTGTTGCACAAGTGTACTTTGGGTGTCCTATGGCTTGTCCTATTTATAGGAATGGCCTATGGATGCTTAAGGACGTTCTAGAAACTTTCTAGGGGGTTCTTAGTGCTCAACTAGCCGTTAGGTATCCATTAGTTGCCTTAGAAATGACTAGTTAATTAATTCTAAAAATTACAGACAGAACGTGTAACGAACCCCCTCCCAGTAACCCCCAATTAAGGGAGACCCGAAGGTCAGAATCATTATTCAATTAACAGGATCAATGGTTCGACAAATAATCAATAACAATTATGAAATTCTACTAACTAAACTGGAATTGGGTATAAAATTAAAACTTTACTTACCTTTGAAACACTTTGTAAATCTATCTATTCTGAGCTTGAATCTACTCTTTCTAATCCTCCTTGCACTTTATGTTTTATTTTCACAATGTGTCACTTTACCGTTTGTTCATTTCAGGGTTGTACCTAAAATGCCGACAAACCAAAACATCGGTTAGTATATCGAAATATATTGGTATGTGGGAACAACCAAAAGTTTGCACATAAGGATAACAATCTAATTATCACAATCAAGTTAATTAACAAACCAATTTACACTTTTTAGTATGACATTCTCCACCGCTTTTGCCCTAACCCTGGCATACCCACCTTAGGGTTTCCTTTGCCAATGACTTAAGGCCACCTTCTCAATCCCGAGCTTGGTGCCTGGGGGTCACCACTCATGGTGCCCTCTAGTCATGCAATATCATAGGCCACCTTCTTATTCCCGAGCTTGGTGCCTGGTCACCACTCAAGGTGTCCATTGGTCTACCCATCTGGGCCTGACCTTTGGAATCATCCATCAGGGTGGCATGTAGGTGCGAGAATACATACTTCTATTATTAATGTGATAATCATAGTGACTTTATAGTTTGCAAGTATGAACATCCAAACTAATAATTTGCATTCAATGTGGTTAACCATCCGAAGAATCCTTGGGAAAACTAAGGCAGTTATTCATAATTAACCACATACCTATTAAGCTAACTTGAATGTAGAAATAACCAATCAATCAGGAATCAGACAAGCACACACACACAATTACTCCTGAAAAGGCATCCAATTTCGCTATCATTAATCACGTCATCTTGATCCATTAACCCTAGTTGTTTCCTAGGTTATTTACTGTTTTTAGGGTTTTGAGCATAATTAGGGTTCCACTTCATCTTTATTACTTTAAACCCAAATTTCAAAAAATCACTTACAAACCCTAACTATTTCATTTTTCTTTTACAAAAGATTCTCAATTCATCTTTTAGCAACAGGAAACCCTAATTTCCGATTATAAGTACCTTTCTTTTTCTTTTTCTCTAATTTAGGGTTTCTAACCATTTTATTAATTTTAAAACCCTAAACTTTGCAATTCTATCATCAAACAGGTTAAAACCATCTTTACCATTAATAGGGTTAAGCATAACAATTTGGCCTATTAACTCACCAAAAATTCATCCTTCATATTCAATTAGGGTTTCTCATTAACTTTTAATTCATTTTACTAGAAAGTTAAGGTACTTTTGCAAAATGGTGTAGAACCAGGTTCTCAAATTATTCTTAACAGGTTCCTTGTATTTTTCTACACAACTTTCATGTATAAAGTTTTTCCATTAGACAATCCTAGTAATTTCTACGAATTTTGTAAATAAAACCCTTTTCCTGGATTATTCGATTAGAGAGGAATAATTACCAAAAATGATGGGTCGCTCGATCTGTGGTCCGGTGATCCGCTTCTTGGATCTAACGATCCCATTTTCACGTGCCCAATAGAAGTCGCTTTCACTCTGAAGCATTGGATATGACTGAGTTCATCGTGGACTCAGATCGTAGGGTGACGGGTCGTCGTCTTCCTCAGACACATCAACTTCGCGAGGTCAACCTGGAGGTTGACTCTGAGCTCTCGGCTCCCTCAGCCCGCATCGATCAGCCAGGGAGCTCCGTCACCCCATGACGAAGTTGGTAGCCAGTTCAATTCCTCACCCGAGCATCTCCAATGTTGTCCTCTACTCGCCAGACTCCTGCGAGGGTCACCGAGGTGTCGGGGGTCCAGATCAGGGTGGACGCAACAATTGAGGGTGTGAGGTGGATCCTTGAACTCCGCCGCAGAGGTTGGAACATCTAAGAGAGACATTGGTTCCCTCCTCAACTCTCCCCTATATAGGGTCGAGTTCAAGTTCGTCGGAGTTGGGGTTTTCCCAAAACGGAGGCCAATTCCTGTCAAACCAGGGATCTTCTTCTTCGGTTCCAACTCCTGAGTCTAATGGGACAGACACCCGGTTTGCTCATGCACTAGATTCTCGAGGATTTAGGATGGAAAATCCACCCTGTATTCAACAGAGTCCCAGTCCTAGCGGGACTTAGACGATGACCTTCAGTCGTTGGATTAAGATCCAACAGACCTCCTCGCTTGCGTCCAAAACAAAGGGAAGGTATGTTCAATTAATTCAGAATTAATTCCCAAATTGCAAATAACTTGCAAAATCAATTTCTCCCAAACTATAATTCCTTCCTTTCTCAAATTTTAAGGGAATGTACATCTTGGCATTATCTAACTCTTTATTAAATTTGGGGAACAATTTGTAATGGATGAGAAGGTTTCCTTCTCTCCCAAGTTACTCATCAATTCATTCAAAATTAATTTATATTCCTCTTTCCTTTGTAATTATCTTGTTATTTTGGGTCCCTTGGACCTCAAGAAAATCCAAAGGCACGGATTCCCACATTGGGTAATATTGGTTTGCCTTTATCTTCTTTTAAAAGTCAATTTCTCATATTTCCCTTTTATCAATCAATTTCTTTTCCTTTTTAATTCTCTTTTTAAGGATTTCTCTTTATCTCTCCTCTATATTCTTGGAATTCCTTTTAGCATTAGGAATCCTTGGAATACGAAATTCCACCAAGTATTATTCCATTATACCTCTTTTCACTTATTTTCCACATTTCATCAATATTTTCAATTTCTTTCTTAATAAAGAAATACTTAATTGATCTTTTCTTTTCTTATTGCTCTCTTTATGCTACTTTAGACTCCTTGGAACCCAAGGAACCCAAGAGGAACTAAATCCCTCCTTGGATTTGCCTTCTAGAGGTTTCTACCTCTTTCTTTTCTCAAATATTCAATTATTCATTAATTAATTGAATTTCCTTATTATTGGGCCCAATAGCCAATAAAGCCCACAAATCAAACAACAAGGCTATTTTAAACGAAATACATTTATTCACACAAAATATTATATCATTATTTGTCCAAATATCTTTAATATGAGAAATTACATTTCTCACCAAATGAACCCAAAATTTGGGGTTGTAACAGAACGCTTCTCGGTCGACAAATTGTCGATCGAGAGTCCTTCTCGGTCGAGGATTTGTCGACCGAGGGACATTCTAGAGAAAGTGTTTACAACGTTCTGATCCAACTCCCAACTACTTTGTCTGTTGTGTCTAACAGCTACTTGGGTCATTCTCAGTCGAGGAATTTGTCGACCGAGAGTGTCTCGCTCGAGGAGTTTGTCGACCAAGAATGACCCTGTTTTAATGTTTTGAACTAGATACTAAGTGTGTGTATGAGTGTGTAGATGTGACACTATTATAGGGAATGACCCATCTAAGTGTTGTGATTGTCTAGGGAAGATCTAACGCTTGATTTACATGATGTCTAAGTACTTGTACATTATATACTTGTACAATTTTTTTTTACATTTGATTACAATCATGAAATTAACACATTGTGAGCATTTCGATCTTCCAAAGTTGTGTCATCCACCTAGTTCCTGCAACACTCAAGTAGCACGTTAGATCCACAGGAATGAAATGTTTGTCATCATCAAAACAAAGGGATTATAATAATGTCCAATTTTGCCAACAATTCCCCCTTTTTGAAGATGACAAACATTTCCTAAATATAAAATAAGGAAATATAAATCATATGAGTTTCATACCTAAAGTTTATCTTTTGTAAACATTCTTGTTGCAAGTGTGTGCTGGCCGAGAGATTATGAAACTCATTTTATTTTATGTTTTTGATTTTATATTATTTCTCCCCCTTTGTCATTTCAAAAAGATAACCAAGATAAATATTAAGTATGACTTTTATTTCTCCCCCTTAATTTCATAATTAGATGCTTCCCCTTAATAAGATATTTAGTTTTAAAAGCAAGGGATGCAAATCACTTATTGTCAAAGTTAGCCACAATTTATTTCTCAATCATTTGCAAAGGATGTTAAGCCTTGAAATGATATGAGTTCCTTTTAAGTTCATGGCATATGTGTATTGATTTCTCATCCATTTTACAAGGGATATTAAGCCCTAAAAATGATATGAGATTCCTTTAAGCTTAGAGTACATGAAAAGTGTCTCTAACCAAATGCATGGGATGTTAAGCCCTGATTTGTTTAGAGAATTCCATTAAGAACAAGATATATATCACATTCATGAAATTTGTAGGTTCCTTTATTTTCATAACCAAGATTAAAAATACTAAGGTCATAACATGTTTACAAAGTTTTTTTGAACTCCCCCTTAATATTATAATCAAGATAATTTTAATATGCTAAGGTTATAACAATCATTATATCATAATAAATTAAACTTTTATGAGAGCTATGCACAAGAATCTTGTTTAATATACTAAGGTTGATTTTAAAAAAAAATTACAAATAAGCATTTTGTCAAGCTTATTTTAGGTCGACCTTGACTTCGACCATAGCACCCCTTGGTCAAACTTGATTTCAACCAAGAGGCAATTTCTGCAGATTTCCAATTTGAACACTTACATGTGAAGTATTATTTCTGTAGATTTTTAATTTTAAAATGCATTTGTGCCACGAAGTTTTACTATTTATGCAAAATGGAATCTCCATATGAGCTGAATCATAATGATCAAAAACAATATCCATTTATGGTTTGTATATATGGATCAAAGATTAATTTAGACAAACCAATGAAACATAATGATCATGGCACAATGATTATGATAGAATAGTAGAAGCATATCCACAATACAATGATCAAGATAGAAGCATGTAATTTCATGAAATACAATGATTATGACCATTTAAATTTTAATACACATGGTTCCTGCATAGATAGACCAAGAAATACTTAGGATAAACCATGTGGACTATGATAAAATAGTAATTTCCTTGATTATACCAACATGGTTCATAATTTTCATTTTTAAACCATGTAGAGGATAAACCAAGATAATCTCATTCATGATTCATGGATTTTCAAGTTTAAGACAAACCTTGTAAATAAACATGCTTAATAAACTTTTTCAATCAATGAAGAAAGTATGTTCAATATCAGTCTTCATATAGCACTTTTGCAAATATGTTTAAGAATTTCATATTCATAAGGTTATACCTTCTTTCAACAATTCATGATTTAAAAGATCAATATGTTTTGATTTTAAGATGGTCTCTAAGATTTACTCTTGATTTGCATATTAAATCAATCATTAATAACAAATTGATAGCAAACTAGATTAATTAAAACAGGTTCAGTAGAACTTGGTTCGGTCGAACTTTTTGTCAATCGAATTTATCTCGGTCGACATTTTTCTCGACCGATAATGTTGTTGTTTGTACAAGTTTTATCAGATCTGTTGCAAACTTCAAAACAGTAACCTGCTCGGTCGACTAATTCTCGACTGACAGTATTCTCAGTCGAACAGTTTCTTGACCGAGAATGTTTCTGTACTGTTTTAGAACTGTTTTCAGTCATTGTTTCCAAGTAAAACAAGAATATAAAAGTTAAAGCTTGATTGTGTTGAGATATGACATTTGTATATCAAGAATCAGTTTAGGTCAAATCTCAACTAGTCAAATTTAAACTTCTAAGTTTTAGGAACCCAAGCTAGATCATCATTCCTTTTCTTTTATGGGCATGAAAAAGAGTAGTGTCCAAGACACAAGAAATAATGATAACTAATAGAGTCAATCTCATTTCTCTTTCTAGGAGTTGAGTTATTCTTGGGTACATACATGGATTGATTCTCTAGCACTTGTGTCCTTCTCCAACTAGGTTTTTGATAAGATTTTCCCTTAGTCTTATAACCTAGTCCTCTCCTTCCAATTTGACGATAAGAATCATTTAAGATATTATCAAGAATATTATTGTTACTCAAGCTACTCACTTTTTGTTGTAACTTCATAATCTCATCCATTTTCTTCTTGATATCTAATTTTTCTTGATCTAAATTAGATAATAAATAATTTCTTTCTTTCACAATAATATCATAATCTAGATGTGTACACAAAATAGATTGTCTTTGAAGATCATTTACTTGAGTTTGCAAGTTTAACTTTTCTAGGGAAAGAAGATTGCAAATTGCTTCTACAGATTTAAGCTTAATATCATAATCTTCAATACCCTTTTTGACATCTTCATGTTTACATGTGAGAGAAAGAAGTTTAGCATGTAACTCTTTATTTGATTTCTTAAATTTCTTCTTGCAATCAATATATTTCTCATGTGTATCTTGAAGACTAGCAATTAGATCTTCTTTTGGTAGATCAAAAAGACTTACCTCTTCTTCTTCTTCTTCATTTGTTGTAGCAATAAGACATTTTACTTCTTCTTTTCCATCATCACTATCATCATTTGAATCATCCCATGTAGCTTTATATGCTCTTTCTTTCTTTTTGTGAGATGATTTCTTTCCTTTCTTGAATTTTGGAAAATCGCCTTTCATGTGTCCCTTTTTGCCACATTCAAAGACCTAGAAGAAGAAATACTAGAAGTTTTGTTAGTTTTAAAACTTTTATACTGCTTACCATTTACAATAAGAGTTTCTTCTTCACTATCATATTCACTTATGTCATGATTGATCTTGGTTGATGCTTTGAATGCAATGTCCTTCTTTCTCCCTTTTTGAAGTTCATGTTCTCGTCTTTCTTCCTCTTCTAAAGTTGCCTCATGTGCTTCTAGGTTGCCAATAAGTTGTTCCATCCTTAGCCGGGTGAGATCATTTGCTTCTTCAATAGCAGTCACTTTAGGCTTGTATTTGGGAGGAAGACACCTAAGAATTTTTTAAACTTGATCTTCTTCGCTAATTACTTTACCTAAATCATTCAAACCATTCACAATAGAAGAGAATTTTGCATACATTTCACTAATAGACTCATTTTGATCCATACTAAACTGTTCAAATTTTTGCTTAAGCATTCCAATTTTAGAATTCTTAACTTGAATAGTTCCTTCATATGTTATATAAAGTCTATGCCATATCTCATATGTCGTTTCACAATTTGATATTCTATTGAATTCACCAACGGAAATTGAACAATAGAGTATACTTACAGCTTTTGCATTCATTTGGGATGATCTTACCGTATTAGCATCCCAAGTTGTGTACTCTAT
Source organism: Alisma plantago-aquatica (assembly GCA_963693085.1). Classification (NCBI taxonomy): domain Eukaryota; kingdom Viridiplantae; phylum Streptophyta; class Magnoliopsida; order Alismatales; family Alismataceae; genus Alisma; species Alisma plantago-aquatica. The sequence continues at coordinate 223,906,940 of OY856414.1, read as the reverse complement.
TTGAGGGAATTCATATGGATTTGATACCATTCTCCATAGATCCCAGCTAATTCCTTGGAAGTAGAATTGCATCCTCCTTTTCCAGTAGGTGTAGTTAGTGCCATTAAAAGGTGGAGGTCTAGCCACGAGTGTCCCTTCTAGGTTGAGGTTGTTAAGTACCCCGTCACCCATTCTTCAAGACTTTGTTAGAGTTCCTTGAAGCCTGCTCTGATACCAAATGAAAAATCACTAGAGGGGGGTGAATAGGGTTTTATGATATTTTAAAAATAATTTAACCAAAGCAAGCAACCACAAAAATATTGGACAAGGGGACAAGGATTTAGAGTGGTTCCAACCTTAGCAAATACTAAGGCAATCAATCCACTACCCGGTTGCTTACCCAACTGAGATTTTGAAAGTACTTAAATTTTATTACCTCGCAAGGATGTTACATAAAATTACAAATACTTTCACCAAACCCTTCGGACAGCCTTCACCTAGAAGTAGTCTCACCAACCTCAAAGCAGCATTCCTTGAAGTAACCTCAGGCTCCCCCTTGAAGTAGCCTTCCTCTTGAAGTAGCTTCCCGTTGAGACAGCCTTCTTGAAGTAATCCAAAGTCCACCTTCTCCACCTAAGAAGTCAAACCCTCTCCAATCTGCAGCCTCCAACCCTAGGAGTAGCTAGGAGAGTACAAACAATATAAAGGAACAAGAAGGAAAAATAGAAATTACAATACCGTTGTAGTACAAGGCTTGATTTCCTATATCAAACGTTTTGATCTCCTAACCAATGTATATGGAAGTGTAAGTGCAGTGGGTAGGAGATGCTAGCCGATAGGACATGAATTTGGAGCAATGTAAATGAATAGCCAATGTTGGAGTTGCTAAATTGCTCATAAGAATGAATAGCCAATTGCAAGTATTATGCTCAAGTGTTGCACAAGTGTACTTTGGGTGTCCTATGGCTTGTCCTATTTATAGGAATGGCCTATGGATGCTTAAGGACGTTCTATACACTTTATAGGGAGTTCTTAGTGCTCAACTAGCCGTTAGGTATCCATTAGTTGCCTTAGCAACGACTAGTTAATTAATTCTAAAAAGTGCAGACAGAACTCTTCTCGGTCGACAAATTGTCGATCGAGAGTCCTTCTCAGTCGAGGATTTGTCAACCGAGGGACGTTCTGGAGCAATTGTTTACAACGTTCTAATCCAACTCCCAACTACTTTGTCCGTTGTGTCTAACGGATACTTGGGTCATTCTCGATCGAGGAATTTGTCGACCGAGAGTGTCTCGGTCGAGGAGTTTGTCGACCGAGAATGACCCTGTTTCAATGTTTTGAACTAGATACTAAGTGTGTGTATGAGTGTGTAGATGTGACACTATTATAGGGAATGACCTATTTAAGTGTTGTGATTGGCTAGGGAAGATCTAATGCTTGATTTACATGATGTCTAAGTACTTGTACATTATATACTTGTACAAGTTTTTTTTACATTTGATTACAATCATGAAATTAACACATTGTGAACATTTAGATCTTCCAAAGCTGTGTCATCCACTTAGTTCCTGCAACACTCAAGTAGCACATTAGATCCACAAGAATGAAATGTTTGTCATCATCAAAACAAAGGGATTATAATAATGTCCAATTTAGCCAACATGGGAGAGCCTTACTGAGAGAGACCCAAAATGGTGTGAACCTTCTCATTTATTTCTATGTTATGGTGGGAGCAATAACCACTTCTACAAATGTATCACCTTTCATCATTCTTTGGTAGCCAATCTTTGTGATTTTCTTATGGTGACCCCTAGAAGTGTCAATCTCTACTATTTTGATCTTGGTATCTTTCAATTTTTGCATGATTTCTCTTAGAATGGGGCCATCGGTATTTTTGATCTCCAAGCAGCCTTTGTATGTCTATGCTGGGATCAAATCTGCATGAGGCACGTACCAGTATGGTCTTGGTACAAGAGGATAATGGAGGGTACATAGCAGGACTAACTACATAGGACTTCTTCATATACATTGGAATTGTAGTCTTTTGACCTTTTGTCAATTTTTTCCCTCTGCCTTGATAAACTATGATTTCTAATTATTCTTTGGATTCTTCTATATATTATTAGCTTAATTGTTCTATGGAGTGACTATGTGTGTCATAGATGTCTCTTGTCTCAAATGCTCAGATGTAACATTCTTGGATAGGTATACCCTTAGTAGAAGTAATCCAAGATGGTGCATCTGGTCACCATACAGGTTGCATGGTGATGGTAGTTGCACTTGACCTGCAAAGGGGAACTCATGTATCTATGGGTTTGGATAATCCATGTTAGTTTTGACTATCTACTTGCCACCAAACACAAGTGCCTCTATGAGCTTTGGTTCTTTACACTTTAGTGCCTGTTAGATGGATCCTATGTTGACCTGAGTCTTCTATTCATCATGAGATTCTTCTACTAATGTCTTCATCACCTCACCATATTGGACTGTTTGTTGGTGCTCACCATATCAATAAGCTTTTTTAGAAACTTTCAATAATCACTATACTATATGAAACTTTTCAAATGTCCTCCTTTGTGATGAAGGTACAATGGTTGTTAATCTCTAGAGCCCAACTAGGAATCTTACCATTGTGTAGCAAGAATTAGAAAAGTGGAGAAATATGGTTATAAACAAACTTCCCTTGCTATATGCCACATGACTAAATATATGCATTCATGTTTTTTGTTCACAACACTCCAAGTAGGGTTGAATAGAAACTATGACTTGTTTGGAAGAGGTGTCAAAAATCATGATAGAAAATGCAACCTACCCCTTGCATGGAGAAGGGATGAGAAAATGGAAAATTCACCATTCGAGCAGAATGAGATTATTCATGTATACACACAAATTGTTAGATCCAATGATATGAGGAGACTATTGTTCCCTTAGATTGAGTGATATGGAAGGATTAAAAAGTCTTGTACTAATATGTGTTTAGTAGTAAAGCATGTAGATTGTGATTTACTGGTTTTAGAGGAGATGTTAGGAGGGCGTCTATGGACAAGGGTGACACACTCGGGGGAAAAGTCGATGGTTCGAGAGTGATGTGTGATATTCCCTCTCCTAAGGAGAGATTTAATGAGAGTGTAAGACCCCTGACCTTGGTTTTTGGTTGAACATCTTTTCTTATCAGAATTAGATGCTTAAAAACCTTAATCAGACCTTGTGATGTGATTTGATAGCATGTGACAATCTTATGTTTCAAGTTTGGTCCAATTTGGGCACTATTTGAGCTATTTATGCATATATGTGCTTGTTTTGGATGTAATTATAATTTACCCATATCTAGGGTTTTTCTTACAATTTGTCACATGATTGTTGTGACTGACAAGTTTTCACATCATGTTTGGTATGGTTGTGCTTTGGGGCAGCTTGTTAGACCTTGATTTGAGTGGTGACATCCGACCATGTTGAGATTAGGGTTTGCATGGATGCCCTAAGTCAATGTTTGCCATGAGTGTGAGCTACCTAGTTTGGTGATCACCAAGTTTTATTATGGTCCTAAGTTTTGGCGATAGATGAGTTTCTCTTGGGCCATCTAAGGTTGGTGATCGATGGGGTTTCTGAATCATCTTGGTCTCCAACATCTAGGGTTGGCAGTCTATGAGCTTTCTGACCACTTTGGTCGCCATCATCTTGGCTTAGTGGTCACTATGTTTTTCTAAACCACCTTGCTCAATGAGTTTTCTTGGTGGGGTCACCTGGTTTGTGTTTTAATTGATTTCATGAGTGAGGTTCTTGCAAGGACAAGATCTCTTGGACACATAGCATGCTTGTCATTACACCTAACCCCCTTTCTCTCTCCCCCAAGATATGTATACCTTCCTCCTTGCATGCAAACAACCTCTTTTCACACCTAGGTTTCTCTCTCTTCTTCCTTTTTTTCTTGGAGCTTGTCCCCATTGTTTGGTGGAGAAGGAGGAGATCAAGGTTAAAGAAGGAGGCCGATCTACCTTACATGTTGGTCTAGCATTTAGATATACCTTCTCTTTGTGCTTGTCGTGCTTCCTTTCTTTGCTTCTTAGTCTTGGTAAGTGAGATCTCCCTCTTTACCTATATTTTCCTTCCTACCCTATTGACTTCTTGTATATCCAAGGTTGGTCCTAAAAGCCCATGGAGGCTTCTAGGCCATCCCCACCATCCTCCAATCAAAGAAATAACCCCATTGGTTGATAACTTTTAAAGATAATCTCATTTATAAAGAGGGTAATCCCTATTGTTGGATCCTAGATGGGTGATTGGATGCTCTAAATGGGGATATCATTTGATGAAGTGTTGGATTTCATGCAGGAGATTTTATGTTGAGGACTACACCAATGACCCCTCTTTGACCTGACTTTTCTTTCACCATCTTCATATCTCTCCGCCTCGTGAAAGGATGCCTTAGAGAACATATTTAGCCTTGGCCACCACCAAAAGTTTGGGGTGGCCATATATACATCTCCTAGATTCATCGTATCCACCATTTTCCCTACCTACATCAAGGGCAAAAGAAGAGAAAAGAAGAAAAGAAAAAATGCAAAAAATATTAAATATGCTCCTATTTAAGAGCATCTAAATAAAGAAAAGATGAGTGTGTAAAAGCACTCCAAAATCTTACCACAATCCTTTCTTCCATTTTCATACTCAGTTTTCAAAAGATTTTAGAATAATTTGTGATGTATATATTTAATAAAGTAATTATCTATGACTTGAAACATAAGTTTTTAGGCATCAAATAAATATTATTCGATCCTACTTTTAGAATACTTAAATGTAACATGAAAACAAAGATAATTCAAAATTTTGACATAAAAAGGTATTTCCATGTGATGTGGGTAAGTGAATTACAAAAATGCTCAAAGGGAAGGTTTTGCCTATGAGGCTTATCCCAATAAATCCCAAAAAAATCATACATAAGTTGGCAAATTTATTCATGAGTTTTCCTCCAAGTTTCATAAAAAGGGATGCTCCTAGCAGCCTATAGAAAATTTAGAAGGAAGAGGGACCTACTTGTAATAATTAGATATTATTCCCTTATTTGAAAATAGAGAAAAAATATCTAGAAACATCTCTTTGTCACCAAAGTTGGCTCAATATGAGATTCTAGGATAATAAAGTAAATATCCAATTTTGAGACCAATTGGAGTAAAAATGAGAGATAGACATGAATTACTTAAATTGTCTATAATTAGGATTTACAAATAAATCCCTAGGATACAAAATAGGAAAACAAGTATATTCATACTTATGACAAATGGTCATGATAACTTTATGGGATATATAATCCAATCTTAGGAATATGGATATAAAGTTCTATGATATCTCGTGGCCTAGTTAATTTATTCGACAATTATCTAGATTTTCCTTGGAAACTAAGTTTCAGATAAATAAGGGAATAATTAAGGGTTATCTGTTTCCCAATGGAAGATGATATTATGAATAGAGTTTACTTTAAATATGGTATAAAAAGGAGTTGTCATAATAGGTATATTTTTGCATATTGGGATTTTTTTAAAAAGGAAAAAAATAAATTGGAATGAACACATGAACAATACGTGGATAGCATTTCACTTTCCTATCATGGACTCTCTTTGTCTTGCTCTAGCATTTTCTTTCGTTTGCGTTGTTTCGCTGCTGAGGCTGTTAGTTGCCTTGTTGCTCGCCGCCTTAAGCGGTCGTTATCTCCATCAGTTGGATGGCTTCTCCTCTGGATCTGGAGGTGGTCAAGATCTGCGTTTTCCCTAGTGTCATGACCAGTGACGAGGTCTCCCCTCGTCACTTTTATCTGAGTATAGATTGTTGGAACAAATTCATTTACTGGGATGACTTTCTGACTTTTGAGTTTGTAGTTCTAGTTTATGTATGGGTAATTAGAGTTTTTCCTTCTGAGCAGATGATCAAGATTGAGGAGAGATTCTATCAAAAAGGTGTCTCTTTGCGCGTCAAGCAGGAATCTGCACTGAAGTGTTTCCATTGATTTCCAATCTCATCTTGTAAGATGGCTATTCTTTTGTTCCCGAGCTGGTGTAACCACATACTCATTTGTAGATGTTGTACAGCCTTTTTAATGTAATGCAATCTGTTTATTAAAAAAAAAGAGTTAGAAGTAGAGCCTTCAGATTTCTGTGGAGCAAGCCCTGGTCCATGCCACCTGACTTTTTGGTCTTGGCACACGGTCCATTATCAGATCAGTGTAACGCTTAGAGCACTGGATTGATCATCTGGGCCGGTGCTCGGTCAGATGCCTCTCTTGCATCGTGACGCCGCAACCTGCTTTCTCCATAGAGGCGCTCCCAAATCTCCGCTACTGGTTTCTCTTCCTGTGAGAAAATGCATGAGACAAAGATCACCTCAACATTGGAAAAGTGTCTAAGGAGGTTTCTTGGAACCCATAATTCTCTCCCACAACTCCTCCCTTGGTGCTGAGATAGCAGGCTCCAATTTGGGGTTTTGGTGGAGCACAACGGACAGAAAGTGGTGTCTTCCGCAACACTAGATCTCCGACACATTATAGGTGCGACCTTGTGGCCTCTCCACTGAGGATGAAGCGTCAAATAAGTTGTGCTTCCCTCCTTTCCTCCTCATCGGTGCCACATCTCAGCCATCATATATCCCATATTTCAAATATCTAACAACTCAAAAAGCCATTGTTTTGTATTTATATATGAAATTCTTTTATTTATTAAACTTGTGCCATAAGGACCTATTGGCAAAGAAAATAATCTTATGGGCCTCACTTGGGCCATGGGTTGAACTCATGTCACTAAGTGGATCCAAAATAGCTTTATGATTCTATCAGATATGAAATTAGGGAGTTTGCTTATCAACTCATCCCTTATATTTATATGACTCAAATTACTTAATTCAAGGATGTTACACTTACTAATCTACCTCCTCCAAGATCTTGGGATTTTTCTCATCCATATAAAAGTAAGAACACATATATATGTTCCTTTCTCTTTTCTATTTGTATAATGATAGGTACCATTAAGATTAATCTAGGGTTACCTTAAATATCATAGAAAAACAATGTCACTCAACTCATCTACTTCAGATTATTTAGTATAGCACTTAAGTATCTTAGATATTTCATGTATCTATGGAGATTGTATTAACTATGATGAGAAAAATTACTGAATTCAAGGATATTACACTTATTAATCTACCTCCTCCAAGATCTTGGGATTTTTCTCACCCATATAAAAGTAAGAACACATATATATGTTCCTTTCTCTTTTCTATATGTATAATGATAGGTCCCACTAGGAATCTAGGGTTACCTAAAACATCATAGAAATACAATGTCACTCAACTCATCTACTTCAATTTATTTAGTATAGCACTCAAGTATCTCATATATTTCATGTATCTATGGAGATTGGATTCTCTAGCCTCAATCCTTGTCTCCATAAGCTTGGGCTTTGTGTATGTCACACTCATGGGCTCGTCAACTTTTTCCCTATACTAGATGACCTCCCTAATAGAGATTTCAAATTTTGTGTTGGTCCTTACAAATCTTTCTTATCTAATATCCTATTTACTTTGATGCATGGGGAACCACTAGATACATGCATTGGAGGAAACTAAGATTTTTACTTTTCTAACACATACAACTTTATTCTATTAAGCATATATGGTGTTGCACTATACAATTTTTCATGATGATAACCTTAGATTATCAAATCTTAACTTAAATCATAAAGCTAGCTTTATCATCATCAAGCTAAATCTTATATCACTAAATTCATTTTCAGGTCATCTAAATATGAAATCATAAAACAAGTATGGATAATTACAAGTGTGTTAGGTATATGGCCACAAAAACTAATAGTATATTCTTGGCAGTAAAGAGTCTAATATATTTTGAAGATTAAAACTCACACTTATATCTTTATTTTCCATACTTCATCTTTTAGATTATATCTTTATTTTCACTATATTAGTAGGGTGGAACCATAACCAACATCATATCATATTTTTCAAAGGCATCTTGGAGCTACCAAGTCAAGCTATTCCTCATAGATGTCTTCTTAAGGGTGGTATGAGTTCTATATCCACATGGTATTACAACTCTAGTACATACAGTCAAATTCTATCTTGGTGTTCTTCATTAAAAAGATTCAATGAGTGCAAAAATAGGAATCAAAACACAGAACCGATATACATGTAGCTAAAAGTTGTATATATATAGATGCATATATATATATATGTGTGTGTGTGTGTGTGTACACGCGCCAAGCCATTATTTTATATAATGAAATAGTTCATCCAAACATAAAAGTGTTAGCATATAATCGAAATAGACTACATACATATCAAAATGATATTTAACCATATAACTGATTTAGAGAACTATTATAACCTCTTGGAGTCAACTCCTAGAAAAATCTATGTAGACACATCATAGATTAGAAGGTCATTATCTTGACTAAGTCTTCTTTAACTTTCTAGTATGAGTAGGTCAATCCTCCACCCATTCCATGTTCATGGTCACATTTTACTTATCATATATCATGTATTGAGGTGAAGGGAGGTATAACATTATTTAATACTGATTCAGTAAACATTATGTATATGTTAGGTTTTTAACTTATATGAACTCCTAAGATCATGATATATCATTATATGCATGCTTTACTGACCATGACACTTAGTAGCTAGTTTTCTATTCTCCTTAAGATCTTATATTCCAAAAAACTTACTAAACTAATGTGATAAGCTTGAGAAATATCAAAAATACGGATTTTCATTTCAACTTTAGACATTACATACATTACTTTAGATAAGACTTACATATATAATAGAATCATACACCATATATATGGGAAAACCAATCTATTTTTATATAAATTGTGAGGAATTCCTCCAACACTCAACTAGGTTCTACATCAGTGATATTTGAACAATGACAGTTGTTGACGCCCCCATTTCAGATCACTCAATACAAATTCATGATAATGTTCATTCTCTACTAGTGATGGAGTTCATTTCATTTATTTCACCTTTTATGATGTTTCCCATCTATTTAATACATTCATTTTCACCCATTTTTATCCAATTTACGACCTCCTATATGGAATACACTCTTTTATAGACTCCAGTTCGAGTATCTTCTTAGTTCCACTTTTTATAAGTATTTCTTATAAGTTCCCTAGTTGAATTATATTGAATAATATTCTCTTTTTATGGATATTCAATTTTCATTTTTCCTCATTGATATACTTATTTTTTTTTAATATTGAAAAAGGATAATCTTTATTGATGCTTTTACCTCTGTCTTCCTTATTTTATTTATTTTTATTTAGAATCCTTATTTTCCACTAATTCTATTTGATTTTCATGAGAATATTCTTACATGGGACACCTATAGATCACAACCATATGCCGCATGACATGTAGAAAATTTCCTCAATTTTCATTTCACACGTTCATGATGTCTTTTCTTGTTTTTCTTCCACTTCCACATCCTTCTATCAGGAGAACTAAACCCTTAATGTATCCTATAAATCCCCCCCCACATATTCAATGTATTTTGGACCCCTTTGACCTTCTTTCAGGCAGAGGATCATCTATCTCCTTCTTTATTTCCTGCATTGTTCATATTTAGAGGATCCATCTTGTAAGAGCACCTTCTTTATAAGTGTATGTAGGCTGATCAATGATTAAAAATACTATTTTTATGCATTTTCATACAAAAAAATTGTTGTATACTTGAACTACTCATATCTACATGCCTTTTTCAAAAGTCCAAATGTTTTTTATTGAATCTCTTTTGCTCTCTCTCTCTCTTCCTACTCATCATTCCCAAACTATAGGGTTGGATATCTGTCGTGGGAGGTCTTGAGGAGATTGGGTCCACAACATATAAAAATGTAGGACCTTCTAGGAAATGATGGGAAATACATCGCCATCTCCATCCAAAAAATTTACCAACAAAAGAACATTCTTGTTTATGTTTTCCATCATTTTCAATAATAATAACCTCAATCACAATTATTTTAATTTGAGATATCTGAAAAGGATGAATACTAGTTATCGGGTGAGATGGGGTACTAACACCTTCTCACCTAGTAACAGGATCTCCAAGTCTGATCATTGAGGTTATGCATACTTTTCTTATTTAGTCTTCAGTGAAGTCAGAATGGAGTCTTTCGTGTTTTCTCGCTAATTTAAACACACACTTCTTTTTTTTCTTGTTTCAAAAATTAAATCGGGTGGTAACTCGAAAATATTTATCTTAATCATTTTCTTTTGTTTCTCTATTATTTCCATACACCATAGGATCATCCAGATTGATTGGATATTTTAGTCTGGGTAGAAAAGTTTGGCTACTTTATTGGGGATAATCACACAATTAGAGTTGTGTCTTTCTTTTTTTCCATGTCATATTTCACCTATTGATTGAGGTTCTTGTTTTAGCTTTAGGTTTTCTTTCATTCTTTTTGTTTTTGGCAAAAGATAGTGATTCATAAAAAAAGAATCATCTATTAGTGGGTTCCGTTGCAAAAAAAGACTCTTGTTGATCACTCTCTTCTGTAAGGAAAAAAAAGTATCTAACCACTTATTTTGTTTTCCTAGTATCTAGTCAAGTTCCCATGAGACCCTCAATTTGTCCAGCATAAAAAGTTTCCTTTGTCTTGGTTCTACTGCCACTTAGATGAGTGACAGATAGAGATTTGCTTTATTTGACATTAGGATAATTGTCATGTTTTCTGACAATTTTTTCCTTTAGGGTTAGCCTCCACTTTCTTTCTAAGATTTTCTTTTTCTTCCCTTTTATGGTTAGCCAATTCTTCCCTACTAGTTTTTGTCTTTATCTCCCGCTTCTTTTATTTTTTTCAAATTATAAAATAAAGGGAAATGGAGAAAAGGATGAGAGAGGCCTTCAGGATAAGCAATATTTTTTTCTTTATAATTGTGTGTTTTTCACTTATGCGCTCATCATTTGTCTTTCATACATTAATATTGTGGGCTTACTTTAGAAAATAGAAAACTCTTACACTATCACTATTCACATCCACAAAGCCATGCATCATTAAATGAGTGCAACCTCTAATATTGAATCCTTGTAAGCAGATCTTGGGTGTTAGTAAAGGTATTGGAACAACCATAAGATGTACGTCCCAAGGCCTTGAGGAAAACCCCCTTTCCTAGACTCATGACTAATTGTGGTCATTTTGGTTGCAAAGTGTATTAGGAGTAGTATTGTAACATTCCAAGATTTGAGGCCTCGAATAACATGATCTTAAAAGGAATGATTCGACTACCCATATCACCAAGGTGCACCTCCTTTTCCAAGAGCCCATCTCTAAAGAACTCCATAGTTAAGCGTGCTTAGATTGGTGTAGTATTGGGATGGGTGACCAGTCGGGAAGTTGATACTGGCTTGCGCGTCAGTGTGGACAAAGTGTGCAGTTAAGGCTAGTGGTGGTTTGTGGGGCCAGTCATCATTCCTGAAACTCTACTAGAGCCTTGGGAAATGGGCCTGGGTGTTACAAATTGTATCAGAGCCATAACCCCTCCAGTAGGTGGGGCCCGCATGGGCATGTGGCATGCCAGTCTTGAGCCATGCGGTCCAGGCATGTAGGAAAGGGTTGTCCATGGTTGACGTAGCCACCCTTGCGCTGGTAGATTGGGAGCTGGGTGTCCATGGGCCATTGTGGGTCTGCACTGAAATGGGGTCAGATTATGAGGCCATATAGTTGAGCCTTGATGAGGACGTCAAGAGTCTAAGTGGGGGAGATTGTAACATCCCAGGATTTGAGGCCTCGGATAACATGATCTTAAAAGTAATGATTAGACTACCCATATCACCAATGTGCACCTCTTTTTCCGGGAGCCCATCTCTAAAGAACTCTATAGTTAAGTGTGCTTAGCTTGGAGTAGTACTGGGATGGGTGACTAGTCGGGAAGTTGATCCTGGCTTGTGCTTCAGTGTAGACAAAGTGCGCAGTTAAGGCTAGTGGTGGTTTGTGGGGCCAATCGTCACTCCTGAAACTCTACTAGAGCCTTGGGCAGTGGGCCTGGGTGTTACAAGTACACATATGTAGTGAACTAGGGTTACCCCCACAATGAGATCCATCATCTGATAGAGAATGTAAGGAGCAATGCCTCCTATACAACTCATTCTTAAATGAGGATGTACATCACATTCTAACTCATCAGCTAAATGTGGGAAATTTATCTACAACATATGCATCTTTTAGTTGCTTGTTTTACAGTTTGTAGGATTGTTACATGTTTTCCAATCTTAGGATTGTTGAAGGATTTATGACTTAAGTTGAAAATCTCCTTCAAACTCAATAGAATTGAAAAATGTGCTCAAAAGTCAACAAAATAAGGAAATTCTTTTCATAGTTGAACAACCTTTCCAAAGATCTTTTGACTTGATCCATGCCAAAAGGTTTCATGATTATGGTCTCTTTTAATGAGCCATCCGCATACGTGAACTCTTTAATATATACCAAAAGGCTATTCATATTCTTTCAATTTTCTTAAAACTTCATATGTGATCATGCATGGGCAAAGAGCTATCTTTTTCATGACACTTCTCTAGAATACCTTGACCTTCTGGGACTCCGTTTCAAACATTCATCACTAGGCCAAATGACTGCCCAATTTTACGTACAAGTTGTCTGCTCTAGTGGTCATATCACATCTATCTATGCATCATTCACTCTGCTATTAAGCTACACATGTCATATTCTATCTTCATGAAGGGTCTCTAACTCATCTTGATTCTTTTAAGAAAAAACATCACCATTACACCATACAAATACTCCATCCTCAATCTTAGATATAACTTCCAAATTGAAATATCAAATAATGCCATGTGCATGCAAAAACCACTTGATGCGAAGGATTTTCTATTTTGAATGAGATGTCACCTAGTAGAATTTTGTCCATACAACTTTTTCTACCCTGCACCATGGTCCTAGACCGTGACCTAAAACTGGACAATTACGCTACTTATACAAATTTTTCATATAGTCATGGACCATGACATAAAACTAGGAAAACACACCCTTTTTCCTTGTGAGTGTTTCTCTCATAAATATCCCCTAAGGAGAGAATAAATTCACACACCTATATCCATCCATAGTTTATGGCCCTCAAATGGTCACCTTGTCTCTAGATATCCTTTTCCTTATTAGTGTTTCTATCATTGAATCCCCCTAAGGAGAGAGAAATCTCACATACCAATATCCAGTCATAGTATCTAGCCTTGAGTGGGTCACCTTGTCCTAAATACCTTTTTCCTTGTGAGTATTTCTCTCTGTGACACCCTATCATGATAAACAAGATTAATCAAAACAAAACACATGATCAACCATGAAATAGCCACATAACCAGAAAAGTGGGTAACTAAAATTGATTTCAACATTACCATCATGTTCAGAAACATTACATAAAGGTCCAACAACTTGAACATTATCACATACCACATTAGGTATTTACATATATGTCCTCTCGTCTTAGCCACAACCTATATACAAAATATATAGTTCCACATATGCCATGTACAAACATAGGCACACTGCCAAAACTCGAGTCATTACACATATCGTCTACAAAACATACCTTGCCTAGAACTAGGAGTACAGGGATGACTCTAGGACACACTAGCACTAACCAACTTTCTACTTCTAATTCTCTCCAAGTTTCTCTTCTCTAGCACCACGATCCTGACCACATCGCTGACAACCACATAAAAAGATGTGGTGACCCACGAGGTGAGACCAACGTCCCAGTGAGTCATATAACTCTTAACCAACAGTTATTGATTACATAAGGTATCATCATTACTAAACAAATTAAACAAGTTAAACTAATTAGGCAAGTTAAGAAGATTGAACATATTATATAACACTAAGCCAGTTAAACAGATAGGCATAGAAACAGGTAAAACTATCATCTACTAAACAATTAATTTCTCTTATTGCATTTCATAAAAACTAAGTAGTATAAGAAACGAGGAAAAGGTTATTAATTAATGTGAATCGTGTTTAACCCTAAGAAAATATACTACATGGATGGATTAAATCTTTTATTAAGCCCTAAGGATTTGAGGTATACCACTTAAATCCAACTGACCACTACTAAGTCAAAATTAGTGACTTACAAGATATAGGAGAGCCAGACTCTTAAGATCTCATCCTCCCTCGATCACTACAAGTCATCCAAAGTGACATATATAGTCTAGATGCAAAACATCATGTTCGTCCTAGGTATATAGGTCATGGCAATAGTAACCAGTGTATACAAAACTTATCATCTGAGGTACAACTGCATATGTCCTCTATCTTATCATACATATAAATACATGATATATGACCGCAACAATTCTCCTACCGAAGTATGACCGCAACCATACTCCATAAACTTGGGGTCAGGATGACAAGGACGTAGCATCTCATGCACCCCACATACTTAATAGTAAGTGCTCTGAGTTTCAATTAGGAATGCTCATTTCACCATCCAACTAGTCCTGATACTAGAATGGATCTATGGCACAAGATACTAGATTAGTTTTTCACTTGATTAGTTAATGTCAATTGGGTATAGTTTAATTGCATCAATCAAGTTACATACAAACCCTAAAAGAGCTCTACAAACTAATGGGTAGATTGCAAATTCATAAGATATAAATGTATGAGGTATAATGTTTATCACATCATCACATGGTGTTATTTCATTTCCATACATGAGATCATACTCATCATCATACCATCATAGGATCAAATCCTTGTCACATCATGGAGAGGATAACACCTCACTAAGGCTCAACCATGCCCAAAGGTAATTAATACCATCACATCCTTCCCTGTAAGAACATCATTATCTTTCCATGCCTCATTAAGGCTCATCAAACCATCACCATACATGTGGAACACATAAGTACAACATAACATTGCATTTAGGAACTATGATGTTCATATGACAGCAAATACAATAACATAGAGAGAGAAAGTACTCCATCATCATACTAATTACACAAGAAGGTATGTATTATGATAACTTACTTGTATTAGGGTTAGGTTCAATAATGTAAGTAAATTAAGGGTTCAAAACAACAATTAAAGGTGTACCCTAGCTTGTATCATCTCCATCAATCATGAAAGCAATAAGGTTAAACATCACCATTTACCATAGATCCAGGAATTCCATTGACCAGAAGGATAGGAAAACATTAAGACCACATAGGTTGAAGACACCTCAGTGACATCTAGGGTTCTGTGCCTTAGCGACCACTAGGTTCAAGGTCATAGCGACCAACATGAACCAGAAACTTCATCAACCACTAATGGTCAGAGATGTCATCATCCATTAAGATTCAAGGAGGTTGGCGACTACCAAAGGTTAGAAATGTTGGCAACCGCAAGGGTTATAGTTCCTTAAATGACCTCTAGGATTCCAACCTCAATGACCACTAAGGGTTCAAAAACTTGGCGATTGATGGAGATACAAGTCTTGGCAACCATATGCATTCAAAACTTGGCGACCAATCATGGGTCCAGAAATAATGGAGATCACATGAAGTAAAAAATAGTCACTAGCTCAAAGCCATCTATTAGCACAAGAAGGTCAAGAAAAAATGAACCAAAACCAAACCATAAGGTTCAAATACAAGGAGGAAAATCAGCTTGAAACACTAGAAATAAACCATCATTTGGGATAGTAAAAACCAACATTTTCCACATGCAAGCAAGGTATAGGGTCTCTACTTACATTGAGAGAATAATGCACAAGATTTAGGGTTCATCTAAATGGATAGATACTCAAGAACTATCATACAAGCTCAAACCCTATGTAAAGGTATGTCTTTCCACTTGGATCGACATTTTAAGGAAAGATCGTGTACATGCAAGATAAGACTAAGAAATAATTGAGAAGAAAGTTATATAACTAGCCTTAGAGATGACTTAGAAACTCCCAAAATAAAGGTAGATCAAAGGAAAGAGGGTAGAACACCATAGCTTGAGCACTCCTCTAATCCAAGCTAGCTTCTCCTCTAACAAGGAAGCAACCCTAGGTCAATGAAGGTGAGGCCAAATACGACTCAAGGAAGAGTCACACCACCATAGAAACCTAGGACGGCCGCCAAGGGAGCTCGAAAGCCCACAAACCAACACTCAGTTGTCGCGGTCGACTGAGGGGGAAGCTGACTACCACTAGGCACTATGGTATCTCCGCCGACGCTCGAAACACCACCCAAACCGTAGCACCACGGACTGATCGCAGGCTGAGGGAGATCCCAGGGGGAGACCAGCGGGGTGTGCCATCCGCCGCCTCCCCCCAGGAGGGGATGCTACCGACCCGCTCATGCTTCTGCTAAATAGTCAGAGTTCTCGCGACCTTTTAACTTAAATGTGAATGTTAGTTTAAATATTCAGAAACACTAGAAAACTTCAAAATCATGTAGTATGTAGATCTGTTGGCCTAAAATCCCCCAAAAATACCCCTCAACTTAGAAAAATGCCCTCTTTATTGTAGGACCCTTACATCAGACATTTGATGCATAAATAGTGATCGTGTCCAATTTAGATCATAACACTTTGCTTTAAATGGTATATTCATCTTATGATGGAGATTAAATATTAGACAAATATATTTGAACCCCAAAATCACTTAGAAACCATATGTGGACTCTAATATGATCATAACGCCAAAAATTTAGGTCTGACCCCCATTAATGACTAAATTAATGTTTTTAGCCTCATTTAAATACAAGAAAATATACCAAGCAGTAGAAAATATAAAATCTGCACCAGACTTTAATAATGACATAAAGATCAGAATAAAAGTATTACAGACCATTGTAAGATCAAATTGAACCTAGGCTTGGATAAACCCTAATATGGACCTAAATAATCAAAGAATATGATGTACCTTTATTAATATTGATTAATTGTGATGAATAGGTAATGGATGGAGATGTCGATGGTCCTTAATAAAAATAGAAATATCTAAACTCAGGTATTTAAGTATATGACTGATTTTCTTGCTTGCAATCATAATATGTATGTATGATCTCTTGTATTTGAAAATATTGGATGTAGTATTGTTATGTAATACTCGATGTTTTGTCACTTGAAAACATAAACTATGTGGAGATGTTTTGTAGTTATTAAGGTGTTCATTATCCCCCTAACGACTGAATGGATTAATTTTGACTAGTATACCTCCCAAGAGCACACAGTGTATAGAGAGTTCCCAGAGTACTTGGTACGCGAGATAGGGCCCAAACATATATGTTTTTGGTACTAGTCTACCTTGATAATTCAACTCATCTAGAGAAATGACTAAAATCAACATATGTCATTTAATAAAGAATTTCTTTATATGATCTTTCTTTCTTTCTATAATTATTTTTAAAGTTATGAAAACCATAAATAAATATATCTTTCTACCATGCACCTTGTGTTATTCGATGTTTCACGTATGTTTTAGGTAAGATCTAGAATGGGAGAAAATGACAGGAAGTAAATGATATTTAGGATGTACGTATTGTGTTCAGATCTTGTTAGCATACATGTCAAACTTGTATAACATTCAGTGTGTAATTGTAATCTATAATAATTCATGTTGTATTAATATACATGTTGAATGTTGAGAATGTTCATGATATATGCTTTATAATTGAATATTCATGTATGCGGATATTGCTTCGACAATGCTCTCTAAAACGATTGCCTAATGTTTTCATATTTTTTCTTCTCATCCCCATGGGGTTTTAAGAAGGCATAAATATGGGAATGTTACAGTTGGTATCAAAGCATGAACATTAGCTACACATGACAATTAATCATCATGAAACACAGAAACTACATTGAACCTTTCACTTAAATCCTACAAAATTAGTGAGTTGTCCACTAGGAACTAAGGTTTGACTTAGGCTCTAGGTTAGAACCTAGATGTTCAAGAACTAGGCTTAGACAAGTTTGTTAAACCCTATCCATATAGATTTCATATCTATTGGGTAGCTGCACTAGTCTACACCTTGTTCTCACCATATCACTAGGTGACATGGCACTACATTATCTAATGTGTGAGAGACATACGATTTTGTTGATTTATTTTTGTTTTCAATCGGAACGAGCCTCGATAGTTTCTCTGACGTATTCTTTCTTGAAGAAAAACTATATAATATTTTATTATATATATTAAATATGAAAATGTATCCCTCACACAAGAAAGTAAGAGGTGTTTGTTCAACCTAAGTAATGGAAGTGACACCAGTCTATAAGAGAGAGTATATCTAGATTAGACATCTAAATCCTTATAAGATATGTGATAGTTAGAGAAGATAATAGAATAATAAATGACATAAGGATGGATACATGTGTTTAAGTTTGATCTCTAATTATATAAGTATCTTATACTGATTCAAGTTGTATATGATGTTCGATCCAATTCTAAGAAATAGGGGCTAAGACTTGATGATGATAAAGTACATTCCCTTTTCTTACGTAAGATGAGCTATGTTAAGATAAGGTTGAATATGCATGAGCCTTAAGATCTTTTACAAAGGAGGGCCTCTAGTTCTAGGACAAGATATGTGGAGAACACCAGAGAGAGTGAGACCCACAGGAAGAGGGTCATAGGACCTACCCTCCAATATATGAAAAATATGATATATATATATATATATATGAACTGATGTGTCCTAAGCTGGGTTACTCTTGAGTAGATGAGTTGATACCGTTCACATGATTAAATCCTACATGTGAGATTTGGGTAAAAATGATGTGTGAGATTTGGGTAAAAATGATGTGTAGGCCACTCATAATAAGAAATTCAATGCTTTTGATTGAGTTAGGTCCTAGCTTGAGTGACGTATGTTTGTGAATCTAATCATTAGCTACAAGCGAGGTGATATGTGAAACTCTATTCTAAGAGTAAAATACATTCTGCATAAGATACTCAGAAATGATGTTCCTTCCATATCTCTTTCTTGATATATGATGTTAAAAGCTTCACTTGAGCTATATTTATGATTTATATATGAAGAGTCACTCACAAGCATGACTTATTCTATATTCTCTTCCTATATCACACATTTTATATCCAAGTTTGAAATTATGATAAGTGTGCCTTAGTATATTCTCTTTCCCCTCATATCATACATGAAACATATTAGTTTTAAGTCATGAGATTGAACATGAAAATATCTTTGGACCATAGATAACATGATCACAAAATATAGTTCTTAACATTGATCCTAATAAATGTATGCTTCTTGTTCAAAACTCTCACACAATAGGGTGAAAAACCTAATATGTATAGATGAATATTAATTTCCTCCTAATGATGAAATCTAATATGATGATGATCATAGACCACACTCATTATTTTAAGTGCGATAATTCTAATAATGAATGACATGAAATATTATATCATCTTACATAGGTAAGTAGGGTGAAAGATGAAAACTTGAGTATAATGTTCTCAACATTATATCTGTGAACAAACCCTTATTCTTTGGGTATTGAGAGGATGTAACTCTTATAATAAAAGTAATGTCATGTACGATGAAGACATTAAATGATACTTCACTCCATATAAGGAGGGGTGGGTACACACTACTTTTAAGTACTACGATGATGACCTAAGGTGTGTCCTAAACTATGATAGCCTATGAACTAGAAATGATGTCTTAGAGACAACAGAAGCTCCTTGATATTACCATAAGTATGACATTAGATTAATTTTGAGGACAAAACTTTATATAAAGTGGAGTGAATGTGATTGCCTAGAATTTTGGAGTTTGATATCTAATATAGTATTTGAAGTTCATAATATCTATTAGTTGGTCAATTCCAAATTGATGTGACATTTATCCAATCATGGACACCATTGACCCACGAACATTATAATGCCACTTAATCATCATTAATAGGAATCCATGCCAAATTGTCTATATGTGGATGATGAATTCTAGATAGAATTAATGTTGATGTCTTATGAGGATAAGTGCCCAAATGAAGTACATGGATTCAAAAGAATGAGTTATGAACCCTTGGATGCATGATGACCCAACTAAGTGGTATTTGAATTTGCTTCGTCAAGATTTGATGATAAACAATATGTATTCACGGTTTACACATTTAAATATAAGGTTATTTGAGGAATTAGGCTAAATGAATCGATGTCAGGCTTTTCAATATCATAAGGTAGAGAGCAATGCTTCATGCATGGTTTTTGGATAAGCTACTTAAGAGACTTTCGAATCTTCATGAAGGAATATAGCTTTAATTGATTACAAACATATGTTGAAAATCTAGTATCCAAGTCATGACATTCATGTGTCATGCAGACATGCTCTTGAGGGGCAAAACTATAACCTAAGAGAATAACAAATTAGTTCCATAGGTCCCTAGCCTCATTTACCTAGTCATCTGCGAGCCCCACATGGTTCTAGGTGGAGGATCCTATAAGCTAAGAACTATAACAACCTTAGGCATATGCTATGTAGTAACATGAAAAGAGATTTCTAGGTCCTCACTCCACTACCCTCTCATCCATAATCTGTAGAGGAGGATGGTGCATGGAAAAGGAGTCAAGCTCCATCATTCCACGCCTTACAAATGGAGTCTAAAAGTGCAAACCAAGCCCTAATGTCAATCATCACTAAAAGTTTCAAGCTCCTAGATCCCAGTGCTTCTCCTCAGCACTTTGCTTGTTGTAGAGAACATAGGAGACCGTTGTTTGCCTATAGCAGCGCTCCATGGTGGCTAGCTCGATTTCATCAAGGTGTTAGCCCCCATCCAAGGAGTTCTTGACTTGTAGGTTAAAGTGGGACAGCACGAGGACATAGCCTCCATCAGACCTCTAGAAGATGGCTTATTTGAAAACAAGGGATAGGCTTGTATATCTCTTTGTGGTGATAGAGAGGCACCAAACCGCTTCTAGTCCCCTGTCCTCATTCACCAATTGTTAAGATGTGACGTCTATGAGGAGGAAAGGAGGGATGCACAATTTTTTTGACCCTTGTTCATCTATGGAGTGGCCAAAAGGTTGCACCTCCAACGTGTTGAAGATTTAGTGTTGGGACATATGCCTGAAAAACACTAGAGGGGGGGTGAATAGAGTTTTTAAATATTTTAACAATTATTTAACTCAAACAACCACAAATGAAGAATGGAAGAAGGAGACAGGTGTTTAGAGTGGTTCCAACTGTAGAAAATACTAAATTTGTCAGTCCACTACCCAGTTTCTTACCCAACCGGGATTTTGAAAGTATTAATTTTATTACCTTCACAAGGATTTACACAAAATACAATACTTTCTTTACACCCCTTGAACAGCCTTCACTTGAAGTAGATGCACCAACTCGAGGTAGCCTTCTTGAAGTAACTCCAAGCTCACCCTTGAAGTAGCCTTCCTCTCTAGAAGTAACCTCTCGTTGCACCAGCCTTCTTGAAGTAGCTCAAGGTCTCCTTCTTCACCAAGAAGATCTTCAACCTCTCCAATCCGCAGCCTCCAACCTAGGAGTAGCAAGGAGAGTACAAACAACAATAGAGAACAAGAAGGAAAAAGGAAATTACAACTTATCCTTTTGTAGCACAAGGCTTGATTTGCCTAGATCAAGCGTGTAGATCTCCTAACCAAAGTGTATGGAATTGTAATTGCAATGGATAGGAGATGCTAGCCTATAGGACACGAAATTTGAGCTAATAAGGGAAGTAGCCAATTGTCACAATGCTCAATTTCTCACAAACAGGTTGCACAAAGTCAATGTATGCTCAAAGATTGCTCAAGTGTAAAAAGAAAGTGTCTTTGGGTGTCCTAAGCTATGTCCTATTTATAGGAATGTCCTACAAGTGCTTAAGGACGTTCTAGACACCTTCTAGGGTTTTCTAACTGCTTAACTAGCCGTTAGGTACAAGTTTGTTGCTTTAGTAACGGCTAAATAATTAATTCTACGGTTGCTGTCAGAGACCATCTCGGTCGAGAAATAGTCGACCGAGACTCCTACTCGGTCGAACTTTTGTCGACCGACAGGCTCTCTGGATCAAGTATATGCAATGTTTATCTCCAACTGCCAACCACCTTGTCAGCTGTGTCTAACGGCTACTTGGGTCTTTCTCGGTCGAGAAGATTGTCGACCGAGAGTGTCTCGGTCGAGGAGTTAGTCGACCGAGATTGACCATGTTTCAATTTTTCAATTAAGGCATTAAGTGTGTGTATGAGTGTGCATATGTGACACTTATTTGAAGGGGATGACTTATCTAAATGTGACGTTTAGCTAGGGAGAATCTAACGCTTGATTTACATGAAATCTAAGTACTTGTACACTATATATTTGTACAAGTTTTTACAAAGTGATTACATTTCATGAAAATATAAATATGTAAGCATATGGATTTCCCTAATTGCTTTGTCATCCACCTTATTCCTACAACACTCAAGTAGCACGTTTAACAAGAATGAAATGTTTGTCATTATCAAAACAAAGGGATTTACAAATGTCCATTTATCCAACAATCTCCCCCTTTTTGAAGATGACAAACATTTCATAAATATAAAATAAGAAAGTATAAAACATGTGACTTTCATACCTGAAACTTACCTTTGTAAATTTCTTCTCTTGTTTATAAAATGTGTGCTTATTATTCCCCATGAATTATGGAACATGAAATCCAATCCTTTAGGGAATATAGCAACTTTCAATGTAAAGCCAAGAGTTTATGAAACTCATTGATTGAGTTTTGCACAAATATTAAGTTTTATATTTATTTATTGTTTTGCACAAATATTAAGTTTTATATTTATTTCTCCCCCTTTGTCATTTCAAAAAGATATCCATTTAAGAACAAAACTCCCCCTTAATTAGATGTCCCAAAAAAAATGTCCATTAAAAGCCAAAATGATGTAAGTAAAAGTTATTTTTAAGAAGCACAAATATCAAAGAAGACATCTTCCAAAGGAGTGATAAGCAATTGCTTCCTAATCTTGTTAAATTGGTCTAGTGGAAGCGGTTTTGTAAAAATATCAGCCAATTGATCTTCCGTATCAACATGATGAAGAGAAACATGATTTTTAGAAATATGATCCCTTAAAAAGTGATGACGGATTTCAATATGTTTAGCCCTGCTGTGTAAGATAGGATTGTGTGCTAAGTTTATAGCGCTTGTGTTGTCACAAAAACTAGGTGTAGATGAAAGAGTAAAACCATAATCATTTAATACTTGTTGCATATAAAGCACTTGAGCACAACAAGATCTGGCTGCCATATATTCAGCTTCAGTTGTAGAAAGGGCAACTGTGTTTTGTTTCTTACTAAACCAAGATATTAAAGCTCTCCCTAACAAGAAACAGCCACCACTAGTGCTCTTGCGATCAAGTCGACAACCAGCATAATCAGCATCAGTATAAGCTTTAAAATCCAAGGATTGTCCTTTTGGATACCATAAACCAAAACATGTAGTGTCGGCTAAGTATCGAAGAATTAGTTTAACTGCTTGAAAATGAGAGTGCATAGGTTGGGATTGAAATCGAGCACAAAGACCAACGGAAAACATGATGTCCGGTCTAGAAGCAGTTAAGTAAAGCAAACTACCAATCATGGCTCTATATAAGGAATCATAAATAGGTTCCCCATCTTCATCCTTATCAATTTTAGTAGAAGTGGCCATAGGAGTAGTAGCATGTTTGCACTGATCCATCCCAAAACGTTTTAAGAGTTCTTTAGTATACTTTTCTTGGCTTATAAAAATCCCGGCAGGTGTTTGGTTAATTTGGAAACCAAGGAAGAAGGTTAGTTCACCCATGAGGCTCATTTCAAATTCTTTTTGCATAATGTCACTAAATTGCGTACACAATGATTCATTTGAAGCTCCAAAAATAATATCATCAACATATATTTGAACAACAAGAAAATCAGATGTATATGTTTTGAAAAATAAAGTAGAATCTGAATTTCCAATAGAAAAACCATTATCAAAAAGATATGTCTTGAGCCTTTCATACCAGTTCCTAGGTGCTTGTTTTAAACCATAAAGTGCTTTCTTAAGTTTATAAACATAGTCACCTTTTTTCGGTATTTCAAAACCGGGTGGTTGGGCAACATAAACTTCTTCTTGAATGATTCCATTTAGAAATGCACTTTTTACATCCATTTGGTAGAGTTTGATGTTTTTATGTGTAGCAATAGCTAGTAACATTCTAATAGCTTCAAGTCTAGCTACTGGTGCATACGTTTCATCAAAGTCTATTCCTTCTTGTTGATTATATCCTTGTGCTACTAACCGAACTTTATTTCTTATTACTTCTCCTGCCTCATTGAGCTTATTTCTAAAAACCCATTTAGTTCCAATGATGGTTTTATCTTGTGGTTTAGGAACTAAATCCCATACATCATTTTTTGTGAATTGATTTAATTCTTCTTGCATTGCTATTATCCAATAATCATCTTTAAGAGCTTCAGATATCTTCTTAGGTTCAATGATAGAAACAAAAGCCATGTTTGCAACATCCTTAAAGGAAGACTGAGTTTTTACTTTATCATTTGGATTTCCAATAATTAATTCTTGAGAATGATCCTTAATAAGTCTAGGTATAGGTTGTGTTTCACTTTGGTTATTGTTTGTAGTATCTTTCTCACTATCAGTTGGTATGTTTAAGTTTTCGAATTGATTAGTAAGATCAATTATTTCTAGATTTTCTGATTTGGACTCTTCATGAAAAGAGACATGAATAGATTCCTCAACTTTTCTAGAGATAGTGTTGTAGACTCTAAATGCTTTGCTAGAGGTAGAATATCCCAAAAAGAATGCTTTGTGTGATTTAGAATCAAACTTATCTCTATCATCTTTGGTATTTAAGATATAACATGTAGATCCAAAGGTATGAAAATAGTCAACTCTAGGTTTCTTAGAATGTATTATTTCATACGGAGTTTTCTTCAAATGAGAGTGAACAGTTACTCTATTTAACACATAGCATGCGGTGTTTACAGCTTCAGCCCAAAAGGTTTTGGGGGTGTTATGTTCGAGCATCATAGTTCTAGCCATTTCTTGTAGTGATCGATTTTTCCTTTCAAATATGCCATTTTGTTGTGGAGTGCGTGGAGCAGAAAAATTGTGAGTGTACCCTTGAGATGTGCAAAATTCTTCAAATACATGATTTTCAAATTCTCCACCATGATCACTTCTAATGGTACATATTTTGCTTTGTAATAGATTTTCAATCATAGGGCAAAATTTTATAAAAGCATGAATAGTATCATCTTTGGTTGCAATAAAATGTACCCATGTATATCTACTATAATCATCAACAATAACAAAACAATATCTTTTGCCACCGATAGATTGTGTCCTCATAGGTCCAAATAAATCCATGTGAATTAATTCTAAAGATCTACTGGTGCTAAGTTCATGTTTAGGTTTAAAAGAGGTTTTTGTTTGCTTTCCCAATGTACATGGTTCACAACTTTCAACTTGATCAAAGGATAAAGTAGGCAAACCACGAACAAGATCATATTTCACTAACTTTTTGATAACATGTGAACTAGCATGTCCTAACTTTTTATGCCATAATTGTAAAGTATTTTCATTTGCAAGCAAGCATTTTCCTACTACATATTTCATAGAGTTAGGTCTAAGAATATAAAGATTTCCAACTCTTTTTCCTTCATAGACAACATTTGTAGTGTTTTCTATTAATAATTTGCAACAGGTTTTGTTAAATAAAACATCATAGCCACTATCACATAATTGACTCACACTTATTAAGTTATGGTGCAAACCATCAACAAGTAGAACATTCTTTATTTCGAGTTTTGTGCCAATATTACCTATTCCAACAATTTTACCTTTACCGTTATCTCCAAAAGTGATTGTTCCACTCTTCTTTTCTTTAAAAGTTTGAAATGCATCCTTGTTTCCAGTCATGTATTTGGAACATCCACTGTCAACCACCCAATCCTGCATTAGAATGTAGGTTTTGGTACCCATGTGATGGTCTGGTATGGTTAGAAGCATTTAAGTAGAGACTGTATAAAAATTCTGATTTAGAACTTCAGTCGGTCGACAATTGTTCGACCGACATCTTTCTCAGTCGACTAATCGTCGATCGAGAAGGTTGCTGTATTGCAAATTAAAGACAAAAATTCAGCCGGTTGACCAATTTTCGACCGAAATAGTTGTTGTTTGATTTTTATTTGTCACAGGCATCTGGTCGGTCGACAAAAGTTCGACCGATTATATTTTCGGTCGACAATACTTAGACCGACTAAGTTTCTGTTTCAGTACAGCAGTTCAGAAAATTATTATAATGCATAAAACCTTTTATTAAGTTGAGATAAGACAATATGAATTGCAAAATTAAGCATTTGATCATATCTCAACTGAATTGCATTCGACTCTACTAAGTTTGGGATTTTGGGACCCAAACTAAGTAGGAATCCTTGGTCTTATACGGGCATGAAAATGAATAATGTCCAAGACGTAGACAAAAATGACAAGTAATAGAGTCAACTTCATTTCTCTTTCTAGGAATTGTATTCTTAGGTACAAACATAGTTCGAGTTCTTTTGGTTTGATTTTTCTTTGGATCATATCCCAAACCTTTTCTTCCATTGAAACTAGAGGAGGCTTTTAGGATGTTGTCAAGGATATCTTTTCTTCTTAACTCATGTAGGTTTATTTGTAGCTTAGAAATGTCATCCATCTTCTTGTGTAAATCTTTTCTAGCTTGATCTAAATCAAATAATAGGGAGTCTCTTTCTTTTACAACATTGTCATAGTCTAGATGGTTACACAGAATTGGTTGAGTCTGAAAATCTTTTAGTTTAGCTAACAATTCAGTCTTTTCTTGAGAGAGAAGATCAACATTTGTTTCTAGAGTGAGTAGCTTGTTAGTACAATCATTTAAAGATGTTTTTAAAGACAAATTCTCAAGATCAATGTTGTTCTTTTCAGAAGAGAGATCATTTAATTTAGCATATAGCTCATCATTTATTTTGATAACTTTCTTTAGTTTCTTCTTGACATCAACATACTTATCATGAGTTTCTTGTAAACTAGTAATTAACTCTTCTTTAGGAAGATCAAGTAGGCTTACCTCTTGAGAGTCTTCATCATCTTCTTTTACCATTAGACATTCCACCTTTTCTTCTCCGCTTTCACTTTCACTTGACTCGTCCCATGCAGCTTTATAGGCTTTTTCTCCCCTCTTCTTGTGTGAGCTTTTCTTTCCTTTCTTTGCTTTAGGACATTCATTTTTGAAATGTCCTTTCTTTCCACACTCAAAGCACCTAGGAGGAGAAGAAGAAGAACTAGAAATTTTGTTAGATTTAAATCTTCTATATTTCTTACCATTGACAATCAATGCTTCTTCTCCTTCTTCTTCACTTGACTCCTCACTTTTTGGTGTAATTATCCTTGAAGCTTTTAGAGCCACATCCTTCTTCTTTCCTTGTTGAAGTTCACGTTCTCTTCTTTCTTCCTCTTCTAGGGTTGCTTCATGAGCTTCTAGATTGCCAATGAGTTGCTCCATTTTCAGCAGAGTGAGGTCATTAGCTTCTTCAATGGCTGTCACCTTTGGCTTGTATTTTGGAGGAAGTGATCGAAGGATTTTTGATACCTGATCTTCTTCAAGAACAGTTTTTCCTAGAGCATTTAAACCATTTACAATAGAAGAGAATTTTGCAAACATTTCACTAATAGATTCATTTGGATCCATACGGAAGTGTTCAAACTTTTGTTTAAGCATGCTAATCTTAGAATTCTTGACTTGAACTATACCTTCATAAGTTATGGACAGTCTATGCCAAATGTCATAGGCTGTGTCACAGTTTGATATCCTATTAAATTCTCCTACTGAAATTGAACAATATAAAATGCTTACAGCTTTGGCATTCATTTGAGCCAACTTTACCGTGTTTGCATCCCACTCTGCATATTGTGTTTGAGGAAGCTCGTATGGGGTTGACACCGTCCTCCATAAGTCCCAATTGATGCCTTGGAAGTAGAACTGCATCCTTCTCTTCCAATATGTGTAGTTTGTTCCATCAAACGCTGGAGGTCTAGCAACAAGTGTCCCTTCAAGGTTAAGATTGTTAAGCACCCCGTCACCCATTCTTCAAGACCTTGTTAAGGTTCCTTGAAGCCTGCTCTGATACTAATTGAAAAACACTAGAGGGGGGTGAATAGAGTTTTTAAATGTTTTAACAATTATTTAACTCAAACAACCAAAAATGAAGAATGGAAGAATGAGACAGGTGTTTAGAGTGGTTCCAACTTTAGCAAATACTAAAGTTGTCAGTCCACTACCCGGTTGCTTACCCAACCGGGATTTTGAAAGTATTAATTTTATTACCTTCACAAGGATTTACACAAAATACAATACTTTCTTTACACCCCTTGAACAGCCTTCACTTGAAGTAGATGCACCAACTCGAGGTAGCCTTCTTGAAGTAACTCCAAGCTCACCCTTGAAGTAGCCTTCCTCTCTAGAAGTAACCTCCCGTTGCATCAGCCTTCTTGAAGTAGCTCAAGGTCCCCTTCTTCACCAAGAAGATCTTCAACCTCTCCAATCCGCAGCCTCCAACCTAGGAGTAGCAAGGAGAGTACAAACAACAATAGAGAACAAGAAGGAAAAAGGAAATTACAACTTATCCTTTTGTAGCACAAGGCTTGATTTGCCTAGATCAAGTGTGTAGATCTCCTAACCAAAGTGTATGGAATTGTAATTGAAATGGATAGGAGATGCTAGCCTATAGGACACGAAATTTGAGCTAAGAAGGGAAGTAGCCAATTGTCACAATGCTCAATTTCTCACAAACAGGTTGCACAAAGTCAATGTATGCTCAAAGATTGCTCAAGTGTAAAAAGCAAGTGTCTTTGGGTGTCCTAAGCTATGTCCTATTTATAGGAATGTCCTACAAGTGCTTAAGGACATTCTAGACACCTTCTAGGGTTTTCTAAGTGCTTAACTAGCCGTTAGGTACAAGTTTGTTGCTTTAGTAATGCCTAAATAATTAATTCTGCAGTTGCTGTCAGAGACCATCTCAGTCGAGAAATAGTCGACCAAGACTCCTACTCGGTCGAACTTTTGTCGACCGACAGGCTCTCTGGATCAAGTGTATGCAACGTTTATCTCCAACTGCCAACCACCTTGTCAGCTGTGTCTAACGGCTACTTGGGTCTTTCTCGGTCGAGAAGATTGTCGACCGAGAGTGTCTCGGTCGAGGAGTTAGTCGACCGAGATTGACCCTGTTTCAATTTTTCAATTAAGGCACTAAGTGTGTGTATGAGTGTGCATATGTGACACTTATTTGAAGGGGATGACCTATCTAAATGTGATGTTTAGCTAGGGAGAATCTAACGCTTGATTTACATGAAATCTAAGTACTTGTACATTATATATTTGTACAAGTTTTTACAAAGTGATTACATTTCATGAAAATATAAATATGTAAGCATATGGATTTCCCTAATTGCTTTGTCATCCACCTTATTCTTGCAACACTCAAGTAGCATGTTAGATTAACAAGAATGAAATGTTTGTCATTATCAAAACAAAGGGATTTACAAATGTCCATTTAGCCAACAATGCCACTTTCTGTCCATCGTGCTTCACCGAAACCCTAAACTGGAGCCCTTTGTCTCACCATTGAGGGAGGAGTTGTTGGGAGAGAACGATGGGTGCTAAGAAACCTCATTGTACATTTTCCCAATGTTGAGGTGATCTCTATCACATGATTTTGCTCGCCAGATGAGAAACCAGTACCAGCGATTTGGGAGCGCTCCTATGGAGAAAGCAGGTTGCGGCGTGACGATGCGAGAGAGGCCTCTAACCCAGTGCATGCACAGTCGATCAATCCAGTGAACTTAGTGGTTCACTGATCAAGTTGTGGATCATATGCCCACACTAAAATGCCAGGTGGTGCGGACTAGGACCTTCTCCTTAGAAATCTGATGGCTATGCTTTATCCCTTAAGGTAAATATCAGTTTAAATATTCAAAAAGACCCTAAAACTTAGAAAATATGTAGTAAATAGATTTATTGTCCTAAAAATTTCCCAAAAATACCATTCAACTCAAAAAAATGTCCTCTTTATTATAGGACCCATAGATCAGACATTTGAATCATAAATAGTGATAGTGTCTAATTTAGATCATAACACTTTATGATGGAGATTGAATATTAGAAAAATATATTTGATCCCCAAAATCACTTATAAAATGTATCTGAACTCTGTGCAGATCATAATGCCAAAATTTTAGGTATTTCCTCATTAAGACTAAATTAATGTTTTTTGTCTCATTTTAATTCTAGAAAATATACCAAGAACTAGGAAAATGTAAAATTTGCACCACACCTTTAATAATGGCATAAACATCAGAATAAATGTATTATAGACCATACTAAGATAAAATTGAACCTAGGCTTGGATAAACCCTAATATGGACCTAAATAAGAATATGATGTACATTTATTAGTAATGATTAATTATGGTTAATCAAGTGATGGCTAGAGATGTAGATGCTCTAGAATAAAAATAGAAATCTCTAAACTCAGGTACATGGGTTTTATTTGTGTATATGACTATGTCTTTCTTGCTTGGAATCATGATATGTATGTATGCTATCTTGTATTTGCAAATATTGGATGTAGTATTGCTATGTAGTACTCGATGTTTTGTCATTTGAAAACCTAAACTATGTGTAGATGTTTTGTAGTTATTAAGGTGTTCATTATCCCCCTTACAAGGGAATGGATTAATGTTGACTAGTACACCTCCCTAGATCCCACGATGCACAGGGAATTCCCCAGAGTATTTGCTACACAGGATAGGGCCCAAACATGTATGTTTTTGGTACTAGTCCACTTTGATAATGCAAATCATCTAGAGAAATGACTAAAATCAGTGTATTTTGCTTAATAAAGAATTGTTTTCTATGATCTTTCTTTCTTTCTATAAATCTTTTCTATGTTTTGAAAACCATAAATATATGCATCTTTCTACCCATGTACACAAAACCTTGTGTCGATTCGATGCTTCATTTCTATTTTAGGTTCAGAGCTATAATGGGAGAAAAGGATAGGAAGTCAACAATGTTCAGGTTCTACCTATTGTGTTAAGATCCTATTAGCATACATGTCAGACTTGTATAATTATCATTCAATGTGTAATTGTAATTTGTAATAATTAATGAATTTTTAATATACATGTTGAATGTTGAGAATTTTCATGGTATATGATTTATAATTGAATAATCATGTATGCACATATTGCTTCCACAACACACTCTAAAATGATTGGACAACATTTTCAGATTTTTGTCTTCTCATCCTTACATGGTTTTGAGAAGGAGAAAATCTGGGGACATTACACTTACACCCATTAGGAAACCTCACAATCCCTTGCCAAAGAGCAACGTTCACTGTGTTAATCATCACATCCTAGGATATGATGCTCATGTCTACCTCTTAAGAATAACATTCAATACCTAATCAAGGACATCTTGGTCCAAGTGGATGGCCAAATAGAAGTAACTCCATATTGTATGGTAGAAGGTTTAGCTATACTCACTGCATTGGTTGTAACATTGCATGATCCAAAGTTTACCATGAGAACACCGAAAAATGTAATCACTCTAGAGCCTTTCATTGAGGAGCTAGGTGCATTCAAATAATTTATTCAATCCTAGATCAAGCCAAAACATAATAGGAACACACTAATAGATGTTGTCACAAAACCAATTGAATATCCATTTGAGCCAGAGTCCTAACAAAGAGCACTAAGACACACATTCGTCATGTTTCCCACAACATCCAAGAATTGTGAAGGGTCTATCTAATATTTTTACTTTAAAAAAAAGAAAAAGAAACAAACAGATTTTAAAATTAAAAATATATATGAAACAAGATGAAAAATAAAAAAATTAAAATTAAAAAAAACATTTAATTCACTCAATGCTCTATCGTGTCTTCTATGGAACCTAAAGCACTAGAACACTAGGACCAATGGGACGATGATAGAAGTTTGATGGCCCTTATCCTATTGCCCAAATGGTTCACAAACCTAATATAACCCATAAAAAACACTCAACCAATGAAATCATGCAAACCTATAATTGCAGGATGACATTACATTTAAAAATCAACAAGTGTCCTCTTCTTGGTCTTCTTGAATTGAGCACCTCAAAGGCAAGTTGGAACAGACCACAAAGCCAAGACATCCTGAAAATAAATTTAAGGTCACTCTGAACATGATCTTTAATGTATAAACATGAAAGCAACCCTTCTCATGATGCCAGATAAAGATATTTGCACTAGAGGATAAGGAGATTTGAACTGCGGCATTGTTTGTGTCTCATCCTATTCATGATAATCTTGCATGGGGACTACATGTGGGGAACCATTACTAGGAAACTCCCATAAATCCAAAATTCAAGTTGTCATCTTTATGCTTTGAGGATCAATGTCCATGGCGTCAAAAGATTAACTAAATATAGATTAGTTGTGAAGCCCAAAGGGCACCCAAACATGGGCATATGCTTGTGACGAATAGCTTCTACTAATAAGTGTTAAGGATAGAGCCCATGGGGGGTGTCTTTGACACATGGTTCCTTAACCCAACTAGGTGAGGAGTTTCCAGGTGGATAGTCGCTATATGATGCAACTAAGCTCAATAAGCATGACATCCATGACCCATGGAACTTAAAAGCTCTCTTTTTCTAGTCAATACCTCCCATCCTAAGATCATGAAAATCAATGCCTAGGGACTTAAATGAAAAATGACCAAAAATATGACCAAATTAAGTCCAAAGGACACCCAAAATTTTGGACAAATGATTATCAAAACTAACATAAACCAAGAAGTATTGAGTATAGATACCTAGGAGTGTCTCTTATGCCAGGTGCCTTAACCCAACTAGGTAGGGAGTCACCACACAAATACTCACTACATGGAAAAACTTGAGTCGTACAAGCATGAAATCAAGATCCAATGGAGTATCAAGTTCGGCCTAAATAAATATTTCCCTAATGGTACATTTGGATATGATAATTCTGAGGAACAATGTAGTTATTCTCATAATACTTTTAGCAAGATGAAACATGGTTGGGGTCTCAAATCTCCTTAAACTCCAAGATTGGAAAGTGGAATGAAGGGTGAGTAAGGTGTTGTCATTAGTCATTAGATAATTTACAATGATTACATGACCACTCATCCCATGTCATGATGGGCCCTCTGACTAACATAGGTTACCACCAACTCACTAAAGGGTCTCATTCAATAAAACATGAATTATGATTAGCACCCAAAGCCTAAAAAGTTAACAACAACAAAAACCCCTCCAAGGGTCAGATCCTAACATCTACCATGGTAAATATCAACATAACAAGCCACAAACCCTGGTATGTTAAATAAAAAATTAAATCAAAAAATCAACTTCAAGACAATTTCTCACTAACTAACATGAACACATTAAAGTCAAAAGAAAATTTGGAAACCTTTAAAACAAAATAATGGGGCAAAATGAAACCACCATAATTCATTTATGATAAGTCCTTGACTCAACAAATACAAGAAAAGAAGGGAAATCTCATATGATATTGGCCCACTCTACATCAACATAACAAATCATTTCAACATCAAGAAGGACTCATTTGTAATATCACAACATATTTTCACCAGCAAAACTCGTTAGGGAACCATGGGCAAAAGATTGTAGGCTAAAGATACAAGAGGTGTTTTTTTAATATAGAGACATAATATAACCTGAATCTAGATCCAACAATGATTGTGTACATCTTCAGATAAAGATTCCATCAAGGATATCATCTCCTGAGATACTAAAAACCTTACCCAACATTGCAAGTCAAATATACAACCCATGAAGGGGGGCTGCCTCTTATCAATTATTTTGGTCTCACATGGCATTCTCTATGCACTATAAATATTGAATTCACAATAGAAATCTGGTCTAAAGACCCTATAGAAGGACATCTCATCTATGATGAGATCATGTCACCTCATAGAACTTGTTGCACAACATAGATAGCATGATAAAACATCTATTGATGGTAGCCACATAGTAGTTTTAATCATGATGCACTAATCAATTTTTACAAGGCCACTGAAGACCATTTAGAAACACAACATCAATGGCACAAGAATAAGGAAGATTTAATGATACATTGGACCTTTATTCTAGACATTATCATCATTATCTCTTTATCTATGAGATTCCTTGTCTTAGGAACAGTGGAAAGTAAGAAAATCAAAAGTCAACACAACTTGAATCATACTTCATGGATAAATCAAGACCCAGAGTCCCAACCACGTGATCAGTGGAAGTATTCCTACTTGATATTTTTATTCAAATTTAAATTCTTACACTCTTCTAGGCATCCTTTGTAAGGATCCATTCCAATGATCAAACCTTAATTGACCATTAGGATGGATACTTAGAAAAACACCCAAGTTAAATATAATATCCATAAAAAAAAGAGTTGAAAAAAATACAAAAGGCAATCCACATAAAGATCCAATTGTAAAGAACTGTCAAAAAAATTCACATGACATCTTATGTAAATACATTTTATCACATAACATCCATTCCAAGAGAGGACATGATAAGAGCACAAACTAAAATCCATTTATTAAATTTGTCAAAGTAAGATTATAACATGAGATATATCCATGCAGCTACAACATAGATTATAACATGAGATATATCCATGTAGCTACAACATCATAAAATCTCTAGATCAACTTACAACTCATATTTGTAAGAAAACAACACTTAAAGCAACCTATCATTTAGCTCACCAACTACCCACCCATCACTTAGAAAACTGAGAGTACAGGGACAATTTAAACTTACTATTGTTTCTTATTACATCTTTATCAACACTTTCTTTCCAATGCTTCATCACACCTAAAGGGATATGGAAAATCACATGTGAGACTCTAGGGACCAGCAATATGATATAAGAAATCAAACATCTTATTTCTTATACACATATAATGATAAACTTATTTAGAGGTATCTCAATCAATAATTAAATATCACTACACCAAATATATGCATCAAGTATTGATTTTCATAGCATTTATATATTCACAAAAAAATATGAAATCTATTCATATGGATGTATAATCATAAATATAAAAGTTTATATTATGTATGCCACTGAGTGACATGCTTACATGTATAAAGTAGGAAACATATACAATACTTGCAATAAGTAAATGAATACAATTGTGCATCCATGTCATTTGTCCATTAAATCTAAACTGATAAACCATGTGGTTGAGTTACACATTTTATTATTGCCCTGGTTAATTTGAGGCAAACCTATCACATAACCATTTTTACCTAAATCCTAACTCTTAATGACTTAGAAAGTCAATGGAAATAGGAATAATGTGTCTTCACCAATATGGTATAATCAAAGTGTGAATGCGGAAGCATAAACACTTAACATACATTAACGAATAACATTATAAATGCACCAACATAATCTCACCAATCGGCATGTATCATTATTATCAACATTGTTTATTACAAGATTTGAATTACATATTGAAGAGTCAAATTGTATAAGTCTACTTGTATATACTAGTTAGGATCTTACAACAAGTACACTTAAACACTACTCATGAAGCCATCAACTTTGTACCATCTTTGAACCTAAAACATACTTTAAACAAGTGGGTCAACACACAACATGTTGAGTATATGGTGTATATATATACAGACATATATATAAGATTTGCATAATTTAAAAAGAGTGCATAAGTATACGAACAAGAATAAAAAGGTTACGTACTTAGCAAAATTATAGCCCATGTTTTCTATCATTTTACACCAATTATATTAGAAGTGTCATGAATTATAAGGCCTTTGCCCAGCTTCCCATCGGAAGGTTCTGTGATGGTGTTGAAGATTAGCTAATCATGATTCTACTGAGAGATCTAAATAATCAATGTCATTGATAAAAATTCTATTTCAAAGTTGTATACTAGATTTCTATGTATATGTTTTCAGGTTATATGTGTAATGAGACAAACATTGAGTGTAACACTAGAACACTACATGGAAATATTTGAGCAAGTAAACAAGCATACATATGTATCAAAGTATATACAAGAAAGTGATAGTCATATAATTATTAAAGCATGTACCTGATTCATATATTCATAAAAAATCCTTGATCATATAGATCACAAGCCAAATCAACTGGTTAAGAATAACATTACACATTTGTTGGATTCTCATCATTAACCCTAACTAGTTCCATTTTAGGGTTTTGGTCAATATAGGTTCTAAATTGGTTAAGTATTATGTTTGATTATGTTTTAATGATATAGAGGTCATCATGAAGGTGGGATTCAAGTTTCATGCCATTTAGATGTTCCATCTATTTTACTATTTCCATATTTAAGTCAACAGGTATGTAACTAGGTGAATAAGACATAATAGGTCAAGAATCGCCACAGTTCATCAAGTCAAGAGTTCTAAGAATAAGAGATTATTGAGATGAGTAATATTAGGACATAAGAATCACATTCAAATATACGTGGATGTACCTAGGGTGCATGCATCATGGTCTAACTTGGTATCAACATACCAACTTACATTCAATATCCAACATATAAGACTTATATCATTGGGGTCCAACATATGACCAAAGTGGGACATCCACATCAAAGGGGCCAATAGATTAATAATAAACTATTTATTAGAGATATGACTTTATAATATTAAGGTTCACATAGAAATTTGGGAACAAGCAAAGCAACCAAGTCATATGTGTCACACGAGGCCACCACTAGTGAACATAGAGTCACATATAACATCATAACATAAAAGATGAATAACATGAACATTAATATCTCCAAAAGTCATAAGCCTACAAAATTTAGAAACATTAATGGGCTTGATGTATAAGGAATCCAAAATTCACATTTGATTAGGGTATAATCATGTGTCACCATAAAGGGGTCACATTCATGTGTTTAGTGTCATGTGACATGAACAAGCTAGAACCAGTGTGATCTTGGACATATATATTGCATAACATCAAAAGTTTACTGATTTTAAAGTTGATTAGGAATTAAATGTCACTTACGGGCATTGTGATAACATTGGAAAAGATTCATCAACTAAAGTCTTAAGAATATATAAGTACATTAGCATCAAGTAATCACCACATTGTGCATAAGTATCATCAAAAACTATTATTAGGATAGAAGGTGGAATAAATTACTTATTAAAGTTACAAGAATCAAGAGAGGACGTATTTTGATTATTATTTAACACAAAATTGTTAAATATGTTTAGAATGTCAAAAGAGAGCATATTTGGTACAACTGGAGAACGAGGACCGTATTTTGGTCATGAAACATGCCTATGTTGTACATATGTTTGATACAATCAATTTGATATATAATATTGTCATAAGGATATCAATTTTAATATTTGAATCCAAAACATAGAGAAACTAGGTGTTAGACCATTGAGCACAAGTCTTAATATCTCTAACCTCAAACATTGCCCCACAAGTATACATGCGTGCATAGTTTTATCGAGGTCGTCAATGAATCTAGGTAAGTTAAACTCAAGACTATTGAATTTTAACATTCTAGATCAATTTCAAAGGTTGATTTGGTGTTTACGCTATCAAACTAAGAAAATTAGAGAGACAATTCAAAGCACTATCACATAAATCAAAGACTTTAGTTGATTAGAAGGTCTTGATAATAGGGTTTCACAACCATATAACAAAACATGAACAATGAAAATCAAGCATGCTAGAAATATCATGAAGGAGGTTTGCATCCTACACATACATCTTGGTAGTGTAGAACAGTCC
Organism: Alisma plantago-aquatica; assembly: GCA_963693085.1. Classification (NCBI taxonomy): domain Eukaryota; kingdom Viridiplantae; phylum Streptophyta; class Magnoliopsida; order Alismatales; family Alismataceae; genus Alisma; species Alisma plantago-aquatica. Next base: position 223,869,098 of record OY856414.1, on the reverse strand, counting down.
TAATCTCATTTAACACTCTCATCCTTATACCAAATTTTGGAATGCAAACCTTTCTCCTCAACACATCCCAGCCAATCATATGGTCAAGGTAGTGGATCTAAGGCACACCACCTTACTCCTTTCCATATCTTATAAGTCAAAACCTATCACTCTTACCATGAAGTGCATAGGTTACACATAATAATGGTCCAGTTATCTTTAATGATGTGAACTCATCTCAGGTTAAGGCATTGCTTACAATAAGCTTGCCTATAATCAACCATTTATGATATTTCACCCTTATAAGGTTTTATCCATTGTTTTATTATTAGGGTTCTGGGTTGTCATCATGTTGTTCAAGATTAAGGCTTCATGTATTATAACTTCAATCAGGGTTTGACATACCTTTACCCTTTTTTTTAGGGTTTTGGGATTTCACATGCTATCATACTTCATTAGAGTTAGGATTGCATATAGCATCACCCTTCATTAGGCTTCCACATCTCATTGTCCATACTTAATGTTTATTATTCGTTCCAACTAGGGATTTCTCATGGCATCACCCTCAATTAGGTTTTCTCATTGAATCAACTTCAATTAGGGATTCATATGGAATCAACCTAAATTAGGAATTCACATGGAATCAACCTCAATTAGGGATTCACATTGAATCAACCTCAATTAGGGATTCACATTGAATCAACCTGAATTAGGGATTCACATGGAATCAATCTCAATTAAGGTTTCCACTATGGTTACCCACAGCCTGGGTCTACTATTCATCTCCAATAAGGGTTTTACATCTCATTTCCCTAAATTGGAGTTTCATATATCATTACCCTAGATTAGGGTTACATCCTCACCCTGGATTAGGGTTTCATTCAGAATTGCCCTCAATTAGGGTTAGAGTTCAATAGCCCTATCAATTAGGATTTATGTTCATGATTAGGGTTTCATGATCTCTTTGGTTAAGAATCATACCCTTAATCACCTCATGAATCATATTCATGTATGAATTTCATGCTATCATCTTCTCAACTTGATTAGGTCATATCAACCATTCAATCAAGTACATACAACTATGATTAACATAGAGTACAATCTCATTATTCCTATAAGTATTTAGGGTTCATCCCTTAATTGACACTAATCACTTAGGTACTATTAGGATTTCAACCTTTGTACCTTCATTGATTATCATTACTAATCATCATTGGATCAATGGATCATTCATCATCTTAATTCTCAAGAGATTCAATCACATTGGACCCCCATTACATAAGGTATCCAATTGATTTGACCAATTGAATCTTCAATTACAGTAGGTGTCTAAGTGGACAACCAATTGAGTCCTCAATTAATTTTGACTACTTGAGCCCCAAACGGTCTTGGTCTTTCAAAGTTCAACGGTTTGAAACCGTTTGGTAAAGGTGGTCACTTGAAACCGTTTGCTAAAGCAAGTACTTGAAACCGTTTGCTAAAGCACTCTTAAGATCGATTGAGCCTCAAACAGTTTGGGATCGTTTGGTCCCAAATGGTCTTGAGACCGTTTGGTCCAAACCTCCTCAAAACCGCATGGACCAAAGATGGTCTCAACCTATCAAGTCGATTTGGGGTTCTCAATGTTGATTCCTTAAATCATTGAATTCATGTAACCAATCTTCAATTGGACCCATCACCATACTTCAATTGAGTTAGTTAGGTCATCTTTCAACTGATTTGACACTCAATTAACCCTCAATTGATCATCAATTAGGGTTTGAAACAATTGGATTAGGGTTTGGAATCGATGATCCTTCAACATCAACCAATGTGAAACTAGTTACTTTAAAACCATTGGACCATCATCCAAATTGGGCATGACCTGACCCCAAACGATCTTGAGGTCGTTTGTATGACCTCCAAACAGTCTTGAGACCGTTTGCCCATGTCAACATCAAAATCCAAGTCAATCAATCAAAGTTTGGATCATTGGATTGATCAACAAGTTAGCATTTGATTGCACTTCAACTTAGTACCTTTAGATTTTCAAATAGCTAACCATAGTCAACCCTAGACCTCCAAACGGTCTTGGGTGACCCCCAAACGGTCTTGGGATCATTTGGATGACCTCCAAACGGTCTTGAGACCGTTTTCCCATCATATCATCATTAACCATATCATTCAATTAGGGTTTGGATCCTAGGATTGGTCACCAAATCAGCACTTAATTGTATTACAATTTGGTATCTTTGGACCTTCAAACACTTGACCAAACTTAACCCTAGACCTCCAAATGGTCTTGGAATGGTTAGAATTGAAGAGGAGATCGAAATAGGAAGAAATCCATAATTTATTTTCAATTTCCACCATGGAATCAAGGTGAAATGGTTCAAGAACCTTACCAAAAGGTTAAGGGTCGTCCTCCTGACCCTCCCAAGCTCCCTTGGTCGTTTCCCAATCAAGGAGAAGAAGTGGGGTCGAAAAAGCCTTCCATTTGGCTTGTAAAAGGTTCTTTTATAAAAATTCAATGAGAGAAAATATGCTTTGCAAAAATCCATTTAATCCCAAAAATGTGGCCGCCTCTTCCCCCTCATCTTCCTTAGGGACGAGGCTATCTTGTTTTCCTATTATTCCTCTCAATTATCCATGATTTAAAGAAAAGCAAGTTAAGCACCTCAATTAATATTATATTAATATCCATATGTGAGTGGATATTTCTTTTTCTTATAAAATTGTGTGTGAGTTATCTACTCCCTTGGATATTTTTGTGGTCCTTGCAAGGCTCAAGGACGTCACACACACATCTGAATTCAACCATTTTAATTTTGGTTGAAGGCCCTTTAATTAATACATTTATTTTTTCCCTGAATCGAATTAGGGTTTCAATTAGGATTAAATCTTGATTATTTTAATATCAAGATTCTCTCTCCTCCAACTTAATTCAAATGAGGCGCCCCTCTCATTTTCTTTTCTCTAATTGATTCCAAGAAACATTAGGGACCTTATTGAAGTGGTAATTTACATATTGCACCCTGGGTTTTGGGTAAATTGCACATTACACCAAAATTAGGTTTTCATGCACATACATTGCTTTATCAGCTCTTTCTTGGTATTCAGGCTTCCATAAGCCATACCTCAGCATCATCTTTACTCTCATGATGCTTCAACACACGAGTAACATATTATAATGCACAATTTGCACTTAAACCCCTCAACTTGGGTAATTTGCACTTTAGTGCAAAATAGGCAAAACATTGATTTCAACAATATTCAAAAAGGACTAAAATTGCAACATAAGTTCCTCTTGAGCCCTAATTACTTTTCACAGGATGAGATTAAGCATTTAATCACCTTTCTTAATCAAAACACCTAGGGTTAAAGTATAACCCAGGTCAGGGATGTTACAATGTATGTCTTCAAGTATGTGGCTTGAACAATGAGATCATACGGATGTTAAGAGTATATATATTCTCACTATGTCCTGATAGATAGTATTAACACATAACACTAGAGTGTGTGTTGGTTGATGATAGAATCTCATCAGTCATGATATGGTAAATCAAACCAAGCACACAGATACATATTAGATAATAGTGTATTGGACAGACCCACCATAAGAGTGATACACGAAAACTATAATTGGTGGTCAGAATCGTCTCTTATAGTATTGGTGGTGATTGTGGTACTTAGATCTGAAATCACTGCACTCATCACATGTCGTTCGGTATGCTTTGACATCATCCAACGTAACCATGAATAAGGGTTGTCATAACAGTGATGATTGGGTGACTGAGACACATAGGAATGACTGGGAGTGATGTAGATGGGATTTGACCCTCCTATGGGAGTGTGATATCCTGACCATTTGATAAGTGAGACTGAGAAATGCATGACCACACACATATGAGCCAATATGTGATATTGAGCTTACATATATCTCAGACATTCTGCTATAGCAAGGAACAAAGATTGAATGTTGAGGAGGATGACTACTAAATGTCTCGAGTTCAATCTGGATATCAGAGACAAAGGAACTATACAAACACTGCAACACCAAACACATAATGTAGATTGAAGTTGTTCTCCAACTTCCTATTTATTTGGGCAGCAATGATGTGTGACTAGGAACCACTCTTTGCTTGTGATGTCATAAACTAGTTATGGACATTCACTGCCAACGTAATATGGGACCTATAGGGTCACACACATAGGATACTCCTAGAAGAGGAGTTTTAATCATGAATGATAATTGAATTCATTGCTAAAGTGTTTTGGTGTTCAATTCAAGCTACAAATCAACTTACTGGACTCCCAACTGATCATTTCATGTGATGAAACGACTGGTTGGAGTGTTAGGCTGATTGAATATTGTATTGGTTGAATTTTGGATGAACTAGGGCACAAACTGACTGGTTCACAGAGTGAACTGGTCTGGTAAGACGATCGGTTCATGAGATGAACCGTCTGGTTCAGATGTTCAATTTGATTACTATTGGATTAAGGGCTCTAGAGGGGGGTGAATAGAGCTTCACAAATCTCACAAGACGAATTAGACCTTCAAATTATATTAAGTGCAAAAGCTTAAGCATACAGCCAATTTGAAGTCCTAACTAACAAGCATAGCAAGGGTGAGAGACAAGGATAGGATACACTTGGACAAAGTGGTTTAGAGTAGTTCCACACTTCAAACAAGAAATGAGTCAGTCCACTACCTAGAGATGGTTAGTCTCTAGGACTTTGCAATCTTGATGCTCTTATATTCATTCATAAGATTACAAGACAAAACCACATTCATCCAAGGACTTAATACCTCAAGCAAGGATCTTCAACCTACCGAAGGAGCTTATCCACTTGAACCGTGGAGTCTTCAACCTTCAACAAGGACTTACCCACTCCATATTCAAGTCTTTGACCTTCCAGGAATTACCTATCCTTCTTAAACATCCTCCTTGCCTATCTCCTTCACTCAGAGATCTAGATCCCCATGCCTTCTTCAACCTTTAAGAACAACAACTCCTTCTCCTTCACTTGGAGAAGATCTTCAAGCCTTTTCTTCAATAAGGAAACGGGGTAGGAAGATGGAGGTGGAGAGCTTTACATGGATACAGGGAATATCTCTCTTACAAGGGATGCTAACTCACTCATATTCACATATTTGAGTTGAAACTAGATAGAGAAAGGGGCTAAAAGGGGTGAAACACTCTCAACTAAGTTAAAACCAAGCATATATGGAATGAGCAACCTTGGAATGAACTCCAAGTGGTCCTATTTATAGCTGGGGGTACCCCTTTGAGTTGGGGAACACTTAGGGCCGACTTATAGCCATTTTTGCCCAAGGAAATAGATCTATTTTTGTCCAAAAAAGTCACCAATGGTTAGAATCACTTTTTCTGCATTTTCCATACAATGCAATTATTTGAGATTCAACAAGGGTAACTCGACCGATCGGCTAAAAGACAAACCCGATATTCAAACCATCGGTCGAGTTTGTCTCGGGGAAACTCGGTCGACCAATGAGTATCAAATTGGTCAGTAACCCGGTCGGTCGAGTTCTGTGTATGCACAACTCGACCAATGCACTCTCCAGAAAATGGATCTAGTGGATCGATCGAGATTCCAACTCGACCGATCAACATCCTGTGATTGATTTTCTAAAGTGCTTAAAAAGTGATTAAAACTTGGTAAAAAGTGTCCCAATAAATTTTCTCATCTTAGTTACAAGTCATATCATCAATACAAGTGATTACAAAATTCTTCTAAGGTCATTTATAGGGATTTCCTAATTAGCACACTTGCATTACTTTTGACTTTAACTTTAACAAGCTAGGGCTTGTGAATTTTGATCCTTTTCATGTACCTAACACCTGAAATCAATCTTGAATACACATATTAGTACATATGAATGGAATGGTTAAGTCATTATCAAAATATGGACAATGAATAACCTCTAGGTCAACATTCTCCCCCTTTTTGAAAATGACAAACCATTCCTCAAACATATTGAAAAGGATATAGAAATTATACCTTTGCCTTGTGAATTAGGGGGATTCAAGATTTGAACAATGTGAATTTCTCCCCCTCAATATATGCTTACTTTAACCTGCATAGTTAGTCTATCTACACAAATCAATTATAGTATACATGTACTTTATGGTCCTTTGCAAGTTACATGATAAAGCATATAATTAACAAGAAAAGGATCTCATAAGCAATAGCAATATGATAGCAATATGATTGAGTTTCAAGACATTAAAGTTCTCTCCCCCTTTTGTCATTATCAAAAAGTGAGGGGGGTAGAAGAGCATATAATCAGATCTTCTCCAAACACAATCAAGAAGATAAGCGAACATGCAATCTCATATCATATATCAACCAGAGATGAAAGAAACACAGAAACTAAGTCATAATCAAAATATGGTGAAAAATGGCACCAACTCATAAGATATAACTGATCTAAGAGAAAGAGTGCACATAACATAGATTACAACTCAGAAGCATGTTCTCATAAAAGCAGCTACAAGTGAGAAGATGATGAAAGATAAAGATAAAACAATACATCTCAGATAATGTGCCCAGATGTTTCTAATACAAAATAGCCTAGAAAGATATATATGATCAGCAAACTAGACTAAAAACCAAGAAGCAACTAGACATCTAGACTATTTATGTCCACAACATCATCATCATCAGCTCTAGGTTTGTAGTCCTTGTCTCCATCTGAAGGTGCGGCAGTAGTGCCTTCATCACCAGAATCAGTACCAAAGCCATCACCATCATCAGAAACATCCTCACCATCGCCATCATCATCGTCAGCAACAGTAGTCTCAGCATCAGCTTGGTCAGGCATCTCCTTGTCCACAGAAGGACCAAAACCATGACCGGGCCAACGAGCATTCTGCTCATCCCAAGTCATACCAAGAGCATTGAGCTCATTGGTCTGAGGGAAGGAAGGAGTAGAATCACCAAGATTGGCAAGCAGAGTGGCCAAGGGGCTAGTAGGCAACGACAGGTAGACGGGAGCAAGACCACCAGCAGTAGAGGGTGTGGGAGCAGCAGCGGAAGGCTCGGGGGTAGGGTAGTAATGATGATATGCATAGGAAGTGTAATCACTACCGGGGAAAGGCTGCTAGGTGGGGTATGGGTGTGCACAGGATATGTTCATGTTAGACATGATTGAACATAAAACTTGGTGCATGTGCTCCTGGACCTAGAGGTTATATGCTTGTTGGTACATCATGTAGCCCATGAGGGTTTCATTCGATACAAGAAATGAGGCATGACTAGGTCGAGGTGGTTGAGGAGGTGGAGCTTGGGTAGAGGTAGAGGCAGGGGCTACAGAGGTGGAGGCTGAGGGTGAAGCACCAAGTGTGGTGGATGCAAATACAGGCACAGACTTATGAATTGTGGTCTCACTGATACACACAACTTTCTTGGCAATCTTGTAATGGAAGTCAGAAAAGAGTGATTTCTCAGTGGCGAATTGAAACAGACCATAGACCAGGGCTGGATAGGGTGGATTGGTGCCACAGGTGTTCTTACCAGAGTCAATATAGGTCATATGGTGGAGAATGTATCTTGACTATTTGACTCTGATATTCTCAAAATTGCAGTACATTATGACCGCATTATTCTTTGCAATATCCATTTGATTTTTCTTGGAATGGATGTTGCAGTTGACCACTAAGGCTAATATATGCTTTCTGAGATCAAGGGAGGAGGAGGGTAGGGTGCTCTTCTTCTTGTAAGGAACATTAGGTTTCTTCAGGTAGCGATGAATATCAGGAAGATTGATCTAATTCTGCTTGTAGAAACCCTCATGATCCAAAAGGTTAAAATACTCTCTGTAATCCTTACGCTAGGTGTCATTCTCATCATCTCCTGAGAAGAAGACATTGAGGATATCTTCAGATATTTGAAATCTCTTCCCAAAAATCATGGATGTAAGGATCACTTGAGTATTTGGCAGGGGTACAAGGGCGTCGTAATTCCAACGCAAATTAGCATAGAATTTGTGAACTGCTTTTGTTCTTGTCATAGAATTATGAAAGCAATCACGTTCGACAGCAAGGGCTGATAGGTGATGAACGGCTAGCAACCTCGCCACTTGGTCTATGACCACTTGACGCCTAGGTCTAGGGTCAAACAAGGCTCTAAATGGAAAAGGACTCCTAGGAAGAAGGCCCTTATACCTATTTACAGTCTCTATTAAGACAAAGGAGGTGTCATCAAAAGGAATCAAGCAAGATAATGAAGAATATGATGGAGCATTGCTAGGGGTGGGTCTCTTTCTTATATGAGAATCCATGGAGGCAAAAAGAAGGAGAAGAAGAGAGCAAACACACCAAATAAACCACAAAAATCATCCACACACCAAGGAAGAGCAACAGGGAAGGTCTAGGGAAGCCTATCTAGGTTAAAAAAGGGCTAGGATAGGGAAGGTAAGGGATTGGGTTTAGATCTTAGGGCTAGAAGAAGGGGAATCGATAAGCTATTCTCTAGTTGAGAGGGAGAATAGTCGACCGAACCCAACTTAAGTTGGCTTCAGCCCACTGATCGGTCGAGTTCTGAGAGTCAGAAACTCGACCGATTGGTCCATTTTAGAAGAACTCTTAGCCACGGATCGGTCGAGTTTGTCCTGGGGGAAACTGGATCGATGGTCAACCTGAACTAAAACTATCAAACTTAATTTCTAGCCATATGAATGCTAATTAAAATTATTTTTCAAGTCTATTATGTATGTTGAAGATACTTAGGCACATATCACTCATCATTGGGTACTATTTAGCGATAAAAACCCTAAAATCTGATAAATGCCCAAAAACAAGCAAAATTAAGCATGTCAACAAGCAAATTTTAGCAATTTTAGGCAAACAAGGTGATTTAAGCATGATCAAGACATATAGAATAAAAGCAACTAGCTAGATAACATGTCAATATCATCTAAATAAGTTATGAGTAGTTTAGATCTAATGAAGTTAAATTGCTCTCTAGCTAGAGATTTGGTGAAAATGTCTGCCAACTGATTTTCTGTGTCCACATGCATGATATAAATATCCTTTTTGGCAATGTGATCACAAAGAAAATGATGACGAACCTCTATATGTTTAGCTCTACTATGCAATATAGGATTATAAGAAAGATTGATTGTACTAGTATTATCACAATAGATAGGAGAAGAATCAAAATGTATGTTAAAGTCTTGGAGCATTTGCTTCATCCATAGGACCGGGGCACAACAACTTCCGGCTGCAATGTACACAACCTCAGTAGTTGATAATGCCACTGTGCTCTATTTATTAAAAAACCAAGACACCAATCATGGTCCTAGGAGAAAGGAAGTGCCACTTGTGCACTTTCTATCAATCAAACAACCTACATAATCATCATCACTATATGTTATAAGAGTAAAGTCCCTTGACCTAGGGTACCATAGACCAAAGGTTTGAGTTTTGGCTAAGTACCTCAAAATCCTCTTAACAACAATAAGATGGGATTTCCTAGGACTTGATTGAAAGCGAGAACACAAGCCAACACTAAACATAATGTCAGGTCTAGAGGCAGTTAAGTAAAGTAAACTTCCAATCATACCACTATAGAGCTTCTCATCTACCTTCTCACCTTCTTCATCTCTATCAAGTTTGGCAGTGTTGGACATGGGTGTGTCCATCGACTTCATGTTCTCCATTCTAAAGCATTTGAGTAGCTCATTTGTGTACTTTCCTTGGTTGATGAAGTTTCCATCTTTGGTTTGCTTGATTTGGAAGCCGAGGAAGAAAGTAAGCTCACCCATCATGCTCATCTCGAACTCACTCTACATAAGAGAACTAAACTCCTTGCAAAGATCAAGATTAGTTTTGCCAAACATGATACCATCAACATAAATTTGAATGATAAGAAAATTTCTAGAAGTGTGTTTTAAGAATAAAGTATAATCAACTTTTCCCATGACATAGCAATTGTCTAGCAAAACGTTCTTTAATTTCTCATACCAAGCTCGAGGTGCTTGTTTGAGTCCATAGAGAGCTTTTTGTAGCAAATAAACATGGTTAGGTAGCTTGTCATTTTCAAAGCTCGGAGGTTGAGCAACAAATACTTCCTCCTCGATTGTACCTGTTACGACCCCACCTCCGATAACCCCCAATTAAGGGAGACCGAGAGGTCAAAACCGCACACATAATTTCCGGATCAAGGTTCAGCAATTAATTGATAACAATTAATAAATTCTACTAGACTAAACTGAAAAGCTGTAATAAATAAAACTTTTACATACCTTTGAAAATTTGGAATTCTAAAACTTCTATCCAGAACTCAGGCTAACTAACTAATCCTCCTTGGACTTTAATTAGTATATTTCACAATATGACGGATTACTGTTTGTCCTTTTTGTTTTGTACCTAAAATGCCGACAAACAAAACGTCGGTCAGCCAAAGCTGGTATGTGGGGGGATTCACTAATCATGCAATTATCTATAACAAATTATTGCATTCAATTATCAATTAACAAACAATATTACGTTTTAAGTATAACTACGCGATCCATGTGTACCCTATCCCCTGCGCTATCCCTGCAGTGGACCTGGATACTACCTCCCTTATAGTAGATTCCCATTTTACCCCTCATGACTTCACCTAATAGGTGAATCAATTTCTAGGGCTGAGTCACATGGCACTACCTGTGGGTAGCCCACTCCTTAACTCATGGTATGCTAAGAGTCTCATGGCACTACACATGTGTAGCCCAGTTTCTGACTCATGATACCCTAGACCTTGCTCTAGGTTATCCTTAGCCTTGACATAGCCATAGGGGTGGACTCAGATCTAGCTAGTCATACATATATACTCATAGTGATAGCCATAGTCACTTTATAGAGGCAGGAATTAAAACATCCAACAGTTATTTCACACATTTAGGGAAACGTCGGTAAATCCTCGGAAAACTATGCGGTATAGCCATAAACGTAACCACATACCTCTTATTGCAGTTTCAGATACAGAATCAAGAATGAAGAAATAGAATATCCAAGTAAGCAAGCAAAGGCACAGAAACCCTGAAATAAAAGTACAAATTTACTTTTATTAATATTTATCCAATATCATTATGTCCCTTAGGGTTTCTATCCAATTTTAGGGTTTTCTTGAAAATTAGGGTTTTGCTTTCATTTTCAATTACTATGAACCCTATTTCATCAAATCCATGTAAAACCTTTAAATTATTTCCTTTTAATATTCCTAACAATTTTAGGATCATTATTTAGCACTTTATCAAAATAACATGGTTTCCTTCCTAAATTAGGGTTTTCATGTTCATCATATTTCATTCATAGTCTTAAACCCTAATTTAGTCATATTTGCAATTAAAATGGATGAAAACTCCATATTATTAATTATCAGGTTAATAACCCTCTATTCAACCCATTATGTTACAAAGAAACATCTCTTTCATGCAATTAGGGTTTTCAAATAACTTGAAATGCATTTTACTAGTCATTAAAGTACTTTTTCAAAACGAACTGGAATCAGGTGTTACAAACATTTTTAACAGATTCCTTGTAATTTTCTACCCAACTTTCATATATAAAGTTTCTTTATTCGAGATTCCTAGCAATTACTATGATTTTAACAAGAAAAATCACTTATTCACAATTTTGATCAGAGGGAGGTATCTTACCAAAAATCCTCAGTCGTTTGATTGGTGCGCCGGTGAACCTTGCCTCAATCTGACACTCTGCGTTAGATGCCTCCACTAGCGGCGTGCCTCCTTTACCAATCGTCGATGACGCGTGGGCTCACAGTAGTCCCTGATCCAACGGTCCTTGTCAACACGCCCCACTTACCAAACTAGTGCGCCGCTTCAACAACGTTGGATCTAAGGTGGGCGCACGATGATCCAGGATCCCAGGGTCCCTGTTCGTCGTCCTCCCTTGACTTCTAAAACGAACTAGCGGTGGCGTCGCGGTGGTCTTCTCGCCGGAGCAAAGATCAATCGAGCACGAGGGGGAGTTCAGAAACTAATGGTGTTGCCGTATGAGTTCGCGAAGGTGCTCTTAACCATGAAGACCCCTATTTATAGGGTGTGAAGGCCCCTCTAGGGTTTTCTTAACCCCGACGCCAATAGACTTCTAGCCCAATTGGGCGTTTCGTGAATTGGCAATGATAACCCCACAAAGTAGGGTCGAGAAGCTTCACTTTTCATGCCCAGACTCAACGAGAAAGTTTCCACAAGCGCACAAGCGCTGGATCGTGAGAAAACGGTGGGGAGAGTTTCCCCTTCCTATAACTGTGCTACAGTCCGCATCCCTGTGGGACTCTGGACGATGAACCCGATCCACTGGATCATGATCCAACGGACACGATTACCCGCGCTTAAACAGAAAAGGAAAAGAATTCCCAATTATACAAGGAAAGTCCTTATTTTAAAGATAACTTGAAAATTTAATAACTCCCAATCCGTAAGTCCTTTTGGCCTCAAATTTTAAAGGAAAGTAGTTTATATGTTTATCTTTCATTTTGCAAAAATTGGAGTCATTATCCCAAGGAAACGAGTCCTTTACTTCAGTTTCAAGTTATCTCTTATTTAATGGTATTTTCCACATATTCTTTATTTCCTTGGCCATTATTCAATTATTTTGAGTTCCTTGAACCCCAAGGATCCTTTATAACATGAAAACCTATTATGGGAAATTATCTTCTAACCTTTTTATCACTTTCAATTATTTTCATATATATTCCATTACTCCCTTGGATTCTTTTATTAAATGGAATTCCCTTTTTCATTTATTTTTATTTTTCTTTCAAATGGGCTTAATGGCCAATAAGGCCCATCAAGAAAGCATGCAAGGCCATTATATACGAAATTCACTCAAAACAAACCATGAAATCACACATTGGTCTTATTTATTTATTTAGAAGAGATTTACAAATCTCATTACATGTATTGGAAAATGAGGTTATAACATCCTTCCCTCCTTATAGGAATTTTGCCCTCAAAATTCAACAATCAAACAAACACATTTGGATATGCCTTTTCCATGTCCGTCTTCAGCTCCCATGTGGCCTCATCCTCTCCATGGTGCTTCCAAAGAACCTTTACCGTCTCTATATTCTTATTTATGAGCTCTTTTACCTTGGTATCTAGAATCCGCAAAGGCAACTCAGGATAAGACAGCTTTCCTTGAAGCTCAATTGGTTCAATGCTCAGCACATGGCTTGGATCTCGCACATATCACTTCAAATTGGACACGTGAAACACATCATGCATCATACTGTATTGAGGGGGTAACGCAAAACGATATGCGGCTTCACCAATCCGTTCTAACACTTCAAACGGACCCATGTATCGGGGACTCAACTTTCCTCTATTTTTAGCTATAGCTCGAAGCGGTCGGATTTTTAGAAAGACATGTTCTCCCACAGTGAAATGCACATCAGTCCGCTTCACATCAGCATACGACTTTTGTCTGTCTTGGGCTCTCTTTAGCCTTTGCCTGATTAAAGCAACTTTATCAGCATACACTTGGAGTTCATCTGACCTCAATAAGGTCCTTTCACCAACTTCATCCCAGTGAAGTGGTGACTGACACGGTCTCCCATACAGAGCTTCATATGGAGGCATCCCGATACTGGCTTGGTAACTATTATTGTAGGCAAACTCAGCTAAAGGCAGGTATTGCTCCCATGATCCACCCCAATCGAGCACACAAGCTCGCAGCAGATCCTCTAAGGTCTGAATCGTCCTTTCTGACTGACCATCTGTCTGGGGGTGATAGGCGGTACTGAACTTTAACCTTATACCTAGTTCCTCTTGAACCTTCTTCCACAACTTGGAAGTAAACTTTGGGTCTCTATCGGAGATGATGGAACCGGGTACGCCATGCAAGCGTACTATCTCTCTGATATACAGCTCAGCTAAATCTGACACCTTGGCAGTGGTCTTTAAGGCAAGGAAGTGTGCTGACTTGGTAAGGCGATCTACCACAACCCATATCGCATCATGACCTCTCTTGGTCCGGGGTATACCCACCACGAAATCCATGGTGATCTGCTCCCATTTCCACTCTGGAATCTCTATAGACTGTAAAAGTCCGTCAGGTCGTTGGTGTTCAGCCTTCACCATTTGGCACGTAAGACAACTAGCTACATAAGCTGCAATGTCTCTTTTCATCCCTGGCCACCAGAAAAACCTCTGCATGTCCTTAAACATCTTTGTAGTCCCTGGGTGTACCGTGTACTTAGAACCATGAGCATCTTGTAGGATACGTTCCTTCAACGGTGAATCCTCAGGAACCCTTATGCGATTCTCAAATCGGATTCCTCCGTCTATTCCCAAAGAAAGACGGGTCTGTGTCTTCTGCATCAAGCCTTTCATATTCTCAAGTCCTCCACTGGCCAACTGTGCTGTGACAATCTCACTCGATAACTCAGACTGTATCTGAATATTGGCCAAACGAACTCGATCATCCAATGGTTGAGGTGACCATTCCACCAATTCTTCTAAGCTCTTCCACTGACTAGACAAAACAGCTACACACCTGAGCTATTTTCGACTTAAGACATCAGCTATGACGTTCGCCTTCCCTGGATGATAGGCAATGGTGAAGTCATAATCTTTCATGTACTCCATCCATCGTTGTTGTCGTAGGTTCAAGTCCTTTTGCGTCAGAAGATACTTCAGGCTCTTATGGTCAGTGAAGATCTCAAAAGTGGCACCATATAGATAATGCCGCCAAATCTTTAACGCATGAATGACAGGAGCTAACTCCAGGTCATGTGTCGGGTAATTCACCTCGTTTGGATTGAGCTGTCGGGAGGAATATGCAACCACGTGCCGATTCTGTTCCAATACACAGCCAAGTCCCATCTTTGATGCATCGGTGAAGATCATGAAACCCTCATTGCCTGATGGTAATGTCAAAACTGGTGCAGTGGTCAACTTATCTTTCAGCTCCTGGAAACGATCCTCACAAACATCGGACCACACAAACTTCACATCTTTCCGAGTCAACGTAGTCAGAGGCAAGGCGGTCTTTGAGAAATCTGCGATGAAGCGCCGATAATATCCTGCCAACCCCAAGAAGCTTCGTATCTCGGAGGGGTTCTTCGGTGTTGGACAGTCTCGAACTGCTTACACTTTAGCTGGATCTACGGTGATCGTTCCTCCTGAGATGATGTGTCCAAGGAACATGACTCGGTCTATCCAAAACTCACATTTAGAGAATTTGCCATAGAACTTCTGCTTTCTCAAGATATCAAGGACCTTACTTAGGTGGTCTCGGTGTTGATCTAGGTCATCAGAATAAACCAGTATGTCATCTATAAACACTATGACAAACGAGTCAAGGAAGGGTTGAAACACATTGTTCATAAGGTTCATGAACACACTAGGTGCATTGGACAACCCAAAAGGCATAACCACGAACTCATAGTGGCCATACCGGGTCCTGAAAGCATTTTTCGGGATATCCTCACTCTTGACTCTCAACTGGTGGTAACCCGATCTCAAGTTGATCTTGGAAAAGACTCGAGCCGATTTCAACTAGTCAAACAAGTCATCAATCCGGGGTAAAGGGTATTTGTTCTTAATGGTAGCCTGGTTAATCATCCGGTAGTCTATGCACATTCGGAGTGAACCATCCTTTTTCTTTACAAAAAGAACCGGCGCTCCCCATGGTGATGTGCTAGGGCGGATAAAACCCTTGTCCAACAATTCCTGCAATTGCTTCTTTAGCTCAAGCAACTCAGCAGGGGCCATCCTATAGGGTGCTCGGGAAATAGGGTTTGTACCGGGAGCTAGCTCTATTGAAAAATCTACCTCTCTCTCGGGAGGTATCCCAGGTAGATCATCAGGGAAAACATCTGCATAGCTTCGGACTACCTCTATCTCCTCTAAGGGTTGTACCTTGGGTTCTGGCTCGGTGACTACTGCTAAGAAAGCTTGACATCCTTTACTCATCATCTGTTCTGCCTTCAAAGCCGACACATACAGGCTGGTGGTGGCATCCTTCCTACCCCTAATGACTAAAGGTGGGTGACCTGGTCTCTTAATGATCACTTTCTTCTCCCTACAGTCAATGTTGGCCCTATAGGTATAAAGCCAATCCATGCCAATGATTACATCAAAATCATTCATATCAAGAAGAATAAAATATGTAGGAAACTCATGATCTCGGTATTTCACTGGTATCACCGGAATTTTCAAAAGGGAAGTAAAGATCCGACCACTCGGGGTTGTAACATCTAAGACATATCCTAGATCCTTGATATCCAAACAAAGCATAGTTGCAAGATTTCTCGAAATGAAAGTATTAGTAGATCCAGAGTCAAATAAAGCTTTCACATTATGTCCCATAACTTCAAGCATGCCTACATTGTTTTTCATCATGCATTAGACCATTACATGCTTAACTTTAAAACATAAAAGAAAAACTCTAAGGGTTATTACCCTCGATCAACCGATTTGCATTAACTTGAGCCTCCTCATTGTCAATGGCAAACACCTGGGCTTGCCTTCTTTCTCCTGCAGGTGGGGCTACAGCTATAGGTGGAGCTGCCACAGGCGGTGCCGCTGCTGGTGGGTCTGCCATAGGTCCTTGTCCTCTGGGCTCTGGCATAGGATAGACGGATTGCAGATGTCCTTCTTGGTGGCAACGAAAGCAAGTCTTCTTCTTGTAGCGACATTCACCAGCGTGGCCCTTCCCGCAGGTGCGGCAAGGAGGTCGGTTGTTCTCCTGATGAGTTTTCCCCTTTCCTCCATGTTTACCTTTAGCTTGATGTCGTCCTGGACCCTTCTTGTGGTTGTTTCTCGGGCCTTGGGCTCCTTCAGTGAAACCCAAGTACCCCTTAGGTGGAAACGGGGCAGGCATCACGGTCCTCTCCATGTCTAAAGCAGTATTGTAGGCTTCGGCGAAGGTTCTTGGCTTGCTTGCCATCACATGGGGCCTGATCTATGAAGTGATCCACCCTCCTTTCTTCATCCATCTTGTACCCAAAGCATTCTAAGATCCGGAACTTACACCCGAAGTCTACCATAGAAGAGTTTCCTTGGGTCATGTTGGTGAACTCCCTTTCCTTTTCCTTCTTAGCTAAGACTGGGACGAATCTGGCGGTGAAGATCGTCTTGAAATCAGCCCATGCCATGGGCTCCTCTGTCAAGTCTCTGCCAGTGATGTGGGTCTCCCACCATATCTTAGCTGCCCCTTCTAAGAGATGAGCAGCAAAGAGGACCTTCTTGCTCGGTTGAACTTCAAGCATGCGGAATCCATTCTTGACTACAAGCAGCCAAGCTTCCACCTTGTCGACCACCTCTGTCTTGTCCTCTCCCCAGAACTTTTTGATATTCAGCTTGACGAAATCCAAGATGGTGGCTCCTAGTCGAGGACGAACTGGATGCGGCTCACCATTCTCAGTTCTGGCTAGGTCTCGGAGGGCCAAGGCATTAATGGCCTCTGTCAGCTTCTTCTGCTGCTCTATCCACAAGGCCTCGGAGGTGTGGATCATCATAGTCGGTTCTGGACTTCCAGCTTGGTCCTCCTCCATCTGGTCTGCTTCCTCATACACATGTTGCTCTTCATACCCTTGGTCCTGCTCTTGGTCAAGGTTGTCGAAGGGTATCAGATCAGGGTTAGGGACCTCATGAGTGGTTTCTCCAGGCCTCTTTCTCTTCTTAGAGGATTCACCATCAAGGTTCCTCTTTCGCTTTTCAGAAGACCCCTTTCCCTTACGAGGACGCCAACCACTCCTTGTTGGTTTCCCCGAGCCCTCCGGGATAGCAACGATATTTGTATGAGCCATCTACATAAGCATAACAAACAGATCTTTAGTTTATCATTAAACTAATTATACTTATGTCAATGACGTCTCATTACGTATCTTTTATTAATTTGATGGAGAATTCCTTAATCCTTAACTTATTTACCCATACCACATGAGGGTGGGGAAGAGAGAGAAATCCCTAACTCTTAAGTCCTTAATAGAAATTGTGATGAGAAGGGATGAATAAGAGGAGAAAATCCTAAAGGTATCTTATTTCGATTCAAATCCTAGGACATCAGCCAGGCAGTCACACATTCTGGGAGTCCTCGTATTCCGACTAGCGGTGCGGAGGAAAATTTTGCCAGCCCCCGGAAGTGATCCTTTTCTAGACACCTCAGTTTTTCAGAAAATCCTCTAATAACTCCCTTGGGTTCTACGGAGGTTGTAAAATTTAATAATGATTAACAATTAAGTGGAGAACCATGGCTCTGATACCAAATGTTACGACCCCACCTCCGATAACCCCCAATTAAGGGAGACCGAGAGGTCAAAGCCGAACACATAATTTCCGGATCAAGGTTTAGAAATTAATTGATAACAATTAATAAATTCTACAAGACTAAACTAAAAAGCTATAATAAATAAAACTTTTACATACCTTTGAAAATTTGGAATTCTAAAACTTCTATCCAGAACTCAGGCTAACTCACTAATCCTCCTTGGACTTTAATTAGTATATTTCACAATATGACGGATTATTGTTTGTCCTTTTTGTTTTGTACCTAAAACGCCGACAAAAAAAACGTCGGTCAGCCAAAGCTGGTATGTGGGGGGATTCACTAATCGTGCAATTATCTATAACAAATTATTGCATTCAATTATCAATTAACAAACAATATTACGTTTTAAGTATAACTACGCGATCCATGTGTACCCTATCCCCTGCGATGTCCCTGCAGTGGACCTGGATACTACCTCCCTTATGGTAGATTCCCATTTTACCCCTCATGACTTCACCTAATAGATGAATCAATTTCTAGGGCTGAGTCACATGGCACTACTCGCGGGTAGCCCACTCCTTGACTCATGGTATGCTAAGAGTCTCATGGCACTACACATGTGTAGCCCAGTTTCTGACTCATGATACCCTAGACCTTGCTCTAGGTTATCCTTAGCCTTGACATAGCCACATGGGTGGACTCGGATCTAGCTAGTCATACATATATACTCATAGTGATAGCCATAGTCACTTTATAGAGGCAGGAATTAAAACATCCAACAGTTATTTCACACATTTAGGGAAATGTCGGTAAATCCTCGGAAAACTATGCGGTATAGCCATAAACGTAACCACATACCTCTTATTGCAGTTTCAGATACAGAATCAAGAATGAAGAAATAGAATATCCAAGTAAGCAAGCAAAGGCACAGAAACCCTTAAATAAAAGTACAAATTTACTTTTATTAATATTTATCCAATATCATTATGTCCCTTAGGGTTTCTATCCAATTTTAGGGTTTTCTTGAAAATTAGGGTTTTGCTTTCATTTCAATTACTATGAACCCTAATTCATCAAATCCATGTAAAACCTTTAAATTATTTCCTTTTAATATTCCTAACAATTTTAGGATCATTATTTAGCACTTTATCAAAATAACATGGTTTCCTTCCTAAATTAGGGTTTTCATGTTCATCATATTTCATTCATAGTCTTAAACCCTAATTTAGTCATATTTGCAATTAAAATGGATGAAAACTCCATATTATTAATTATCAGGTTAATAACCCTCTATTCAACCCATTATGTTACAAAGAAACATCTCTTTCATGCAATTAGGGTTTTCAAATAACTTGAAATGCATTTTACTAGTCATTAAAGTACTTTTGCAAAACGAACTAGAATCAGGTGTTACAAACATTTTTAACAGATTCCTTGTAATTTTCTACCCAAATTTCATATATAAAGTTTCTTTATTCGAGATTCCTAGCAATTACTATGATTTTAACAAGAAAAATCATTTATTCACAATTTTGATCAGAGGGAGGTATCTTACCAAAAATCCTCAGCCGTTTGATTCGTGCACCGGTGAACCTTGCCTCGATCTGACGCTCTGCATTAGATGCCTCCACTAGCGGCGCACCTCCTTTACCAATCGTCGATGATGCGTGGGCTCACAGTAGTCCCTGAGCCAATGGTCCTTGTCAACATGCCCCACTTACTTGAGTTAAACTAGCGCGCCGCTTCAACAGCGTTGGATCTAAGGTGGGCGCACGATGATCCGGGATCCTGGGGTCCCTGTTCGTCATCCTCCCTTGACTTCTAAAATGAACTAGCGGCGGCGCCGCGGTGGTCTTCTCGCCGGAGCAAAGATCAATCGAGCACGAGGGGGAGTTCAGAAACTAATGGTGTTGCCGTATGAGTTCGCGAAGGTGCTCTTAACCATGAGGACCCCTATTTATAGGGTGTGAAGGCCCCTCTAGGGTTTTCTTAACCCCACCGCCAACAGACTTCTAGCCCAATTGGGCATTTTGTGAATAGGCAATGATAACCCCACAAAGTAGGGTCGAGAAGCTTCGCTTCTCACGCCCGGACTCAACGAGAAAGTTTCCACAAGCGCACAAGCGCTGGATCGTGAGAAAACGGTGGGGAGAGTTTCCCCTTCCTGTAACTATGCTACAGTCCGCGTCCCTATGGGACTCTGGACGATGAGCCTGATCTGCTGGATCATGATCCAACGGACACGATTACCCGCGCTTAAACAGAAAAGGAAAAGAATTCCCAATTATACAAGGAAAGTCTTTATTTTAAAGATAACTTGAAAAATTAATAACTCCCAATCCATAAGCCCTTTTGGCCTCAAATTTTAAAGGAAAGTAGTTTATATGTTTATCTTTCATTGTGCAAAAATTGGAGTCATTATCCCAAGGAAACGAGTCCTTTACTTCAGTTTCAAGTTATCTCTTATTTAATGGTATTTTCCACATATTCTTTATTTCCTTGGCCATTATTCAATTATTTTGAGTTCCTTGAACCCCAAGGATCCTTTATAATACGAAAACCTATTATGGAAAATTATCTTCTAACCTTTTTATCACTTTCAACCATTTTCATATATATTCCTTTATTCCCTTGGATTCTTTTATTAAATGGAATTCCCTTTTTCATTTCTTTTTATTTTTCTTTCAAATGGGCTTAATGGCCAATAAGGCCCATCAAGAAAGCATGCAAGGCCATTATATACAAAATTCACTCAAAACAAACCATGAAATCACACATTGGTCTTATTTATTTATTTAGAAGAGATTTACAAATCTCATTACATGTATTGGAAAATGAGGTTATAACAGTACCATTCAAAAATGCACTTTTAATATCCATTTGATATAGCAAGAAATTCTTATAACTAGCAAAAGCAAGTAACATTCTGGTGGACGCGGACAAAGAGGTAGGAAACCTTTAGTAGAGAAAGAACAACAACAGCAGTATCAAGGACAACAGTAATATCTCAGGTGGAGATACTAGTTGTCTAGTTATATAGTTAGAAAGTCATATGTGTCATCTCTGTACTCTCAGGTCCTCGCAGTCAGTAGTCAGTAGTCAGTGTTTTTATTGAATCGATCTGAGGTTTTGGCTTGATGCCTTGAGGTTTTATGTTGTCTGTATATAATGTTGAATAGGACAGCTGATGTTGCAATCCTCAAGAAGAGATAGTATATGTTGTGTACTTATGGAACATAATGTAAATATTATACTTTGGTTCTTGATGAAAAAGATTTCCTATGTGTGGATCTCTTTGCAAAATGTTCTAATGATTTTTAGTAATCCGTTGCAAATGATTCGCTTCCGCTTAAGTAAATTTTATTTTTATAAGTTGGATGCCACAATTTAGTGGTATCAGAGCTCTAGGTTCGCTGAGTCTATAGAGACATAGGACTAAGGTAGTAGAGTATGTTCTAGTGCCATCCAGTGTATCTGATAGTGTCTTCTACTCATATAGGAGAAGAAGAACTTGAAGATGACTGGGTCACATGAGGAGTTTGTGCAGAAAGCAGCAATGCTGCACCAAGAAGAGGTGCATGGAGGCAGGCAAGAGAGGGACAATTGCCTGAGAACCCCCTATCTAATCCAATTGTGATAAGAAATCCTTCCTTAGGAATCATTGTTGGGGAATTTAGGGCAACCATGATGTATTTAGTGGATCGAGCACTAGCAGTGAAACCTAGATTACCAACCCCAATGATGATGTTTTAGATATCAACATGATTTGTAATCAGCATCTACAGGTTGAAGCAAAAGGAAATGATGAATTTCCGGACTTAAATTGAGTCTGTGCTCAACCTTAGCCCGTTGAATCAATCTTTGAGGCAGAGTTAGCCTGAGGCAGTGAATAATTCATGAATTATGACAAGTTAGACAAGATAATGTCATTCAAATATGTCATTTTATGAATTGCTGGATTAATTGTGAAAGGAAATGATTGAACTCTCCTTGATTAGTCCTATGAGGACTTATGTTTTGCATGGTAAAACATTACAAATGTTTTATGTTGTCCTTACCTCTATAAGAAAAGATGAGGTATATAAGAGGTGGTTGGACAAAATCCAAGGATGTTAAGCCTTATGCTTGTGATAATATGAAAAGAAGGAATATGATAGTATACAAAGTGCATACCACTTAATCTCAGTATTTATATACCCTGGCCAGGTATACAACTATTGATGATAAAGTGGGTATGGAAACTCTTAGATTGTTGTCTTTTTTATTGCTCTGATCAAGTAGTCATTCTGAGACAATCTAATGAGTATCATGAAATCAGAAATATGGAATGAATAAATGTGTCATATCCCATGTATAAGAAAGAGAAGTCTGAGATAATCTCAGATGAGCATGTTGTATGAGAAACTAAAAGTGTACTCCTCATAAGATAAGAATAAGAATGAGGGAGATGAACCATGTTCAATAATGCTGCCAGCATAATAAAGATCTTTCCCATAATGAGGAAATGGGAAATGTGATGAGATCATGAGATGATCATAAACATGCTAGATAATAATAAAGAAAGGGATAATGACATGCAATCATCCTTACAAATTCCAATGCTAAAGGCAAGGAACCTAGGATGAGATAAAGAGTAAATGGTTCATGAATAGTTGAAAATACATGAATTAATAAGAGGAATATGAATCCTTGTTTTCTTTCCTTTCAGGGACATGGCAATCAAGTGGGTCTTAGGACACTTGATGTGCATAAGATAAATGTGTTCATGTGATGGATACTTAGAAAAGTATCAATTATCTTGGACTTTGGTCCCAAGATGAGGACATATGAAACAAGGTGAAAGATTCTGGTATCTGAGAGTTATCAGATGGGTTAGGTTGGCTACCTGGAGTGGTCAACTGTGAAATTA
Source organism: Alisma plantago-aquatica (assembly GCA_963693085.1). NCBI lineage: Eukaryota > Viridiplantae > Streptophyta > Magnoliopsida > Alismatales > Alismataceae > Alisma > Alisma plantago-aquatica. The sequence goes on along the minus strand of OY856414.1, from coordinate 223,845,980 downwards.
GTCTGATTATAATAATATGAACATCTTATGTTAGGGGTTTATGCTCTGTATAAACATGATATTAATAAAAAATGTATGATGCTTCTCTGAATAAGAAAAGTGGTATTTGACACAAAGTTGACTCTATAGTCAATGATGAGGGACAGTGGGGCATGTGCCTTGTGTGTTGATTCTATGAGAATATTGTATGGAAACACTTTGTGCTGATCAAAGATTTATGGTGTCTCTATAATAAGGAGATGATATGTGAAGACTAGATAGTATGATGAATAAAATACATATGTCTTCCTTTATCTAGATTTCGAGGACGAAATCCTTGTTAGGGGTTTATAATTTGTAACATCCCTGACCTGGGTTATACTTTAACCCTAGGTGTTTTGATTAAGAAAGGTGATTAAATTCTTAATATCATCCTGTGAAAAGTAATTAGGGCTCAAGAGGAACTTATGTTGCAATTCTAGTCCTTTTTGAACATTGTTGAAATCAATGTTTTGCCTGTTTTGGACTAAAGTGCAAATTACCCAAGTTGAGGGGTTTAAGTGCAAATGGTGCATGATAATATGTTCCTCATGTGTTGAAGCATCATGAAAGTAAATATGATATTGAGGTATGGCTTATGGAAGCTTGAATACCAAGAAAGAGCTGATAAAGCAATGTATGTGCATGAAAACCTAGTTTTGGTGTAATGTGCAATTTACCCAAAACCTAGGGTGCAAATATGTAAATTACCACTTCAATAAGGTCCCTAATGTTTCTTGGCATCAAGTAGAGCAAAGAAAATGAGAGGGGTGCCTCATTTGAATTAAGTTGGAGGAGAGATAATCTTGATATCAAAACAATCAAGATTTAATCCTAATTGAAACCCTAATTTGATTTAGGGCAAAAATAAATGTATTAATTAAATGGCCTTCAACCAAAATTAAAATGGTTGAATTCATATGTGTTTGTGACGTCCTTGATCCTTTCAAGGACCACGAAAATATACAAGGGAGTGGATAACTCACACACAATTTTATAAGAAAAAGAAATATCCACTCACATATGGATATTAATATAATATGAATTGAGGTGCTTAATTTGCTTTTCTTTAAAACATTGATAATTGAGAGGAATAAGAGGCAAACAATATATCCTCGTCCATAAGGAAGATGAGGGGGAAGAGGTGGCCACATTTTTGGGATTAAATGGATTTTTGCAAAGCATATTTTCTCTCATTGAATTTTTATAAAAGAACCTTTTACAAACCAAATGGAAGGCTTTTTCGACCCCACTTCTTATCCTTGCTTGGGAAACGACCAAGGGATCTTGGTAGGGTTAGGAGGACGACACCCAACCTGTTGGTAAGGTTATTGATCCATTTCACTTTGATTCCATGGTGGAAATCGAAAATAAATTATGGATTTCTTCCTATTTTGATCTCCTCTTCAATTCTAACCATTCCTTTTCACTCAAATCTTGAGGACGAGCCTTGGAATGGTGAAGGGAGTTGCATCCACCATTTCTGAGGTGAACATGGAGCTTTGGAGCTCAATTGGAGGTGGGTTTTATAACTTGAAACCCTAACTTTGTTATTGCATTCAATTCTCCCCATCAAATAATGATCATTTCTCTATTTACAATTATTGATTTGGTTGATTGATGCAATCTCCATGGAAATCACATCAGGTTTCGTGGGTCTAGAGCTTGATGATGATGAAATCATCATAAGCACACACCTCCCCAAATATCTAGACCAAACGGTTTCAATCAAATGTCCAAACAGTTTGTGTTTTGGGGAGCAAACAGTTTCAAACCGTTTGGAATGAAACAGTTTCATTAAACCGCATAGAAGCAAACGGTTTAAGACCGTTTGGTGATGTTGACCAGGGTTGACCATTTGGGGATTTGTTCATAATGATATAGGTTAATGATCCACCAATTATTATTGATTAACTCCAATTGGTTCATGAGTTTAAGGTCCATCAATCACCTAAACCCTAATCGGGTTGAGTGTTGATTTCATAAGTGATTGAGGTTGAAACTTGGGTTGATTGACCCAAAAAGTTTCAAAACCGTTTGGGGATCACCCAAATGGTCTCAAGACCGTTTGGGGGTCACCCAAGACCGTTTGTAGGTCTAGGGTTGGATATGGTTAAGTGTTTGAAGATCCAAAGATATGGTATTAACCCTAATCGGCTAAGTGCTGATTTTGCATTGGAATGAGTTGATGTTTTGGGTTGATTGACCCAGACGGTTTCAAAACCGTTTGGGAATCACCCAAACGGTCTCAAGACCGTTTGGAGGTCTACCAAGACCGTTTGGAGGTCCAGGTTTGAGTATGGTTAAGTATTTTAAGATTCAAACATATGATATAAACCCTAATCGACTAAGTGTTGATTTTGCATTTGAATGAGTTGATGCTTTGGGTTGATTGACCCAAACGGTTTAAAAACCATTTGGGAATCACCCAAATGGTCTCAAGACCGTTTGGAGGTCAACCAAGACTGTTTGTAGGTCCAGGTTTGAGTATGGTTAAGTATTTGAAGATTCAAACATATGGTATAAACCCTAATCGACTAAGTGTTGATTTTGCATTTGAATGAGTTGATGCTTTGGATTGATTGACCCAAACGGTCTCAAGACCGTTTGGGGGTCACCCAAGACCGTTTGGATGTCTAGGTTTAAGTTTGGTCAAGTGTTTGAAGGTCTAAAGATACCAAATTGTAATACAATTAAGTGCTGATTTGGTGACCAATCCTAGGATCCAAACCCTAATTGAATGATATGGTTAATGATGATATGATGGGAAAACAGTCTCAAGACCGTTTGGAGGTCATCCAAACGATCCCAAGACCGTTTGGGGGTCACCCAAGACCGTTTGGAGGTCTAGGGTTGACTATGGTTAGCTGTTTGAAAATCCAAAGGTACTAAGTTGAAGTGCAATCAAATGTTGACTTGTTGATCAATCCAATGATCCAAACTTTGATTGATTGACTTGGATTTTGATGTTGACATGGGAACACAGTCTCAAGACCATTTGGAGGTCATCCAAATGACCTCAAGACCATTTGGGGTCAGGTCATGCCCAATTTGGATGATGGTCCAATGGTTTTAAAGTAACTAGTTTCACATTGGTTAATGTTGAAGGATCATCGATTCCAAACCCTAATCCAATTGTTTCAAACCCTAATTGATGATCAATTGAGGGTTAATTGAGGGTAAAATCAGTTGAAGGATGACCTAATTAACTCAATTGAAGTATGGTGATGGGTCCAATTGAAGATTGGTTACATGAATTCAATGATTGAAGGGATTAACATTGAGAACCCCAAATCGACTTGATAGGTTGAGACCATCTTTGGTCCATGCGGTTTTGAGGAGGTTTGGACCAAACGATCTCAAGACCGTTTGGACCAAATGGTCTCAAGACCGTTTGAGGCTCAATCGATCTTAAGAGTGCTTTAGCAAACGGTTTCAAGTACTTGCTTTAGCAAATGGTTTCAAGTGACCACCTTTACCAAACGGTTTCAAACCGTTGAACTTTGAAAGACCAAGACCGTTTGGGGCTCAAGTAGTCAAAATTAATTGAGGACTCAATTGGTTAATCCACTTAGACACCTACTGTAATTGAAGATTCAGTTGGTCAAATCAATTGGATACCTTATGTAATGGAGGTCCAATGTGATTGAATCTCTTGAGAATTAAGATGATGAATGATCCATTGATTCAATGATGATTAGTAATGATAATAAATGAAGGTACAAAGGTTGAAATCCTAATAGTACCTAAGTGATTAGTGTCAATTAAGGGATGAACCCTAAATGCTCATAGGAACAATGAGGTGGTACTCTATGTTAATCATAGTTGTATGTACTTGATTGAAGGGTTGATATGACCTAATCAAGTTGAGAAGATGATAGCATGAAATTCATACATGAATATAATTCATGAGGTGATTAAGGGTATGATTCTTAAGCAAAGAGATCATGAAACCCTAATTATGAATATAAATCCTAATTGACAGGGCTATTGAACTCTAACCCTAATTGAGGGTAATTCTGAATGAAACCCTAATCCAGGGTGAGGATGTAACCCTAATCTAGGGTAATGATATATGAAACTCCAATTTAGGGAAATGAGATGTAAAACCCTGATTGGAGATGAATAGTAGACCAAGGCTGTGGGTAACCATAGTGGAAACCTTAATTGAGGTTGATTCCATGTGAATCCCTAATTGAGGTTGATTCAATGTGAATCCCTAATTGAGGTTGATTCCATGTGAATTCCTAATTGAGGTTGATTCCATATGAATCCCCAATTGAAGTTGATTCCATGAGAAACTCGAATTGAGGGTGATGCCATGAGAAATCCCTAGTTGGAACGAATAATAAACATTAAGTATAGACAATGAGATGTGGAAGCCTAATGAAGGGTGATGCTATATGCAATCCTAACTCTAATGAAGTATGATAGCATGTGAAATCCCAAAGCCCTAAAAAAAGGGTAAAGGTATGTGAAACCCTGATTGAAGTTATAATACATGAAGCCTTAATCTTGAACAACATGATGACAACCCAGAACCCTAATAATAAAACAATGGATAAAACCTTATAAGGGTGAAATATCATAAATGGTTGATTATAGGCAAGCTTATTGTAAGCAATGCCTTAACCTGAGATGAGTTCACATCATTAAAGATAATTGGACCATTCTTATGTGTAACCTATGCACTTCATGGTAAGAGTGATAGGTTAGTGGACGAAAGGATTAAGATGGGAAATACCTTAATCCAAGATAAGTTGATAACTTAAGAAAGTTGGAAGTAATGATGTAAGTGATACATCAAGATATGAAAGACTTCACAGTTAGCATCTCAAAGTTGATATACTTTGATAACTATGAAATCCTAATATGAGATGGGAAACCTTAACCCTAAATTGGGTAATGGGACATGAGAAATCATAATATGATATGAATCGTAAGCCCTAACCCTATTGAGGGAATAAAGGTGTTACTATTGTATTACATGAAGTAATATGTTATGTTGCCTAGTGAGAGGTGACAATATGCTTTATGGGACTTATAAGCCATGAGGATGGTTGTTGCCTAGTGAGAGGTAACATAATGTTTTAAAGGTTACCCAAGATTGATATAGATCAATACTTGGAATAAAATCATAGGATTGAGATAGTTCAATACCTGGAATAGAGGCACACGATTAGCATAGTTTAATACCTGGAATGCACAGGATTGTCTAACTCCCAATACCTAGAATAATAACATAGGATTGGCTAACTCCCAATACCTAGAATGCACAGGGTTGGCTAACTCCCAATACCTGGAATAATAACACAGGATTGGCTAACTCCCAATACCTGGAATGCACAAGGTTGGCTAACTCCCAATACTTGGAATAATAACACAGGATTGGCTAATTCCCAATACCTGGAATGCATAGGATTGGCTAACTCCCAATACCTGGAATAATAACACAAGATTGGCTAACTCCCAATACCTGGAATGCACAGGGTTGGCTAACTCCCAATACCTGGAATAATAACACAGGATTGGCTAACTCCTAATACGTGGAATGCACAGGGTTGGCTAACTCCCAATACCTGGAATAATAACACAGGATTGGATAACTCTCAATACCTGGAATGCACAGGATTGGCTAACTCCCAATACCTATAATAATAACACAGGATTGACTAACTCCCAATACCTGGAATGCACAGGATTGGCTAACTCCCAATACCTGGAATAATAACACAGGATTGGCTAACTCCCAATACCTGGAATGCATAGGGTTGGCTAACTCCCAATACCTGGAATAATAACACAGGATTGGCTAACTCCCAATACCTGAAATGCATAGGATTGGCTAAATCCCAATACCTGGAATAATAACACATGATTGGCTAACTCCCAATACTCGAAATAATAACACAGGATTGGCTAACTCCCAATACCTGGAATGCACAAGATTGGCTAAATCCCAATACCTGGAATAATAACATAGGATTGGTAATAACCAAATACCTAGAATAGTTGCATAGGATTGACATAGATCAATACCTGGAATAGTTGTATAGGATTGACATAGATCAATACATGGAATAGTTGCACAAGATTGACATAGTTCAATACTTGGAATGGATACACAGGAATAATATAAGTCTAATGCTTGTACTAGTTGCACATGATTGGTATAATCCAATGCTTGGAATATTTATATAGGATTGGTATAGACCAACGCTTGAATAAGACATGATGATGCACACCCAGATGTCCAATATAACCAAAGTCTGTTTAGCAGATTGGCTAAAGCCAATAAGTTGAAACAAGAATGTCTCATGGGTGACACATCAAGATAATGAGTGTCACAAGAGAAGTTTGACATGATGGTATAATATGGAGGATAAATGATATACATGTTCTTCCTATTTCTTATTAAGAGAAAAGTTGATCTATTGTTCTATCATAGATAGTTACAATGCTTTAAGATGAGAATGCTTTAAATTGCATATCCTCTGTCCAGTTTTATGTATATAACTACAATAATAATGTTTTGGCGGAGAGTTATATCTCCCGCTGGGACAATTTACAATTGTCTCACCCCCGTGGGATCCAATGTGTTTAGGTGGACACGGACAAAGAGGCAGGAAACCTTTAGCAGAGAAAGAACAACAACACCAGTATCAAGGACAGTAGTAATATCTCAGGTGGAGATACTACCTGTCTAGTCATATAGTTAGAAAGTCCTATGTGTCGTCTCTGTACTCTCAGGTCCTCGGAGTCAGTCGTCAGTGTTTTTATTGAATCGATCTGAGGTTTTGGCTTGATGCCTTGAGGTTTTATGTTGTCTATATATAATGTTGAATAGGACAGCTGATGTTGCAATCCTCGAGAAGAGATAGTACAGGTTGTGTACTTATGGAACATAATGTAAATATTATACTTTAGTTCTTGATGAAAAAGATTTCCTATGTGTGGATCTCTTTGCAAAAAGTTTTAATTTTTAGTGATTTTCAGTAATCCGTTGCAAATGATTCGCTTCCGCTTAAGTAAATTTCGTTTTTATAAGTTGGATGCCACATACATCATTGAGTAATATCATTCTCTAAACATTTTTTTTGGTCCCGATCATTCTCTAAACATTTATTATGTTACTTTCATTATTTCATAATTGAATAAAATAGAATAAATTAGAAGCATGCCTTTTATTATTAATCAAATCATTTACAAGTTATGCCATTACAATCATCATATGATTGGCTCTATGGGCATACATACCAACATTAGGTCCATGTGATAATTGCATATCATCCTTAAAATAGTCCTCATTGACTAGAAGCATCATGCTTTGACCTCATTTAGGTCGCATTGACCCCAAAAATGGTTCACTATGCCCAAAACTAGTCACCTCCACCTCTAAAACAAAAGTCAAACACCTCATGACACACATTGATCCAAAAGAGGGTCACAAAAACCACACAAATGACATGCATCAACTTGAAGTAGGTCACATTGACCTGATCGGGCACACATCAACCCCACCCACGGGGTCACAACAACCTAACAACAACAACATTGACATGTATCAACCCACTGACAAGATCCAAGTGACTTGTCTAGGGTTGAAACAAAGTGACATGTCCATGGTCACAACCACATGTCGACCAAGCAAAAGCCCACTCACATCAACCTTAGTGCATTGACACACAATACATATTTTAAGTCCACAACTTTCAAAATTTCACTATAATAAAATTTGAACATATATTATAAAATATTTAAAACATATATGTGCACTATTAAGCAACATGATTTTAACTATCTAAATTGGTCGAAATAAATCAATAAAGAACTAAACAGATCATAAATATTAGGGGAAAAGTCATGATTAAAGCAAAGAATGTGAGCGTTCTCACAATTATCTATCATAAAGTCCATAATTTTGCATGTAGGAGGCGAGATCTCACAATTGAGAGGCATTGTGGAACTCCTCAACACTCTCAATTGAGAGCAATTTGTAAGCTCTATTAACTATAAAGGTAGGTCTATACAACAAGGATACAAAAGGGCTGGTTTGGGGCGGTTTCGAGTTACCTAGTTGGGCCAATGCATTTTTCAAATAATTGCACCTATGAGAAGGAGCTAGTGGACACGAGGAGCTCGAATTTTGGGTAAAAGGGTGGGTTATCAAGTTTTGGAGTTGTGGTCTACCGTGGTCTATCCAACTAGAAGAACTGGTTGACCTGTTCTTGGTTGTGGAGATTATTATGGAGCCAAATTATCCAAATAATATTTTAAGTCGACCCAAATAAATGATTATTTTTGTCTAAGGTGTAGATGCCAAACAAGAATTGTATTTGTTGGATTTCTTTTCTGCAACCTTAACGATTCAAGGTCTAGTGTGGATATCAAAGCAGAAAGAATTATTTAATGCAAAACAAGAGGCATGTATAGAGATTTGTAATACCCCACACCTTCTCTTCCGAGCCTAGAAAGGGTAGATCAGGAATTTTGGCCAGACTTTTCGACAGCCAAAGGCAGTTGCAACGTAGCCTGTAGATGGACATTAAGATCTTTTAGCAAAAGGAATGCAACCTAGATAATAAGCATGTAAGTTTGATACATTGGTTAAGGTTAGTCGACCGACACAAGTGAAGGATGAAGGCACCCGATTAGTTTTTTTCTTTCTTAAAAGTGTCGACTATTGGGTTTATAACACGTGAAGGAAGAGGACATGGGGAGACCTATATCGTGAAGCTAAAGATAGACCGTCGCATTGTAAAATGTGCAAGCAAGTTTGGAGGTCCTCATGCATGATATGTCAATGAATTAAAGGGGATTTAGAGATGTTCTGATCCCCGCAGCCAGTTCGAACAAATCTAGAATTTTATTTAGGTTAATTAGCTTAGTTATTTACGGTTTGAAAATTATGGCCGTCTCCTATTTGAAAAGGATAGCTGGGACTATCACTTATCTGGACACCGAATGACAACCCTTGCCATAGGGTGGAAAAATACTCTTATCTCTTCACAAATTGAAACTTTATTCAATATTGACAAATGAAAACTACAAGATTACAAGGAAATAGAATGGAGGCGGGCAACAAGCTGCGCCGCCACTCATTTTTGAAACTATTTGCTCTTTTTATACCATAACAACTTTTAGCATTGGACTCCGAGCATCAAATTTGAATAGCTATTCAATGAGTTTTTCATATATGTGCTATAAATACAAATTTTGTTTTCAAATTAGGAAAAGGAATTGGTTAACTAGAAATTGGGGGAAAGACTGGACGTGGGAAAAGTAGACCTCGTTAGTCAACTTCATTGGAAAAATATCTGATGGTATGGCCCAAATGTGAGTACTCATACAAAACGAACTTGTGGTTCCAATTAAAGAAATTTAAACTATTGGTGGAGGTTGAAAAAGACAGATGGATAGGAAAAAGGTCGAGGGGGATGTCACGTCTACACTGCTATAAGTTTTGGATGTATAATGCATTGCGAAGGCAGCACTGATATATGAATGCAGCACGCTCTCACTCAATTATCAAAGATCAAATAATGTTGGAAAATTCAGTTGATTCTCACTCAATTATCATTTATTGTGAAAGGAAACACATTTAATTTATATTAATCAGAAATGAAAATATTAGAAACCACAGTCAAGCAAAGAGATGCAAACTATAAACGAGCGGCAGGGATCTTAGACTACACAAGGCGTTGAAACCGTCCCCCTCCCCCATGGACTGATGCTCTCCTAACTATCCCGTGAATCTAAAACTCATGCTTTGTCCCCTGCACTACTGATTCACGGCCTCAATTTCCGGCGCTCTGTTCTGAACATCGTTCATGAAAGTTGCAGTCTTGTTCTTTCACCAAGGAACTGGCGCTCGTGTTAGAGAAAGGACGGACATACAGATGTGGAGAAAGAGAAACCGTTCTGGAGGGAATAGTCACAAGGAAATTTACAGTGGTTGGTAAAAGTTAAAACAAAAAGGAGTTATAACGAGTAGATCTTTACAGCAGTTTTCGAGAATTTAAAAACCTGACACTTTGTTGGACATCTCGGATTTTTCTCTGTCGTCTGGTCTTTCCCTCTTTCTCCTTTCAGACACTAATCCCCTTTTCTTCGCTCATATACCTCAAGCAAGAACAAGCAACCACAGCTGTGAATCAATCTTCGTGATAGCCCCCACCACCCGAACACCTCACCTGCTCCTACCTCTCCACTCCCCCCCACCTCTTCCCCTCCTCTCTCTGCTGTCACTGACCCATCAACAAAATCTCCAGAAATCGGCAGAAACGTCATAAATTTTCATTCTTTCGGCCTCCATGGATCACCAGGGCACATCGAAACCGCCCCAGGAACAACAAGAGCCCACACATACCCAGTTCCACACTGGTCCCGTGGGTGGTCTTCCCCACCAGCAACCCACCAATCCCGGCAGCAATCGAGAACATCAGCCCCCACCACCCGCCGCCGGAGCAGGGATCCGGGACCCCGCTACATCGGCGGCGATTATGGCCCCCCCACAGGGACTAAGGCCAGCCCAACCCCAGGCGCTGATGGTTAGCGCGCCAAAGGAACAACCTTTGGCGGTGGCGAAGAAGCTGCCGCCCAAGCGGAGCTCTAACAAAGATCGCCATACCAAGGTGGACGGACGTGGCAGGAGGATCCGCATGCCGGCACTCTGTGCTGCAAGAATTTTCCAGCTTACCCGCGAACTCGGTCACAAGTCTGACGGAGAGACCATTCAGTGGCTGCTCCAGCAAGCCGAGCCATCCATCGTCGCCGCCACAGGCTCCGGCACTATCCCTCAGTCCGCCCTGGCGGCCGCCGCGGCGGCGCCTCCGTCCCTTCCCGCGGCAACAATCCCCGTCGGCCTGCAGGGTTCCAAGCTTGAGGACCAGCTAGGTTCCGTCCGGCCCAACTGGGCAGCGTTAATGGGTGCGGGCATTGGCCGACCACAGTTGACCGCGGAGCTCTGGCCATCTGTGGGAGGTTTCGGTCCGGGTTTTGTATCGACGACGCCACAGATTCCGTCGAGTTCAAATATGACTGGAGCTGTGGGAGTGGGCAGTGCTGGTGGCGGTGGAGGACCAGACGGGCATGGTGCCGCTGGATTCTTGCAAAGGATGACGGTTCCAGGGATGGAATTTCTCGGTGCGACTCTGGGGGCTCCCATGAGCTTCACATCCATCCTTGGGGGTGGTGCACATCACATCCCAGGATTGGAGCTGGGCCTGTCCCAGGATGGGCACATGGGAATTCATAATCCGCATGCTTTTAGCCAATATTATCAGCACATGGGAAGAGTTGGAGTTGCTGTTGGTGGGGATGGCAGTAGTGGCCAGGATGGCGGAGGTAGTGATAGGAGCGAGGATCACTTGCAGCAGCCAGAGCAGCAGCAACAACAACAGAATCACCAGCCAGGGGATCAGACTCCATCCTCACAGGACGAAGATTCTCAAGGGTCAGATAATTAGAAAGTGTCATGCTAGAGTGGAACGGCCTTTTCTCGGGGAAAAAAAATTCATAACGGGATTTGCAACCAAACCGGTAGAAGCTTCAGCCAATTTTCGTCAACTTTCTGGATTTTGCTTTTGCTTGAATTAAGAGTTGTAGCAAGTGGAGTGAGAAAGGATTTGATGAGCTTTTGAGTTCTAGTGGCCCTTGAGTGCTCCTCACTTCCTTGGAGAGAAGTTCAGAGTTCTCCGGAAATTCCAAACATAGGTACCCTAGCTCTCAGTTCTTAACCTGCTTTGGTTTTGCTGATTCTTTAATTAAAAGGTTCCGTTTGAACTTGCATTGTGCAGATGTTGATTGACTGAAGCTGAGTACTACTGAAGCCCCTCACTTTGTTATTTATTTCAAGGTGTGTAATGCAAACCCATAATTACTATGTTGTTCATAAGAAAAGAAAGTGTGAGATTGGTTTGACAGTAATAAGATCCTTAGGGTTCCATACCAAATAATGGATTGATGTGATAATATGGAACGATGCAACTGTCTGTGAGTCCTGTTTGTTTTCTGAGTGGAGGGTAGCTAACCTCACTTGAAATTCACTTCCCGTTTCCTGCCCTTACATGCTCACTGTCACTGACAACCGTTTTTGTAACTATGTAAATAAGTAGAATGCATGTTGGCACTGTTATGATACTTTTGCTGTTTCTTAGACACTGTCATCTGCTATTGTTAGTAATGCCCAGTTGGTAAAAAAAAGCAGGGTATACCTAGTGAAATGTCCCAATAATTTTATCATTTTGGCGTAAATACTCAAGCAGCTATATGCTTACCTAGAGTCAAAATCCTGACAAAAACGTTCCTTGAGAAATCCTTATTTAAAAGTTTTGAACAGAGCTAACAAGGTTCAATAGGGCTCATTTCCTTCGTCTAGTAAGCAGATCACTACCACTTTAGAGAAGCTGTCAGCCCTTCTGGACATGTGCCTATAAAGAAAACAGCTCAAGCACAGCCTGTCACTGTGTCACTGATTTCGTAGACCAAAAAAGGTCTATTGAGGCTAGGGCTTGGCCAGGGAACCCAATTGCCCTTATTCTTGCTGTAGGTCCTGGTATTGTGGGTGCTGTTGTAGCGTATGTGATCATTTCTATCAATGGCTTACTAGTTTATATACATTCTTGCTTGCTAGTATATTATAAAGATAAAAATCTATAATGGAAATATCACTTTTTATTCTTGTAAAGCTTCTTCATAAATCATTCTTTGATACATACTAGATTCTTATTGAAGTTTAACAAGAGCGAGGAAAATGCTCGAACATGTATAAGAAAAAACACTGCCGTATTGATTGCTTTTACAGTGGTCCCCTTGATTTTTACCTCGAGTATCACTCCCTAAAGGGCCTAAACAACTGAGCCTCTATAATGAATTTGGAATTATGATATTTGTTTCATCCAACTTAAGGTATTACTTGTTATCTTGGGAGCTCTTAGGACTTCAAACTCCTCTGACCTTGTGGTGAGATGAATGTTTGGTTTAGGAGTGATTGGTGGTGTGCTAATGCTTTCCTTGTGAATATTTTCAGTGCTCTAATGTTGGGTCTAATTTGAGCATGCTTATGTGGGCGAGTGCTTTCTTAGAAGGGGGCGTGTTCCCACCTGCTTCCATACGTTCTTAATGATAGGAAGTTGACGACCTCCATCATTTGTAAAGCAGATTGCTTTGTTTCAGTTTCTCTTTGGACCTAAGTGAGACCTCTTAGGAGCCCATCACTTGAAATCTACATTGAGCCTACTTGGCTTGGTGACCTCTTAGCAAGTGTGACATGGGTGACCTTGTGGATAAAACATGTAGATGAGGCTCGAGTTAGTTTGTAGAGACAGATTATGCTTATAGCATGCTGCTAACTCCTTCGGTTCAAGATTTGGGCATGACAACGTGGTATCAGAGCCAAATTCCCTCGTGCAGGTGAGGCCTATGTAGGATTACGACACCTTTGTAATGAGTTGTAGTATACATCTCTAGTCACATGGAAAGAGCTATCCACTATAGAGGCATGGTTGGAGCCACTTTTCTATTGGTTTGTGCACGAGGAAAAGGACTATCCACTATAAAGGCATGATTGGAGCCCAACTTTGTATTGGTTCGAGCATGAGGAAAAGGGCTATCCACAAGTAGAATCAAGATGGACCCACCCTTGTTTTGGTAATGTTGTATGGTGATTAACGTGTACATTAGCCAACTTGGGTAATAGAGTAATCCTAGTACAACTCCTAACACTATATCAATCATCAGTAATTGAAAAGAAATTTCAACTAGCATTAGAAATACCATATAGCAAAATGACTTAGACAATTTCTAATACATCTACTCAACACTATCCCTAAGCTAGAGTTTGGAAAAATCATGTCCATCGTTCCCAAACAGACACAAAGGGGACATACAAGCTGATATAGAAAAAGGATAACATCTTGCCCTTACAAATTGTCTCTCTCCCTCAATCTATCAATCATGAATTCCCCCTAAATGTATAACATCAATAAAAAGTACAAGATAGGTAACATACAAGCTTCTTGAAACATGTACATAGTAGGTAGCATGCACAAGTGACATGTAAGCTTCTGAAACCAACATGTAACAAGTGTAGTAGTAGAGATTCATCACACTAAAGTATCATAGTAGCTTGCATAGTAGCCGAGCTTTATGATCACACTGAAGTAGCATCTAGAGTACACATGCAAGTCGATAGAGAGTCAAGATGTACAACACAACAATATAGCAGACACATGTGAGCGAAAAAATCGGATGACATCAAATACTACCATCTTGTATACTAAACACAACGCATGGGTAGGTAGACAAGTAGTAGAACTCTACAACCATGGTATAAAAAAGTGTGCCTCGAGGTGTACGCTTCGAGGTGAGGTGGCATCCAAGACTCCTCGAGGTGTGTGCCTCATTCAGCCTTGCTGAGACGTAAGCCTTAGTTTGTACGAGGCACTCGGGGCATAAGCCTCTGTCAATGTGTATAAAAAGCTTAAACAATCCCTTTTTGGGCTTGATTGAGGCTAGACTAACCAAAAATTTTATATATATATACACACACACACATACATATATATATGTGTGACAGTGTGAGTATGTATATGTATATAAATATGTGTCTGTCTATATAACTATAGATATATATGCATATGTGTATATATATATATAGAGTGAGGCTAGAATACACTCAAGTGTATTGAGCCCCAAATTCAATCAACTTTGTGGCCGTTAGATATAGATCCGATCTGCAACAAAAGAACCCACTCACCCACACATAGTCACACCGACCCCACCCACTCCCACTTGCTGTACCATTTTCTCTCTCCCTCTGTCTGGTTTTGTGCGATACCTCACACTCCCTCTCTGTCTCTCTCTATCGGTGACACCCCACTCTCTGTGTGTGTGTGATTGCCTTCTCTCTCTGTAGCGTCGGCGTAGGAAGAAGGTATAAGGAATGCCTGAGGAACAATGCAGTGGGGATCGAAAAGCACGCCATGGACAGATGCAATGACTTCTTGCCTGCCAAAGAGGAGGGAACCCTGGATGCATTGAGCTGTGTCGCCTGCAACTGCGACCACAACTTCTACCGTAGGTAGTTGGAAGTTGGCACTATCCTTCCCCTTGTGCTCATGTACCTCAGTGGCGGTTTGAGTGCTACTGCATCATAACACCACACATCGACTAGTCACCACTATCGTGAAGTAGGAGTCACGACGCTATGGACGCCCGCATGTAGGAGGGTACTTGCACCACCCGCAGCAGCAGGCCCACTACCAGCACTAGTTCAAGACAAGCGGTGGACGACCTTTGGTGCTTCCTTCCACGAGATGACAGGAACCGGGATGAGTAGGAGGGGGATATGCTTCAAGCCATAAACGGTGACAATAACACTCGTGGTAGCTACAATATGGTGATGATGATGGACATCAATGGAAGCGGCAGCGGAAGTGGGAAGAACAAGTGGTTCCGCACCAAGTTCACGTAGGAGTGAAAGGGCGAGATGCATAGCTGGAATCATGGTTTAAAATTTCGGTCGAAATTGCGAAATTTCGGTCAAAATTTCAGTTTTGACCACTACCAGACATCGAAATGGACCGGTCCAAATAGCCGAAATTTTGATTTTTTTTTTATTGCATTATAATTTTTAAAAAATCTTAAAAATCCTAAATAAATGTGGGAGACCCCCCTGAGTTAATTCAATCCAAAATATAAGATCTAACATGTTATTACATAAGAATATATGTATGTATACATTGCATCATCGAAATCCTGATCGAAACAGTTTTGTGTATTTTCACTCAAAAATGTAGGAGCCCCTACCCTATACCAACATATGATATTATTGTATAATTAGGTGTATTTATGTATATAGATCATCATGGTAAAAAATTATGACTTAATTCCTTTATTTGGTCATCGAAAACGTCAAAATTTGCATCGAAATCTTGTGTCGAAAAAGCGTAAAATATCGAAATTTTGGTCGAAATTTCTGTTTCTGGACCAACCGAAACGACATCAAAATCAACATTTTAAACATGGGCTGGAATGAAAGGATAAACTCATCATGCATAGATACCATGCAACACTACTCGACACGTATAGAGAGAGAGAAGAACAACTAGAGCATGAAAACATCACCATTTGTCCGCATAGTTGCTAGTGAAACACTAGTTCTTGTTATTCACGCTGCCGGACACACCGGGTTGCACTCTTCATTGAGGCAGAAGCATGCATGGTGGCATCGTCTGATAGCTACTGTTACTATGTACCAAATTTAAATTCAAATAGATCGGTTTTCTTTCTCTAGTGCAAATGATGGAGCGATGTTGCCTATCACTGAAGACAAACGAGTAGTGTCTGTGGCTCCTGCTTCTGTACTGAAACCTATGCCAGACAAAATTCTTTCTGCTGCAATCTGCTTAGCACATTTCTTGTAGTTAGGTTGGGATGGTTTATTGGGAATGGATTTCCACATCGGAGAAATTTTATCTGATTCATTGTTTGCACACTTAGCAGCAGTGACATGTTCACCTCTTCCTCTACCTTCAACAATACCCAAAGTCTTTTCTATATGCTCTATGAGTTCCTTTAATCGCCTGCCGTTGTTGTATATCTCTTAACCTCTACCTGATCATGAAAAGGTGTTGGAGCATGAGCAGACAAAGGTCTTGGAGGTTCTTTCTGATGATGCACATTCGGCCTAAACATGTTAAACATCCCTTGTGGGACTCAGGCCGTCTTCTAGTTCTCCTCACACCCAACATGATCCGAAAGCATCATTAACAACAACACATCCAGTCCATGCTCAATCGCCGCTCGTGCCTCGTCAAACTTTTCTTCTTCACCTTCTTCGTTGTCTGGTGTGACAAGGACGTCATCTATGCGCTCTGATGGATGCTCCTGGTCTGGGCATCGTAGCCGCCCCAATAGAAGCAGTAGCCGCAGTTGGTTTTAGCAGCAAAGCCACCACCAGGCATCCGACGAAGAGAGAGAGAGGTGCCCTTCATTGTCGCAGTTAAGTATGGCGTGGGCTCCCGACCGTAGTGTGTTCTCCAGAGGATGAATTGTCTTGGCCACAATACTAGAAGGAGGAGCTTTACGTCCAACCACAACTCACATATACGAAGAAAGAGGTGTATTCAGTCGAACCTGCACTTGCTGACGGCTGGTACTGCTGCTATTACCATCCGACTGGAGGAGAAAACTACTGCTCGTTTTCCGGCTGAGAGGCTGCCGGAGGGAGAATGCTACCAAGAGGAGAGGTTATTAGAGAGACGAGAAGGGATCATGAACGTTTCTTTACGATTGCAACAACGTTTTTTCTTAGTTTTCATCGCCGAAACAACCTTTCTTCTCACTTGGGGTTGTGTATAAAAGTAATTAACAACATATATAGTCTAGAGATATTCCCGTCATGGCAGCTGGCACTGCAACAACAATGACCTGTGAAGGCCATAACTACTACAAAATAACGATAATTATAGATTAGAAATGAATAGGGTCGGCTAGTAGTTTCCATTGTCTATCGGTGCAATAAGTCCGATGAACATAGAAGAAACCACATGATGACCCAGTTCACACCACACGATGGTTAGGAGAAAATTGATCACGATGCCAAGAGGAAGATCGGAGAATCAGAGAGAGGAGAAGGTTGGAAGAAGAAAGAGAAAGAAGCCTGATGTGGAAGGTAGGAGAGAGAAAAGGAGAGTATAGGAGTGAACAGGAAAAAGATTCTGTCTGGCAGGGTGGAGAGAGAGAGCGGGGAGGAGAGAAAGAGAGTGGGCACGAGATCCGACAGGGTGGGGTCAGCGTACTGCTGCGCCGGTAGTAGGGGGGTTATTTCCCAGCCACAGATAAAAAACACAGCAGATCCAAAGACTTAAAACTTGATTGTATTGGGGGCTGAATACACTTAAGTGTATTGTAGCCTCACTCATATATATATATATATATATATGAATGTGTATGTGTATGTGTGTATACACTTACTTTTGTATGTATATGCACGTGCATGTGTATATATAATTATACGTGTGTGTATATACATGCGTGTGTCTATGCATGTACATGTGTGTGTCTATAACTATTGTATAAATATCTATGTGTCAGTCTATATACGTGATATTTGTCTACATCAAAGAATTATCAAGGTTAAGTTCCATATATGACAAAGAAACCTACATAAGAGAGTTGTCCAAAACTTTTTTCATTTTCTTTTCTCCCACATGATCTCTTTTTTTCCCTCCTCTCCTCTTCTCCCTCATTTCATCTCTTTGTTTCTCCTCTCCCATCATCTCTATCTCCCCATCATAGAAACTACAGAAAAAACAAGTAGTTGGGGTGGGCAATAGTAAATAGAGGTGGAAGGTTAGAAGTATAATATGAGAAAGCAACAATATGTAATAAGGGTGGGCATAGTTCAATTTTGGCTGGTTTGCCACTAGAATTATATATGGCACTGTCCATATCCATTTATGAACTATTCAAATTGAACTGATCTGTTAACTTGTCCAAAGCCAAATAGAACTTAACTATTATATAATAGTTCAGTTTGGTTATAAACTATTTGACACACCTGAGCCGTGCGTTAAACGCAAGTGCACATATCGAAGTAATATAGACCTTGTGAGGCCCAAGTCGAACTCAGGGAAACGTAAATTTCAGTAGACTACTACTAACTGGTCGCGATCAGCTAGACCGATTGGAAAAGTTGATTGTTGTTTTTGAAACAAAATAAAAACAAAACAAAGAGAAAACAAAAATGAGCGATGATTAAATGTTTAGTTTAATCAAATGGAATTGGAATCCTTAGGTTACGGTTTCACCGCAAGGTCTCGCTGCCTGCAATTCTACACAACTAGCATAATTCGTGCCCTATCTCTGATTATGACCTGTAGTCAGAATTGCTTGCTTCCGCAATACAATTCACTACCTAGTTCTAGGTCAGTTCCACGTCAGCAGTAACTTATACCCTAAATCTAAGTGCTTTAATGAATTCTCTGGGTATCCACCTTTAACTGTACATTACCTTGTCTAAGGAATTTATTAGTTAATGTGTTAATCGTGCCTTTTCAACCATTAATCCTCTGTCAAGAGCAATTAACAATATTAGGAATTAACTATGGTGATCAAGCATAGCAAATTGCGATAGAAACACGATAACATATCAGGGAGATTGAGACAAATTATGATAATCAATGTAAAATTGTCGTACAACGATTCCCCGGGCTACTCCCGGTCCTAAGGACAATGGGGATTAGCCCCGCATGTTCATCTCAACGATATACATGGAGAAGAAAGAGGAAAACATGGGGAAACGAATGAGAATATGATGTAACCCCTGAAACGGAGAAGATCCGGATGATCCTCGATGCGAGATGCACGTTCCGTAGCCTTCCAACGGTAGAATTGTCCGTCTGCAGCTCTGGAATCGTCCGGGGCGTAGCTCTGGGCTCTGTTCTTCGCTCTCCTTCCTTCGGGACTTGTGCGGCTGAGTGTAACGTGATACCTTTTCTTTGGGCCGTCTTTTCTTAGGTATAGGTATGACTTACGACTGTCAAAAGATCGCAACCGTTCGATCGTGGCAATTTTGGACAAAATCTTGATCCGACGGCGTCGATACCATCGACAGGGTGTCGATGCTATTGACACCTTAGGGTGCGCTTCCGTCGCTTCAAAACTAAGATCAACCTGATGACTTCTCGATACTATCGACGAGATCGTCGATAGTATCGACCTGGATGCTTTCCCTCCGCATTGGTTACTGTTGCCATGTCAATAGTATCGACGGACCTGTCGATGGTATCGACAGGTTCTGGAATATAAAGTATCTGAAACAGAGAGAAAAACACAAGTCAATCCATGGAATTTAGTAATTCATTCAAAATAGGATAAAATAAGATAAATTTGATGCATACAATGATTATAGGCTAAAGGAGTTGAATCATGCCATTATAGTCACAAAGATAACAAACGAACGCATAAAACAAGTACAAAATTAGCTTATAAATGCGACTCAAAAATCCTGCATCAAACTCCCCTAAGCTTGAATCCTACTCGTCCTCAAGCACAAAACTATAAAATCTGATTGAGAGGGCCAACTAAAGAACATAATCACATAAATGATATCTCAGTATGATTCCCACCCGCAACACACATACCGGCCCTTACCAACCACGGAACGATAACTACCCTTTAGGCAACAATAAACGTCCATGAAAGATGTTCACCCCAAGATCAACAAACACTATCAAATAAAACAGTTAATATAATAATATCCTCAGGTTCAGGTTTGGTGCATCTTGTGATCTCCTATCCACGTTGCTCATTTTCTCTAACTACCATCTAAATAGAAGCAACTCTCCTGATGTACATGAATGAGGAAAAAATAATGGGTGGCCTACCACTTAGAGCAACAGGTGGATGGAATGGGTGGCCATTGAAGAAATGGAAGCACAATACAATCTATCATGCAAAAACAAAAATAAATAACCTATCATGATGTGAATGCAAATGAAAATGTCTTAATGCTACATTTTTGGTGGAATGGTGCATGCACTATCATTCCGTCTCAAGGTGAGATGGAATATCTAAGAAAGCTACACCATGTGCTTATTCTTCTTGATATGCGGGTGAAAACATGTTTCTTTCTCCCTCTTATTCATACTTACTTTTCAATCTTTTTTTTAAGCCCTCATTTTCATAAATGACAATGGATTATTTTCCAGGCTCCCTTCTTATTACATAACTTGTACATTTGATGCATTCTATTCGGAGGGTATGGAACAAGTTCACCACCTTTTAATGTTTTCAGAAGAACATAAGACACATGATGTGCTATATGCTCAAAAGCTACGAATGCAACTACATAATGACAATCATGCAACTACTATGACATGCACCTAAGGATGAAGTGCATGTATACTACTCTATCTATTTTTTTCATTTCATGCAAAAATATGCGAGAAATTTTTTAATGCAAGACCTATCTACATGGGATGCAATCAAAGAGTGAAAGACAGTAATGTGCTCCCAGTTCTCATGGTGAAGTGAAAATGAAATTGCGGTGGATCAGATCACAAGACTAATTGACAGAACCTTCAGAAAGAATTATATGTCCCTCCTTACTGACTTGTGTACCAATTAATCAAGGAATTTCTCTCTCTCACTTCAAATTAAAGTCACGTTAACGTTTGGTCGGTTTAGGCTCAACATCCATATCAATCCTCTTAACATGAACCATAAGGATATACAATCATGTTCATATGTTTTAAAGCTGACCTACCCAATGAGTTCCATAAGTGATGTCCTCAAGTTCTCACAAGACAAGCTTACAATTTCTTAAAGATTTTTCATTTAAATTCATTTTCTCACAAACCCCCAAATGAAAACATCGAGATGACATGCAATTACATTAGACTCCACTAATTACACTAGATAGATAGTGGATCCTAGAAAACAGTAAATCTAGAAATTAAGAAAGCTAAGATAATGAAAGATGAAAAATGCAAAAGCAAAACAAAAGATGAAATAAAATAAAATAAAAACTAGATATATGCTGTTCTAGCACCCCCCTAAGCTTGAATTTAACTATGGCCTCATAGTTAAAATCCAGACTTAAGAAGTGGAACAGCGATACCCCTTTACTGCTCTGTTGGTGGGTGCGGCGGGTACTGGTGGCCGCTGGGATCCCAAGTAGGATAATGCCCCTGGAACGCATAGGCCGTGTTGCCCTCGAATCCCAGGTCTTTGATTTGCTGCTTGTCGGTGCGTCGATACCATCAACAGGTATGTCAATAATATCGACACTTGTGTACGCTCTTGATCCTCGCGAGGTGTTGGCGCTGCTCTCCCCTGATGGCGTGTCGATACCATCGACCAGGGTGTCGATAGTATCGACATTGCTGAGAAGAACCATTCTGAAAATCTCCAGACATCTCGCGACCATCGATGAACTGGTCGCGACTATCGACATCCTTTTTGTCTCAAACCTCTTTTCGCCCGCTCCATTGTCAATACTATCGACGAGGCCGTCGATAGTATCGACGGAGTGAGATTTTTGTAGTTGCTTCGCTGTTCCAAACTCGATACCAGCGACACATGTGTCGATGGTATCGACATCGTTCCAGTCCTCCACACTAAAAAAACACATCAGGGTATCATTTTTATAAACTAAGTACAAAATTAATGAAAACTACTTAGGAAAACGAAAAATAAAGCAATTAAACATGCACTCTACTAAGGTTGGGTTGCCTCCCAACAAGCGCCCTTCTTTAACGTCTTAGGCTAGACATAAGGATACCTTTAACCTGGGTGGTTAAGGGATGTCTCTAATGATTCATTTGGCAATTTGAATTCAACTCTATCATCACCAATCCCAAGTGTCAAATACCCTCGCCCAATGGCAGTGATTACATCAGCCGTAGCTTGGAACGACCTTCCCAATAGCATCTCACATCCTTCCAGCTCATGCATGTCCATGACCACAAAGTCAACATGGAAGATGAATTTGTCGACTTTGACTAGTATGTCCTCGCATATACCTTGTGGCTTCACAATGGATCCATCCGCCAACTCAATTGTCTTGGAAGTTTGTGTTGACTTCTTCAATCCCAACTATTGAAAAGTGGCAAGTGGCATGAGATTAATGCCTGCCCCTGAGTCACATTGCGCTTGTGGAAAATGTTGGCCACCTATGGAACATGGGATGTAGAAACATCTTGGATCTTTCCTCTTCTTTGGCAGCCTTCCTTGGATTATAGAACTCACTGTTTCATCAACACACACAAAATCTGTAACTTTGATCTGCCGTTGTTGATGATGCCTTTCATGAATCTTCCATATGAAGGAATTTGCTCTATAGCCTCCACCAATGGAATGTTAATGTGGAGCTTCCGGAAGATCTCAAGGAATTTCTTGAAGTGCCTTTGCTCTTTCCTCGGCTTCAGACTATCCGGGAATGGCACACTTGGCTCCTTTATGCGCTTGTGCGGTGGAATATATGAAACTTTAGGGGTCTCCTCCCCTAAGCTTGTTTCAATGCCACCTTCTAAGATAGGATTTGGCACATCATCCGTAGATGGCATAACTTGTGACTGCTTCTCCTTATTGATAGTGGCTGCTCCACTACGAAGTAAAGCTTTCACCTGCTCTTCCGGCATAGGAGTCTCTGCAGAAATATGAGATGTGGGCACGACAATGGTGGAATCTTGGAGTGATTTAACTGGTGTCCTACATCCTCCTGGAAATCCATACAAACTGCGAGGGTATGGAACTTTGGGTTTATCCTCCAAGTCGATATGCATAATACTCCTCTCATGTATCTCCTCAAAAGGAAGCTCTGGCCCCTTTTTGACTGATATATATTTAACCTGCTGATGTGGTTGAGCGGGCTCTGCATTCCCAGTTGGTTTTTGTTGAGTGATTTGCTTCATGGCAGCCACCTCAGTTGCAATTTGGGTTATGGTCGTCTCTAGCGTCCTCAGTTGTGCATCGTGGCTCTGTAAAGTTTGCCCGAACTGATTCATAAACTCTCCTTGCGACTTAAGTTGCTTGCCGAATGTGCTCATAAATTCTTGGTTTTGCTTCACCACCTAGCTGAGCAATTCATTGTTCTTTTCCTCTAAGCTAGGCTGCGGCTTCTGGTCTGGATCCTAAAAAAAGTTGTTTGGATCCTTCCAAGAAAATTTCTTATCCTTCCTCCACGAATAATCATTATTCCCATAGCCTTGTTGGTGCATGAACTTTGCTTGTGCTACATCATCAGACCCATCGTCATCTTTTGCTAGAAGTCTCTTCACTATCAAGTCCATCTTCTCATTTAATTCTTTAATGGCTTTGGCATCCCCTACAACTTTGACCTGTTCTGGTGCATCTCTTTCATCTCAAGACTGCTTCTTAGCCATATTCTTTAAAATCTCTCGACACTTGGAACCTTTGTTGTTTAGAAAGAACCCTGTTCCAGCTGAGTCTAGATTACTCCTATCATGTTCGTTAAGAGCAAAATAAAAGATCTTCGCTTGGGTTTTTAAATCCAGCCCATGATGTGGGCATTTTCGCAGCATGATATTGAAACGCTCCCATGTTTCTGAGTATGTATCGCCGGCTTGTTGTTTGAAGTTATGGATCCTCATGAGATCATTTGTCTTTTCGGGCGGAAAATATCTCTCGAAGAACACTTCAATCATCATGTCCCATGATTCAACATATTCATCATTCAGATTGTAGAGCCACTCCCTTGCATTTCCTGCTAGAGAAGATGGAAATAATTTCAAATAAATGGCCTCCTGTGGGAACCTATCCACCTTCACCATATCACAGTTCTCCACAAACATGCTGATGTGGGCCACTGGGTCCTCATTTTTGAGTCCATGGAATGCCTGCGACTTAACCAACTGAATAAGCCCTGGGTCAATCTTGTAACTGTGTATGTTAATAGCTTGTTTTTTAATTGGCCCCTTTTGCGCAGAAGAAGAAGAAGCCTTAATCTTCTCCCAAATGGTCTGTTCCTCGGCCATTGTGAAAACCTCAAGTTCTTGTTCAATGTCTTCAGGTGGTGTATTTATCCGCTCGTCTGCAGATCCCGATGGTGGAATCTCAGGTGTTGATTGTGCGTAGTTCGTACTACGCGTCTTCACTATGCACTAGTACCTACAATATGAATAATCAAGTAAGTACAGTGCTAGAACGAACAAAGAATCTGAAAGATAGACAATTAAGCTCAAAAATTAAAATTGCAATAGAAAGTGGTCTAGAGTGGCCGCTTACAACACTCGTAGTGCTGAAATTTGCCGTTTCCCCGGCAACGACGACAAAAACTTGACACGCCTGAACCGTGCGTTAAACGCAAGTGCACGTATCGAAGTAATATAGACCTTGTGAGGCCCAAGTCGAACTCAGGGAAATGTAAATTTTAGTAGACTACTACTAACTGATCGCGATCAGCTAGACCGATTGGAAAAGTTGATTGTTGTTTTTGAAACAAAATAAAAACAAAACAAAGAGAAAACAAAAATGAGCGATGATTAAATGTTTAATTTAATCAAATGGAATGGGAATCCTTAGGGTTACGGTTTCACCGCAAGGTCTCGCTGCATGCAATTCTACACAACTAGCATAATTCGTGCCTTATCCCTGATTATGACCTTTAGTCAGAATTGCTTGTTTTCGCAATACAATTCACTACCTAGTTCTAGGTCAGTTCCACGTCAGTGGTAACTTATACCCTAAATCTAAGTGCTTTAATGAATTCTCTGGGTATCCACCATTAACCGTACATTACCTTGTCTAAGGAATTTATTAGTTAATATGTTAATCATGCCTTTTCAACCATTAATCATCCGTCAAGAGCAATTAACAATATTAGGAATTAACTATGGTGATCAAGCATAGCAAATTGCGATAGAAACACGATAACATATCAGGGAGATTGAGACAAATTATGATAATCAATGTAAAATTGTCATACAACGATTCCCCGGGCTACTCTCGGTCCTAAGGACAATGAGAATTAGCTCCGCATGTTCATCTCAACGATATACATGGAGAAGAAAGAGGAAAACATGGGGAAACGAATGAGAATATGATGTAACCCTTGAAACGGAGAAGATCCAGATGATCCTCGATGCGAGATGCACGTTCCGTAGCCTTCCGGCGGTAGAATCGTCCGTTTGCGGCTCTAGAATCGTCCGGGGCGTCGATCTGGGCTCCGTTCTTCGCTCTCCTTCCTTCAGGACTTGTGCGGCTGAGTGCAATATGATACCTTTTCTTTGGGCCGTCTTTTCTTAGGTATAGGTATGACTTACGGCCGCCAAAAGATCACAGCCGTTCGATCGTGGCAATTCTAGACGAAATCCTGATCCGACGGCGTCGATACCATCGACGGGGTGTCGATGCTATCGACACCTTAGGGTGCGCTTTCGTCACTTCAAAACTGAGATCAACCTGATGACTTCTCGATACTATCGACGAGATCGTCGATGCTTTCCCTCTGCATTGGTTACTGTTGCCATGTCAATAGTATCGACGGACCTGTCGATGGTATCGACATGTTCTGGAATATAAAGTACCTGAAACAGAGAGAAAAACGCAAGTCAATCCATGGAATTTAGTAATTCATTCAAAATAGGATAAAATAAGATAAATTTGATGCATACAATGATTATAGGCTAAAGGAGTTGAATCATGCCATTATAGTCACAAAGATGACAAACGAACGCATAAAACAAGTACAAAATTAGCCTATAAATGCGACTCAAAAACCCTGCATCACTATTACATAGAAAACAATAATAGTTTATTAGACATTTCATGGACATTCCAACCATTTGTCATCATCTTTACAATGCATCTAATATAATGCAACTAACTTCATAGTTTCGTAGTGGGGAATATTAAAACATCTGTAAATTGGGTATCAATACAATCCATGTTGTGGGATGTGTAGCAAGCACCATATATAAACAAATGTATGATTAAAGTTTTTACAAAGTTTGTATTTTTCACAATTTTTTTTTGTCTTATGTTGCGAACTAGTAGATTTTTTCTTCTTATGCTATAGAATACTACTATTTAGAATATATGTCTCACTACTAAAAATTCTTGTTTTTTCCCTAAACTTTTTATTGCAAAATGTACTCGGATTTAGTTGAGTATTTAGGTATATTATAATGATTATAATGTATATTATGAGACAGTGTTGTAGATCTCTTGTTAGGAAAATATATAAAGAGTAGATTGGAGTATCTTCTCCATTTTAAGGCCTTTTCTGGATGGATTTATATTTTCTCTGAAAATGGATGGATTTATATTTTAATTAAGATAGATGAGGTGTAAATGAGAGAAAGGGTAGAAAATATAAAAGCATACTTTGAATTAGGCTTATTTAAGCCCCAATTTTCAAGATTTCTCTTGCTCTCACTTTTCTCCTCTCAAACAACAAAAACAGACACACAAAAATCGATATTTATATTAGTGTACCAGTAAATTTCTTCAGAATTTGGTCGTATTTGGCAAAATACCGAAACAAATGGCGTCGAAATCAAAATTTGGGCAAAATTTTGCCAATTTTGACGAAATTTTGTTCCTTACATGGTGGTTTTGGAATTGAAGTAGGAATACGTAGGAGAGAGGATATTATATTTTGCATTCGCATATCATATAATTTTGGCAAACAATCATTATTATTTTTTCTTATATATTTACTCAAAGAGTGTGCTCAAATGTATGCAAAATTGATTCTTTCCTTAAAATATGTATGGATCAAAGAGTATGCAAGATTGTAAAGTGATCCCTACAGAAGAACTCATCACCCAACATAAGCTGTTAATATTGGATATGAACATGAAGATAAAAAATAGGTCTATGGAAAATCAAGATAGAAAAATCTCGTGGTGGATTCTTGGAAGAGAAACGAAAGTGATGTTGTATGATATACTTGTTAAGGAGGGTACTTGGAACTTGGGTTCTGATGTTTATATTGTGGATTTATATGAGCTTTTGCATGATAATTATGATCAAAGAAGTTTCGGAGAAGTCTAAATGTTTTGGGGCTCTATAAAAAGAGTCTTAGTAGTGAATAATGAAATACAAAAGGCTACTTAACTAAAAAACATGATTTGTACGAGCTTTACAAAATCTTGAGATGCAAACATTTTAGAGTCTTTCTTGCAAAGAAAGTGAAGCAAGCAGTTCAAGAGATCGTATCTAGATACTTTGAAGAGATATATAAGAAGTTGGATAATGGAGAAGGGAAAAAAGATATATAGAAAATGGCTCGTAATTGGATACTAGAGAAGTTGGAAAAAGTGATTTGAGCCAAGTAGCATCATCAAGAATGAAGACGGCAGGGTGTTGGTAAAGGATGATGATACCAAGAACCATTGTAAAAACTATTTCTATGAAATCTTTAGTTATGATACTTATAATAATGTAAATGACTCGTCGGACATGCATATGAGAAATGACTTAGACATGAGTTATAATATGAGGTCAGGCATGCTTTGGAAAAGATGAAAATGAAAAAGGCATGCATGTTAAATGGTATACCTATTAATATATGTAAGTATGGAGGATGAAGGAGCTATGTGGTTAACACCATTTTTAACAAGATTATGAAAACAAAGAAGATGCTAGATAAGTGGAGAAAATATTACCACAGTACTTCTACAAAAACAAGGGAGATATGTAAAGCTGCACAAACTACGATATATCACGTTGATGAGTCACACAATAACAATTTGGAAGAGGACTATTCAACAAGACTAAGATCTAGTTGGATAGCCGAGAACTACTTTGGATAGGCATATAGAACTAAGGAGATCTTTTAATGGGAAAGGCTTATATTCTAGTACCAAGGGAAGTGTTGTGGTGGGTTTTAGAAAAAAAGGGTGTGCCAATCCAATACATCAAATAAATGAAAGACACATATGATATTTCAACTGCAAGTGTTAGGGCTCATGAGGTGATGTCTCGAGATTTTCTATTACGGTTGGGGTGCATCAAGGATTGACCCTAAGTCCATACCTATTCATTCTTATGATGGATAAGTTAACAGAGTATGTTCAAAGTTATATCGCTTGTTATATGTTATTTACTATATTACATTGTGCTGATTGATGACACCAAAGAAAATTGCATGACAGATTTGAGCTTTAGAGAAATGTTTGTAATCACATAAATTTATGATTAATAGAAGCGAAATAGTGTAAATGCATTGGACTTTCATCCAGTCTAATATTATGAATGGCGGGGCCAAGTTAAATGAAGTAGATGTACCAAAATGTCATAAGTTTCATTACTTGAGTTCTATTTTTCAGATGGATGGTGGTATTCAATATGATCTTTGTCATAGGATCACGACAAGATGGTTGAATGGAGGAATGCAACTACAATGCTATGTGACCGGAAGATCACACTCGGATTAAAAAGTAAGTTATATAAAAAAACTATACGACCAACCATGCTACATGAGAGTGAATCATAAACGGGGAAGAAATAATGTTTCAATGAAGTGAATGTGTATGCTGAGATGATTGTGTAGGATAACAAGGAAAGATCACATGAGAAATGACTATCTAAGGAACAAAGTGGGGTGATGAGTGTCAAAGACAAGTTATGTAAGGGCCGCTTCAGATAGCACGGACGTGCAATGCTAACCGAGAAATGTACCAATTTGAAGCAATGCTATTGAGTTGAACATAGTTAAAAAAAGAGGCTTGCTTGAATCAATTTGGGATGAGCTTATAAGGAAAGATTTCATCTCTATATCTTAGTAAGAATAGAAGGATCCATGTGTCCGACAACAAAATGGTTGAGATTGAGGCTTCGAGGCGACGACAATGAGGATGATAGTGATGATACATGAGTATTTATACTTACAACTCCCAAACCACATTCATTAAACCGTGTTTAAAACACAAACACGTTATAAGTTAATGGGTAATATCAGTATTTAAGTTTTGACAATAGGAAAATGGGACTTATATTTCAGATCATATCCACCTTTAGAAGGCTGATTTATACATATTATTTACACCAAATATACGTATTTTAGGTTTTTATGGTATGCAAGAGTGCATCTATTATAAGTGTGATCTTTTGCTGCAAGTAAAAATATAACAGTCCTGAACATAGAAATTGAATTCATGGTGTAGTCTAAGGGCTGCAAATGGAGATTGACGCTGTAAATCCCTATTTATAATGGTATTTAGATGCCTAACATTGCAACTCAAAAAGGGACACTAATAACCAGTAGTAGACTTTGGAACCCACCAAAATACATAAGGCAGCACATAAGTTGCAGTAAAAGGCGCACCCCTTTGGGGGCACCTTGACGCCTAGTAGACCACCTTAACAAGTATGGTAAATGCAATGATAAACTTGAATGTCCATGTAGTCCAATCATGAAAAACAGATTGACAAGTGAGTTACTCAAAGGGGTCTAATGCTGTTACCATTAAAAGGCTCTCACTGCATCACTCCACCTGTGTTTACACATATATATCTAGGATAATGGATGAGAGTTGGCGGCAGGTTGACAACCAAACATGAAATTGTTACTCTTTATATGTCATTATCCTGACAGTTGTGGATGAGGCTTAATTAATGATGAGTGATGCTTATGACAATGAGGGTGACATAACATAATATAAAATGCAGAAAAAAATCACCTTTGTGCTTAAGGCTCTAGGCACCATAGCTTCGTGCCTTTACAACCCTGCTTTTACTCTTCTTTATTCAAAGATGTATACAATTATCTTAAGTATATAATGTTTTGGATTGTTATAATTGATTTCCCCTTTTCTTTCCTCATACAAAAGCTTGTATCTATTTTCTTATGGATTTGCTGGAATGCTTATATAAAGATGGTGTATTAAGTTGATCTAAGGATAATGATGCCAATTATAAATGATGTAGCACAGCCCTTAAAAAAATTTAATCCGGTATGAATTAGCTTGTCTGTGGTTGGAAACTTGAAGAAATGAGAAATTCATTTATAATTATATATAGGGTTTTAAGATTTATGTCATATAGGATATTATTCAGACAATTCAACTATATCTTGTACTTAAAAGTATAAGTTTATTAATTCCAAACTTTATTTGTACGGCTGGTGATCCCTGTTTACAAATCTATTCAACTCTAAATATAATTTGTCTTTGAGATTCTCCATCTATTTCATGTGGATTCACAATCCTTTTTTGATGACTCCAGAAACTTTGATTACAGTATTTCCGGGTGGATTTTAGGTTTCCACCATAATTTAGCTCCGGGTGAGTTTAGATTTCTACCATGATCCAAGACCATGCCAATATACCCAGCTAATGCTTGATTTTTTGATGCAGTGAGACTAATTTTATTAGCCATGAATGACTGGCTTCCTTTGAGAAATTCTCAAAGCTCATAGTTTCTTATTATGTTTTGATTCCATAGTTTGTGTATTTGTAATGGAATTGGAGCAGAATGAGATCAGGTCTGTTGTTGCTGCTGGATTGATTTTTTGTCTCCCACAATGACCTCTTCTGCTGGTGGCTATGGAAGTGTCGGGCACCGATAAAGTTTGTTTTTCCCCTCATTTTGAATATAGTATTAATTGAAATTAACTACAGGATTTAATAGCTAGATGTTAACTGTACACATTTTTTTATTAATATCATGAGCTTTGGCTGTCTATGCCTTGCCCAAAACCTTCAGAAAATTACCAAGATCTATGTCTGTTTCCTGAAATTGCCATGCTCCCTAGTCTTCACGTTAGAATTATAGACCTGTTATAACTTGGCATGAGCCTTGGGAGCCTGCGGTCTTCACTGTAAGCACTACACTGAAACTGTGATATAGTAGTGTGGCTATTTCACCTCATAAGTAGCAGAAGCCTTTGGACTTCTTTTTTGTAAAGACACAACTGGAAGGGCGACAATTATGTTCTACCAACACTCATGAGCCCTCCAATGCAAAATGCATGATAGTTAAATTTCACTAGAGCATCCTAAAGATATCAAAATGGGTTCTAACTTCCGCTAGTCTAAGGATTTTCTTCACTAGTCTATCATAACATGTATCATATGTAAAATTATTATTATATTAATGGCTTGTGATATTGTTATTCTTTTCTATCACTTCATTGCTATCTCCATAGTATATGCAATAATTAATAACCATGAAAAGCGGTGTTTTATTACTGTAGTTGGTTCTTTGTTATCCGCTGAGATTAACTCTGGGCATCAAAATATTTCTCCATCACATAAAAAAACTTGCAATCTCCGCTTCATCTTGGCATTCAGGCTAAATCATTCTTTGTGAGACTTGGAGAGAGCTACACAGATTGCATGTTGTAGAATTCCGTTCTGGATTGCTTTATTCTTTGGTGGAGAATGAATCCGATGCTATAACATGGAGGATAGCTAGACAGGTTGCATTGTGTAAGTTTTCGTTCTGGAAATCTTCATCTTTTTAGCATGGAATACTTGTCAAAGTGGGTGCCCATTCCCATCTCCGTGCAATGTGGGTGGGTTGGGCCCGTTGGGGTGGGGTTACTCTCTTACCATGTAGGTTTTTTTATCATGGTTGTCCCCTTTGAATTTTAAATTGTTTTTCTTTCTGTAGTTACTTAATTACATTCATTTATGCATAGTTTGTTTGTATAACAAATTTTATGCACAGACCTGTCATAAATATTTGTACTATAACATAACTTTTTGGAGCATAATAACAAATGTTAATGCTAAATGCGTCTACCTGTGCTATTTTGACGTTAATATTCGATGTAGTTCCTACTGTTTGCTAAGTTCCAAACACTTGTATCTACACATTATGAATGCCATGCTATTCAGTTACTATGTTCACAAAATACATATATTTTATGCGTGTTTTTTATCAACCCATGGATTCTGTAAGTTTTTTTCATTTCATTTTCAAAACAAGTATTTAATATCATCTATAACCACAAATAAATCGCAAGTGCCCATTTCCCGTTATTTAGGTGCCTTGTTTTGTTTTATACATGAAAGCAACCAATCAGGTCGGTTGGGCAGGGCGCCTTGACAAGTGACAGTATCTACTGCAGTGTGTGTGTATGTGTCTATATATATATATATATATATATATATATATATATATATATATATATATAGAGAGAGAGAGAGAGAGAGAGAGATAGATAGATAGATAGAGAGAGAGAGAGAGAGAGTCAGGCTAGTGTACACTCGAGTGTACCGGAGGCACCGTACACCTCAGCCATTTTTGAAGATGCAATAAATTTTTGAAAAATCCAAACCGTTGATCTTCTTAATTATCATAAGAACATACTATATAATAAGTTTTAGCTCATTTGGACACTTATAGGCCGTGCATCTAAATGAGGCAAAAATCATGTATTTCAAATTAATTTTGTGCGTCGATTTTGTTGTTCTTGGATGAGTGACTTACACTCATCCAAATGAGTTCAAATTTTGTATGTGACCTATTATTATTGTAACCACGAAGATCAATGGATTAATTTTGAAAAAACATGGTCTAGATAGACAAACGCCATTGGGGTGTACGGTGTGATCTGTACACTCGAGTGTATTCTAGCCTGACTCTCTCTCTCTCTCTCTCTCTCTCTCTATATATATATATATATATATATATATATATATATATATATATATATATATATATATATATATATTACAGTTCCCCTGGTTTGGATGAATACATCAAAACCTTCTTTTGACATTTTCATAATGACTAACCCTTATGATTTAGTCATATATCAAGCTTTCTGCGACCTTGGCTTCTGTGCCTCTTGGATCACTACAAATCTAGTTTAGTTTCTTGCTCCTATTAATTATGTTATAATGTTTTGATTGGTTAATCTAATGTAAAACATACCATTATAAAGGTAGAATTTAAATTTGTTAGGTATTGTTTTTTTTTTTGGAAGTTTTTTTTTTGGAAGAGTTAGGTATTGTTTTTGCTTGGTCTAAAGGTATTGCTTTTTTTTTTTTTTTTTTAATATTCACATATGCATAACAAACGGACACTTGGAATATGTAAATATTGCATCTCTTGGTGTATACAAATGAAATTATTCATAGTTTTGAAATGCTTCTTATTTCAAGCACAAAGAATGTTCGTGGTATGGCTTATGTTGTAAAATATAGATTTGAAAAGTGGTGTTATTATTTAATCTATCCGTAGAAAATAAGCTTGGCACAGCTGACAAATTTCTTCTTCAGCACACCAGAGCGTTTACATTGCAATGCTTCTACCAATCAAGTCTAGGAGAGGATTTGAAAAAGCCATGTTGACTACAATGTTACTGTAGAAAGTACTGTATCATCCATGGTTACTTGGAAACCATAAACGAAATTGACATTTCTGTACATAAATAATGGTGTTGACAATATTATGCAGCTGAAACGAAGAGCGGTTGCCACAGTTTTTTTTTTGGCGTCACTGTTATGCCTCGAAATACAGTGGGAACAATACAACACAGGGACATGACAAAGACTGATTATAACGAGCAGCTCATCATGTGAACCATCTTTTTTTTAATACATAGTGATTTATTATCGTGGTATCATGTTCTAATTATCTAGTCGTGTGTTTCAACACCTGAAAGTCCTCTGGCAGACCTCGCTTAATATTACGTTCGGTTCTAACCTCATTGTTACCCAACAAGAAAACTCGTTTCGGGATAGCCAAAAGAGTTGGCTGACTGCGTCTTATGTTATTGGTCTTTAAATTCCGTTCTGAAAGTAGTAGATAGGAAACAGTAGGTTGAAAGATGGCAGCAATAATTTGTGGTCGCGTAAGTTTCTTACCCATCATCTACAGCAAAAGGAAAAAAAATTAATGGTTTCAGTCGAATTGTTAAAACCAAGGACCTTTGGGCCATTCGTTTGTGTGCTAGAGCCTGAGTTATCAAATAAAACTTCTTGCTGAAGAGTTTTTTTTTTTTGCAAGAAAAATATCATAACTCCTTGTGGTTGCTTGTAACATGTTAGTTTTCTCGTCGAACTCTCTTTCGATTCTATATAGCTTTTTCTAGTTCTGGCATTTCAAAACAAACCCTCGTTTGCCGGTAGTCCTAATCCATCTCTGTTGGGGTGTGGTACCATCGATGGCTTTCCTACCTATTGAGGTTTAAGTTGATACGACCTCCACACTTGATTCTATTTCACCTACTCTTTAATTACATACAATCCAACACAAATTTAGCCCTTTGCAATCAGTCGTGGAAGTTAATACTAAAATTTGATTGAATATTATCACGTTTCATCTTTTGTTTCGTGTGAAAACGTTACATTCTGTTTGGTTTTATAGGATGTGTGTTACATTTGAGCTTTTTTTTACGGTAGCTATGTCTTTCAAGATAGTTTAACATACCAAAAGTAAAGTATAATCCACAACTCCGCTCTTATATTTTTTCTTTTAGAATTAGTTCTAATACTTTTTCTCCCTAACTTGGAGGGAAAAAAGAGGTTCATTAGGTACTTATAGACAATGGATTAGCTATTCTTTCCTAGGTATTGTTTTGCTTAGGTTTTTAGTATGGGTTAGAATGTAATTTCACAATATAACATATTTTGTTTTTAAGTTAGGATGCTAGGACCTTCCTAAACTTAGATGACGAGGAAAGATAAGTAGATATGAAATATCATGTCAAACGGGAAAAAGGGCAATAAACACAATAAAGGGGTGCTTCACTTTCAAGTCATGATTATGCATATTTAAGATGTTCCAAAAGTGTAAACTTCAGAAAATATTAGTATAGGATGTAAAAGAGTTTAAGGAAAAATAGTCATGAAAAGATAATCCTAAAATTAATCTGATGTCAACACATTATTGGTAAGTATATTTATTCAGTGAATAAATATAGAGATAATCCCTTCTAACTCTAATCCATCAGATAACTTAATTCATGTCGAGAAAAGTGGAATGTGATATTAAATCGGATGACTCATGTTTTTGTTGGCTTAGAGGCCAAGTTTCACATTAGTTGAGTAATCCCAAATGTCTTAATTATATATAGGACTAAAAATATAAGTTAAATTAAAAAATGTTAAATAATATATTGAATGACTTCAAAGGAGAATAATAAAAAATTAGTCTCTACACCTTCAAATTAGCTTATATCTCATGTTTCATTTTAATTAGGAAATCCTAGCTAGATAAATTAAAATAGAAAAGATAAAGTGAAAATATTAAATCCTTATTAATCAATGTAGTATTCGTGACTGATTTCCTAACGTTCTTGATTTTTTAAGTGGCATGTCGGTTTCTTTGTTTAGCTTGAATTTTGACTCTTTGGTCCATTGGATTTGGATCTTGTGATTTCTGTCTCGTCTTCTTCCCTTCTCCCTTACCTTTTTCATCTATGCATAGTAGCCTAATTTTCTCATCATTGAATCTCTCTGTCTCTTCCTTCTTTTGCTCCAATTCCTTCTTCCTCACCTTTCATACCACCTCCTGAACCCAATGACCCTATATCCTAGGGCTTCATGACCTCCACACCACAACCACATCCCAACTCCCCTCTTCCCCATTTCTCCTCACATCGTTTGATCTTCGGACCCCTATAAATCTATCCTAGTACCTTCACAAAGTCTCCAAAAATTGTTCCCTCCTCACAACTTCTACACTTGCCACAACCACTACCCCGTCTTTCTTGTGACCCCCACAACCCTCCATGTTGATTTGTTCTTCACGTTGCTTGTCCACTTTGTTTTCCCATCCTCTAAGTTTCATCAACTTCAACAACAATCTCAACATCTTTCTCCAACAAATTGTGATCGTTGTAGTCAGTTTGGAACACCTTCTCAGGGTTTGGTGAAGCAATTTGTATCCCCAATTTCTATTCTTGAGGTATCTACCATGTTTCCCTCTTTCACATACATCAATGCTGTAATTTGCAATTTAGGTCAGGTCTCTGGAATAATGGCTTTTTTGTTAATGGATTACTCTCACTCCAGCTTCCTCTAGATCTCTCAAACGTGTCCTGGGTTTCAGTATTCGTTGTGATGGTCGCACCTTCATGATGTGTTCCTCTTCCTTGCCTCTCATGGTGGGGATGCTTTTCTCCAACTCTGTTGGCCTCTTAACTCGAGTTATAGCTCATTTAGTACGTGTCAAACATGCATACTCGTCTAGAGTGCCTCCAAGCCACGAGGATGTGCATGGATGAGTCTCACACTCTTAGTTAAAGCTTTGAGAGCCAGTCATGATGCCAATGAGAGGGAGAGACAATTCCCTCAACATATTTACCTACCTCCCCCTTGCTCTCTACACTTCTATTTTTCTTATGGGCAAGTTGGTCTTTTCCCCGTAATCTAGTCATGCGTCTGATTTACTGTAGGCCCATGTCAATTGGCCAATGCTGATAGGTCCACCTCAGTTGGTTCCCACCTCTCTAAGCAATGGCATAGCCACATACACTACAGGGTGGGCATGTGCCCTACCTCCAATCCAAAAACTGTATACATTATTACATAAAAATGGGTTAAGTAGAAGCAAACATGCTCAAGGGCCCTACTAAGTTATCACACGAATGCCCTTAAATTAAGTGGTGCATATCGTCAGTAATTTTCCTGGCTACGCCATTGTCTCTAAGTGGATAATGAAGTATCTACATAATTTTTTTGAGATTTCTAATTAGTCAAATTTAAAAATATACAATAAATAAATCATGAGTTATAAATATATGAAAAAAATGTTTCAGATCGTGGGATTTTCTCTAAGAAGTTATATTTTTATTTTCTAATTCCAATCTAATAAATAAGTGAATTTTTATGGATTTTTCTAATTGGCTGGAATTATGAAAATCCATGTCTATTATATATAAGTAAAAAATAAAATAAAATATGTGGAGAAATCAAGGAGATATAATCTACAAGATAGTGTCATTTTGATAAAAAAAACTGTTAAAAATAAAATGATATTTTTAGGGTTCATATAATTAATGATAAATTAACCCAAATTCCATATATATGGTTAATAGGTTGGATGAAGCTCTATTGAAAAGCTAGTATTGACTTTGGACATACCTAGACTTGATATGAGGTATGTTACATTTTCCTAATAGTCATATTGAGCATTTACTTTATTGATTCCTTCTCTTGAACCTTTATGAGGTTTAGTATATTGAAATCCTCTTTCATGTTTTGATTGGCCTATATGGATCTAGTTTACTAAAATAGATCTTGTGATCTTCTTGGTTTGATGGTTATTCTTGTTGGATCTTCTTTTGTGGGTCTTCTGACCCACATGATATTCAGTAGAAGTTTTCATCCCTCTATTGAATTAAACTTACTTATTCTTATATATGCATCATGTGTCGACTACTACCATAATGTAATATGCGGATTTTTGCGAGGATATGAAAATTCTCGCACTTGATAATGCAGAGGTGATAATTCCTACAAGTAAAATTATTAACCAGATGTGTATTCTGTCTTACTCAAAGCATATGTGTATATGTTTGTATTCTGTCTTGCTCAAAGCAGATGTGTATATGCTCCTGCTCACCCCATATTGATGGTAGTGTGTTATTTCCTACCAACATATTTATATTGTTCTAGTAGTGTCACATGTAAAACATATGGATGCCTTTCTCATATTTGTTATTTCCTTATTTGAGATTAACTAAAATCTTCTTGCCTCTATATTAATGCATGCACAATAGACTAAAATTATTTAGAGTAGTGGTTCCTCTGTATCACCATAATATTATTGGGTGTGCCTTTCCACCCAAAGTGTACCTTTCCACTCATATTATATATAAAGACCCACCTTTCCATCTAAGGTGCACCTTTCCACCTAATTTTAGACTTGAGAATTATGGGTTTGAGCACTGCTTAAATAATGTTAGTCTAATTGTTTGACATGCGCTGTTTATGATTTTGATATTTTATTGTGAGATTGTTTACTATAAGAAACCATCTTATTGTTTATTTTCTTTAATTGTTTCTCTTTGAGATCCATTTGGATGTTCTCTTTCCCTCTTTGATGAAAGTCTTAATAAACTTTGTTATTTTCCTTTTCGATAATGATGCCAAATCTCTATTTATATGCTCATAGTAATAACTTTAGGCTGACAACTTCTACTTTATCTTCTTTTGTGGGATATGCTTCCAACCCCTTTGGTGAAGTACATGAGGATTGGCTTGGTGACCATGACATTGCTTAGTGGATTTGACTTTTGATCTTGAAGTTGTTGTCTTCACGTAAGCTCCCAAATTGGAGATTATAATGTATCTTTTAAAATTACAAATAGTCAATATATTCTATTTTACTACTATACTTTGGTCTTATGACATTTATGAAAGGTTAAACTATAGTTACTCATTCATAGAAATAAATTTGGTGTGCGTTTGTTATGGATGAAGACACTTATTTGATTTAGTGAGGAGTGGATCCCCTTTCAGGTCCCACTCCTTACAGATATGTGATACTATAAAGCATGTCATTTGAAAGATAATCTAGGGAAAATGTAATAATAGATCAACAAAAGTCAAGGGTGATGTTGTCTTTCAATTACAAATTTAAGAATATGTAAGCACTTTTGTGGGTTTTTAAATGATTATTAGCAAATATTATGCCCTATTTAGGATGACATAAAAAGGTGCATGTTATGCCAAATTTACAAAGTACATCGATCTGGTCCCGAGATAGCGCTCCCAATTGTGGAGGTGTGATCCCAAAGATGGATCATACTTTAAATTTATAATCTGAAACCTTCAAAGACCCCTGTAACTCAAAATACAAGTTTGAAGTAGATATACGGGGTCGAACACAAGGACGTGGGGCCATTTAGACATTGAAGATTTTTCTCTTAGTCAGTTAAGAAAAATTAGGAGTTGATAGATGCAAGGAACTAGAATGAGTATAGAAAAATGAAACATATCTCAAGGATAACTGAAGAACGCCAATGAATATTTCAAATGCCCTTTCGGGTCCAAAATATCCAAAGACATTAGGAACACCAGAGGGACTTGCACAAAACACAAGCAATACATGCAGATGCATTCAGATGAATTCATC
The DNA here is from genome assembly GCA_963693085.1 of Alisma plantago-aquatica. Classification (NCBI taxonomy): domain Eukaryota; kingdom Viridiplantae; phylum Streptophyta; class Magnoliopsida; order Alismatales; family Alismataceae; genus Alisma; species Alisma plantago-aquatica. The sequence continues at coordinate 223,806,449 of OY856414.1, read as the reverse complement.
AACATTCATATGAATGCGGTTGAATTTGAGTGAGAATGGTCGAATTCAAAGTTTTGGTTCAGATCTCTTCGACTTGTTTTGTGGACAGATCCCCCTGGACGTCCTCTCGTATTTCAATCCAAACTACTTCCTCTACCCATTGCTATAGAAAATCTCTTGATCTTGGTAGAAATAGAGGTTCAAGCAAGAAAAAATAATCATAAACAAACAGAGAATATATAACAGATTACGTGCCAGATTTGAAAAAACTACTTGCTTGGGGGAAAGTACATAAACATGCCCTAAACGGGCTACACAGGTAAGAAGGAGCTCAACTAGCCATGGACAAGCATAGTTGGTACTAAACAAAGATGGAAATACATCCTTTGCACAGAAACAAAGGAGAAAAGTAGAAGAAAGATGAAGAAGAAGAGATTTAGCCTATGGAAGAGAGATTGCTCTCACTCCTCAACCTCCAGATGGGCTGAATCCTGTCTTTGAACTTGTCTTACTTGATCTTCTGGACTTCTCGACCTCCTTTCTCCTTGATTCCTCCCCAACAATAGCTGGATGCGTGGGTGGAGGTGGAACATAGTATGGAAATGGATGAAAGGTGGATGATAGAGATGGGAGATGATGGAAATTAAAGGTGCATGGCAACCAAACAATGGATAGGGGTGTAGGGTGAGCTCTTCATCCCTCTTAGGCCTTGGAGTTCTATGACAAAGCTCTGGGAACCGAAGGTCAGAGCTACATATGGCACTCTAAAAAGTCTGAATGAAACCCCTTGCTAGGTATCCAGAGGGTATTTGTAGTGGTAGGCGGTGCATATATGTGAGTGGGAGATGAATTTGACCAAATTAGAGTGAATGTTGTCAAATTCGCACCTTTGGTCTGTGGGAAGGACTGGAATGGACCATCATAAGGCTAAGCATCAAAAGTTATACCATTGGAAGGTGGATGTCCAGTTGTCTACCAAGGAAAAAGATTGGAGGCATGTGGAAATGAATTTGACCAAATTCGGTTGAATTCAACCGAATTCTTTTCTTTGATTGGCAGTTGTGGAATCATTCCTTGGGTTGATTTGATGGCCTTTGGTTGTGACTTTCAAAATAGACCATCACAAGACAATCCTTTGGAAGTGACCACCGGTAGAAGAGGGACCTATTGTCAATTGGTTCCATCAGAAGACGATCTTTCAGTTGTCTTCCAACCGAATTCTTTTCTTTGATTGGCAGTTGTGGAATCATTCCTTGGGTTGATTTGATGGCCTTTGGTTGTGACTTTCAAAATAGACCATCACAAGACAATCCTTTGGAAGTGACCACCGGTAGAAGAGGGACCTATTGTCAATTGGTTCCATCAGAAGACGATCTTTCAGTTGTCTTCCAAAGAAAAAGAGTCAATGGATTACCAATATGTACTGCTGCAAAAAGGGGATGAATTCGACTAAATTCGGGGGAATGGGGTCAAATTCATCGGGTTGAATTGGGCAATCAATGTTTTCTTCAGTTCAGTGCCCGCAAGTCCCATAATTTTCTAGTTGAGCAACTATACCTTAAAGAATATAAATGACAAAAAGTAAATTATCTGGGGTTATTGTGGACATATTAAGGATATAACGACACAAAACTAAAGATAGTACTTAGCATAAATGCCTAAATTTTGGTGTTATCAATTATCCCAATCTTAAACTTTGCTTGTCCTCAACAAGACATTAACTCAAAAAACAAAATATAACATTCAAATTAAGTTTGGCAATAAATGCTAAAGTTAGATAAAATATTTTAAAATGACAAATTGTCTGATCATGTTATTTTATAAGAAATCCCCTCATTCAAGATCCCTCCTATAGTAGGATCAAAGACCATCTATGCCATCTTAAGAGAATTCACTGCAACATGTCGGTGTTCATGGGGTCTTGAACTATTAAGTTTGAGTATTAAATCATTTCCACCAAGGGGATCAGGAAAGCGATGAAGGCGAGTAATGAGTTGTCTTCGCGTATTCATGTAGATCAATCAGGAACAACACGCCTCCCACTTATTTGGGTCTAAGAAGAAAAAAAAGAAAATATTCTAATGACTTTTGAGGATCCATATCTGCGTCAAGTTGGTCCATATAACGAGCAACGATAGCTACAGCTTGAGCCAGTTGGCTCAAAGCAATGAGACAAACTCCTCATACCCCATTGGAATCAACCTTGCTACTGGGATGATCACATAGGTCTCCTATGGATTCCTAAGTAATTTATAATGTGCTTTTGGGATGGTACTACTAGACACATCACACCTAAAGAGGAAGTAGATAAGTAGACATCCACCCAACCCCGCCATTGTTGAGAGAAGCCCATCTTTTTTCATGATATTCAGGATGAATGGGCTAATTATGGAGAAAAGACCCACCCGCTTGAAGTCATGCACCAGTTCATTTGCCAGAAGGACAAAATTGGAAATGACCTTTAACAAATTCCATATGGTTCTCACTTATGATGTATGGAGTCTTTTTTTGTAAGGATTTTTGTATTTGTAAATGAAGTGGGATAGAGAAAGTGGCTGGCTTGACTGATTCTTCCCCAAAGGATAAAGGATATGGTCTGGAAAGCAGTGTAATGTATCTCTATAACTTCATCTTTAATGCGGTTGTACTTTGAATACTTATGTTATAGATTGATGTTCTCTTTTAATTTTCAAAGAATTTTCAAAAGAAGAAGAGTGAGGTAATGTGATCCCTCCCTAGGGAGCCCCTTTCAGAATGGGACGTAGGGTGCCAAGCCTAATAGTTTGAGAAAGTCCCAAGGCCCAGAGTAGTGTACGTCTGCTAGAAGCAGTTTGGCAAATGGTAGGAAGCGTGAGATTTCTTGTCAAGAAGGTCTGTCATAGCATGCCCTTTCACACCCCGATGACATATAATTACATTTTTTTGATGCAAAGTAGGGTGTTTTGATGAAGAATCTGAGTTGAACCTGTCAGTTCATTTTGTCTCTTAGAACTCTAGCTCATTCACGTGAGATCTTCTTCTCGTCAAAGAGCAGCCTCCATCCTTAATGAGATGAATCTCTACAAGTTATGATCACTTCCTTTTCTACTAAGTGATTGCTTAGGGACCTTAGCGTATGAGCTAGGCTGTTTCCCTCTCAAATTTGGATCTTAGCACCCATAAATTAAAAAAAAAGCAAAATCTTGGGAAACCACAAACTTGTTTGATTAGCCATCAACACGATGGACTTCCGATAAGACTTAAGGAATTACAGAAGGGAATCAAAAGAGAGGGAAAGAAAATTGAAACAAATGAAATAAAAAATCAAACAAAATCAAAATAAAAAAAGAGAACAAAAATTAACAAGCAAAAGAACCCAGATTCCAAATGAACAAATTCCTGGAAGAAGTGCATGAAGGGATATGCGGGACTCATGTGAATGGGCATATGTTAGCTCGAAAAACTCGTAGGGACATTGACTTCTGGATCACACTGGAGACGGATTGCATTGAATATGTGCTACGAGCCACCAACCTTGTCGGAAAAGAAAGCAGATCTACTTGAATTTCATGGTGTCACAAGAAAAAAGGACGAGCCTTCATTATGGTAATTCCCTTCTTCTCAAACGTCCATTCACGAGGAAGTCAAAAGACATGTTGAGCCACTAAAGAAGTAATAAATCCTAAAGAAGCTAAAGCAAGACCTAATTGAAAATGAATTGAATTCTTGATTGTGTAATAAAGACTCTTATGCCCACATCCTAATCAATCCCCTGGAGGAATATGTGCTCTAAAAGATCCTTTGCGATGGAAGGGGCAAGTATTTAAACTAGTTCAAATGGCCCATAGCCAGATGACAACCATCAAATGTCACCCATATAGCCTTTTCCTATCCAAATGATGTTCTAAAGTCCATAAAAAGTTGCATAGTTGAACCATCCGCTCGGTACGACTGATTTGGGATTCCCCAAAGAAGATGAGACGCTCAAAACTGCATCTGATGATCAAAATGAGCTTACCGATAGACCACTTCCGTCCCATATTTGAGTGAAATGGAGTGCAACCATCTTATCTACTTTGGCTTACAATTTCGAGTCAACAACTATAACTCAAGCACTTATCCCTAGTCTTGCTCTTTCCTTCCTTGCAAGGTCTCTCATGGCCAAATTCTTCTCCAAAAAGCCTAATCTACTTTCGATCAGGCTGACTGTTTCTATGAGGAAGGCTAAGCAAAAGAGGCTCGAGGGCTCAAGCTACTTTGTCCCTCTCTCTGAGGGTTGAGCCATTCCCATCCCTTGACCTCCAACTCTCCATCATCATTCTTTGGCAGAGTGGCAAGTATTTCCATGGTGCTCAACAAATAAAAAAAAGAAATAGATACTAAGTTGAAGGTAGTTGATTTGATTACTTGTTGAGTTAGGTATGAAATTGATTCGCAAAACCATAAGGGAGAGGAGTGAATTCGCTCGACCATAAGGGAGAGGAACAAAGTTGCTTGAGTAAAATGAAAGGACTCATTGAGTAGAGTTTCCGATACTTGAAGGCCAAAGAAGGCAGAATTATTTGCATTGCTACTAGTCATTCATGTCGGTGATTCTAATTTTTTCCTTTTGTCATTAGTATTTGATTTACTATAAAATAAAATGGGTTTACTATTTGGTTCTATTCTATAATCTACAATGAGAACATGTCTATGAAATTGGTATTGAGCCATGAAAGTATTCTGATTCAGTTTTTCTCTTTCCATAACTCTTTCACCATCAAATGATCATTATGAACCTCAATTCTGTCAGCCAAAGGTTTGTGTCCAAACTAAGTATCATGTCAGAAGGAGATATTACCTTCCCCAATCTTCCATCTAATGTCGTGTTCTGCCATCATCTTCCCTTGATGCAACCTTCTTGAACACGAGTTGATTATTCTCTGGGTGCACAAAGGTTGGAGTTTTCTTTTTCTTTAGAAAGAGTTCGTCATGCACGAAAAGTCGACAAGGAATTAATGGCAGTTTCTAGTGAGGTAAAGATAATGGATACGGGTACCGTGATAACGTACGACAGTGGAGGGAGAGCCCTTCTGAAATTGATCCCCAAATTCCTGCCAATCAATTATGATAGGATCTTGTTGTCGAATCTTAGTATCACAAACGTGCATTTCCCTTATGCATCTAGTGACTTCACAAAGGTGATGGCGCCATTCATTAGCATTTCCATACACCCGTTAGGCACCATATTCAACTCTCCTAAAAGAGAAAACAAATGCTCATATTTTTATTCACACTTAGGCTTTTCTTCTCTTCATTCTAATTGACTTGGGTGTTGAGCAATGAATACATTTTTGGGGATTTTAGACGGCCAAGCCTCTTTTGTAGATTTTTATATTTCATATTTTTATGACTCAATCAAAGGTGAGAGGGAGCATAGAACATCAAAGAAAAACACTCCAACTTGTAAATAACTCAAGAACTCATCATGCCTGCTTGATTCCTTGTGAAGATCTTCATTATTTTTCAAGGAGATGAGTCTATGAATTTACAACTTGGATTCATTTGGATGCTTGAGTAAATCTCAGGATTTGGATGATAGGGGTGATAGTGATATAGTTACTACTAGAATGTATCGTTGTGGAAACCGTTGATCACAACATTGAGTTCATCGTCACTGCCAAGTGGTAACTCGAAGCTGGGGTCAGACTACGGCTGATGTTGGTATGGTTGAAAGGGGTAGTGGACAAAGTCCTAGGGCAGATTCAACTACTACTACCGGGTGGTTGGTGGTGGTTCTGGTGGGAAGACCGTGTCAAACCTATGTTTGAGGTACTGCATGTCCTGCTGTAGCTACTCGATGCCAGCCCACCGAGTGTTGAACCACTATTTGAAATCATCGAGATGACATCCAATATCATCCTAGAAATTTATGAGGCTCTCTCAAATTCCCATAAACATCTCATGAAGGATCCCCATGTCAAAGTTTTGAGGATGTTTCACAGGCGGAGGAGGTTGTAGATATGAAGAAGAAGGCACCTCAGTGTGGGATGGTTCTTGATGAGGAATGTTGTGGAAGGTCACTCCATAATTCTTTTCATCCTCCTAGAACTCTGGAATCTACAATGTCGAAGAAAAAGAGCCTGTAGTGCCACGTTCCTGACATTGGTTGCTCCGGGCGTCTAAGATAGAGGCATAATGAGGAAGCCCTAAAATGCAAAATATGCATTCACTGATAGTAGAATGCTATGCTTGGCTTGACCACAGGTGAAAAGATAGCCATTGCTATAGATGTTGATCACCCCAACATGCATAAGGTGATCCAAGTCTACCTTAGAATGCCTGACCATGTTTGTCATGCAGGAAAACTTGTCATTGTTGATCCCAATGTGGCACGTGATGAATGCGACCATGCCTCCTATTGGCATGTAGTTGTGGTGTCTGATGGAGTTGTGAAACTAGAGAATCATGAAGTTTTCCATGTTCACATTTCATCCTATCACGACACACCACAAAATTTAGAGATCAACCATGCTGATTGCCCCCTGACTAACTTGCTTGAACATGACACAATTCATGATCACCCGATGCACGTAGCGAAGAGACATGTTGTGGATGTGTGAAGACTTGGCTGTAGTGGGATTAAAAGGCTCTATCCCAGTCAACATCTTGAAGGCTTAATGGGTGTTGAAGTTACTATCCCTTGTCTTGAGTCCCCATGTACATCTTTGTGTAGTCACTAACTGAGCGTGAAAACCAACCATTCAATTGGTCCTCAACGACCACCTAGCTTTGATTCTGTAGGCAAAAATGAAGGATACAATGGTTCACATCCTTTCAAATGTCAAGCATAGCATATAACTTGTATGTGAGTTTATGATACACATTGCACTCTGTGTATGCAAGGATGTCAATGTGGATTGGTGCCTAGTACTAGTCGACCTGATCACAAATCCCGAGGGAACGATGGTGATGGGGTCAAAATATCTCAGACCAGTAAGTTTCTACCTGTCTTTTCTCAGTGAATTGAACCTCTTCTTCTGCTCCTGTTTGGGGAACATAGGAGGGGGAACGACATGCTGGGCAACAGAAGCGAAGGTGATGGGTGGCTCACGGGACAAGATGGAGTCTCATGGTGAAGATGACCATGAAGGGATGATTCTCCCTCTACAGAAGCTCTATGGAAGTCTCTTGTAGATGAAGCTCGATGCGACATCCCTCTGGAATAGTCTGCATGGTGTCCTATTGTAGTGTGCAGTCCCAAGTTGTAGCATGACTGAGACCACACCTCACCAGAAACCTCCTCCACAATACTATTGGACTCCCCACTACTAGTGTCAATAGGAGTGGAGGAGACACACCAGTAGTCAGGGCAGGATTCATGTGGCCTAATTCCGCTGGAGGCAGACACATGGTAATATCCTCGTATGGAGGAATTGTAGATTGTGTGATGTGTGACAAGTAGTGGCTCATGCCCATTGCACACTGGTGGGGGCACAATGTGTCACAGAAGATGAAGAGCCTTCTCCCTTCCTCCTCGAAACAAACCTCTTTAGCCTCTTGAATCCATTCCTCAAGGCGTTCATGTCATTGGTGGTGGAGATAGAATGGGGTGGGGGAGGAATTTGACATGATCTGCATTGAATTTGATCAAATTCGAGTTTCTTGTAGGGGTTGAATTCAGACAAATTTGACCGAGTTCAGTCAAAGTGACAATGAGACGAGATGCCTGTTGGGGGTGAATTCGAGCAAATTGGATCGAATTAGGTTGAATTCAATAACACAACTGCTAGAAACCTTTAATGTTGTTAAGACGGGGTGGTAGGTCTGACCTTCATGTTGGCAGTGCTGTGGGAGGCAGAGTGGCTGTGGCGCAACCTGGAGCAGCGCAACAACATCAGTAACGAAGATGATGTCATAGGTGGAGAGAGGGGGGTTTGAGTGTAGTGACTGATGGTGATGGTTTAGCAGGTGCTTTGGCGTTGTGATGTCAATTACCTGATCACGACTTTCATGACGAGATGGGTGCTGATGTTGTAGTGGCTTGGATGATGGTGCTATGGTGTGGTGGTTTCTGACAAGTGTTGCTCACGACAACAACACCAACGTTAAGGCGACCTACTTCTATGAAGAAGCAGATGGTGGGGAAGCAAGGTGACAAGGCGAGAAGCTATGGAGGAGGCAATGTTGTTGATCAACTACACTACTGGGCCGCATTTTGGTAGTGTGCGGTGACGAGCTGTTGGTTCACATGAGGGGTTTAGGGCTCCTTTGGGGTGGGTGGAGGCTAGTGCGTAAGGTAACTGAGTAGAGTGAGGACATAAGGGTTGGAACACGGGGAGGGCGAGGAAGTCAGCGGAAGCTAGGATGGAAGATTCAGTCAAAACCCTTCATTGTATAGATGCCAGGCTAACCCCAAGGGTCAAATTCGACCAAAGTGGGTTGAATTCAGTCGAATTTCTAGGGCACCATCTTGTGGGAAGATTTGAGGGGAAAATTGGTCAAAGCCGGCTGACACCTATCAGTCTGACACCTATCGGTCTGGCTGGGAACCATGATGACATTCTGACTGGTGTCTGACTAGCTCTTTGACTGGTGGGAAAAGACACAAAAACATGCAGATGATAATAAAGGGTCAAATTCAATAAAATTTGATCAAATTTAGTCAAATTCACCATGTAAGAATTTGACATCCAAATCTTGTCAGAGGGATAGTCTGACTCACATCATAAAGTCATAAAAAGTGAAAAAAGCCACGTCATGGAAGGTTGGGAAAGTCGGTCAAAAGGGTCACAAGGAGAAAGATTCTTTTTTGGTTTGCCGGGATAGGGATACAAAAAGATTCAATCAAATTCTTTAAAATGTGGTCGAATTAGGAGGAATTTGGTCACATTCATGGTCAAATTTAGTTGAGTAAAATTTAAAAATCATTGCTTAAAACATAGGAAAACTTGATCTCCATTCTAGTTAGATATATGAAGTTAATTCTTGTTCAAAAGTTAGATCACAATATATTTATCATTAAAAGTGTTGGGAAATACGATCACAAAGTAAGGTAGAAAAAAAATTCTATCTATTCGTATTCCCAAAATAGCAAGATCACATCAATAACTATGAAATAGGAAAGATGGTTTAACGAGTTTGTACCTGATCCTGGAGCAAGTCTAGTGACTACAACTTTTTGCAGTGCAACTATCTTCTAGTTGCTCTTGGGCAGTGTCTGTGCAGCTCTCGGTCTTCACCATGGATAGCAGACTGGAACAATGTCTATAGAGGCTCCTGCGGTCTCGCCATGGACTGTGGGTTGCCGATGTACTCCTAGTGACGACCAAAGACCACCTCGCCTCTATGGAAGACCATACATACCACCTAGAACTCCTGGCATCCTTCTTGAATGAATAGGAAGGAGTTTCCCCTCTCATTTAGTCACCAATATGCTCTCCCACAATGATCCTTATTTGTTCTCTCCCTCGCTACCCCTCCCTAGTCGGGTAGGAATTGCTTGAGCTCTCTTTTGTTACCACAGCCAGAGAGAACAACAATTGTCAGAGCAACTGATTCTCAATTGTGTGTGTTAGGAAGCCCCCAATATCCCTCTATTTATAGGAAGGATTAGGGTCAGGGTTCCCAATCATTATGGAGTGGAAGGGATTGGAAGATCATGAATTTTTACAACCTACGAGTGAAGAACAGGTCGGTTGGCAACCGAACCAGTTTTTTCACATGCGATATGGTCAGTTTACATAGAGAATCGATCATTTTGCTAGGTTTCCCAATCACATTTGATTTGACAATTTGAATCCAATTAATTCACAATATGACGTCAATACAAAACCCTGATGCAATCGAATTTCTCCACATACTGAGTAGTTTCTCTCTCATGTGAGACAATCATCTCACTCACCCAACCAGTCAGTTGGTGAGTCGAGCTGAGCCGGTCAGTTCACAAAGTGAACCGGTCAGTTCACTTCATACTTTTGGAAAAACTTAGCCAATTCAATCTCTGATCAGCCTGACACTCCAAACGTCTGTCTCAACACTTGAGCCAATAGGTTGGCAGTCCAATGAGTTGATTTGTTGATCGAATTGAATACCTAAACAATTTAGTGACCAATTCAATCATTATTCATGATAAAATCCTCTTCTAGGTGAGTTCCTATGTGTGTGACCCTATAGGTTCCATATCACGTTGGCAGTCAATGTCCATAACTAGCTTATGACATCCTTAGAAAAGAGCGGTGCCTTGCTACACAAGTGAATGGAAAGTTGGAGAAAAAATTCAACCTAAAATCTATGTAAGGCGTTGAAAAAATTGTATAATTCCTTTGTCTCTAATATCTGGAATGAACTCGAGGCATGGAATCATCATCCTCTCAATGTTCAATCCATGTTCCTTGAACCTAGAGCAGACTGTATGAGATATATGTGACCTCAATATCATATATTGATTCACATGTGCATGCACATGCATTTCTTAGTCTCGCTAATCAAGTGGCCCTAGATATTAAACTCCACTAGGAGGGAAAAATCCCATCTACATCACTCATAGTCTATCTCCATGTGTCACAACTACCCAATCATCACCTTTATGGAAATCCATGTTTTAGGGTTACATTTGATGATGTCAAAGTATATCGAACGACATGTGATGAGTGTAGTGACTTAAGGTCTAAGAATCTTAATCACCACCTTCACTATGAGAGATGGCTATGACATACCAAGTATAGTTTCCATGTATCACTCTCAAGGTGGGTATGTCCGATACACTGTTCTCTAACATGTATCTGTGTGCTTGGTTTGATATCACCATATCATGACTAATGAGATTCTATCATCAACCAACTCACATTGTAGTCTTATGTGTTATTGACTAGGGACATAACAAGAATGTACATACTCATAACATTCATATCATCTCATTCTTCCAAGTCACATACTTGAAGACATACATCATTCAGTAAATGTCATTCTTTAGACATTCATTAGTTTCCTCATTATCTCATAACTAAGTGAATCAAACTGAAATGGAAGCTTGCCTTTGTTATTATTAATCAAATCCTTTATGTAATATTCCTTCACAATCATCATATGATTGGCTCTCAAGGCATACTTACAAATACATTGGGAAACAATACATGTATGCAATTAATAAACAATATCTAAATGACACATGGAAAGAAAATTAAATCTAAATAGTTAGAGAAAGATAATACTTATGATTTTTTTTAAATGACTTTTATTATTGCAATTTTTAAGAAAGAAAATTTTGTGTAGGAAAGAGGGGTGGCTGCCCCATAATCCCTACACTAAGATCCCAAATCCTTATTTATGGGTTCCAGGATTGCTGACGACAACCATCTTGCAAAATAGATGATAGGCATCTTGAGTATGAGGTGATGAGTTGTTGTCCAATGAATCAGTGGACTCATCCTACTGTGGAAATAATCTTGAACTACACAGAGGTGAAGTCCCTAGAACCGAATGGATTGGGCACCTTCAGATGTAAGTGTCTGAATGTGCGTACCCAAAAGTGTCGATGCAGGGTGAGATTGTGTTACATCCTTGAAATTCCTAGATTTCAAGTCTAAATTAAATTAGGGAACATATAACAATGAAGTGATTGATGGATTTTGGTTGATAATTCCAAATCCTAGAATTAGATTAAATGACCAATTGAATGAAATAATGTGCTTTGAGCATATGTGATCATGTGAGGATAATATAAGATGCTATGGTTATCAAGGCCTAAAGTTTGGTGATTAGGAATGTGACTATGCTCATGGGACCTATGGAAGGCCCAAGATATGATCCATGGGCCTTAGAGTCACTTAAAATCCCAATTGGTTAATTATGGTTTACATATGGGTCCCTAGAACATGAATTTGGGTGTTGTGGATATTTGTGATCATAATAGATATCCAAGATATTTTTGGTTGCTAGATAATCCAAATATAATAGTGTACACAAAAATCCAAGATATACCAAGTTATCTAGTAACCTAGGTAATCATTTAAGTAATTACCTAGTGATTTCTTGTGAGACAAGTTTGAGGTAATTATCGAACCCTTTTAGAATTAATATCCAGATCATGAGAAGATAATAACCAATGGAGGTTTATGTGAGAAATTAGGATTAAAAGGGGCTTCGATGTGGTTGTTACAATTATTTCATTTAGAAGGGGTTCTATCAAAGAAAAGACTTATTAGGATGAGGACAGAGTGTCCCCTTCACCTACAAAAGCTAGAATCCCTAGAGGAGCAGGAGTATGACCCCCCCCTCTTCGTATGTCCCTAGCACACCAAACTCTATCAGATGGCACCATTATATGTAGACACAATCTCCTAACCCCTTGGCCGTGATCGTAGTGGCGGGTTGATGAGAACATGTTGGGTTTGTTCGATTGATTTGGGTCCTCGTCTTCCTCCCTATATTTCTGTATCTCCAGCATATGTATAGTGTCGAAGGGTCTCCGACCAGGGAAGAGAAGCATGCCAAAGCAAGCTAGATGGAGCGCAGTGTCAGAGATGAACTAGGATCTGAGTTCTCTGCTTCACGGTGAACCAGGCATGGGAGAAAGCTCCTCACCAAGTATCTGAGCAAGGGGAGGAACGTGACAACTTCCTCAAGGTTCCTCATCTGCAGGTGTGACACATAGAGGTTTAGGTAAGGGCTCGACACCATCTCACCCTTCTTTTAGTCTGTTGCAACCTACAAAACCTAGATGTCTAGGATCCATGTTTCCCTCAACTGTTGGTCACTACCGGCCTTGCCTTGGGCTTGTTGGGTTCAACAGGTTCAGACAGAGGGAGATGGACCACCGTCGGGGTGGCAAAGCCCAGGGCCTGGGTTCCCAATGCGTCGTCTGTCTCATCGGAGTGGGATTCGGGCCTTCCGCAAGGAAGGGGATAACCTGACAGGAAAAGACAACAAAACTCCTAATGATGGGCTTAGAGTTCAGGGGTACTACCATCCTTTTTCACTACTAAAGGGGCACCCACGTGGAGGTACTAAGCCGAGTTGGCCACAAGCCATTGTCCAGGATGGCTCACATGCTGCGAAGGGGATAAAAAAATATCTACCGACGTGGTGATGTCCTATTGGTCCAAATAATGATAACGTCAAATAATTCTAGAAATAAATCAGTAATTTAGAATCAGAAAAGTTATATATGAAACTTTCTCAGAAAAATGAGAGGAGTCCAAAGACAATATAATTAGAACCTAAATGTACTTTTTGTTCCAAAAGTATATGCAATATGTGTTGTAATATGATTAATAGAAAGGAAGATCTAGATTTGCTTTAAATTGATGCTTAATTGAGTATATTCATTTATGTTGTGATAATACCTGATCTAGACATGTATAATGAGGAAATCCTTGATAATGATGAATAATTGACATTTCTAGATTAATAATCATATACATGCTATTTTAGGGTTTTGAAACCAATGTGGATATCTTTATATAATCTTAAATCTAGTAATATGATCTAGGTATCACAGATAACCTAATAAGCTTAAGATGATGATTAGGGTTTAACCTAATATGCAAAACTAGATTTGTAATCTTAGGAACCATGATGTGATGGAATTAGGGTTTGTAACTCTAATCTCTTATCCAAACATGAGATAACCCTACAATCTTAGTTTAGGAGTGGATATAGATCTGTTTAATGCAATGTGAATACATGGTGACACTTATGTAGTATGTATATTTCAAATTGAATACTTTGCTTCTTGGATGTTTGGATGCACTCTTAAAGTATATGAGATTTCTACATGTTTCAACAATGGCATAAGGTATGTGGTTATGCTTATGAATACATGTATCAAATTCTGAGTTTGCCGAGGTTTCTTGATGAGATTGAACGAATGATAAACTGCTTGCTTGTTTATTTAATTCTTGCAAATTATAAAGTTCCTATGAGTATCATGTAAAGTAAATAACAACATTCTGAACCCTGTGTTACACTGATCTTAAGGGTAATGCACATGATCACTGGAGGGATAGTGATTACACCTGAGGTGGTAGACCAGATATGGGTTCAAATATGAAAAACAAGTTTATGTTCTTATGTGCAAGATAAAGATTTTTTCTTATATGTGTACTTGTGATTATTCGATGCACCCATGTACCAGTATAGAAATATACTAACCGTGTATTTGTTTGTCGGCATTTTAGGTATTAGGTATACTTGATTCATGGACATGAGGTTACAAATAAAGATGTTGAAGACGCTAAAGTTATTCATGAAGGTTTAGATACAATGGTATATCATCATACATGTACATGTTAACTCTTTCTAAAATTTATGTAACTCCTTACAGGAGCTTTTTATGCAAACATGTAATTATTTGTTCATTAATGGAGATTGTTTACTATTCTGTATTATTTCTTGATTTTGACCCTAGAATTTATGAGTAATGATTTGCGACTTTAAGGTCTTTTCGACACTCAAAAGTGCGGGTCATTACAGATGGATTTTTCCATTTCTAAATTTGAGGGTGGATGATATGAAAATTCATCATTGAAAATCTGAAACCCCCAATCAATGTCTGAACATGAACTAACCCTAGATGGATCCCATATTCAACCACCCCAAGCTTATTATTTTTGACAGGGTCAAGGCCATCCTCATGTTCTGCAACCATGTTGTGATGGAATGTCCACCCTACACCTTTAATGCCTACCAAACCTTGTAATGGTGTGGTGTATAATGTTGGCTCATGCTGCTTTAGTTAGTCATCATCAATATATTCATTACCCTAATTTAAACAATAGTCGTCCTCCTCCTCAAACAAATTATTCCAAACCATTGTAGGTATACTGCTTGAAATGAAGTGACAAGTCTCAATGTGAGAGGTATCACCTTGTTCTAGAATTGAAGTTGAATTGGATTGCTCAAATTGAATTTGTAATTGTGAGGTTGTTTGGCTTCCCTAAGGAGGGTGGAAGTCATCTTCATCAAACCAAAATTGTGGACCTTGTGTTCCCTCCTTTGGTTGCTCAGATGAATCATCTGGATGAAATGAAGGGCTTCCCTGGATGGGCGAGTCTTCACAGAAAAATACCAGTGAGTCCACTTGGCATCCTAAATAGGAAGGTGAGATAAGTTCCACATCGGGCTCATGGAATGGTCCTTATAACTGAGGTCTTCCTAATTGCGTACTGGTGCTTGCAATTGCATAATAACTAAATTGACGAGGTCTTGAAGTCTCCTATCACGTTCAACATCCTCATCATGAAGTGTTGGACTTGGGCAAAATGCTTTTAAGATTTTGCTAATTCCTCCATGGATTGTTGTTGGAACTCCGATGTATCAAACTGTTGCACTTGGATAAATCAACAGTTTGAAGCATATTTCTACTGCGGTCTGTGATCACTTTTTGAGTTGCTCCTAAAGTAGATCTGCTTGGTCCTGGAGATGAGGTTCCAAGGCAAACATAAATGCACTAACACTTTTCGTAGATGGGTATGATGCTATGACTGATTCTTGATCTTGCAGTGGGAAGAGGCTAAAGGATGATCAACATTCTCCATTCTTGGAGTGTCTACATATGATGACCATGTGGGTGAGTACAACTCAACTAAATGGACTATGTGACTTTCAATTATTTTCTAACAATTGAGGCTGTAGAAAAATTCCAGAGGATGAATGGACAAGATAACTTACCTTGCTGAAGTAAGGTCCATGGATGAAGAAGTATAAGAAAAGAAAAGTATAATATATTAGTATGTATGGAAAAGTATGTGTAAAGCAAAGAAAAAACAATATGTATATGTTCAAGCTTACACTAACAAAACAAAATATTTTGGCATGTAAACATGGAAAGACCACTTTCCCGCAATGACACCAAAAGTTGATCTGGTCCCCAGATAGCACTCTCGATTGCGGAGGCACGATCCCAAAGATCGATCAGACTTTAAATTTATAACCCGAAACCATCAAAGACCCCACAACCCAATACAGGGTTGAAGTAGATATATGGGGTCAAACATAGGGACATGAGGGCATTTAGATGTCTAAGATTCTTCTCTTAGTCAGTTAATAAAAATTAAGGGTCGATATATGCAAGGATCTAGAAGGAGTCTAGCTAAACCAAAAAAAAAACAAATAAAGAAAAATAAAGGAAAATAGAATTTGTCACATCCTACTAATCATGAGGAGTTCCTGGCTATTTAACCATACGTTGGACAGTCTATGCACCTATTCTCGAGTGTAAACAACCCTCAAACTCCCTAGCAAGCAACTAACATACAAACATAGTATGCATCACGGTAGCTGCTCCTATGGGGGTGAACCCACTCACTCTTGTACCCTGTGACTAAAACCACATAAAAGATCTAAAACCTCTCTCAAGGATAATAAACCAATGCCAATGAATATTTTGGATACTCTCTCTGGTCCAAAATATCCAAAGACATTAGGAACCACAGAGGAATTGAACAAAACATGGGCAGTGAATGCAAACACATTTAGATGAAGTCAGCCGCATTAAGATGAATGCAATTGAACTCAAGTGAGAGCGGTCGAACTCAAAGTTTTGGATTGGATCTCTTTGACTTGTGTTCTGACATATCCTCACTTGAATGTCTTCTCAAATTTGGACCTAAACTACCTCCTCTACCCATTCCTACAACAAATCTCTCGATCTTGGTAGAAATGGAGGCTCAAGTAGGAAAGAGATCAAACAAACCAACAATTATGACCAAATAGAGAAGATAGAACATAAACATGCCAAATCTGAATAAAACTACTTTCTTAGGGAAAAAGTACATAAAACATGCTCAAAATGGGATACATAGCCAAGAAGGAGCTCAAATAGCCATGGACAAGAATAGATGGCACTAAACAAAGATGGAAATACATCATTTGTGAAAAATGAAGGAGAAAAGTAGAAGAGAAATAAGAGGAGATTCAGTTCATGGAAGAGAGATTGCTCTCGATCCCCAACCTCAGAATGGGCTAGTGATGGATGCATATTCATCCTCTTTTTATCAAATATTTTTCACCTTTATTTAGGATTTATATCTTACTTTTGCCAATTTTCTGAAAATAATTGTGCTTCACCTGCTCTTTACCCATTAATTTAATTTCTCATCATTTTTACTCATTTTTTGTAGGTCCCACCATAATGCATAATTCCTCTCCCTTAGAAAATGAGATCCTACTTCCAATTATCTCAGTCCTTAAACTGAACATTTCTTTCATATAGAATGCCACATCCCAAAATCCAAATGGCAGTTCCATGAAGTTGATCCACTGACTCACCATTCCTATCCACCATCTAAACTGACAATTCTAATGAGTGAATTGAGTGGTTCACTCCTCCAACCGGGTGTTTCAAGTACCAAATGATGACTCAGATTGCTTGGCGATCAGGTCATGGTCAAACAACACCACCACCCTCGTTGCTAGTGACCACTTCCCTAGGCTCGCACCTCTCCAGATCTAAACTAAGCAATTCAAGCTGCGAACCGATCGATTCATAGAATTCAATTCATATTCTTTAGCAGCATCATCCACTCTTTTTCTCCCCCTCTTCAGGGTTTCCACCCCTTCCTTCCCTTATAAAAGGAGGGGGGACTCCACAAGAAAAGGGCATCCCTACTTATCTAGTTTTTACTTCTATTCTTTACATTATGTCTAAGTAGTTTCCCTTCTAAGGCATGGGGGCTAGCCCCATAGCCTGTTATTATTCAATGTAATCAACTCGTAGATTTCAATAAAATTGTGATTTATTTCTATTTCTACTTTGATCATTGGATGAGCTGATATATTCTTGTGGGGTGATATGATCATGGATATCTACAAGAATGAATCCATATTCCCTTGACTATGATCATTATCTTTTTATCTTTTGATC
This sequence comes from Alisma plantago-aquatica, assembly GCA_963693085.1. Lineage (NCBI taxonomy): Eukaryota > Viridiplantae > Streptophyta > Magnoliopsida > Alismatales > Alismataceae > Alisma > Alisma plantago-aquatica. The sequence continues at coordinate 223,788,646 of OY856414.1, read as the reverse complement.
TCATACTTGCTTTTCTGGTAGAATGGTTAAAGTCTTATGAGGGCGCTGAGATCTCGAGACCTTTTAAGAAAGAACCCAAGATTTTTGATAGGATCACTTGATTTAGTTTATGATCTATTATACCCATTTGACTTGTTTTGTTTAGCCCATGCTTACGCAATCACTTGATCCATGGGTTTGAACGTCAGATAGGAATCACATGTCTCTAGATGAGATCTCTGAAGGTAAGCACGTTGGAAAATTGGATGAGGATCTACAAACACTGGGATTAACAAGTTTGCGGGAAGTCCTGCTCTTGTGTGATTGTGCTCCATAAGGACACAATCTACATGGTACTAAATTGATTCTTAAGACTTAGGAGCTGATTTATTGAGTGAAGGCATGGCTATTGGTGGTGATCCCATAGACCCCCAATTTTTTATCATTTGATCTTAATTATTTTATTTTTGAACTTTTGTATTATTATTAGTATTAATCAACTTTAACAATTGGAATTTTCTTTCTTATTCTCGCAACCGATTTTGGATTTTCAATCATTTTCTCTCTTCCTTCCCTTGGATTGATACCTTACTATACCAAAGTTATCTTGGTGCTTGCATCAAGTTGACAACCTAGTTCGAAGGTTAAACTCTAGGACTTTTCCTAGTGATTTGTGTGAAACAACACACATCAATTTGGCACCATTGTCAGGAAGGCGAGTGTTTTTTTTTAAATTGATTTCCTTGTAGTTAGGGTTCCACTTTTCACAATTTCAGCTTGGTTTTATAATTTGTAGTTTATTCAATAACTTTAATCTTGTTTCATAATTTCCTAGCTTGTTTATAAGTGTTAAACTTGTTCTACAATTGTTTCTTTCATCTAGTTCATCTTATTTTTAGAACTTTATTTGTTCCATAATTTTTGTTCTACAATTGTTTCTTTCATCTAGTTCATCTTATTTTTGGAACTTTATTTGTTCCATAGTTTTTTCTTCTATTAAAATCTCTTTCTTTATTTTACTTTCATATTTTAGCCTTGTTTCATGATTTCCTTCTTAGATTCTTGTAATTTCTTTTTCCTATCGAGACCCATTCCGGTACTTTCCTTAGTTTATGTTTGTAATTTTCTTTTTAAGTTACTTTCTCCTCTTTTTCTTCTAACCTTTCCCCCAGGTATCAATATTGTATGCGACACCCTCAAGGTGTTGCCAACACCCCTTTCTACTATGATCTTGATATCGACAGAGCCTTCCACCATGTGAATCGATCCCATCGATCCAGGATGGATTAAGAAGAAGATATACAAAGGAGCATAGAGTAGGCTCTAGCCGCACATAGAACAGCTATAGAAGGATAAGCCAAGGCTCAACGAGAATACAAACAATGGAAACAACTTAAGCACTTTTCATCTCTAGGAGCGCTAACTACCATCCCATTGTTCCTCCTGAAATCATAGCTATGTAGTTTGAGATTGATACATAATGGACCAATCTCCCCCAAAGCAACCCATCTGAGTTAAGAATGTGAGAAAATAGTCAAGACCATCTCTAACGATTCCTTGACATGTGCTTTGCATGAAGTATGAGGCATTATTGATGATGCCTTTAGACCTCGATTACTCAAATACTCTCTCACTAACCAAGGCATAGTTGGTATATTTCTGTAGAAGGAACCCCATCACCACGTGGGAAGCTCTCTAGGAAAAATTTCCCAAAAAATACTACGTGCATCCCTAACTTATACCATCAGGGGACAAATCACCAGATTCACCATGGTTCCCGCTGAAACCTTGAGAGAAGCATGGGAGCAATTTAAGAAACTCCTCCATCTTTGTCCACACCACAATATACCTAAGGATAAATTGATTGAAATTTTCTATCAAGGTGTAGATGACGACACGAACGACTTTTAGACACATCCTCTAAGGGATAATTTATGTTCCAAAATATCAAAAATGCATGGGCGGTTGTCCATAGAAGTTTCAAAACCCTTGAAGATCTAAAATAGGAGGAGTTATTAAGGTAGAAAATCCAAAGACAAATCAAATTAATGTCTATTGCAGTGAGTCTCAAAAAAATCACCCTAAAACAAGACCATTTGGAATCATCTTTCAAGGCATATGAAAGAGGACTACCTCAGTAAAAATTTGAGGATGTGAATCTTAGTTACAACATCCCTAATAAATTTGGAGATCCAGAATTGAAGCCACCCCATCTATCAATATAACAATCAACAAACCTAAATAAATCAAGGAAACTATAGGGAGCAACAATTCCAAAATCTCTATCAAACCCCCTACCTTTTGATAATGAAAGGATTTCTGTCGTAGAAAGAAGCCTTCATGCTATGATGGCCAGTCAGTAGGCAATGTTTGACAACCAGCAAGCTTGAAAAAATCTCTTGACTCCCATCTGGATTTGTTGACCACAACTCTGCATCCTCCCATAAGAGCACTCACCAGACAACTTGAACCAAATACCAAGCATATAGAATAGTTCAAGGTCATAAATACTTGATCCGGTCTTACCACTTCAGAAAGGGCAAGTCCCCCTACCAATTTTTTTACCAAGGGGATGATGAAGTCATTGTCCTGCAACCACTAGAATCATCCACTTTGTCGGAAGACATTCATGTTTATAAGATGCAGAAACCCTTTGCTGGATGACTAAAGAATACCTAGTTGGAATCTAAATTCAACAAGTTCAAAGAAACTATGAGGAAGTTATGTGTCTATATCCCACATTTAGACGACATGACACAGATGCCCAAATGGAAAAAATTCTTCAAAGATCTATCAAACCACATCAGTAGCTGGAGATGACAATTGTGGGGGAAACCCTAGAGACTGGTTTCCTTAGGCTACCAAAGGGATCAACAATTGAGAGGCTATGTTGCCTGCAAGAATTAGTGACTGTTCCTGTGCTCACACAGAAAAAAGATGACATGTGCATGGAGAAGGATGCAAAGTAGATCCTAAACCAGGAGACTCTTGACTAGGCAGATCAGGTCCAGATCAGCCTATAACACAAATAGATTTAAGTAAGTGTCTACGTGGAAGTGTCCCATTGGTCAGGTTAGGCATAACTTGAAATAATTCTAGAAACTAATTGGCAGGTCAGAATATAATGATTGTATATGTCATTTTGATCAAAAAAAGAGAGAAACATAAATAAAATATGATTGAGACCTAACTCTAATTCCAATTTCAAAGGCACCATGGATACATGTTTAGTAAGTGATTAATGCTTAAAAACCCTAAATATGAGTAGTAGGATATTGATTAAAGTGAAAATGTCTATTTTGTTATAATATATGATATTGTTGTAATCCAAGATGACCATGATCATAATGATGCTAATTAGAATATATATAGTGAATACTCATGCATTAGGGTTAAAGATCCTAACTGGCTATTTTGTTAGTGAAATTAATCGAATCCCAATGATCATCATGAAAGGATATGTTAGATATAATAATAAGGGTTTACCTAATGTTTAATATGCAATGGAACTAGGGTTTGTACCCTTATTCTTTGTATAAACCCTAAACCCTAGATTAGGATCAAGTATGGTTTAATGTTATTAATGTGACGGTAGCACTTTAGGATTTACATACATGCAGATTAAATATTGATTGCTTGGATTGATTGAATCTACTTTAAGTATAATTGTATAATATGCATGGCTCACCATTAAGGTACGTGGTAATGATTATGACTACCCACAATGTAATTTTTCGATGTTTTCCAAGGTATTCTTGACAATTAACCAAAAAAATTGTTGGATGTTTATTTACATTCTATACAATTATAATTCCACTACGAATATCACATAAGGATGAGGTTAAGTGAACAAAATGCCGATTCTTATTTGCATGTAGTTGATTTAAACAATATTATATAATACTTGCACATTTTTACATGCACCCCACATGCACAGTATAGCAATATATTGAGCCGCATTTTTATTTCACAACATTTTAGATACATGCTAAATATGAAGATATCAAGATATGATAGACTGATAAAATTACTTGAAGACATTAAAGTTAACTTGTAAGGAGGATTAGATAAATATTTTTTCTTATATGTACAATTATGATTGTAGAAATTCACATAACTCCTCAGAGGAGCATCTTGCAAACAATATTTGGATTAATAAAAATTATTTTCTATTCTTTATTATTTGGTTAAATCTGAATCCTTTGGAATTTCATGTAATGCTTTCAACTTTTTAAGTCCTTCCTTAATTGGGGGATGCGGAAAAGTGGGGTCGTTATAGGTATGCTACGGGTCTGGCCATACCCATACCCAACTAATTTAGTGACTCCAATTACAGTTCTAGACCCGCATTATAAAAATTTGAACCATACCATACCCATACATGTAATAATAGTGGGTATGCGGTACAGGTATGTAGGTAAGCAATTCTATATAAAATATCATATACTATTTATGTAAAAAAATTACAATTAAGTTCTATATATTTTAATGCTATGAGATATTCTTATAATGTAGGATATAAATTTGCTGTAGTTATATTAAATAACATAATATTTTTTAGATTGAAGATCAATTGAGTTATTTGTTTACATATTTTTAGTTATCGTCATATCATTTTAATTATGTAGCATATCATGTTACTATTTTCATTTGAAGTTTACATATGTAGTTCATGCTTGTAATTAGAATAGTTAGTTCTTAGTTAGATGACTAGTCTCAACCTTACTACAAATTGAGTTGGATATAATATCCAACAATATATTAGTTATACTAGTAAAGTACAATATAAATAACATAAAATTTGAGTATTTATTTATGTATAGTGGGCATGTGGGTATAGCGGGCCTGATTCCAAGAATACCCATCATTAGACCCTCTTATATGCAGGTCCAAGGGTATACATGTCCATGGGTTGGTAGGTATAAAATTTTAGACTCATGATTGGTTTTTAAAGGGACCAAATTTGTGAGTCTCCGGGTCTACCCTTACTCATTTACAACCCTATCTACATGAGGTGGGTTAATAGAATAAAATATCAATTTCCAATTTCTGAATTGATGTAAGGAGCCATCTAGATCCGGTTAGATAGACCCAAAGGCAAGGATCTCTCCTACTTCGCCTAGTTTAATGTCCCCAGATTCTGGCGTCTTGAGACTTAGAAGGACCAAGAGGACAAATCTGAAAATGTTAGGCAATTATATCAAAGTGCGTTGCGGAAGCAATTTGCGCATACATGAACATTCAAATATAATGCATACACCATGAAAAATCTCAACATTCAACATGTACAGTTATAACATGAATTATTACAACTTATTTTACATTATTTAAAAGTAAGTCTTAAAAGTCTATGAACATGTATGCTAATCAGGATCCACACAATAGGTAAATCTATAAAACTGTTCACATCCTATTATTTTATCCCATGCTAGCTCTGAACCTAAAACATACGTGAAACAGTGAATCAACACAATGTACGTGGGAAAAAAGACACATGCTAATATGTTTGCATACTTGAAATAACTTGAGAAAGAAAGAGTAAAAGAAAACATTATCTAATGTGATAATCAAGTAAACACATCTTTTAGACATATCATTGGATGCAGTTGTACTACAATTTCAACACTTATCATACATCCAGTAGGGGAAAATTACTTTATCATACATCTAGCATGGGCAATTCGTCATACATCCATGCTAGGCAATATATCATACATCCATACTGGGCCATTTGTGTGCTAGTAGCTACAACTCATCAACAGTTCATTTATGTTCCATTTAGATTTTGCCGAAGCATATAATACTAATGCACATCCAAGAATTTATATGTAAATAAAAGCATCCAAAGTACATCATATCATTATGCATCCAAAAAAACTAGTCATATACTTAATAAAAACCCACGTATCTAAGTTCAGAGGTTTCTACTCATTCTTGCTCATCTAGATATCCAGTCATCACCTGATTAATAACAATAATCATCATTAAACAATTTTCACCATTATTAATGATATTTATGTCCAAATTAGGGTTTGGCCAAATCTAGGTTCAAACAACTTGTAACTTGTATCTAATATTTTTCTATTGACCAGGAGGTCATTCTAGGGGTCTCGTTCAGATTTCATAATTTTCTGATGCTTAGTCTATTTTCTAGAATTAATATGAGGTTTAATGCATCTAGTTGTATTTTAATACAAAAGGCCTAACATTTGACATAATAATATCAAGATAGGAGTCCATATTTAGTTTCTAGATGATCATGGTTCACACTTATTTTTTTATTAGATTTAATCTCAACCATTTTCTAGTATTTTAGGATTTACATCTTTCATTACCTCTAAAATTTAGGGTTTGCTATTACATATAAAGTTAAGAAGGTATTACTCATGTTTCATCTTTCACCCTACTCATCTATGTAAGGTGATATCAAGATTTTATATCATCAATTATCATAATTATCACAAATATTAACATCATTAGTACAGTTCATTATAGATATAGTACCATAATTTCATTATAAGAGGGGATAGATCATCATGTTTTAATATTAGGGTTTCACCCTGTTGTGTGAGAAATACCATTAATCTAGAAACATAGGTTTTGAAGATTTGAAGTTAGGAACTCTTTTTTTGTGATCATGTACTCAACGATCCATATATATCTCTATTTCAAGCTCAAAATTTCAAATTTATATCATTCATGCATGAAATGAAGGGAAAGAGGATATACTAAGTCAATCTTTCATGATTTAACTTGGATATTACATGTATGATATAGGAAGGAAATATAGAATAGGTTAGGCTTATATGTGTGACTCTTCATACATGATCATCCAAATAGCTCAAGTGGGGTTTTTAACATCATAAATTGAGAAAGAGCAGGAGAATTATTGACATGCATTGTTGAGTATCTTATGCACACGGCATTTTACTCTCAGAACCAAAGTTTCATATTACCCCGCTGGAAGCTAATGATGAGCTACACAAACATGTCACTCAAGCTTGGACCTAACTCAATTAAGAGGATTGATTTTCTCATCATGAGTCTTCTACCCATCACAACATTTCCTTTTAACCAAACTCTCACATATAGGATCAAATCATGCAAAAGGACTTAACTCATCTACTCAAGAGTAACCCATCTTAGGACACACACTTCACATATATCTCATATTTCTCATATATTGGAGATTAGGTCCTATGGCCTTCTCCCTGTGCGTCTCACTCTCTTTAGAGTTCACAACTTATCTCATCCTAACACTAGTGGTCCTCCTGGTAAAAGAGCTTGAGGCTCATGCATATTCAACCTTATCTTAAGTTAGCTCATCTTAAATAAGAAAAGGGAATGTACTTTCATCATGAAGACTTAGCTTAGAATCTTCAAAATTGAATTTACCTCGTATACAACTTAGATCCATATAAAGAAACTTATATCACTAGAGGTATAACTTAGATAAGATCAGCCATGCTTATCTCAACTATCATTCTATCTTTTATTCTATGTATAACATATATTTATAAGGATCTAGACATCTAATCTAGATCAACTCTCTCTTCCAAACTGATGTCACTCCCTTTCACTTAGTTTGCATGAACACTAACTACTCTATAGTGTGGGGGACACATTTTCATATCTACATATACATAATATAATATTTATACTTTTTCTCCAAGAATGCAGACGTCAGAGAAAAGGGTCGAGGCTCGGGCCGATTGGAAAACAAAATCAAATCAGAAAAATGAGTGTCCCACACAAAGTATATATTTTAGTGCCATGACACCTAGTGAAATGGTGAGAACAAGGTGTAGACTAGTGTAGCTACCCAATACATATGAGCTCTATATGGAAAGGGTTTCACACACTTGTCTAAACCTAGTACTCGAACATCTAGGTTCTAACTTAGAGGCTAAGTCAAACCTTATTCTTATGGAACAAATTACTAAGTTTCTAGGGTTTAAAGTGAATTGTGAAATTTAGTTTTTATGTTTCATGGTGAGCAATAGTTAGGTGTAGCTATTGTTAATGCTCTGATACCAACTGTAACATCCCCGCATTCTGGCATCTCAAGACTTAGAAGGCCCAAGAGGACAAATCTGAAAATGTCAGGCTATTGTATCAAAGAGCATTGCAGAAGTAATTTGCGCATATATGAACATTCAAATATAATGCATACACCATGAACAATCTCAACATTCAACATGTATAGTTATAACATGAAATATTACAACTTATATTACATTATTTAAAAGAAAGTCTTAAAAGTCTATGAACATGTATGCTAATGAGGATCCACACAATAGGTAAACCTGTAGAACTGCTCACATCCTATTCTTTTATCCCATGCTAGCTCTGAACCAAAAACATATGTGAAAAAATGAATCAACACAACGTTTTGTGTATGTGGGTAGAAATATACATACTAATATGTTTGCATAATTGAAATAACTTGAGAAAGAAAGAGTAAAAGAAAATAGTATATAATGTGAAAATCATGTAAACACATCTTTTAGACATCATTGGATGCAGTTGTACTACAATTTCAGCACTTATCATACATCCAATATGGGCAAATTACTTTATCATACATCTAGCATGGGAAATTCATCATACATCCATGCTAGGCAATATATCATACATCCATACTGGGCCATTTCTATGCTAGTAGCTACAACTCATCAACAGTTCATATATGTTCCATTTAGAATTTGGCAAAGCATATAGTACTAATACGCATCCAAGAATTTATATGTAAATAAAAGCATCCAAAGTACATCATATCATTATGCATCCACGAAAACTAGTCATATACTTAATAAAAACCCATGTACCTGAGTTTAGAGATTTCTAATCATTCTTGCTCATCCAGATATCCGATCATTGCCTGATTAATAACAATAATCATCATTAATACAATTTTCACCATTATTAATGATATTTAGGTCCAAATTAGGGTTTGGCCAAATATAGGTTCAAACAACCTGGAATTTGTATCTGATATTTTTTTATTGATCAGGAGGTCATTCTAGAGCTCTGGTTCAAATTTCATAATTTTTTGATGCTTAGTCTATTTTCTAGAATTAATATGGGGTTTAAAGCATCTACTTGTATTTTAATACAAAAAGGCCTAACATTTGACATAATAATATCAAGATAGGAGTCCATATTTAGTTTCAAGATGATCAGGGTTCAAACTTATTTTTTTATCAGATTTAATCTCAACCATTTTCTAATTATACCATTTAAATGAAGCATTCTCATCTAAATTAAATATCATCTATATAAGTGTCTCAAAAGTCTAATATAGGTGTTTCATAAAAAATTACACATTTTTGTGAGTGCAGTTATATTTTTTGAGCATTTATTGGCCATGGGAGCTATTTACTACGAATTATAGAAGATCTAGGATTTATGGTATTTTCTTACCTCAGACCAATCTGGATCTACCACGTCTCTCTAAGGGTGAGCGCATCTCCTTACTTGGGTCGGTCGACATGGTTCATTTTTCTGAACCGGGTCCGACATGATTTGGCTGACCCTCGTCTACTTCATCCTCAAATCCTCACATACGTCCTCACACACGACGTCGTCATGGTCGTGTTGTCCAGTCATGTTTGTAGCGAGGAAAAACAATTGCCTCAGGCCTCGGCGTTGGGGCTCCACCTAGATATAGTGTCACCATCTACTCTATAATGGTCAAGTAAGTGGTGATCGGTGGTCATTGGCTCCCCAACTGAGCAACGCCATCCATGGTGGATCTCCAACGATTTAGGGTGAAGAAGGGCGACGTAGGTTCTCTCTTCCCGCCGCAGTGAACTCGCCGCCGCCTAGGAAGAATCTGGCGATTCCAAGTAGCCTTTGTGTCTTGCTACTCACCGTCTCAGTCTTATGCTCCCCTTCACTATGCGCTGTCAAGTGGGTGGCCTGCTGGGTGTCAGTAGGTCTGGGTCACTAGGAGGGTGAGACTGTCGCCCCTTCCGACGCCGTGAATTTGGGCTTTGATGCCCTTAAGGTCACGGCCTCCTTCCATCTCTTTAGGCCCTCCAAAGAAGCTGTAGGGTTCTAGGTTTGTGACCTCGCCACTTTTGTAAGAAACCCTGGAGAGGCATCATACAAGCTAGCTGCCATATAAGTTCAGACTCCGGCTTTAATAGGATCGAGCAATAGACCTCCAGTAGAATCTTTCGCTATCACTCCTCCTTCTAGGTGTGAGGGGCGAGCTCATCAGAAAGCTTCAAGCGCAAGATTGGCTGGATTCCTAGAGTGGTGAGGGTCCTGGTGCAGTGGCATATGGAGATGTCAGAGGGGAGGAAGGCTAAAGATCATACTACTTCCACCAGAAACCCTAGGCTAGGGTAGTCTTCTGAATCACCTAAGCAAGGTGCTTACACTTAAATAGTTAGATAACAAACACATTCGAGATATTGGTGAGTTTCATTGCATGGATTCTAATGTGGATTGAGTCTAGATGCTCCCTTCTTTGCGAGGGGTGGTGAAGATAAGGTCAAGATAGTTAGACCTCATCCTGTAGTCATAACATGTCCCTACAACTTTGGCCACTCATACATATATGGCCAACGACATGGTTGGATATATTTGCAGCTTGGTTCATTGTATGAGGAAAGACTCATATTAATCAATCGTTGCATGTGTAATATTCACATCTAGGTATATTCTAGTGGTCAACCCAGAGGATATGGAATTTCAAGCATTGAATCCTTAGCATATATATTTACTAGCATATATATACAAGTATGATGTCACAAATCTAATGATCGTGTTGTCATCCTTCAAATAATATCATCTCTATGATAATATGGTCATATGTACAAACATTTGATCTCCACTTATAGACAAACTTGCTTAACCTAGTACGATCAGCATACATCCTATGGGCCATGGTATGATCTTTTTCATTTAGACATAACACTTAATCTCATAAATACTCAATTGATTAACCAAGGTATCCATAAATATAGAACTAGAATAGTTATCTTAGTAATCAATTGTATCTCAAACCACACCTTGGATTTCCTAGATTGGACACATGATACATCAAGGTTCATCACTAAATCATATTATTCAAGGCACTTCTTCAAATACTATATCGGGTATGAAACTCCTAAAATTAGGATTGTCACAATCACCCCACCTTATATAGAATTTCTTACTCAAAATTCAGCCAATCTTATACTCAAGGTGATGTCAAGAAGTCCATATTTGTATAGTCACCTCTCCTAGGTATTAAGGCCATCATCATTCTAGATGTAGACTAAGTTTTCATCTTTAGTTCGTTGTATCTAGGGTGTACTCACCCCACCTTAAAATAAGAATCATCATCATTTGGTGTCTTAGTCATAACACGACATTCTAGTATATTAGGATTTACATCTCTCATTACCCCTAAAATTTAGGGTTTGCTCTTACATATAAAGTTAAGAAGGTATTACTCAGGTTTCATCTTTCACCCTACTCATCTATGTAAGGTGATATCAAGATTTCATATCATCAATTATCATAATTATCACAAATATTAACAACATCAGTATGGTTCATTATAGATATAGTACCATAATTACATCATAAGAGGGGATAGATCATCATGTTTGCAAATTAGGGTATCACTCTATTGTGTGAGAAATAACACTAATTTAGAAACATAGGTTTTGAATATTTGAAGTTAGGAACTCTTTTTTTGTGATCATGTACTCAACGATCCATATATATCTCTATTTCGAGCTCAAAATTTCAAATTTATATCATTCATGTATGAAATGAAGGGAAAGAGGATATACTACGTCAATCTTTCATGATTTAACTTGGATATTACATGTACGATATAGGAAGGAAATATAGGATAGGTTAGGCTTATATGAGTGGCTCTTCATTCATGATCATCCAAATAGCTTAAGTGGGGTTTCTAACATCATAAATAGAGAAAGAGTAGGAGCATTATTGACATGCATTATTGAGTATCTTATGCACAAGCCATTTTACTCTTAGAACCAAAGTTTCATATTACCCCACTGGTAGCTAATGACGAGCTACACAAACATATGTCACTCAAGCTAGGACCTAACTCAATTAAGAGGATTGACTTTCTCATCATGAGTCTTCTACCCATCACAACGTTTCCTTTTAGCCAAACTCTCACATATAGGATCGAATCATGCAAAAGGATTCAACTCATCCACTCAGGAGTAACCTAGCTTAGGACACACTTCACATATCTCTCATATATTGGAGATTATGTCCTATGACCTTCTCCCTACGGGTCTCACTCTCTCTAGAGTTCACCACTTATCTCGTCCTAACACTAGAGGTCCTCCTAGTAAAAGAGCTTGAGGCTCATGTTAAATAAGAAAAGGGAATGTACTTTCATCATCAAGACTTAGCTTAGAATCTTCAAAATTGAATTTACCTCGTATACAACTTAGATCCATATAAAGCAACTTATATTACTAGAGGTAGAACTTAGATAAGATCATAAATGCTTATCTCAACTATCAATCTATCTTTTATTCTATGTATCACATATATTGATAAGGCTCTAGACGTCTAATCTAGATGGACTCTCTCTTCTAGACTGATGTCACTCCCTTTCACTTAGGTTGCATGAACACTAACTACTCTATAGTGTGGGGGGACACATTTTCATATCTACATATACATAATAAATTATTTATAATTTTTCTCCAAGAATGGAGACGTTAGATAAAAGGGTCGAGGCTCGAGCCGATTGGAAAATAAAGCCAAATCAGAAGAATGAGTGTCTCACACATAGTAGATAGTCCAGTGCCATGACACCTAGTGAAATGGTGAGAATAAGGTGTAGACTAGTGTATCTACCCAATACATATGAGCTCTATATGGAAAGGGTTTCACACACTCATCTAAACCTAGTTCTCAAACATCTAGGTTCCAACTTAGAGGCTAAGTCAAACCTTATTCTTATGGAACAACTTACTAAGTTTCTAGGATTTAAAGTGAAAGGTGAAATTTAGTTTTAATGTTTCATGGTGAGCAATAGTTAGGTGTAGCTATTGTTCATGCTCTGATACCAAATGTAACGTCCCCAGATTTTGGTGTCTCAAGACTTAGAAGGCCCAAGAGGACAAATCTGAAAACATTAGGCAATTGTATCAAAGTGCGTCAAAGAAGCAATTTGCACATACATGAACATTCAAATATAATGCATACACCATGAACAATCTCAACATTCAACATGTACAATTATAACATGAATTATTACAACTTATATTACATTATTTAAAAAAAAGTCTTAAAAATCTATGAACATGTATGCCAATCAGGATCCACATAATAGGTAAACCTGTACAACTACTCACATTCTATTCTTTTATCCCATGCTAGCTCTGAGCCTAAAACATATGTGAAATAGTGAATCAACACAATATGTTGTGTACGTGGGTAGAAAGATACATACTAATATGTTTGCATAATTGAAATAACTTGAGAAAGAAAGAGTAAAAGAAAACATTATTTAATGCGATAGTCAAGCAAACACATCTTTTAGACATATCATTGGATGCAGTTGTACTACAATTTCAACACTTATCATACATCTAGTATGGGCAAGTTACTTTATCATACATCTAGCATGGGCAATTCATCATACATCCATGCTAGGCAATATATCATACATCCATAATGGGCCATTTGTGCTCTAGTAGCTACAACTCATCAATAGTTTGTTTATGTTCCATTTAGATTTTGATGAAGCATATAATACTAATACGCATCCAAGAATTTATATGTTAATAAAAGCATCCAAATTACATCGTATCATTATGCATCCACAAAAACTAGTCATATACTTAATAAAAACCCACGTACCTGAGTTCATAGATTCTAATCATTCTTGCTCATCTTGATATTTGGTCATCACATGATTAATAACAATAATCATCATTAATACAAATTTCACCATTATTAATGATATTTAGGTCCAAATTAGGGTTTGGCCAAATCTAGTTTCAAACAACCTAGAACTTGTATCTGACATTTTTATATTGATCAAGAGGTCATTCTAGGGGTCTGGTTCAGATTTCATAATTATCTGATGCTTAGTCTATTTTCTAGAATTAATATGAGGTTTAAAGCATCTAGTTGTATTTTAATACAAAAAAGTCTAACATTTGACATAATAATATCAAGATAGGAGTCCATATTTAGTTTCTAGATGATCAAGGTTCAAACTTATTTTTTTATCAGATAATCTCAACTGTTTTCTAATTTTACCATTTAAATGAAGCATTCTCATCTAAATTAAATATCATCTATATAAGTGTCTCAAAAGTTTAATACAAGAGTTTTATTATAAAGTACACATTTTTTTGAGTCCAATGATAGTTTTTGATCATTTATTGGCCATTGGAGCTATTTACTATGAATTATAGAAGATCTAGGATTTATTTGGTATTTTATTACCTCAGACCAATCAGGATCTACCACGTCTCTCTAAGGGTAGCACAACTCCTTACTTGGGCCATTCAGTATGGTTCATTTTTCTGAATCGGGTTTGGCGTGATCTGGCTAACCCTCATCTGCTTCGTCCTCAAGTCCTCACATGCATCCTCATGCACGATGTTGTCGTAGCCGTGTTGTCCAGTCGTGTTTGTAGCAAGGAAAGCCAGTTTCCTCAGGCCTTGACGTTGGGGCTCCGCCTAGATATAGTGTCACCGTATGCTCTATCATGGTCAAGGAAGTGGTGATTGGTGGTCATTGGCTCCTCAACTAAGTGTCACCATCCATGGTGGATCTTCGATGATTTAGGGTGAAGAAGGGCGGCGTAGGTTCTCTCTTCCTGCCATAGCGAAGCCGCCGCCGCCTAGGAAGATTTTGGCAATTCCAAGCAGCCTTCACATCTTGCTTCTTTCCGTCTCAGTCTTCTACTCCCATTGACTGTGCACTGTCAAGCGGGTAGCCTGTAGGGTGTCAGCAGGTCTGGGTCTCTAGGAGGGTGAGGCTGTCACCCCTTCCGATGCCATGAACTTGGGATTTGATGCCCTCAATGTCGCAGCCTCCTTCCATCTCTTCAGGCCCTCCAAAGAGGCTGCATGGTTCTAGGTTTGAGACCTAACCACTATTGCAAGAGACCCTGGTAAGGCTTCATATAAGCTTGCCTCCGTATATGATCAGGCTCCAGCTTGAACAGGACTGAGCAACACACCTCCAGTAGAAGCTTTCGCCATCACTCCTCCTTCTAGGTGTGAGGGGCGAGCTCATCAGAAAGCTTCAAGCGCAAGACTGGCTGGATTCCTAGAGTGGTGGGGGTCCTAGTGTGATGGTAGATGGATATGCCAGAGGGGTGGAAGGATAATGATCATACTACTTCCACCAGAAACCCTAGACTAAGGTAGTCTTCTGAATCTCCTAAGTGAGGTGCTTACACTTAAATAGTTAGATAACAATCATATTTGAGATATTGGTGAGTTCTTTTACATGGATTCTAATTTGTATTGAGTCTAGATGCTCCCTTCTTTGCAGGGGGGGTGAAGATAAGGTCAAGATAGTTAGACCTCATCCCGCAGTGACAACGTGTCCCTACAAATTTGGCCACTCATACATCTATGGCCACACAACATGGTTGGATATATTTGCGGCTTGGTTCATTGTATGAGGAAAGACTCATATTAATCTATCATTAATGTATAATATTCACATCTAGGTATCTTCCAGTGGTCAACCTAGATGATACAAAATTTCAAGCATTGAATCCTTAGCATATTTATTTACTAGCATATATATACAAGTATGATGCCACAAATCTAATGATCGTGTTGTCATCCTTCAAATAAAATAATCTCTATGATAATATGGTCATATGTGTAGACATTTGATCTCTAATTATAGCCAAACTTTCTTAACCGAGTACGATCAACATACATCCCATGGGCCATGGTATGGCCTTCTTCATTTAGACATAACACTTAATCACATAAATACTCAATTGATTAACCAAGGTATCCATAAATATAGAACTAGAATAGTTATCTTAGTAATCAATTGTATCTCGAACCACACCTTGGATTTCCTCGATTGGACACATGATACATCAAGGTTCATCACTAAATCATATTACTCAAGGAACTTCTTCAAATACTATATTGGGTATGAAACTCCTAAAATTAGAGTTGTCACATTCACCCCACCTTATACAAAATTTCGTCCTCAAAATTCAACCAATCTTATACTCAAGGTGATGTCAAGAAGTCCACATTCATATAGTCACCACTCCTAGGTATTAAAACCATCATCATTCCGGATGTAGCCTAAGTTTTCATCTTTAGTTCATTGTATCTAGGTTGCACTCACCCCACCTTAAATAAGAATCATCATCATTTAATGTCTTAGTCATAACACGACATTCTAGTATTTTAGGATTTACATCTCTCATTACCCCTAAAATTTAGGGTTTGCTATTACATATAAATTTAAGAAGGTATTATTCGGGTTTCATCTTTCACCCTACTCATCTAAGATGATATCAAGATTTCATATCATCAATTATCATAATTATCACAAATATTAACATCATTAGTACGGTTCATTATAGATATAGTACCACAATTTCATCATAAGAGGGGATAGATCATCAAGTTTGCATATTAGGGTTTCACCCTATTGTGTGAGAAATACCACTAATCTAGAAAGTAGGTTCTGAAGATTTGAAGTTAGGAACTCTTTTTTTGTGGTCATGTACTCAACTCAAAATTTCAAATTTATATCCTTCATGTATGAAATGAAGGGCAAGAGGATATACTAAGTCAATCTTTCATGATTTAACTTGGATATTACATGTATGATATAGGAAGGAAATATAGGATACATTAGGATTATGTGAGTGACTCTTCATACATGATCATCCAAATATCTCAAGTGGGGTTTCTAACATCATAAATAGAGAAAGAGCAGTAGAATTGTTGACATGCATTGTTGAGTATCTTATGGACAAGACATTTTACTCTCAGAACCAAAGTTTCATATTACCTCACTGGCAGCTAATGATGAGCTACACACACATATGTCACTCAAGCTAGGATCTAACTCAATTAAGAGGATTGACTTTCTCATCATGAGTCTTCTACCCATCACAACGTTTCCTTTTAACCAAAATCTCACATATAGGATTGAATCATGCAAAAGGACTCAACTGATCTACTCAGGAGTAACCCAATTTAGGACACACACTTCACATATGTCTCATATTTCTCATATATTGGAGATTAGGTCCTATGACCTTCTCCCTGTGGGTCTCACTCTCTCTAGAGTTCACCACTTATCTCGTCCTAACACTAGAGGTCCTCTTGGTAAAAGAGCTTGAGGCTCATTCATATTCAACCTTATCTTAATTTAGCTCATCTTAAATAAGAAAAGGGAATGTACTTTCATCATCAAGACTTAGCTTAGAATCTTATAAATTGAATTTACCTTGTATACAACATAGATCCATATAAAGCAACTTATATCACTAGAGATAGAACTTAGATAAGATCATCCATGCTTATCTCAACTATCATTCTGTCTTTTATTCTATGTATCACATATATTGATAAGGCTCTAGACGTCAAATCTAGATCGACTTTCTCTTCCAGACTGATGTCACTCCCTTTCACTTAGTTTGCATGAATACTAACTACTCTACAGTGTGGGGGACAAATTTTCATATCGACATATACATAATAAAATATTTATAATTTTCTCCAAGAATGTAGATATCAGAGAAAAGGGTCAAGGCTCGAGCTGATTGGAAAACAAAACCAAATCAAAAAAATGAGTGTCCCACACATAGTAGATAGTCCAGTGCCATGAAACCTAGTTAAATGGTGAGAATAAGGTGTAGAGTAGTGTATCTACCCAATATATATGAGCTCTATATGGAAAGGGTTTCATACACTCATCTAAACCTAGTTCTCAAACATCTAGGTTCTCACTTAGAGGCTAAGTAAAACCTTATTCTTATGGAACAACTTACTAAGTTTCTAGGGTTTAAAGTGAAAGGTGAAATTTAGTTTTTATGTTTCATGGTGAGCAATAGTTAGGTGTAGCTATTGTTCATACTCTGATACCAACTGTAACATCCCCAGAATCTGTCGTCTTGATACTTAGAAGGCCCAAGAGGACAAATCTGAAAATATTAGGCAATTGTATCAAAGTGCATTGCGGAAGCAATTTGTGCATACATGAACATTTAAATATAATGCATACACCATGAACAATCTCAACATTCAACATGTACGGTTATAACATGAATTATTACAACTTATATTACATTATTTAAAATAAAGTCTTAAAGCTCTATGAACATGTATGCTAATCTAGATCCACACAATAGGTAAACCTATACAACTGCTCACATCATGTTTTTTTATCCCATGCTAGCTCTGAACCTAAAACATATGTGAAACAACAAATAAACACAATGTGTTGTGTACGTGGGTAAGAAGATACATACTAATATGTTTGCATAATTGAAATAACTTGAGAAAGAAAGAGAAAAAGAAAACATTATTTAATGTGACAATCAGGTAAACACATCTTTTAGACATATCATTGGATGCAGTTGTACTACAATTTCAACACTTATCATACATCCAGTATGGGAAAATTACTTTATCATACATCTAGCATGGAAAATTCATCATACATCCATGCTAGGCAATATATCATACATCCATACTGGGCCATTTGTGCTCTAGTAGCTACAACTCATCAACAATTCGTTTATGTTCCATTTAGATTTTGGTGAAGCATATAATACTAATACACATCTAATAATTTATATGTAAATAAAAGCATCCAAAGTAAATCATATCATTATTCATCCATGAAAACTAGTCATAAATTAATAATAACCCATGTACCTAAGTTCAGAGATTTCTAATCATTCTTGCTCATCTAGATATCTAGTTATCACCTGATTAACAACAATAATCATAATTAGTATAATTTTCACCATTATTAATGATATTTAGGTCCAAATTAAGGTTTGGCCAAATCTAGGTTCAAACAACCTAGAACTTGTATCTGATATTTTTCAATTGATTAGGAGGTCATTCTAGGGGTTTGGTTCAGATTTAATAATTTTCTGATACTTAGTCTATTTTCTATAATTAATATGTGGTTTAAAGCATATAGTTGTATTTTAATACAAAAAGGCCTAACATTTGACATAATAATATCAAGATAGGAGTCCATATTTAGTTTCTAGATGATAAAGGTTCAAACTTATTTTCTTTATCAGATTTCATCTCAACCGTTTTCTAATTATACCATATTAACACTTTTGGCTTCGGGATATCAAGGCAAACTCTCCTGCCCATCAGTTTGCCAATATTTTCACAAATTTAGGGAATCCATATATATCAAATAATGTAAGTCCTAGTGAAGGTACTATTGACTTAAGAGTTATACATTGCCCATATTTTGATAATGACTTAACCACTCCATTCCTACATATCTAATATGTTTGTTCAAGATTGATTTCAAGCTTTAGGTACAAGAAAATGATCAAATTACACATGCCCCAGCTTGTTCAAGTTCAAGTCAAAAGCAATGCAAGTGCGTGTTTTGGGAAATCACTCCAAATGACTTTAGAAGAATTTTCTAATCATTTGTATTGATGATATGACTTGTAACTAAGATGAGAAAAAAATGAGGGACATAAAGACCAAGGTTTAATCACTCAAAAGTCAATTTTGAATTTTTTTCACAGGCTGTTCATCGATCGAGTTGGAAACTCGACCGATCCTATGATGGATTTTTTGAAGATGACCCATCGGTCGAGTTGTACCCTTAGAGAACTCAACCGACCAACTCACTGAGAAAATCTAATTTTAGCTCATCTATTGAGTTTACCAGAACAAAATCGACCGATAGTTTAAAAATTGGCTTTGTATTTTAGTTGATCGGTTGAGTTACCTTTATTGAAACTTGACCAACTAAACTGTATGGAAAACACATAAAAAATGATTATAACCGTTGGTGAGTTGTTTTGGGTGAAAATAGATATGATGCATTGCGGAAAATAGTTATATTTCGACCCTAAGTGATCCCCAACTCAAGGGAACACCCCAACTATAAATAGGACTGCTTGGAGTTCATTCTAAGTTTTCTCATTCATGCTATTCTAAGTCCTTGCTATAGTTGAGTGTATTGCAACTCCTTGATCCCCTTTATCTCTCTAGTTTACACTTCATTTTATGATTGTGAGTGAGTTAGGCCTGTTGTAAGATAACTACTCCATTGTGCATGTAAAGCTCTCATCTTCTCTGTATTCCCTATCCCTTTCCTCCATGAAGAAAAGGTGAATCAAGATTCCCCAAGTGAAGGTGAAGCTATTCCTATTCCTCCTCAAGGTTGATGAAGAGATGGTGATCTTCTCCAGGTGAAGGAGGAGGTAAAGGTTGAATATCCCAGAAGAGTGGAAAAGTCCTTGAAGGCGGAAGACTTGTGCTAGAGTGGGTAAGACCTTGGAAGAAGGCTAAATACTCTTGCAATGTGGGTAAGTCCTTGGTATGGTGAAATAATCTCTGTGCTTGGATGGGTAAGCCCTTTGATGGTCTTGTGTTGTAACTCTTATTGGTGATAATATAGAGAAAAGCACTTACAAAGTCCTAGAGGTTGACCTCTCTAGGTAGTGGACTAACTCTCTCCTAGTTTGGAGAGGGGAACCACTCTACATCACCTTATCAAGTGCTTGCTATCAATTCCTCTCATACTTGCTATGCTTGTTAGTTAGGACTTCAAATTGGACTTAAGATATTTGTTTCAATTTGATATAATTTGAAGGCCTAATCTATCTTGTGAGAATTTTTGTAGCTTATTCACCCCCCTATAGAGCCCTAGATCCAACAAGTAGCATCAGATCCAAGGATCTTCTCCAACGATCTCCCACAAGATGAGAAGATAGGTGACAACCTACTTAGTTCTTTTAATGTAGAGGGAGGCTTCTCCATGCGTCCTCCGATCTTTGATGGCACCAACTTCCTCTATTGGAAGAGGCATATGCAGTTCTACATTCAAGGGATGAAATTTGACACGTGGAAGGTGATATTCACACCTTATAAGGAGCCAACTTGAGCTTTTACAACATGGAGTGAAGCTGCACTCAAAGAAGCCCAACTCAATGCCAAATCCTAAGCATCCTCTACGCATCCCTCGCCCCAACGAAGTTCAACCGGATCTCATCTTGGGACACCTCCTATGAGATTTGGGGAAAATTGTGCATCACCTATGAAGGCATGAAGCAAGTCAAGGAGGCGAAGATCTACATATTGAACAACCTTATAGAGAACTTCAAGATGGGCAAGAAAGAAGGGATTGCAGAGATGTACTCAAGGCTCAATGTCATCATCAATGAGTTGGATGCATTAGACAACACTTTGGATAGAGGTGTAATCAACTCTAAGATCTTGAGGACTCTACCAAAGAGATGGGAGTCAAAGGTCACCTCCATTGAAGAAGTGAGGATCCTTGGTGACATCCCAACCAAAGATCTCATTGGCAACCTCCAAGACCATGAGCCAAGGCTTGACAAGCAATAACAAGAAGCCAAGCAAGAAGAGAAGGAAGCCAAGAAGATCAAAGATAGTGCTTTAAAAGCACAAGTGGAGGCAGTCATCCTTCAACAACAAATTGCTTGCCAGACTTCTCCTTCCTCCTCTAGTGAAGATGATGGCCCAAGTGAGCATGAAGCCAGCTACATCAAGGGCAAACACTTCAAGGGAAAGCAAGCATCCTCCTCTTCTACTCTGAGATGCTACAAGTGTGGGCAAAAGGGGCACTACAAGAGTGAATGTCCCAAGCCAATAAAATCACACCACAAGGGAAGCTCAAAAAAGGAAGAAGAGTATAAAAAGGATACAAAATACAAGAGGAAGGACAAGAAGGAGAAGAGACACAAGAATGCAACTCATACAGCTTGGGAACTCGAAATCAGTGGATGTCGATAGTAGTGCTTGGGTGGAAGAAGAAAATGCCTCTGATGACGTAGATGTGAACGAACCAGTTCCAGTAGACATAGTTGATGTGATGTTGGATAGTTGTAGGGTAGAGCACACCGATCTACCTCCTATATTTAGAAACATTGTGCATGATGCTGAGATACCGTTATACATAGGCTGTACTAAGTTTACGAAGCTTAGCATTGTGTTGAGATTGTATAAGTTGAAAGCTAACAATAGATGGAGCATCTTCAAGAAGCTCAAGCTCTGAAGAAGATGGAGAGTGCCACCTTGTCATGGCCTCTACTAGTAAAGAAATTGGTGAGGTAAGTGAGGTTAGTTTGCATGAGTTATCTAAGAAAGCTGTTATTGGCATGCTTATCTCTACCCGTTCATCTTTTGCTAAGTGTAAATCTAAAAGAAAACAGTTAGGAAAAATCATTGATGATCTATATGCTAAACTTGAAAATCTTGAATTGAATGAGAAAACTAATCTTGAGAGTATTGATAATTTGCAAGGGCAATACCTTGATCTTGAGCTCCAATACAATGGGGTTGAATTTGAGAATGGTATCTACCTTAAGAATATTAAAAATCTTGAAGAAAACCAAAATTGCCTTAAACAGCTTGAAATAGTTAAAACTAAAAATGCTGAATTTAAGCTCCTTATTGATGCTCGCAGAGAAGAAAGAGATGTCTATCTTAAAGAAATTCAAATGATTAAATATGAAAATGCTAGGTTACTTGGTCAAGTAAATGATTTATCTTCTAGACCTTTATTGCCTAGTGTTAATGTTGGTTCTTTCTCTCTTGAAAAGGATTCATATTAAACCAAAGTCTTATGTCTTGAGGATGATCTAGTGCATTCTAGGGATGACATATCTAGTTTATCTTCTACCATTATTTCCTTAAATGATGATAACCATAGATTGAGAGCATCACTATAGAAATTCCTCAAAGGGAAGAACTCCCTAAATGAAATCCTTGACCATTCTACCAAACAAAGTGGTACTAGTGGTTTGGGATTTGTAGGGGGAGCATCAAAGGGAAAGAGCAAAGCCAAAGGTAAGAAAAAGAACAAGGAGACCTCTTTCTTTGTAGGAGAGTCTTCCATCTAAGAATCCTATGGTTTGTTCTTATTGCAAATATGATTATCATTACTCTACTTATTGTCCTTACAAGCCTAAGGGGACAAACCCAAAGATGAAATGGGTCCCCAAGCTAACTCCGGATCCCAAAGTTTGAGTTGGGAACCGACATTCTCCTTTCTTGTAGGAAAAAGGAATATGGATTGTTGATAGTGGATGCACTAAGCATATGACATGTGATATAAGCCATTTCTACAACTTCACTAAAAAGAAAGGGGGATCGGTCACCTTTAGGTACAACAAGAAAGGTAAAGTCAAAGGTGAGGATGATGTAGGTGAACCTTGTGTATTAAGAATGTTCTTTTTGTGGATGGCTTACATCACAATTTAATTAGTGTTAGTCAACTATGTGACAATGGTTACCTTGTGTTATTTACTTCCTTTGAATGCTTGATTCTAGATTCCTTCACCTACCAAGTTATATATAAGGGAACTAGAAGTGGTAATCTTTATGTTATTGTTCTTGACTCTATTAAGCCTGTTTTTGGTAGATGCTTAGTAGTCAACTCGAATGATATTTCTCTTTGGCATCACCAACTTGGTCATGTAAACATGCATCAGTTGAAGAAGTTGAGAAAAAAAGGACTTGGTCAAGGGACTTCCCAAATTGGATTTTGAAAAGGATGAGGAATGCCAACCTTGTACCCAAGGAAAGAAAACCAAGTCCTCCTTCCAATATGAATGAGTCCTTAGTACTAAGAGAGCTCTTGAGCTTCTTCACATTGATCTATTTGGACCAATGAGAACTCAATTGTTTCGTGGTTCCAAGTATTGCCTTGTTATTATTGATGATTTCTCTAGTTATACTTGGACCTTCTTTCTCATTTCTAAAAGTGAAACACTTGATGTTTTCTTGAGCTTTTATAAATGAACTGAGAATGAAGCCTCTTGCCGCATTGTTTTCATCTGTAGTGACCATGGGAGAGAATTTGAAAATGAGATTTTTGAACATTTTTGTCAAGAATCTAGTTATGCACACAATTTCTCTTCACCTTGAACACCTCAACAAAATGGGGTTGTAGAGAGCAAGAATAGGTCTTTACAGGAGATGGCTAGGACGATGCTTCTAGAGTATGATACTCCTAAGAAGTTTTGGACTGAAGCTGCCAGTACCTCATGTTTTGTGCAAAACTGGGTTTTCACTCATCCTTCTTTGAAGAAAACCCCCTATGAGCTATGGCATGGTAGGAAGCCTTCTATCGAGTATTTCCATGTTTTCAGATGTCCTTGTTTTGTTTTGAATATGAAAGATTCTCTTGACAAGTTTGATCTGAAATCTTAGAAGGCTTTCTTTTACTAGCAAGGATTATAGAGTTTTTAAAGTTGATCTTGCTAAAGTAAAAGAATCCATAAATGTAAAGTTTATTGAGACTAACCCCTCTATTCCCAAATATATTGTTCCAAATGATGATGTTGTAGGTGAAGTACTTTCTATTCTAAAAGAGCTCAATATCATCCAAAAGGGAAAAGAGGGGGCCACTCAAGAAGAAGAGAAAGAAGATGAAAAGAAGGATCCAACCCCCCGGTTTACCAAGAATCATCCAAAGGAGCTAATTTTAGGTGATCCATTTGAATGAGTGAAGACGTGGGATGCATTCAACATAGAAGAAGCCAACAACACCTTCATCTCACAACTAGAGCCTAAGAATGTCAAATAAGCTCTTGGGGATGAAGAGTGGATCCTAGCTATGCAAGAAGAGTTGGAGCAATTTGAAAAGAACAAAATTTGGACCCTAGTGACAAGACTAAGTGATAGAAAGATCATTGGTACCAAATGGTCTACCGCAACAAGCTTGATGAAAGTGGCAAAGTGGTAAGGAACAAAGCAAGGTTAGCGGCTCAAGGCTACAACCAATAAGAAGGTATAGACTTTGATGAGACATATGCACTTGTAGCTAGACTTGAGTCCATTCGTATGTTGTTTCCCTTTCCTAGTTACAAAAACTTTCTTTTGTATCAAATGGATGTTAAAAGTGCATTTTTGAATGGTACAATTGAGGAGGAAGTGTATGTAGCACAACCTCTGGGCTTTGAACATGATAGTATACCTAACCATGTTTATTTGTTGCAAAAAGTTCTCTATGGACGCAAACAAGCACCAAGGGTTTGGTATGAGAAATTAAAGAAGTTTTTGTTAGATCATGTGTATTTCATGGGCAAAGTGGATTCTACCTTATTTCTAAAGCACACTTCTAACAATTTTCTTATCATACAAATATATGTTGATGATATCATTTTTGGAGGAACTAACCTTGATCTTTGCAAAGAATTTAGTGCTCTTATGCAGAGTGAATTTGAAATGAGTATGATGGGTGAACTCACATTCTTCCTCAACTTTCAAATCAAGCAAACAAAAGATGGGAACCTCATCAACCAAGGAAAGTATACAAGTGAACTACTCAATCACTTTAGGATGGAGAACACCAAGCCGATGGACACACCCATGTCAAACTTTGCCAAACTTGACAAAGATGAAGAAGGTGAGAAGGTAGATGAGAATCTCTATAGAGGTATGATTGGAAGTTTACTTTACTTAATTTGCCTCTAGATCTGATATAATGTTTAGTGTTGGCTTGTGTGCTCGCTTTCAATCAAATCCTAAGAAATCACATATTATAGCTGTTAAGAGGGTTTTAAGCTACTTGGCCAAAACCTAAAATTTTGAACTATGGTATCCCAAGTCAAGGGACTTTACTCTTACTATTTATAGTGATGTAGATTATGCAGGGTGCTTTATTGATCGAAAGTGCACAAGTGGCACTTGTTTCCTCCTAGGACCATGCTTGGTGTCTAAGTTCTCTAAGAAATAGAGCACAATGGCATTATCAACCACTGAGGTTGAGTACATTGCAACCAGGAGTTTTTTTGCCCATGTCCTATCGATGAAGCAAATGCTCCAAGACTTTAACATTCATTTTGATGCTTCTCCTATCTATTGTGATAATACTAGTGCAATTAACTTGTCATATAATCCTATCTTGCATAGAAGAGATAACCATATAGATGTTCTTCATAATTTTCTCCGTGCTCACATTGACAAAAAGGATATCGATATCATGCATGTGGACATAGAAAATTAGTTGGCGGACATTTTCACTAAACCTCTAGCTAGAGTGCAATTTAACTTTATTAGATCAAAATTGCTTATAACTGCTTTGAATGAATTTGATATGACTTCTAGCTAGTTGTCCTCTATCCGATATGTTTTACTTATGAATTGATCATTTTTGCTTGTTAATTTGCAAAAAATCCATTTTTCATGTTCATTTTGCCTTTTTTCTCTTATTTTTGGGTATTTTTTTCACAAACATATTTTTTCCTACAAAATAGTACCCAATGATGAGCGATATGTGCCTAAGTATGTTCAAAATACATAATGGACAAGAAAAAAAATTTAATTAGCACTAAAATGGCTAGAAACTAAGTTTGTTAGTTTTAGGTCAGGTTGACCATCAGCTGAGTTGCCAACTCGACCGATCGATGGCTGAGAGCTTTTTTAAAAAGCCCATCGGTTGAGTTTATGAGTTCACAAAACTCGACCAATGGCCGAGTTAGAGCTATCTTAAGTTGGGTTTGACTGACTATTCTCCCTCTTAACTAGCGAAAAGTCGACTGATTCCACCTCCATTTACCCTAAGCTCTCTACCCTTGTCTTTCCCTTCCTCAACATAGCCCTAACCCGACCTAGCTAGACCTTCCCCTTTACAAACCTAGGTCCGTGGACATTTTTGGTGGTGAGTTTTAGCTTTTGGTCTCTCCTTTCTCTCTTTTTCATCTCCATGGCATCCAATAGGAGGAAGAGAGTTGCCCCAGCTAATGCACCATCTTCTTCATCCTCTTCCCGCTTGATCTCTTTTGATGACACTCTTTTTGTCTCAAATGAGGCTGTAAATAAGTATAAGGAGATCCTTCCCCAGATTCCTTTCCCTTTTTGCACCATCATTGAGCCTAGACCTAGAAGACAAGAGGTCATACATCAAGTAGCGACGTTTCTTAATGTTCTCCATCTCTCTACCTTGGGTGTTGAACGCACGTACTACAGCAATTCCATATCTATCATGAAAGCGTTTCACAAATTCTATGCTAACTTGCATTGGAAATATGACACCCTTGTACCCCCGCCTAATACTCAATTATTCCTCATGTCTATGATAGCTGGGAAAAAATTCCAAGTCTCGTAGGATACCCTGAGCATCTTCTTCTCAGGTATCAATGAGATTGATACCTGGCGTAAAGATTACCCCGAGTATTTTGACCTAGTTGAGCCTGAGGCCTTCTACAATATATATGATGTCACTCTTCCTGACATTCATAGATTCTTGAAGAAGCCTTAATTCCCCTATAAGAAGACGTGCACCCTTCCCTCCTCTGCCTTGGATCTCAAGAGACGCATCCTTGTCCTAGTTGTTAACTGCAATATCCATCCAAAGAAAAATCAAATGGAGATTACAGAAAAACTATGGTGATCATGTATTGTATCTTAGAGAATGTCAGAGTCAAGTGGTCAAGATATCCTCCACCACATGACCTACTTCGACTTAGGCAAGAACACTCGTGGCACCCACCTTCCCTACCCGACCCTCATCTATGGTTTTTTCTAGCTTGTCATCGGCAAATCTTTTTTCCCAGAAAGGAGTTTGTATCAATGAGACCACTCTTTAGAAGCCTATGTGTTGTGTGCTTTCCACATCAACTTCTTATATGATTTCACATACAAATTCAGTTCATTTTGTTTTCATTTAGCCTCTATTCATATTATTCTTGCCACCTACTTGTTATTTTGCTTATCGCCTAATGTGTATAGTAGATATGCTAAAAAAGGATCAAATTGGAGATAGCCCAACTCAAATCTGACATCATTGGGGCTTCTCCACACTTTGTAGACATTCAGAGTTTTATTTCTACTAAAACAGCTTCGCACACGACGTGTCTGAATTAAGACACAATGTGTGCGATTCCAGTTAGCCATGCATCCAGCTGAAGAGAAAAAGTACATAGTGTGTCCACCAAAGACACGATGTGTACCTGGGAATTCAGAGTCGATTATATGTTTTTGGTAACATACACAACATTTTTTAATTCATACATTCCATGTGTTTTACACTTGGATCAACTGTCGAAGACTGGAACACGATGTGTCCGAAGGAAGCCACATCGTGTCTCTGTCAGTTTCAGCAAATCTAAAAAATGACATCTCTCATTTCTGATGGGAAAACCAACCAAGAGAGTGGTTATCACTGGTCATAACTCAAAGGTCTTTCATCAAAGAATAGGTCTAGAGTGAAGGAGGGTGATTTTGGGTGGAAGAAGGTGGTTTCTTGCCAAAGAACATCCATTCTTCTTCTCTTCTTCTCCATTTTCTTCTATGAAGGTGCGAGATAGCTTCTTCTCTCCACCAAGCTTCTCAGGAGGGATGTTTGTCTGGTTTGGAGCAACAATAGGAGTGTAATTTCATCCCCAAGATGGAATTCTACTCTTCTTGGGTTACACTTTTGGTTCTCTTAGCTTTTCCTTCTCTAAACCATGTTAAACTCTGAAAATTCTGCATTTTTTCTGTTGTACATCATCATGGATGAGTAGGCTCTTTTTCTTGGACATGGGAGGGTAACTCCCATGTCATAGCATGTATGGAACATGATAATTTTGTACTAAATTCTAAGTTGCTTATTTTTCTACCTTATGAGTACCCGTTTCTTGCTTCTTACATGTATGGCTGGCCACTATGTATGCATGTTTTATGCTTTCTTACTTGATCTGAGAAGATAGGTAGGAGAGTAAGGAGGTACTCTCTTAGCAACTCCTCTTTTACCATGAGAGTGGAAGATATGGAGTTGAGGAGTAGATTTGTAATCCAGAACAAAATACATACACAAGAGTGTTGTATGGAGTTAGGATTGTTGTATTTGCACTGAGAGGTGAAGTATAACATACAACTCTCCTTTAAATCAAGTGCTTAGTATGTTTAAATTTTGTGCTCTTTTCTTCATGCTATGATGTGCTAGTGAAATCCTAAGTCCAAGATTATTTCAAATCTGAAATCAAACCCCTTTTAGTAATCCTTTTACTGTTTAGTTTAATTATGAAAATTTTGTTTAATCAACCAAATCATCCTTGAAAAAGATCTAGATTGTTGAAACTTAGCACTTTTGCATTTAATTGGTTACTAATCTCCTTGTGTTCGATCTCGACTACAACTACTCCCATATACTTGCAGGAATTGGCTAGTTGAGTAAAAGATCATTTATATGATTGAAACTCGTAAGTGTAACAACAAATAAGTTTTTGATACCGTTGCTAAGGAGCTATGATTAATCTAATTAAAGTAACAAGTGCTAATTAGTATTCGAGACTAGATCACCACTTCCATTTTTGAAATTTCATATACCTTTTAGTTGTGTTCTCATTATCTCTTGCTTATTTTTAGGTTGTATGCGTTGCTCATAAAGGGGTCTTCAACCATTTGTGTTTCTAGATCTTGAGATGGAGCACACTCTTTCAAGTTTGAGGAGAGCAAGAAGAAAAGAGAAACCACTGCTAGAGGGTGTTCCATCATCACCATCACCATCTTCTTCATCCCTTGAAGAAGCCACACAAGAAGATCCAACCATGGAGGATGATCGTCCTTTGCAAGACTTCACCATGCTGGTTGCCAAAAACATTTGTGGAGCCATTGATCTACCTGCAATGGAAGCAAACAACTTCTCTATTGATCCTTCAATGATGTAGATGATCCAGAAGAACCATTTTGGGGGTGCCGTTAATGAAGATCCAAAAATTCATGTAGATGAATTGTTGGAGTATATGAACACTTTCAAAATCAATGGTGTATACGCTGACGAAATAAGGCTATTGCTTTTCCCTTTCACCTAGAGAAATAGAGCCAAGGTATGGCTTTTATCTCTTCCTAAGAAGTCCATCAAAAGCTGGGACCAGCTGTTAAATGCTTTCCTTACAAAGTATTTTCCGCCAAGCAAGACAGCTCAACTGAGAAATTAGCTCACAAACATTTCTCACTTGGATGGAGAGACTCTATATGACACATGGGAGAGGTTCAAGGACGTAAAACACCTTTGCCCTCACCATGGATTGACCAGTTGGCTGCTACTTCAAACATTTTACAATGGACTATTCTACAATACCCGTATGACATTGGATGCCATAGATAATGGAGCTTTAATGAATAAGTCTTATAGGGAGGCTTATGATATCATTGAAGATATAGAGCTCAACCACTTCCAATGGGGGTCGGATAGAAAAGAACAATCATCTTCTACACATGGTTCTTCAATCGAAAAGTAAGGAGGAAAGCACAGTGTTGATGCAATTGATTTGATTGCATCCAAGCTTGATGCCCTTGCACAAAAGTTTGAGAAGATGACTACCATGTAGATCCAAGCAACTAAGGTAAATTTTGAATCTTGCAGATTTATCGAACATACTTCTTCTACTTTTTTTGCTCCTAATATGAATAAAGACAACCAAGATCAAGTGAATGCCATTGGGATACAAGGGAACAAGCAATACAATCCCTATTCCAACACCTACAATCCGGTATGGAGAGATCATCCCAATTTCTCTTACCAAAACACAAGCAATGCCCAAAACTTTCAATAAGGACAGAAGCAACCACAACAACAACAACATTTCAACCGGCAAACAAATGGGAATCCACCAGGTTTCAACAACAATAGGGGTTACCAACAACAACAACAACCTCAAAGTTCCTCCTTGGAGACTATGATGGAGAAATTTATTTCTACTCAAGCACAAAAAAATGAAGAGTCTAGGGGAAATGACAAATTATTGAAGGATGCATTTTCTCAACTCTCTACAAAATTGGATGGCATTTCCACTCATATAAGGATGTTAGAGAACCAAATTGCCCAGTAGGCCTTGGTGCGGCAAAAGAACACTCAATCCAATTCTCTTCTGAGCCAACCAGAGGTGAATCCAAGACAGTAGACAAATTCTATCACCTTGAGGAGTGGAGCTGAAATCCAATGACCTTCTCCACCCAAGGAGAAGAGTGTTGAGATTTCTTATGAAGAGAAGTTCGACACCCCTATTGGTGATAAAGAAAAAGGTACAACTGAGGTAACACCTTCTTACAAAGCAAATGCACCATTCCCAAAAAGAGTTGCAAATAAGAAGGAGGATTCAAAGTTCAAGAAATTCATGGATATCCTAAACAAACTCCATGTTAACCTTCCATTGGCTGTTGCTGAGATGCCATCGTATGCCAAGTTTTTGATAGACAAACTCACCAAGAGGAGAAAGGTGGACCAGGTTGAAACCATCATGCTTTTTGAGATAATAAGTTTAATCATTCAAAATAGACTTCCTACGAAGCTAGACGACTTGGGAGCTTTCACTCGACCATGCAAGATTAGCAACACCACATTTGACAAAGGTCTTGCAGACCTTAGAGTTAGCATTAGTCTTATTTCGTCTACCTTGTGGCAGGAGCTAGATCTTGGAGATTTGAAACCTACAAAGATGCCATTGAACTAGCTGATCATTCCATCAAATATCCCAAAGGTATTGTGGAGGATGTGTTAGTGCAAATTGGTAAATTCTACATTCCTTGTGATTTTGTTGTGTTAGACATGGTAGAAGCTCCTTCCAATCCTGTTCTTTTAGGGAGACCCTTCTTGAGAACTGTTGAATGACTTGTTGATGTCTGAGAAGGAAAACTTACACTCCGGGTTGGTGAAGAAGCCATGGAGTTTTCTGTATATGATGCTATGAAGGCACCTTCACGAGTAGAAGAACTTTGTTTTATAGACTCTATTGATTCTGTTGTGGAGGAAGATCATGATGTTGCTAATTTGATACTAACCTACTATGATGATGATGAGGGTATAAACAATGAACCTAAAATTTTTGGAGTACTTTCTATTGCCCAATCAAATGCTATTAATGAAGACACTCAATTTGTTGATGACAAAGCTAAGGAAAATGCATCTGAGAGAAAGGTAGAACTCAAATCCCTTCCACCAGGGCTGAGGTATGCATTTCTTGACTCCGATTCTACATCTCTTGTCATAATCAATGATGAGTTAACTAATGAACAAGAAAATAACTACTTGCTAAATTGTGTTTGTATAAAGATGTCAGTGGTTACTCTATTGATAATTTAAAGGGCATTCATCCCTCCATTTTCATGCATAGAATAAACATGGAGGATGATGCTAAACCTACCGTTGAACCACTTAGACGTTTAAATCAAAACATGCTTGAAGTGGTTAAAAAGGAAAATTTTAAATTGGTTGATGCTGGTATCATTTATCCTATAAGTGACAACCCTTGGGTTAGTGCCATTCATGTGGCACCTAAGAAGGGGGTGCAACTATCATTAAGGGAGATAATGATGAGTTAATACAAATACATATAGTCACATGTTGGCATATGTGTATTGACTACCGACATTTGAACAAAGCAACTTGCAAAGATCATTTTCCCTTGCCATTTATTGACTTGATGCTTGAACGACTTGCAAAACATTCTTACTTTTGCTACTTGGATGGGTATTCTCGGTTTTTCTAGATTCCTATCTACCCTCCCGACCAAGAGAAAACCACTGTTACATGCACCTATGGAACCTATGCTTACCGTCGCATGCCCTTTGGTCTTTGTAATGCCCCAACGACGTTTTAGCGCTTTATGATGGCTATTTTCTCCAATTTTATTGAAAACATAATGGAAACATTCATGGATGATTTTAGCATTTACGAAGATTCCTTTGATCAATGTTTATACAATTTGTCACTAGTCTCAGCCCATTGCAAAAAGGTTAACCTAGTACTAAACTGGGAGAAGTGCCATTTCATGGTACAATCTGGTGTAGTACTAGGCCATATTGTATTTAATAAGGGTATTGAAGTTGACAGGGCTAAGGTGGAAGCTATTGAGAAGATGTCTATTCCTTCTTCAGTCAAGGACATCCATAGTTTTCTTGGACATGCAGGGTTCTATAGAAGATTCATTAAAGACTTCTCCAAGATTGCAAAACCATTATGTTCCTTACTTGCAAAGCATGCTGAATTCATATTCAATGATGACTGTCATACAACTTTCAACAAGCTCAAAGAAGCTCTTATTTCAGCTCCAATCATCCAACCATCAGACTAAAGTGCTCCTTTCGAATTGATGTGTGATGCGAGTGACTATGTAGTAGGGGAAGTTCTTGGACAACGGAAATATAAGAAACTTCATGCCATATACTATGCGTGAAACACTTTAGGTGAGGCACAAATCAATTATACAACCACCAAGAAGGAGATGCTTGCTATAGTATATGATTTTGACAAATTCAGACAGTACTTTGTAGGATCCAAGGTAATCGTGTATACGGATCATGTTGCCATAAAGTATATGCTCAACAAGAAAGATGCCAAACCTCGTCTCATCTGCTGGATATATAGACAATGCATTATGGGAATATCAGACAACTTACAAAACTATCATAGACACAACTCCATTCAAGAAAATATATGGTAAATCTTGTTCCCTTCCATTGGAGCTAGAACACTGTTCTTTATGGGCTATCAAGTTCCCAACCTTTGACATGAAGAAGGCTGGTGAGAAACGTCTATTGCAGCTATAAGAGCTAGAAGAACTCTGACTAGATGCATATTAGAATGCAAAGCTCTACAAGGAAAGAATAAAGGTTTGGCATGACAAAAGAATCCACAGGAAAGATTTCAAGGAAGGAGAAAAAGTGTTACTGTTTAACTCTAGACTCAAGATATTCCCAAGAAAACTGAAGTCCAAGTGGTTGGGCCCTTTTCTTGTAATGAAGATATTTCCATATGGAGCTGTTGAATTACAAGGCAAAGATGGAGATTTCAAAGTCAATGGGCAATGTTGCAAGCTATACACTTCTAGAGATGAAGTTGACAAGGGAGCCTCTTGCTCCCTCCAAGATGCATAATGGAAAGAATGAAGAGTTTCACTCCAGACTCTAAATGGAGGACCTCGTGGGAGTTGAACCCACATTAGGATAGATTTCCTTTCTATTATTTGATTCAAGATCACTTTTTAGTTTCGTAAATAAGCTTGTCATGGATGAATGCAATAACTTAGACAATATCTATCACTATTACTGTGTTGACGAGAAGCTATTTCTACAGAAACAACAAAAGACACAACATGTCTTTATTTGACACGAGGTGTCACTGCTCCCAAAAACACATCAGCCGAGCCATATCTCCAGGTACATGACATGTCAGAAAATAACATGCGTGTCACTGTCTAATAGATTCAAGGTATTACTCGATCTAGAAAAGAACACACCGTGTCCTCATTTAGACACGACATGCACTTTAGTAGCAACATGAAGCATAAGTTATTTGGAAAATAACACGACATGTCTTTATTTGAACACATCGTGTAGTTATCAGTGAAAAGGGGCACAATTTGAATTTTTGGATTGGGATACACCGTGTACTTCTTGGAACACGATGTGTCTTGTAACGCACAAAGGAAGTTCTGCTGAGAGAATGCCGTGTCTTTAAAAAGACACACTGTGTCTTTTGTCAGGGATATGAGTTTTTAACCTAGCACACGAGCCGCCTCTCTCGCTCACGCCTCTCTTTTGAGCCGTGTGAGACCTCCGTAGCCGCAGTGTTCCCTAGAACCCTTGACCCCTTGCTCCCTAGCCACCATATACCCTAGAACACCTTGTAGCGTTGCCGTTGTGTCATCACACATGTCTTCTTAAAGCTCGAGCTAGCCGCCATCCTCCTTGCTCATGCTGTGTTCTTCTGCAAGCTCAAGCACAAGCATGCCCTGCTCTATCCGCTGCCATTCTCCACCATTCAAGATGCCACCAAGTCATCTTCTTCAAGCCACAACTACATCTTCATTGTCTACAGCAAGCCACACCACTGCCATTTTTCCAACTACCATCTCCATCTTCTCCAAGCACCACCATCCCCAATTTCAGACTGTAGAACTTCTCTAGGAACACACCATATCTAGGAAATCACACGCCGTGTGTTTCACTAATTTGGTCAGAGTTCCTTCATCCGCACACGCCATGTCTCTTTCTGAACACGTTGTGTCCTAGCCGTCAGCAGCAATGACACATGTTAAGCAAACTTCCAATCGCAAGCATGGTGCTAGCTCCTCTTCTGCACCGACATACATCTTCACGACTCAATTTCAGGTCACTCCTAAGGAAGACCCGTTGTACCAATTTCTCATTTCAAGGGGGTGCTTCCTACGTGTTTTGATTGCGAGTAGACTCTCATGACCCTCAGCTTCAAGAATGAGGTCTTCATGTGCCTGCAAGATTTGGG
The DNA here is from genome assembly GCA_963693085.1 of Alisma plantago-aquatica. Taxonomy (NCBI): domain Eukaryota; kingdom Viridiplantae; phylum Streptophyta; class Magnoliopsida; order Alismatales; family Alismataceae; genus Alisma; species Alisma plantago-aquatica. Next base: position 223,753,252 of record OY856414.1, on the reverse strand, counting down.
GCTAATACATATGCTGCACAATATCAAACACCTACCCCCGCTTAGTTTATGAGTTTTTAACAACACTCACTACAGAGCAAGACCCACAAAAGAAGTTGGAACCTTATGGTATTATCCATTTCTGGCTTTTGGGTTGTAATTTCAAGCTTACCTTCAGGCATTTTTTTGAGATATTGGATTGCCACTATGACGGGGCAATTAGTTATCCACCTATTTTTCACAGTGATGAATTTTGGTTTGAGATATTAGATGATGAACACCATGAAGCTAAGCAAGCTAGGGAATCTGCTATTCACAACCCTATTTTTTGGTACAAGCACTGCCTTCTTAGTACCAGAGTGTTTGCTAAGAAAGATACTCAAGGGGTTGTTGGAAAATAAGATCTTTTCTTTTTGTGGGGAATGATGTATGACTATCAGATCAATGTTGCTTACTATATCCTTACGCATTTCCTAGACATTGAGAAAGTGTAGAAGAGAGAAGCTGGTGACATAATGTGTGGTGGTTTGATTACTTTGATAGAAAATAAGTTAGATGTTGATCTGACAGGACTTGAGGCTGCACCAGGTAGAAACCCGGTAAGCATTCAATACCTTTTTTCTGTAGGGTTGATCTCAAGGGTTGCCAATAGTGATACCAAATTTCAACAATTGTTTGATGATGATCAATACATTGACATTCCAGATCCTGAGCGTATCACATTGGAGAACAAAGATAACTGGAAAGTCATATTGAACACTGAAGAAGAAGTTGATGCATCTAGAGCCTCTGATGATACTGAGGCACCCCTACTGATCCACCACCTCCCTCCACCAACAAACATACATAGTACTCCTAGGCCATGCCTGATGTCAGGCATCCATATGGCTATGTATAGCAGTGGTTTGACCACATAGACAACCGCATGGACCTGATGGGTCAACAATTTTCTTCTATGCATGATATGGTTCATCGCATGGATAGTTGGCACCTTTCTCAAGGCCACTACTCCATGCCACAACAATACCAACCTACTTCTCCGCTGCAACCTCAGTTTGTCCCGCACCCCATGCGGATTGATATTCTAGATGACGATGATCTCATCAACTAGTTCTTCCCCTCTGATCATATGCACCCTGACCCATCCCACTGATGCCCCACATCCATGACAGGTATCCGGTTGTTTCCTCTACAAGTTTGATTGATGCAGTGAGGACACTACACATTTTAAGCTTAGGGGGGTGCAACTGGCCGGTAATGTAGTTTTTACTTTCATTTGCTTTTGTTAGTCATGTCACTCTTTTATTTCATCTTGTTTCATCTTATGTATTCCTTTTCATGGCAAGTTTAATATGAAATGAGGCTATTGTGATGAAGTGAACTCTTTTACCCTGTACGCTTGAACCATCTCATCCCTTGTACTTCATTTAGCCATATGATAGAATTAGTAAAGAGCATGCATGAATCAAATGAAAAATAAAATTTCCCATGTACATGATCTTGGTTTATAATTGTACCTTGAACTTTCAATTTTCACATATTTGATTTCTCAATACATGTAACAGTCTCAAATTTTAGCGAATAAATCAACTCTACAATACTATTTAGAATACGGGATACTCTTGCCAAACCCTTGGTGCATATACAATCAATTTTTTAGTGAAAAATTTACAAAACAATGAATGGAATCTTGTTAACATAATATTCTAGTTGACTCTCATGTGTTGTGCAAAAATTTCTTTTATCCTTTTCTCTCTTTACCCAATAAAATATGGCTTTTAGCCCACATATCATGCTATCCTAGTGTGAGTCTAATCCGACAATAATGATTAGGTGGTATGAAATCAAAAGAGGGTAAAAATAACACCCCAACCGACACTCCACGTGCGCATAAGCCTAAATTAGCAGCCGAGTGTAGGAATCCCAAAAATCCATTGTCATATCTTTTTAAGAAGAGAGAACAACTGAGATTGTTAAAGTTAGCTAAGATTTCATCATTTGTATCCATAATAGCTGAAAATTTTGTGTTGTACATCCACTAGTTGTTTGGTTTGATTATCCAAATTCGATTTAGTGTTTTTTAGTTGATTGATTCACTTAGTTTGTGACCACCCATGATGAACTAAAACCTTTATCTCTTGGATGTTTAGATTTAGGTGATGGCTATGAATATAAATCTAATGTACATGGTTGGTTGAGTTTATTGCACATTTTCATTTCATTTAATCCATGCATGAGCTTAAATATTCCTTCATTTGTGTGGCTGTGCTCTTTTTTCTTGAGGACAATCAATGGTTCAAGCCTAGGGGGATTTGTAGTGTGCTTTCCACATCAACTTCTTATATGATTTCACACACAAATTCAATTCATTTTGTTTTCATGTAGCCTCTATTCATTTTATTCTTGCCACCTTCTTGTTATTTTGCTTATCGCCTAATGTGTATTGCAAATATGCTTAAAAAGGATCAAATTGGAGATAACCCAACTCAACTCTGACATCATTTGGAATTCTCCACGCTTTGTAGACATTCAGAGTTTTATTTCTACTAAAACAACATCACACACATCGTGTCTGAATTAAGACACAACATGTGCGATTCCAGTTAGCCATGCATCTAGCTGAAGAGAAAAAGTACACGACGTGTCCACCAAAGACACAACATATACCTAGGAATTTAGAGTCGATTGTATGTTTCTGGTACTATAGATGACATGTTTTAATTCAGACATGCCATGTGCCTTACACTTGGATCAACTGTCAAAGACTAGAACACGACGTGTCTGAAGGAAGACACATCGTGTCTATATCAGTTTTAGCAAATTTGAAAAATGACTTCTCTCATTTTTAAAGGGAAAACCAGCCAAGAGGGCGATTATCACTGGTCATAACTCAAAGGTATTTCGTACAAGAACAGGTCTAGAGAAAAGCAGGGTGATTTTGGGTGGAAGAAGGTGGTTTCTAGCCAAAGAACCTCCATTCTTCTTCTCTTCTTCGCCATTTTCTTCTCCGAAGGTGCAATAGAGCTTCTTCTCTCCACCAAGTCTCTTAGGATGGAAGTTTGTCTTGTTTGGAGCAGCTGTAGGAGTGGAATTTCGTCCCCAAGCCGGGATTTTACTTTTCTTGGGTTACACTTTTGATTATCTTAGCTTTTCCTTCTCTAAACCATGTTAAACTTTGAAAATTCTACATTTTTTCTGCTATACATCATCATGGACGAGTAGGCTCTTTTTCTTGACATGGGAGAGTAACTCCTTGTGAGTACTAAATGCTAAGTTTTTTTTTTCTTGACATGATAATTTCGTACTAAATGCTAAGTTTTTTTTTTCTTTTTCTACCTTGTGAGTACCGATTGCTTTCTTCTTGCATGTATGGCTAGCCACTATGTATGCATGTTTTATGCTTTCTTGCTTGATCTAATAAGATAGGTAGGAGAGTAAGGAGGTACTCTCTTGGAAACTCCTCTTTTACTACGAGAGTGGAAGATATGGAGTTGAGGAGTAGATTTGTGATCCAGAATGAAATAGATACACGAGATTGTTGTATGGAGTTTGGATCGTTGTATTTGCACCGGGAGGTGAAGTATAACAAATAACTCTCCTTTAAATCAAGTACTTAGTATGTTTAAACTTTATGCTCTATTCTTCATGCTATGATGTGCTAGTGAAATCCTTAGTCCAAGATTGTTTCATATCTAAAATCAAACCCCTTTTAGTAATCCTTTTACTATTTAGTTTAATTATGAAAATTTAATTTAATCAACCAAATCATCCTTGAAAAAATCTAGATTGTTCAAACTTAGCACTTTTGCATTTAATTGGTTACCAAGCTCCTTGTGTTTGATCTTGATTAGAACTACTCCCGTATACTTGCGAGAATTGTCTAGTTGAGTAAAAGATCATTTATATGGTTGAAACTCGTTAGTGTAATAATGAACACTATGACTATCCTCTCCTCCACCACACTTGGTGCCTCTACCTCTACCTCTACCCAAGTGCCTCCACCACCTCATCCTACCTGACCTGCCCGTGCCTCATTCCATGTGTCAAATGAAACCCTTATGGGCTACATGATGCATCAACATGCATACAATCTTCAGGTTCAGGAGCACCTGCATCAGGACCTATGTTCAGTCATGTCCAACTTGAACATGTCATGTGTACATCCCTACCCAGCCTACCAGCCCTACCCAGGAGGTGATTATGCTTCCTATGCATACAATCACTTTTTCCCCGCCCCTCCACATGCACCTTCTACTGCTACTACACCCTCTGCTGTTGGTGGACCTTCCCCTATTATGCTTCCTCTACCTGCTGGCCCCTTGGCCACTCTGCTTGCCAGCCTTGGTAGTTCTTCCCCTTCCTTCCCACATGCCAATGAGATCCATGCTCTTGGTATGTCTTGGGATGAGCGGAATGCTTGTTGGCTGGGTCATGGTTTTGGTCCCTCTGCTGATCAAGAGATTTCAGACCAGGTTGATGAGGAGACTGCTGATGCTAATGAGGTAGCTGGTGATGATGAGGATGATAGTGCTGCATCTGATGATGATGGATCTGACACCTTTGTTGGTGACTCCAGTGATGAAGGCGATGCTACTGCACCTTTAGACAGAGATGATGACTACGAGCTTGATGCTGATGATGCTGCAGATGATGTAGATATAGATGACCTAGATATCTAGTGCTTTTAGTTTTTAGTCTAGTTGTTGATCATATATATCTTTCTAGGCCATTTTGTATTAGCAACATCTGGGCACATGTTCTGAGCTGTACTATTTTTATCATCTTAGTTTTCATCATTTTGGCTTGTAGCTACTTTATGAGAACTTGCATTCTGGGTTGTAATCTTAATTCTATGCACATTTTCTCTTTGATTTACTATATCTTACGAGTTGGTGCCATGTTCTACCATATTTTATTTATGACTTAGTTTGGTTGCTTCTCTCGTCTCTATTTGGTGTATGTTTTGAGATTGCCTATTATGGATATATGCTTGGTTGTTCTTGGAGAAGACCTATTTTTATGCACTTATACCCCCTTCCTTTTTGATAATGTCAAAAGGGGGAGAGAAATTCAATATATTGAAGCTCAACCATATTTCTTTTATTGCCTATGTGATCCTTTTCTTGTTCATTATATGCTTTATCATGTGACTTTCTAAAGGGCCATATAGTATGTATATGTCAGGTTGCTTTGTGTAGATATACTAACTATACATGTTAAAGTAAGCATAGGTTGAGGAGGAGCAATTCACATTGTTCAAATCTTGAATCCCCTTACAAATCACAAGGCAAAAGATATAACTTCAATATCCTTTTCAATATGATTGAGGAATGGTTTATCATTGTCAAAAGGGGGAGAATGTTGACTTAAGAGTAATACATTGCCCATATTTTGATAATGACTTAACCATTCCATTCCTATGTATCTAATATGTTTGTTCAAGATTTATTTTAGGCTTTAGGTACATGAAAAGGATCAAATTACACAACCCCTAGCTTGTTCAAGTTCAAGTCAAAAGCAATGCAAGTGCACATTTTGAGAAATCACTCCAAACGACCTTAGAAGAATTTTGTAATCACTTGTATTGATAATATGACTTGTAACTAAGATGAGAAAAATATGAGGGACACTAAATACCAAGGTTTAATCACTTAAAAGTCAACTTTGAAAATTTGTCACAAGCTATTCATCAGTCGATTTGGAAACTCGACCAATCCTATGATGAATTTTCTGAAGAGGACCCATCAGTCGAGTTGTACACTCACAAAACTTGACTGACCGACTCACTGAGAAAATCTAATTTTAGCTCATCGATTGAGTTTACTAGAACAAACTCGACTGATAGTTTGAAAATTGGCTTTGTCTTTTAGTTTATCAGTCGAGTTACCTTTATTGAAACTCGACCGAATGTACTATACAGAAAATGCAGAAAAAGTGATTATTACCATTGGTGAGTTGTTTTGGGTGAAAATAGATTGATTACATTGTGGAAAATGGCTATATTTTGACCTTAAGTGATCCCCAACTCAAGGGAACACTCCCAACTATAAATAGGACTCCTTGGAGTTCATTCCAAGTTTGCTCATTCATGCTATTCTAAGTCCTTGCTATAGTTGAGTGTGTTGCAACTCCTTGAGCCCCTTTCTCTCTCTAGTTTACACTTCATTTCATGATTGTGAGTGAGTTAGGCCTGTTGTAAGAGAGATACTCCCTTGAGCATGTAAAGCTGTCATCTTCTCCATCTTCCCTATCCCTTTCCTCCATGAAGAAAAGGTGAAGTAAGCTTCCTTGAGTGAAGGTGAAGCTGTTGATGTTCCTCTTCAAGGTTGATGAAGATGTGGTGATCTTCTCCAGGTGAAGGAGAAGGAAAAGACTGAAGATCCAAGAAGAGTGGAAAATTCCTTGAAGGTGGAAGACTTGTGCTAGAGTGGGTAAGACCTTGGAAGAAGGCTAAAGACTCTTGCAAAGTGGGTAAGTCCTTGGTAAGGTAATATACTCTTTGTGCTTGGATGGGTAAGCCCTTTGGTGGTCTTGTGTTGTAACTCTTATTGGTGATAATGTAGAGAAAATCACTTGCAAAGTCCTAGAGGTTGACCTCTCTAGGTAGTGGACTGATTCTCTCCTAGTTTGGAAAGTGGAACAACTCTACATCACCTTTTTAAGTTCTTGATATCAATTCCTCTCATCCTTGCTATTCTTGTTAGTGAGGACTTCAAATTGCACTTAAGCTGTTGGTTTCAATTTAATATAATTTGAAGGTATAATCTATCTTATGAGAATTTTGTAGCTCTATTCACCCCCCTCTAGAGCTCTAGATCCAACATGTACCACCTCCCTTATGTATCCCATACCTATATGAAGGGTCACATAGCTCCATTGAGACCCATAAATATAAAAATCAACCCCAATTGCTTCTAAGAGCCATCACAAACCACCAGCATTCATGATCTTCATCTTTGATGACTCGACAATGTCCCCTTGACTTAATGGATATCGGGCCAATTCACTTGCCACAAATAGCCATAGAGAGTTACAAGGAGATCAACAAACCTACATTGGGGGTGAATAACACTCTAAGGTCCTTCCCTATGAGCGGTCTTTGATTTGTGTAACACCTTTCCAGGAGCTCTGCTTAGATTATTAGGGATCATTATTAAGGGTGGAGGTTCATCCTGACACCTCTAGAAATTTCCTCAAAATTTAGAATCCTGCTAGCGCTGGTAGTTCCCTCTCCTCTGATCCTTCCTCTATCACTAGTTGCTTATATGTGGTTTAAGCCAGACTGGTTACCTCATACAAACTCAAAGGATTTGACAAGTTTGTCAAAGCCCTCCGAACTTGGCCATGGCTTGAGATGTCATTGTTATGCTTTGAAATCAAGAGTCAACCTTCCATTTGACCTTGCCATAGATGGTTGTAGAAACAAACCAAGTTGTAGAAAGTGAGAAGAATCCTTTTGGGTAAATGATTGAAGCACACCTCCCTATTTTCTAGCCCAAACCACATCATGAGAGGGGTACATGGATCATTGAGCCCCTCTGAAAAGACCAACAACCTGCATGCAACATGGAGCTGATGTGGCATAAGCCCATTATCTAGAACCTGTCCCCATGACTAGTTGGATAAGACTAGATTTTCCATCATAGAACTTTATGATTGCTTTAGATATGTTAGTGTTGCAATAATTGTAGAAAATAAATGGTAACTTGGAATATAATGATGTTATACAAAAAATTGATCAAAATAAAGTGTAGAATCCAAATAAAATATGTGCAATTCTTCATTTTGACCATAGCTTAAACAAATTAGTTAATAATATGATGTATACATGTTGACCATAGATTGGTGGATAACATGTTGAATTAATTGAATACATTTATTTTTTAAGACATCTAATGATAATTACAAGTCTAGAGTTATATTGATGAACTTTTAGGGTTTTTAAAGTCATTACACCATACTGATGTGAATTAGTGTTTCTAACCTAACCCCAACATCATTCCTAGACCAAAACCCTACACTTCACATTATTTTGTATCATATGGATACAATGATGACACTTTAGGGCTATTCATAATTTTAGATCATGTTGATATCATGCACACACAATTTAAAGTACATGGATGCTGCTGCAGATGTTTCTGATTGAAGGTATGTGGTTAAATTATGAATACTTGCTGATATTGACTTTCAAGGACTCCTAATGGATTCTAGATGATAGATACAATGATTAATATGCTTGGATGTTTATTTATTTCCAGTTCAATATATAATGCCCATGTGTATCATATACAAGTATAACGTGATATATAAAACCCAAGGTTCTACCAATATGTATATCATATAATTGCAATGATGGACAATGAAATTATTACACTCAAGGTTGTATGACAATCATGGGTTATAATATTCAATAGAAAATGCAATTTCATATCTAAAATTATTTTATTAATGCACAATATATGTTAATATATTTACATGCACACTTTTGTATGCACCCACATACATACATAAATATATTGATCCATATTTGTTTCTAGGAATTTTAGGTAGTTGACTTGCTTACATAAATATATGAAAACATGGAGATTCATTTGAACACGTTACATATCACAAAGTTAAATACATAAGGAGGACTAAGTAGATACAAATTCATGGTGTCTTCTTGCTTTTAGTAATAATGTCTATTCTCGTGTGGCATCTTCATATTGAAAAATTTACTCGAACTCCTTTAAGGAGAAATTAGCATTCTTTTGTATAAAAAAAATTATGAATAAAATTATTCATTATATTTGTTATTTCTCATGTCTCAATCTTAGAAAAATGATATGATGGTCCTTGTCCCTATGGTCTTCCTTCGATATTGGGTAATTGGTGGAGGGGTCATCACATATTCCATCTATTTTGAATTATAGTTCAAAAGAGGACTCATGATGAAATAAAACTTGCGCACAAGAAAATGATGTTTGTGGTCTAGAAGGCATGCTTATTGACTTGCGATTAAATATGAATATAGAAGGAAAAGGGAGGAGGAGGGAGATCAGATTGGATTAGATTTTATCTAGAAGATTGGGAAAAAAAGGCCAAGATTGTTTCGTAAAGGTATTTCTGCAACTTTTTTTTAAGTTTATCTAGGAGTATTGTATTTTGATAATGATGGTATTATTATAAATCTAGTAATAGAAAAAGTTAATTTATGATGTTTTTTTCTTGATTAGGTAGACTATAATAGAGAAGAAAGTGTGGTCTTTAATATTTAATTTCAATAAAAGATATATGACATTAAAAAATAAGAAATAAATTTTTTATAACCATGTAAGGAAATCTAGACCATATTGCATTCTTTGGTACTTATGAATCCACCTAGGAAATGACTTTTCATGGAGATATTAACTAAGGTCTTGAGTATAAAATATTTATTGAGACAAATTTGTGGAAAACCATATTAATCCTATCATTATAAACACACATACTCACAAACACACACACACACACACACATATATATACATACATACATACATATATATATATATATATATATATATATACATATATATGTATATTCCTTGCCATTTATTGTATGTTATTGAATTCATGAAGGAATATAATTTAATGAGTTAACTAAGTAAACAAGCATAATCAATTTATTATTATTGTGTAATTTCAATATTTTTGAGTGTATTGAAGTATATTAATAATATTGATAGGTATAACATAATATTTTATGGAAATTTAAGGTTTTCAATATGAAACATAGGTTGGTAGAAAAATTAGAACTTGAATTTAGAAGATTGGAGTCAAAAGGAATTAATTATGGAACTATTTATTGAATATAATATTCTTATGTTTGTTGTTACTATAGATGGGTTGGAAAATGATTGTGAAGAACTTGAAATTGCAATGAAAAATAATATTTGATGCACATCTGTGGAGGAAATCACACCCTTTCCATATCTTTCATGGCAACGATATATGTATATGATCTTGTATAAACTTTTTTGACTAATCATTTATTTTAATTTTGGTGCTTGATTTCTAAAAATAAAATTAAACAATGTCCAGATGTTGGGTCCACCATAGGAAATTTAACCATTACATTTAATGATTAATAAAATAAAATCCCAAATGAATTTTTATCATTTAAACAAAACAATTACCCAAACCAGAAGTTGAGTAAAGAAGTCCAATTATGTAGATATACAACTTATGACCAGATGCAAATGCTAGTTATGTTATGGAAATGTTCTACTTATATAAATTCAAAGTTTAAATTATCTACACCTATAGTAGACATAAGAAAATAATTAAAGCCCAAAATTTGTTACTCAATTGTCACCTAGCACTTGGAACAAAGACTAACTAACTATCAACCAAGAAAAAATACAAGACTTTCTCCTCAACATGGAATTACTACTTCAATTGTCACTTAGAAGGCTCATTGCTGTTTGTCTTATACATCATGAACATAAAAAGGTAATTAACCATATGGTACACATGGTCTCAATTAGAGAATCCCCACTTAAGAGATAAAACATGACTACTTTATTGAGCATCAAAATGTGCTAAATAAATGATGAGCATTAGCAATATCTAAAAAAAGATTTCAATATAACATGTGATGACAACATCCATTCAACATAATATGTTTTATAATAGTTCAATAATAGTGGATTACCTAAATTAGTGATATGTTAATATGTTGACAATGTAATTAACATATGAAATAAAATTCTATCCATTGACTATATTAATTCATGATTCGTTCATTCAACATGTCCTATGAAAATTATGACTCCTTGGACAAGTCCAATTATCTATATGTATGCATTGTTACCCTTAGGATAAAAGCACTACCTTGGTTTTAATAGTTTTCCAAGTCTAGCTATGTAGGGGTACAAAGATGGATACTTCCAACAAATGGCCAATGTTCTCAATTGAAAAGAGGGAAACCAATCAACTCAAGTACTATTAGGAAAATGATAGATGACATAAAGCCCCAAGGAAAAACCTATTTGATTGAAGAAATATATAGAACTTGCATGTTGCCTCACAAAAACAAATTCATACTCATACTAAAATACAATAAATTCACAAGATACCCCCACTCCTATGAGGATATTCTTAATCTCTGTGAATTCCTTAAATGAATGCTTAGATAGGGATTAATGACCATTTTTCCTACTTACAACCACTGCATTGTTACAAAGAATTCTACTTTCACTTTCCTCAAATTCCACTACCTAAGAAAAATATAGTGTTCAAGATTCTAGACCTAAAGCCTTTATATTTCTTTTTTCACATTAGAAAATTACTAGTTTTCTATTTGCACTTCACATAACATAATTATTTTGCAAGATTGCTACAAATTCTACTGAAGTAATAGTCAACCTAATTGTCATGATTTTTGACACGAAAGATTACTGACCACATTACACTAATAAAGCTCACAAAATCTACGATTTATAGTGACTTAAGTCATCACTTTAATAACTGAATTCCAACATAAAGGATATTAAATCCACACCTAGATAATGAATTACATGAGTGCATAAAATGTTACTCAAGTGGAATGTATATGTATTTTTAATTAAATTATTTGTGAAGGAAAAAATAATGTATTAATCTTGGGTTGGTTCAATAAATGGTGTGCAAAGGATCTTAAGTAACATTTTATTATATTTAATATTAGACCTCATATTGATATGCCATTCCATCTTTTAAATTTAAAACTAGGATTTATAAGGATGGGTGGTTTGAATTATGGGAATCAATACCATGCAACACAAACTTCTTCAACTATCATCAAATAAATTCATTCAACTATAATCTCTAACCACTTAAAATCCATGTTTTTAATCATTATCCTTATCCTTACACCTACATTTTTTGGTCAAATGGGGATTACTAAACTTATTTCAGTGAATGAAATATTTCCTATTATTTATTCTTTCAACTTTGTTAATAAGCTTTTTAGGGCGATACAAGTTAGCACGATGTCCCACAGACTTACAACATAGAAGGAATCATTATTTACATAAATTATATATTGAATGCATTGTAGACCTTGTATTTTTCCATTTTTTTCATCTTGTAAAATATTTGACGATAATGATTCTGCAGGCCATGTGGGTCTTGATTAGGTCCCTCGAGAACTAGATAAACTATTAACTTGTATACTTAGATGTCTATGTTGACATAATATATATATAAATTGTCCATATTTTAGTGGAAAATTCATTCCATTCGTATGTATCTAACATGTATATTTGAGATCATTTTAAATATATATACACTCAAATAAATCAAATTTACAAACCCTAAAATGGTGGAATAGAAGTCATAATACTTTATGTTTCAGGAATTACAAAATAGATATAATTCCACTAAACATTTGTTGTAATTTTTTTTATAATTGCATGGCTTATAATAAAGCAAAATTCTATAATAGATTTAATTAGAATGAATTATTATGTCCTTAGGAGGATGAAGAAAAATAGACAACATTGTCAGCCAAATTTCCCTTGGAGAAATACGAGTGATAGAATTATTCTTGTCCTTTCTAGAGCATCATGTCAACTGGTTTTGATGTCCATGAAAACATGACTACCAAGAACAAAGGCTTGATAGAAAGAACTATTGGTTGAGCTTCATGAATTGTTAAATTATACAACCACACTATTTTGTAGTTTTTCAAACTGCATATATATGTTAGACGGGCCCAAAACTTGAAAACATTTGTCTTGTAGATCTTCAATATTCTCTAGAATATAATCTATTTTTATTATGCTTAGTGCTTGTTTTGTTGGAGCCCCTAATCTCTCTTGAGCTTGATTATTCTACTACAATCAGTGGAGTGTGTTAGGAATTTTGTGAGGAGAGATATCTACAATTGTTATTTGTTTATATCTCCACCCTCTACTTCTAGTATCTTTCTCTTTCATTTTGAATATTTGGAGGCTCTTAGTTTGTTATTGAAGGTAAAGATAACTATCGATGATTCTTGGCTAAGAATGAGGAATGCCTTTCATATGATTGTTGTCTCCCTTGGACTTATATGGGATACTAGTTAGCCTTTGATCTGAAAAGGGAGGTATCTTCATGTAATATCTAATAAGTGAAATATAAGGTGGTTGTAACAATTATTGGAGCTACCTTGTTGAGAGATAGAACCATTATAAATACCTCCCTCCTTTTTTTAATCTCTCTATTCATTGCTTCTAATACTTGCATTATTACTATATATAAATAATTTGAACGTATAAAAATTTTGTTTAAGAATTTTGATCTCAATTCAACCCCCTCCTGATCCCATATATGTGTCAAGTGGTATAAGAAAAAGGTCTTCTCCAAGATACTACCCCGATGAGTAGGGAGAAAACCTCTGTGGGTCCCTCAACTTTGAGAGAGACTACTTGATGAAACCTCTAGTAGTTGGTGACACCATTCCAACATCAGAGAGAATGATTCAATTGTACATCCAATCATAATATTTGACATTTGGAAGATTGTGGCTCTTTTCTACAAATATACAGATGGAGAGATGGCTACATGGAATGAAGCAAGCTTCAAAATATTTCCACCCAATTCCAAAATAATTAGCATCATCTACTCTGCCCTTACTCCCTCCAAGCTCAACTGCATTTATATAATGACCTCACTTTCAATGTCTCCCAATTAATAAAAGACATTAAAGTTGACAACTATTACCTAAAATTCCCAAGATCTAGATTTAACCAAATAATTAGTAATATCAAATAATTCCAATTAATTCACAAATATTTCTTGCCAGATTTATAATGATGCTCCTCTAGAAGTTACATGAATTTCCAACATGGAAGTAGTACATATGAGAAGAAGTATCTAACTAATCCTCCTTTACTTAGATTTTGATGCCTTCAAGTAGTTTCATCTAGTTTATCATGTCATGATACCTTCACATATTGCATTTACCTAAAATGACAAGAAACAAAGCACAAATCAGTATATTGCTATATTGTGTACGAAGGTGAAAACAAAATATGTGCATGTATGTGTAACAACATAAACAACCATAGAAGAAATTACCATTACATAATTGAATACTCATTTTATTTTCTAAATTCATTATCCTTTCACTCTCTATGGTGTGCACTCTCTGCAGTTCAATATTTAATCTTCATGTATGTATATTCTAAAGTGTCACTAATCATATTCAAAGCATATTAATCTAACTTTCATCCTAAACAAGTCTTTAGGGTTGTCTCGAGTTCAGATAAGGAATAATGCTATCAAACCCTACTTCCATCACACCATACCTTATTAAAGTTATTAAATGATATCAGACATTAGGTAAAACCCTAATTATCTAGTTAATCATTTTATATCATTAGTGGCAACTATATTAGATTAGGAAACTCAAGTTCATAATGATAAGGGAAATTAGGCTCTAAACCCTAGTTTTCATGTTTACGACTCAAATATTTTAAGATGATCATTACTATTCAACATATAAAGGCCGCTTCATCCGCAATATCAACAACGTGCAGACGAAGCTTGCCAACCAATATAATGATATATCTGACGCATTATGCAGTGATTTCCAAGCTGAACTTGACAAGATTCTCAAAGATGAAGAGTTGTATCTGAAGCACCGTGCCCACATTAACTAGATCACTGATGGTGATAATAATACGAGATTCTACCAGAATTTCTTGAACCAAAGGAAAAGGAAGAACTCCATACATAAACTGAAAAATCAAGATGGATCTTGGGTCACCGACGAGGACCAACTTATGAACTTAGTGACCACATTTTGAGCAGATCCTCACTGCCCCCAACCGCAACAGCTCTGGACCCACACCAGACTTCCCTGGTGCCTTCAAGCCGCTATCTGACACCACTTGTTCCATGTTGGCTGCCGCACCTTCTGAAGACGAGATCGAACACATTGTGATGACCTTGGACCCTGTGAAGGCTCCAGGGCCGGACGACGTCTATGCAACATTTGTCCAACAGAACTGGAGAATTGTAAAAGAGAGCCTCATCAAAATAGTAACTTCGGCTATCACTATGGGACAGGCACTTGAATTTATTTGCAACTCTACCATAATTCTAATCCCCAAAACAGCTATGCCTGAGAAATGCGAACATCTTCGCCCTATCTCTCTAAGGAATGTAGCCCTGAAGGTCACCTCTAAACTAGTTGTTGAACATCTTAAACCCTTTATGCCAGACTGGATCTCAAACGGTCTGAGCATCTTCCTGCCAAGATGCAGAATCACTGACAACATAGCCATCGTGCAAGAAATCATTCACAAGATGAAAAGTAGAAGCTCAACTCCAACCATGGCCATCAAGATTGACCTTACTAAGGCATTCGATCAGAGGAATTGGGACTTCATTAGGGACACTCTCAACCACCTTAACCTACCGCAGAACATTAGGAGCTACACCATGTCATCCATCACAGGGGTTGAGGTGAGGATCTCTTTGAATGGCAGAACTTCATGGGCTATTAACACTAGTCGGGGGCTTCGGTAGGGAGACTTCATGTCCCCATACTTGTTCATTCTCTATCTTGAAAGGTTCTCTCAGCTCATTGACAGTAAGGTGAAAGAAGGCTGCTAGTCACTGGTGAAATTGGACAGCAAAGGCCCCCATATCTCCCATGTTTGCTTTGTAGATGATCTCATCATCTTTGCCAAAGCCACAGTCACCCATATGAAGGTGATCAAGGAATGCTTCCTAACATTTGAGAGTGTTACAACCCCAATGCTTGGGTTCATTGGGTGAGAAATGTAATTTCTCACATTAAAGATATTTGGACAAATAATGATATAATTTGTTGTGAATAGATGGATTTCTTCTAAAATAGCCTTGTTGTTTGATTTGTGGGCTTTATTGGCTATTGGGCCCAATAACAAGGAAATTCATATAATTAATGAATAATTGAGAATTTGAGATAAGAAAGGTGTGGAAACCTCTAGAAGGCAATATAGTAATCCAAAGGTGGATTTCGTGCCTCTTGGGTTCCAAGGAGTCCAAAGTTGCATAGAGAATGCAATAAGAAAAGAAAAGATCAAATAAATATTTCTTTATCAAGAAAGAAATTGAAAACAATGAGAAAATATGGGAAATATGTGGAAATGAGTTTAATTGAGTTATCCTTGGTGGAGTTTCGTATCCTAAGGATTCCTAATGTTAAAAGGAACTCCCATAAGGAAAATAGAAGAGAGATAAAGAGAAATCATTAAAAAGAATAAGGAAATAAGTAAGATAATAAGAAAATGGATAAAAGATAAATAAAAGGCTAAGGGATATTCCCAAGATGGGATTTCGAGCCATTAAGGTTCCTTGAGGTTCAGGGAACTCAGAATAATAATTTAATGGCAAGAGAAAGAGAAAATATGTGAGAAATATATATAATTGAGAGATAACTTGCATATAAAGAAAGGTATCTCATAATTTCGATTTTGAGTCCCAAATTTGGTACACACATGGATTAAGTCATCATGGACTTTCATCTAAAATTTGGGATTAAAAAGATAAACGAAGTGAGAGATATAATTTTTTGAAGTTTCCTAAAGTAATGAGGATAATAGTAAATGTCACGATTTTTTATTTCTTACTAATTAAAGCCGCGTGATATGATGGCCGTTCGATCCACGATCGACAGTGTTTGGGTCATCACCCACCACAGGCTCTAATCGGGAAAAATGAAGCACATAATCTGAAGCTTCCTGGACTGCTTTCTCCCCACTCTCTTGATGATTTTTCGTGAAATAAAGACCGGTAGATTCAGGAGAGAGAGAGGAGTACAACGAGCCATTAAACTACCATTGTACCTCCTTGTATAGGAAGTTCCCAAATCCTAGACCATTTGGGAAGATAGGGCAAGGTGGGACAACCCACTAGATCATCAACTATGCCTATAAAAGGATTGTTGTAGAATCCTTATGCCATACCCTATGCATTGGGGACTTCAATTTCATGAGAACAACCTTGAATTCCTCTCCCCCCATCTTTCCCTGTTCCGGCAGGACGTTCTGCTTGGAAGGTAATGCGGAGCCATTGTGATCAAATTGCTTGGACCCAGCAGTTGAGGTGAGTCCGAGGTGATGTTGGAGTAGTTTCAAGGAGCGAAGGGGGGGGGGGGGGTCTGCACAGGCTCTAATCGCGCGCCTACATAGGCCTGTTCTGCAGGTCGGCGGGTGCCCTTGGGGCCACCAACCTCGACCACACAGATTGTGGCGTGAAGTTAGAGGAGTCCGGGATAAGGAGACAGAGCTCTTGGAACCTTCACTTGTTGATTCGGAGGGCCATAGGCGAAAGTCAACTCTCCGGTTGACTGAACCATGGTGGTCGTTCGTTATCAAAGTTATATAAACATGTGTATTCTCGCACCTACATGCCACCCTGATGAAAGATGCCATCAAGGTCAGGCCCAAGAGGGTAGACCCATGGGCACCATGAGAGGTGACCCCAGACACCAAGCTCAGGAATGAGAAGGTGGTCTATGATGTATGACTATGGAGCACCATGAGGGGTGACTCCCAGGCACCAAGCTCGGGATTGAGAAGGTGGCCTTAAGTCAATGGCAAAAGAGAAACCCTAGAGGGGTATGCCAGGGTTAGGGAAAAAGCGGTGGAGAATGACACATTGAAAATGTAAATTGTCTTGATAAATAATTTGATTGTGATTATTAAATTGTTAGCCATATCTGTGAAGTTTTTTTTGGATGTCCCCACAAACCAGTATATTTCGATATGCTGACCGGCGTTTTGTTTGTCGGCGTTTTAGGTACAACCCTGAAATGAACAAATAGTAAAGTGACACATTATGGAAATAAAACATAAAGTGCAAGGAGGATTAGATAGAGTAGATTCAAGCTTGGATAGATAGATTTCAAAAGTTTTTTAAAGGTAAGTAAAGTTTTAATTTTGTACCCAATTCCAGTTTAGTTAGTAGAATTTCATAATTATTATTGATTATTTGTTGAACATTTGATCCTGTTAATTGAATAACGGCTCTGTCCTTCGGGTCTCCCTTAATTGGGGGTTATCGGGAGGCGGGGTCGTTACAATTAGTATCAGAGCGTAGGTTCCTCATCTAATCATTAATAATTATTAAATTTTATAAATTCCATAGAATCGAGGGAGTTATTAGAGGAGTGTCTGAAAGACTGAGGTGTCTAGAAAAGGATCACTTCCGGGGGCTGGCAAAATTTTCCTCCGCACCGCTAGTCAGAATACGAGGACTCCCGGATTGTGTGACTGCCTGGACGATGTCTTAGGATATGACTCAAAATAAGATACCTTTAGGACTCTCTCATCTTGTTCATCCCTCATCAACTCAAATTCTGTTAAGGACCTTAAGGATTAGGGTTTCCTCTCTTTTCCCTCACCCTCTTGAGGTATGGGTAAGGTTAATAAGGTCTAAGGAATCCTCCACCAAATTAATGAAGAGCATGTAAATAAGATGTCATGGACATAAGCTTAATAGATTAAGCGCAAAATAAAGAATAGATACATGCTTAGGTCGTATGACACGAGTTGTCATTGCCCTCATCATATACCTGAGGATAGACTTCCTTGTCAAGAGGATGAGTAGAGAGAGTTAGTCTTGGAGGTAGAGACCTCCATTAAAAGCAAAGACCTAGCACATCCTTTGAGGATGATGGTAACCCTAATCCTAAGTGAAGGTTAGAGGGAGAGATGACACGATGAGTTAGATGTCATGGTTGACTGGATGGACATGCCTTTGGATTGCCATACGAACCATGAGAAGTTGATGATAGAGTACCTTGGGCAACCCAACCCTGGGGAGGGTCGTGCATGTTTGAGCGAAGGATAGCTCCTTCATGGATGAGGTTAGAGAAGAACCTATAGAAACCTTTTGGGTTGTTGCAAGTAGGAAATAGCTTGCACCCAGAGTGCATCAATAGTGTTGACAGTTGGATGAAACCCTAGACAAGGGATCATGATGGATGATTTATAAGATAAGCATAAGGGGTTATGGATAATCTTGAGTAAACATAAGTTCGAGTATAGGCTTCACTCAGGTAGGGGCATGCTTATGATCTTGATCCTTCATGAAGAAAGGACCTCTTATAGAGAGTTTGGTTGTAGGATTAGCTCTAGAGAGAGAGCAGACCTCAGGCAAGAAGGTTGGAAGCCTAAAACCCTGAAACTTGAAGAACAGTGGGAGTTGAGGATGATGCGACCTAAGTGGATAATAGTGGTTTCCGTATGCTTGACCCTTGGAGGCTAATGATGTCTTTGTTGACATGAGAGGAACCAAACCCTAGAGAGAGGATGAGCCTGCTGGTACCTCTGTGCCTATGGTATAGGTGTTTACCTCCTGAGATAGGTAGAAGAGTTCCTTATACTTGAAGAGGATGAAGTAGAAAGTTGTGAAGCCTTGTACCTAGTTGGTTTTCCTGGAAGAGGACTCAACTCTGAAGTGTTGCTCGAATAAAAGGATGACATACCTTGAACATGCTTGATTCGTGGTTAAGAGGTTGAGCATGTAGTTGGACACCCAAAGCTAGACCTAGGGTTCCTAGGCCTAAGAGGGGAAGCAGTGTATCCGATGATCATGATGAGATTTGAGCCTCTATAGTTTCGAGCATGATACTCCTCATATGTAGAGGTAACAGAAATCCCTTAAGTTAAGGGTATGTTTGATGAACCCCTCACAACTAAGTTGATCTAATGTTGAGGAAAGAGAACAAGTATGACCTGGCATGGTTGAATAAGTGGTCAGTTTGTGCTTTAGTAGCTGTTGGGTTAGACATGCTCATGTGAAGGTAAACCCTAAGGACGGTTGTGACCTTGTCGTCAAGAGTGGTAGTTTCCTCCCATCCTGGGAGAGGGACCGTTTGGTTGGGTGTATACCAATTTTGTTGGAGATAAGGTAACCTAAAGAGGTTTTATAGGATCTTGAGAAAGCTAAGTGAAAAGTACATGGTACGAGAAGGAACCAGTAGCCCCATAGATAACCATCTCTATGTGTATGTGGATGTGTTACTCTGGTAGTAACCAGTGTGGAGCCTAGCCAGGGTAGGCAGGTTTCCATGACCCCTGTTAAGGGATGAAAGACAACCCATGAATGAAGAGGGAGGTGATGAATGTTTGGGGAAAAGTTCTCAGTTGGACATGTATTATAATAGAATCCTAAGACTATCCTAGGGTTAGGTAGGGATAAGACCGAAGGGAGTAGGAGTTGCCTAATTCCCTAGTTGCACATGACCATAGGGTCAGAGGTAACATCTATCATTGTCTTAGGGCCATGGGTTAGGAGATTGATCACCTTCATGAACTCATGGAACCCAAAGGGCAGATGAGTAGGGCACTCTCTGGATGCATAAGGGAAAAGGAATGACTCCAAAAAGTGTCGGCTCCCTATAGACCTAGAGGAGATGACCTAGGATTGTGCTTGGACCAAGTAAGTTCGAGACCAGTTTTCCATGGAAGTAATGTGGATATCATGATGTTTATAATATAGAGACATAAGCTGCACGTTTCAACTTAGAATTGAAGTGTACTGACAATGTGGGATTTATCATCACTACTCTTGGAATAGGAAGAACTTTGTGTTTGGACGGCCGCCAAATGCTTATTTCCTCTTGTTATGGGAGGTAGATATAGGACAATACGCATGTCATACACCAAGGATAAAAGATGACGCGAGTTGGACCGTTGCTACGAGGTATGAGGACAGAGATGATAACATACCTTGGTGGAATGAATGATACATGTATGGTTTACAAACACTAAGAGAAGTAGTGTAGTCATCTTAAGAGGATGTTTTATCAGGAGCTATGTGGAATTGGCAAATTAACTAGGGTTGAGTTTGATCACCATGAGGATGAGCTCAGAGCTTCTTGATGAAGACCAACTTAGAGATGAGATGACGGAGGTGTATGTCTTCAACATTACCTAATACCTAAGGATAAGAAGTGGCAATGAATGCTCTGGTTGAGATATAGCTGCTTAGTTTAGCTGGAAGCTAGAAGAAGTTGAGGTTGTTAGGATAACCTTAAGAGGAGGAAAATGGATAAGTTTGGCTAACACCCAGATGTATCAATAGCAGTTAATCAAGTAAATGATTGTTTGGTTATCCAGCCTAGTCCGTGATGTAATGAAAGGATGGTTGTAGAACCTCAGATGCACTTCTTTGGAAAGAAAAGTGATGAAACCCCGACTAGAATGGTTTAGGGTTTTTGAGGAATCGATCTTGAGGAATCATGACCTACAGGAAATCATGATTTTAAGATCACCATACACTATGGTACTACTGAGATAATAAGTGGTAGCAGTACAATGGATGCTGGAGATGAGGCTGCATGTGGTATGTTGCATGCAAGTCAGGAGGTGAAGGACGAACACCAGTAACCCAGTATATCGATATAGAAGATAAAAGAGTCCCTGAGAGGGAATGTGAGTTCATCACTATGAATGATGTGGAAGATCTCCCCTTGACCAAGGAAGGTCAATGTGGGTTATGGTAGCTCACCTTACCTAGATGACAGGAAAAAAAAAGAGTACTGTCAAGGGATAGATCGAGTTGAATTACTTAATAGAGAGAGAAATGGTTCAACTACACCATGATGCGAGTTCAAAAGTTCTTGAGCATGATTAGAAGTTTTACTTCCATACGGTGGAAGTAAGTACATGAAGAACTCATTTTTAGTTCCGCTTATTGATAACCTCCCATTTTGGACGATTATCTTAGTGTTTTTCTTTAGTTTTCCATACTCTTTCTAATTTAAAACTATACATAATCTTAAATTTACCCTTCTTTGTAAATATACCATCAGATTAACTTTTACCTTTTATATATGCAGAAAAACACAAAAAAATCATAAAAGAATAGCTCAACCTCAAGACCGCATGGAGTCAAACGGTCCCAAGACCGCATGAAGCCAACCGGTCCCGAGACCGCATGGAGTTCAAACGGTCTCAAGACCGCATGAAGCCAACCGGTCCCGAGACCGCATGGAGTTCAAACGATCTCAAGACCGCATGAAGCCAACCGGTCCCGAGACCGCATGAAATTCAAACGGTCTCAAGACCGCATGAAGCCAAACGGTCCCGAGACCGCATGGAATCAAACGGTCTCAAGACCGCATGAAGCCAACCGGTCCCGAGACCGCATGGAGTTCAAACGGTCTCAAGACCGCATGAAGCCAACCGGTCCCGAGACCGCATGGAGTTCAAACGGTCTCAAGACCGCATGAAACCAAACGGTCTCAAGGTCCAAACGGTCTTGAGGTCCCAAACGGTCTTGAGGTCCAAACGGTCTCCAAACTGTTTGGACTTCACTTAAGGCCTATAAATAAGACCCCAAGGGTCCTCCACCGGGGGGGGGAGTTTTTCAGACGTCCAAAGGCTACCTCAATCATTCCAGAGCTCTTGCTACTTCCATCCTCTGCCCTGGGGCTGCCGGTCTGAGACCCACACTCCATCTCGAAGCTGCTTTCTCTCTCTCCGCCAAAGAAGGTGGGAAGAGGGAGATCTCGTCATCAAGCAACTTGTGAAGCTGGTGGATCGTTTCTCTTTCTCTCCAAGGGGTTTACTTTCCTCTCTCCTTTGTGGGGATGACGTTCTCTCTCTCTCTTCTTGCCTCCTTCTTTGTCCTAGTCATGAGTGAGTAGTCTCTCTCACTAGGGTGCGGGGAGTAGCCCCGCTACCCATGTTTTCATATCATGCAAATGTAATCCATAACTTGTAATGTAGAGTTCTTATCTTTGTCAGTTCGACATCAAACGATTAATGAATGCATGTTGCTTGATCTCCAACTTGTGTTATCTTTTATCTCTTAGTATGAATTGTCTACGTTTGTACTATTAGATTCAAAACTCATTTGTATGTTGGTTCTTGGTGCATGTATTCACCATGCATCTATTTCAGTATCTAGAAGTGTATCTCAAGAAGTGGAGTAAACTCACTATCATCCGTTGCACTTTCATACTATGAAATGGAATCAGTTGACGTATGGAAGTGCAACCTTGATAAGTCGAGGAACACGCTTTGCGAGGGGAATGATGCAAAGTAATGTGACCATTTGCTCGGGAATGGCTGGCGTTGCAACATTCCCGCACTTCTCGTAGTTAGCTCTCCGAAAGGAAGCTAAGTCTACAAGGATACTAACTGACTAGACTCTTTTGCAGGTTATGATTTTGCTTTGCATGTGTTGATCCATGTGTAGTGGAGGTGAAAAACCGATCACACCCTAGTGATCTTTTATCATAGTTTAACTCATTAGATTTACTTGCTTTCTTTACTTTACTTGCACTTAGCTTAAAAACAACCAAATCAATCTTTTGATCTAAATACCAACTATTGAGTGATTAAGTGAAATTCTGACGTTTTCCATCTTGTTGGCAACAACAAGACCGTTGTCTCGAGGATTCGACCCTTAACTATACTACGATAAGACTTCCACGTATCTTAGCATACGTGGGTGGAGTTCTCTATCTAGTATAAGCAAGGCTAAACTTAAAGACTTACCATATTTAGGATTTTTAGTGGTGCACGCAATTCCACGCGAGTGGAAGCTCCATCAAAAATTGGCGCCGTTGCCGGGGACAACGGAACATTGTAATTTCACTTGGTACCTTTCTAGTTGGTTAGGATTTTACACTTTCTTTAATCACAACTCTATATCTTCTTGAAACTATTATATCTTTGTCATTATCTAAAGGTGTTTCTCTCTACTAAGGTAGAAATCGTGTATGCAACCTGCGCATAACCTCGGATTCTCCCCTGATCCAGAGTTTGACTCTGAGGTAGAGAGAAGCTTCCACCGCCGCATCCGACTCAATCGCCAAAGGGCCAGGCAAATGGTTGAAGATCAACGTCAGGTTGCTTTGGTAATGGAGAGGTTCAACGCCGCCATCGCCGCTCAAAGGGCACAACTCATCGCTGAAACTCGTGCCCAAATCCAAGCGGAGGTTCGTGCAGAAGAGCAAGCTCGCATCAGAGCTGAAACTGAGGCAGCAACCCAAGCTGCTCAGTTGGAATTAAGAAACAAACAACTGAGGGACTACGCTGTCCCAAAGAACTATGAGGATAACCACCCGGTCCGACCTCCGATCATTAATATCCCCAACTTCGAGATTCGGACCCAGTGGATCCAAATCATGCAAGGCATATATTTCTCCGGAGGTTCTGGAGATGATTGCATGGATCATCTAAAAAGGTTTAAGGCGATGTGCCGCCTAGTTCCACAAGCTGGTGTCGCTTATGATGCGATAATGCTTCATCTATTCCATTTCACCCTATCTGGGAGGGCCTTGAGTTGGTATAACTCACTTGACAGAGAACCAATAATAACCACCTGGGCTCCTCTTGAGGAAAAGTTCTTAGAAAAATTCTTTCCACCCTCACTGACCTATGAAATCAGAGGGCAGATCAATCATTTCTCTCAGCTGCCTGGAGAAACCCTTGCTGAGGCATGGGAGAGGTTTAAAGAACTTTTGCATAAATGCCCCCATCATGGAATCTCCCAGAATCAACTGATAGAAACCTTCTACCGGGGAGTAAGCGATGATATTAAACAGTTCTTAGATTCCTCTTCTGGAGGGAACTTCATGAGGAAAAATTACGAGGATGCATGGAAGATTGTTACTCTCGGAGCTGAAAACCAGTCCAACTGGGGACGGTCAGTCAGTAAAGGTGTCCTCAAAGTTTTCAAAGCTAAAGAATCAATAGAGATGAAAGAAATAGCTGAAGTCCTAAAGACCATAGTTCATAAACAGCAAGCTCTCGAGACCTCTCTCGGAAAGATTGATAAGAAGAAAACTCCGCTAGTCCAACAAGTCAAAGCCGTCACGGGATCCTGTGAGGCTTGTCATGCTTCTGACCATCCAACCCTTTCCTGCGGTATGCTATATAATGTGATAATGGATCTGCATCCACCACCACAACCATATGAACCCACCATTAATCAGTCGGAAGAGAAACTATCGGAACAAGTTAACTCTATCCACTCCATCCCTGGGCAAGTCTACTACAACCCTAATCAGCCAAGGAATCATCTAGGGTTTCAGTATGGAAATCCTGCTGGAACTGCCAATCCTCAGCATCAAACGCAGGGAGGATCTTCCAGTAGGCTACCACATGGGTTCCCAAACAATTTCAACCAAAATCAAGGGAATCCCAGGAGCAACTTCCCCAGGGCTAACTACCCCAGGATTCAAAATGCTTATTATCAGTATACACATCCTCCGCTCCACCCACAGCTACACACCCAGCAACCTCAGCTAACGCTGCCTTCGCAGCAACCGTAGCAAGGACAACAACTGATTCCTCCGAAAAATGCTCCTGCCCAACCGGAAGATGAAATATCCTTGATCAGGCAGATGTTACAATCGCAGCAAACTATGCTTGCTAACTAGCAGGCTCAGCAGAAAGCAGTTGAAGCTCAGCTTGCTCAGATCGCCGCACAATTAAAGCCCCCAGCAGGTACGTTTGCTGGGCAACCTGAATCGAATCCTAAGCACGGACAAAACAGACATGAGCAGTTGAATGCCGTCACCACCAGATCTGGACGCATTTTTCATGAGACCTCCAAGATTAATCTTGACAATGATGACACACCGGTTCTTATGACAAGTGAAAGTCCGCAACCAGGAATGAAGAAGCCCTCAGAAAGCACAAAGGGCAAAGATAAAGTGTCCACAGAACCTGAAGTTTTGCAATATAAACCAAGAATCCCGTACCTAGGAAGACTACGAGAAACAAAGATGGACACCGGGTTCCAAAAGTTCAAAGAGGCAATGAAGAAACTATACATTGATATCCCACTCCTTGATGCTCTTTCCGAGGTACCAGCTTGGGCGAAATACCTCAAGACCTTACTATCAAGAAAATACATCACCGAGGAGCAGGAAATGGTTAAGCTTGCTCAGACCACTTCGGACATCATCTTAAACAAGATGCCCAAAAAGAAGAAGGACCCAGGTTCCTTCGGAATTCAATGTTGCATTGGCAACGCATATGCAAAAAAGGGATTAGCTGACCTTGGAGCCAACATATCTATTATGCCTTACTCAATGTGCAGACGTCTGGGTTTCACTGAATTGCTGCCTACAGCAATGACTATCCAATTAGCTGATTCCACTATAACCGCACCTTTGGGGATCATTGAAGATATCCCGATAAGGATAGGCAAGGATGCTTACGTACCATGCGACTTTGTTGTCATGGATATTAAAGAAGACCTGAGGTATCCAATCATTTTTGGCAGACCATTCCTCACTACTGCCAGAGCGTTGATTGACGTTGAAGCTGGAACCATCATTCTTAGGCTTGGAAAAGAAGCAATTCAATTTCGAGTCCTTAATAGTATGAAAGGGTCCAGCATCCAAGAGGAGGTTTTCCTCCTTGAGGCTATTCAACAAATGTCACAGTTGGAAATCTCCGAGCCAGTTGACGAACTTGAAAATGTTCTAATCAATCTAGAGGTTGAATTCTCAGCAAATGAATTAGTTCAACAGTGCCTCCAACATCTGGAAAAGTCTGAAAAAGTGCCAAAGGCCACTTTTGAAGAACTTAAAGCCGTTACTATTCTAGAAGCCGCTGAGCAACCCAAGGCCCCCAAAATGAAGGCCTTACCCTTAGGTCTTAAACATGCCTTTTTAGATGAGGAGAAATTATGCCCTATCATCATCATCTCTACTCTTACAGAAGATCAAGAAGAAAGGCTTCTGGAAGAGCTGAGGAGGCATAAAAAGGTCATCGGATATAAGATAACCGATCTAACAGGCATAAATCCAGCCCTGTGTATGCATAGACTTCCTATGATTGACGAATTCAAGCCCTCTAGAGAACATCAAAGAAAACTGAATCCTAATCTAAAGGAGTTAGTGCGTCTGGAGGTCCTTAATTTACTCAAAGCTGGCATGATCTATCCTATTTCTGACTCCCAGTGGGTCAGTCCCGTTCAGGTTGTTCCAAAAAAAGGAGGCACTACTGTAGTGCTAAATGACAAAAATGAACTAGTGCCTACCAGGACTGTAACTGGATGGTGAATGTGTATAGATTACAGAAAGTTGAACAAAGCCACAAGGAAAGACCACTACCCTTTACCTTTCCTTGATGAAGTCCTGGAACGCCTAGCTCATCAAAAATATTTTTGTTACCTCGACGGTTACTCCGAGTTTTACCAAATACCCATACACCCGGAGGACCAGGAAAAAACTACCTTCACATGTCCCTTTGGGACATATGCCTTTAGAAGAATGTCGTTCGGGCTATGTAACGCACCCGCCACTTTCCAACGATGTATGTCTGCTATCTTCTCCGGTTTAACAGAATCCGTTATGGAGGTGTTTATGGATGATTTCTCAGTATACGGAGATTCTTACGACAATTGTTTACTCAATCTAGGAAAAGTCTTACAAAGATGTGAGGACACCAATCTGATCTTGAATTGGGAAAAATGTCACTTTATGGTGACTGAAGGTGTGGTCCTAGGACATCGAGTAAGTGAAAAAGGGATTGAAGTGGATAAAGCAAAGGCTGATGTCATCTCAAAGCTAACTCCACCTAAAGACATCAGAGGAGTCAGGGCATTCCTTGGTCATGCAAGATTCTACAGAAGATTTTTAAAAGATTTTTCAAAGATAGCAAAGCCAATGACTTACCTGCTGACCAAAGAAGCAGATTTTATATTTGACCAATAATGCATTAATAGCTTCACAAATCTGAAGAATTCCCTTATCTCTGCCCCTATTCTAAGAGCTCCTGACTGGTCGCAGCCGTTTGAAATTATGTGTGATGCTAGCGATTATGCTATAGGGGCAGTCCTTGGACAAAGGATTGACAAAAAGCCTTATGTCATATATTACGCCTCCAAGACGCTTGATGAGGCACAAAAGAACAATACTACCACCAAAAAAGAGTTCCTGGCCGTTATCTATGCTTTTGAAAAATTCCGATCTTACCTAATAGGGTCTAAAGTCATAGTATGTACTGACCATTCCGCTATACGATACTTGATCCAAAAACAAGATGCTAAACCCCGACTTATCAGATGGGTGTTAATGCTTCAGGAGTTTGATTTAGAGATTAAAGAAAAAATTGGGGTTGAAAATGTCGTCGCGGATCACCTCAGTCGTATCGAAGCTAAAGACTCCGATAAAATACCCATTCGAGACTCTTTACCGGATGATCAACTAATGAAGATTACTAATGGATTTCCTTGGTATGCTGATATTGTAAATTATTTGGCAACAGGAATCATCCATCTGTCTGCATCATACCATGACAAAAAGAAATTTCTTCATGAAGCTAAGCAGTATTTCTGGGATGAGCCCTACCTATTCCGCTTATGCACTGATGGACTTTATCGTCGATGCATTCCGGAAATGGAAATCACCCCAGTTTTAGAGCACTGTCACTCAGGCCCTACTGGGGGGCACATGAGCTCTAAGAAAACCGCTCTTAAAATTCTTCAATCTGGTTTCTACTGGCCAACCATCGCAAAGGATGCACATGAATATGTGCGATCATGTGACAAATGCCAACTCTCCGGAGGAATAACCAAACGAAATGAGATGCCATTAAGTATGTGGCAAGAAGTCGAACTCTTTGATGTTTGGGGAGTAGATTACATGGGTCCTTTCCCCTCATCTTACAAATTCACGTACATTCTAGTTGCTGTGGATTACGTTTCGAAATGGGTAGAAGCTCTACCAACCACTTCTTGTGATTCCAAATCAGTCATCAAAATGATTAAAGAAATAATATTCCCCAGATTTGGCATTCCAAGAACAATAATATCCGATGGCGGATCTCATTTTCTGGAGCGGAGTTTCGAAGCACTATTAAGAAAATATGGAGTCAACCATAAAGTTTCCACACCTTATCACCCACAGACTTGTGGACAGGTTGAAGTCTCTAACAGGCAACTCAAAGACATTTTGGAAAAAACTGTTAATAGGCACCGCACAGACTGGTCTACCAAACTTCCTAACGCTCTATGGGCCTATCGCACAGCTTTCAAAACACCAATTGGAACAACACCGTTTCGATTAGTGTATGGGAAGTCGTGTCATCTACCAGTCGAATTAGAGCATAAAGCTTGGTGGGCTATCAAGCAATTGAACTTTGATCTCAAAAGTGCCGGTGAATCTAGACAACTTCAACTACAAGAATTGGAAGAGCTGTGAATGACATCATACCAAAATGCCAGAATTTACAAAGAACAAACCAAGATGTGGCATGATGGCCACATAAAAAGAAAGGATATAATCGTTAGAGATAAGGTTCTACTATTCAATTCCAGACTAAAATTGTTTCCTGGAAAACTGTGCACAAAATGGTCAGGGCCTTTCACCATCAAACATATTTACCCGACAGGAGCGGTCATTATCCTTGATGAAAACGGGGGAGAAAGAACCGTCAACGGTCATAGATTAAAGAAATACTACACTCCAGCAGACAAATTGCCAAGACAAACTATAGAGATCCAAGATCCTATAATATCAGCATAGCCAGAGCAGAACTTCGTCGAGCCAGCGACATTAAACCCAGGCGCTACTCGGGAGGCAACCCAAGATTTCATTTCTTTCTTTAGGTTTATGAATATATATATATATATATATATATATATATATATATATATATATATATATATGCAACCAAAACAAACATAAAAATAGCAAAATGAAAACATACAAAAAAAATTCACATAACTAAAACAAACATAAAAATATAAAAATTTGTTCGACCTTAACCCTACCAAACGGTTCTGAAACCGTTTGGAACCAAACGGTCTTCAAACCGTTTGGAACCAAACGGTCTTGAAACCGTTTCGAACCAAACGGTCTTCAAACCGTTTGGAACCAAACGGTCTTCGAAACCGTTTGGAGTCCAAACGGTCGCTAAACCGTTTGACCTAGGGTTTTTGTCAGGTCAACCCCCCCCCGTTCCCTATAAATATAAACCCTACCCCTTCATCTTTCTCTCTTCAAACTCTCGATCTTTCTTCTATTCTTTTGCCTTTGTTTCCTCTGCTCCCGTGCAATTTCACCTCCGCCCACCGACCTTCGCTTCTTCTCCGTCGACATCACCACCAACTGCAAGGTAGTCCGACCTTCTCTCCCATCATCATCACCGCCGCCGTCTTCATCAGCGTATCCACCATCGCCGTCTTCACTGCCATTTCCGCCAATGACTCTCACCGCCTTCACCGGCGTATTCACCATCGTCTTCACCATCATTCGTTTTATCGACATTTTTCACCAACGCTTCTATCGCCGATGATAACCGCCGCTCACGCCGTCGTCGCCGGCACATCCTCCGCCTCTGTGCCATTTCGCCTTCATCTTCGTCTTCACCGTCGGATGTGTGACGCTTCGTTCTCCGAACGGTCTCGAAACCGTTTGGAACCAAACGGTCTTGAAACCGCTTGGAACTAAACGGTCCTGATACCGTTTGGAACCAAACGATCTCCAAACCGTTTGGAACCAAGCGGTCTCCAAACCGTTTGGAACCAAACGGTCTCCAAACCGTTTGGAACCAAATGGTCTCCAAACCGTTTGGAGCCAAACGGTCCTGAAACCGTTTGGAACCAAACAGTCTCCAAACCGTTTGGAGCCAAACGGTCCTGAAACTATTTGGCCTTGCACATTCATCTAATTTCCATAAAAATACAAAAATACATAAATATTAATAACATCAAATCTTTCTAAACATGTTATTCTAACTCTTGATTTCTTATTCTGCAGACATGGCATCACCAGCACAGAAGGTCGTCGGATCTGAAGTTGCCCTCTCTCTGACAAGGGAGCAAATGATGGAAGAACTGGCTAGGCTACAAAAGATCAGGGATATCTTCAACAGAACTGGAAAAGCCCCTCCAAATATTAAAATGATGGAGATTCTGGTTGACATTGATCGCCTCAGCAACCATCTAACAGAAGCAACGAACGAGGAAGTGGAGGAGATTTCTTCTGATGATGAGGAAGGCTCGGATTACACTCCAAATCCCGAGGAAGAATCTCCAGCAGAAAAACCAAAGGGGAAGCGTAAGGTCTTGGAGACTGCATCTGGGCAGCCCTCCAAGAAACGGGCAAGAAAACAAGTCCGACCCGCCTCTACCATGGATCATCCCTTTGCAAAACCTACCACTACCATCCCTGCTACTACCACTACCATCCCTGCTACTACCACCACCATCCCCATCACTACCACCACTTTCACTCCCATCACCACCACTACACCACCACCAGAAAACCTCTTCATCCAAACCAACTTCTCCACTGATAAAACACTAAAACCCACCAAGTATGTTTGCTCCAACATTCTGCTCAAGGTGGGGATATACGACCGCATCTTCAGCGTTCTAGAAAAAGCCAACCTCTCCAGGTTGTGCCTAGTACCTGAAGTATCTTACTCCGTACCAACTACATAGTTTTTTACCTTTTTGACCAAGGAGCCCGTCGACATAATGGATAGGTCACAAGACGGGGGTGACAGAAGGCTCGTCACCCAACTCTTCGGCAGCAAGGTTGTCATAACGGAAAATATGTTGAACACAATCTTCATTGACAACCAGGACCAGCTGCGGAAAGCCAAGGAGGTGGGGACCGAACATTCAGAGTTCTATAGACACAAATTCTAGAAATCTCTAACAGGGATCCCCACCTATGACGCGAAGACATGTAAAGCGTCCAATATACACTCTGGCTTTGTGCGCACCCTGCACAAAATTCTTGCCAGCGCACTCTTCCCCAGGACAGAAGGGGGAAACATTATAATTTCAGATCTTTTCGTTCTCTGGTCTATTCTTAACGAAAGGCCGGTCAATATCGAGCGCCACCTGATTCAGAAACTATCAACCTCCAGTCTGGGGAAAGAAATCTGCATGGGGGGGCATGTCACATCTATTATCAAATACCTCAAGATGGACAGACCCCTACCCCGCTGCACACAACTGAAGGGCGACATCCTTACCAATGAGCAGACTCTGAAGAACTCCTTCATCATTAAGGAAAAGGATGGGAAACTACACTATGTATTCTGCCCTATGGTCAAGTCCTCCAGGACTCTCATCCCGCTTCCGGAGTTAGCAAACTATGACACAACATAGCTCCTCTTCTCTGAAGAGGAACTTACTCAACTGCTAGCTTTGGTCAAAACACTCGAAAAGAAAGCAACAGCGGGACAAACAGAGATGAGTATCACAGATCCGGCAGCTCGACCAATAAAGATGCCTGTCAAATGACCTTCCAGAAGGCAGTTGCAGGCCCAACAACTGTCAAGCACACCAACATCTCGGCCAAATCCTAAAGCCGAGCCCATCCATGAAGATATCTTAACCACCTCCTCCATCGACTCTTTCATTCAGAGTCTACATGAGCAGCTAACCGCTGCCACCACTCCACCTTCCACCATTCCAACATCTACCACTCCCTTCTTCCCCACCGCATCCACGCAACCATTCACATCAACTTCATCACCCTTATCCCCCTCGGGCTTCCCCTTCTCCATCCCTATGCCCGACTTTACCACCTTTCCTTCCACCTCTGCAGCTTCCACCCCATCGCTATCACTACCAACACCTTCACCTCAAATTCCACCACTTTTCACATCTACCACCACCCCGACACCGCTAGTGACTACATCCACAGTCACTACGCAGCTTGGGGCATCATCAGTGTCTCGTCCGCAAGACACTAACACCATCCCACGCAGACCCCAGTCATCTCACCCTTCCGCTCCAGTGGTCCCTTTTGCTAGTATCGGTGAGGAATTCGGTCGTCAATTCGACGCTGTCTGAAATCTCCTCACCGGTCCTTCTAATATATTAAATTCTATTTTTTCTTGTGTGCAGGGTCTATCACGACAGGTGGCCATAATCGACGAACAACACCGCGCCTTGCCCACCATCCTCCAAGGCTTCCAGCAATGACAAGATGAGGTGGCTAAGCAAGTTGAGCACATCAACAGCCACTACAACACCTTGCCAGACCTGGTCCTTGGAGCGAAGCATCAACAAGAGGCAACGGCAAAGCAAGTCGATGAGATCTCCACGCAGACTCAGCCTCTTCCAGAGACTCTCTGCAAGCTCCAGCAACAACAAACAGTGTTGAGCACGCGCTTGGACACCATCAACAGCACGCTCACATAGCTACATCATCGCCAAGAGGAGTCCCATAATGATGAAATCTAGCAGTTATGTGCTCAAGCTATAGATCTTACGGCACGTCTCCTCTCCACTGAGGGAAGATACACTGACCTCAAAGAATCCCATGATGCATTGCTCAAAGCACACGAACATCTGCAAGTGGCTTTCGATGAGCTACAAGCCACCCATCGGCGGTGCAAAACGTCCGCAAGTAAAAAGCAAGCAGACAAGGCTGCAGACGACAAGGATGGCGATGATAATGAAGAAGACGACTCCGACTCATCTGCTGATTCATACAAAGATAACACCTCCTCCGGTGATAAGCATGATGACGGAGAGGACCCAGGCAATGTGGCAGGACCTTCTCACAAAGCGTCCGACAAGGGTCACCATGACAGCGACCAGCACCCCAAGTCCCCGCACAACGATAATGTCAACATGTCTTACGGGGACTAGTTCTTCGATTATTCTACTATGGGGTCCATCGAAGAAGCTGCTCAAGACGCGGCTTACGCTGAGTTCCACCACTGTATATTAGGAACCAGCGCCATCCTACCAAAAACAACTGCCCCACCTCTCTCCACACCTTCTCCCTATGACGAGGGCGAGGCAGAACGAGTAAGCTTAGACACCGATGAAGACCTCGATTCTGCCTCCGACTCGGGCGCCGATCTACAAGGCCATGAACAGGCCTTTGAGCAACCTGCTTCTCCCCCTCCACAAGAACTTCCCCCGCCACTACCTGTGCCGCACAAAATGCATGACCTGGACATGGCGGCCATCTCCACTTTAGATGCTCAGGACTTTTTTATACTGAACACTATAGTGGACGATGCAAAGGCGGGGGAAGACATAATTTATCACAATACCAAAACTAGGCATAAGATGACACGTGAAGACTTCCGCAACATTCTCCGACCTCGGTCCATGATGCCTATGGCAATCTTCCGTGTCGTCCTCGCCAATTGCATAGAAATATACAAAAGTTCTAAGTGGCAACAGCCGGTCTTTAACGCCTCGCCCGCTCTGTCTCTTGGCCTTATACACAAAAAGATACGAGAAACATCGATTGAGCGGCTGCGTGCTGGTCTAGCACATCGGGCACGTTTTCTTACCGTGCCCTTCCAAGTCTCGGACCACTGGCTTTTTATGATCGTGGATACCGAGGCTCGGGACGCCAAGGTGTATAATTTCTGCGGCGCCGAGCTACCAGCCGACACAATAAACTTCGTGGGAGAGGCAGCAGGAGAAGCAAGGTGTATACCCTTCCGGCTGCTTAAGTTAATTTGGGCTGCATGCCCTTCTCTCCGCCAAGACTGGAGCCAGCCTTGGTTCAAAATCATCAACCCTCAAGTTCAAGCCGCCGAGGGATCTGGGGACTGCGCTTTCTGCACCATACGCCACATCCAAGCGCTGAACCAGGAAAATCCCATTTACTGATCTGGTTGCTGAAGATTTTCATTCCTTACGCGGACGTTATGCCATGGAACTCATCTGTGATAGGCGGTTCTTCAAGGACCCAACTATGTCACCAGATGACGTTCCTCGCTACCTCTTCTCAGCTATCCAGCGACCGCAGCACCGACCCTTCCGAAAAGCAATGAAGGAGTCAGAACAAACCAAGGTGCCAGTCGAGCAAGCTATAAGCAATCCTGTGTCTGCCATTGAGCCTACCTTCCCTGATTTTGATCGCGATGCTTGAAAAAGTCTCAACGACTTCGATTTACATCTCATTATGGTGCGGCTCTCAGCCGAGAAAGATGGGGTCATATTCATGGCTCAAGACATCCTTGTAATGGCAGACACACTACGAGAGACTCTACAGGTTAAAGGATCCCTCTCCGTAAGCCTTATGACCACATAACAGTTTCTGTTTGTCCAAGATAACCCAACAACATACATGGCGTCCCCATATATGAAAGATGATCTTCTAAAGCTCAAGAACTTCAGCACAACTGACGCACTGATCTCCTATCTCCAGCACACAACGTCGACGTTCATCATGTTACCTTTTCTCTATCACGAGCACTGGATGCTCCTGGCAACAAATCTCCCAGAAGGAACAACCACAATATATAACAGTTCCGACAGCCAGTACAATGCACGACAGAGAAACTACGTCGTGACACCGAAGATGCCAACAGAAGTAGTGGCAAAGGAATGCGCCGACAAGTTAATAGACTTTCTGAGTCAGCACACAAGGGCGTACGACAAAGAGCATTTTCACCGCCCTTCCTTCTGCCACAAATGCCCCCAGCAAATTCGACAATCAAATGACTGCGGCTTCCACGTCCTCTACTGGATGTACACCATCATCGTTCTCCAAAGACCAGTAGAAGAGATGACTGATGTGGACTACCACGCTCTACGAGGACAGTTCGCAGCCAACCTTCTTAATTCCCCGGGGGCAAATGCAGATCTACCTTAGCCTGCAACCCTTGTCCTAATTACTTCTCAACCTATCACTTTGACACTCTGAGGACAGAGTGAGTGATAAGTTAGGTGGGTACATTAGACAAGGGTGAGGTACTTTTTTTACATCTTTCCTCTTTCTTCTCTTTTCTCTGTTTATACATTTTCCCTTTTTAACTTTCTCTTTAATTAACCCTTTTGTTTTTAATCACCCTCATTTAACTTTAGAATCATGTTAGTCCCTAAAAGTAAATAGCACTTAGACATTCAATGGCGATTTAATAATGTCACTCCACTATTGATTTTCATGCTTATTGCTTCAATTCTTTATCTGACTCTCCACATGTCAAAATCAAGGCAGAAATAAGCCAAGCTCTCAAGGGTGAAAGGGGAATCAGGAAACTTCCAAATCAAGAAGTTCTGCAAGTGGACCACAAACCAAATAAGTGCATGTTGAAAAACTCTAAGAACAACTTTCCTCTCTTCAAAATAAAAGAGGCTTGGCCGCCCAAAATAATTTCCCAAACAAAACCCAAAACCCAAGCCTGCGAGCTATCAAATAAAAGCCAGAGAGACGAATAAAATTATGAGAGTTGTGCCATGAATAAGGATCTATATAAAGAACCGATGAAGGTTTCACCCAGCCGGCACATTCCACTGCCCTCACAAAGGCAGATGTGCCATTTCCGGTAGTGAAACCCTAAGGTATCCAAATATATAAAAGGCTTATAAAGGACTCACCCGGCCGGTACATTCAGTTTCCTTCATAAAGGCAGATGTGTCGTGCCCGGTAGTGAGATCCTAAAAGCATAGACAGCCCCTCCCCCACATGAAGGGGGAGTTACACTTCAAGCCTTTAGCCAACCCTCACACCCTCTCTAGCTTCCAGTAGGTCTTTCAAATAGGTATAAAGCTGATTAGAGTCAACAACATGCACAAAATAAAGGTGGTCCCAATGTGAACTAAGAGATACGAAAAGAACCTGAGACCCGAGCAACTTTCAAAACCTGAAAGAGCCAAGGCAAGCAATAAGCCTTGATATGACCCTAGGGAACTCAGGTTAAGAATCAAAACAAGAGTATGGAAATCCTAACTAAATAAAATCGCCTCACCATTACATGTCTCAGCTCTATCTAACTTGAGGACAAGCTACACTCTAAGTTAGGGGGGGTGATAACCTCCCATTTTGGACGATTATCTTAGTCTTTTTCTTTAGTTTTTCATACTCTTTCTAATTTAAAACTATACATAATCCCAAATTTACCCTTCTTTGTAAATATACCATCATATTAACTTTTACTTTTTATATATGCAGAAAAACATTAAAAAATCATAAAAGAATAACTCAACTTCAAGACCGCATGGAGTCAAACGGTCCCAAGACCGCATGAAGCCAACCGGTCCCGAGACCGCATGGAGTTCAAACGGTCTCAAGACCGCATGAAGCCAACCGGTCCCGAGACCGCATGGAGTTCAAACGGTCTCAAGACCGCATGAAGCCAACCGGTCCCGAGACCGCATGGAGTTCAAACGGTCTCCAGACCGCATGAAGCCAACTGGTCCCGAGACCGCATGGAATTCAAACGGTCTCAAGACCGCATGAAGCCAACCGGTCCCGAGACCACATGGAGTTCAAACGGTCTCAAGACCGCATGAAGCCAACCGGTCTCGAGACCGCATGGAGTTCAAACGGTCTCCAGACCGCATGAAGCCAATCGGTCCCGAGACTGCATGGAATTCAAACGGTCTCAAGACCGCATGAAGCCAACCGGTCCCGAGACCGCATGGAGTTCAAACGATCTCAAGAACGCATGAAGCCAACCGGTCCCGAGACCGCATGAAATTCAAACGGTCTCAAGACCGCATCAAGCCAAACGGTCCCGAGACCGTATGGAATCAAACGGTCTCAAGACTGCATGAAGCCAACCGGTCCCGAGACTACATGGAGTTCAAACGGTCTCAAGACCGCATGAAGCCAACCGGTCCTGAGACCGCATGGAGTTCAAACGGTCTCAAGACCGCATGAAACCAAACGGTCTCAAGGTCCAAACGGTCTTGAGGTCCCAAACGGTCTTGAGGTCCAAACGGTCTCCAAACCGTTTGGACTTCACTTAAGGCCTATAAATAAGACCCCAAGGGTCCTCCACCGGGGGGGAGTTTTTCAGACGTCCAAAGGCTGCCTCAATCATTCCAGAGCTCTTGCTACTTCTATCCTCTGCCCTGGGGTTGCCGGTCTGAGACCCACACTCCATCTCGAAGTTGCTTTCTCTCTCTCTGCCAAAGAAGGTGGGAAGAGGGAGATCTCATCATCAAGCAACCTGTGAAGCTGGTGGATCGTTTCTCTTTCTCTCCAAGGGGTTGACTTTCCTCTCTCCTTTGTGGGGATGACGTTCACTCTCTCTTTTCTTGCCTCCTTCTTTGTCCTAGTCATGAGCGAGTAGTCTCTCTCACTAGGGTGCGGGGAGTAGCCCCGCTACCCATGTTTTCATATCATGCAAATGTAATCCATAACTTGTAATGTAGAGTTCTTATCTTTGTCAGTTCGACATCAAACGATTAATGAATGCATGTTGCTTGATCTCCAACTTGTGTTATCTTTTATCTCTTAGTATGAATTGTCTACGTTTTTACTATTAGATTCGAAACTCGTTTGTATGTTGGTTCTTGGTGCATGTATTCACCATGCATCTGTTTCAGTATCTAGAAGTGTATCTCAAGAAGTGGAGTAAACTCATTATCATCCGTTGCACTTTCATACTATGAAATGGAATCAGTTGACGTATGGAAGTGCAACCTTGATAAGTCGAGGAACACGCTTTGAGAGGGGAATGATGCAAAGTAATGTGACCATTTGCTCGGGAATGGCTGGCGTTGCAACATTCCTGCACTTCTCGTAGTTAGCTCTCCGAAAGGAAGCTAAGTCTATAAGGATACTAACTGACTAGACTCTTTTGCAGGTTATGATTTTGCTTTGCATGTGTTGATCCATGTGTAGTGGAGGTGAAAAACCGATCACACCCTAGTGATCTTTTATCATAGTTTAACTCATTAGATTTACTTTCTTTCTTTACTTTACTTGCACTTAGCTTAAAAACAACCAAATCAATCTTTTGATCTAAATACCAACTATTGAGTGATTAAGTGAAATTCCGACGTTTTCCATCTTGTTGGCAACAAAAAGACCGTTGTCTCGAGGATTCGACCCTTAACTATACTACGATAAGACTTCCACGTATCTTAGCATACGTGGGTGGAGTTCTCTATCTAGTATAAGCAAGGCTAAACTTAAAGACTTACCATCTTTAGGATTTTTAGTGGTGCACACAATTCCACGCGAGTGGAAGCTCCATCACTTATCACCCTTAACTAATGGTTAGTATGATCCAAACTAGAGGGTCTGATGAGAGAAAGTGTGCTTGTTCAGGGTGATACAAAGAGATAGTTCTTAAAATGTGATTTTAACCACCATAGCCTTTATTGAGATGCAAGAAGTTCTATAAGGAGGTTGTGTCGGTCACCACTTCATTAAGATAATGTTGGTAAAGGAGGCCTCGCGAAGGTCAGAAACGAACCACAGTGTGTGCAGATGAAGTCGCTTTGAACGTGCAATGGCTGAGAGAGTGCCCAGTGGTGACATGAGTCACGAGCTGATGCAAAGCAGACTGACATGCAGTTCACTATGGGAGAATATGTGATGTGAAAATCCGACCCCTCTAAGCGATAGTTGAGAAAGCTGAGTCCCCGATATATGGGTCCATTTGAGATGGATTGGTGGAGACGGTTGTGTTTAGCCTTGCCCCTCAGGATAACATGATGTGTAATGTGTTCCATAAATTCGATCTAGAGCACTATGTGAGGTACCCAATCCATGTGCTGAGCCCTGAACCTATTCAGCTGTATGAGAGGTTGAAATGTCCTGAGTCACCTATGAGGGTACAATATACCAAGGTAAGAAAGAACTCAGATGAAAGAATATGAGATGATAAAGGTTCTTGGGAAGCACCATGGAAAGGGTAAGGCCACATGGGATCCATGATGGACATATGAAAAGCTTATCCTGAATTGTTTGTTTGCTTGATGGAATTTTGAGGGCAAAATTCCTATAAGAGGGGAAGGATGTTACAACCCAAATTCTTGGGTTCATTGGGTGTGAAATGTAATTTCTAACATTAAAGATATTTGGACAAATAATGATATAATTTGTTGTGAATATATGGATTTCTTTTAAAATAGCCTTGTTGTTTGATTTGTGGGCTTTATTGTCTATTGGGCCCAATAACAAGGAAATTCAATTAAAAAATGAATAATTGAGAATTTGAGATAAGAAAGGTGTGGAAACCTCTAGAAGGCAAAATATTAATCCAAAGGTGGATTTCGTGCCTCTTGGGTTCCTTGGGTTCCAAGGAGTCCAAAGTTGCATAGAGAATGCAATAAGAAAAGAAAAGATCAAATAAATATTTCCTTATCAAGAAAGAAATTGAAAACAATGAGAAACTATGGGAAATATGTGGAAATGAGTTTAATTGAGTTATCCTTGGTGGAATTTTGTATCCTAAGGATTCCTAATGTTAAAAGGAACTCCCATAAGGAAAATAGAAGAGAGATAAAGAGAAATCATTAAAAATAATAAGGAAATAAGTAAGATAATAAGAAAATGGATAAAAGATAAATAAAAGGCTAAGGGATATTCCCAAGATGGGATTTCAAGCCATTAAGGTTCCTTGAGGTTCAAGGAACTCAGAATAATAATTTAATGGCAAGAGAAAGAGAAAATATGTGAGAAATATATATAATTGAGAGATAACTTGCATATAAAGAAAGGTATCTCATACTTTCGATTTTGAGTACCAAATTTGGTACACACGTGGATTAAGTCATCATGGACTTTGATCTAAAATTTGGGATTAAAAAGATAAACAGAGTGAGAGATATGATTTTTGGAAGTTTCCTAAAGTAATGAGGATAATAGTAAATGTCACGATTTTTTTATTTCTTGTTAAATAAAGTCGCGTGATATCATGGCCGTTCGATCCACGATCGACAGTGTTTGGGTCATCACCCACCTCAGGCTCTAATCGGGAAAAATGAAGCACAAAATCTGAAGCTTCCTGGACTCCTTTCTCCCCCACTCTCTTGATGATTTTTCATGAAATAAAGACTGGTAGATTCGGGAGAGAGAGAGGAGTACAACGAGCCATTAAACTACCATTGTACCTCCTTGTATAGGAAGTTCCCAAATCCTAGACCGTTTGGGAAGATAGGGCAAGGTGGGACAACCCACTAGATCATCAACTATGCCTATAAAAGGATTAGTGTAGAATCCTTGTGCCATACCCTATGCATTGGGGACTTCAATTTCACGAGAACAACATTGAGTTCCTCTCCCCCTGTCTTTCCCTGTTTCGGCAGGACGTTCTGCTTGGAAGGTAATGCGGAGCCATTATGATCAAATTGCTTGGACCCAGCAATTGAGGTGAGTCTGAGGTGATGTTGGAGTAGTTTCGAGGAGCGAAGGGGGGGGGTCTGTACAGGCTCTAATCGCGTGCCTACATAGGCCTGTTCTGGAGGTCGGCGGGTTCCCTTGGGGCCACCAACCTCGACCACACATATGGTGGCATGAAGTTAGAGGAGTCTGGGATAAGGAGACGGAGCTCTTGGAACCTTCACCTGTTGATTCGGAGGGCCATAGGCGAAAGTCAACTCTCCGATTGACTGAACCATGGTGGTCGTTTGTTGCAAAAGAAGCAGAGAGCGCGGGAAGAAGATGACTTCGCGAGAGAAGACCCGCGTACCCCTGGGGTCACGCCATACGGTAAGGGCTATAATGGACCTTTTGTTCATTTGTTTAAAGCATCCAAGTTTAATTCTGACGTGGCACACCCTAATTGGCTGAGGACTGTTTAATTTTGCAAAAAATTGTAACACTTGCTAGAAAACTCGGATGGGAAAAGTATATACATGAAAAGTCATTAGAAAAGTACGAGGAATAAATTGAAAATGGTTTGGAAGCCTAAATCAGTATATTTTTGTAAAAGTGTATATTTTGGTAGAAAAGGTATTAAATTGTGGGTATTAACCCTAATTAATGATCAAAAATAGATTTAATCTTGCAAGTGTATAAACTCGAGCATTATTAACTGATTTAATGATTAGGATAGATTGTAACCTATTTTGATGATGGCGTTGCAAGGATTAGGGTTGTAAACCTAATATGTTGATTAAAACCCTTAGAAACCCTAAGTGAGGGAAAAAGGGAAGAAAGAATATAATAATATGAAAATTAGGGTTTTTGTGATCCAAATCTGATCTTTAGATCTTAATGGAAAATAAATTGAGATAATTAGGGCTTGATGGATATTTTGATAAAAATAAAGTAAAAATGGGAAAAAGGAAGAGAAACCCTAATTATGGTCAAAACCCAAAAAAGGGCTAGTAACCCTAGGGCACGATTAGGTCTATTAGATTTGTGTACCATGATCAATGATAGAAAATATTGGATGAATATTTCAGGATTGAATTGTGCTTGCTTGATTTACTCTGGATTACTTGCTTGTTTGGACTGAATCTACATTCAAAACAGCTTGAGAGGTATGTGGTTAATTATGAATAATTGCTTTAGTTTCCCGAAGGATTCTCGGATGTTTCCTCACATTGAATGCAATCTAAACTATTTGGATGTTCATACTACAACTATAAAGTCACTATGGCTATCACAGTTATATAAACATGTGTATTCTCGCACCTACATGCCACCCTAATGAAATATGCCATCAAGGTCAGGCCCAGGAGGGTAGACCCATGGGCACCATGAGAGGTAACCCCAGACACCAAGCTCAGGAATGAGAAGGTGGTCTATGATGCATGACTATGGAGCACCATGAGGGGTGACTCCCAGGCACCAAGCTCGGGATTGAGAAGGTGGCCTTAAGTCAATGGCAAAAGAGAAACCCTAGAGGGGTATGCCAGGGTTAGGGCAAAAGCGGTGGAGAATGACACATTAAAAATGTAAATTGTCTTGATAAATAATTTGATTGTGATTATTAAATTGTTAGCCATATCTATGAAGTTTTTTTGGATGTCCCCACAAACCAGTATATTTCTATATGCTGACCGACATTTTGTTTTTTGGCATTTTATGTACAACCCTGAAATGAACAAATAGTAAAGTGACACATTGTGGAAATAAAACATAAAGTGCAAGGAGGATTAGGTCGAGTAGATTCAAGCTTGGATAGATAGATTTCCAAAGTTTTTCAAAGGTAAGTAAAGTTTTAATTTTGTACCCAATTCCAGTTTAGTTAGTAGAATTTCATAATTATTATTGATTATTTGTTGAACCTTTGATCTTGTTAATTGAATAACGGCTCTGTCCTTCAGGTCTCCCTTAATTGGGGGTTACCGGGAGGCGGGGTCGTTACAATTGGTATCAGAGGGTAGGTTCCTCATCTAATCATTAATAATTATTAAATTTTACAAATTCCATAGAACCGGGGGAGTTATTAGAGGAGTGTCCAAAAGACTGAGGTGTCTTGAAAAGGATCACTTCCGGGGGCTGGAAAAATTTTCCTCCGCACTGCTAGCCGGAATACGAGGACTCCCAGATTGTGTGACTGCCTAGCCGATGTCTTAGGATATGACTCAAAATAAGATACCTTTAGGACTCTCTCATCTTGTTCATCCCTCCTCAACTCAAATTTTGTTAAGGACCTTAAGGATTAGGGTTTCCTCTCTTTTCCCTCACCCTCTTGAGGTATGGGTAAGGTTAATAAGGTCTAAGGAATCCTCCACCAAATTAATGAAGAGCATGTAAATAATATGTCATGGACATATGCTTAATAGATTAAGCGCAAAATAAAGAATAGATACATGCTTAGGTCGTATGACATGAGTTCTCATTGCCATCAGGATAGACCTGAGGATAGACTTCCTTGTATGGAGGATGAGTAGAGAGAGTTAGTCTTGGAGGTAGAGACCTCCATTAAAAGCAGAGACCTAGCACATCCTTTGAGGATGATGGTAACCCTAACCCTAAGTGAAGGTTAGAGGGAGAGATGACATGATGAGTTAGATGTCATGGTTGACTGGATGGACATGCCTTTGGATTGCCATACGAACCATGAGAAGTTGATGACAGAGTACCTTGGGCAACCCAACCCTGGGGAGGGTCGTGCATGTTTGAGCGAAGGATAACTCCTTCATGGATGAGGTTAGAGAAGAACCTATAGAAACATTTTGTGCTGTTGCAAGTAGGAAATAGCTTGCACCCAGAGTGCATCAATAGTGTTGATAGTTGGATGAAACCCTAGATAAGGGATCATGATGGATGGATTATAAGATAAGCATAAGGGGTTATGGATAATCTTGAGTAAACATAAGTTCGAGTATAGGCTTCACTCAGGTAGGGGCATGCTTTTGAGCTTGATCCTTCATGAAGAAAGGACCTCTTATAGAGAGGTTGGTTGTAGGATTAGCTCTAGAGAGAGAGCAGACCTCAGGCAAGAAGGTTGGAAGCCTAAAACCCTAAAACTTGAAGAACAGTGGGAGTTGAGGATGATGCGACCTAAGTGGATAATACTGGTTGTTGTATGCTTGACCCTTGGAGGCTAATGAT
This sequence comes from Alisma plantago-aquatica, assembly GCA_963693085.1. Taxonomy (NCBI): domain Eukaryota; kingdom Viridiplantae; phylum Streptophyta; class Magnoliopsida; order Alismatales; family Alismataceae; genus Alisma; species Alisma plantago-aquatica. The sequence goes on along the minus strand of OY856414.1, from coordinate 223,709,128 downwards.
GTCTTTGTTTCCATGATAGGAACCAAACCCTAGAGAGATGATGAGCCTTCGGGTACCTCTGTGCCTATGGTATAGGTGTTTACCTCCTGAGATAGGAAGAAGAGTTCCTTATACTTGAAGAGGATGAAGTAGCAAGTAGTGAATCCTTGTACCGAGTTGGTTGTCCTGGAAGAGGACTCAACTCTGAAGTGTTTCTTGAATAAAAGGATGACATACCTTGGACATGCTTGATTCATGGTTAAGAGGCTGGGCGTGCAGTTGGACACCCAAAGGTGGACCTAGGGTTCCTAGGCCTAAGAGGGGAAGCAGTGTATCTGATGATCATGATGAGATTTGAGCCTCTATAGTTTCGAGCATGATACTCCTCATATGTAGAGGTAACGGAAACCCCTTAAGTTAAGGGTATGTTTGATGAACCCCTCACAACTAAGTTGATCTAATGTTGAGGAAAGAGAACAAGTACGACCTGGCATGGTTGAATAGGTGGTCAGCTTGTGCTTTAGTAGCTGTTGGGTTAGACATGCTCATGTGAAGGTAAACCCTAAGGACGGTTGTGACCTTGTCGTCAAGAGTGGTAGTTTCCTCCCATCCTGGGAGAGGGACCCTTTGGTTGGGTGTATACCAGTTTTGTTGGAGATAAGGTAACCTAAAGAGGTTTTATAGGATCTTAAGAAAGCTAAGTGAAAAGTACATGGTACGAGAAGGAACCAGTAGCCCCATAGATAACCATCTCTATGTGCATGTGGATGTGTTACTCTGGTAGTAACCAGTGTGGAGCCTAGCTAGGGTAGGTAGGTTGCCATGACCCCTGTTAAGGGATGAAAGACAACCCATGAATGAAGAGAGAGGTGATGAATGTTTGGGGAAAAGTTCTCAGTTGGACATGTACTATAATAGAATCCTAAGTCTATCCTAAGGTTAGGTAGGGATAAGACCGAAGGGAGTAGGAGTTGCCTAATTCCCTAATTGCACATGACCATAGGGTCAGGAGGTAACAACTATCATTGTCTTAGGGCCATGGGTTAGGAGATTGATCACCTTCATGAACTCATAGAACCCAAAGGGCAGATGAGTAGGGCACTCTCTGGATGCATAAGGGAAAAGGGATGACTCCAAAAAGTGCCAGCTCCCTATAGACCTAGAGGAGATGACCTAGGATTGTGCTTGGACCAAGTAAGTTCGAGACCAGTTTTCCATGGAAATAATGTGGATATCATGATGTTTATAATATAGAGACATAAGCTGCACGTTTCAACTTAGAATTGAAGTGTACTGGCAATGTGGGATTTACCATCACTACTCTTGGAATAGGAAGAACTTTGTGTTTGGACGGCCGCCAAATGCTTATTTCCTCTTGTTATGGGAGGTAGAGATGGGACAATACGCATGTCATACACCAAGGATAAAAGCTGACGTGAGTTGGACTGTTGCTATGAGGTATGAGGACAGAGATGATAACATACCTTGGTGGAGTGAATGATACATGGATGGTTTACAAACACTAAGAGAAGTAGTGTAGTCATCTTAAGAGGATGTTTTATCAGGAGCTATGTGGAATTGGAAAATTGACTAGGGTTGAGTTTGATCACCATGAGGATGAGCTCAGAGCTTCTTGATGAAGACCAAATTAGAGATGAGATGACGAAGGTGTATGTCTTCAACATTACCTAATACCTAAGGATAAGAAGTGGCAATGAATGCTCTAGTTGAGATATAGCTGCTTAGTTTAGCTGGAAGCTAGAAGAAGTTGAGGTTGTTAGGCTAACCTTAGAGGAGGAAAAGGGATAAGTTTGGCTAACACCCAGATGTATCAATGGCGGTTAATCAAGTAAATGATTGTTTGGTTAGCCAGCCTAGTCCGTGATGTAATGAAAGGATGGTTGTAGAACCTCAGATGCACTTCTTTGGAAAGGAAAGTGATGAAACCCTGACTAGAATGGTTTAGGGTTTTTGAGGAATCGATCTTGAGGAATCATGACCTATAATAAATCATGATTTTAAGATCACCATACACTATGGTACTACTGAGATAATAAGTGGTAGAAGTACTATGGATGCTGGAGATGAGGCTGCATGTGGTATGTTGCATGCAAGTCAGGAGGTGAAGGATGAACACCAGTAACCCAGTATATCGATATAGAAGATAAAAAATTCCCTGAGAGGGAATGTGAGTTCATCACTATGAATGATGTGGAAGATCTCCCCTTGACCAAGGAAGGTCAATGTGGGTTATGGTAGCTCACCTTACCTAGATGACAGGAAAAAGAAAGAGTACTGTCAAGGGATAGATCGAGTTGAATTACTTAATAGAGAGAGAAATGGTTCAACTACACCATGATGCGAGTTCAAAAGTTCTTGAGCATGATTAGAAGTTTACTTCCATATGGTGGAAGTAAGTACATGAAGAACTCATTTTTAGTACCGCTTATCACCCTTAACTAATGGTTAGTATGATCCAGACTAGTGGGTCTGATGAGAGCAAGTGTGCTTGTTCAGGGTGATACAAAGAGACAGTTCTTAAGATGTGATGTTAACCACCATAGCCTTTATCAGGATGCAAGAAGTTCTAGAAGGAGGTTGTGTCAATCACCACTTCATTAAGATAATGTTGGTAAAGGAGGCCTCACGAAGGTCTAAAAAGAACCACAGTGTGTGCAGATGAAGTCGCTTTGAATGTGCAATGGCTGAGAGAGTGCCCAGTGGTGACATGAGTCATGAGCTGATGTAAAGAAGATTGACATGCAGTTCACTATGGGAGAATATGTGATGTGAAAATCTGATCCCTCTAAGCGACAGTTGAGAAAGTTGAGTCCCCGATATATGGGTCCATTTGAGATGGATTGGTGGAGACGGTTGTGTTTAGCCTTGCCCCTCAGGATAACATGATGTGTAATGTGTTCCATAAGTCTAATCTAGAGCACTATGTGAGGTACCCAAGCCATGTGCTGAGGCCTGAACCTATTCAGCTGTATGAGAGGCTGAAATGTCCTGAGTCACCTATGAGGGTACAATATACCAAGGTAAGAAAGAACTCAGATGAAAGAATATGAGATGATAAAGGTTCTTGGGAAGCACCATGGAAAGGGTAAGGCCACATGGGAGCCATGATGGACATATGAAAAGCTTATCCTGAATTGTTTGTTTGCTTGATGGAATTTTGAGGGCAAAATTCCTATAAGAGGGGAAGGATGTTACAACCCCAATTATTGGGTTCATTGGGTGAGAAATGTAATTTCTCACATTAAATATATTTGGACAAATAATGATATAATTTATTGTTAATATATGGATTTCTTTTAAAATAGCCTTCTTGTTTGATTTGTGGGCTTTATTGGCTATTGGGCCCAATAATAAGGAAATTCAATTAATTAATGAATAATTGAGAATTTGAGATAAGAAAGGTGTGGAAACCTCTAGAAGGCAAAATAGTAATCCAAAGGTGGATTTCGTTCCTCTTGGGTTCCTTGGGTTCCAAGGAGTCCAAAGTTGCATAGAGAATGCAATAAGAAAAGAAAAGATCAAATAAATATTTCCTTATCAAGAAAGAAATTGAAAACAATGAGAAAATATGGGAAATATGTGGAAATGAGTTTAATTGAGTTATCCTTGGTGGAATTTCGTATCCTAAGGATTCCTAATGTTAAAAGGAACTCCCATAAGGAAAATAGAAGAGAGATAAAGAGAAATCATTAAAAAGAATAAGGAAATAAGTAAGATAATAAGAAAATGGATAAAAGATAAATAAAAGGCTAAGGGATATTCCCAAGATGGGATTTCGAGCCATTAAGGTTCCTTGAGGTTCAAGGAACTCATAATAATAATTTAATGGCAAGAGAAAGAGAAAATATGTGAGAAATATATATAATTGAGAGATAACTTGCATATAAAGAAAGGTATCTCATACTTTCAATTTTGAGTCCCAAATTTAGTACAAACGTGGATTAAGTCATCATGGACTTTGATCTAAAATTTGGGATTAAAAAGATAAACGGAGTGAGAGATATGATTTTTGGAAGTTTCCTAAAGTAATGAGGATAATAGTAAATGTCACGATTTTTGATTTCTTGTTAATTAAAGTCGCGCGATATCATGGCCATTCGATCCATGATCTACAGTGTTTGGGTCATCACCCACCTCAGGCTCTAATCGAGAAAAATGAAGCACAGAATCTGAAGCTTCCTGGACTCCTTTCTCCCCACTCTCGTGATGATTTTTCATGAAATAAAGACCGATAGATTTGGGAGAGAGAGAGGAGTACAACGAGCCATTAAACTACCATTGTACCTCCCTGTATAGGAAGTTCCCAAATCCTAGACCATTTGGGAAGATAGGGAAAGGTGGGACAACCCACTAGATCATCAACTATGCCTATAAAAGGATTGTTGTAGAATCCTTATGCCATACCCTATGCATTGGGGACTTCAATTTCACGAGAACAACCTTGAATTCCTCTCCCCCCGTCTTTCCCTGTTCTGGCAGGACATTCTGCTTGGAAGGTAATGCAGAGCCATTGTGATCAAATTGCTTCGACCCAGCAGTTGAGGTGAGTCTGAGGTGATGTTGGAGTAGTTTCGAGGGGCGAGGGGGAGGGGGTCAGCACAGGCTCTAATCGTGCGCCTACATAGGTCTGTTCTACAGGTCAGCGGGTGCCCTTGGGGCCACCAACCTCAACCACACATATGGTGGCGTGAAGTTAGAGGAGTCCGGGATAAGGAGATGGAGCTCTTGGAACCTTCACATGTTGATTCGGAGGGCCATAGGCGAAAGTCAACTATTCGGTTGACTGAACCATGGTGGTCGTTCATTGCAAAAGAAACAGAGAGAGGGGGAAGAAGATGACTTCGCGAGAGAAGACTCGCGTACCCCTGGGGTCACGCCTTACAGTAAGGGCTATAATGGACCTTTTGTTCATTTGTTTAAAGCATCCAAGTGTAATTCTGACGTGGCACACCCTAATTGGCTGAGGACTGTTTAATCTTGCAAAAAATCGTAACTCTTGCTAGAAAACTCGGATGGGAAAAGTATATACATGAAAAGTCATCAGAAAAATACGAGGAATAAATTGAAAATGGTTTGGAAGCCTAAATCAGTATATTTTGTAAAAGTGTATATTTTGATAGAAAAGGTATTAAATTGTGGGTATTAACCCTAATTAATGATCGAAAATAGATTTAATCTTGCAAGTGTATAAACTCAAGCATTATTAACTGATTTAATGATTACGATAGATTGTAACCTGTTTTGATGATGGCATTGCAAGGATTAGGGTTGTAAACCTAATATGTTGATTAAAACCCTTAGAAATCCTAAGTGAGGGAAAAAGGGAAGAAAGGATATAATAATCTAAAAATTAGGGTTTTTGTGATCCAAATCTGATCTTTAGATCTTAATGGAAAATAAATTGAGATAATTAGGGTTTGATGGATATTTTGATAAAAATAAAGTAAAAATGGGAAAAAGGAAGTGAAACCCTAATTATGGCCAAAACCCTAAAAAGGGCTAGTAAACCTAGGGCACGATTAGGTCTATTAGATTTGTGTACCATGATCGATGATAGAAAATATTGGATGAATATTTCAAGATTGAATTGTGCTTGCTTGATTTACTCTGGATTACTTGCTTGTTCAAAATAGCTTGACATGTATGTGGTTAATTATGAATAACCGCTTTAGTTTCCCGAAGGATTCTCAGATGTTTCCTTGCATTGAATGCAATATAACCTGTTTGGATGTTCATACTACAACTATAAAGTCACTATGGCTGTCACAGTTATATAAACATGTGTATTCTCGCACCTACATGCCACCCTGATGAAAGACGCCATCAAGGTCAGGCCTAGGAGGGTAGACCCATGGGCACCATGAGAGGTGACCCCAGACACCAAGCTCAAGAATGAGAAGGTGGTCTATGATGCATGACTATGGAGAACCATGAGGGGTGACTCCCAGGCACCAAGCTCGGGATTGAGAAGGTGGCCTTAAGTCAATGGCAAAAGAGAAACCCTAGAGGGGTATGCCAGGGTTAGGGAAAAAGTGGTGGAGAATGACACATTGAAATTGTAAATTGTCTTGATAAATAATTTGATTGTGATTATTAAATTGTTAGCCATATCTGTGAAGTTTTTTTTGGATGTCCCCACATACCAGTATATTTCAATATGCTGACCGACATTTTTTTGTCAGCATTTTAGTACAACCCTGAAATGAACAAATAGTAAAGTGACACATTGTGGAAATAAAACATAAAGTGCAAGGAGGATTAGATAGAGTAGATTTAAGCTTGGATAGATAGATTTCCAAAGTTTTTCAAAGGTAAGTAAAGTTTTAATTTTGTACCCAATTCTAGTTTAGTTAGTAGAATTTCATAATTATTATTGATTATTTGTTGAACCTTTGATCCTGTTAATTGAATAACGGCTCTGTCCTTCGGGTCTCCCTTATTTGGGGGTTACTGGGAGGCGGGGTCGTTACAGAGAGGGTCTCTGGTCAGACTGTCTCTAAGCCCAAAACACGTATATTCTTTGCCAGGAGCATGAATGCATCTATTAGAAGAAAGATCAGGTGGATAAGCGGTTACCAAGTTACTGAAGATCTAGGCAAGTATCTAGGTGTATCGATTATTCACACAAGGGTAACTAAACAAACCTATAGTAATGTCTTGGACACTGTCTCATCTTGCATATCAGCTTGGTCTGCCTGAAGTTTATCTCTTTCTGGTAGAGTTTGTTTGGCTAAAGCAACATTATCTGCCCTACCCACATACGTCATGCAAATGGCCATACTTCCGTTGCATGTTTATGACAAAATTGATAATGCTATATGGTGATTCATTTGGGGCGGAGCACAGAAAGCCAACCCAATTTCTCTTGTTGCCTGGGACAAGCTTTGCTGCAAAAAATCTAAAGGGGGTCTTGGCTTAAAAAGGTTGTGTGAATGGAATCAAGCACTGATTTACAAGCACTCATGGGACCTGAGTACCGATCAAGACACTTTTTGATGTAGAGCCATGTGATCCCGATATAGAACTGTTGGACCTTCAACCTGTGGATCACTATCCAAACTCAGGTGAGCTGCTACTAGAGGCAAATCATTCATAGACTATAACTCGTACATTCTGCCTATGAACGACCACTCCATCAAGACATGGGAAGATGTGTGGTGGTGAGAGCCCTCAAAAAAAATGTGTGGTGGTGAGATAGGTGCAGGTTGGAGGATCACGTGCTAAAGTCGGTCACTAAGGAACTGAAAGACCTAAAAGTCAGCAGTATGGTGAACCTCCATGGTCAATGGGACACGAGCTTTCTGGAAGAATGGTTGCCTTCACCATTTGTTAAGAAGATAACTACTCTACCTACAACCAAGGACTCTAATGGAAATGACATCCGAGTATGGAAGTTGACCTTGAACAACAGCTTTACAACTAAATCTGTCTACCAAAAGCTTCCCGAAGGGAGAAATCTACCCACTTCTGGCAACTGGAAGGAAATCGGGTCTCTTAAGACATCTACCTGTATCAAGACCTTCTCTTGGCTCATCATGCATGAGGCCTTACTCACAAATTCTAGAAGGGTTCAAAGAAGGATTCTGATGACAATCGATGTCCAAGATGTACCATGGCAACCAAAACCTAGATCCATTCTCTTCATGACTGCACTTTTTCTAAAGCTATCTGGGAGGATCTCTTTAGTGGTAGGGATCTAACGAAGTTCTTCTACACATATGATTGTAAAACTTGGTTCCTTGAAAACATTGGCGGGAAAGACAATACCACAAACAAATTCATAACAGCATTTGGCACATTTGCACCTGTAGAAACAAACACGTCTTCAAAAAAGAAATCATACCCACTCAGATGCAGACCAATTACATCATCAGAGAGGCGGAGTCCCAACATCAAGCTTTTTCCATTGAAACAAACGTCAGCATGAAGGTGAAAGAACCCATGGTTACTACCTGGGAAAGACCAGAGCCAGGCTTGCTAAAGATCAATTGTGATGTGGTTGTTAAGAAGAACCATGCTGTATGCACATTGATTATTAGAGACAACCAAGGCAACTGGAAGGGAGGATTCGCAATGAACTTACATACCAATGATGTCCTAGAAGCTGAACTGATGGGAATCTAGCTTGTTGTGGAAAAGATGAGGGACCTTATGGTTCCCAAGGCCATTATTGAAATTGATTCTAAAGTTGATGTGAGCCTCATTGACGAGCCGATTTAGAATAACCCCATATGTGTGAAGACAGTCAAGATTATTCAAGACAACCAGAAACCTGATTGGTGCATTGTTCATGTCAAAAGAGAGAAGAACAAAATTGCAGACAGTCTAGCGAAGCACCACCTAAAAAACTATACCAAGAGCTATCAGTATGATACTCTTCCTAATGAGATCAAAGATCTCCTTATTAGTGAATCCCATAAGGGTAGTAGTACTATCTCATCTATTTCTAATCGCTTAATTAGTGAATGTAATCGTCATTTGCTCGCAAAGGGAGGGCGGGATGAATAATATAGCCTCCCGACTTCTTCAAAAACAAAACATGTATCAAGGACTTAGATTCTTATCAAATTGAACATATTAGATCTCATTCAGATCCTTTAATGATGACCATTACTATTCAACATGTTTCAAGGACTTATATTCTTATTAAATTGAACATATTAGATATCATTATTGTGATACACCGATCGAACAAAATGTTATTAACCAAGCAGAAGCATTTGTTAGAAGCAGAATTACTGAAAATCACTAAAAATTTAAACCATTTTACAAAGAGATCCATACATTGGAAAACTCTTTCAAAAAGAACCAAGGTAATTCAATTACATTCTGGTTCACAAGTACATCTCTTGTACCATTCCTTTTCGAGGTTACAAGCATCAACTACCCTATTAAAAATATATATATGAAGTATAAAAACATTGAGGCATCAAGCCAAAATCTCATATCGTTTCATTAAACTAACTACTGACTCCAAGGACCTAAGAGTACAGAGACGACACATAGGACTCTTTCTACACATATACAAGACTTGACAGCCAGTGGCTCCTCCTGAGAAAATCATTGTTGTACTCTAGTGCTGCTGCTGTCCTTCACCTACTGAAGGGTTTCTGCCTCCTTGTCCGCGTCCACCTAAAAAGTTAGATCCCACGGGGGTGAGACAATTGTAAATTGCCCCAGTGAGAGATATAACTCTCCGCTAAAACATTATTATTGTAGTTTAATTGAATAAAACTATGCAAAGGAATTATATATTCAACATCAGATAGATTAATGTCTAAATGGATTAGAGCAGTATTCTTATTCAAAGCATTTCAGCTATAACTTGATAAAACAACATATCTTTTATCTAATAAGGATTTGAAGAACAAATATAACCTTTATTCATCTAGAACATGCTAAGCAAGGTAACATCAAACAATGATTCTCGTATTTCAACCTTAAACAAATACGCTACATGGCTGATTACATTTTACAAACATTTTGAATTAATGACCTGAAGAGATGAAGTATACCATTCATACTCTAATCGACCATGATTACATAAAGCATCGGTACCACACAAGGTCAATGGAAGAGCCGAACTCCAAGACCTCATCCTTCTCGGTCAGTACGAGATTATCTAGCAGAGACATCACGTGTCAAACTGCAAAATGGCTTGCCAGGTATAATGGCATCTTCACTATAGAGTTATAGCCTGCAACATATACTCTCTTTAGGGTTATGGCCCGTAGCCAATGCCTAGTATCATATCATGGAGTCCTGGCCCATAGCCATACTCTTATTTGGGTATGGTCTGAAACCAATCCCACACATAGGAGATAGCCCGCAGCCATTCCTATGGGACATAAGGATATAATTTCCCAATTACCCCTACATTTTCAAAATATGCACGCCGAGTTAAACTCATTTCACCATTCAGCAAATTCTGACTCTGATGGATCTATGGTTAGGGAAACTACATTATATGATATCACTTGATTAATTAAGTGCATTATCATATTCGTTTAGCATCAATCATGTTTTCAAACAACAATTATTATAATAGATGTTGTAAAAATAGTGTAATACTTTCATCAGGTTCTGTTCAACTTTAAGAACATATTGGTATCTCAGTCCCTCATCTCATCAGGAGCATTCTCAATCTTTCACAAACTCATTACCATGATTATAGAAGATGGGTATTCCAACCCTTAGTTCAACATAGAACAATTGTTACCACTTATCAGGTAACTAATACCTTCAGGACATCTGACCAAGGTAAACATGATACTTGTATAATAAGTATCTCACATGGCTCACAAGGCCCATTTCATCTCTTGTTACCTCTCACTAGGCAACAATGTATATTATGGCTCACAAGGCCCATTTCATCTCTTGTTACCTCTCACTAGGCAACAAAGTATATTATGGCTCACAAGGCCCATAAAGAAATAAATGAAATATCATAGCTCATACCTAACTATGCTTATCATTTCCTGAAACCTACATGGTTAGTACATATGATAGCAATTATATAATTCAACACCATGCAATACAAGGGTAGCATCACTATTCCCTTATTAGGGTTAGGATTTCCCAACTTCATCTCAATTACGATTCCTCCTCAATTAGGGTTTATTATTCATCCCAATTAGGGTTTACATTCAATTACCCATAATTAGGGTTTACTATTCATAATAATTAGGATTTACATTCAATTACCCATAATTAGGGTTTACTATTCATCCCAATTATGATTTCTCACATCCATTAACTAAATCAAGGTTAGGATGTACTATTATCTTCAAATTAGGGTTTCTCATATCCCAATACCCAAATTAGGGTTAGGGTTTATTACTTACATCCAATTAGGGTTTATTATTAAAATACCCTGAATTAGAATCACATCATCCCCCTAGATTAGGGTTTCACTTATAATTGCCCTAAATTAGTGTTTGGGTTCATCAATCACCTCAATTAGGGTTTTATGATCTCTTCATCAAGGATCATACCCTAATTAGGTATCCCATTTATTTTGAATGTGTTAGGGTTTAATTACTACATGATCACTATACATGTATGTAATTCTCTCTCTTATCCTCTCTAGGACATTCATTACTCCGATCTTGATCAGATTGAGTCAATTCTATAGTCAAATTCATACATATAGGGTTAGCATTGTATATTGAGTCATTGTTTCCATAAGTACCAAAGGTTAACCCCTTTAAATATTCTTACTCATTAAGTACCTTAGGAATACAACCATTGTACATATGTTTGATAATTATCATCATCAATCAAGAAATTAATTGATTTATCTTCACCTTAAATCACCAATCGATTTAGGGTATATTGAACTCCAATCGATTTTAGACCTTTGAAATCTTCAATCGGTTTGACCCCTTAAACCATAAAATGGTTTTGAAACCATTTGGAATCAAATGGTCTCAAGATCGTTTGGTCCAAATCATCTTGAAAACCTAAAGGATTAGTTAGGGTTCTCTTCAATCAAATCGATTTAGGGTTTCAACATTGAACTATCCATCAATTTGATCATTCAATTGTAACCATTAGTTCTTTATTCATTCATGAACCCATTCATCCTTCAATTGATTTGAATCTTCAACCCTCCAAATGGTTTGAAACCGTTTGGGCACTTAGCCCTTAAAATTGTTTGAGGAATTATACTTGAAAACGAATGGACCTATCCACTTTTGAAATCGTTTGGTTGACTCAACTTAGAAACTGATTGGACCTCCAAATGGTTTGAGACTGTTTGATGCCAAACGGTTTCAAGACCGTTTGGACTCAAACGGTCTCAAGACCATTTGGTCCAAATGTCCTTGAAACCGAATGGACCAATTAGGTTCTCAATCAACCAATTGATTAGGGTTTTGTTACTTCAACCCGATTAGATTAGGGTTTTCAATTGATGATTCAATTATATTTGAAACCAATGAGATAAAACCAAAAGAATCCTTTGGATCAATCATCCAATTATATCAGCTTATACCTCCAAATGGTCAAATATGGTCAACCACTCCAAACGGTTTGAAACTATTTCGTTTCAAATGATTTGATCAAACTGTTTGACCAATTCAATTGAAACCGATTGGTCCCAATTTTTGAAACTGTTTGCCTAGGATATTGATTGAGGTGTGTGCTTGATATGACATCATCATCTTCAAGCTACAAACCCACGAAACTTTCTATGATTTCCATGGTGATTTCATCAATCAACCAAATTAAAATTTCAGAAATAAAGAAGAAATCAACAATTGATAAAGATATGAAATCAATAACAATGTTCAAGGGTTTAGGTTATATAACCCGCCTTCAAAGTGGAATCCAAGATTCAAGATTCACGTTCCTAATGGTGGTTGAAGCTTTCTCACTCCACAAGGTTCGTTCCTCAAGCTTTTGAGTGAAAAGGATTGGCTAGAATTGAAGATTGATTGAAGAAAAGAAGAAATCAAGCATTGATTTGTGATTTTCACCATGCATTCGAGGTTGAAGATGATCAAGGAGCTTACCTACATATTTTAGTTCATTCCCCTGCTCTTCCTTAGTTCCCTTGTGCTTGTCCAAATAAAGGAAGAAAGAAAATCCGAAAAAGAGTCTTTGGTTGAGTGGGAAATGAAGTGTTTATAAAGGAATTTCAAGGAGAGAGAAAGTTGAAAAGAAATTCTTCAACTCTCCAAAAAGTGCCACATACTCTCCTCTCTCCCTTGTATACTAAGGCACCTCCCTTTGCCTAATATTCCTATTCATTATCCTTGAATTAAAGGAAAAGAAAATTAAGCAACTTAACCCTTATAATAATAATATCCCATATTTAGTGGATATTACTTTTTTAGTTAACTAATGTGAGTGGGCTCTCCACTCACTTGAGATATTTTCTTGCCTTTGAAAGGAACAAGGACGTTAAAACTTATGCAAATTAAACCATTTCGTTTTTGGTTGAAGGTACTTCAATTATTATATTTATTTTTGCATTAAATTAAATTAGGGTTTCAATTATGCTTAAATCTTGATTATTTTAATATCAAGATTCTCTATCCTTCAAAGTGATACAAATGAGAAGCCCCTCTCATTTTATTTGATCTACATGATGCCAAGAAACATTAGGGACTCTCTTGAATTGGTAATTTGCATATTGAACCCTGAGTTTTGGGCAAATTGCACATTACACCAAAACTAGGTTTTAATGCACAAACATTGCTTAATCAGCTCTTTCTTGGTACTCAGGCTTGTAAAAGCCATACCACTGCATCATACTCATTCTCATGATACTTCAACAAATAAGTAACATTAAGTAACATTTTATCATGTAGCATTTGCTATTTAACCCCTCAACTTGGGTAATTTGCAGTTTAGTCCAAAATAGGCAAAACATTGTTTCAACATTATTCAAAAAGGAATAAAATTGAAATATAAGTTCCTCTTGAGCCTTAATTACTTTTCAAAAGATAAGAGCAATCTTATAATCAACCTCATTAAGCAAAACCTCTAGGGTTAACACAACCCAGATCAGGGATGTTACAATTATGCTCACTAATATTATAGAAAGTTATGATCGTTGGTTTCAAAAAATTAATTGGACATGCACGATTATCAAATATAATTATTTCATTATAACATGGATATCTAGATCAGACAACTTGTGGTAAGATCATCTCAGGTTATGTTGTTGATTTCATAACTCAATTTATGTAAGTTAATAATTATTCCCATTAAAAATTGAGACTATACATCATCATCATCATCATCATTAACCTAGAGTCTAGTTATATTTCCCACGATTAGAGTCTATAACAAAGCAAACCTTTTTAATGTACTCGACATATTAATCATAAATTTTAGGGTTTCCATATCTTAATAACCACTTAACATGTATTACCCTACTTCTGAAATATGATTAGAATCATGCATTGAATCCATTTCATTTGTATTCCTCTCATCTATCTAATCACTTTTAATACATTAGTTTTCTTAATATGAGTTACCAATTAGTTGCTACATTATTTACAAATTAATTTCATTTTTCAGCCAATCATAGGGGGACGCGTCAATAAGAACTAATTATCTTCATTTATTTCCTTCTTAAAAAATATTTTTCCTATAAAATATTAGAAAAAACTTTTGTTTCACATTATTTGTTTCTTAGCAAAATATTGGGTCCAAAATACATGGTTACTAACTCCAAGCTTTCCTTTTTCGCAACTTTTAGATAATTTCATATTTAATTTCCTAGATCACAAAACTTCTTGGAAGGTTCTAATTTTCTTCCATAATCATATATTTGGATTATCTTTTAGATAAAGTTATCTTGGGTTTTTATCATGGGCACGAAATACCCCTTTTTCCTATTTTGTTTCATAAGGACCTATATGTGAACTTTTGATTATGGGAACTTAAATAAATCATATCTCTCTCTCATCTTTACTCCAATTGGCCCCAAAGTTTAAAAGAAACCCTCTCATAACTAAATTTCGATTTGGGAAAGGTTTGGTGTCAAAATATGATTATTTAAGGTACTTTTCTTGCCTTTTAACCAATTTCTTTATTTGATCCATTTAAGTTATAATAATTCTTTTCTCATCTAAACTTGGCAAGAAATATTTTCTCAATATGCTTTCTTATTGAGTACAATATTGGGCTGAAAAACTTATTGGTTGCCTTTAATTTTTTTTTCTAGAGAATTCTAAAACAATTCCTTATTTTATTACCAATTTTCTATTACTTTTGGGAACTCCTGTATTATTCAATTTTACACTCTTTATTCAATAATTATCAATGGACAAGTGGAAATAGTAAAACACAAGAAACACCTTTTAAGGGAGAAATTGCATTCTCAAATCAAAATCTTTCAAACAACATATGAAAATGTCCAACTCTCTAATATGTCCTTAACAATTCATTATTTACATTAAAATATATGTATAAATACATGCAAAAACCCAGGTTATAACATCCTTTCCCTCTTATAAGACTTTATTCCTCAAAATTTGACTAGTCATACAAAGGATGGGTGAGATATTTTTTTCTTATTTTTCTCATCAAATTAAGTCTTACATTCATAGAATTCTAATTTACCAAATTTGAGGATATAACATTCACCCTCCTCAAAAGGAATGTTGTCCCCAATATTCAAGCAATATTAGCAATGAAAAATGATAACTCTTACTTGTTTCAGACCCTAGGGTTAAAAACCCTTCATGGTTACCTCTGTCTAGATCATCTTTAAGACCCTCTATCTATATGTAAATTTCTAATACTACTACGGTTTGCATCCAATTTCAATTTTAGGCTATATCCTCAACCTTACCCCTTGCATGATTTTATCACTTACTGACTACTTTGTGGTTCCAATTCCATTTCGTAACTATGTTTGCAATTATGATTTCCATTTCACTTGAAGACCACCTTTTTACCAAGGTTTCCCCAACTATCATTCATAAGGGCGAGGTAAATCCTCAAACCCTAGAGTATTCCATTAAATTTAAACTTAGGGACTCAATCATGTGTCAATTGTTTTAAGCATAACATATGTTTGCCCAATATCGTACACTCATAACAAGATAAAACAAGCATTTGAAGGCAATCCAAATACAAATCTCATCTGATTCAAAGAGTAGATATGATATATTCACATGTTATCTCTTAATTCAAAATTTTAGTTAAACCATCCTTAACAATGACTCCAACCATGAGTACCTTTCAATTCCATAATTGTCTTAACAGTCATATCATCACATAACTCTTGTGTTTATGCATAACCCCCTTTGAGATTTTATCAAACATTATTAAATGAATTCTTGTATTCTTTTCATTTACATATCATGTCTCATTTGCCTTAGTTGTTCCCTTAAGATCTTTAGGGGTATATTTACCTTTGGTATGATCTTCTCTTGAAACCCAACGGTCTTATGCATTTAGGGAATGATCACTTTCTAACCTCACAAGTCTCATGTAACTTTAATCATCCTACTTGATCTTAGGGTTGACGTTGGACTCTACACTTACCAAGGGCTCTATTGAGATGTCATAACTTTTTTTCATCATACATTTCTTTTGAGGTTTCTCTAATAATACTAAAGAAAATTATATCCTTAAAAATTCTTTCACCTGAATTTCCTTCATGTCTTAGGGAAGACATAGTTTAATTTATGTCCCATCATTGAGCTCATGATGACCATCCTGTCTGGGCTTGGTCCCACACTATTAATCACTCCCTTAGTGACTTTTCCTCATTTCTCTTAGATATGGGATACCTAGGTACAAAGAATTATACTCAATATATGTGCTTTTATGCTTCAAGTTAATAATTCAATCCTTAAGTGACATTTAAGGTTACCTCAATTCTTAAATTTTTTGTAAATTCATCCTTCTAGGGAAGATTCAATCCTAGGAGAAGATAAAACTAACATTTGATAATAACCAACATAAACAAACTTGAACCAAGATTTATATTACTGTGAAGGAAAACATATTTTAGGCATAATTTCCATTATATCATCCATGCATATAATACTTGAGAGTTATATCATCATACCATGTGATCTACCACCCAATAATTGAATCACTATCAAGTACTCTACTACCAAGAGTTTAGATGCAAAAGAATGGTAAGTTACCTTTGATGAGTTTAGGATTATAGAATAATCATTTTATTTTTTGTCATAAGCCAAGTACTTTGTACCCACACAATACAATCTATACAATATAGCACACCAATAAGAGGTAAAGTGCACTTTGAAGAAGATAAATTTAATTACCACATATCCCCCATGTCAACTACAACCACATTTAGTATTTATCATAAGCATTATCTCCTTCATTTTCTGATATTAAGTTGCATTCTTTATTAAAGGTTCACACTAAGGTTATCTAGTTACTTCATATTATCATATTCCATGAATGTGGATAACCAACTATAGACAAAAAACTTATTAAACCATCACCTCCATAGGTTAGATCCATTCTATACATATATATGATATTATACTTGTACTAAACAAACTTGTACGAGTGGCTTGTCAAACATATATCAAAAAGTCCAATTGAGGTTCCTCTAATCCTTTACCTAAGGGAGATACCATGCTCAAACTCTATGATCTCACTCAACTCTATGAGTATTACATGCACTAGAGATGTCTTCCATGTTCGGTCTAGAATTCTTATGTCTATCATCTTCACAAGATCTAGCCACTCAAACACCACCCAACCCTAATATGTATTCTCTTCATATATCATTACTCATGAAATATTCTTACCCAACTTCCTCTTTCTCATCAACTACCACTAGAGTCCTAAACAAAGAACCACCAACCATGCATGAGACTTCACATTATACTATCATTCCTTACCTCTCCAGGTTCTTGGGACTCTCTCTCCCTGACCTAGGTCGTAGGCACTCATATCGTATACACAGATATGTAGGAACCTCTTTCTCTATCTCTAGGGTTTGGTCCATCCAAGGACATATAGGGTACAATAAGCCTCTACTACTCATGCATGTAACATCTCAACTCATTCACTCAGGGTTAGTCTCGTTTAGGACATATCACAACAAATATTTATTATACTTCCTCATATCTTGGAGTCTAGGTTTCTGACCTTCTCCCTATGGATCCCACTCTCTCTGGAATTTTCCCTAAATTTGATCCTAACACTAGAGTCCCCCATTGTATAAGACACTGAGGCTCTTGCAAATTCACATCTTATCTTCACTTAGCTTATCTTATCTCGGAAAAGCATAAGAAACTTGTATCAACAAAACGTATGTCAAAACCTAAAAAATAACGTCAAATTCTCAAATCCTACTGAGGTCATTATGACCCACATTTCTCATCATATAAAACATAGATCATATCATCTAAACTTATACCAAATATTTCATCAAGAGTTTAGGCACCTGATCTAAAACTAATTCCTCTTCTAGAACGATCTTACCCACTTCCATTTAGGTGCATGACTACCTTCTACTTGTACATGTGTAGAGAGACATTTTCTATTAGGATGCCTAACAGATGTATGTTAGAGTTTCTACCATGACCTGACCTCATGAGTTAGGATTTTTCTCCCTCATATATATTTCTTCCACTCTGGGGTTGACCCACCCTAGGCCAGCATACCAACCCTAAAAGTTACACGAAGGGGTTTCATATTTTCCTTGTTGTGTAACCACTTATTTCCTATGTTTGTTATGTATATACAATACCTTCTCATGTATCATGCATGCTTTACTCCATATACTTGCATGCATGCTTTACTCCATGTAACCCCCAATATCACGATCCATTCTCGATACCATTACCATGAATCATGTATTAATAATTTCCTTATATTTCTATAGATTACTTGAAATTATAAACTATAAAATATTTTTTTTTAAATCTGAGGCTACAATAAAAAATGTAAAGACCTCACTTTTAGCATCTACCAATTAATAAAAGACCTTCAAGTTGAGATCCATTACCTAAAATTCCCAAGATCCATATCTATTCAAATAATAAGTAATAGCAAAAATTTTCCATTAATTCACAAATATTGTTTACAAGATTCATAATGTTGTTCCTTTAAGAGTTACATGAATTTACAACATTGAACTAGTACATATGAAAAAGAAGTATCTAACTAATCTTCCTTCACTTACATTTTGATGCTTTCAGGTAGTTTCATTTGGTTTATCATGTCTTGATGCCTTCATATATCACCTTTACCTGAAATGTTATGAAACAAAGAACGAATCAATATATTGATATGGATTGTATGTGGGTATAAATAAAACATGTGCATGTAGGTGTAACAACATAATCAGCCATAGAAACAATTATCATTATATAATCAAATATGTATTTACTTATCTAAATTCTTGACACTTATCATTTCACTCTTTGTGGTGTTCTGTTTGTTTAGGGGAGCCTCTTTATGGGGAACCCTCTCAATAGGATTTGGTCCCTATAGTGGACTTTCAGAGCCTTCCCTCATTCGGGCTTGGTTTAATACATCACCCTTCCTTTCCAGGTTTGGCCTGTGGTGATCTTTTTTTTTGGTTCAATCACCAATCATTCCCATAATGAATTATTTCACCCCATGCTCTTTAACCCACCAGAGATATTTATTTAGGGCTCAAGCTAGTCACAATTATATAAAAAGATACTCGTAGGAGCTTTATAGATTGTAGGAAATCAATAAAAATAAAGTAGTTTAATTGCAATCCATTGGGGAAACTTTTAGGAAACCACATAAGTCATTTAAGGTCATTATTCATAGGTGTAACCACAAACCTCTTGTAGAACCATGTAGACTTAACGATGTCATACTTTAAGCATATCTTCCAATCATGCAAGCAAAGAGGAACCTAAGTAGTTCAACATTTAATCTACATGTATGTATACTCTAAAGTGTCACTAATCACACTAAAAGTGTATTAATCTAACTTACATCCTAAACGAGCTTTAGGGTTGTCACAGGTTTGGATAAGGAATAATGTTATCAAACCCTACTTCCACCGCATCATACCTTATTAACATTATTAACTAATATCAGATAGTATGTAACGACCCCACCTCACAGTAACCCCCATTTAAGGGAGACCGAAAGGTCAGAGCCATTATCTAATAACCCAGATCCAAGGTTCAACAAATAATCAATAATAATTATGAAATTCTACTAACTAAATTGGAATTTGGTATAAAATTAAAACTTTACTTACCTTTGAAAACTTTGGAAATCTATCTATCCAGAGCTTGAATTATTCTATCTAATCCTCCTTGCACTTTATTTCTTAGTTCACAATGTGTCACTTTACTGTTTGTTCATTCCAGGGTTGTACCTAAAACGCCAACAAACAAAACGTCGGTCAGCATATGGAGATATGCTGGTATGTGGGGACAACCAAAATTTCACAGATATGGCTAACAATTTAATAATCACAATCAAATTATTTAACAAGCCAATTTACATTTTCCATGTGTCATTCTCCACCGCTTTTGCCCTAACCCTGGCATACCCCTCCAGGGTTTCTCTTTTGCCATCAACTTAAGGCCACCTTCTCAATCCTGAGCTTGGTGCCTGGGAGTCACCTCTCATGGTGCTCCATAGTCATGCATCATAGACCACCTTCTCATTCTGGAGCTTGGTGTCTGGGGTCATCTCTCATGGTGCCATGGGTCTACCCTCTTGGGCCTATCCTTTATGGCATCTTCCATCAGGGTGGCATGTAGGTGCGAGAATTCACATGTATATATAACTGTGATATCCATAGTGACTTTATAATTACAGTATGAACATCCAAACTGTTTAGATTGCATTCAATGCGAGGAAACATTCGGAAAACCCTCGGGAAACTAATGTGATTAATCATAATTAACCACATACATGTTAGGCTGATCTGAGATAGAATAGTCCAACCAATCCAATCAATCAAGTCATCCAATCAAGCAAGTGCAAGAATCCTAAAATTACATTCAATTCCTTTTTATCAAAATCTATCCAAATCATCTTGCTACTTATGGTTCTATTCCTTTTTAGGGTTTCTTCCTCTTTTTAGGGTTTACTTTGCAATTAGGGTTTTACTTCCCTTTACTATTTTTAAACCCTAATTTTCTCATTTATCCTTCACGAAAGTTATTAAGGTTACCTTTTACAAACACATAAACTTAATACCCTATTAAAGCACAATTAATGAACAATTAAGTCCATTAAGCATCTTTACCATTAAAGCTACCATTTTTATCCTTTTTAATCTATGACAAATTTATTATGCTCGTTTATCATCAATTCGTAGTTCATTATGCTCTAATACTCATATGAACGTTATTTATCATTAACTCTACCTTTTATCCACTAAAAAACCCTAATTTCTACATTAAGGGTATTCATCCACAATTAGGGGCTATTATACTCGAAATAGCTTAGAATTATCATAACTTCACTTTATTCACGGTTTTGAATAATTAAAGCCATAAAGGGTTGCATTTACCAATATTAGGGTTTCAAGGCCCATTAAAGTATATTCATGCACATGAAACTTTAAATTAACTAATTATATGCAAAGTTCATCCTTTTTGTTCCTAATGTCACTTTTTATCATTAACAAGCTAATATCAACTTTAATCATCCATTAAACCCTATTAAATATATTAATCAACTCAAAATAGGGTTCTTTAAACATTAATACATTAAAGTTGATATCTTCCTTTACTTTTCGAATTACAAGTGGAATCAGGCTTCAATTATATTTTTAGTGGATTCCCCTCATTTTTCTGATCAACTTTCATATTGTATGCATGCTAATCCGAGCTGCGAATAATTAACTATGAATTTTACAAAAATGACTTACTTTAAGCCAATGGGGGACTGCCACGTAGGCATCTTCCATGCAACGTTGTAGCCGCTTTGGGAAACATAACAAATTTACCATTGTACCCCCACATCAGTTGTTGTTTTCTTCACACCCCGGAGGGCAGAACCATTCAAATCCCACATCTTCTTCTTCCTTGTGCGACCCACCACTACGGCCAACTATGGCAGCTCGTGGAGGTGCCTCCTCCTGTCCCCAAGGCCCGAGGCCCACTGGCAACTTGCGCCCTGCCTCCGTCTCCCTTAGCCGTGACTGTGGAGGTCCCAAGGAGCGACCATGGCAGCGGGGATCGGGCTGGTCAGGTCTGTCACCTGCAGCCGTGGTGCAGCCCTCCAGCCAACGTAGCTGCTTAAGCGAGAGTCTAGGGAGGACGTTCGATCAACCTCGGATGTGGTGGGATCGTCAGGCCACCCTCCAGACCTCTCATGGCCCTCTGTTCACTCCAGGGTTACTCTACCCTCACAATTAGGGTTTGGAGAAAGAAGAATAAGAAGGAGGAGGGAGAAAGAAGAGAAGGTTATGTGGGATCCTCATGAACTCGACCCTGGGCTCTACCCCTTTATATAGGGGTGGAAAACGAAGCCCTAGGTCAGCTACCCACGAGTTCTAAGTCTCTCTCCTACTAGGAAAGTATATCCCTTCATGAATAAGAAATCTTCTCTCTCTTTCTTATCTCCTTAATATTCCTTTGATATTCTTTATCCTTGAGATATTAGAATTTCGAAAATCTCTTCTTTTATCTTCTTATTACTTGCCATTTATTCTAATGGCACAAAATTCTATTTTCATTTAATAGAAAATACTTCTTTTTTTAGCAATACCACATAATTCATTAATAATGCATCACATTATCCTCTTATTTTGCAATTTTGGTATTTTCTCTTTCTTCTTTCATCATTGGGGATCCTTGTTCCCCAAGAAAGTCTAATATTTCGAAATTCCTTTATAAGGATACTTATTATCCGTCAAGATGCATCTATATGCATTATTTCTCATTATCATGTTTATTTCTTATTAAAATATCTCTTTTTTAGGATTTCTCTTTATTTCCCTTTTATTTTCCTCATTGGTATTCCTTTTATCATTAGGAATCCTTGGGATATGAGAATCCATAAAGGTTCACTCAATTATACCTCTTTTCACTTGTTTTCCACATTTTACCATTGTTTTCAATTTCTTTCTTAATAAAGAAATACTTAATTGATTTTTTCTTTTCTTATTGCATTATCTTTGCAACTTTGGACTCCTTAGGACCCAAGGAACCCATGTGGCACGAAATACACCTTTGGATTAATTTCTTTTGTCTTCTAGAGGTTTCCACACCTTTCTTTTCTAAAAAACTCAATTATTCATTCACTAATTGGATTTTCCTTGTTATTGGGCCCAATAGCCAACAAAGCCCACAACACAATCATCAAGTCTATTGTAAACGAAATCCATGCATTCAATCAAAAGACATCATTATTTGTTCATTTATCTTTAATATGAGAAATTACATTTCTCATCAAATGAACCCAACATTGGGGTTGTAACATCCTTCCCCTCTTATAAGAATTTTGTCCTCAAAATTCCATCAAGCAAACAAATAATTCAGGATAAGACTTTCCCATGTCCATCATGGCTCCCATGTGGCTTCACCCTTTCCATGGTGCTTCCCATGAACTGTCATCATCTCATATTCTTCCATCTGAGTTCTTTCTTACCTTGGTATATCGTACCCTCATAGGTGACTCAGGACATTTCAGCTTCTCAAAAGCTGAATAGGTTCAAGGCTCAACACATGGCTTGGGTACCTCACATAGTGCTCTAGATTGGACTCATGGAACACATTATTCATCATGTTATCCTGAGGGGCAAGGATAAACTCAACCATCTCCACCAATCCATCTCAAATGGACCCATATATCGGGGACTTAACTTTCTCAGCTGAAGCTTAGAGGGGTCATATTTTCACATCACATATTCTCCCACTGTGAACTGCATGTCATTCTGCTTTGCATCAGCTTGTGACTCATGTCACCACCGGGCTCTCTCTCAGCCATTTGCACGATCGAAGCGACTTCATCTGCACACACTGTGGTTTTTTTATGACCTTCGTGAAGCCTCCTTCACCATCATCATCTTAATGAAGTGGTGACTGACACAACCTCCCTATAGAACTTCTTGCATCCCGATAAAGGCTATGGTGGTTAACATCACATCTTAAGAACTGTCTCTTGGTATCACCCTGAACAAGCACACTTGCTCTCATCAGACCCTCTAGTCTGGATCATGCTAACCATTAGTTAGGGGTGATAAGCGGTACTAACATCGAGTCCTTCATGTACCTACTTCCACCTTATGGAAGTGAACCTTTAGGTCATACTCAAGAACTTTTGAACTCACATCATGGTGTAGTTGAACCATCTCTCTCTTATGTAGTTCAACAGAACCTATCTCTTTACAATACTCTTTTCTTTCTCATGTCATCTAGGTAAGGCGATCTTCCATAACCCATATTGCATCTTGACCTTCTTGGTCAAGGGGAGACTTACCACAACATCCATAGTGGATGAACTCCCATTCCCTCTCGAGGATTCTTTAACCTCTAAGTCAAAGCACTAGGTTACTAGTGTTTGTCCTTCACCCTTGGCTTGCATGGCCACATGCTACATGCAATCTTCACATCAAACAGCCAAGGTGCTACTATCACTTACTATCTTTGTAGTATCATGGTGTTTGGTGATCTTAAAACCATGATCTCCTACATGTCATGATTCCTCAAGCTTGATACCTCGGAAACCCTAAACCACTCTCATCAGGGTTTCATCACTTTCCTTTCTAAAGAAGTACATATGAGGTTCTACAACCATCCTTTCATTATATCACGGACTAGGTTGGCTAACCAAACAATCATTTACTTGATTAACCGCTATTGATACATCTGGGTGTTAGCCCAACTTATCTCTTTTTCCTCAACTTAAGGTTAGCCTAGAAACCTCAACTTCTTCTAGCTAAGCAGCTATATCTCAACCAGAGCATTCATTACCACTTCTTATTCTTAGGTGTTAGGTAATGTTGAAGACATACACCTCAATGTATTCTACTTATCACCTCATCTCTAAGTTTGTCTTCATCAAGAAACTCTAAGCTCCTCTTCATGGTGATCAAACTCAACCTTGCATAACCTACAAATTCCAGATAGCTCATGGTATCACATCCTCACAAGATGATCTCCTTAATACTCCTAGTGTTTGTAAACCATCCATGTATCATTTACTCCACAAGGGTATGTTATCATCTCTATCCTCATACCTTGTAGCAATGTTCCA
This sequence comes from Alisma plantago-aquatica, assembly GCA_963693085.1. Lineage (NCBI taxonomy): Eukaryota > Viridiplantae > Streptophyta > Magnoliopsida > Alismatales > Alismataceae > Alisma > Alisma plantago-aquatica. Next base: position 223,684,465 of record OY856414.1, on the reverse strand, counting down.
ACTCCCATCATCTTTATCCTTGGTGTATGGCATGCGTACTATCCTATCTCTCACTCCCATAACAAGAGGAAATAAGCATTTGGCTGCAGTCCAAATACAGAGTTCTTCCTGTTCCAAGAATAGAGATGGTACATCCCATCTTGCTAGTAGACCTTTACATCTAAGTTGAAACGTGCCACATATGTCTCTACAAACATCACAATATCAAAAATGACTTCCATCGAAAACTGGTCTCGAACCTACTGAGGTTTACACATATTCCTTGGTCATCTCCTCTAGGTCTATAGGGTGCCGACACTTTTGGGGCCATCCCTCTTCCCTTATGCATCCAGAGAGTGCCCTACTCATCTGCCCTTTGGGTCCCATGAGTTCATGAAGGTGATCAATCTCCTAACCCATGGCCCTTAGACAATGATAGTTGTTACCTCCCGACCCTATGGTCATGTGCAAGTAGGTAATTAGGCAACTCCTACTTTCATCGGTCTTATCCCCATCTGACCCTAGGATAGACTTAGGATTCCACTATAGTACATGTCTGACTTAGAACCTTACCCAAGCCTTTATCATCTCTCACTGCATTCATGGGTTGTCTTTCATCCTTTCACAGGGATCATGGCGACCTGTCTACCATGGTCATGCCCCATACCGGTTACCTTCATGGTAACACATTCACATGCACGTAGAGATGGTTAACTATGGATCTACAGGTTCATTATCATACCATGTACTCTTCACTTAGCTTTTCAAGATCCTATGAAACCTCTTCTGGTTACCTCAAAACCAACAAAACTAGTATACACCCTACCAAAGGGTCCCTCTCCTAGGATGGGAGGAAACTACAACTCTTGACAACCAGGTCACAACCATCCTTAGGGTTTACATTCACATGAACATGTTAACCCAGCGGCTACTAAGGCACAAGCATACCTACCAAACCATGCTAGTTCACACTTGTTCTCATCCTCAACATTAGACCAACTAAGTTGTGAGGGGTTCATCAAACATACCCTTAACTTAAGGGGTTTCCTTTACCTCTACACATGAGGAGTACCATGCTCAAAACTATAGAAACTCGAATCTCATCATGAGCATCGGATACACTGCTTCCCCTCTTAGGCCTAGGAACCCTGGGTTCTCCTTCGGGTATTCAACTGCATGCTCAATCTCTTGACCATGAATCAAGCATGTCCAAGGTATGCCATGTACTCCCATGACCCCTTTTATATGAGCAACACCTCAAAGTTGAGTCCTCCTCAAGGACAACCAACTAGGTATAAGGCCTCACAACTGGTTACTTAAACCTCCTCAGGGTCTAAGGCACTCTTTATCTCATCCAGCAGGTAATCACTTATACCATAGGTACCAGAAGCATCATCCTCTCTCTAGGGTTTGGTTCCTCTAAAGATAACCAAGATATCATCAGCCTCCAGGGGTAAAGCATAGGGCAACCACTATCATCCACTTAGGTCACATCATCCTCGACTCCCCAATTTTCCTCATATCTCAGAGTCTAGGCTTCTAACCTGCTCAGGGTCCTTCTCTCTCTCTCTATAGCTAACCTTACAACCATCCTCTCTATGAGAGGTCCTCCCTCCATGAAGGATCGAGCTCCTAGGCATACCTCTACGCGGGCGAAGCCTATGCTCAACCTTATGTTTTCTCATGATTATCCATAGCCCCTTATGTTTATCCCATAATCCATCCATCCTGTCCTTTTGGCCTCAGTTTTAACTTACTTCTCATACTACTGATGTACTCTGGGTGCAGGCTATATCCCACTTGCAACAGCTCATACAGTTTCTATAGGTTCTTCTCTAACCTCATCCATGAAGGAGCTATCCTTTTCTCAAACATGCACGACCCTTCCTAGGGTTGGTTTGCCAAAGGTACTTGGTCATCAACTTCTCATGGCTCATATGGCATCCAAGGCATGTCTATCCAAACACCCAATCAACCATGACATCTAACTCATCATGTCATCTATCTCTCTAACCTCCACTTAGGGTTAGGGTTAACATCATCCCTAGAGGATGAGCTAGGTTTCTACTTTAATGGAGATCTCTACCTCCAAGATCAACTTTCTCTACTCATCCTCCTGACAAGAAGGTCTAGCCTCAGGTCTCTCCTGAGGGCAATGACAACTTATGTCATACGACCTAAGCATGTATCTATTATTTTATGCTTACTCTATTAATTTTATGTCCATGACATCTTATTTACATGCTTTTTATTAATTTGGTGGAGGATTCCTTAATCCTTATCAACCCTACCCATACCTCAAGAGGGTGAGGAAAAGAGAGAAAACCCTAATCCTTAAGGTCCCTAATAGAATTTGAGTTGAGAAGGGATGAACAAGATGAGAGAGTCCTAAAGGTATCTTATTTCGATTCATACCCTAAGACTTTGGCCAGACAGGGACACGGATCCAGGAGTCCTCGTATTCTGACTAGCGGTGCGAAGGAAAATATTTCCAGCCCCCGGTCGTGATCCTTTTCTAGACACCTCTATCTTTTTTATAATCATCTAATAACTCCCTTGGGTTCTACAAAATTTGTAAAATTTAATAATTATTAAAGATTAAGTGAGGAACCTTCGCTCTGATACCAAATGTAATGACCCGCCTCCCGGTAACCCCCATTTAAGGGAGACCAAAAGGTCAGAGCCATTATCTAATAACCTGGATCTAAGGTTCAACAAATAATCAATAATAATTATGAAATTCTACTAACTAAACTAGAATTTGGTATAAAATTAAAACTTTACTTACCTTTGAAAACTTTGGAAATATATCTATCTAGAGCTTGAATTATTCTATCTAATCCTCCTTGCACTTTATTTCTTATTTCACAATGTGTCATTTTACTGTTTGTTCATTCTAGGGTTGTACCTAAAATGCCGACAAACAAAATGTCGGTCAGCATACAGAGATATGCTGGTATGTGGGGACAACCAAAATTTCACATATATGGCTAACAATTTAATATTCACAATCAAGTTATTTAACAAGCCAATTTACATTTTCCATGTTTCATTCTCCACTGCTTTTGCCCTAACCCTGGCATACCCCTCTAGGGTTTCTCTTTTTCCATCGACTTAAGGCCACCTTCTCAATCCCGAGCTTGGTGCCTGGGAGTCACCTCTCATGGTGCTCCATAGTCATGCATCATAGACCACCTTCTCATTCCCGAGCTTGGTGTATGGGGTCACCTCTCATGGTGCTCCATGGGTCTACCCTCTTGGGCCTGACCTTTATGGCATCTTCCATCAGGGTGGCATGTAGGTGCGAGAATTCACATGTATATATAATTGTGATAGCCATAGTGACTTTATAATTGCAGTATGAACATCCAAACTGTTTAGATTGCATATAATGCGAGGAAACATTCGGAAAACCCTCGGGAAACTAATGAGATTAATCATAATTAACCACATATTGTTAGGCTAATTTGAGATAGAATAGTCCAATCAATCCAATCAATTAAGTTATCCAATCAAGCAAGTGCAAGAATCCTGAAATTACATTCAATTCCTTTTTATCAAAATCTATCCAAATCATCTTGCTACTTATGGTTCTATTCCTTTTTAGGTTTCTTCTTCTTTTTAGGGTTTACTTTGCAATTAGGGTTTTACTTCCCTTTACTCTTTTTAAACCCTATGTAAAAAGGGAAGAGATGTAAAAGAAACACCTAGATAAAATTAGAGATACTAAGTAGTAAAAATTTAAAGAGATGTTAAAAGTAAGAAACATAATATAAAACAAATGCATGCTACCTAATTTCAATTCTTGAATACCCTGGCCAGGCATTCATCTATTGAAGGCAAGGTAAGTATGGAACTCTTAGATTTCTATCTTTCTGATTACTTTGATCAAGTAGTCATTTTGAGACAATCTAAAGAGCATAAGAAAGTAGAAGATTTGGCATGGATATTTCTACCACATCCTAATTTTTATATGAAGAAATCTAAGTTATTCACAAATCAACTTAAACAAAACAAGATGTTTTGTATACCTTGGTCTGAGGACCTAGAGGTAACAGTTACCTGATAAGAGGTAACAATGTTCAGTGATGAACTAAGGGTTTGAATACCCACATCTAGTAATCATGATGATGATAATGCTAAAGGATGATGACATGTAATCATCTCTATTATTCCTATGATGATGGCAAGGAACCTAAGAGGAAACAAAATTGAATGACACGTGAATGATTGAGAGTTCATGCAACACTCAAGGAAGGTGATAATCTCTTTTCTTTACTAAATAAACCTAGATAATGATGGGGTGATAAAAAGGACTATGTTTCCTTGTGTTCTTTCTTTTCAAGGACATGACAATCAAGTGAGTCTTATGACACTTGATGTGCATGGATTAGAAATAATCTTTTAGATGGATACTTTGAAAAGTATTAGCTAGTCTTGGATTTTAGTTCCAAGACAAAGTATGTGTTAAGTAATGTCCCGAGATGAAAGAAAGGTCCTATTATATGTATGGTTTTGGTAATAACAACAGAGGATGGAAATGATAAGGATTTGATGTGTTTTTGGCACATATAATGGATACCAAGGTAAAGAATCCTAGTATCCAAGAACTTTCAATGATATGAGAAAATAGAACATGACTCCTGATAAGATGAATAATGTTTGGTTACCTAGAAGGGCCAACTTTGAGATTAGTCTAGTTACATACTATAGTATGGATATCATATGTTAGGGGTTTATGCTCCGCATAAACATGACATCAGCAAGGATGTATGAGTTGAAGGAACAATTATAGAATCATTTTGGGAAAACGCTTATCAAGATAAAAATAATTCCTTAGAATATCCCTATCTAGATCTATTGAGGCAGTTTATACATAACATCTAGAGATACCTCTGAGATAAGTTCTTCTTTGACAAGTAGCCTCTCCTTATGATGAGAAAATAAATAGCTAACGGGATAGTTGATACAAGTCATAAGAAAGTTTAGTGTTGTGTCAGTAGATTAGAGTGGCACAACAGATGTATGATAAGACTTGTAGTTCCAAGTGGGTGATATAACGTGACTTTGTTCTTTCCTTGAAGGTGAAATGCTAAACTAAGTAAGGAGTATGGAAGACTCCCAAGGTCAAGAATCTTATCACATAAGTTGTAAGTTGAGAAGGTGAAAAATATGTAAGATTTGACACCTGAGTTAAATAAGGTATGTATAATACTTATCTAACTAAGAAAAGTGTTACCTGACACAGAATTGACACTACAGTCATTAATGAAAAGGACAGTGGAACATGTGTCCTATATGATAGATTTTATGATAACCTTGTATGGAGGAACTTTATGCTGATCAAAGTTCTATGCCGTCTCCATGACATTAATATGTTATGAGGAGGCTTGATGATATGATGCATGAATAACAATTATATCCCTTCATCTGGGATTTTGGGGATGAAATCCTTGTTAGGGGTTTATAACTTATAAAATCCCTGACCTGGGTTAAGGCTAACCCTATTTGTTTGGCTTAAATAAGTTGCTTAGAACTTTAATATAATTCTCTAAAGAGTTTTTTTATCATGTGACAAACTTATGTTTCAAATTTGGTCATGTTTAAATAACATTTGAGCAATGTTATCTTGTTTTGGACCAAAATGCAATTTACCCAAGATGAGGGGTTATATTGCAACTTGTCACATGTTGAACATGCCCTAAGTGTTTTAGCATCATAATAAATAGAATGATGCTAGGTGGTGGCTTGTGGAAAGCCTAAATTCCAATTTTGAACCTATTTGAATAATGTTAGTGACTTGTGTACCAATTTTGGTACAAGTTGTAATTTACCCAAAATGTAGATATGCAAATTAACACCTCTAGAGTGTCCCTACTCCCTCCTAGTATCATATAGAGTAGAGATAAAGAAGGAGGCATCCTGTTTGAATCATTTATGAGTGATGGTACTCTTGGTGATGAAAAGACCAAGAAAGGGTTGAATGTGAAACCCTAATTTGAACTTGTATCGAGTTGTAGAGTCCATATAAGAATGCCTATCGACCATAGAGCCATAGAGGGAGTCTCATATCAGTTTTTGAACTCTTGTACTTGTCCATGACGAGCTAAGAACCTCAAGGAGGTTATCCATGATGAGTTAGATTCTCCTTGCAAAAAGTTGTATCGGTTTGCATAATTTGTGAGATAAAGATGAGATATTGTGTCCAACAAGATCAATGATGGCCGAAATATCATATCTAGATTATCCTCAAGTGTTTTGCATGTCAATATAAATATGATTGCATGTAATGACAAGTATAAACCATGCATGGACACGTGCCACCTAGTAGCTTTAAAATGATGACACCTCATATACACACTTTTTCATGAACCTCAAGTATTTATACCCTTCCTTTCACCTATAAGTGGAATTGTCAAAAATTATCACCCTCTTTCTCTTAGGTATCATGCATAGAGTTTTAGTGTCGTGCATAGGTGAAGGAGTATCGTGCATAGGGCCTTGGTATTGGCCATAGCAAAGTGATATCACCCATTGCAAAGTGATATCGGCCAAGTGAGGGATATCGACCACAAGTGAGGGATATCAGCCACAAGTGGTGAGGTCTTATGCATAGGGATGAGGAGATCAAGTCTTGGACCTTTGATAAGCTCATCTTCAAACTTGGGAATGTGAATATTTGGATCTTGTATCTTTGAAGTTTCTCTTGAGGTGGGTTATATAACTTGAACTCAATTATGTTATTATTTACCATCAATCTTGCCTTAGTTAATGATTTACCTTCAATCCGAATTTTATTGCATAATTGATGAATCCATGTGTTATATTAGTGACCTAGGACAATTTTCCATGAACTATATTAGTAATAATAAGATTCTATAGGCTGATGATAATGACATCATCATGGTTCAACCTGATATGGGGTTGAAGCACCTTATACCCAATATGGTGTTGAAGGATACACCTCTCACCTGATATGATGTTGAAACCCAAGATAGTGATGGTTATACACCTCTAGAATGATAAGGTGATGATAATAAACCTTATGCACAATATGGTGACACACACATACACCTCAAGGTCGATATGGTGAGCATACATACACTTCTAACTCGACATAGTGTTGAAACCCTAGATGGTGATATGGAATTTGATATACCTTGGAACCCCACACCCCTATCATTTTGTGTAAATGGGTTAATTGTGATGGGTTCAACTATTTGTATAGCCTATCACTCAATACATGATAGGATTGATCCCATGAAGTTATGAAATAATATGAGCATAAGGGTTTAACCTGACATGCTAATCCGATATGGTAACTTGATATGATAACCCAATAGGATGATATGAACACAACCACTAGTATGGTATAGTGATGAATTTATACCTCAGATATGATATGAGTGACACATACACACACCTTGTGCATGATATGGGGTCAATTACACACCTTATACATGATATGGTGTTGAGCATATGCCCTAACCCGATATGATGTTGAAACTCAATATGGTGTTGTGAAACCCAATATGCAAACCCCTAAGGTTGAGTAATCCGATATGGATGCATGATATGGTGATGAGGATACACCTCTATACATGATATGGAAGCATACCTACACCTCTATACCTGATATGGAGGAAACACCTCAATCCAATACACTTGATTGAGTGATACATGTAGTATGTTATGTCAAGTGATACTTTAAGACATGAAGGGTTTAATGCATTCTATAAATATGGACCAATGTACCTTGATAGAAGGATTGTTCCAACCTAATCAAGTATGATGTAATCAATATCCTGGTGAGGATGAAAGAGAAACACATACTTGTTTAATACTCACATAATGAGTATACATTGATACTCCTAATATATGTGGAGTCTGAATTAGGGTTGTGATTCTTGATGAATGTACTTGAAAACCCTAGTCGGCTTAAAAAGGGAAACCTTAACCCTGAAGAAGGATAATGATATGATTTGAAAATACAATTGGTTAATAAAGGGAAACCCTACCCATATCGAAACCATGTTGATAGCATGATATAATGAGCATAGCTAAGTATGAGCTATGATGTTTCATATAATACCAATTATATGGGCCTTGTGAGCCATGTGAATAGTTGTTGCCTAGTGAGAGGTGACAAGATGTTTAATGGGCCTTGTTAGCCATGTGAATAGTTGTTGCCTAGTGAGAGGTGACAAGATGTTTGATGGGCCTGGTGAGCCATGTGAATAGTTGTTTCCTAGTGAGAGGTGACAAGATGTTTATAAAAGTCTCATGAAAGAAATGGTAATGTTCAAAATAAACTAGGGGAAATGGAAACCCACTAACATCATAATAATAATAATAAATGGTAATGAAATCTTGGTCATACATGCTTTATGCTTATAGACAAATAAGGGATTTAGTGTTTTGAATATGCTTAAATGAGATAAGAGTAATACGTGTATTACATAAAGAGTGTGAATAGGTATGATGGCTTGGCCAAGGTATAATGCCTAGTAAAGGTGATGTGGTATTCAGTGATAAGTTTAAGGGATTGATATCCCATAATGAAATTGAAAGGGAAACATAAAGGTATTCCACTACTATGGAATCCTTAGCAATATGGTCATGATCTTACAAGATTGGCATAGTCCAATACCTGGATACAAACCTCATAGGGTTAACATAGTCCAATACCTGGATATAATTTCACAAGATTGGCATAGTCCAATACCTGGATATAATCTCACAGGATTGGCATAGTCCAATACCTGGATATAATCTCACAAGATTAGCACAGTCCAATACCTGGATATAATCTCACAAGATTGGCATAGTCCAATACCTAGATATCATTTACAAGATTGGAATAATCCAATACCTGGATGCAACACTCACAGGATTGGGACAACCCAATACCTGGATATAATTTTATAGGATTGGCATAATCCAATACCTGGATGCAACACTCACAGGATTGGGACAACCCAATACCTAGATATAATTTCATAGGATTGGCATAATACAGTACCTGGATGAAACATTCACAAGATTGGGACAACCCAATACCTAGATATAATTTCACAGGATTGGCATAATCCAATACCTGAATGCAATATTCATAGGATTGGGACAACCTAATACATGGATATAATTTCACAGGATTGGCATAATCCAATACCTGGATGCAACACTCATAGGATTGGGACAACCCAATACCTAGATATAATTTTATAGGATTGGCATAATCCAATACCTGGATGCAATACTCATAGGATTGGGACAACCCAATACCTAGATATAATTTCATAGCATTGGCATATCCCAATACATGGACATAATTTCACAGGATTGGCATAGTACAATACCTGGAAATAATTTCACAAGATTGGCAAAGCCCAATACCTTGACATAATTTCACAGGATTGGCATAGTTCAATACCTGGAAGTAATTTCACAGGATTGGTATAGCCCAATACCTAGACAGAATATAAGGATGTATATTCACATGATTAGTGCAATTCAATACCTGTCTAGCAGATTGGCTGGGGCCAACAGATATAAATGAGAATGATTCATGGATATCATACCATGGTAATATTATCACAGGATAAGCTTGAGATGTTGGCATAATATGATGGGTAAATGATACACATGTCTTCTTATTCCTTATAAAGTGAATAGATGATTTATTGCGCTATCATAGACAGTAACAATGATTTAAAAGATGAGAAATGTTCTAATCTTCTTATCCATAGTGATTAACCTTGCTTATTAATATGAAAGAACCTCTGCTCAATTTTATACTACTTAACTTTGATAATAACAGTATTGATGGAGAGTTATATCTCTCATTGGGATAACTGTCTCACCCCGTGAGATCCACATTTTTTTTAGGTGGACGTGCATGAGGGGGTAGAGACCGTTCTGTAGAGGAAAGACAACAATAGTAGGGATAGCAGTAACATCTCAGGTTGAGTGTACTATCTGTCATGTCTTGTAGATAGAAGTCCTATGTGTCGTCTCTGTACTCTCAGGTCCTCGGATTTAGTGCGAGATGGTTTTGTGAATAATCTGAGATTTTGGTTTGTATGCCTCGAGGTTTTATGTTGCTTCAGTATTGATTTTGACAAAGCAACTATTATATGTTATCTTTGAGATGAGATGGTACAGTGTATGCACAATGTGAACCCTGATGTATATAAGGTTTTGGTTCTTCCTTTAAGAGTTTTTCTAGAAATGGATCTCTTTGCAAAATGGTTTTAATTTTTAGTGATTTTTTTGTTAATCTGCTACTTATGATTATTTCTCATAATTAGTAACAATTGAATTGTCAGTTTGGTGGCGGTTGTTACAGATCGGCTCACCCAGTGAGATGATTGGTTGGCGTCCAGTTCGTGCATAACTCAGTCAATACAATATACAATCAATCTGACACTCCAACCAGTCATTTCATCACATGAGTCAATCGGTTGGGAGTCTAGTAAGTTTATTTGTTTATTGAATTGAATACCTAAACTCTTTAGTAATAAATCCAATCATCATTCAATATCAAAGTCCTCTTCTAGGTCATGTCCTATGTGTGTTACCCTATAGGTTTCATATTACGTTGGCAGTGAATGTCCATAACAAATTACGACATCACATGCAAAGAGTAGTGCCTAGTCACACATCATTTCTACCCAAGTAAATGGAAAGTTGGGGACAACGTCAACCTACAATTTGTGCTTGGTGTTGTAGTGTTTGTATAATTTCTTTGTCTCTGGTATCTAGATTGAACTCAAGGCATGGATCTGTCATACTCTTCTACACTCAATCTGTGTTTCTTGATATAGCATATTGTATGAGATATGTGTAAGTTCAATATCATATATTGACTCACATGTACATTGCCATGAATTTCTCAGTCTCGCTAGCTCAAGTGGACTAGGATATCATACTCCCATAGGAGGGACAAATCTCATCTGCATCACTCACAATCAGTCCTCATGTGTCACACTCACCCAATCATCACGTTTATGATAATCCTTATTCAGTTTTATGTTTGATGATGTCAAAGAATACCAAAGGACATGTGATGAATACAATGACTTTAGGTATAAGAATCACAATCACCACATCACTATGAGAGCTAACTATGACTACCACAACAATGGTTTCCATGTGTTACTCTCAGGGTGGGTCTATCTGATACAATGTTCTCTAACATGTATCTATGTGCTTGGTTTGATATTGCCATATCATAACTAATAAGATTCAATCATCAACCAACACACACTCTAGTCTTATGTGTTATTGTTGTCTATCAACCTTCCACAATAACATCTGACTAGGGACATAATGAGAATGTATACTTTTAACATCCATATGATCTCATTCTTCAAGTCACATACTTTAGACATACGTCATCGAGTAATATCATCCTCTAGACATTTATTATGTTACTTCATTATCTAAAAGTGGATAAAATAGAATACATTGGAAGCTTGCCTTTTATCATACCATTTACACATTTTGCCATCACAATCATCATATGATTGGCTGTCTAGGCATACATACCAACAATGTACTCATCTTGTTATCTCATATGTATTGAAAATGATGAGTGGATATCAGTCACATCCTAGTTAGAGTCACAGGACTACCATAAACAATATCCTTATGTACTTGAGAAGCACTAGAAAGATCAATTCTTTGATTATGGTAACAAGGAAGAGTTGGGTGTCAAGTGTTACACCGATGCAAGATTCCAAAGTGACAAAGAAAAATTAATGAATGCAAAATAAATTTGTATTTGACCTTAAAATAGAAATGTAAGTAGGTAAAGTTCTGATCAAAAGACAGTTGCAAATTCTACAATAGAAGCCAAGAATCTTAGGTGTTATGAACATAGCAAAGGATACTGTATGGATCACGAAGTTCATAGAGATAAACTTGTGGAAGATTCTAACCATTGACGAAGTAGTAGAGATATTGTGACAACAATGGATCTATTGGTTAGGCAAAGGATCTCAGATAGAATAGTACAACACTTCCATCTCATACAAGAAGTGTATAGTGAGGAGATGTGAAACTTGCAAAATACCGACTAGAAGAAAATGTTGCTAACCTGCTATAATAGTGCTTGTGCACCAAAAACATGATGGACATGTTAAGATCACTTAGACTAAAATTTGTGGGTGATTGGATCTAAGTGCAAGTGGGAGTTTGTTGGTATGTATTCCCATTAGATACCTAATTTGATAATTATAAAAGTAATTATGTCTATTATGCATGTTTTAGTCATGAGATGATGACACAAACATAGTATATGTCTAAAGAATGATGTTACTCAATGACATATGTCTTTAGGTTAAGGACACGAACAATGACATCATATGTATGATAAGAGTACATACATTCTTGTTATAGCCCCAGTTTGATATTGTTGTGGAAGAAAAATAGAGGACAATAATACATGATACTAGAGTGTGTGTTGACTGATGACATAGTCTCATTAGTTATGATATGTGATATCAAGTCAAGCACACCTGTATATGTTCGGGAATATTGTCTCAGACAGACCCACTATAAGAGTGATACATGGAGACCACTGAATGGTAGTCAAATATGGTCTCATAGTGATAGTGGTGATTGTCATTCTTAGACATGAACTCACTACACTCATCACATGTCATTTGTGGGACTTTGACATCATCCAACATGACCTTGAATAAGGGTTGCCATAAAGGTGATGCTTGGATACTCTATGACACATGGGGATTGAGTATGAGTGATGTAGATGGTATTTGTCCCTCCTACAACAGATTGATATCTAGGCCACTTGATAAGAAAGTCAAAAAAATGTATAGCTATACTCATGTGACTCAATATATGATATATATGAGCTCACATGCTTCTCAGACTGTCTGCTCGAGTTCAAGGAACATGGCTTGAATGTTGAAGAGGATGATGGTTCCATGCCTCAAGTTCGATTTGGGTATCAGAGACCAAGGAACTATACAATCATAGTAACACTGGTCACAAATTGTGGGTTGAAGTTGTTCTCCAACTTTCTGAATTACTTGGGTAGAAATGATGTTTTGCTAGATACTTCTCATTGCTTGTGATGTCATAAATCGGTTATGGACATTCAATGCCAACGTAATTTGGGACCTATAGGGTCACACGCATAGCATGCACTTGGAATAGGAGTTTATTCATGAACAATGTTTAATTTCATTACTAAAGTGTTTAGGTATTCAATTTAAACAATACCGGTTTAGAATTGATTGAGTGGAATCTAAACCAACTGGTTCAAGTGTTGAAATGATTGGTTGGAGTGTTAGTTCAATTGGAAATAACATTAGTTGAACAATGCATGTACCAAGGCATGAACTAATTGATTCACTAAATGAACCAACCGGTTCATGGTCCCAAATGACTGATTCATGTAATGAACCACCTGATTCAATGGTCAATTCGATTGGATAAATGGTTGATGTTGATATCATATTCTCTACTAATCATGCATGGAATTCCAATGTGATTCTAACTAGGAACCAATCGGTTCAACAAATGATCCAACCAGTTCACCCTATCAACCGATCGGTTGGACAGTGAAACAACCAGTTCACCATTCATAGTTTTTAGAAAATTTGTGAATTTAATCTCTTCAACTCCTAGACCAACTGGAAACCCTGACCTAACCCTCTTATAAATAGACGGGTACCGGGGGCTTCCCAGACACAATAATAAGCTATGAGAATAGTTGTCCTCTCTGGTTGTGGTAACCAATAGAGAGTCTGAGCAAGTCCTACCCGTAAAAGGGAGGGATAGCTAGGGAGATACAATTGTGGGAAAGTGAATCAATTCTAGTAAATTGGTGTTTGAAGAGATAACTCCTTCTTGTTGGCTCTGGTAGCACAATGTGGAGTTCCTGATGGTCCGTGTGGAATACTCTAGAGGCTAGGATGATTTTTCCCGTCGCTAGGAGGATGCCGCCAACCATAGTCCATGGTGCCAGATCAGGAGGTCATTGTTGATGACTAATCGAGTGCTTCTTGGAGAAGAAGCATGCTACTGCAACAAGAGTTGTCACTAGACTTGCTCCAGGACCGGATATAAATCTTGTTACCCTATTTCCTAGATACTTTGTTTTTTTGTCAACTAAAGCTCGTGTTGCTTTTTTTCAACTTTTTTGAAAGTGACGGTATGTACAATGCATTCATCACTCAAGATGAGTAACGAGGAAAATAAAAAGTATGTTTCTATACATTCTTGTTTCATCTCATATATAGAATAATGGTATGAAAAAAACAAGTCCATCCAATAAGGAGAGACTTCACATCATCAGAGCACAACAAAATCCAGATCCTTAACACAAAGAACCAACATTTGTAGGAAGAGTCACCTTGAACCAGATAAAATCTTTAAAACTTCAAACTTTTTAGCAATGTCATCAGATAACAATTCATAGAACAGAAGACCAGGGACAGGCTAAGGCCTCAGAAAATGTCATAAAAACAAGTTGCCAACTAAGACAAGCTCATCACCAACAACACTAATAAGAACTATGGTATGAAGAAAAAGAAATCCACCCAACGAGGAGAGATTTCACATTATCAGAACACAACAAAAGCCAGCTTCCAAACACGGAGAACCAACATTGTAGGGAGATTCCACTTGAACCAATATAAGACCTTCAAAACTTTAGACCATCTGGTATTCTCATTAAAAATAAATCAAAGAGTTGAAGACTAGACACAAAGTAAGGCCTCATAAAACACCAACTGATACAATTCTTAGATACATTGTTGTTGACGCGATCTCACTGATTTGGAAATTGGGTATTAAATTTTTTATTTCCACTACCTTATCTGTCACCCTGATTTCAGAACATCTTCTTGGTGATCCTCAACTGCATTTATACTTCCCCCTTTGAGCATTTTAGGTTGAGTCTTGTACAATGTGCAACACAATTTGCCCCACACAATAACCAAAGTCCCTCTGTGATCTTGCATTTTCCACCATCAAAATTTAGATGACAATCTTCTCTATCAAACAAAGAACCAGATATCAAACTGAGCTACAAATCTGGAACATGACAAACATCCTTGAGTGTGAGCATGCAACCAACACTTGTTTGAATGCAAATGTCTCCAATCCTAATAATTCTAGAGAAGTTGGAGTTTCCCATATTCACTCTCTGTGAGTCTCCTGTGTTGTATGAAGTGAAGAATTCCTTAGTAGGTGAAGCATGATAAGAAGCTGCATTATCCACCACCCACTCAGAATCATCATCCTCAACATGCAAACACTGCTTCTAGATTGTCAAGACCACATCGTCATCATTGTTCCTTTTGTCTAAAATTGCTACTGTAGTATTCTTGTCGTCATCCTTCTTATCTTTGACTTTAGACCCATGTTTCTTTTTCCAAACCTTGCAATCCTTCTTGAAATGACCCAGCTTTCCGTGAAAGAAACATCCTCTACTCTTTGATTTTAATTTACCATGAGACTTCCCACATTCTTGGGACTCACCGTGGCTCTAAGATCTGCCATGGTCTTTGCATTGTCAGTACCTCTGCTCTCAGTGAAGTGCACTTCTTACCCATTGTCACTTGAGGCTTGTCATTGGTCTCTTCATTTAGAATATTGCTCTTCACCTAATCAAGTGTGAACTTCTCTTGTTGTGCAGAATTGATGACAATCACAACAAGTGTCTCCCAATTTTTAGGTAATGATCCCAGAAGAAGTAGTACTTGAAGTTCATCATCAAGAATCATCTTCATAGACCCCAGTTGATTTACAAGGCTTTGGAATTCATTCATGTTCTCATAAATGTTTGTACCATCCCGATACTTTAAGTTCACTTTCTAATCAAGAAAACTTTATTTGTGACAGTCTTCTATTCATAAAATTTCTTGAGCCTTTTCCATAGATCTTTGGCATTAGTCTCCTCTAAGACGTGATTAAACACAGAAATATCAAGAAACTTCCGCATTGTTCCAACTATCTTCTTATTTAATTTTTCCAATTTGCGTTAGAAACATTCCTTGACTTTTGTCCCTCTATCGGATCATACAAATCCTTACAATAAAGAATGTCTTCTATCTTGGGTTTTCAGACCTGCCAATTTGTGCTCATCAATTTTACCATCGTTGCGTCAACATATTTTCCCTTTTGGATCTGGATCTACCTAACATGCACACTGATACCACTTGATATGTTTATTTGATGGAATTATGTGCACGTATGCTATACAAGATACAATGAAAAAAAAATGTGGAAGCATTACCGACGAGTGTGTAAATCTAAGATAATAATCACGACTAGATAGAAGAAAAAAAAATAGATTTTTACATGGAAAACTCTCGCGATGTGTGAGGAAAAAACCATGGGGCCAACCACGGGAAAATCAATTATAAGAAGTAAAGATATAATTTTTACCTATCGTATTTTGACCCAAACCCGAGATAATATATCATGAAAGAGAAATAAGAAGATATTGCACCATAGGGAGAGATCCCTACAATTCTACTACTCCATAACTTCCCAGAAAGATGTACTCTTTCATAAAGTGTATTATAGTAGACCGTCTGATGAAGTCACTCAGATATATTGACAATCCTGTCTCGCTTCCTTTCTCCTTCCCTTTCTTTTTCTCCATTCTTCCTTGTTTGCCTTCTTCCCTATCTCCATAGAAGCAAAAACATTGGCTTTTTTACTTGAAGGTTGTTCTTCCTAATTGCCTTTAGCTGCGAAAATTGTTTTTTCTTTGGCGGCTACTGTTGGCTCACCTTCAATTGACGGCTGGTCTCTTGGCTATATAGCCATGCCGTCACCCCTATGCATAATAGATGTGCCCTAATGGGCCTTGGGATGGAATAGAACACAGGCCCAGCAGTTCCCCTCTGACAAACCAACCTAGCACACTAACAAGTTGGTTGGCCTATTGCATAGGTGGCCTGACTTGTTGGGTTGACTCATCACTAGTCTGATTTGGTGAACATTAACTGACTTAAGTCAATGATGACTCACAAGTCACTCCAACTCCTCCATAGGTCCACTGACCTCTTCCTGAAATAGGCTTACCGTAGTCATCTTTTTCAAGATAAATCTAAAACAATGCTAATCAAAACAAAACATACCGACAAAAATGTGTATCTTATAATATATTTATATACTTATCAAATATATTTCTTATTTTCTTGATCAATATTACTTCTTTAAGGTCAAATTTGATTGTCAACAATATTCAGGGTTTCATTCCATTAACTCCATTTCTTAATATAATAATTGAAATGTTCCTATATATAATCCAAATATTTTCTGTAATACGTTTAAAGGATCATATGGTTAAGTTGATTACATTGTGATCTAAGTTTGACTTTTAGATTTATTGAATAAATAGGGTTAGGGCGTTACAATAGGCTTGCGTGGAAAGATTGTGACGGGCCTTAAGAGTTAAGGCCGGAGGTAAACATTAAAAGGTTGAGTGGGGGAGCTTGTAACAAAATTTATTTAAAAATTAATGTATTAACCTGTCATTAGAGGTTTAGTCCCACTTTCCAGGTCGGTGGTTTTATAGAGATAAGGATGTGTTCCTTGTACCAAGGTAGCATAAGTCAATCGGTTGGGCTTTATTTTGGTGTGTGCAAGTAGGCACTTTTCCTTGGTAGCTAATCTGGCCAAAGAGTCATGGGCTTGGATGTAGTTAATCACAAAACAAAAGACGACCCAAATATCTATCAATACATATCTTTTTCTAACCCAATGGCATTACCGTTACTCCACTCTTTCCCATTGACTTGGAATATATGTTTGCTCAAAGGAAGAAGTGGTAGCGGCAAATGTTGCCATTATATTCTAAATGATACTAATGATTTGATTCATTTTGTTTCAGAACTCAAAAGAACAATAGAATAGGTGTGGTGCAGAACATTTTCCGTATACTTGTTTTGACATTCAAACATATTTCCAAAAATATTTCACCAATTATATCCTTTTTGAAAGACAAATAATACATTCATAGAAGGCCATGTGAAATTTACAGAGAATATCAACTCCATACAAATCAGATAAAACCATCCATTTTCAGATAGTAAAGATTCAGAAATAAATTTAGATACTTGTACACGACCTTCGATTATCATATATCAGTGCCATATTAAATAACAAAATAGTGTACTATCTCGGGGAGGAATAAACTATTGTGACTTAGTACATTATGGAAGGGAGATGACACCCATTAACACGCCACATGAACAGCTGTGGAAGAATCGACACCAAAGAACCTCTCATAAGCAAAGAGCACGAGAAAATCATGATAATATAAGAAAGATCCAAAGGGTAATTCGGCTTTCACATGGACAGACATCACTATTGGAAACTTGAAAAAAAGCATCCAATCCGAGGAAAGATGTTTGTTGAGATAACAGCCTACTGCATATCAGAAGGAACCCAAAAGACTGACATTTAGAGGGACTTTGGGGAGAAAGAAGACAACTTGGTCTAGAACCCCTAGATCGAAGCATTGGCTATATTAGGGTCGGTGGCAGCTTCAGACCTATTGAGATGGTTCTGATCAAACGGCACATATTCAAAATGACCAGTTTGGAAATTCCTCTTTGGAGCCCTGGGCTGACGACGTCTTCCTGTAAATGTATACTCTAGCCATTCAACTGCTGGAAGCAATGGATTGACGGTTAAAAGAAAGAAAATAACCGCAAGCACAATACAAAGATAGAATTTTACGTCTCTTAGTGCAATCCAGACCATATAGAGAAAAACGCCACCAAACCCACCGAAAATGATACGAGCTGAGTCAGGTGACATGCTTCCAAGGATGCAAATAATGTTCGTGCTGACCTGACAACAGAGTGTTCTACCGAACTTACAGAAACCAGCCGCAAGAATCGTGCTTGCTGCGCAGCAGCGTTGTAAATGTCGTCTTTGATTGTGTTGAAGTTCTATAAGTTATGTCGACCTTGAGTTCTGTTGCGCCCTGCAAGAGTTCTGGTTTTGTGTTATGTACAATGCGGTCCTCACTAGAGGGCTGGATGGTGAATGGTTTTGCTTATCCATTTGTTGGTTTGATGACTTTTTGGTTTGGAGGCCCTTATATGACGTATAAAACCATACTACGAGTCTTCTTCCAATTTTATGTCACTTCACTTAAGCATAGGCACAAATTCCGTCCTGGATCGTTCTTTTTCCTTGTTTGTGCCTATATGTTATCATCATGGTTATAGCTTCCTTAATGATATGATATATGTGCCATTCCCTCCTATACAACACCATAAATTACACCGGGTTGTATAAATGTCTAGCGCAAAAGCATGCAATTTAGTTGGTTGACTTATTGAAAATTGTAGTCTGCATGTAGGGAAGTATTGACTGTCCAATAAGATACCCGTCAGCAATTGACCATTCGAGTTCTTGATCGAGGCGCAACTTCCCATAAATTTAATATTTGTGCATGACCATCATGTCTCCGCGTTGATGTACCACAAGATTACATTCACTTCTATGTAGAAGGTAATTCAAAAATAATTGCAAATATAGATTACCCTCTAATTGGCATTCTGCTTCGTAATGAGAAAACCAAGGTTCAAATCCCCTTGGTTGCAATCGTGAGATGTATATGACCCAAGGGACAACACGAATTGAATCCTAACTACTTTTTCAAAAATATAATAATAATGGTTGTACATGATAAACTAAGAGTGGACATTCTTCGTTCATGTTTGGTTTGACCCTAAAACCATAAGCACTACTACATCTAGTGGTCAAAAACTTTTGCAAACCAAACTTGACCGATGGTAAAGTGCATACAGAATTTAATTTGACAACAAATGTTTTGTCCAATTGGGTTATGATTGATCTAAAACTAATGATATTGAGTATTTAATACTAGCATAGTTGCATAAAGTTCTTTGGGAGCAGTCACTAGAAACCCTAGAATGTACATTGTCGAAAAAATATAAAGAGGAAGTAGGGTTAGGTCTCACATAAAGTAACTAGGGTTCGGACAAATAACCCATATCTCCATCAACAAATTGAGATTATTGTGGCGATGTTGCTATTTATCCATCCCTCGATTTGTTATATTTTCATTTCCAACTTAATACCATTACCTAATAAATATATAATTCTACTTTGTCTACATATTAATGAAATAATGTTTGTATATTTGATACATTAATCATAGAAATTGTATGATATATAGTTGGGCAAGTCTGGTCTAACTAATAACTAGTCACTCAGATTATGACCAGACCACATAAGACTAATATGTGGAATTTCCAAACCAAACATGGCCACACTCTCTGTCCAAACTGGACTAGAATGAACAGTTTGGTTATGTTTGGTTTACTCTGATGGTCAAGTCTATTTTGGTGCACAACCTTAATAAAAATGGCCATCCTTTAGTTGGATATAAACCAAATTAACAATTATGATTCCTATTAGGTGAAATTTTTAAAAAGAGGCTTGCAACTATGTGGTATATTGTGGTATAGATGTGGTCATATAAATTGTGTGACTGTCTTACTAGAATTAAAGGACTAATTTGTAATAAATAATAGAGCAATTTTTTTCACATAATTCTTTCCGCACTCTACCCTACATAGTATACATGTTGCACTTTGGGTTGCATTGTGTTACCTAGATAACAATTTGCATACACCAGCTGAACATTTAAAAGGATTAAGAGGAATGAATTCTTCACCCTTAGAGGTTCAAGTAACTAGAAAACATGCAAAAATGGATGTTATTACTACTCTTTATCCTTTATTAAATGGGATACCCCAATATTCCCTGCCACCCACTACTTCCTTGTGTCATTTAATGCCTACACCTCTTGTTTCACCTACATGTACTTGTTCTTCTTTATTCTTGTTCATTTTTAGCCAATATGCAAAAAAGTACATCGTCATGTACCTATTTTTGTTCCATCTAACACCTATTTCTAATGCAACTCCTAAAGTAACACGAAACTTACCTTCTATTCTACCTTATTGTTATACATCTATTTTTTTATATCACTGCTACCAAACCTAATACAGTACTAACTCTGCACTACCACCTTCTCCATGTTCTTAGACTCGTGTACCTACCAATATTGAAGCACTTCTGCATCAACCACAACTAGTAGTTATGGATTCCCAAACCATCCACTTTTGGTTTTGACATTTCCACAAGGCATCCAAGAAGGTTTAAGATTCTTTCATCCCATCATCAAAAGGTTTGAACTTGCAACCTCTCGGTCATAAAATGTCAATTTTACCACTTTGGATGCCACTAGTTTGGTTGGACATTCGAGATTCTAGAAATCTAAAGCATGTCGAGTTTATATTATTTTCTATTATGTTTTTGTTTATTAAACAAAAAAGGATCATTTAATGTGAAACATGATGTTATATCAACTTTCATGTAGTTGTATATATATTTGTATGGAAAACTTCTAGTCAATTGCTTCTAGACTTAATTTATTTGTTTTATGTATGTTCTATTAATCAAATACGGTGAACCACATCACATGGAATTGAGATAAAACATAATATGATATGTATGAACTCATATTTGTTATTAATATCATGTCACAATTTTCATGTAAGTATGAGTTCTTAAGTTATTCAATATATAAATTGTATATATATTTTATAATCATTACCTAATTACTATGAGGGAGAGGACAAACATTTAGTTGTTTGATGTAAACCTTCCCAATTTTTTCATGTTCTCTACCAACTAGGCTTACCATTTGAACCAACTAACAAGTACTAAAATCTACATTGTAACTCATTTATTATGTTTTAACACAAAAAAGGTGTAGATTGTTAACATATTCTTATTTTTAGCCAAATTTTTACATATCATTATATTTTGATAATTTTCTTATTTTTTATATAGACTACATGCTCAAGTAGTATTAGAATTATAATAATCCATAAATTATGCAACATTAAGTGTTTATGTGTATATTTCTCATACATTGTTCTAAACAATTATTGCCTACTGCAAAAACATTTACCTGCTAAAGTTCCCTGTGAAAGTATTTTGATTAATTCATTTTGGCTCAAAAAACTTTTCCAACTGATGTTATCAATGTTTAAGTCCCATTAAGCACATTGTAATCAATTTAGTATCATAATACTACCAAAATGACTATAATATGTGTCCTATTATAGAATGCATGGATCAGATAAATTTTGGGTTGAATATAGACTCATTAACATGTCATGTAGTCCAATATTATTTTATATCTCAAAATTAACTTATGTTGTGTTCAACTCTTGATACAACTTTAGATTGAATAACTTGAGTATGTTATTAATAAAAAATTACAAATTATGAATCGTCTTATTTGACTATATATACATTTTTTAATTATATTTAGTTGGTTCCAATGGACTGAGAAGTTGGAAGAGGGTTCACATTCAAATATGATATTGACATAAAAGAAATGGTTTACTTTCTGATCAATACCTTGTTCTTAGCTTAACTAATGAATCATTTGAGCATATTGATGGTTCAAGTACTTATTTTCTAGAGAGAATTTGAATCCATTTATTTCAGTGGTGAAATGTATTCATATTTTCAATCAAATAGTGTTTTTTATACCTTATGAAAAAATAATTTGGGAGAGCTCCATTGAATATATGCATGTAAGGGTATTTAGTATTGTGATGCCTTTTACCAAGTAATTAATTATTTTATTTTTCCATGATCTCTATCAAATAAATTTATGCAGAATTATCTAAGGATATATCACATTTATTCCTATCAAAATTGTTTCCATGATTTAGTATCGCTATAGACTTCTAAAGAGATAAGACAAAACATCAAGGAGACATCATAATGATAAAGCATGAAGAAAGAAAGAGTGAAAGAATTTTACTCAAAGCTCTTATCCAAGATTTCAAATTTGAAAACAATTTAATAAGAAAGAAACTATTATTATCCACACTAACTCAAATCATATTCAACCTTTCAAACAAAAAAATATCATATACAAAATGTTTTCATTTTTTATGAGTCTTCTTTCACGACTCTTCTACCTAATTCTTACATTGCTATCATCTTAACCTCTTAGATGAGTTTTAAGATAAGAAAAGTCAAATTGAGGACTAGAAGTAATTTCTTGTGAACATTGATGAGAGGGTTATGCTAACCTTTTACGAATAATGATTATGTTGAGGATATATGATTTTCTTACTCATAGGTCTAATATATGATTCTATAAAGAATATCCTTTCTAGGAAGAGGATTAGGTATTGAACACAAAAATGAAATCTCCAATGAATTGGAGGTGAGGATAATGGAATGATGAATGAGTTGATTAGGATGATGTAGAATTTCCCATTAATAATCGCTCACCATTCATGCATGGGTAGCATTTACTTCATCTAGAATTTTTTTTACAACTTTTTTTTTGGTTTTATCTAATTTTGGATCCAAATTTAATGAATATTTATGAATTTACCATTAACCCTTTGTTTTGTGACCAGATAAAGGGAAATATTTATTTATAAGTATTACAATATGAAGTGTAAAAGTTTTGTTGAAGTCTGGATTTCTCAAGTTCTTTTGAAATAAGGAACCAAATAAGTGTTTACTCAAAATTTCTACTTTTAAAGTCATAGTTGTTACATACATAATGCAGGAGTCGTAGAGGGATATGAAGTTTTAATTTTATGTGTCAACCTGGTATTAGATATTGAGTGTTGACTCAATATCTTCTAGCATGTCCTCTTTTATTCTCAATAATTTGTGGTATGGGACATAAATGACTTGGGGATTTTTAGTAGAGGTCTTATGAGCCACATGATGTTTATTATACTACTATCCCTTCTCTAGGTGTTCTTTGTGTAGAACACTTATACTAGAGGAAGATGGGAGAAGAATAATATATCTACCATCACTTGACACATATGGTCATAACTATGTGTTAAAATAGATGTCATAAAGAGTTGATGTTAGGGCCTAATGTGTAACGTCCCAGGTTTTCAGGCCTCGGATAACATGATCTTAAAAGAAATGATTGGACTATCCATATCACCAAGGTGCACCTCCTTTTCCAAAAACCCATCACCAAAGAACTCCATAGTTAAGCGTGCTCAGCTTGGAGTAGTACTAGAATGGGTGACCAGTCAGGAAGTTGACCCTGTCTTGCACCTGAGTGAGGACAAAGTGTGTAGCTAAGGCTGGTGGTGATTTGTGAGGCCAGTCATCATTCCTAAAACTTTATTAGAGCCTAGGGAAGTGGTCCCATGCATTACAAATGGTATTAGAGCCAATTTCCCTCCAGTAGGTGGGGCCCACATGGGCATGTGACATGCTAGTCTTGAGTCGTATGGTCCATGCTTGTAGGAAAGGGCTATCCATGGTGATGTAGCCACCCTTGCACTGGTATTCCATGATCGAGAGATGGGTGTCGATGGGCCATGTTGGGTCTACACTAAAATGGGGAAATATTATGAGGCCATCTAGTTGACTCTTGACGAGGACGTCAAGAGTCCAAGTGGGGGAGATTGTAACATCCAGGATTTTAGGCCTCGGATAACATGATCTTAAAAGGAATGATTGGACTACCCATATAACCAAGGTGTACCTCCTTTTTTCGGGAGTCCATCACCAAAGAACTTTATAGTCAAGCGTGCTCAGCTTGGAGTAGTACTAGGATGGGTGACCAGCTAGGAAGTTGACCCTGCCTTATGCATGAATGAGGACAAATCATGCAGCTAAGGCTAGTGGTGATCTGTGGGGCCAGTCGTCATTCCTGAAACTCTATTAGAGCCTAGGACAGTGGGCCCAGGCGTTACATTATGCATGTGCTCACTTAAACCTGATGGTACAAGAACTAAGTAGAAGTCCATAAATTGTGTTTGAAGAAATTATATTGCATAAATCATATATTGTTGAAATTAGATTTACTAGTTGTTTGGGAGTACCCTGACAATGCATTAGTAAGACTACTTAATTTTACATCTTCCCAACAATGCATCTTTATATTATATTGGAACGATTTCTGGAAAGTTAACAATTATGTAAGCCATGATAGTAAAACCTAGAGATTCATCTTTGAGATCAAAGGGATATGTGATAATATGGTAATTGATATGTGACTCTTCTACGAGTTATTGGTCTAAGGATGTACAAAAAAATATCCATATACCTAATTAAATATTGTGAAGTCATCGAACTCTTCATGACTTTCATATCTTATTTCAATGGATGAATTATTGTCATAGTTTGAATGACGATGTCTATTAATTTAAATAGTTAAGGACAATGGAAGTCATTTTATGCTCCTAGTAAAATGATAATATAATGATGACTAGAACTATTCAAATAGTCTTTAAGGTTGTACAAGATGATGCTTATTGCATCGGGTAGGAAAGGATATGGGAATGGGTGGTCTTGTGGTATATGAAAACATTGATATTTGGATTTTATTATTTTTATCATATAGAACCTAGGAAAGAGCCTTGCTTAATGTTTTGTAAAGTATTTTTAAAAATAACAATGATATTTTGGTAGGATGATAATTGCAAGGATCTCAAGTTTACCTAGACTAAAGCATCATGACAAGTTGGATAAATCCTTTAAAAATGGAACTCATAGATCTACAAGATAGAATGTAGACTTTTTGTTTGTTACCTTAAAACCCTAATAGATATTTTTTTATGCAAAACTCTAACCTAGTTTTTTAGGAGTATGGATATACTAAAGTTTTCAACACACTTTATAAGAGTAGACAACCCATTAAAAATTGGTTCTTGTACTTAATACACATGATGATAATTGGGGATCAAAATTCCCCGATAGGAAGTCCATGTTTGACATGATTTAATGTATCTCAAAGATTCCCAAATGAAAGGTCATTTTTTACATATTTGAAGCATCATGTGTTTAAAAAGGAAAAAATATGAGAATATTTTGAGTATAGAAGTGTCTGGAGAGGGTATTATAATGAATCACATATAAATGGAATTTGGTAGGAAAATATTGAGACTAACCCTGAAAATTAAGTCTACTACAATTTTGAAGTCATGACCTACTATATACTACAATTGAATGCTAAGATTTTGTCTTGATTATGAGGATAGAAGACTTGTATGAGTATAAGGGACCTTTATAATGTTGGATACAACCATTATGAGAAGATAATGATTCCCTCTTCAAGGAGTGTTGTACATGTTACTAGTAATAAGATTGAAGAATAATGATACCTATAAGTCCAAATAATAAGGATAGTAACTTGAAAAATACATTTACAGGATCAATAGGAGCTGCCTATGAGAAAAAAGATCTAGCTATTTATATTTTTTTTAGTTCAATGAGAAGCGTGTTAGTATGTTGATTAGATATAATAAATATGTGTGAATGAGAAATATGGGGACAACCTTAACGTGGTAGAATTTAGATTAGTTTATATATATTTGAGGAGAAAACTCCTCTAAGGTGGGTAGGACTATAACACCCTAGGTTTAGGTTTCTTAATGCACTAAGTTCAAATAGATCAATGGACCTCATGATGCTCAGAATCATGATCAAGGTCAATTTAAGGATAGTCTTACATTTTAAAAATGGATATGAAGGTAATTGATGCAAATACAGGACCACAGTATCCTAAATAACAATTTTAGGACCTTTCTGAGTAGATGACACTTCAAATAATGGAAAACAGGTCACCTTGCATCTTGTTTAGTTGTACATAATAGAATGTGTATCCAAGTTTATAAAGTATGTCAATATCTATGTATTACTATGAGACATTATACTACTTAATGTGGTTAATGTTTCATATTTTCTTCAAATTAGTTCATGGTGCATTACAATCACTATTTGTGGTAGAAAAATCTTGTTTTCGGTCCAAAATTAACCAAGAGTTTGTTTAATCATTATGGACCTCTATTAAAAAAATTGTAGAATTTGTTTGAACCAATAGATGATATGGAGGTTTGAATTTGGATTGAATTAGTAAGGTTTTATTTATCTATACCTAATTTGATAAGAAATTAACCAAGTCAAATTTCACATGATCATAATTTTTATAGCATCCATGTGAGGGTTTTACACTTATATGAAGTTGTAACACTGAGTACGTTGACAATGAGATCCTAATTAAGAGGAGAAGATAGGTGATAGGATATAAAGGACAATAAGAAGGATCACATGGTCTTTTGGGATTTGAGAGGGAAAATTATGATTCTCTTTGTGTAAGGAATATCCTCACCCTTTACACATCACATCTGATGCAAAATGAATCAAACCATCCCTCTCCTCCACATTACTTACTACATCGGTAACAACAGAGGCTTTTGAAGTCTCAAATCTTCATCCTAATGCAAAAATTATGATTTACTCTGACTTTGATGATTAATCAAATATTTGTTAATGTATTGGAACTTGTGGATGTCCACATGTTGCACAAAAACTAGAGGTAGGTATCAAATATGATGTTACTAGCAGTTCTTAATCCAAAGTACATGTATCATAGTTGTAAATAAGTGTATTTGGTTTCAAGTGTAGAGACCTAACCATTGAATGTCTGTATGGATGTTCCTTTTGTTGATTGTATGCAATCACGATAATTATTTAAATCCTAGTTTGTCTCATGTAGATAGTTGCTATAGAACTACTACATGAAATATTGTTATAGTTTGAACCATTATATTTATTTCATAGTATTTTTCTATTAATGTAATTACTTAGACTACTAACGATCATTGATAATCATTTAACATGAAAAAACATTATAGCCTTAAACAAGTTGCAATACTCTCCCCCTATAGGACAGTAGGTCCTTGTAACACCCTAACTTTTTAAACCCTAATTCAAAATTTAAAACTTGATTCTCAACTAAACCCTAATGTGATGAAAATATCTAATTATAATGTCTAAAGACTGTTTCCACTAAATTCATAGACAAATTCACATTATAACATTCAATTGTAATTTAATATAACCTGATTGTCAATCTGTAATATCTATGGGTTTAAAGTGAAAGTGACCCATTTATTGAGCATAATATGACCTTACAATTTTTTAATTAAATAAAGATTTTTAATGTATGAAATTTATCAAAATATGAGCCCAAAATATTTTAAGAAATAATTATATGTAATTAAGTCATAACTATCCTAGAAAGAGAAATATAAGAATTAGATATGTCAAATGAGGAAACTAAGTAGTTTTTTGAACTCCTCGTGGTCCAATTAAGCAAGATTCCAAATTTGATAAATTTTGGATCTTTCTAGATATTCCAATTTGATTTAGCAAGAAAAGAACTTAATCATCTAATTATCCTAATATGACTATAGACAAAAAAATGGCTTTCATTCATATATAGTGTCACGCGAACACAGTCAGGGTCCGCTTGGGACTCCTAGATCACGTGTGAGTCCTCTCCCTCACCCAGTTCCTGAAACCAATGGGACTCCCAGTGATATTTCTTACCCTGGTCTCTATGAGTTTCCTCATCACGATCAAATATGTTTTTTGCAATCAGTGCTCTATTTCAAAGCTTTGAAATCCTAATTTGGCTACCTCTCATGCCCTGGATCTCCTAGTCAGCAAGGACCCCTATTATTCCCCTATTTCCCATTGGGGTTGGGATTCCCTTTCACCCAAGGACATTGCACCTATATATCCTAGTTCTAAAATGAAGCACGGACCTCCAGGAAATCTTTGATAGCAGCGTTTCACCCACAATGTTTTATGACCTACCCATCAAGGTTGATATTTGCATAGCACCTACGGGAGAAGCCTTCTGAGGGTTTGAGACCTTGAGAATGACTGTTGAGGCTTGCGTTCTTCTTTACATGACACCGTGAAGCAGTCTAGCCCTCTAATTCTTCCTATCGTGAGGTACCCCAACAACCCCCCTTTTCGAACCTTTTCCTGAGTTATGAATCAACGAAGGCTTCCTGGAATGTAAGTCATGTTCTTGGTCATTTTCTACCTTTTTGGATCTGCCACGACTAATCGAGTTGACCCAAAGTCTCAGTTTGTCTCAATTTTGCCTCTTTCAGAGATTCCAACTCCCCCCAGCTTGTCATCGGCAGCTTGTGCATCTTGTTTTCAGGCTATCACGGGGGATGTTGCTTGGCTCTTTGGTTTTAGCCGAGGGTCATAAGGGTGCCTAGCACCTCAATTTTCTATGGCAGGGTCAAGAATCCCAGTTTTGATACTCCAGATCATGCCTTGCCTCCTAGTGTTCATTGATTTTCTTCACTGAATCGAAGTGAGAAGAAGCCTAGTTGCAGTTTTCCATTTTTTTCCCTGTGCGATCATTTTTCCGTTTCACGTCCATGTGAGCATATTTTGTATTTAGTCATCTTAATTGCCTATCGACCAAAAGTCTCCTTATGGACGAGTCTAGGTCAAGTGGCCGGCACCGGTCAGGCCAGGACAATCATTGGCCCAACCATTGTGGGTTGTGGATAATCCAGCTTGGATTTTCCTTGCTCTTTCATTCATCAGTCTTTGTAAATTACATAACTATTTCATACATGATCAGATAATTATGTAAAAATATTCATTGGAAAGTTTTTCAAATAAGGAACAAAAATGTGGTGGTTTTGAGCCCCCATTTTAATCAAAATTTCCCTAATTTTTTCAAGAGGCATGAAACCCTAAAATTAGGTTAGATAATGATTATTAATGCATGTTAATTAATTGAACAGGATAATTAGGGTTCCCTAAACAACAAGAGACTATTAGGAGTTGCTCCAACCTCTGTAAGTGGTCCATGCACTTTGAACATTATTATTGAATGTTTATATGTTACTAGGTACAATGTACATGTTATTATGTGAATGTATTATTTGTGCTATGATTTTATTGATCAATCTTACAAGTTAATGGATAAATGAAATCCTTTTTACTATTTATTTTCAAGAATCATCCTATCAAATCATATTCATGTTTAAGAGCTAGACTAAAGAGTATTCAAGAGTAAAGAGTAAAGATAATGAATGAACCTTATATAATATCCTCGGCATGGGCTTTCCTAGCATATAGTGTACTTTGGTAAAAATCATGGGATTTCCTAGAATACAAAGCACCTCAGTGCAAATCATGGGATTTCCTAGCATATAGAGCACTATGGTGAAATTTAAGAGGCACTTCGGTGCAAAGAGAAGGAGCACTTGAGTGTAAAACTTGAGGACTCTTATATAAGTCAGATAAAAGACAATGATAACATGCAAAGTTTATTTTCATGATGTTAGTGTTTTCTTTTCAAAGTATATGTTATTTTAGTTATATAATATGTTCAATTCCACTTATAATTGTTTTATGCATGGTTGGGCGTGTGATGCCCATAGGAAGGAGCAACGTCAAGGATAGAGATATCTGAGGACCAGTTGAAGAAGGAACTCAAGGACATCTGAGACCAGACCTAGTGGGGTGCCAACTATCGTAGATTAGATTTTCCTTTATGTTTATGAGATATCTGTTTTATATTAGAGTGTGAGTTTTATGTTATGAGTTGAAATATGAGAAACTATGCAATGTATCATGTGTTGGTTTAATTAAACTTTATTTTTATGCAATGATTATCATTTTGTGACATTCCCAATAAGATTATGCTTACACTCAACAAAATATATGTTTTATATAATTGGGATGTTACAATATGGTATTAGAGACAAAAATATAGTTGGCCACCAAGTTTTTCTCAAAATCTCATTTGTGGGAAATTGGTTCTAAGGGCAAGTGGGAGTCTGCTGGTATATATGTCCATAGAGAAAATCATTTGATGATAGTATGAGGCATCATGTACTTGATTTAATAATATTAATAAATGTAAGTCCATCTTTTATTCCTATCTAAGTTATGAGATAATGACACAAGCACAATACATGTCTAAAAGATGATATTACTTGATGACATATGTGTTTAGATTGAGGACCTAAAGGATGAGACCATGTGTATAATAAGAGTACATACATTCTTGTTATGTCCATGGTTGGATACTATTATGAAAGAAAAATAGACGATGATAATACATAAGATTGGAATATGTGTTGACTGATGATAGATTCTCATTATTCATGATATTGGATATCAAGTCAAATAGATAGATATATGTTTGAGAAAAATGTAACCCGCCTTGAGAGTGATACATAGAACCTATGAAATGGTAGTCAAAATCAGCTCTCAAAGTGATAGTGGTGATTGTGGTTCTTAGACTTGAAGTTACTACACTCATCATATGTTGTTCGATGAACTTTGACACCATCCAACGTGATCCTAAATAAGGATTGCCATAAAGGTAGTGATTGGTTACATTGTGATACACAAGGATTGAGTGTGAGTGATGTATATGGGATTTTTCCATCCTATTGAGAGTTTGATATCTCAGTACCTTGATAAGTGAGACTGAGAAATACATGGCACACTCGTGTGAGTCAATATATGATATATGAACTCACTGTATTTCAACAGTTTGCTCTTTGAGATTTGAAAAATTTTGTTAATCTTTCAAAGGTTGTTTAAGTTTGTAAAAGTTTGTTAATATTTTAAAAAAAATCATTTGAAAAATATTGGTAATCTTTGAAATATTGTTTGATTTTCAAAAAGGATTGTTAATCTTCAAAGCTTTTTTTATTAAGATTGTTAATCCTTGAAATATTGTAAAGATTTGAAAAAAAAATTAATCTTTTTTATATTATTTGGTTTGAAAAAGATTGCTCATATTTGAAATATTATTTGATTTGAAAAACTTTTTAATCTTTCAAAGATTGTTTGTTTTTTAAAAAGATTGTTAATCTTTAAAAGATTGCTTGATTTTGAAAAAGAATGTTTATCTTTGAACAATTGTTTCCTTTTGAAAAGGTTGTAAACCTTTGAAGGTTTGTTTGATCACAAAAATATTGTTAATATTTCAACATGCACACAAAGGTGTTAACAAAAATCTTAGAAATTTCAGCAACCAATGCAAGACGCATGTATTGGAAGAAAACAACCACCCCCTTTTTATCCCGTTATCTTTGATCTGGTTTATGTCCTCACTCAAACATGAGCTTCATTGGAGGGGTTGGTCATTTACTTCTTTATGGAATCTCTAATGGAGGGGTACCTATTTTGACAGAAATAGGTACGGCTCCCAATATACCTCTTGACTATGATGATTGTAATCAGTCATAGGTGTTAGGAGAGGAGGTGTCCTCAAGGCCTTTGGACATCCAGCTTAATGTGGCACTTGTACCTTTACTAACAACCATGTGTTACTCCGACAATCCAATGTGAGGTTGGCATCCTTTCCATGGCAAATAGTTACTTACAAGGTTTCTTAAGAAAGACCAAAATAACCAAAGAATGGTAGACAAACTATAGATTGATAAGTAAGAAACTCCTCCATTATTTTACGAAAGAAAAGATCTCGTTTCATATCTTCTAATCATCCTTTTTGGATTTTTCACTACATGAGGGAAGCGGCTTTAAAACCCTACAAAGGGAACCACCCTCAGAACCCTAAAGTAAAAACCAAGAAAACCTAAAAATAAAAAAGAGACAATTTTATAGGAAAAAATGCTGACTAGAGAGTACCTTGCCCGGGTATCAAGATCAGCGACAGTCACGGATCCGGTCTTACCATAATCCCGATTCCACTATCCAAATGGACAGTGTTAAAGGGATTAGAGTGCCCATCCCTGAGTGGCCCAAAAATAACACACAGATAATATACAAAAATGAAATAACATTCTTCTTTATTAAAATGAACCAAAAGGTTTAGTTATAAGGCCTGTAGGCAACATGGAAAGAGAAAAAATAAGAAACTAGACAACAACTACATCCCTTTTACAATTAGCTCCCATGTAGAGTCTAGATTTGATGTAGCAGTCTTTATTTCAGTGGATAAATGAGTAGATGAGTGTAAATCTCTAGTTCCTTGCATTACCTAAAATTGAGAAAATCAAGACACAATGTCAATGCAATTGCACGGTACGCTATATAAAAACAAGTAAAATAGTTTATAAGAAAACTAGTATACTTGGAGGGACTTATGTTTCAAAATTATATCGAACGATCTTCCAAAAACCAAAATGTTGTTCAACAAGAATTTTATTACGAATTTCCCATTATGTTGTAATTAAGAAGCATGCTTTTATTAATTTGTATGACTCTATTACCCCAACATGATGGGGAGGTCACCAAGCTCCTTCTCACCATAGGAGATAGGAAGTCAATGTACAAAATCCCACCCTACAAATAAGGGGGGTTTGCTTATATTCAATATCAACATTATCAATTTTCAACATCATTATCATCATCAATATACGGGCAGTCATAATGGGTATTGCAATTTATGTTTTCATCTTTTTTCAAAATATAGTATAGGAAAAATGGAAGACTAATCATAGGGAACAGTAGTTCATCAAAGTAAATATCCAAGCATATGGTCAAGAGATACATAAAAGAATCTTCAATACAATCAAGGAGGAGTTATATAATAGTGTACCTTTCTAAATGAGTATTTGGAGTATAGATCCCAAGAAAGAGTAGATCAACCCCTTGAGTCAGATCCTAGATCAAAATATTGGATCAATGGTCAAGATCATAGTTTTAAAAAGATCATGCTTCACTATTTGAGATTAGGGTTACATTTTCCTATTTCTACCTTAGGGTTAGGTCATCAACAATATTTCCAAATGTCTAACAATTATTCAAGTATCAAGCATGTTTCATGAATGGGTGACCTACCAAGGTATATTAAGGAACACATGCCAACCCTAATTATTATCATCATCATTCAAAACTCTAGATCATTTTCAATATGAAATAGTATCATTTGACTCTAGATTAGATTAGGGAGATTCAAGGGTGAGACATATGATTAAGGGGTTTGCAAGATTACATTAATCATCATCACATCAAGAGTAAGCAGTATTTCAATGTATATGATTCATATTCTAGAGTAATGAGTTAAGAAGGTTAGATCTAACCCTTATGCTATCAAAATCTATTTGGTGTCTCAATATGATCATTAGAATCAGGAATTAAGGGTTTCTCAAAGATCAATAATAGTTGAATCATTAGACAAATTATATAAGCAATGGAACAAGATCTAGGAATATCAATGATAAACATCAATAATTAGGCTTCACAACTATTTTTAAAAGGTTTATTGGATTTCTTTGATCAAGATTGACTATTTTTTTATCATTTTTGGAGTTCGGATGCATTTTCTATGATTAAAATGAGATCTGGACATTTTAACGAATATCCGAGCAGAGAGGAGGTAAATACCAGAAAAAGGAAGGCCGAGAAAACTAATAGCTATTGGATTCCTTGGTCAGAGTTGATCAAATTAAGATCTTACAGTAGGGAGGTTGTCCACTGCTGATCACTTGCATGAGGATGAAGGAGCAAGAGAGGCGCTAGGACCGTCGATCCAGGTTTGGGTCAGCGTGGGCTCAAATCCGAGGGTCGTGGTTGATCATCCCAAAGAAAGGAACCTGCCCGTGAGCAGGCTTGCTCCATGGCGGTACACTGGCCAGAGAAAGTAGGGGAACACGAGAGATAGAGAGAGAGGGAGAGGCGAGGTGCTGGCTGGAGTCGTCAGGGACCGCTGAAGGTGAGGGTCTGCTTTTTATAGCTCAAGGGGTTAAGTTTAGGGTTATCGAGGGGCTCTGCTCCCATGGCGGCGGTCGAGAGAGGAAACTCTCACTTGCCCTCGATATGAAGGGAATTGAGGAGGGAAAAGGGGTGTCCACATTTGGATTGGCGGGTAGACCATCTTGGATCTTTTAATTTTTTAAATTAGTCAAGGAAGAGCGAAACCATGGTCTCGACCCCCCTTGGTCTCCTCCCGCTGATTGCGGGAAGTAGGGGATGACCCTACGACCACTCGATCAGGGTCCCGATCCATGGGTACCTGATTCGAGGGTCACAGATCATTCCCACCCTACACAGTGGATAGAGGGCCCTTAAAGGGGTGAAAAAAAAAGCAAACAAAAAAGGATTTTGTGATTAAACTTTAGAAAATCATAGAAAATAGTAGGAGTGTCCAATTTGAGTGAAATTTGGTCCATTGCTTCACAAAATTGTGTAGAATATATAGAAAAAGTTTGATGACAAGATAATGAATTTTGAGGAACGAATTTATTTCTTTGAGTAAAGTAATTATTAAACCAAATTAAAATGTCATAAAGTGTAAACAAGTCACATTGGTCACCAAATTTTGTGATTGAGTCTCAAAATTAATTATGTAGCTAAGAAAAATAGATTGGGACCAAGAGTGAACATAAGGAGGTCAAAATTGGAAATTGGACAAAAGTATAAGTAAAACTCACTTTATCACAGCGATCACCTCAATCTGTAGGCTTGTGGCATGCATAATGCAATGATGCACGACCTTGCCCTTGAGTTAAAAATAGAAAAAAGAAAAATAAATCTTAAAAGAAAAGTAGTTGTTGAAACTTTGCAAAGAATTAGGAAATTCAACTTAGATTGTCTTGGTAGTCCCCAATAAAGTTTCCAATCTATCACAACCCTGCCAAAAATATATATTGAAAATATATCCTTCATAGTGAAACTTAGTTCAAAGATTGCATCAAAAATAAGAAAATATTGTGTTCACAATCCCCACCATATTTTAAATGAAAAATGAGGAAAACTGAATCAAATATTGTGATTCCAAAATTTAGAGTCAATATGGCATCGGAGTCGAGCAGATAAAAAAGAACATAAAACTAAAAGTTTAGTTCTAGTGATATTGTTACAAGTGGGGAAGGATTATTACCTGAATATCCCCTAATAAATTGTCATGGACATGTTTCTAAGAATTTTGAAAAGATGGTGGTTTCATGTTTGTTGAAAAGGAGAAAAAAATGGAAAAAAAAAAGATAAAAACATGTTTTTAGTGGTCCTTTTGGGTTGGAGATGTCAGTTTTCTTCCCATCAAAACCCTAAAAGTCCTATTTTAATGTGAGTTGGGGTCCTAATCATTTCAGGACCTCCCACAGTGGAGAGATCCTTTATAGGTGGTTAGGATTGATGGATATGAAGCTTTAAAGGATGATAAGGAGATATGACTAAAGAAATATATCTAATCTTAAATGAAAAGAGATAAATGGAGATGTACAAATATATCAAATTTTAGTTAGGCAAATATGAACACTTATAAACAATTATATAGTTAAGATTGAAAACTAGATTAGCGGTTAGAGCATGGTCAAATTACTATTTGTGTAGTTAAATAGATCTAGTGACAAGTGGCACCAGAGGAAGGATCCACTGATTAAGAATAATGCATAAATAAAATAGGGAGATACTTTTCTTTCTAGATTCAAAAGATCGACAGGGGCCCAGAATATAGTGGATATGGGTGGGGTAATTATAGATAGATTTTAGGGTTCAATATACCATACAGAACCTTCTGGAAGAGTAAAAACATTGCCATGAAGTTTCATGCATGTGTGGTGCACGAATAAGGGTGGTCAGCCACGTTTTACCAATGCATTGCTCTGATATGTCGAATGGCCCGAGCAGAATGCACCATGTTTCTCGATTTTTCATTTATTTCAAGAGTGTTCTATAGAAAATTGTGGAAAATTGTAGATTCCAAATAAATAATAATTTAGGATTATACCTTAGATTTATCAAGAGAAATAAATTGAATATCCATGGGTGAAAGGGGAATTGGGTAATTCAATTGGGGAATTTATGAAAAAGGCTCATAAAAACATATTTTGTGATATATGATTAATCATCTACATTCCTCTTATGAGAAAAGATCTTTGTCATGTGTAATTAAAATAATAGGCAAGTTCTTAACATGGTAATCTTCTACATGCATAAGTAGTTACAAAAGGCATATTTGATTAGCACTGAGAATTTGTTCTTTTTATCAAAGATGTCGTTAATCAATATATAGAGAGAGAAAATTCTTTGTTTTAACAACACTTGTTGGGATTATAATCTACTTTATAATTCATCATTTCGTGCACCTATTTTAATGAACCTCAACCAACTGAATAACAAAAGTAAGTCAAGCACAATGAACATTGAAGAATATTCATCAATGTCGTAATATAGGTAATATATAAATGTTAATAATTGGTGTAGTCTTTACTTTCTTTCATATTCATTTTCTTTATTAAATTATGATTCCCTACTTTTCCATTTATCAAAGAATAGTTATGACTATATAAGGTTGTGTCCTATTTCTGACCTCAATGATACAAGAGTGATGCTCGTATAATATTGATATCATCATTTTTTATTGGGTCAAGGAAGACTTCAACATGTTTGTATCTATTCAAATCTGGCTCTATTGATCTTATTATATAAGAAATTTATGTTTTCAAAGAAGTATAACCTATTCTTCATTTAGATGTTTTCATTTTCAACATTTGTTGTTCATTCTAGTAGTTAGATGACAATCTAAACAAGAAAAAGAATTACATCTGAAGTAAACCTTTCTAAAACTATACACATGGTACAAACTAACTATGAAAAGGTGGAGTAATCAAGAGGAGGTATTGTAATAGTGAAATGAAATGGAGGGTAAGGTTATGCAAATGTTTCCACATTGTAACCAATGGTAATGCAATTATCATTGTAAATTTGATATGGTCTATTGAAAAATTATCTCACGTATCCCCCCCACCATTTTGACTAGCATTGGCACTTTGAAGTGCCTGATAAGTAATGTTGCCACCTAAGTTGTTAGAAGCCAAAAACATTGGCAGCCAATTGTGGCTCTGATACTTCAACCACCATCGTAGTCTAGTCAATGGAATATTCCTTAATCATGTGTATCTATGTATGGAATCAAAATTCATCTACTTGGATAATTTTCTTGAGTGATTTTGTGTAAATGAAGATAGGAGAACCTAGGTCGGCTTCCAACATTGACACCAATGTCTTTTGATTATGATATTTAAACAACTTCAGTTTCAAAATCTAGAGGTATGCATAATTATTCATCATTGTAATGGTAAAATAATAAGGTCTATGTGTGTCAAAATATTATTAGCAAGTCAAGAATAGAAGTTACATATACTAATATTTATTTGTACCTAAAAAAAGGCCTTGACTTGTAGCTGGATATTACTTTCCTTCTTTTCTACCAGAAAGTAAAGATATCTCAAATATATGTTTTCTAATTGGAATCAAGAACCTTTTCCATGAAGACCACGATGTCAACTTCTCAGAATCTCTACTAAAATATATTTACAAAAAGGAAGCTAGACCCTTTTCCATGACCTCTTGGGAATGGGAAAGTAAATACCATACCATAAGTTAACTACTCTATGATCTTGTCTTTTTCGACAACTATGAATTCTTCAATGCATACTTTACTTAGACACACCGCGTTTTACTCATCTGGTATATTTCAATGAATAATAGATGAAGGGGACAAATGGAGGAGAAGAATAGGAGGAGCTTCAGGCTTTCATATAATGGAGAACTAGATGGTGAGGCATCAAAAATTTAAAGGTGAGTGATGGAGGAGGTAACAGGGATAGAAGGGAAATTTGGGTGGAATATTCAGTGAGTGAATTTTGGAATAAAGGAGGAAATATTGGGTGGATCTTTCAAGAGGAAATTTTAGAGAGAGAGGGAGGGTAATGGGGTAGAACCACAAAAGGCAAAAGGGGAGTTGGCAAAAGAAGGGGTGAAATGAAAATTAGTTATAGTGATACTGAATAAATCAAGTCATCTTTTTATTTTATTTAATTTATATTTAGTGGTATTTGGGATGGTGTAGATGAGGGGAGTGTTTTAACCGTGGAATCATAAGATAACTAATAGTTAAAAAGCAAGGTTATCATTTCTATCCATATTAATTTAGTAGGTCGCTTTTAGCATCTCTATTATGATGATGAAATATAGTTGTCATAATTAATTATGTTAATACTCCACTTTCATGTAGTGATATCACCCTTTGAGACAAATCTCATCCGAACTCACATGATATCCCTAGTATAAACACCACCTACTTGGATTCACTTTTACGACATTGGTTGGGACTTCTTCCCTCCATTTTCCTTTGTCACATATTTGTCGATTTGATAGTGTGATGCTGGTTTACTATCTTCTTTACAACTTGATAATGCATCATTTTTTTAACTTTTTGCACCTAGTTTATTTATATAGGGATATCCCTTTACATACTTTTTTGTCTACTTTTGATGTCCTTGAATGAAATTTGGATTTGATTTGATGTCCTTGCTTAACCATGTAGATACATCTTCGTCGTAGTTGTAACAGACAGACGTCTCGACCAAGACAACTCCAACATCGTCCTAGGCAAGATGTCCAGTTTCATAGTGGTCACGACCACAATGGTCCAATATAGGTCATGACCATGGGAGGCCAACAACATTATAGTTGTGACCGTGATGCATGCTCATCTGAATATAGACATGAAGATACAGACATGATCATGACCAAGGTCGTTGCAACCCAGACAAGATGTGGCTGAGACAGACATGAAGAACCCTTGGTTCCCATTGCTAGAAGGAGGAATTGAGTATCATGGAGTGATCGACACCGAGGCTAGGGCACTAGTAGACAATTGTGGAAACCACCCTCAATGACGAGCACCTACCATGACCACGTTCGACCTCACCATTCTCCCCTACCTCTGTTCTCTCCTTCTCTAACTCTGAAAAGGAACCCATGCTCGTTTCTCTCTCTCTCTCTCGGAAGCATGCTTTATCTGATTTGTGCCTTTATGCTTTCTTTTTCTTGATGTGCGGGTCATTTTGCTTTGATCCTTTCTTTTAGTCGTCATCTTCCCTCTAGTTTTGCACCCACAACCCTAGTTCCGACCTTTCAGCTTCTCACGCTTAAGCCACGGTTGCATTCGATATGTCGTTTTGATCGTTGTGGGTTTGACCCGGATGATTACCCCCCCCCAATCTATGATCACCTTTTCATTCATCCCACCCCCTTCATTTATCTGATATACTAATGTATTGGTCACAATGGTGGTCTCACCTAGATAGTTGTCTTGGTCGCTACACGTCGGGTTTCCTTTTTAGTTTTTAACCTATTGTGGTTGTAACATTCATCACGATCACGGCACTTGCCGCGATCATGACAGGCATTTCGATTGTGATGCTCCATTCAGTTGTGACACACTTGCATAGTTACTCAGTTTTGACTAACTGATGTTTCAGCCAAACAATCACACACCTTCTCCCCTTTCTCTCTTTTGTTTCTCCTCTGCATCTTCTACTGATCCACTGTTCGACCTTGTTTCCCCCAAGTTTTTTTTATCGCGACACACGAACCTTTCTGCTGAGACCGGGAACCAAGAACTTGGTTGCATGCTTGTCATGGTCACGACAGCTATTATGATTGTATCAGTCATGATAGTTGTCTCAATTGTGACATACATGCACTCCCTTTCAACTTCTAACCATGTCGCAACCACAACACCCATCTCAGTCACGACACTTGTCTCGACTGTGACACCACAAGATCAATGAAAATCTTTGGCATTATAACCAACATGTTTTCATCATCATAAGAAATACCTAATAACTTGTTGTTTACCAAAATTGTAGAATGCCTTCCTCCACCTTTGACTTCCTGGCCAAGCGGTTGACATCCCTTGAAGGAGTCCAAGAGACAATGAAGAAGATTGAGAAGAGGCTTCACGAGGATTCAAACTTCTCATATGAGGATAGAGCTCGCTTGGAGCTAATCAAGGAGAAATATGTAAACATCCTGAACCACGAGACACCAGAAGAGACTAAGGAGCCCAAAGAGACTGTTGAAATAGAAACCTTTGAATACATGACATTTGTGGAAGAACCTAAAGCAAAGGGCAAATGCAAGATGCAAGTCAAGGATGCTAAGGAAATCAAAAAGAGAAAGTTGGCAGTGTAGGCTGGATCAAAGGCCCCAAGACAAGAGGCTAACTTTGGCATGGCAAAGAAGGAAATGCAGGCAATGCTAAAAAAATTGGTGACATTCACACCAACAGACTGGGTGCACCAATTGCACTTCGACCTGATAATGAAGACCAAATGTTTTTAGCCAACAAGGTACATATACATCAAGGACTTCAAGAATATGGGAATCTATGATAGGGACATGAAATTTCTAGATGGAGACAACTTGCACATTTTGTGTACGAATGAGGTCCCATCACTGATAGAGATTACTGCAGAGTTCATGTCAACGCTCGAGAAATATCTGGTCAGTGACATTAAACGCAAGAAATCTGGAGGGGAGTTCAAACTGGAGGTGAGAATATGAGGAAGAGATTGCATGCTCACTGAAGCTAATCTGAACACAATCTTCAGCAAGATAATAGAAGAAGCTCGGGTCTCCTCGGTTGCACCTAATGAAAAATAAATGGTGGGATACATCATCCACAGGATGTGGGAGAAGCTCATTGGAGATCTTGAGCATAGTCCGAAGAACTCTAAAGCAACGCTCATTACTTCCTACTTTATCAAGATAATGCAGAAGATAATAGCAAACACAATCTTCACAAGATCTAAAACTAG
Organism: Alisma plantago-aquatica; assembly: GCA_963693085.1. Classification (NCBI taxonomy): domain Eukaryota; kingdom Viridiplantae; phylum Streptophyta; class Magnoliopsida; order Alismatales; family Alismataceae; genus Alisma; species Alisma plantago-aquatica. The sequence continues at coordinate 223,643,021 of OY856414.1, read as the reverse complement.
GGGGTGTCTAAGGGAGACCTATTCCTAATCTGGTATATATTGAATAAGAAATCGGTGAACATCCAAAGACTGCTGATAGACATATTGTCAGCTGTCATAGGATCAGACATAAAGAAGACTAAAGAATTCTACATGAGAAGCCACATAACGCTCATTGCATATCATTTCTTAAGTATTGAGCAAATACAGAGATATAAACCCACCAAGGGACATTCTAAGATAGATATCAAGTCCTTGGTAAACACTGGAATTTTGGCATAGAAGGGAACCAAATTATTCTATAAACAAAGCTTCTCCAAGCTGCTATTAGCCCTCATTGAGATGATGTATTATGACACCAACAAGCTACGGCCAAGTAAAGAAACCATTGACAAAATACACTCCAGTGCTATAAAAAGAGATGTGGATGTTGAATCACCAGCAAGAGTTGAAATTGAACCTGAGAAGTCTAAGCCAGATAAGAGAAAGAAGTTGGCGACCCGACAACATAAGGTGGAGGTGTCGAAAGCTCGGTCGTCTCAACATCACATCGGAAGGATAGAAATTACCAAACCCTTATTCCTGGAGTGTGAACCGAGCCATGATCATGAAGGGTTATTCAATGCACCTCCCTCTCCCCCTATTACAACAAAGACATCAGAGGTAGATATAACTTATACAACTGACAAGCCAAGTGCCTTTGTAGCTGCGCCAGAAAATGTCACAAAAGCTAATCAAGCCCAACCCAACCCTGTAATTAACCTAGAGAAGACTGAAGCATCAAAAGTTGAATGAACAACAAACGACACACAAGAAGAGCTTGTATAGTGGACACCACAAAGGCAACCAACAAGCATGCCAAACCAGTAGCAACAACGTCGACTTCCAAACGAGAATAAATGTCAACATTTGGTGATGTTTTAGAGTGTCGATTCAATTCCATGTGGGCGCAAGTGCAAAACTATTCTGAAGCCAATTTGCATATAAATTCTAGCATGTGTGTGCTAACCACATATGTACAAGGCTTATATGCAACAACAGCACCTCTCCCTAACTTCATACATGAATTCATCAACAATCAAGCAAAGATGATTGAAGCCATTAAGGCAATAACAGAGAGATGGCTGACTTTTGAAAAGAAAGTGAGACAATACATGCTAAAAAGGAAATGATGCGTAAGGGATATGATGAAGCATTGTAAGATATGAAAAATGAACACCAACGCTTAGAGGAAGAGAGAAAGGACATGGAAGCAGAATTCCAGGAGCTAGAAGATTGGTGAAATAGACAGAGGTCAAGGCGAGTGACCAACCTCTCCCCATCTCATGCTTCCACAAGCCCTTCCAGCCCCGACGACCATGAAGATGAAGAATTAAGTACACCGCCGTCCCAAAAAGAAGGAAGTGCTAGAATACACAGATATCGGCCAAAGGGTGCCTCCTAGGAGAAGAAACAGTCATCCCCTGAGGAGCTAGAAGCAGCCAAAGGCACCATCAACAACAACATCATGTAGGGGCTTGACTTAAATGTTCTACCCACTGAGATAGAAGAGAATGTCATAGAAAAACCTATAGAAGCTACAGTTGGCCAAGAGGAAGCAGGTGCAAAGATATCATTCTCCTTCAATACAACAACATTCGACAAGTTCCTAGAAGGTATAGACATCAATTTGAATATTGATGACTACCTCCTACATGAGCCCGTCCAGAATGAGTTCAACAACATTGTGTATGATGGTAAAATGGCACCCACACTAGAAGAACTCAACAAAGCAGTACTTGAGTCACTATCAGTGGAAAATCAGCTAATAGAAGAGTCTATTAAAAATATTACCGCTAATAACAAAATGCAAGTAGAACCATGTGAGAAGAAGTGTAACACCCAGGACCACTTCCCAAGGCTCTAATAAGGTTTCAAAAAAGATGACTGGCCCCACAGACCACCACTAGCCTTAACGACATGCTTTATCCACAGTCATGCGCAAGCTAGGGTCAACTTCCTGACTGGTCACCCATCCTAGTACTACTCCAAGTTGAGCACGCTTAACTATGGAGTTCTTTAGTGATGGGCTCCTAGAAAAGGAGGTGCACCTTGGTGATATGGGTAGTCCAATTATTCCTTTTAAGATCATGTTATCTGAGGCCTCAAATCATGGGACATTACAATCTCCCCCACTTAGACTCTTGACGTCCTCGTCAAGGCTCAACTTTATGGCCTCATAATATTTCCACATTTCAGTGTAGACCCATAATGACCCATGGACACCCAGCTCCCGATCATGGAATACCAGCGCAAGGGTGGCTACATCAACCATGGACAGCCCTTTCCAACATGCTTGGACAGCACAGCTCAATACTGACATGCCACATGCCCATTTGGGCCCCACCTACTGGAGGGGTTATGGCTCTGATACCATTTGTAACACTCGGGCCAATGTCCTAGGCTCTAGTAGAGTTTCAGAAATAATGACTGGCCCTACAGACCACCACTAGCCTTAACTGCACGCTTTATCCACACTCAAGCGCAAGCTAGGGTCAACTTCCCGACTAGTCACCCATCCTAGTACTACTCCAAGCTGAGCACGCTTAACTATGGAGTTCTTTAGTGATGGGCTCCCGAAAAAGGAGGTGCACCTTGGTGATATGGGTAGTCCAATCATTCCTTTTAAGATCATGTTATCCAAGGCCTCAAATCTTGGGACGTTACAAGAAGATTACTGAAGAGCTTGCCCCTACTTATGCTACACTAGCCACAAATGAACATCTGGATGATGAAGGGACATCTGATGATGATGAAGGTGGAGTGGCATCCTTCTTTGCTGATGAACCTGCTAGAGAATGAGAGGTACATGCTAAAAAAGAAGAGATACTTGTAGCACCCCCTCTCCCATGCAAGTTGGCAAGCATGGACATGTCATCACTTTCCATAATAAACTGTAGGGATGTCCACATCCTAGGCAACGTTCTAAATGAAGAGCTTCCAGGCACAGATGTTCTGTGTAGTAATAAAGGACGGACTATAACACGGGAACAACTCATAAGGATCTTCCTTAATAGAGTGTGAGTACACAAAAACTTATTTAAAGTGCTCTACGCTACCTTGTTATAGGAATTCCTCCATCCTGATAAAGTACAGATGGTATTTAATGGCACAATGCATATGGAAAAAATGTTGTAGGAGGAGACGAATAACTCTGAAGCCGTCAAAGAACTCCAAGATGTTGTGGAAAGGCCAGAGACCCACTTTGTCACATTGCTTATAAGGGCGGTCAAGTACTAGTGTCTAATCATTGCAAATCTATACGAGCACCACACCACAATATACAATTGTTGTGTTGTTGAGCTACCAAGCATGTCCTTGATCTTCAAGAAAAAGGAAGCAAGAGAAATTTTGAAGGTACCTATTAGCCTCCAATGAGCCATACGAGGAGCAGGCGACCGGCATAAGTCTAATTGGAAGAACTTCTCCATCTCCACCAAGTATCCCCGAGAGCAATGTGGTACAAGAGATTGTGCATTTATAGTACTAAGAATGATAGAAGCCATCAAAAAAGGTGTCCCATTAGACGACCTTTTTCTAGAGGATTTGCATGGCTTGCGGAGTACCTATGCTATGGAAATAATTTATATGATCAATGGTTCTTTAAGGACCCCACAATGCCACTAGATGTTATACCATGTAGGTTGTATACAAGCGTCCCGTTACCAGAAAAGAAGCCATGGTAGGAGTAGCTACAGACCTTGTGGATTGACCCTTCTGAGCCAGCTAGGGCTTCTGCATGGAAGTAAGGTTGGCCAACTGATAAGCACCTTGAAGAAGCAACATAGAAGAAACAACAAGATCCCAAGCCAACTAAAAAAGTGATAACCACCATAGCAACAGAAAAAGAAAAAGAGGTATCTGATGATAAATCTGAAGAAGGTGAAATTAATGAAGATAGTCCACAAGAAACCCGACCAGATGAGCCAGCAGGAGCCATAAAGCCTACTTTCCAGGATTTCAACATATGGGTCTACAAAGATTTATCTCTAAACTCATTGATTTTGGCAATGAACAAGCAGAATGAGGGTGATATGATGGGTGAAGTCATGTTTGAAAGGGACAAAATCTATGTAATTAAGATGACCTCTGTGAGACGTTGAAAACGGGATGATACCTTGTCGTAAGTGTCATGTCTGTTTACCCATCCTTACTGGGGGATAATATGCCCCATGTACACATGGCCTACTTCTTGCAAGTGGATGACAATTTTAAAGACAAAAGGTCGGGAGAAAAAGAACATATGTGGATGTGTCTGATAGAACACCTATCAGACTACATATTCCTACCAATATTGTATGAGAACCACTAGACCCTTCTTGTAGTCAACATCAAAGAAAAGATTGTGATTCTATATAACAGTTTAGATTCAGTCTTCACACTAAAAAAGTACACCAACATGACTACATTTAAGATTCCAACTAAATAAAAAGCAATAACGTGCGTGAAAGGGATAATCTAAATGATCCACAACCATGGCAAGGGGTACAAGCTTGAAAAAGGAAAGGACTTCAAGAAGACCCAATTCTGCCACAGAAGTCCCAACAGATACCTTTATCCAACGACTGTGGTTTCCACTGTTTGGCATGGATGACTGTCCTAGCCCTAAGAGATACAAAGATTGAAATCCTATAGCACGAAAATTATCACACTCTGAGGAGTGTATGTTGACATATTGCTTGAGTCAAAATGGGCGGTTACTTAACACTAAAAACAATAAAGAAAGCTCATTTATACCTAAACCTTCATCTTTGACACTCTGGGACAAAGTGAATGATAATTTTTGATGAGGAGTTATAAACGGGCATGAGAGATACAATTTTGACATTTAATTTAAATCTCAATTTTATCAAGTTTATAAGATCTTGCCTTGTACATATACTTCTACCCCTTCATCATAGGATGTTTTGAAGAAAAAAATGAACTTAAGAGCGATCCATTTACTTCTATTTACAAGTTTGATATTTTGCAAGTAATACTCAACTTCTCCTTTTCTTAGAATTGTTTGTTCTCCTGCTACCTTTTAGCATAATCATCTCTAGAGTGATGCAGATGAGTTACTAATCTACAATAAAGAAAAAGACTCAACAATACGATCTTATTCCATCCTTATAGCAAAATGTTTTGTAAGGCGGAAGGACACCCCTAAATCTATGGAACCCCGACAAATAAAGAGGACTTTAGTAGCCACACTCCTGACCAATCACCCTATCCTAACAATACTAGCTAGAAATTCTACATCTCCCACAAGAAGGAAACAGCTACCCCTTTCAATTTTTATTATCCCCACTTTAGGATAAAAAGAGGCTTGGACGCCCAGAATCCTACCAACCGCTTTCCCAAGCCTGAGAGAAAATGAAAAGTGAAAAAGAAAAAAATATATCATGAGAGTTGTGCCTAAAAATGTTGAAGGATTCCACATGGTTGATGTATTGCTGCACTCATGAATGCATATATGTCGTGCCCAAAAGTGGAATCTAGAAGCCAAGTTACCCACATGCATTCTGAAGCAACCTCATACAACCACCTAACACTACATCAGGGCCCACTTGGGCAATGTTGTCTTTAAGACAACATCATGTTGAGGGAGACTGTGGAGTGCACGAAAACACTGAAAGCCTAGCCTAACCCAGCACAATAACTTAGACATAACCAAAATAAAGATCGGGTGTGAAAGCTACTCCTTGTAGGAATCATTTACAAGTATAGCTAGAGACCAAGGGTAGGAAGGCCATTGTTAGGAAGAGACCTTTACTATAAAAGGAAGTGGTGAAGAGTACAAAGTCATGCAACTCTAGATATAGAGGGAGGATATAGAACTTCAGGAAGTGCACGAATCTTGTCACAAAGGTTTTTACTAAAAGGATGGAATAATTTGGTAATGGTGTTTTTCATTCAAAATAAAATATCAATAGCTCATTGCTTGATGTTCTGATTCTATCTATTAGCCTGAGGAAAGGATAGATTCTAAGTTTGGGGGAGTTGATAAAATATCATTTTGTGAAATTTTTGCACCTAGTTTATTTCTATAAGGATATCTATTTACAGACTTTTCTATCTACTTTCGATGTCCTTGAATGAAATTTGGATTTGATTTGATGACCATGCTTAACCCATGCAGATACATCTTTGTCGCGGTTGTAACCAGACATCTCGATCGAGACAGCTCCAACATATGTCACGGGTAAGACATCCAGTTATATAGTGGTCGTGACCACAACGGTCCAATATAGGTCGTGACCATGGGAGGGTAACAACATTGCAGTCACGCCCGTGATGTGTGGTTTTAGCTGAAGACTGACATGAAGATCCATACAAGATCATGACCAAGGCCATCGAGATGCAAACAAGATGCAGCCGAGACAGACATGGATATCATCATGCTGCCGCGACCAACAAAGTCGCGACCAGAGCATGAGGGGTAACCGCTAGAAGAGACGTGTCTGAGACAAAATTGCCAACCAAGATGATAGTCTCAGTCACGACATGGGTCTCAACCATGAGACCCATCTTGACTGTGACATTGGGTTTAAGTCGTTGGGTGGCATCTATAAATACGCCCCTGACTCCACATAGCAAATGAGATCATCAAGAGAGATTAAGTACTACCCAACTTCAGAGCCAACCTCGTTCATTGCCATTGGTCTTGGATCTCTAAAGATGAAATTTGGAGGAGAGAGAAGATCTTCCACCCTCTTCTATGAGACAAGGAGTTGTCATCTTCCACGTTTACACTAGATCTAGATCAGAAGAAGTATCATTGGTGTAATGCCTTCTTCCTGCTTTACATCTGTCATCTCCCTCACAGTGTACCTTCACCCTCTTTGTTATTATTGATGTATCTACACTTTTGTAACACTGTTATGCTTCATGTTAACATGAGTGGCTAAACATCTTGCTTGGTTTGGGAGTATCCACTAAGTCTCTCCCAACATGTACATACTTGCATCCCCTTGAATATATATATTCTTACCAATGGTTATTTCCATACTCTAGTTATTAAATGCTCCACTTGCATGATTAGATACCATCTTGTGATGTATGATTGTTAATGCCTCGAAAGAGTAGTATTAATCTTATCTAAGTGTTATGGACTCACATGAATGCATGAAAATGTTGGAATGCTAAAGCTAAAGATCATATGGCTTTCTTTGTGATTATTTGTTTGCCATCTTGAGATAGAGACAACCTTATAATTTAGATCTATTCTAAGCTCAAGAGAGGAGGGAATAGACATATATGATGATTTCTTGTAATCTATCTAAGGGTATACAAAAGGATGTGAGTATTGCATGTTGGTGAGAGATCTTAGTAGGTGAAACCTGATCCAAGTTCCCATCCATACTTTGGTTATATTTTTCTTATTTGATCTTGTTCTCTTGTTTTGTTTTCTTAACCTTATTTTTATTACTTTGTTTAGAGTAACATCGTTCCTTAGGGAATACCATCTTAATCTACCCCATCGTCTGGTGTATTTGAGTTTAAGGCTCTACTATCCTAACACTTACCAACCTTGTCCATGTGGTTCGACCCCAATCTACTACACCAGACCCAGTATAATAGTTGCGGGGGTTTGAGTGTCAGGTTATAAATCTAAGAGTCCAACTACTCTAGATCTGGCTCCATTTTGGATGTGTGATTTATGTCGGTCACTACCCATGTGTTTCTGCTACTATTTGGGGTAATGCTTCACACCCTTCTTCCTGATATGTTGCTCTACCACTTCTTTTTAGGTGCCTTATGTGTTCTAAAGTCTAACACAATCTTATTGGGTATGTGTAACCACTGTCAAATTGGATGGTTCCTACTATCACATGTGGTCTGAATCTTTTGAGTTGTACTCTCATCCATAGTTGTTCAATCAGACTACTAGTTTCCAAGGGAGGTCCAACTAGCCAGTTGAGGTTTTAAATTTTTTCCCCACTCTCTATCTCGAATGTTTGTGTTTGTCTTTTAGCATGATTTGATTAGAATATCAATTTCATTCACATGACAATGTCATGAATTACAGCTTCTGCAATTCTTTGTTGGACTTCCTACATCTTTTTTTAGCGTAGTTGATCAAACCATGTCTAGTGATCCTCTATCCAAACTTCATGATGATTTAAACCCAACCCAACTGTCCTTTTAGGTTATCCATGTAGGTCTTTGAACCAAAACCCAACTACAACCTATGGGTTTTACCCCTTTGAGTGGTACTACTAAATTCATACCCTGTTAGTGTACATGGACTCCATAATGGCCTTACGCCACTTCATAGATTCTAGTTCTCAATAGCTTATAGTTGATCTGTTGGATCATCATCTTATGACCAACTCATCTGAATTATCAGATTCACAATCTTTCAATCTCAGATGTGTTCTACTAGAACTCTGAGGTTCTATGTCACCTAAGGAACTTGAGATTCCACAACAATTTGTGATTACCAATTGTCCTCATTGTACCTCCTTATTGACCTTAAACCTTTTGAGTTCTACTTTTAATCCCATCGATTCTTTTGGAACCCAGTTATCCTAGCAACGAACATTTGTTGTTAGATTGGTATTAAAGATAGTATTCAACAATTATGGCTTTTGGATAAACCTTTTCAAGAAACTACTTTCTTTATATAAGTTTCAATCCTTAGGACATATCAGGGCATTCCCATATCATATCTCATATGATGTCTTTAAACCATTTTAGATGATACAGTGTTTAGTGTAAAGTATATATCAATGAGGAGATTAGAAGATTAGATTAATATGATAATCATATCATGATCCTTCAGGATGTAATTCCTTTTTTCTGATACATCCTTATGTTTAGGAGGATTTGACTTGTGATACACTATCACGGTCTTACCAGAAGTTCCTCAAACTATTGATGTAGAGTATTAAACATTTGATATCAAATTTTTGTAATATTTTATAAAAGTTATATTTCATTTGTAATATCATTGAACACTTCAAGAGATTCATGTTTGTATTTCACCAAATAAAAACAACTGATATCATCATTGAATATAATGAAGTACAAACAACTATCTTTAGCATTTATTCTATAATATCTTCATACATCAACATGTATAAGGCCCTAATATAATGCTTGTTCTCTCCACTATACCTAGTGATAGGTGTTTGTTCATGTTGCCCATAAATAAGACTTGCATGTCTCTTGTTGGTTCAATAACCAAAAGACTCTAGATAAACATCAATATGGATTCTAGATATGCATTTATTATATATGTGCTCTAGATGACAATGCTATAGATTATTTGAGTTATCAATTATAATCCTTTGATATTTACATTATAAGCATTCAAATTTAGATCCTTTAATATAAAGATCAGTTGATGTATGGGGCATTGCCATACAAGATCACATCTTTGAAATAGAAGCATTAACAACTCTTTATTCATTATCATCCTTGTCATACAAGATGCATAAAGTAAAATGTTTCTATTTTGGTATAATGAAATAGCAATTCAAATAACTATATTACATGCCCAATGGGCTAAGATAAATTCTAAATGTAGATTAAAGTTGCAGCAACTCTTGCTCCACATAGTCCACTCTTTCCCTTTCACAAAGGCTTTACTTATTGTCAGATCATGTGCATCAACGTATGCCAGATCTATCACATACCAAGATGAACAAGAACCAAATTTATCTAATAATGTTTATAACTGAAGTAGAGGTATTTGCCCTTTCCTTCTTCTTCTTTAATTCCTCCAAAAAGATATGGCAATTCCTTTTCCCATGTCTAGGCTAGTGATAATGGTGACAATTGCCTCCCTTCTTTACTCCTCCCTTTGCCTTGAGATCTGAAGATTTGGGCTTCTGGCTGCCTTTAGAACTCTTCTTAGCTTTTCATTTACCTTTGCCTTTGACTTTCCCTTTGTCTTGTTGATTATCATCACAGACTTGGGCTTGTCCTATTCACTTGTGCCTCAATTGTTCTTAACATGCCCAATAACTCTATCAATGGCTTGTCAAAGTCATTCATGTTGTAGTTCATGACAAACTGACTGTATGACTCTGGAAGAGATTTCAGAAACACGTCAGTGCCAACCCTTGATGCATGGGGAATCCGAGTCTACCCAGGTTCTCTAGATACCCAAAAATATTGAGTACATGAGGACCTATCAGATCTCCTTCTGCCATGTTACATTTAAACAGTGCCTTAGAACATCATATCTCTCTTATCTTTCCTGATCTTGGAACATGTTCTTGAGGTGTGTGATCATCTCAATAACATCCATTTTCTCATCATGTCTTTGCAACTCATAGTTCATGGATCATAGCATCATACACTTGACATCAACAGCATCTTTAGTATGCTTCTTATAAGCATCCCTATCACCCTTTGGTGCATTGGGAAGGGGTTCATCTGGCTCTGGTGTCTCCACGACATAGAGATTTCTCTCCTGTGTGACAACAATTCTCATCATCATGAACCACTCATGGAAGTTATTCCCATTTAACTTGTCCTTCTCAAGGACCAAACATAGAGAAAAGTTGTTGTTATGTGTTGCATTTGATTCTATAAAAGTAATTACATTTTTTCAAAAATAATCATTTTTATTTGATTTTATTTGATTAAAATTGATGGTATTAATTGGGTCTTTAATTAGATATCACTCTCATCACTTTGATCAAATAGGCAACCCTCAATTATAAATTTGGAAGATTGTATATAACAATATTCTAATGAGCCAAGACCTGAAATGATTCAATTATTACCCAGCCAACGCCAGCGTCCATAATTAATTATTAAGGTAGGCAACATTTTCCAATTGCATCTTATGCAATTCTTGGATAGATAATATGTGCAACTCTTTGACATAATTATTTGTATGCTTTTGGTGCTTAATTTCATTAACGTCACTCAGTTAAGCCCGAACTAAATGTGACAAAATAATAATGCATCCTATTTGACAGGATCACATTATTACTATCACACTTCCATGAAATAGGTAGCACACCACCCTTAGGATGCCCATGCTTATTCGATCAAGATTTTCATGTGTGTTGCTAATGGAAAGTATCTTAGACTTAATATGTTTGATTGATTGATTTTATATATCATATATATACATATACATATCCAATCACCACATACCATTATATATCATATACATGCTATATCCCACAATGTTAACATGCAATGTAAAACATTAGTGATGGTTATGAACATATATTGTAATTCTTTGGAACCATAAGGATTTACTACCACCTAGGTCTACATCACATGCATGAACTTTCTATTGGTTTAGATTTGTGCTTATCAATCTGGGTTGATCAGTTCAACCCTTGAACCGCTCGGCTCACCTCTTGGCCGGTCAGTTGGTCATCTAAGTGATCAATTGTATCCTATCCAATTGATGTTTGGATGCCTCCAAATAGTCAGTTGGGATCACCAGCCAGTTGGTTTTCTCCTTCTATCTACCTTCCTCAATTCTCTATCCGATCAACTCGTCACATGAAAGGGTTGGCTCGCCTGACCTTGATCTTCGTCTTCATCGTTGCAAGAAAGAAACTATCTTGTTGCTATTAAACTTACTACATAGCAATGAGAAACCTCAAGTTACATTTGAGGAGAACAAAGGTAGGAAAGAATAATATTTTTACATTGGGAGGAAGAAGGTAGAGGCTCGGTATGCAAACAGAGATCAGATAGGAATAAAATAAACCATCCAACCACATAAAGATGTTGGGATTAGTGGCCATAACCATGCTACACATCCACCATCAATACTAATTTTAGGGTGATGTGAGTAAATTGCATATATATATATATATATATATATATATATATATATATATATATATATATATATATATATATATATATATATATATATATATATATATACATATATATATATGTGTGTGTGTAAATATATATATGAACCCATCTTTAATACTCGTGCGGGTAGCTATCCGCCCCTATTTCGGTTACTTTTTTTTAGTTGGTTACTTTTGACGTTAGAGGGTTACTTTACCTTGCAAACTGCTAAGTTTCATGCATAGATAGTTACATTTGTAATGGCAGATTTCAAATCACGATTACATATATATCTGTTGTATATTTTGTATTGATTTACTCTTTTAGTTGTGTAGTTACTTTCTTATCACCATAGTTACTTTTTTGACAGCAGAGTTACTTTTGAGGCCAGAAGAGTTACTTTTTTGGATGTCGGGTAGTGAAACTCCAGGCTACCCATACAAGCATTAAAAAAATGGCATATATATATATATATATATATATATATATATATATATATATATTGTATTTGGTCTTTAATTGGATATGCATATTAATCATTTAAAATATTTGTCTTGTATGCAATAAATAAAAGCGATAAACCAAAAATATGATCACATCAATAAATCCCAAAACATAGTAAATTGATGTGGCTCTAATACCACTATAGGGAAATACTAGATTAGAGTAGGCAGCAGAAATAAAAAAAATTATCCTTATTTCCCATAACAGTAAGATCGTGTCAACAGTTATGTAATGGGAAGGATGGTTTAACGAGTTATATACTTGGTGTTGGAGCAAGTCCAGTGACTACAACTCATTTCAGTAGTATAGCACACCTAGTTGAACTTTGATGGTGTCTGAGTAGCTCCTAGTCTTCACCACGGACTGCAACCTGACGTGGTCCCCCTAGAGGCAGACAACGGCCTCCTCGCCTCTACAATAGTCCACACAAACCACCTAGAACTCATGTCATTCTAGTAGAATAGACAGGAAGGAGTTGTCCCTCCCATTGGTGTACTAGCCATAAATTTGCTCTCCAACAATTGTTCTCCCTTGCTAGCCCTCCCTTTATTGGGTAGGACTTTCTCCGGCTCTCTATTAGTTACCACAACTGGAGAGGACAATAATTTTCAAAGGCAATTGAGTTGTGTCTGAGAAGCCCCCAGTACCCCCCCATTTATAGGAGGGGTTAGGGTTAGGGTTTGGGTTCCTAGTCCATGTGGGAGTGGAAGGGATCGAAATATCACAAATTTCACAAGCTACGAGCAGTGAACCGGGAAGTTCACAATCGAGCCAGTCGGTTCACATGCGAGCCATCGATTCGCTCAACGAATTGGTTGTTTTGCCATGTTTCCCAATCGCATATGAATAGGCAATTCGAATCCAATTAATGCAAAACATGATGCCCGCACTAACCCTTGATGCAATCAAATTTCTCCACGAACTACGTGTCTCACCTTTGCGAGCCATTCATCTCATGACCCCAACTAGTTAGTTGGTGACTCGAGCCGATTGGTTCACTGAGTGAACCGGTTGGTTCACTCCCCAGTTCAGGAAAAACTCAACCAACTCAATTTCTAATCAACCTGACACTCCAATTAGTCAGTTCAACACTTGAACCGATCAGTTCAGAGTCCAATCAGCTAATTTGTTACTTACATTTAATACCCAAATACTTCGGTAATCAATTCGATTATCATTCATGATTAAACTCCTCTTCTATGTGAATTTCTATGTGTTTGGCCCTATATGTCCCATATGACATTAGCAGTGAATGTCCATAACTGATTTATGACATCACAAGCAAACAGTGGTGCCTAGTCACACATCAGTGCTACCCAAGTGGATGAAAAGTTAGAGAACATTGTCAACCTACAATCTGTGTAAGGTGTTACAGTTGTTGTATAATTCCTTTGTCTCTGATATACGGAATGAACTCAAGGCTTCGAATCATCATCCTATGAATGTTCAATCCATGTTCCTTGAACTAAAATAGACTGTCTGAAAATATATGTGACCTCAATATCATATATCGATTCACATGTACATGCACATGTGTTTCTCAATCTCACTTATCAAGTGGCCAGGATATCAAACTCCACTACGAGGGACAAATCCCATCTACATCACTCACAATCAATCATGATGTGTCACAGCTACCCAACAATCACCATTATGGTAGCCCATATTTAGAATTATGTTGGATGATGTCAAACTATACTGAACGACATGTGATGAATGTAGTGAATTCATGTCTAAGAACCACAATCACCACCTTCACTATGAGAGATGACTGTGACCACCAATCATGGTTCAGGAAAGCGGTATGCGTTGTACGGGCAGAGAGGGTATTGCATAGAGTATATGCGGTATGCGGGAGTATATATGGGAGTATATGTAGTTTTGGATTTTTTTTATTTCAATAAACTAATTATATATAAAATAATATAGCGAGATCATAAATTAAAATATATAGAGTAGTCACATACATATATTTACTTATAAACATATTAATATGCATGTATGATGTATGATATGCTTATATATGTATATATCTCTATATATAGAATGTGTTTGTAATATATGTACAAATACTAAAATGTAGGTAAATCAATGAACAAATATATGTATAGTGTGTATAAATGTGAATAAATCAAAATGTATATATACATGCACAAATATGTGATTGTATATTTAGGTATATTGTATATGTATCTATATATGTTTATATATCAAAAGGTATTCAAATAAATGTACAAATGCATGTGGAAAAATTTTATATGTATTACAATGTATACATATAATTCAATGACTATATATCTAAATTTATATATATAATGAAATGTGTGTGTATATATGCATGTATGTATGAAATGCATGAACATTAGTTGTGGGATTTTCAAAAAGCGGAGTTTAATCGGCCGCTTAATCGGCCAAGCGGGAGTATATGCGGCCCATGACCGCTTAGTGGACCGATTAGTAATATGCGGTGTGGTAGGGTGACTGAATAGGTATATGTGGGAGTATATGCGTCTGTGCGGACCGATTTCCCGAACAGTTCCACCAATTATGGATTCCATGTGTCACTCTCAAGGTGGTTCTGTCAGATACATTGTTCCCTAACAAGTATATGTGTGATTGGTTTGATATCACATATCATGACTGATGAGATTTTGTCATCAACCAACACACACTCTAGTCTTAAGTGTTACTTATGTCTGTCTACCTTCCACAGTAACAACCGACTAGGGACATAATAAGAATGTACATACTCTTAAAATTCATATGATCTCATTGTTCAAGTCATGTACTTGAATACATATGTCATTGAGTAACATCGTTCTTTAGACATTCATTATGTTTCCTCATTATATCATAACTGAGTGAAATAGAATGAATTTGAAGCTTACCTTTATTATTATTGAATCATTTATGTAATACACCATCACAATCATCATATGATTGCCTCTCTGGGCATACCATAACAACACAACTAACGTTGACAAATGTTGTCCTCTCACGATTGTGGTAACATGAGAGCCCGAGCAAGTCTTACCCGTAAAAGGGAGAGATAGCAATAGAGAATAAGTCAGTGCTAGCATGTTGACATCAGGGGGATGTTAGCATCAAAGGGAGAACTCCTTCCCATTGGCTTGAGAAGTATGATGAGGAGTTCTTGGTGGTTCGTGAGGACTACATAGAGGTGTGGATGTTGTCTCCATCACACTAGGAGAACACCATCAACTACCATCTGTGGTGCTGAACTAGGAGGTCGTTGTTGATGAATGATCAAATGCTACTTGAACAAGAAGCACGAGACGTTGTGAGGATTTTTATTGGACTTGCTCAAATACTAGGTATATACCTTGCAAACCCTTTTCCTAGATACATCATTGTTGACCCAATCTTCTAGTTCAGAATTCAGGTATAAAATTTGTGTTTTCTTTACCTTTTTTGTTGCCTGATTTTCCAATAGTGGTGTCAAATCTATGTCAATCTATGATGTATTAGGATTTATATCTATGTGATAGGATTTATTTTATAGCAAACAATGAGAATATTTAATGATTAATGTGTGTATCCTATTAAATACCACATATGATCCCTACATACATAACGATATATATACATGCAGTCTATATGTGCCATCCTAAAATCATTATGATGGTGGATGAATGTGTGGTTATAGCCAAAAACCCATGTGGGTATGCATGCTTGGTTTTTTGGTCTCTTTCCTATTGTTACTTGATTTGCATATTGAGCCTCTCTCCTTCTTTACAAATGTAAATTAATGATCTCCTTCCTATACTTCACTCGAATGTAACTCAAGGTTCCCTTTTACAATGTAATAAGATAATATGAATAGGATAGTTTTAATTTCTATTTTGGGAAAGAGGAGACATTTCGTGGTGCACCGATGCCATGCAACTGAGATAACTCAAAACAAAGTGCTTGATCAACTACTAAGCAACCACATCACCTAAATAATGGGTAAATTAAAACCAATCTTACATAACCATTATGTGCGGAAACATGTCACGTCAAGGTCCACAAATTGTACCATATTACATATAAGGACGGGTATGTACATATGTATAGTGACTAACTACCATACACATGTTATAAAAGATAACTTGTTTACATGTATAGGCCATATATACCACCAAGGCATACTACCAAAACACGTATCAAGGTACATATTATCTACAAAAAAGCAGCCCTCCCCAGATTTGAGAGTATAGGGAAGACACATAGGCTCTAGTACACAACATGTTAGCTTATTCAACCTTCACCATTCATTGATTCTCGAGCTGCTCTTCCTCAATGGCATGATCTCTACTGTGCCGCGCAGGACCAGTTGAAAAGATGTGGAGAACCATAAGGGGGAGACCCATGTCCCAACGAGAGATATAACTCTCTTCCAATAACTATTATAAAAAGAGATTATGCTTAAGCGGGAAATAAAATTATTAAATAGAATGAGCAAATTCAGCTAAATGAATAACTTAAAGTTGGTTACACGGGCTAAGAGGGTTAAGCATCTACAACTAGAAGTAGAACGTGTTAAACGTGTATAACAATTGATTTTTCTTACTATATTACAATACAACTGAGAAGTACAAGAAACAAGGCAATGGTAAACATCTAATGTGAAGAATGTTTAACCCTAAACAAATATGCTACAAGGATGTATTACATCTTTTATTAAGCTTTGGGGAATTTGAGTCACACCACCCAAATTCCAACTGATCATCGGTTGGTCGCAATCAGTTCCATACAATATAAAGGAAGAGTCAGACTCCAAGATCTTCTATGGCACTACTCGGACAGTACGAGTCTACAATGCTATGACATATCAGTCAAACTACCAATAGTGACATATAGTCAAGATGAAAACATCTAGCCCACCTTGGTATAGGTCATGGTGCTAGATACCATGGTATATAAGACAATCAATGAGGTACAACTGTAGTTGTCCTCCAATCACATCTTACACATATATAACCACCAAGACACGATGATAGCCATTCTCAAACAATTGGGGTCAAGATGACAAGGATAAAAAGTCATTTGCACCTCGCATACTCAACAGGTTGTGCTCTAAGTATCCCTTAGGAAGACTCATTTCACCATCTAGCAAGTTCTAACACTGGAATGGATCTACGGCATAGGGTACTACATGATTAGGGTTTTACTTTATTGGTTAAGCCAATTGGGTATCTTTTATACTGTATCAATCAAGTTACATACAAACTCTAAAACAATCTAGAAAGATAAGGGCAGATTGCAACTTTAGAAGATATAAAACATGTAAGATATAAATATGTCACATCACCACTAGATATTGTTTCAATGACATACATAGGGCCATCACCATTATCACATCATCATGGTATATCAATCCCTTATCACATCACAGAAGGGATATTACCTCAATTAGGCACTAATCCTCTGTCAAGGTCATAAGACCTTCACATTGTTCCTTGCAAGAACATTATCATCTCTCTATGCCTCAGCAAGGCCCATAATCACCACACATGTATCACATGTGTATTATCACAAGCAAGCATTAGCTATCATGTTACTAGCAAATTAGGGTTACAACAAGTAGGAGAGAGAAAAATTACTTCATCAACATACTAGTTACTCAAGCAAGCTAGCCATTATCACCATGTAATCAAATTAAGGTTAGGGTTCCTCGTAGATAACCAATTTAGGGTTTGCATAATAACATTTAATATTTAACCTTAATGTTCATCACCTTACACATTCTTAGAAGTCATTACATCAAACATCATTATCATAGCATGTCGATCATGAAAACAAGGAAGCATAGCAACCATACAAGTTGAAACCATCTCTATCGACCTTTAGGGTTAGGATTCCTTAGAGGCCATTAGGTTTAGTTGCCCTAGTGACCGTTAGGGTTAGGACCCATCCAGCAACCACCTAGGTCATGATGACCACAAGAAGTACCTCAATGTAGTGACCACTTCAAGGCTCCATACATGATGACCATTTGAAACAACCACCTCGACCATCATGGTTCAACCTAGCGACCATGAAATCAATGAAACGTAGCGACCATGCAAGGTCAAAGAATCATAGTGATTACTATGGCCTTAGCGGCCACATGGGAAACATAATGACCAAGAGAATTAGAGTTAGGGTTTAGCAACAAAATCAGAACTTAAACTTCCATCACCACTTGAAATTAGTGAGAGATAGCGGCCAAAACAGATGGTTTATCATTCAGAATCTGAAGAGTCATCAAGGTGAAAAACACATGATGAATATGAAAACTAAAACCCTAATTATGGTCATTACAAGGTCAACATAGAAACCATGATAAGAGAGAGTGAAATCAAACATTGAGCAAATGCATGCAAGAATCAAACTCCCTTCTTTATGCAAAGGACAAAACCCTATTATGAGGAAGGAAACCAAGGTTAAGCACATGCTTGAAAGGATCACCACTTCCACCATCAAACAAGAACTCGGCCACATAGATTAAGGTTTATCAAGGGATATTGTTTACTCAAGATCATCATGAAAACTAAACCCTAGAGCATAGATATTATCACCAAACTACTTATAATTACGATTTTAGTGTAGATCATTAGCATGCATGATGAGTGCAACAATAGTTGAGGAGAAAGTTATATCACTCGCCTTGGATTATGATGTAGAGACTCCAAATAGAAACAAAGCTCCAAGAAGATAGAGAAAATCAAAGCTTGGTTCAACTCCATGGCCAAGCTAGACACCGCCTCAAAAGAGAAGAAGAAGAACCCTAGGTTAAAGAAAGCTCAAGACAGAGAACAAACCCTAGGCCGAAAAGAAAGGGAAGAGAGGAGATATTCATCTCAACTTAGGTACTACAATGGAAAACCATGGATTCAACCACAAAGAGTGAAGTTCCTCAAGATTCACTACCATGGCGACCCATAGATTTGACCAAGAGGAAGAAAAGAGGTAGGGTTTGTAAAACTGAAACCTAGAAGAATAGCTCACTTACCAAGATCAAGGAACACCAAAGGAGAGTTGCTCCAACCCTAGATCACACATGCAAAGGTTCGGCCACCTTGATCCAAGGTTTATCTCTTCTCCACCACCAAGATCACAAAGGACGAGCTCTAAGGATGAGAGACAGCAAGAGGGTTTAAAGAGATCACTTACATGTAAAGAGAGGGGTATTAATACCCAAGGGTAGGGGAGAGGTAAGGGAGGTTAGGTGTCCAACCAAACGTGCCACTTGTATTTCAAAAACTAAGCCATGCAAGTAGTAGTAACATGCATGCGTCATGGGTGATAAGATCAAAGAAAGCTAGCAACCATCTTGGTCCTCAAAACACTTCAGTCGAAGAAAAAACATAGTGACCAAGAGACCAAACCCTAAACTTCTTAGTGACCAAGGAGAGGGTTTAAAGGTATTCGACCATAGAGAACATAGGGTACACCCAAAACATATTTGACTGTTACAAACAATACCAAAAGAAAGCACATCGTCCGCCCCACACAAAGGGGTCAACATCCACTTAGGTATTTAAGCAAAACCCTAACTTCAACACATGATGCCACCTCATCAACCAAGGTACCCTTATGCACCACTATCTCTAGCATGATGTTAGAACCCTAATTAATACTATTTGACTGGTTCAGGATGTTGAGAATCATTCTCACTTGTGAAAGCAAGCTCTATGTCTTGGAGATACCACAACCAGATGAACCCACTGCCACCATGCCTAAGGATGATAGGGATGCTTACAAGAAGCACTTTGAAGATGTTGTGGGTGTCAAGTGTCTGATGTTGTGCTCAATGAACTATCAATTGCAGAGACAACATGAAAACATGGATTTTATTAAGATGGCAACACATCTTAAGAACATGTACCAAGATCAGGCAAGATAAGAGAGATATGATGTCTCAAAGGTGTTGTTCAAGTGCAATATGGCTGAAGGAGATCCAGTAGGTCCTCATGTACTCAAGTTGATTGGGTATATGGAGAACCTTGATAGATTGAGATTTCCCTTCAGACAAGAGTTGGCCATAGATATGATTCTATAGTCACTTTCAGAATCATACAGTCAATTTGTCATGAACCATAACATGAACAATTTTGACAAACCATTGCCATAATTACTTGGCATATTCAGGACAACTGAAGAACAGATGAAGAAAGACAAACCCAAATATGTGATGATGATCAAAAGAGTAAAGTACAATGACAAAGCCAAAGCTAAGAAGAATTATAAATCTGGCCTAAAACACAAGTCTTATACAATGAAAGCTAAGGGAGGAGTCAATAAGGAAGAAAAGTGCCACCACTGTCACTAGCCAGGACACTGGAAAAGGAACTACCCTTTTTATCTGGAGGAACTCAAGAAGAAGAAGGAGATAGAGATATGCACTTCAGGGCCTAAGAAGATGTAAGATAGAACTATGTGGAGTAAGAGTTGCAGGCACTATAGTTGGAATTTGTCATTCATCTAATCCTAATGGGCATGTAATAGAATTAGTGAATTGATATTATGTACCTACCATTAACAAAAACATTATGTATCTTGTATGGACAAGAATATTATGAATATTTGATGTTTGTTTAGAAAGATAAGATCTTATACAGTAGTGCCCTATGTCTCATAGTCTATACTCGATAATTCTAAAGACAAATATGTATAACACATATAATGAATGAATTAATGACTCAAATGATGAATACCTATAGCATTGTCATCTAGGGCACATAAATGAGAAATCCATTTCTAGAATCCATAAAGATGGTCATCTAGAGTCTTTTGAGTTTTGAACTAATAGAGATTGTGAGTCTTATTTGTTGGGCAATATGACAAAAGCACCTTTCACTAGAAGTAGTGGGATAGCAAGTATTGTATTAGGCATCATACATATTGATGTATATAGACCTTTTAGAAAAAATTCTAGAAGTAGTTACAAGTACCTCATTATATTTGTTGATCATCTCAGTAGTATGGTATATTATACTTAATGAAATACAAGTCTAAATCTCTTCAAGTGTTCGAGGAGATCATGAATGAAGTACATAACCAACTTGGTATAAATATTAAAACACTTCAATATGATTGATGTGGAAAATATTTTGAACCAAGAGTTTGAGGACATCCAGGAGACCGTGATAATCTATCACAATAAGCTCCACCTAAAAATAATGGTGTATCAAGAAGAATGAATCACACCATGTTAGTCATGATGTGATCATCAATAAATCTAATAGATCTTCCCATTTCCTTTCTGGGCACATGCTTTACACTAAACAATGTATCGTCTAAATTGGTTCAAATGACACCATATGAGATATGGCATGGGAAGTGTCCTGTTATGTCTTTTATAAGGGTCAGGAATGAAAGGTTATATAAGATAATAGTTTCTTGAAAATCTTTGTCCAAAAATCACATAAATTTTATTCTATTTAATACTACCTTTATATTCCAATCTAACAAAAAAAAGTATTTGTTGCTTGGGTGATTGATTTTTCCTAAAAGGGAATTTAATTCCAAAGGAATCAGTGAGAGAAAAGTAGAACTTGAAAAGTTTGAGACCAATAAGAAAACATTGAACCTAAAGAAGTATAGTAGGAATAAGGAGAATCACAAATTATTGTGGAATTTCAAGCTCCTTATGTAACACAAAACCTCGTAGATATAGTAGAACATACCTTGGGCTTGGAAGATATGATATCTTATAACTCAAGAAGGTGGTGAGTTGCTCATATATGATGAGTCAATAACCTATTTAAAAGGTATTGAGGGACCAGACTATGATAAATGGCTTGAAGCCATTGTATCCAAGATGGACTCCTTGTACACCAACAAGTTATAACCTTGGTGGATCCACCTAAAGGGGTAAAACCCATTGTGTGCAATTGGGTCTTCAAGAAGAATACTGACATGTACGGACCTATAAGGTTACATTAGTTGTTAAAGGTTTCAAACATGTTCAAGATGTTGTACATGGCACAATCTTTTCACCAATCCATCAGGATCATGCTTGCCACTACAGCATAGTATGACTCTGAGATTTGGAAAATGGATATTAAAACTATATTCCTTAATAGGAATATTTTAGAGTATGTGTTCTTGATACAACCTAAAGGTTTTATAAATCCAATTAATGAAAATATATTTTTTTAAGCTACAGAGGTCAATCTATGGATTAAAGTAAACATCTCGAAGATAGAATCTTTGTTTTGAAAAGACAGTCAAAGAGTTTGATTTTAGTCAAAATGAAGATGAATTTTGTGATTACAAGAAGTTAGTGGGAGCATATTTATATTCCACATAATGATGGGGAAGGACTTCCTTATCTTATAAATGTTAAAACCTGAATGGGAAGTACCTTCTATGAAGAACGTAGGAGAAGCATCCTATATCTTAGTAATCAAGATCTACAAAGATAGGAAGAAAGCTTCTTGACCTAAGTAAGAGCACATACATTGACAAGATGTTGAAGGGGTTCAGCATACATGACTCAATGAGAGAAAAAAATTTCATGCTCCATGGAATTAGTCTCTCAAGATCCCAGTGTCCCATTCTGGTAAAGAACGGGAAGGCATGAGTATAATAACATATGCATTCACAATTGGATATATCATGTATGCAATGTTATGTACTCATCCCATGTCTCATAGGTATTAGACATGACGATCATATATCAGTTAGATCCCAATGAAAGTCATTGAACTGCCATAAAGAACATCATTAAATACTTGAGAAGCACTAAAAGGTCTAGTTTCCTAATTATGGTAATAATGAAGAGTGTGGTTTAAAAGTTTACACTGATGCAAGCTTCCAAAATGAAAAGAATTATTTACAATCACAATCTAAATTTGTGCTTTACCATAAAATAAGAATTGTAAGCAAGAAAAGTTTCGAGCAAGAGACATATTTTAATTCTACAATATAAACGAAGTACCTTGATATTTTGAACACATCAAGAAGTTCATTTAGATGAACTTGTGGGAGGCTCCAACTATTGATGACACAATATAAATGTTGTGACAACAATGGAGTTATTAGATAGGCTAGGAATCCTAGATAGCATACTATGACATTTCATCTCATACGAGTGGTCGTACAATGAGAATATGTTAAGACTTGCAAAGTATCAACTAGAAGCAAACGTTGCTAACCTACTACAGAAGCACTTTCATAGTAGAAACATGATGGGCATGTTAACATCACTTGGGATAATATTCGTAAGTGATTGGCTCTAAGTGCAATTGGGAGTCTATTGGTATATATGCCCATAGTTCCAATCATATGATGATTTCATGGGGTATTATATACTTGATTCTATAATAATAAAGGTAACTCTGTCTATTATGTTTGTCTTAATCATTATATCATGACACATACATATTAGATGTCTAAAGAATGATGTTACTCGATGGCATATATTTTCAGGTTTAGGACCTGAAAAATGAGATAATATGTATGATAAGAGTACATGCATTCTTGTTATGTCCCTAGTCAGATATTACTCTAGAAGCAAAATAGACAAAATACATAATACTAGAGTGTGTGTTGACTGATAACATAGTCGCATTAGTCATGATATGGGATATCAAGTCAAACACATAGGTACATGTTAGAGAACATTGTATCAAACCGACCAACCTTGAGAGTGATACATGGAGACCATGGAGTGGTAGTCAGAATCAACTCTCATAGTAATAGTGAGGATTGGGTAATTCTTAGACCTAAAGTCACTACACCTGTATTTTGACATCATCCAACGTGACCCTGAATAAGGGTTGCCATAAAGGTGATGTTTGGGTACATTTTGATACATGAGGATTGATTTTTAGTGATGTAGGCGGGATTTGTCCCTCCTATGGGAGATTGGTATCATGGGCCACTCGATAAGAAAGAGTGAGAAATGTATGTCCATACTCATGTCACTCAATATAAGATATGTGAACTCACATGCATCTCATATAGTCTGTACTAGTTCAAGGAACATGGATTTAACATTGAGAGGATGATGATTCCATGCCTCAAATTCAATCTAGATATCAGAGACAAAGGAACTATACGATCACTATAACATTGATCACAGATTGTAGGTTGAAGTTGTTCTGCAACTTTTCAATAACTTGGGTAGCAATGATGTGTTTCTAGATACCACTCATTTCTTGTGATGTCATAAATTGGTTATGGATATCTAATACTAGTGTAACTTGGGACCTATAGGGTCATACACATAAGATACACCTAGAATAGGATTTTACTCATGAATTATTGGCTGACTGGGAATGTGAGTCGGGAAGTGTTGAGTCGACCAATTCATGTGTCATGATTACTAAAGTGTTTAGGTAATCAACTTAAACAACATTGGTTGAGAATTGGCTGAATGGGACTGTGAGTTGACCAACTCAAGTGTTGAGTCAATCGCTTTAAGTGTCAATTCGACCAACTCAGAATTCCAGTCAATTGACTAGATGGTCGGTAAGATTGGATCAAGTATTGATGTTGACATCATGTTATGCATTGATCGTTGCATTGAAAGCTAATATGTTTGTGAATAGGAAAGCATTCCAATTGACCCATTCAAGTGTTGAGTCAATCAACTCAAGTGTAGAGTCAACCAACTCATGGTTTGTAGCAGCCAAATTTTTTTGAAATCCATCTCTATGACTCCCAGTTGATCTGGAAACCCTATTATTGAGCCTCTTATAAATAGAGGGGTATTCAAGGCTTTTAGAAGACATAAATAATGCTGAAAATTGTTATTCTCTCATACTTGTGGTAACATGAGAGCCCGAGCAAGTCTTACCCATAAAAGGGAGAGATAGCAAGGGTAAACAAGTCAGTGCTAGCACTTTGACATTGAAGTGATAACTCCTTCCAATTGTCTCTAGGAGAATGATGAGGAGTTCATAGTGGTCCACTTGGACTACATAGAGGTGTGGAGGCTGTCACCATCACACTAGCAGAACACGGTCAACCACTGTCTGTGGTGATGCACCATGAGGTCGTTGTTAGCGATTGCCCATGTGCTACTTGAAGAAGAAGCATGGCATGTTGTGAGGATTGTCACTGGACTTGCTCCAGGAACATATATATACCTCGCAAATCCCTTTTCCTAGATACATAATTGTTGACACCTTCTGGTGGTTTGGAATTTGAGCTCTTTTTTTTGTTTCCAGTGCCTTTTTATTACCCAATTTCCTAGCACGTTCGATCCCTAAAGACCTCAAATACTCTTTGATAGTTTAGCTATGAAGTTTGTACATTTTGGTGACAATCTCATGTGGTATACCATACCAACTTATGATGTTTTTCTTGAGGAACTTGATTACTTGTTCAGTCAAATCATTACTGACAGATATAGCTTCTACTCACTTTGAAGTAGTCTATCATTGCCAAGATAAAAAAATTATTGTTTGATGCCTTAGGATTGATTTCTCGATCATAATGATTCTCCAAGTATAGAATATCCAAGGCATGGCCATGTTGTACAATCGATTAGAGGGTGCATGGATGTAATCACTATGGATGTGATACACTCAACATTTGCAAACAAACTGACAATAGTTTGTTTCCATGGTGTTCTAGTAGTATCCCAAAAGTCATATCTTCTTTTCTAACATCATCTTGCTTATATGTGTTTTGCACAATGCTCCATGAACTTCCTTCATGAGGAAATTTTGCTTCACCTTCTCGACACATCAAACGAAAGTCAGGTTGCGAGACCTGCAATATATGTGTCCTACTGTAAGACCCATGACCTATCTTAGTGTTTTATCTCACTTGGTTTGCTTAAAAAGATTCTTAAACCTTAATCTAATCATGTGATCCACCTTGATTAACATGTGACACGATTATTTTTTTAGTTTAGTCCAGTTTGGTTGATGTTTGAGCTAGCTATGCTATATGTATGTTGCTTTTTGACCAAGTTGCAATTTACCCATATTGAGGGTTTATCTTGCAATTTGTCACGTGTTGGATGTTCCTCTTGTGCCTTGGAATCATGATAGAGAGAAAGAGAGAGAAAGATCCTTAAGGCATCTTGAGGGACCTTAAATGATGAGGTGGCATCATGTGTGTTGAACTAGGGTTTGCATGGTTTGCATGGATGCTTGAGTTGTTGGTGTTGACCATGTTGGTGTTACCTTTATAGAGACCATGTGTTTTGTGTCCTTTAGAGTGCTTTGACCAATACACCTTTCTTTGGTTGTGTTTTTAACGACCTAGGTTCCTTGTCCTTGGTTGAGGTTGCTAGGGTTTTACTTGTGTTGAGATGTGTCTCGGCCTGTTGCTTGGGTGACATAGTGTGGCAGTCGCTACTATGTTTCCCATTGGTTTGTTTTGACTGAAGGGTTTGTGGACCTAAGTGGTCTCTACACTACCTTGTTTTTATCACCCTTTTATGCACGCAAATCTAGAGTGCTTGCATGGCCTGGTCTTGAGGGACATGTGTCATGTGAGTCTCTCATATATTGACACCTCACAATCTCTACCTCTCTCCTACCCTTGGGTATTTATACCCTTCCTTTCACATGCAAGTATCCCCTTTAGCTCTCTTCTCCCCATCTTCTTGCTTGAGTTCGGCCTTGAGCTTTGTGGTGCAAGTAGAGGAGTTGATATTTGAGAAGGTGGTCATTTCCCCTCTTGCATGTGGTTATCTAGGGTTTGAACATCTCCCTTGTGGTGTTCCTTAGTGATCTTTGATCTTGGTAAGTAGTTATCTCTCTTTGATCTCATTTTTCTTGAATCCCTATCTCTTATACTATGGGTTACCATGGTGGATATTGAGGAACTTCTCTCCATGGAGGTCAAGACTATGGTTTGACCATGGTAGTACCTGAGTGAGATGAATCTCTCCTCTTTATTCTTTCTTTTTTGACCTAGGTTTTTTACCCTCTCTATTTTGAGCTTCCTTTGACCTTGGTGTCTTTTTCTTCTTCTCTTGAGGTGAACTTTCTTGGGTGTGGAGTTGATCCAAGCTTGGTGTTTCCTTCTCTTTCTTGGAGCTTTTGGCTTTAGAGTTGATCCTCACCTCAAGGTGGGTTATATAACTCTCTGCTCTACTATAGTTGCACTTTTATCTTTCTTGCATGCTACTATTTAATCTCTAAAACATGACCATAAGTTGCTAGATTATGATATCTTGTTTTAGGGTTTAAGATTAAGAAGTATTCTTGCATAGATTGCTCTTTTTCTTAACCCTAATTCATGTACCCAAAATCTAAGTAGATGGTGGTGTTGATGATTCTTACATGCACC
The DNA here is from genome assembly GCA_963693085.1 of Alisma plantago-aquatica. Taxonomy (NCBI): domain Eukaryota; kingdom Viridiplantae; phylum Streptophyta; class Magnoliopsida; order Alismatales; family Alismataceae; genus Alisma; species Alisma plantago-aquatica. The sequence goes on along the minus strand of OY856414.1, from coordinate 223,615,487 downwards.
TTGATGTTGGTTTTATCACCATGTTTATGTTTCATCCATCCATGTGTTCGACGTTGGTTTTCTCTCTCTTAGCATGGTTTCCTGGCTAATTTTGGTGATGATCATTTTTAGAGTTTTGATGCTCATCCTTTCATGAGGTTTCATCTTGGTGACACTTGAGCTTCTTGATGTTGAGAATCTAATTTGATCGACATGTTTCCTTGTCTTTCTTGGGGTTGTTATGACCATGTTGATGGTGTGCTAGGGTTCTGTTTGGCCACCATAATCCTAACCCTAAGCAACTATAGTCGCTACATAAATTGTTGTTTGTTCGCTACATAAATATTTTTGTTACAATATAGAATTTTTGAAATTCTACATGTGTTGGACGTTGGTTTTCTCACTCTTAGCATGGTTTCCTGGATGATTTTGGTGATGATCATTTTTAGGGTTTTGATGCTCGTCCTTTCATGAGCCATGTTTTGGTTCTTGTGTACATGTGTTGGACGTTGGTTTTCTCTCTCTTAGCATGGTTTCCTGTATTATTTTGGTGATGATCATTTTTAGGGTTTTGATGCTCGTCCTTTCATGAGGTTTCATCTTGGTGACACTTGAGCTTCTTGATGTTGAGAATCTGATTTGATCAACATGTTTCCTTGGCTTCTTGGGGTTGTTATGACCATGTTGATGGTGTGCTAGGGTTCTGTTTGGTCACCATAATCCTAACCTTAAGCAACTATAGTCGCTACATAAATTGTTGTTTGGTCGCTACATAAATATTTTTGTTACAATATATAATTTTTGAAATTCTACATGTGTTGGACGTTGGTTTTCTCTCTCTTAGCATGCTTTCTTGGATGATTTTGGTGATGATCATTTTTAGGGTTTTGATGCTCGTCCTTTCATGAGGTTTCATCTTGGTGACACTTGAGCTTCTTGATGTTGAGAATATGATTCGATCAGCATGTTTCCTTGGCTTCTTGGGGTTGTAATGACCATGTTGATGGTGTGCTAGGGTTCTATTTGGTCACCATAATCCTAACCCTAAGCAACTATGGTCGCTACATAAATTGTTGTTTGGTCACTACATATGATTCTTGTGTTAGTCTCTACCCAAGATGGTTTGGTTGGGTCAACACAACCTTGGTTTTATGTTGTTATGGTCGCTATGTTGGTTAGATTGTAGCAAACCCTAACCCCAATCAGGGTGGTTGCTATGTTTTCTTGAATGGTTTGGTCTCTACACCTGGATCAGTTTAGTTGGTCACTACACTGATCTTTGGAGGTCGCTACACATGTGGAGTCATGTGGTTGCTACACTTGCATAATCATGTGTTCTCTACACTTGTTGAGTCATGTGGTCACTACACCTATTGAGTCATGTGGTCGCTATACATGTGAGTCATGTGGTCGTTACACGTATGAGTCATGTGGTCGCTACACATGTGAGTTATGTGGTCTCTATGTGGTTTGGCCAATACATGGTGTTGTTTGAAATGATTGGTTGATCATAATAATAATTCCTAACCCTAATGTGCTCCAAGAATGTGGGACGTGATGTATCTAGGGTTTTGATGTTGAGTGATGTGTTGAAAACCCTAATCGGCTATCAATGGAAACCTTAACCCTAATTTGGGTACATTATGTAATTGATCATATTACTTGAAGTGATTAGCATGTAATGATGTTTTATCTCTCCTATTTCTATAACCCAAATGTTGCAAGTTGAATGTACATCATAGATGGTGATTGCTATAGTGTATCTTATATGACATAGGGTGATGATTATGCGCCTTTATGAGGCATGATGAGATAATGTTGTTATGCGGGAACTATGTGATTGGGTCTTGTACCCTAGCAGAGGCTTTGTGCCTAGTTTGAGGAGATATCCTCCAGTGATGTGATAAGGGTTGGTTATCCCAATATGGTGTGATAATGATAATGGCCTTGTATGGGAGTGATACCATGTGATTATGTGACAAGTTTATACCTTATATGTTTTATATCTTCTGGAGTTGTTTACAATTATGCTTGCTAGAAGGAATTAGGGTTTGTATGTCCACTTGCTTGATGCAGCCTTAATTCACCCAATTGGCATAACTAATCAAGTGAAACCCTAATCATGTAGTTTTCAGGTGCCATAGATCTATCTTCAGCATCAATACTTACTAGATGGTGAAACGAGTAATTCCTGTGGGAAACGCAGAGTGCATATTGTTGGATATGTGTGGGTGTAAGTTGAGGATATATCCTTGCATCCACAATCATATATTTGGAGGATGGATGTGTTCATACCCCGATAAGAGAATGGTTGAGGCCATATCTTAGATGATATGTTTTTTGGGATGGTTGTGATCATATCCTGGCAGGAGAACGACTGTGGTCATATCTCACTAGTAGCATGCCTATATACCAAGGCAGACTAGGCTAATTTGTAGTTTGACTCTATATGTCACTGCGGCAAACTTAGACTAACTGATGGTGTGGGAGATCATAGGAGTCTACTCTCCTAGATCTTGTATGGCACTAATTTTGACTTAGCAGTGGTCAGTTGAAGCATGAGTGGTATACCTCATCTCCTTAAGGCATAATAAAAGATGCAATATAGTCGTGTAGTATATTTGCTTAGGGATAAATATGCTTCACATTGGATGACCCTTTGCCTTGTTTCTTATATTGCTTAGTTGTCATCTTGTATACATGTTCTTCATATTCCTTCTGAGAATATATGATAAATTGTTGATCAGTTGCAATTTCTTAAACTACTTAATCTGTGTTATGAGTTTTATTTACATCAGTTAGCTAAATCTGCTCATCTTGTTAATAGTATTACTTTCCTACTATGTGATTTATCTGTACTAATAATAGTTGTTGGCGGAGAGTTATATCTCTCATTGGGACATTGGTCTCACCCTGTGGGTTTCCACATCTTTTAGGTGGTCGTGCACGATGGGTAGAGATCGTGCAATTGAGGAAGATCAGCAAAGAGAGCAGTAGTTGTTGAAGGTTGGATATGCTGCTAGTGCTTTTTCATAGAGTCCTATGTGTCATCCTTGTACTCTCATGTCCTTGAGGAGGTTTTGTGTATGTTGTATATCGATACAAGGTTGTTGGTTGTATGCCATGGTTGTACATGTATGGTGTGTGTGTGTGTGTCTATATATATATAGAGTGTTCATTCATTGCCCGTGCAGGTAGCATGGATTTTCGCTACCCTGCAGTCAAAAAAGTAACTCTCCTAGCTAAGAAAGTAACTCTGCTGTAAAAAAAGTAACTATGGTGTCAAAAAAGTAACTCTTCTAGCCAAAAAAGTAACTCTGTACAAAATATACAACAGATATATATAAGGACGGGTTTTTGGATTTTGGAGGGGCAAATGATATTATTTTTGGCTCAAATTTTTTGGAGAGCTAGACAAAATAGTCCTCTACAATTTTGAGAAAAAAATTTGAAAAAAAGTGATCGGAAGGGTGGGCGGGTAGCTACCCACGTGGGCAATAAAGATGGGCCCATATATATATATATATATATATATATATATGAACATGTTATCTTTTGTAACATGTTGTGGAATGATGGCCACTATACAATGATGTGTATACCTTGTGGTATGATATATGATACAGGTGGCACAGCATGTGGACTTGGATGTAATATGTTTCTTCTTGTGGATATATAAGTGATTGGTTTTAATTTATCATGATCTCTGGTGATTTGGATGTTTAGTATTAATTATGTGTTTTGTTTAGAGTACTCTTATTTTGGTATGACTGGTGTGTCACACCTACCCTTGAGATGTACTGCATTGCTTGTTTCTTGAGCACATGTTGTTCTCTTGGGGAGAGGTCTTCAAAGGTAACTTGACTTTCCAAATATACTTTGATGTTGTGAAACCAAGCCTTTTCTTTGCTATTTACTGTGTTTTCGATGACCATGCAGTACGCAGGTTGAGAATGTGTTTTTGCTTTGAATGATAAGGCATGGTATTCTTGGATATCAATCTACAAGGTGAGGGTATCTAGAGCATCACCGAATTCATTGTTCTCTCTTTTGATCAATTTGAAGGAGACATACTTAAAATCTCAATCTAGGGAGAACATTTGTTCTTGGTAAGGCACCAAGATCTAGTGGCACGTCTTCTAGTTGTTTTGAACCTAAGATATCATGAGGAGGGAGTCCCCATAGACCTAGAGGTGGAGTTCCCCTTGTTTTCTAGAGAACTTAAATCCCAGGGTACATGCTTCATACTCAGCCACATTGTTAGTGGTGTTGAACTCCAACCATCTTTCTACTATAGTTGTTCTCCCTATAGTAACTAAAAGATCACTCTTGTATCGTCTCCTCTACAAGTGACTTTCCCGTTGAAAAATATTATCCATGAATCAAGATTTGTAAGGATAACCACTCTATGTGGGATGATCATCCCTATGTCTTCATCTAGGAATTCATACTCATGGGTTTTTTCTTATGGGAGAGGGAAAACTGCTAATTGATCGGCCAGAACCTATGCTTTAAACGTCTTCCTTGGTAGATACTTGATGTTAATTTCTAATAATATTACCTTCCACTTGGCACATCATCTCATAAGGGTAGGATGATCACACAAATAGTGGAGTTGGTCATGCTTTGGAAGTAGATGTAGAGGATATGTCATAAAATAGTGGAGCAAGTTCCAGTTGCATGCATTAAGGCCAGACAATACTTCTTAATTTTAGTGTAGTGGACCTCATTATCATTGAACTTCTTGGACATGTTATAAATAGCAAGCTATCCATTAGTTGTTGATTGGTTGAAGACACATGCCATAGACATTTCATAGGCTAATAATAATAAAAGAGTGAGATGGTATTCTAGGTCTTTCGACTTTAATACTGGTGGATTGGAGAGGTAGTCTTTAAGCTTCTAGAGCATCTCCTTATAGTGTTTGTTCCACCCAAAGTTGAAATGATTTTTGAGTATGTTGAATATGGTCTCACATATAGAAGTAAGCTTGGAAAGAAAGTGATTGACTTATTGAAGGAGATCGATTAGGAATCGTATCTCCTTTTTGGTCCTAGGTGAGGGCATTTCTCATATAGCTCAAGCCTTCATAGGGTTGACCTTTAATCCTTTCTAACTAACAATGCATCTGAGTAGGTTACCAAATGTAGCCTCAAAAGGTGCACTTGGTTGGATTAGGGAACAAAGAGAATCAATGTTGTCACTGAAATAACTTTTTAAGATTGGAATGGTGGTCTTATGGACTTTTAGATTTGGCTATCATGTCATATACTTAGACTTCCACCTCCTTATGCATCATGTCATGGAGTAGAGCGACCATCTCTTGTTAATATTAAGCTCCAACATTATTGCGGCCGAATGTAATGCCCTGATAGAAGAGTACTCCCCATTCCATGATGAAGGTTGTCTTCTCTGTGTCTTCCTTGGCCATCTTGATTTTTTTGTAGTTGTCAAACCTATCCATGAAACTAAGGAGTGCATAACTGACTCAATGTCAATGAGTATGTCTATGTGCGAAAGTAAAAAGTTATCTTTAGGGGATTCCTTGTTGAGATCACGATATTACATATACATGTTTGCTTCACCATCCTTCTTTAATACAAGTAGAATGTTGGGGAGAAATGTAGGGTAATTTATTGGCTCTAGGAAACCAACATTGCATTGTTGTGAACTTCTTACAAGTTCTTGAGGCTCCATTCTGGCTACAACCACCTAGTCTTTTTCTTGATATGGAAACCATCAAGTATGATACACATTCAATGAACCATGATTGCCTTGTCCAACCCAGGCATGTTAGAGTAGCTCCACACAAATACACTGATATACTGGCATAAGATATTTATGAACTACTCTTTGATACTCTGAGTTAGACACACCCCTATTTTGACTTTCTCTCGCTTGGGGCCCGAGTTGAGATTTACCCTCTCCATCTTTTCTTTAATATGAAAAGGTTGATTCTCCTTTGTCACACATTTTGAGATGGTTACATCTTAAAACTCAACACCTCCAGCATTGTAATTTGTACCATTTCAAATAAATAATTGGCAAACTCTTGGAGATCTGGCTCACTATCAACTATTTTAGGGTTTTTGGATTTTTTGTGTGTGATCTTGTGGGTTTTGAATTTCTTTTGATTTGATTGGGATAACAAGGATGCGGTATAGCATGAGTAAACAACAACTTAAATATTTATACCACATGGGGGTGTTGTTCCTCTAACATAATTTTATTGGGTGCATGAGGTGACCTAGTCCTTGGGACATTAATATCGTTCATACACCAGTTCTGAACTTCATCAGCATTATGCATAGGGAGGATGAGAGGGATTGTGATTCTTATGCAATGCTAATGTCAAAGAGGGCATTGGCCCCCCATGATTTGATCATGAAAAGGTGTTGTAGCATACATCCCACAAAACACCATAGTCTTCCTCTATGTATCGGGGACCTGTAGCTTCAGAGCCATCATGGGTTGGTCAGTCGAGGAAAATCCATAGAGGATTATGGCCATCTATATTAGATGGTGCCTCCATTTCTCCTAGTGTCGAGTGGGTGATTTTCACTTAGACAATGTGACCATCGGGTAACATTTATTGCTTTCTCTAGCATTGGGGTGCTCCCAACATTGGTCGAATATGAGGGTAGGCATGAGCTTGCTTCCTCGTTTGGAGGGATTATATTTTCATTATACTATGGGTTGTTTTAGGTAGTCTAGACGCCCTTAGTGTCTTCAGTGATGACAATGATCTCCCTAATGTTGGTTGTGATCTCGAGGTAGTCATCGTGGTAGTCTTTGTATGCCTCTTAGACAACGTAAGGTGTTGTCACAAGGACGATAACCTTGGTGATGTAGACATCTTCTTCAATTATAGCTAATCTACACAGAAGTAATGATGGGAACCATTATGCTCAGGGTTTGAGGTCTCATAAATATAATACCTTGAGTCAATGCTCTTCATCTAGCCAAATGAGTTTGGATTCTCTACTTGGATACTGAGTCGACGGTAGACAGTAAGGTGGCCTCTCTTAGACAAGTCCTTTGTAGTGGGTCACAATGTTGCAGACTTCCAATACAATGTCTACTTGGTGATCTGATGTCATGCATAGGATGTGAAATAGAATCCTAGGCCCAACCCCTTTTTCTTTGGAGGAATCTAGTTGGTGTTTGTATGTCCTTTGTGTCTGTCTCCTAGACCTTGATCTATATGATTGTACATCTCATGTGACTTTCGGGAAAACCAAGTAGGGTCATGCGGCATATTGCAGGAACATCTTTTTTGTGGCAGCTCCCAGCTGATGTTGACAACATGCATCATCTCAAAATGGAATTGGATATCATTTTCTTCAATGCATGATATGGTACCTAGGCTATTGGCTTGGACTGTGACAAAGGGATGTCCCAACATTTATTTGGTTCTTTGATGCACTGATGAGGGAACCACCCTATTCTGAGGAATTGACTAATTCCCTAAGAGGAGTCCCAGACCATGAAAATGACTGCAAAAGCATGTGTTCTTAGTTGTTTCTCAACAGCGATCTCCCCTAGGGTTATTTAGTTGCCCCAATAAAGGAGGGTTTTTTTTCATTGTCAGATGAATCTGGAAGGACATCTTCCTAGGATGATAATCTTGAGGGCACATATGTTGAGGCATTCTCCATTTTCAACAAAGAAATAAGGAATCTTGAGGGCCTTGTATATAGATTTGATTAATAGGGCTTGTTGTGACTCTCTCCCAGTGGTATCTCATCTTTACAAAATGAGATCAGATCTGGGGTGGTAGTTAACCCGAAGGTGGCAGTAAGCACTTCTAAACTTATGTCTTTCAAGATGTCAGCCCCTTTGAGTGTCTTCATAATGGCCCTTCTTTATGCGGAGCATCTTTGCATTAGTTCACCCAATGACATTTCCCGTTCCCGCTCTTCCAAAAATTGAACTATACATCAGTCTTAAGGACTGGTTTCCTAGCAATTCTCTGGTTGAGTGGTTCAGTGAGGTAAGCATGGTGTGATGTTCCTTATGTGGGTGTCCCAAGATGATTATTCAAAAGTGAGGGAAGTGGAGGTTGAGTGGTTTATGAAGATTAAGGTAGGCCCTTCTAGGGTATTGATTGCACTCAATCAATCGCTTTCATCCCTAGGGAGTCCTTGTTTAGTGGGATTATGAATTTAAACCCTTGGCAACATCCATGACATCCTAGTTTCCTCCTAATTTGATGAGTTTCTTATGGTGATCTCTTCCCCTTGGAAGTGACAATCAATCAAAAGGGAGGGATCCTCAACTTGGCATCTCCAAATTGGCAATGAAATTGGATGTGATTCACAATCTATTTTATGTCATAGTTCAGGACAATACATATAGGCATGGAACATTGGGGATGGTCTAGTTTAAATTCATAGCCCATGACAAATTGGAAAGGGGCAAACCCAACATCACAAGTGGAATCCAATCATATTTCAAGAATTGTCTATTTCAATGAGGTTTCAATGCATGCTATATGAAAAAGATTGTTAATTTTTGAAATATTGTTTGAGATTTGAAAAAGTTTTTTAATCTTTCAAAGGTTGTTTTTGTAAAAGTTTGTTAATATTTAAAAAAAATCATTTGAAAAACATTGTTAATCTTTGAAATATTGTTTGATTTTCAAAAAGGATTGTTAATCTTCAAAAGCTTTTTTTAATAAGATTGTTAATCCTTGAAATATTGTTAACATTTGAAAAAGATTGTTAATCTTTGTTATATTATTTGGTTTGAAAAGATTGCTCATATTTGAAAGATAATTTGATTTGAAAAACTTTTTTAATCTTTAAAAGATTGTTTATTTTTTAAAAAGATTGTTAATCTTTAAAATATTGCTTGATTTGGAAAAAGAATGTTTATCTTTGAATGACTGATTGTTTTTATAAAGGTTGTAAATCTTTGAAGGTTTGTTTGATCACAAAAATATTGTTAATATTTCAACATGCACACAAAGGTGTTAACAAAAATCTTAAATATTTCAACAACCAATGCAAGATGCATGCATAGGAAGAAAACAACCATCCCCTTTTTATCCCATTATCTTTGATATGGTTTATGTCCTCACTCAAACATGAGTTGCATAGGAGGGGTTGGTCCTTTACTTCTTTATGGAAGCTCTAATGGAGGGGTACCTATTTTTGACAAAAATAGGTACTACTCCCAATATACCTCCTAACTATGATGATTGTAATCAGTCGTGGGTGCTAGGACAGGGGGTGTCCTCAAGGCCTTCGGACATCCAACTTAATGTGGAGCTTGTACCTTTACTAACAACCATGTGTTACATCTGACAATCCAATGTGAGGTTGGCATCCTTTCCATAACAAATAGTTTGTAGGAGTACAATGTACACTACAAGCTTACAAGGTTTCTTAAGTAAGACCACAATAACCAAAGAATGGTAGACAAACTATAGACTGATAAGTAAGAAACTCATCCATTATTTTAGGAAAGAAAAGATCTCATTTCATATTTTCTAATCATCCTTTTTGGATTTTTGAAAAAAAAAAAGTAAACAAACTACATAAGGGAAGCGGCTTTAAAACCCTACAAAGGGAACCACCCTCAGAACCCTAAAGTAGAAAACCAAGAAAACATAAAAATAAAAGAAAAGAGAAAATTTTATAGGAAAAAACACTAACTAGAGAGTACCTTGCCCGGGTATCAAGATTAGTGATCACCTCAATCTGTAGGCTAGGGGCATGCGCAATGCAATGATGCACGACCTTGCCCCTGATTCAAAAATAGAAAAAAGAAAAATAAATCTTAAAAGCAAAGCAGTCACTGAAACTTTGCTGAGAATTGGGAAATTCAACTTAGATTGTCTTGGTAGTCCCCAACAAAGTTTCCAATCTGTCGCAACCCTGCCAAAAATATATATTGAAAATATATCCTTCATAGTGAAACTTAGTTCAAAGATTGCATGAAAAATAAGAAAGTATTGTGTTCACAATCCCCACCGTATTTTAAATGAAAAAGGAGGAAAACTGAATCAAATATTGTGATTCCACAATGTAGAGTCGATATGGCCTCTGAGTTGAGCAGATAAAAAAGAAAAAAAAAACTAAAATTTTAGTTCTAGTGATATTGTTACAAGTGGGGAAGGCTTATCACCCAAATCTCCCCTAATAAACCATCATTGACATGTTTCTAAGCATTTTGAGAAGACGGTGGTTTCATGTTTGTTGAAAAGGAGAAAAAAATGAAAGAAAGAAAGATAAAAACATGTTTTTTTAGTGGGCCTTTGGGGTTGGAGATGTCATTTTTTTTCCCATCAGAACCCTAAAAGTCCTATTTTAATGTGAGTTGGGGTCTTAATCGTCTCAAGACCTGCCACGGTGGAGAGATCCTTTACAGGTGGTTAGGATTGATGGATATGAAGCTTTAAAGGATGATAAGGAGATATGATTAAAGAAATAGATCTAATCTTAATTGAAATGAGATAAATGGAGATGTGCAAATATATCAAATTTTAGTTAGGCAAATATGAACACTTATAAACAATTATATAGTTAAGATTGACAACTAGATTAGTAGTTAGAGCATGGTAAAACTATTGTTTGTGTAGTTAAATAGATCTAGTGACAAGTGGCACCATAGGAAGGATTCGTTGATCAAGAATAATGCATAAATAAAATAGGGAGATACTTTTCTTTCTAGCTTTAAAAGATCGACAGGGGCCCAGAATATAGTGGATATGGGTGGGGTATTTATAGATAGATTTTAGGGTTCAAGATACCATACAGAACCTTCTGGAAGAGGCAAAACATTGCCACGATGTTTCATGCATGTGTGGTGCACGAATATGGGTGGTCATCCACATTTTACTAGCAGATTGCTCTGATATGTCGAATGGCCCAAGCAGAATGCAACATGTTTCCCGATTTTTCATTTATTTCATGAGTGTTCTATAGAAAATTGTGAAAAATTGCAGATTCCAAAAATAAATAGTAAACTAGAATTATACCTTACATTTATAAAGAGAAAGCAATTGAATATCCATGGGTGAAAAGGGAATTGGGTAATTCAATTGGGGAATTTATGAAAAAGGCTCATAAAAACATATTTTGTGATATATGATTAATCATCTACATTCCTCTTATGAAAAAAGATCTTTGTCATGTGTAATGAAAATATAGGCAAGTTCTTAACGTGGTAATCTTCTACATGCATAAGTAGTTACAAAAGGCACATTTGATTAGCACTGAGAATTTGTTCTTTTATCAAAGATGTCATTAATCAATATATAGAGAGAGAAAATTCTTTATTTTAATAACATTTGTTGGGATTATAATCTACTTTATAATTCATCAATAAGTACACCTATTTTAATGAACCTCGACCAACCGAATAACAAAATTAAGTCAAGCACAATGAACATTAAAGAATAGTCATCAATGTCATAATATAGGTAATATATAAATGTTAATAATTGGTGTAGTCTTTACTTTCTTTAGTATTCATTTTATTTATTTAATTATGATTCCCTACTTTTCCATTTATTAAAGAATAGTTATGACTATATAAGGTTGTGTCCTATTTCTGACCTCAATAATACAAGAGTGATGCTCATATAATATTGATATCATCAATTTTTATTGGGTCAAGGAAAACTTCAACATGTTTGTATCCGTTAAAATCTGGCACTATTGATCTTATTTTATAAGAAATTTATGTTTTCAAAGAAGTATAAGCTATTCTTCATTTAGATTCTTTCATTTTCAACATTTGTTGTTCATTCTAGTAGTTGGATGACAATCTAAACAAGAAAAATAATTACATCTGAAGTAAACCTTTCTGAAATTATACACATGGTACAAACTGACTATGGAAAGGTGGAGTAATCAAGAGGAGGTATTGTAATAGTGAAATGAAATGGAGGGTAGGGTTATGCAAATGTTGCCACATTGTAACCAATGGTAATGTAATTATCATTGTAAATTTGATATGGTCTATTGAAAAATTATCTCATGTATCCCCCCCACCATTTTGAGTAGCATTGGCACTTTGAAGTGCCTGATAAGTAATGTTGCCACCTAAGTTTCTAGAAGCCAAAAACATTGGCAGCCAATTGAGGCTCTGCTATTTCAACCACCATCGTAGTCTAGTCGATGGATTATTCCTTAATCACGTGTATCTGTGTATGGAATCAAAATCCATCTACTTGGATATTTTTCTTGAGTGATTCTGTGTAAATGAAGATAGAAGAACCCAGGTCGGCTTCCAACATTAACACCAATGTCTTTTTACTTATGATAGTTAAACAACTTTAGTTTCAAAATTAGGAGGTATGCATAATTATTCATCATTGTAATGGTAAAACAATGTGGTATATGTGTGTCAAAATATTATTAGCAAGTCAAGACTAGAAGTTACATATGCTAATATTGATTAGTACCTAAAAAAAGGCCTCGACCTATAGCTGGATATTACTTTCCTTCTTTTCTACCAGAAAGCAAAGATATGTCAAATATATGTTTTCTAACTGGAATCAAGAACCTTGTCCATGAAGACCACAATGTCAACTTCTCAAAATCCCTCCTAAAATATATTTACAAAAAGGAAGCTAGACCCTTTTCCATGACCTCTTGGGAATAGGAAATTAAATACCATACCATAAGTTAACTACTCTATGAGTTTGTCTTTTTTGACAACTATGAATTCTTCAATGCATACTTTACTTAGACACACCGCATTTTACTCATCTGGTATCTTTCAATGAATAATAGATGAAGGGGACAAGTGGAGGAGAAGAATAGGAGGAGTTTTAGGCTTTCATCTAATGGAGGACTAGATGGTGACTTATCAAAAACCTAAAGGTGAGTGATGGAGGAGGTAATAGGGACGGAAGGGAAATTTTGGGTGGAATATTTAGTGAGTGAATTTTGAGACAAAGGAGGAAATATTGGGCAGATCTTTGAAGAGGAAATTTTGGAGAGAGAGGGAGGGTAATGTGGTAGAACCTCAAAAAGGCAAAAGGGGAGTCGGCAAAAGAAGGGACAAAATTAAAATTCATTATAGTGATATTGAATAAATCAAGTCATCTTTTTATTTAATTTAATTTATATTTAGCGGTATTTGGGATGGTGTAGATTAGGGGAGTGTTTTAACCGTGGAATCATAAGATAACTAATAATTTAAAAGCAAGGTTATCATTTCTATCCATATTAATTGTAGTAGGTCACTTTTAGTGTCTCTATTATGACGATGAAATATAGTTGTCATAATTTTTTTTTTACGTTAATACTCCACTTTCATGTAGTGATATCACCCTGTGAGACAAATCTCATATGAACTCACATGTTATCCCTAGTATAAACACTGCCTACTTGGATTCACTTTTACGACATTGGTTGGGACTTCTTCCCACCATTTTCCTTCGTCACATATATGTCAATTTCATAGTGTGATGTTGGTTTACTATCTTCTTTACAACTTGATAACGTATCATTTCTTTAACTTTTTGCACGTAGTTTATTTATATAGGGATATCCCTTTATAGACTTTTTTGTCTACTTTTGATGTCCTTGAATGAAATTTGGATTTGATTTGATGTCCTTGCTTAACCCATGCAAATACTGAAAAACACTAGAGGGGGGGTGAATAGAGTTTTAAAATAATTTTAACAATTTATTAAACTCAAACAACCACAATTGAAAATTGGAAGAAGGAGACAGGTGTTTAGAGTGGTTCCAACTTTAGCAAATACTAAAGTTGTCAGTCCACTACCCAGTTGCTTACCCAGCCGGGATTTTGAAAGTATTTATTTTATTACCTTCTCAAGGATTTATACAAAATACAATACTTTCCTTTACACCCTTTGAACAGCCTTCACTTGAAGTAGGTGCACCAACTTTGAGGTAGCCTTCTTGAAGTAACTCCAAGCTCCCCCTTGAAGTAGCCTTCCTCTCTAAAAGTAACCTCCCGTTGCACCAGCCTTCTGAAGTAGCTCAAAGTCACCTTCTTCACCAAGAAGATCTCCACCCTCTCCAATCAGCAGCCTCCAACCTAGGAGTAGCAAGGAGAGTACAAACGGTAATAGAGAACAAGAAAGGAAAAAGGAAATTACAACTTATCCTTTGTAGCCCAAGGCTTGATTTGCCTAGATCAAGCGTATAGATCTCCTAACCAAGTGTATGGACTTGTGATTGCAGTGGGTAGGAGATACTAGCCTATAGGACACGAATTTTGAGCTAAGGAAGGAAATGGCCAATTTTCACAATGCTCAAATTGCTCACAAACAGATTGCTCAAAGTATGCTCAAGGATTTCTCAAGTGTAACAAATGAGTTTGAGTGTCCTATGGCTTGTTCTATTTATAGGAATGGCCTAAGGATGCTTAAGGACGTTCTAGACAACTTCTAGGGGTTTCTAAGTGCTTAACTAGCCGTTAGGTACAAGTTTGTTGCTTTAACAACGGCTAATTAATTAATTCTGCAGTTGCTGTCAGAGACCATCTCGGTCGAGGAATGGTCGACCGAGACACCTACTCGGTCGAACTTTTGTCGACCGACAGGCTCTCTGGAACAAGTGATTTGCAACGTCTATCTCCAACTGCCAACTACCTTGTCAGTTGTGTCTAACGGCTACTTTGGATCTTTCTCGGTCGAGAAGATTGTCGACCGAGAGTGTCTCGGTCGAGGAGTTTGTCGACCGAGATTGATCCTGTTTCAATGTTTCAATTTAGGCACTAATTATATGTATGAGTGTGCAAATGTGATCCTATTTGAAGGGAATGACTTATCTAAATGTGGTGTTTAGCTAGGGAGAATCTAACGCTTGATTTACATGAAATCTAAATACTTGTACATTATATATTTGTACAAGTTTTTACAAGGCGATTACATTTCATGAAAACATAAACATGTAAGCATATGGATTTCCCTAGTTGCTTTGCCATCCACCTTAATCCTGCACACTCAAGTAGCTCGTTAGATCAATAAGAATGAAATGTTTGTCATAATCAAAACAAAGGGATTTATAGATTTCCATTTAGCCAACAATCTCCCCCTTTTTGAAGATGACAAACATTTCCAAAAATATAAATAAAGGAAATATAAACCATATGAGTTTCATACCTTTAGATTACCTTTTGTAGCTTTTCCTCTTGTTTATAAAATGTGTGCTTATTATTCCCCTTGAATTATGGAACATGAAATCCAATTCACTAGGGAATATAGCAACTTTCAATGTAAAGCCAAGAGTTTATTTATGAAACTCATTGATTGAGTGTTTCCTAATTACTAAGAGTTTAGTTTTATATTTATTTCTCCCCCTTTGTCATTTCAAAAAGATATCCGTTAGAAATAAAAACTCCCCCTTAATTAGATGTCCCATCAAATCTAATGAAAAAGATGTCCATTTAAAAGCCAAAATATCATGATGCAAGTAAGAGTTTTTGTTTAAGTAGAACAAATATCAAAGAAAACATCTTCCAAAGGAGTGATAAGCAGTTGCTTCCTGATTTTGTTAAATTGATCTAGTGGAAGCGATTTTGTAAAAATATCAGCCAATTGATCTTCCGTATCAACATGATGAAGGGAAACATGATTCTTGGAGATATGATCCCTTAAAAAGTGATGACGGATTTCAATATGTTTAGCTCGGTTGTGTAAAATAGGATTGTGTGCTAAGTTTATATCGCTCGTGTTGTCACAAAAAATAGGCGTAGATGAAAGAGTAAAACCATAATCGTTTAATACTTGTTGCATATAAAGCACTTGAGCACAACAAGACCCGGCTGCCATATATTCAGCTTCAGTTGTAGATAGGGCAACCGTATTTTGTTTCTTGCTAAACCAAGATACTAAAGCTCTTCCTAACAAGAAACAGCCACCACTAGTACTCTTGCGATCAAGGCGACAACCAGCATAATCTGCATCAGTATAAGCTTTAAAATCCAAGGATTGTCCTTTTGGATACCATAAACCAAAACAAGTAGTGTCGGCTAGGTAACGAAGAATTCGTTTAACTGCTAGAAAATGAGAGTGCATAGGTTGTGATTGAAATCGAGCACAAAGACCAACGGAAAACATAATGTCCGGTCTAGAAGCAGTTAAGTAAAGCAAACTACCAATCATGGCTCTATATAAGGAATCATCAATAGGTTCCCCATTTTCATCCTTATCAATTTTAATAGAAGTAGCCATAGGAGTAGTAGCATGTTTGCACTGATCCATCCCAAAACGCTTTAAGAGTTCCTTAGTATATTTTTCTTGGCTTATGAATATTCCGGCAGGTGTTTGCTTAATTTGAAAACCAAGAAAGAAAGTTAGTTCACCCATCAGGCTCATTTCAAATTCTTTTTGCATAATGTCACTGAATTGTGTGCACAATGAATCATTAGAAGCTCCAAAAATAATGTCATCAACATATATTTGCACAACTAGGAAATCAGATGTATATGTTTTGAAAAATAAAGTAGAATCTGAATTTCCAATAGAAAAATTATTATCAAAGAGATATGTCTTGAGCCTTTCATACCAATTCCTAGGTGCTTGTTTTAAACCATAAAGTGCTTTCTTAAGTTTATAAACATAGTCACCTTTTTCCGGTATTTCAAAACCAGGTGGTTGGGCAACATATACTTCTTCTTGAATAATGCCATTTAGAAATGCACTTTTTACATCCATTTGGTAGAGTTTGATGTTTTTATGTGCAGCAATAGCTAGTAACATTCTAATAGCTTCAAGTCTAGCTACCGGTGCATATGTTTCATCAAAATCTATTCCTTCTTGTTGATTATATCCTTGTGCTACTAACCGAGCTTTATTCCTTATTACTTCTCCTGCCTCATTTAGCTTATTCCTAAAAACCCATTTAGTTCCCATGATGGTTTTATCTTGTGGTTTAGGAACTAAATCCCATACATCATTTTTAGTGAATTGATTCAATTCTTCTTGCATGGCTATTATCCAATAATCATCTTTAAGAGCTTCATATATCTTTTTAGGTTCAATGATAGAAACAAAAGCCATGTTTGCAACATCTTTGAAGGAAGACCGAGTTTTGACTTTATCATTAGGATTTCCAATAATAAGTTCTTGAGGATGATCCTTAATAAGCCTAGGTGTAGGTTGTGGTTCAGCTTGGTGATTATTTGTAGTAACTTTCTCACTATCATTTGGTCTGTTTAAATTTTCGAATTGATTAGTGAGATCTATGATTTCTAGATTTTCAGATTTGGTCTCTTCATGAAAAGAAACATGAATAGATTCCTCAACTTTTTTAGAGATAGTGTTATATACTCTAAAAGCTTTGCTAGAAGTGGAATATCCCAAAAAGAATGCTTTGTGTGATTTAGAGTCAAACTTATCTCTATCATCTTTGGTATTTAAAATATAGCATGTGGAGCCAAAAGTATGAAAATAGTCAACTCTAGGTTTCTTAGAATGTATTATTTCATATGGAGTTTTCTTTAAATGAGAGTGAACAGTTACTCTATTTAACACATAGCATGCAGTGTTTACAGCTTCAGCCCAAAAGGTTTTGGGTGTGTTGTGTTCGAGCATCATAGTTCTAGCCATTTCTTGTAGTGATCAATTTTTCCTTTCAACTATACCATTTTGTTGTGGGGTGCGTGGAGCAGAAAAATTATGAGTGTACCCTTGAGATGTATAAAATTCTTCAAATGTATGATTTTCAAATTCTCCACCATGATCACTTCTAATGGTACATATTTTGCTTTGTAATAGATTTTCAATCTTGGAACAAAATTGTATAAAAACATGAATAGTATCATCTTTAGTTGCAATAAAGTGTACCCATGTGTATCTACTATAATCATCAACAATAACAAAACAGTATCTTTTACCACCAATAGATTGTGTCCTCATGGGTCCAAATAAATCCATATGAATTAATTCTAAGGACCTACTGGTGCTAAGTACATGTTTTGGTTTAAAAGAGGTTTTGGTTTGCTTTCCCATTGTGCATGGTTCACAGTTTTCAATTTGATCAAAAGATAAAGTAGGCAATCCACGAACAAGATCATATTTCACTAATTTTTTAATAACATGTGAACTAGCATGTCCTAGCTTTTTATGCCATAGTTGTAAGGTATTTTCATTTGCAAGCAATCATTTTCCCACTACTAATTTCATAGAGTTAGGTTTAAGGATATAAAGATTTCCAACTCTATTTCCTTCATAAACAACATTTGTAGTGTTTTCTATCAATAACTTGCAGCAAGTTTTGTTAAATAACACATCATAACCACTATCACATAATTGACTAACACTTATCAAATTATGGTGCAAACCATCAACAAGTAGAACATTCTTTATTTCGAGGTTTGTACCAACATTACCTATTCCAACGATTTTGCCCTTACCATTGTCTCCAAAGGTGACCGTTCCACTTTTCTTTTCTTCAAAGGTTTGAAATGCATCCTTGTTCCCGGTCATATGTTTGGAACATCCACTGTCAACCACCCATTCCTGCATTAAAATGTAGATTTTGGTACCCATGTGATGGTCCGATATGGTTAGAATCATTTAAGTACAGATTTGTATAAGAGTTCTGAATCAGAAATCCAGTCGGTCGACAATTGTTCGACCGACATCTGTTTCGGTCGACTAATTGTCGATCGAGAAGATTACTGTATTACAAACAAAGAAACACAGAAATTTAGCTCGGTTGACCAATTTTCGATCAAAATAATTGCTGTAAATTTTGATATGTTACAGACATCCGGTCGGTCGACAATACTTCGACCGATTAATGGTTCGGTCGACAATACTTCGACCGACTAAGTTTCTATTTTAGTACAACAGTGCAGAAGATTAACAATATGCATGAAATCTTTTGTTTAGTTGAGATAAGACAATATAAATAGCAAGATGGAGCATTTGGCCATATCTCAACTAAATTCCTTTTGACTCTATTAAGTTTGAGGTTTTGGGACCCAAACTAATTCGGAATCCTTAGTCTTATAAGGGCATGAAAAGGAATAGTGTCCAAGACGTAAACAAAAATGACAAGTAATAGAATCAACTTCATTTCTCTTTCTAGCCATTGTGTTCTTGGGTACAAACATAGTTTGAGTTCTTTTGGGTTGATTTTTCTTTGGAGCATATGCCAAACCTTTTCTTCCGTTGAAAACAGTACCAATGCTTAGAATGTTATCAAGTATATCTTTTCTTCTTAACTCATAAAGTTCTCTTTGCAGCTGAGCAATGTCCTTCATCTTCTTGTGTAGATCATTTCTTGCTTGATCTAAATCAGATAACAATGAATCTCTTTCTTTTACAACATTATCATAGTCTAGATGGTTACACAATATAGGTTGAGTCTGAAAATCTTTTAGTTTAGCTAACAATTCAGTCTTTTCTTTAGAAAGAAGATCAACATTTGTTTCTAAAGTGAGTAGCTTTCTAGTGCAATCATCTAAAGATGTTTTTAAAGATAAATTCTCAAGATCAATGTTGTTCTTTTCAGAAGAAAGATTATCTAATTTAGCAATTAGCTCATCATTTGATTTGATAACCTTCTTTAGTTTCTTCTTGACATCAACATACTTATCATGAATTTCTTGTAGACTAGTAACTAACTCTTCTTTAGGAAGATCAAGTAGGCTTACCTCTTGAGAGTCTTCATCATCTTCTCTTGCCATTAGACAATCCACCGTTTCTTCTCCGCTTTCACTGTCACTTGACTCGTCCCATGCAGCTTTATAGGCTTTTTCTCCCTTCTTCTTGTGTGAGCTTTTCTTTCCTTTCTTTGCTTTAGGACATTCATTTTTGAAATGCCCTTTCTTCCCACATTCAAAGCACCTAGGAGGGGTAGAAGAAGAATTGGAAATTTTGTTAGATTTAAATATTTTGTATTTCTTACCGTTGACGATCAAGGCTTCTTCTCCTTCTTCTTCACTTGACTCCTCACTTTCTTGTGTGATGACTTTTGAAGCTTTTAGAGCCACATCCTTCTTCTTTCCTTGCTGAAGTTCACGTGCTCTTCTTTCCTCCTCTTCTAGGGTTGCTTCATGAGCTTCTAGGTTGCCAATAAGTTGCTTCATTTTCAGTCAAGTGAGGTAGTTTGCTTCTTCAATGGCTGTCACCTTTGGCTTATATTTTGGAGGGAGTGATCGAAGGATTTTTGATACCTGATCTTATTCAAGGACAGGTTTTCCTAGGGCACTTAAACCATTAACAACAGTAGAGAATTTTGCAAACATTTCACTAATAAATTCATCAGGATCCATACGAAAGTGTTCAAACTTTTGTTTAAACATGCTAATTTTGGAATTTTTGACTTGGACTGTACCTTCATAGGTTATGGACATTCTATGCCAAATATCATAGGCTGTGTCACAATTGGATATTCTATTAAATTCTCCTACCGAAATAGAACAATATAAAATGCTTACGGCTTTTCCATTCATTTGAGCCAGCTTTACCGTATTTGCATCCCATTCTGCAAATTGAGTTTGAGGGAGCTCATATGGGGTTGACACCATTCTCCATAAGTCCCAATTGATGCCTTGGAAGTAGAACTACATCCTTCTCTTCCAATATTGGTAGTTTGTTCCATCAAACGCTGGAGGCCTAGCATCAAGTGTCCCTTCAAGATTAAGGTTGTTGAGCACTCCGTCACCCATTTCTTCAAGACCTTGTTAGGGTTCCTTGAAGCCCGCTCTGATACCAATTGAAAAACACTAGAGGGGGGTGAATAGAGTTTTAAAATAATTTTAACAATTTATTAAACTCAAACAACCACAATTGAAAATTGGAAGAAGGAGACAGGTGTTTAGAGTGGTTCCAACTTTAGCAAATACTAAAGTTGTCAGTCCACTACCCGGTTGCTTACCCAACCGGGATTTTGAAAGTATTTATTTTATTACCTTCTCAAGGATTTATACAAAATACAATACTTTCCTTTACACCCTTTGAACAGCCTTCACTTGAAGTAGGTGCACCAACTTTGAGGTAGCCTTCTTGAAGTAACTCCAAGCTCCCCCTTGAAGTAGCCTTCCTCTCTAAAGGTAACCTCTCGTTGCACCAGCCTTCTGAAGTAGCTCAAAGTCACCTTCTTCACCAAGAAGATCTCCACCCTCTCCAATCAGCAGCCTCCAACCTAGGAGTAGCAAGGAGAGTACAAACGGTAATAGAGAACAAGAAAGGAAAAAGGAAATTACAACTTATCCTTTGTAGCCCAAGGCTTGATTTGCCTAGATCAAGCGTATAGATCTCCTAACCAAGTGTATGGACTTGTGATTTCAGTGGGTAGGAGATACTAGCCTATAGGACACGAATTTTGAGCTAAGGAAGGAAATGGCCAATTTTCACAATGCTCAAATTGCTCACAAACAGATTGCTCAAAGTATGCTCAAGGATTTCTCAAGTGTAACAAGTGAGTTTGAGTGTCCTATGGCTTGTCCTATTTATAGGAATGGCCTAAGGATGCTTAAGGACATTCTAGACAACTTCTAGGGGTTTCTAAGTGCTTAACTAGCCGTTAGGTACAAGTTTGTTGCTTTAACAACGGCTAATTAATTAATTCTGCAGTTGCTGTCAGAGACCATCTCGGTCAAGGAATGGTCGACCGAGACACCTACTCGGTCAAACTTTTGTCGACCGACAGGCTCTCTGGAACAAGTGATTTGCAACGTCTATCTCCAACTGCCAACTACCTTGTCAGTTGTGTCTAACGGCTACTTTGGATCTTTCTCGGTCGAGAAGATTGTCGACTGAGAGTGTCTTGGTCGAGGAGTTTGTCGACCGAGATTGATCTTGTTTCAATGTTTCAATTTAGGCACTAATTATATGTATGAGTGTGCAAATGTGATCCTATTTGAAGGGAATGACTTATCTAAATGTGGTGTTTAGCTAGGGAGAATCTAACGCTTGATTTACATGAAATCTAAATACTTGTACATTATATATTTGTACAAGTTTTTACAAGGCGATTACATTTCATGAAAACATAAACATGTAAGCATATGGATTTCCCTAGTTGCTTTGTCATCCACCTTAATCCTGCACACTCAAGTAGCTCGTTAGATCAATAAGAATGAAATGTTTGTCATAATCAAAACAAAGGGATTTATAGATGTCCATTTAGCCAACAAATACATCTTTGTCGCAGTCATAACAGACAGATATCTCGACCAAGACAACTCCAACATCATCTTGGGCAAGATGTCCAGTTTCATAGTGTTCACGACCACAATGGTCCAATATAGGTCACGACTATGGAAGGCCAACAACATTGTACTTGCGACCGAGATGCATGGTCATCTGAATATAGACATGAAGATACAGACACGGTCATGGCCAAGGCCGTTGCAACCTAGACAAGACGTGGCCGAGACAGACATGGAGATCATCATGATGTCACGACCAACAAAGTAACGACCAGAGCATCAGAGGTAAGTTCTATAAGATATGCTCCTGAGGAAAAAGTGTCAACCAAGATGTTAGTCTTGGTGGTTACATGGGTCTCGACCGTGAGACCCATCTCGACTGTGAGGTTGGTTTAAGTCAGTGGGTGGCACCTATAAATAGGCCCCCGAATCCACACAATAAATGAGATCATCAAGAGCGACGAAGTGATGTCCAACTCTAGAGCCAACCTCATTCATCTCCATTGGTCTTGGATTTCTAAAGATGAAAGTTGTACGAGAGTGAAGATTTGCCACCCTCTTATTTAAGAGGAGTTATCATCTTCCACGTCTACACCAAATCTATATCTGAAGAAATATTGTTGGTGTATTGCCTTCTTCCTTCTTTAGATCTATCATTTCCCTCATGTTGTACATTCACCATGTTCGTTATTCATGATGTATCTACACTTTTGCAATGCCATTATTATGCCCATTAACATCAGTGGCTAAACATCTTGCTTGAGTTGGGAGTAGCCACTAAGTATCTCCCAACATGTACATACTTGCATCTCATTGAATATATATTCTTAGGAATGGTTATCTCCATACTCTTGTTCTTAAATGCTTCACTTGCATGATTAGATACCATCTTGTGATGTATGATTGTTAATGCCTAGAAAGAGTAATATTATTCTTATCTAAGTGTTATAGAGTTGCATGAATGCATGAAAATATTGGAATGCTAAAGCTAATGATCATATGGATTGCTTTGTGATTCGTTGTTTTCCATTTCGAGAGAGAAGCAACCTTATAATCTAGATCTATCCTAAGCTTAAGAGAGGAGGGAATAGACGTATATGATGATTGAATGTAATCTAGATAAGTGTATAAAAAAGGACGTGATTATTGCATGTTGGTGAGAGATCTTAGTAGGTGAAACGTGATCCAAGTTCCCATTCATACTTAGGTTATGTTTTTCTTGTTTGATCTCATTCTTTTGTTTTGTTTTCTTAACCTTGTTTTTATTATTTTGTTTGGAGTAACATTGTTCCTTAGGGAACACCATCTTAATTGACCCCTTAATTTGGTGTATTTGAGTTTAAGGCTCTATGATCCTAATATTTACCGACCTTGTCCCTATGGTTTGACCCTGATCTACTACATCGGACCCCGTATAATAGTTGCAGGGGTCTGAGTGTTGGGTTATAAATCTAAGAGTCTGACTACTCTAGATTCACTCTATTTTGGACATATAATTTAGTCCGGTCAACTTTTTGGTGTCGTTGCCAAGGACAAGGCAAAATAATACTGTTAAGAACTTGAGTCTACTCACTATACACCCATCCCTCAAGCTTAGCAATAAGATTTACTGCACGAAAACTTTAAATCTGCCCTATCTTGATTGCTAAGAATATTTTATTCTACACATCCAGTTTTCTAACTTGACTGTGCAAATTATTTAGGTAGCTTGAAGAGAGGTAGATTGTGACCCTCAACCTTCTCCCCCTCTCACAACAACATGTTGCCTCATAGAGAAGGTAGTCTTACTGGGGAAGATCAAAATGCAAGAGTCCAACATAATCCACAATCTACAAAAACTAAAGAAGAATGCAAGGAACATCATTTAGATGGTCACCGCCGTAAGAAAGAAGATCGTGAGGATTAACACCATCACAAGAACCTTCACCACCACAATAGAAGACATAGACGGTACCATCATGAACACGAGAACCATGATAGTGAGGAAGAAGATAACGAATAAGATAAAATGCTTAAAGAGTTTGCTGCAACTAGAGCCAATGAATCAAGATGCCCAGTCGTTATCCCATGTTTTGATACAGTTAATTTTGAGCTGAAACCTATAGTCATCTCGATCATCCAGAACAAGACCTTTTAAGGGAATTCAAAAAATGAGAATCCTTACCATCATCATGACGCCTTCAAAAATATCTATGACACTATCAAGACGAGGGGATTATCTCAAGAAGTTATATATTGAAAAGGATTCATCTTCTCTGTAGAGGTCAAAGCTTTGTCCTGGTATCTTAACCTACCTCACCAATCCCTTGATGGATGGAGGCCTCTTGCTGATGCTTTTGTCACTAAGTAGCATCCCACTGAGAAAACTATTCGAAAAAGGCAAAAGATCACTTCCTTCATGCAAAAACCTAGAGAGAATCTTCACAAATCATGGGAACGATTCCAAGAGTATCTAGGGATTGTCCTCATCATGACTACCGCAAGGGTTTTCTTGTAACAACTAACACCTTTCTATAATGGGCTAACTCCCACAGAGGGAACTTCATTGAATGTTGTTGCTGGGAGCGATTTTCTTGGAAAGAAGTCAAGTAAAACTATGATGATCATTGATAACATCATTGCACTACAAGCAGGCATGGATTATGAAAGAAGTGATAGGGGTTCGGCAATGAAAGGTAACCCTAGAGGACCATTTGCAGAGGCCAAGGCTCTGGAAACTATCATGGATCAAATCTAAAAGATAGATACATATGTCAAACAACTGAAAGATTCTAGAGGCAAAGGTAAGAAATTTGTCGAGAAGGTGATAAAATGTGTCACATGCGGTGAAGGAGGCCATGGAATCGACAACTACATTTACATGCGGCTAGAAGAAAGTGAAGAAAGAGAAAGAAAAGAAGAGACAGAGAGCATCTCTTATGCAAATTTTAAAAGGCCAGACCACCCCAGCTTCAACTATGGAAACAAGGAAGCTGCCGAAAACTCCCATCAATTAGGCAGTTGATCTAAGCCACCACCAGGATTCGAGAAAAGAGGAGGACAAACTCAGTACACCAAAACCATGACTTAACAACATAACCAAAACAACTATCAAGGCCAAGGACAAGGTCAAGGCCAGTATCAGAACAAGGGCACTAATAGGCAGAACCAAGATCAAGGGCAAAACAAGAGCAATAGTAACAGTAAACCGTGAAAAACACTAGAGGGGGGTGAATAGAGTTTTTAAATCAATTTTAACAATTATTTAACTCAAACAACCACAATTGAGATTAGAAGAAGGAGACAGGTGTTTAGAGTGGTTCCAACTTTAGCAAATACTAAAGTTGTCAGTCCACTACCCGGTTGCTTACCCAACCGGGATTTTGAAAGTATTTATTTTATTACCTTCTCAAGGATTTATAAAAAATACAATACTTTCCTTTACACCCCTTGAACAGCCTTCACTTGAAGTAGGTGCACCAACTTGAGGTAGCCTTCTTGAAGTAACTCCAAGCTCCCCCTTGAAGTAGCCTTCCTCTCTAGAAGTAACCTCCCATTGCACCAGCCTTCTGAAGTAGCTCAAGGTCGCCTTCTTCACCAAGAAGATCTCCACCCTCTCCAATCCGCAGCCTCCAACCTAGGAGTAGCAAGGAGAGTACAAACAGTAATAGAGAACAAGAAAGGAAAAAGGAAATTACAACTTATCCTTTGTATCCCAAGGCTTGATTTGCCTAGATCAAGCGTATAGATCTCCTAACCAAGTGTATGGACTTGTGATTTCAGTGGGTAGGAGATACTAGCCTATAGGACACGAATTTTGAGCTAAGGAAGGAAGTGTACAATTGTCACAATGCCCAAATTGCTTACAAACAGATTGCTCAAAGTATGCTCAAGGATTTCTCAAGTGTAACAAGTGAGTTTGAGTGTCCTATGGCTTGTCCTATTTATAGGAATGGTCTAAGGATGCTTAAGGACGTTCTAGACAACTTCTAGGGGTTTCTAAGTGCTTAACTAGCTGTTAGGTACAAGTTTGTTGCTTTAGCAACGGCTAATTAATTTACTCTGCAGTTGCTGTCAGAGTTCATCTCGGTCGAGGAATGGTCGACCGAGATACCTACTCAGTCGAAGTTTTATCGACCGACAGGCTCTCTGGATCAAGTGATTTGCAACGTCTATCTCCAACTACCAACTACCTTGTCAGTTGTGTCTAACGGCTACTTTGGATCTTTCTTGGTCAAGAAGATTGTCGACCGAGAGTGTCACGGTCGAGGAGTTGGTCGATTGAGATTGATCCTGTTTTAATGTTTCAATTTAGGCACTAATTATATGTATGAGTGTGCAGATGTGATCCTATTTGAAGGGGATGACTTATCTAAATGTGGTGTTTAGCTAGGGAAGATCTAACGCTTGATTTACATGCAATCTAAGTACTTGTACATTATATATTTGTACAAGCTTTTACAAGGCGATTACATTGCATGAAAATATAAATATGGAAGCATATGGATTTCCCTAGTACTTTGTCATCCGCCTTGTTCCTGCACACTCAAGTAGCTTGTTAGATCAATAAGAATGAAATGTTTGTCATAATCAAAACAAAGGGATTTATAGATGTCCATTTAGCCAACAAACCGGACCTGGTGTTGGAGCTCTTTGAATTCACAAAGAGACAGGTGAATGTTAATGAACAGCTAACTCAAAGTGCCATGTCAAACACTAGTGTTTTAAGTACTATGTAGACTCAGATGCTAGACATGCATACACACCAGAGGCAGATTGACCAATAGCTAGCACAACTTTCTAAGCTCAAGAAGAATCTGTAAGGAAAGATTCCATTCAGCACCTAAGCAAGAAAAGATGATGACCCTTTGATCTGGGAGGACACTGGAAGATTCTAGTACCAACAACACCACGGAGGAAAGAGACTATAATGAGTCACAACCTGAAATAGTAATTGTGCAAGAAGAATCTAAAGGTAAAGACCTATAAATAAGGAGAAGAATAAAGAAAAAGACAAAAAGAAGAAAAGTGCAAAGACCAAGAAACCAGATCATGGTGAAGAGGTCTTTACACAGAGAAATACATATGCCCTGAAAGTCCCATTTCCCTACAAACTGATCAAATATCATTAGAAGAAAAGATATGAGAAGTTTATGGAGGTAGTAAAGAAATTACACCTAGATATTTTGTTTCGGGATGCAATCGAAGATATGCCTACATATGCTAAATTATTCAAGGATCTAATCACAAAAAGAAGGAGAGGGGACCACATTGAGATAGTGCAGTTGGCCAAGATGTCGAGTGCCATTCTCCAAGCTGAGTTACCAACAAAGAAGAAGGATCCAGGGGCATTCAATCTTCCCTTTTGTGTTGGAGATAATGTGAAAAGGAAGGGGTTAGTCGATCTAGGAGCAATCATAAGTTTGATGCCTCTCTCCTTAGTACAAAGGCTTAGATTAACGGATACAGTAAAATTTGGGATGAGAATCAAACTGGCTGATCATACGTTCACCAAGCCAGTCAGGATAGTGGAGGACATCTTGATTCACATTGGGCAATTCTTCATATCTTGTGATATAGTGGTGATTGACACTGTAACGACCCTGCCTCCCAGTAACCCCCAATTAAGGGAGACTAAGAGGTCAGAGCCGTTATCCCAATTAACCAAATCAAAGGTTAGACAAATAATCAATAATTATTATAAAATTCTACCAAACTATACTAAAAGGCTGGGATAAAACTTTGCATACCTTTTAAAAACTTGGATATCTAACTTCTATCCACAGTAGGAAACTATTATAACTAATCCTCCTTCCACTTTAATTCTTATTTCCACAATGTGCCACTTTACTGTTTGTCCTTTTCAATATTGTACCTAAAACACCAACAAACAAAATGTCGGTCAGCATAAATGAATATGTCGATATGTGGGGACAACCAAAATTTTGCATACATGGATAACAACCTAAATATCACAATCAAGTTAATTAACAATTCAATTTATGTTTTCAATGTGTCAATCTCCACTACTTTTGCCCTAACCCTGGAATACCCTCCTTAGGGTTTCTCTTTTGCAATTAACTTAAGGCCACCTTCTCCATACTGAGCTTGGTGCCTGGGGTCACCTCTCATGGTTTCCATTAGTCATGCAATACCATAAGGCCACCTTCTCTATCCTGAGCTTAGTGCCTGGGGTCACCTCTCATGGTTCCCATTGGTCTTCCCTCTTGGGCTTGACCTCATTACAACTTCCATCAGGGTGGCATGTAGGTGTGAGAATACACACTTATAACATAATTGTGATAATCATAGTGACTCTATCAATTTGCGTATATGAACATCCAAGTAGATAGGTTACATTCAAATCGATCAATCACCCGAGAAATCTCAGTGAAACTAAAGCGGTTAACCATAAATAACCACATATCTATTTTGTAGATCTTTGAGATAGAATCAACCAATAAGAGAAATCCAATCAAGCAAATACAAGGATCCTGAAATAACATATAATTCCTTTTTATCAAGATCTATCCAAACCATCTTGCTTCTTAGGGTTTCTATTCCTTTTTAGGATTTCTCCCTCTTTTTAGGGTTTCATATGCAATTAGGGGTTTGCCTCACTTTTAATACTTTTAAACCCTAATTATAAAAAATTACTCATAAACCTTAAGTATCTCTCCCAACAGGCTTAGGATTATCTTTTGACAGTATATATCCATATTTTCGGATTAAGTACAATCTTCTCTTCTTTTACCCTAATTTAGGGTTTCTAAATGTATTAACCACCATATTAGGTTTAAAACCCTAAATCATGCAATTATCCTTCTAAATCAAGTTAAAACTCAACATTATCATTTAACAGGTTAATATTAGTCAAATTAATGTATTATTCCTCATAAATCCATCCATTAGTCTTAATTAGGGTTTCTAGCCTAATTTTAATACATCTTCCATAAAAATAATATACTTTTGCAAAAAGATACGGAATTAGGATTTCAAACTATTTTTATCTTATTCCTTGTATTTTTATAATCAACTTTCATATATAAAGTTTGGTCATTAGGGTTTCCTAGCAATTTCTATGATTTTTACAAGAAAAAGCCTTTTTCTAGAATATTTGAGTAGAGAGGCGAATTACCGAAAAATTGGTAGTTGTTTGATCAGTGGACCGGTGATCCACTCTTTGGATCTGACGATTCTCATGGCGCACACCTAAGATAGCTGGCTCCTCTCTGGATTGTTGGATTTTCATGTGGGATTACGATGGACCGCGATCGGATGGTCGTTGGTCGTCATCTTCCTCCTCTCGCGTACAGGGTTGAGGTCAACTCCATGGTTGACTCTGAGCTCCAGGCCACCAGCAAGGAAACCGAGGTGCCCCGAAGCTTTTCCACTGCCGCCAGAACTCACCGAGCCACTCAATTTCTTGATTGATCCTTGCCTTCACCTTGAACAGGTCGTCAGAGTTTCGGCGAGGTCGGCATGTTCAGAGGGGGCAGGTTAGGATCAATCTTAAAATTGAACTCGTTGTTCATCTCGTCGTCACTCTCTGCAGCGTTTAGGGTCAGTTTTGGGTATGTTGGTTCCCCTGAATACTCCCCCTATATATAGGGTTGGATCTGGGAGTCCGATGAATCGGGAACTTCTTCCCTCGTCGACGATAGCCCTCATAGTTAGGGTCTAGATCCTTCAGAACATTCTCCCGAAGTCGATGGACTCAATAGTTCCTCGCATTATCATCTCAATTTCTGGGAAAATGAAATCCTAATTCTTATCCCAATCCCTCTATGATTTGGGGTAGACGATGATTGGCTACCCTTTAATCTATGGTCCCTTGGACCACGCGGGTCATCCAACGGCTGATATCGCTCCCCAAACCTAATTTCTTAAAATCGAGTTAAAAAGGGGATTTTAACAAGGAAACTTGGGAAATTCATTTCTCTCTCCTCGATTATTACTTTTCACTCAAATTTTAGAGGAAACTCCATATTGGCATTATCTAATCGAGTATTAAATTTGAAACCCAAATTCCAACGAAAAAGGGTGTTTCCTTCATAAGCAAGTTATTCTTTAATAAAACCAATTTAATTG
Source organism: Alisma plantago-aquatica (assembly GCA_963693085.1). Taxonomy (NCBI): domain Eukaryota; kingdom Viridiplantae; phylum Streptophyta; class Magnoliopsida; order Alismatales; family Alismataceae; genus Alisma; species Alisma plantago-aquatica. The sequence continues at coordinate 223,585,340 of OY856414.1, read as the reverse complement.
GTATTTCCTCTTTCTTAATCTTTTATTTTCTTGGTTTTGATTCCTTTTTCCACTAGAAACCATGTGGACACAAAATCTTATCCAAGATGGGTCCATTATTCATATATCCACACATTTCTTGTAATATCATTGTTATCTCATATTTCCTTCTTAGTAAAGCAATATTCAATTGATCTTTTCTCTTTCTTATTGTATTATCTTTGCAACTTGGATTCCTTGGAACCCAAGGAACCCTAAAGGCACGAAATCCACTTTTAGATGATATTACCTAGCCTTCTAGAGGCTTCTACCTTTTTCTCTTCTTCCTTTCTTAATATATATTCTTTTATTAATTGAATTTCTTTTTCTCTTTTATTTTCTTTTGCTTGTTATTGGGTCCAATGGCCAATAAGGCCCACAAAGTGACTAACAAGGCTATTGTAAACAAAATTAATTCATTCAAATCGAACCACACCATTATTTCTTCATATATCTATATTAAGAGAAATTCCATTTCTCACCCAAAGAACCCAAAATTGAAGTTGTAACAGACACTGTTGAGGACCCAAAGTGACTAATGATATTTGGAAGACCCTTCCTTGCCACAGGTAGAGCCTTAATAGACGTGGTGGAAGGGATTATTACTCTACATGTTGGTAATGATCACATCGGTTATCATGTACAAAATGTGATGAGGGGACCCTCTCTATTTGAGTCAGCCTACATCATGGACATCTATAACCAATATTGTGAATAAGTGCAAGAAGATAAGGCAATTGTTAGTCTTCTCATGCGAGCCTTAAATAACCTTGATCCCAATCTAGAAGACCCTGAAGTGGTCAAGATTCTGGATTACTTGAACCAACTAGAGGAAGAGGAGTGAAGTGATGGAGAAGAAATAACCTTGGAAACAGTGAAGTATGCATCACTAGAGAAAACTCCTGAATAAAAAGAAGTGCTAAAACCAAAGGCAGAACTAAAATGACTGCCTAAAGGTTAGAAGTACAAATTCCTTAATGGTGAGGAAAGGAATTCGGTGATAGTTAATGCAAACTTGATAGATGAACAAATGGAAAAGTTGCTGAAAGAAGTTAGATTGCAAAGGAAGGCTATAGGATATTTTGTGGAGGATATCAAGGGCCTCAGTCTAGCTCTATGCATGCATAGAATAAATCTGAAGGAGACTGCTAAACCCCCAGTTCATCCATTAAGGAAATTAAACCAGATGTTAAAAGCAGTTGTAAAGAAATAAGTAATAAAGTTGCGTGATGCAAGGCTCATCTACCCCATCAGTGATAGAAATTGGGTCAGCCCGATCCACATTACCAAAGAAGGGAGGGATGACTGTAGTGAAGGGAATGGATGGTGATGAAGTAGCTACTCGGATGGTTAGTGGGTGGGGAATATGTATCGACTACCACAAGCTTAATGTTGTGATGAGAAAAGACCACTTCCCTCTACCTTTCATCGACCAAGTTCTAGAAAGGCTTGTAGGACAATCCTACTTCTATTTTCTTGATGGGTACTTGAGATTCTATCAAGTCCCTATCCACCCTGATGATCAGGAAAAAACTACTTTTACATGTATCTATTAGACATACGCCTTCTGAAGAATGCCTTTTGAGCTATGTAATGCGCCTGCTACTTTTCAAAGGTGTGTGATATCCATATTCTTTGATTTTCTGGAAGACATAATGGAGGTGCTTATGGATTGACTTCTCAGTATGTGGATATAACTTTGACAAATGTCTTGAAAACTTGTAAAAGGTATTACAAAATGTGAAGAGAAGCAAGTTGTGTTGAAGTGGGAAAAATGCCACTTTATGGTGAGAAAAGGGATATTGCTAGGGCACAAAATTTTTGACAAAGGCATGGAAGTGGATAAGAGCAAGATTGAAGCCATATCAAAATTACCCCCCTCCAAATTCATCACAGGAGTGAGGAGCTTTTTGGGGGCATGTTGGGTACTATATAAGATTTCTTGAAGGTTGTGAAGCCATTATCAGTCCTCCTTGCTAAAGATGTGGATGATTTCTATGATAAGTGCCTTGAACCTTTTGATTTCCTTAAGAATTCCTTGACGACATCCTGATACTACAAGCACCTGATTGGTATTTGCCCTTTGAAATAATATGTGATGCTAGTGACTATGCCATCGGGGTTGTCCTTGGATAAAGGAGAGAGAAAAAAGCAGTATGCAATATACTATGTCAGTAAAACCCTTGATGAAGCTCAGCTAAACTACACCACTATCGAGAAAGAAATTCTAGTGATAGTATCTGCTTTCGACAAGTTCAGGTCCTATTTGATAGGATCGAAGGTGAAGGTATACACAGACCACGGAGCCATAAAGTATCTCATGCAAATAAAGGACACACAGCCGAGATTGATGTGATGGGCTTTTTTGCTATAAGATTTCGATCATGAAATTGTTGACAAGAAAGGAAAGGAAAATGTGGTTGTTGAACACGTCTAGAATAATTTTCACTGAAGAAAATCAGTTGCCAGTAAATGACAACTACAAAGATGAGGCCTTGATGATGGCCAAGTCAGTTGAACAAAATCTGCCTTGGTTCACTGACATCTGTAACTATTTGTCCTGTGAATAATTATCCCCCAAGATGACCTACAATCAAAAGAAAAGCTTTTATCTGATCTGAAGAATTATTACTAGGATGACCCTCTGTTGTTTAAGGGATGTTCTGACAATTTACACTGGCATAGTGTGCTAGAAGAGGAAGTGCCTCAAATCCTCAAGGAATGCCATTCCTAACCTTATGGAGGTCACCATGGAGGCGAAAGGACCGCGGCTAAGGTCATGCAGTTAGGCTTTTATTGGCCGACACTCTTCAAGGATGCCATGTCTTTTTCCAAATCTTGTAAAGAATGTCAGATGGCCCAAAATATTACTAGAATAAATGGGATTCTCATGTCTGACTGGGTGGAAGTAGATATCTTTGATGTATGGGGAGTGGTTTATATGGGACCATGCCCCTCCTCCAGGAGCAACAAGTACATTTTGGTGGCAGTAGATTATGTCTCCAAATGGGTAGAAGCTATAGCAACTCCCGCCTGTGACTCAAGGGCAATCATGAGATTATTTGAGAAGACCATTTTTCCTAGATTCAGGGTCCCACGCACCGTCATAAGTGACGGGGGTCTCATTTCACAAAAAAATAGTTTGAGCTGTTGCTGAAGAAGTACGGGGCCAAGCATATGGTCACCACACCATACCACCCCCAGACGTGAGGACAGGTGAAGTATCAAACCAACAGATTAAGCATATATTAGAGAAAATCATTGGCAGGACCCATAAGGGTTGGTCCATGAAATTAGATGATTCCCTATAGGTGTATAGAACTACTTACAAAACGTCGATAGGGACTACCCCCTACCAGCTCATCTATGGCAAGTTGTGCCATTTTCTAGTGGAACTGGAGCACAGGGCCCTTTGGGCCATCAAGTTCCTAAATATGGATCTAGACAGTGCTAGAAAGAAAAGATACATGCAGCTACACGAGCTTGAAGAACTGAGGCTACACACCTATGAGAACCCTCACATTTACAAACAAAGAATGAAGGTTTGGCATGATGCCCACATTAAGAACAAGGATGTATTAGAGGGAGACCATGTTCTGTAGTTCAATTTGAGAATCATACTGTTTTTAGGAAAACTGAGATCCATATGGTTAGGCCCATTCTATGTTGTCAAGATCTACCCATCTAGGGTAATGGAGATTAGTAGTGAAAAGACTGGTACTTTTAAGGTGAATGGGTACAAAGTCAAGAGATACTGTGAAGATGAAGCTTTTGTAAGAAGATCAGAACTAGAGTTAGAAGAGCCACGGCCAGTAACAGCTGAAGAACCATGACAAGAAAGAAATGAGAGTCAAGCTCAAGACTTTAAATTAGCATTTCTTGAGAGGCAACCCAAGAATTTACATCTTTCCTTAATTTTGCAATGCTTTCTGCCTTTTCCACTAAGTTTAAATTGCATACATATCAGTTAGTCCAATTTTGAACTTCTTTGTTTTAAGAGATTTTGAACTTCTCTAAAATACATAGTCAATTTTGAAAATCCATCTCTATCGTTATGATTTCATATGCTTTAAGATGAGTACATGTGTTGTTAAATTCAAATCCTGAATATTTTCTCTTAAAAATCCTTGTATTGATCAAATCACTTTTATTAGTGTCTTGGTTACGACACCAGTCGCGGTTGAGAGAAATGCTTTGTTAGCCTATTGTTGTGATCGTGATGCTCGACTTAGTTGGGGCAGATTTCGCGGTTGCGACAATCATCAAATATAAAAGAGGGAAGTTTTCATAACAGTGAACCCCCTTTACCTTCTATCTTCCTATCGCAGTGCCGCTCTGAAGAACCCTTGGTTCCCGTTGCCAGAAGGAAGCATTGAGTATCGTAGAGTGATTGACATCAAGTCTAGAGCACTAGTAGACAATTGTTGAGACCGCCCTCAGCGACGAGCACCTTCCATGACCACAGCCAACCTCACCATTCTCCCCTACCTTTTTTCTCTCCTTCTCAAACTCTAAAAAGGTACTCATGCTCATTTCTCTCTCTCTGAAGCATGTTTTATCTAATTCGTGCCTTTATGCTTTCCTCTTCTTAACGTGTGGGTCATTTTGATTTGATCCTTTCTTCTGGTCATCATCTTCCCTCTAGTTTTGCACCCACAACCCTAGATCTGACCTTTCAGCTTCTCACGCTTAAGCCATGGTCGCGGTCATTATGTCGTTTTGATCATTGTGGTTTTGACCCCCCCAACGATTACCCTCCCGGTCTATGATCACCTTTTCATTCATCCCACCCCCTTCATTTCTACGATCTGATGTATTGGTCACAATAGTGGTCTCAACTGAGATAGTCGTCTTGGTCGCTACATGTCGGGTTTCCTCTTTAGTTTTCAACCTATTGTGGTTGTAACGTTCGTCACGATCGCGACACTTGCCACGATCATGATTGGTATTGCAATTGTGATGCTCCACTCAGTTGTGACACACTTGCATAGTTACTTAATTTTGACTAATCGTTGTTCCAGCCAAACAATCACACACCTTCTCCCCTTTCTCTCTTTTATTTCCCCTCTGTGTCTTCTATCGATCCACTGTTCGACCTTGTTTCCCCCAAGTTTTTTTATCGTGACACACGAACCTTTCTGCTGAGACAGGGAACCAAGAATTTGGTTGCACGCTTGTCATAGTCGCGACAGCTATTATGATTGTATCGGTCATGATAATTTTCTCGGTCACGACCTACCTGCAATCCCTTTCAACTTCTAACCTTATCACAACCACAACACCCATCTCAGTCACGACACTTGTCTCGACCGCGACACCATAGGATCAATGAAAATCTTTGACATTATAACCACATGTTGTCATCATCATAAGAAATACCTAATAACTTGTTGTTTACTAAAATTGCAAAATGTCTTCCTCCACCTTTGACTCCCTAGCCAAGCGGTTGATGTCCCTTAAAGGAGTCCAAGAGATAATGAAGAAGATTGAGAAGAGGCTTCACAAGGATTCAAACTTCTCATATGAGGATAGAGCTAGCTCGGAGCTAATCAAGGAGAAATATGTAAACATCCTAAACCACGAGACATCAGAAGAGACTGAGGAGCCCAAAGAGACTATTGAAATAGAAACCTCTGAATACATGACGTTTGTGGAAGAACCTAAAGCAAAGGGAAAATGCAAGATGCAAGTCAAGGATGCTAAGGAAATAAAAAAGAGAAAGTTGGAAGTGTAGGCTGACTCAAAGTCCCCAAGACAAGAGGCTAGTTTTGGTATGGCAAAGAAGGAAGTGCAGGCAATGCCAAAAAAAAATTGGTAATATTCACACCAACAGACCGAGTGCACCAGTTGCACTTTGACCTGATAATGCAGACCAAATGTTTTTAGCCAACAAGGTACATATACATCGAGGACTTTAAGAATATGGGAATCTATGATAGAGTCATGAAATTTCTAGATGGAGACAACTTGCACATTTTGTGTACAACCGAGGTCTTGTCGCTGTTAGAGCTTACCGCAGAGTTCATGTCAACGCTTAAGAAATATCCGGTCAGTGACATTAAATGCAAGAAATCTGGAGGGGAGTTCAAACTGGAGGTGAGAATATGAGGAAGAGATCACATGCTCACTACAGCTATTATGAACACAATCTTCAGCAAGATAATAGAAGAAGCTCAGGTCTCCTTAGTTGCACCCGATGAAAAAGAAACGGTGGGCTACATCAGCTAAAGGATGTGGGAGAAGCTCATAGGACAGCTTGGGCATAGTCTGAAGAACTCCAAAGCAACGCTCATCACTTCCTGCTTTATCAAGATAATGCAAAAGATAATAGCAAACACAATCTTCACAAGATCTAAAACTGGGGGGTGTCTAAGGGAGGCCTATTCCTAATCTGGTCTATGTTGAATAAGAAACCGATGAACATATTAAGACTGTTGATAGACATATAGTCAGCTGTCGTAGGATCAGACACAAAGAAGACAAAAGAATTATGCATGGGAAGCCACATAATGCTCATTGCATATCATTTCTTAAGTATTGATCGAACACAAAGATATAAGCCCACCAAGGGACATTCTAAGATAGATATCAATTCCTTAGTAAACACTAGAATTTTGGCACAAAAGTGCAACAAATTATTCTATAAACAAAGCTTCTTCAAGCTGCTACTACCCCTCATTGAAATGACGTATTATGACGGCCACAAGTTGCGACCAAGTGAAGAAACCATCAAAAAATACACTCCAGTGCTATAAAAAGAGATGTGGATGTTGAATCACTAGCAAGAGTTGAACTTGAACCTGAGCAGCCTAAGCCAGAGAAGAGAAAGAAGTTGGCGACCTGACAACATAAGGTGGAGGTGTCGGAAGCTCGGCCCTCTCAACATCACATCAGAAGGATAGAAATTACCAAACCCTTATTCCTAAAGCGTGAACCGAGCCATGATGATGAAGGGTTATTCAATGCACCTCCCTCTCCCCCTATTACAACAAAGACATCAGAGGTAGATATAACTTATACAAATGACAAGACAAATGCCTCAGCAGCTGTGCCAGAAAATGTCACAAAAGCTAATCAAGCCCAACCCTACCCTGTAATTAACCCAGAGCAGTCTAAAGCATCAAAAGTTGAATGAGCAACAAACGACACACAAGAAGAACTTGTACAGTGGATGCCACAAAGGCAACAAACAAGCATCCCAAACTAGTAGCAACAACATCGACTGCCAAATAAGAACATATGTCGATATTTGGTGATGTTTTAGAGTGTCGATTCAATGCCATGTGGGCGCAAGTGCAAAACTATTCTGAAGCCTATTTGCATATAAATTATATCCTGTGTGTGCTAACCACATAGGTACAAGGCTTATATGCAACAATGGCGCCAATCTCTAACTTCATACATGAAGTCATCAGTAACCAAGCAAAGAAGATTGAAGCCATCAAGGCGATAACAGAGAGATGGCTGACTTTTGAAAAGAAAGTGAGACAATACACGCTAAAAAGGAAATGATGCACAAGGGATATGATGAAGCATTGCAATATATGAAAAATGAACACCAGTTCTTAGAGGAAGAGAGAAAGGAGATGGAAGCAGAATCCCAATAACTAGAAGATTGGTGAAATAGAAAGAGGTCAAGGCAAGTGACCAGTCTCTCCCCATCTCATGCTTCCTCAAGCCCTTCCATCCCCGATGACCATGAAGATGAAGCACTAAGTGCACCGCCGTCCCAAAAATAAGGAAGTGCTATCATACATAGATATCGTCCAGAGGGTGCCTCCTAGGAGAAGAAACAACCATCCCCCAAGGAGCCAGAAGTATCCAAAGGCATCAACAACAACAACGTCATGCGGGGGCTTGACTTAAATGTTCAACCCACTGAGACAGAAGAGAATGTCATAGAAAAACCTGTAGAAGCTACAGTTGTCCAGGAGGAAGAAGGTGCAAAGATATCATTCTCCTTCAACACAACAACAGTAGACAAGTTCCTGGAAGGTATAGACATCAATTTGAATATTGCTGACTACCTCCTACAGGAGCACATCCAGAATGAGCTCAACAACGATGTGTATGATGGTAAAATGGCAGCCACACTAGAAGAACTCAACAAAGTAGTGCTTGAGTCACTATCAGTGGCAAATTAGTTAATAGAAGAGTCTATTAAAAATATTACCACTAATAAAAAAATGCAAGTAGAGCCATGTGAGAAGAAGATTACTGAAGAGTTTTCCCCTACTTCTGATGCACCAGTCACAAATGAACATTCGGATGATGAAGGGACATATGATGATGATGAAGGTGGACTAGCCTCCTTCTTTGCTGACGAACCTTCTCGAGAATGAGAGCTACATGCTAAAAAAGAAGAGATAGTTGCAGCACCCCCTCTCCCATGAAAGTTGACAAGCATGGACATGGCATCACTTTCCAGAATAAACTACAGGGATGTCCACATCCTAGGAAACGTTCTAAATGAAGAGCTTCCAGGCATAGATGTTTTGCATAATAATAAAGTATGAACTCTAATACGGGAACACCTCATAAGGATCTTCTTAAAGAGAGTGTGAGTACACAAAAGCTTATTTGAAGTGCTTTGTGCTACCTTATTAGAGGAATTCTGAAACATCCCATCTCGAACAAAACACGATTACATACTAACCAACGTATTATCAAAAATTATAGGAAATTAAAACCGATTTACAACAAGTACCATAAGATGAGACATGTTGCTTCCGCTGCCAACACTTTCTATTCATAACATATTTTCAAAGTTCTACAACATAATTTCCCATCATCTCATTACATGAAATAATTGTTCCATATGCTAATTTATTACATCAAGGTACATAATCCGAAAACCCTACATAGATTATCATATGAGAAACATAAAAAAACTCTCCTGAAGACCCGAGTGTACAGTGACGATACATAGGACTCTACTACTAGACACTATCTATTCCACCAGGTGTGATACCTCTGCATATCATCTCAGCCGCATAATCTTTATCTTGCCATGCATGTCCACCTAAAAAGGGTTATTAACCAATGGGGTGAGACACACAGTCTCAACGAGAAACATAACCCTCTACCAACTTTATTATTATCATAGATAACTGAGTAGATAGATCAATGTAACCAGCTGATAATAGCTAACCAGTTATGCAAGAAGGAATATGAAGAACATGTATATGAAAACTTATACAAAAGACCATTTAAAATCATATGAGGAAGCTTACATCATCCAAGGCCTCAACCAATGTCTCATATTTTCCCTAAGCAGAGATACTATACAGCTTGATTACAAATTATTATACCCTGAGGAAGTGAGTTGTACCGCTCAAATCCAACCTTCAGCTGCGAAGCCCAAAACCGGTGCCATACAAGGTCAATGGAAGAGCCGGACTCCACAACCTCACCTTTTCATGGTCAGTGCACGATAACTAAAATAGGACCACAGTCTCTTGCTTGAGTGGCCTCAGCCACAGGGTTAGCTCACGCAGTCTACCCTTTTATCTAGCCCGCCTTGGTATAGGTCACGGCACAAATATACTTGAGCTACATGCCAGTTCACCGTGCTCCTTGAGTCATGAACGCATTCATGCTCTATCATACTGAGCCATGGGCTTGTTCACCATGCTCTAATACACATCTTGAGTTTACGACCGTAGTTGCACTCTAATCCTCCTATTTTCGGCTAGGAGAAACCCTGCATATTCAACAATATGCGCTTCAGGTTAACCCGCTGGAGAACCCGTTTCACCATCACTAGCTACTGACGATGATGGATCTATGTCCCGGGCAAACTACATAAAAGGTTCATCTGTATTTAGTTAATGCATTTTAAGTGGATTGTTGGGGCAACCAAGTTGTATTAAGCAACCATATGTAAAACATGAACAACATTAGATTCCATTATTTTGGTGTCACACTGTTACTACTATTCTCATTGCCCTCAACAATCATCATATTGCCATGGGATATCAATCCCTCATTTCATCACATAATTCCACTGCCTCTTAAGGATTCGTCATCATACATCATCATGGGATATCAATCCCTCATATCACAACTAGAGGATAACACCTCAATCAGGCACTCGGCCTTTATCAGGTCACCAGACCTTTCTCGCCATATGGTGATACATGTTATCTTATCAACAAGGCATATCATCATTACTCAGATATGGTGCTTATACCAAGTGCTACACAAAGCACATAATCATATAATAACCATAGCTCTTACCTGGCTATGAATTCAATTGATAATACATGCATGGTTAGAAAGCATAGCAAAAGAGATAATTGGATCACCACATACAAATCTTTAAAGAACATATCATGTCATTAAGATTAAGGTTTATAGGTTTGGAACAATCATCCATTATTATGAACACATGAAGTATAATGTCATAGATGGTGTATTAAACAATGCACATTACTGTTACCATACCATGGGTATCCACCATACCCTATATCTCGTGTCATCATGCATGCCATTCTTAAGAATTCATCTTTAAGGATCATACAATCATGATCTACCTCCAAGCATTATCAAAGGTTCACCTATCATCAACCATAGGTAACCCCCATACTAACATTCACAACCTATTCGTCATGTCTTACCATCATGATCAAAGATACAGGCTCAAGGTAGCAAGATAACACACTATCATATAAGGCTCAAGATAACTTTTAAGGTTAACGGGTAAGGGCACAACCCTCACTAGCAGCATCGCCTACCTTTACCAAAATCCGGCAACGACCAAAAAACCCTCACTAAAGGGGTGTCGAGTAGGGTACCAATCCTCACCCAAGGATATCGGGCACCAACAACCCTAAGCACCATGCCTTCAGGCATACCGTGCAAGAACACCTCCAAGGCCATATCGCCCAGACACACCTTAGGCCATCACTGTCAAGAGACCACCTTCTCAGATATCTGACAACTCATAGATCTTAAGCATGTAGGGTTCCATGCTCAACCAACACATCTAATCCTCTTGGGTTAGCAACCTCACCATTGTGTTGGCCAAGAACCTAATAGCACCAAAACCGCCAAGGTGCTCTCTAGGTCATCCCTACCATGATTGACTTCCTCCTTGCCACATCTAAGTTAATTCCTTTCAACAAGATATAAGTGTAACAACCTTGTCATACTTGGTTCACCCAAGCCTCACTAGTCCTTATGTCACTCATGACACCATATCGTCCAACCCTCACTTGTAACGTCCAAGATCTTATACTGCCCAGGCTCAGCACATGTATCGGCCAAGCCTTCAACCCTAGAACCATCCAAACTATCAAGCACATACTCATGCCAGGTAACCAACCTAGAGAAGACATGTATCGGGCAAGGCATATCGTCCAGGGTAACATCTCTCCTTATGGGGGTATCAGCCATGCACGTAACCCTGGTGTCGCCCAAGCCATGTACACATACACACTTATATCGGGTTAGGGTTGATAATGTCGGGCAGCATATCAAGGGACCACCCATAACGCCCGTCCTCATATCTTTGTCATCCATGGAGCACTATCTTGGACAACACACCATGACGCCCAAGAGATCATCACAATAAGAGCACCCCTATCGATCAACCTAGAGTTAGGGCAACCCTATCGCCCAAGACTCCATGTCGCCCAAGATGCCATGTCGGGCAACTAGGGTTAGGGTTATCCTATCGGCCAAAGCAATCTTATCGCCCCAAACTAAGGTTAGGGCATCCATATCGCCCAAGGCACCACTTCTAGGGCTATCGCCCACACTAAGGATCATCCTATCGGGTTCCCTATACTAATAATGATACTTATCACCAAAGGCATCACCACCATATCACCCAAGATACCCACCAAGGGTTCAACCCCATGAACATGGCGTGCAACTAGAGTAGAGTATCCATGTTGCCTGAGGCAACCTTATTTCCCAAGCTAGGGTAAGAGCTCCATATCGGCCAAGACACTATATTATACAAGATAAGGTTAGGGCTTCGTATCGACCAACTATCATATCGCCCATCATCATATAGAGCATAGGCTCACCTCTCAAGACAATTAAGTGAGAGATGGGTATTGCCTAAGAACTCACTACCGTACATCTTGGATCAAGGGATCCTAAGATCACCTCTCAACAACAAAGTGAGAGAGGGGTATTTCTCACAATCCATCAACCAAGACATAGCCTAAGGGGCAAGATACTATATCGGGCAAGGTTTTGTATTGGGCAAAGCCCCATATCGGATAAGGCACCATATTGGGTTAGTCATCTTCAACCTCAAGGCATTCGTTACCATCTTGCACAAGGAAAACAAGATAAAGACAGTAATAAAACATGACCATTTCCATTAGAATAGATCTTAAGTTCCACATACACAACTATCATAGAGAAGGATATCGATTCAAAGACAAGAATCAATGTATACACATATGGAGAGTGAACATAATAGAGATGGTTAAGAGTTATGTAACCCGCCTTAAGAGGATCTCCATAAAGGCATCGAGCTTCCTGTTCCAAATAGCAAACCCACATTCCTCACCATGAAGAGCACCCATCCAAAGCTCCAAATTTGCCTTCAGCACCATCATCATCTCCTCAAGAAACAAAAGAAGAAGAAGAAGAAGAAAAAGCCATGGTTATGCTTAGCTTAAGAAGGAGAAAAGAGAGAGATGACCACGGCCTTGCCTACTCTCATCAAAGGCCCATCCATGGCCGAGAGGGGAAGAAGGAGGTGAAAAAGAAAGCATAAGAAAAAGCTAGCAAAGAAGCATGACTCACTAATTTCGGATCTTGAGCAAGAAGTCTCCATGGGCAAGGAGCTCGCCCTCCCAAGCTCCATGGGAGTTTTCCTTAGCTCCCAAGCTCATCCCATGCAGGAAGGGGAAAGAGGTGGCCAAAAAGGATCACTTGGATAAGGAGGAAGGGAGTTATATACACCAAGGAAGAGAGAGGTGGCAAAGGAAAGGTGTCATAACCACATAACTTAAGATTCAACTTGCCCATGCTCTTAACGCCACTTGTTGTCACCCAAGCTTCACATGCATGGCCTAGTGATACACTCTAGGTTGTGTATCGTGCAGCTGGCCATCTCCCATGTACGATACACCTTCTTGGGCGACACACACTCCAAGCCCTACCCAATACACTAAAGGAAGCCTTCGTCCACATACTAGATGATGCCAAACTGAATCAAGAACACTCTAGAGTAGGTAAATTGCATATTGACCCTCCATTTGGTTAATTTGCAATTTGCACCAAAACTAGCACATAAAGCACAAGCATCGTCCAACCAAGCTCAAACTTGGAACATAGGCCCTCCACAAGGCGCCCCAAAGCATCATTATCTTTCTCATGATTCTAAAGCACTAAAGGCACACTCTACGTGTGACATATTTCAATATAACCCCTTACTTTGGGTAAATTGCACTTTGGTCCAAAATAAGCAAACATTGCTCAAACAACATCCTAATGGGACCAAACTGGAAACATAAGCTTGTCACATGATATCAAAACATCTTGAGAGATTAGATTAAGGTTATAAGCACCTTACTTAAGCAAAGAAAACTGGGTTAGCCCAAAACATGGGTCAGGGTCCTTATAAGTCATAAACCCCTAACAAGGATTTCGTCCCCAAAATCCTGAGCGGAAAGAAGATGGGTGTTACTCACGCATCACATCATACAACTCCACAAAAGCTCATGAGTGTCATAGATCTATGACCAACGTACTTGCTCTTCTTCCAGAGCCATCACAGGGTTTCCTTGTAATGGTCACAAACTCAACCTTTTGTCTCATCATCCTTTATCTGATAACACTCTTTATATATATTGGAACATCACATGCAACTCGTATCACTCAGGTATCAGTTCCTTTTATTGATATATCGCCTTCCTTGTTACATTTCCTCTGTGCTACTCTGATCTCATAGGCTCGACACTTAAGCTTCGCATACTTGTATCACTATCCTTCTGCTATATACATTCCAACTGTTCCTTCTCCTTCCACAAAGGATGTCTTAATCCAAGGGAGATCTATCTCAGAAGAGGTTATCACAAGATACGTACTCTACAAAACACATGTATGCACATAAAAGGGCTCATAAGGCACCTCACTATGTATCGCTTAAGGCTTAACTTGATGAACTTTTCCCAAGATGATCTTACAACAGTTTTTTTCCTTGGGTGCATACCTTCCGTCGTCATGTTTATGCGGAGCATAAACCCCTAATAGGTGATAGCCATTCTATGAAAACTTAGCCAAGTCGAATCCAAAACCAACTTCTCCATTTGAGACTGCTTCAAACCTTTCCAAGGAGATCCATTCCTCAGGTTATCTCGATCCTCGATATGTCAAGTGGAAAGAGATTCGCTTGACTAACATACGAGAAGGATATATTTTATCCAACACAACTAGGTCATCCAATAGGGTTTTCGACAATAGGTTATCTCTCTCCTGGCTAACAAGAGGGAAACATCTTCCAAACACACTAAAAGCGTTCAAAGGAGGGTACACCCTATACCGGATCAACTGGAGCATATAAGAGGCAAGAAGAAGACAAAGTGTAAAGGAGTGACTCCATCCGTCCTGCCAGCACACACTATTCTGGCCAACTCGTGTGACGAGATCTAACTGTTGCATGTTGCCTTCCACTTCCTGGTCAGACTATCTGATCCACACTTGCTTATCCTCATCAGCATTCCTCTGTGTTGCTGAAATGCTGCCTCAAGGGTCACCACATAGGTCTAGACTCCAAAACAAGCCTCCAGCTTATGAGTTCGGGGTCAAGGATGATCTATCCAGACGGTTCACCACCATACCTCCATGATCTAGGCATCTTGATTCTCAATCCCTTATCAGAAGACATGTCAAGAGGATCCTATTGTCATTATCTATCATAGACATCTAAAGTCCAAGATCAACTGATATCACTCAAAAGCATACATATCCAGTGACACAAGGTCCACTTGACGGACACTCCCTCAGAGGGAAGGAACACGAGGGAACAAACTCCTCCCATCACCCCATCAACACCTATGATTTCATATCAAAGGGGAGGAAACTATCACTTTCTCTGATCCTTACATGAGTTTTCAACTGTTTATGCATCATTAGACTTTGTTCCATCTGGTTTACTCATCACTTGTTCTTCTCTTTCTTTTAACTTTATCTTGGTTTTCAGGCATCTTCTTCATCTTGTGTAAGTTTTATGCTTTAACTTACCGTGTTATCATAGGTTATTCTATCTTTTTCCAGGTATATCTCTTGAGATTATAGTTTCAAGAACTTATCTCATCATATTATCATATGGTTTTAGGTTTCTTAGAACCGTTACTTCTTCTTTTTATTACCAAGCACCCAGGTATTAAGGGGTTATGGTGCATTCATTTACCTTTTTTTATAACATGATGAAGGTATTAACGTCATATTCTTGATTTGTTATGCTCTTTAGATTACTCCAGAATGACTACTTGATCAGAGTAATCAAGGAGGAAACAATCTAAGGCTCCACACTTACCTATGTCTTCAGTATTTGAATACCTGGCCAGGGTATCCAAGTATTGGGATTAGGTAGTATGCACCATATTTTATGTCACGATTAAACCTTAGACACCATCCTAATCCTAGTCCTAGGGTCCCTGTCGACTCGACGAACCTAGAGCTCTGATACCAACCACTTGAAACATCCCATCTCGAACAAAACACAATTACATACTAACCAACGGATTACCAAAAATTACGGAAAAATAAAACTAATTTACAACAAGTACCATAAGATGAGACATGTTGCTTCTGCTGCCAACACTTTTTGTTCATAACATATTTTCAAGGTGCTACAACATAATTCCCCATCATCTCATTACATGAAATAACTGTTCCACATGCTAATTTATTACATCAAGGTACATAAGCCAAAAACCATACATCGATTATCATATGAGAAACATCAAAAAATCTCCTAAAGACCTGAGTGTACAGGGACGACACATAGGACTCTACTACTAGACACTATCTATTCCACCAGGTGTGATACCTCTGCATATCATCTCAGCCACAAGATCTTTATCTCGCTAGGCATGTCCACCTAAAAAGGGTTATTAACCAGCGGGGTGAGACACACAGTCCCAGCAAGAAGCATAACCCTCTACCAACTTTATTATTATCACAGATAACTGAGCAGATAGATCAATGTAACCAGCTGATAATAGCTAACCAGTTATGCAAGAAGGAATATGAAGAACATGTATATGAAAACTTATATAAAAGACCATTTAAAATCATATGAGGAAGCTTACATCATCTAAGGCCTCAACCAATGTCTTGTATTTGCCCTAAGAAGAGATACTATACGGCTTGATTACGAATTATTATGCCCGGAGGAAGTGATTCATACCGCTCAAATCCAACCTTTGGCTGCGAAGCCCAAAACCGATGCCATACAAGGTCAATGGAAGAGCCGGACTCCATGACCTCACCTTTTTGTGGTCAGTGCATGATAACTAAAGTAGGACCGCAGTCTCTTGCTTGAGTGGCCTCAGCCACATTGTTAGCTCATGTAGTGTAACCTTTTATCTAGCCCGCCTTGGTACAAGTCATGACGCTAGTATACTTGAGCCACAGGCCAGTTCACCATGCTCCTTGAGTCATTAATGCACGCATGCTCTATCATACTGAGCCATGGGCTTGTTCACCATGCTCTAATACACATCTTGAGTTTACAACCACAGTTGCACTCTAATCCTCCTATTTTCGGCTAGGAGAAACCCCACATATTCAACAACATGCGCTCTGGGTTAACCCGGAGGAGAACCCATTTCACCATCACCAGCTACTGACGATGATGGATCTATGGCCAGGGCAAACTACATAAAAGGTTCATATGTATTTATTTAATGCATTTTAAGCGGATTGTTGGGGCAACCAAGTTGTATTAAGCAACCATATGTAAAACATGAACAACATTAGATTCCATTATATTGGTGTCATACTGTTACTACTATTCTCATTGCCCTCAACAATCATCATATTGCCATGGGATATCAATCCCTCATTTCATCACATAATGCCACTGCCTCTCAAGGCTTCATCATCATACATCATCATGGGATATCAATCCCTCATATCACAACTAGAGGATAACACCTCAATCAGGAACTCAGCCTTTATCATGTCACCAGACCTTTCTCATCATATGGAGATACATGTTATCTTATCAACAAGGCATATCATCATTACTCATATATGGTGCTTGTACCAAGTGCTACACAAAGCACATAATCATATAATCACCATAGCTCTTACCTGGCTATGAATTCAATTGATAATACATGCATGGTTAGAGAGCATAGCAAAAGAGATAACTGGATCACCACATACAAATCTTTAAAGAACATATTATGTCATTAAGATTAAGGTTTATAGGTTCAGAACAATTCTCCATTATTATGAACACATGAAGTATAATGTCATAGATGGTGTATTAAACAATACACATTATTGTTACCATACCATGGGTATCAACCATACCCTATATCTCGTATCATCATGCACACCATTCTTAAGGATTCATCTTTAGGGATCATACAATCATGATCTACCGTCAAGCATTATCAAAGGTTCACCTATCATCAACCATAGGTAACCCCCATACTAACGTTCACAACCTATTTTTCATGTCTTATCATCATGATCAAAGATACATGCTCAAGGTAGCAAGATAACACACTATCATATAAGGCTCAAGATAACTTTTAAGGTTAACGGGATAGGGCACAACCCTCACTAGAAGCATCGCCTACCTTTACCGAAACCCAGCAATGACCAACGAACCCTCACTAAAGGGTTGTCGAGTAGGGTACCAATCCTTGCCCAAGGATATCGGGCACCAACAACCCTAAGCACCATGCCTTCAGGCATACCGTGCAAGAACACCTCCAAGGCCATATCACCCATACACACCTTAGGCCATCACTGTTAAGAGACCACCTTCTCAGATATGTGACAAATCATAGATCTTAAGCATGTCGGGTTCCATGCTCAACCAACACATCTAATCCTCTTGGGTTAGCAACCTCACCATTGCGTCGGCCAAGAACCTCATAGCACCAAAACCGCCAAGGTGCTCTCTAGGTCATCCCTACTAGGATTGATTTCCTCCTTGCCACATCTAGGTTAATTTATTTCAACAAGATATAAGTGTAACAACCTTGTCATACTTGGTTCACCCAAGCCTCACTAGTCCTTATGTCACTCATGACACCATATCATCCAACCCTCACTTGTAACGTTCAAGATCTTATACCACCCAGGCTCAGCACGTGTATCGGCCAAGCCTTCAACCCTAGAACCATCCAAACTATCAAGCACATACTCATGTCGGGTAACCAACCAAGAGAAGACATGTATCGGGTAAGGCATATCGGCCAGGGTAACATCTTTCCTTGTGGGGGTATCAGCCATGCACGTAACTCTGGTGTCGCCCAAGCCATGTACACATACACACTCATATCAGGTTAGGGTTGATAA
Source organism: Alisma plantago-aquatica (assembly GCA_963693085.1). NCBI lineage: Eukaryota > Viridiplantae > Streptophyta > Magnoliopsida > Alismatales > Alismataceae > Alisma > Alisma plantago-aquatica. The sequence continues at coordinate 223,566,809 of OY856414.1, read as the reverse complement.
TGTCGGGCAGCATATCAAGGGACCACCCATAACGCACGTCCTCATATCTTTGTCATCCATGGAGTACTATCTTGGACAACACACCATGATGCCCAAGAGATCATCACAACAAGAGCACCCCTATCGGTCAACCTAGAGTTAGGGACCCTATCGCCCAAGACTCCATGTCGCCCAAGATGGCATGTCGGGCAACTAGGGTTAGGGTTATCTTGTCGGCCAAAGTAATCATATTGCCCCAAACTAGGGTTAAGACATCCATATCGCCAAAGGCACCACTTCTAGGGCAATCGCCCACACCAAGGATCAGCCTATCGGGTTCCCTATAATAATAATGATACCTATCACAAAAGGCATCACCGCCATATCACCCAAGATACCCACCAAGGGTTCAACCCCAAGAACATGTTGTGCAACTAGAGTAGAGCATCCATGTTGCCCGAGGAAACCCTATCGCCCAACCTAGGGTTAGATCTCCATATCGGCCAAGACACTATATTATCCAAGATAAGGTTAGGGCTTCATATCGGCCAACTATCATATCGCACATCATCATATAGAGCATAGGCTCACCTCTAAAGACAATTAAGTGAGAGAGGGGTATTGCCTAAGAACTCACTACCATACATCTTGGATCAAGGGATCCTAATCTCACCTCTCAACAACAAAGTGAGAGAGGGGTATTGCTCACAATCTATCAACCAAGACATAGTCTAACGAGCTAGATACTATATCGAGCAAGGTTTTGTATCGGGCAAAGCCCCATATCGGGTAAGGCACCATATCGGGTTAGTCATCTTCAACTTCAAGGCATCCATTACCATCTTGCACAAGGAAAACAAGATAAAGATAGTAATAAAACGTGACCATTTCCATTAGAATAGATCTCAAGTTCCACATACACAACTATCATAGAGAAGGATATCGATTCAAAGACAAGAATCAATGTATACACATATGGAGAGTGAACATAATAGAGATGGTTAAGAGTTATGTAACCCACCTTAAGAGGATCTCCATGAAAGGCATCAAGCTTCCTATTCCAAACAGAAAACCCACGTTCCTCACCATGAAGATCACCCATCCAAAGCTCCAAACTTTCCTTCAGCACCATCATCATCTCCTCAAGAAATAAAAGAAGAAGAAGAAGAAGAAAAAGCCATGGTTATGCTTAGCTTAAGAAGGAGAAAAGAGAGAGATGACCACGGCCTTGACTACTCTCATCAAAGGACCATACATGGACGAGAGGGGAAGAATAAGATGAATAATAAAGCATAAGAAAAATTTATCAAAGAAGCATGACTCACCAAGGTCAGATCTTGAGCAAGAAGTCTCCATGGGCACAGAGCTCGCCCTCCCAAGCTCCATGGGAGTTTTCCTTAGCTCCCAAAGCTCCCAAGCTCATCCCATGCAGGAAGGGGAAAGAGGTGGCTGAAAAGGATCACTTGGGTAAGGAGTAAGGGAGTTATATACACCAAGGAAGAGAGAGGTGGCAAAGGAAAGGTGTCATAACCACATAACTTAAGATGCCACTTGCGCATGCTCTTAACGCCACTTGTTGCCACCCAAGCTTCACATGCATGGCCTGGTGATACACTCTAGGTTGTGTATCGTGCATCTGGTCATCTCCCATGGACGATACACCTTCTTGGGTGACACACACTTCAAGCCCTACCTGATACACTAATGGATAAGATAACACATATAACATATATGGTATAAAGACCTTATAGAGATGTCACTTCTCAACTATCATCCAAAAAAGGTGCCCAATCCTTCATCCACGTCCTAGATGATGACAAACTGAAGCAAGAACACTCTAGAGTAGGTAAATTGCATATTGACCCTCCATTTGGTTAATTTGCAATTTGCACCAACACTAGCACATAAAGCACAAGCATCATCCAACCAAGCTTAAACTTGGAACATAGGCCCTCCACAAGGTGCCCATAAGAATCATTCTCTTTCTCATGATTCTAAAGCAATAAAGGCACACTCTACATGTGACATATTGCAATATAACCCCTTACTTTGGGTAAATTGCACTTTGGTCCAAAACAAGCAAACATTGCTCAAACAGCATCCCAACGGGACCAAACTGGAAACATAAGCTTGTCACATGATATCAAAACATCTTGAGAGATTAGATTAAGGTTCTAAGAACCTTACTTAAGCAAAGAAAATAGGGTTAGCCAAAAACATGGGTCAGGGTCCTTACAAATTCCTCCATCGTGATAAAGTACATACGGTATTTAATGGCACAATGCATACGGAAAAAATGTTGTATGAGGAGAAGAATAACTCTGAAGCCATCAAGGAACTCCAAGATGTTGTGGAAAGGCTAGAGACTTGCTTTGCCACATTTCTTATAAGGACGATCAAGCACTAGTATCTAATCATTGCAAATCTATACGAGCACCACACCACAATATACAATTGTTGTGTTGCTGAGCTACCAAGCACATCCTTAATCTTCAAGAACAAGGAAACAAGAGACATTTTGAAGGTGCCTATTAGCCTCCAACAAGACATACGAGGAGCAGGTGACTGGCATAAGTCTAATTGGAATAACTTCTCCATCTCCGCCAAGGGTCCCCGGGAGCAATGTGGTACAGGAGATTGTGCATTTATACTGCTAAGAATGATGGAAGCCATCAACAAAGGTGTCCCATTAGACGACCTTTTTCTAGAGGATTTGCATGGATTGCGGAGTACCTATGCTATGGAAGTAATTTATATGATAAATGGTTCTTTAAGGACCCCACAATGCCACTCGATGCTATACCACGTAGGTTGTATAAAAGTGTCCCATTACCAGAAAAGAAGCCATGGCAGGAGTAGTTGTAGACCTTGTGGATTGACCCTTCTGAGCCAACTAGGGCTTCTGGATGGAAGGAAGGTTGGCCAACTGATAAGCACCTTGAAGAAGCAACACAGAAGAAACAACAAGATCTCAAGCTAGCTAAAAAAGTGATAACCACAATAGCAACAAAAAAAGAAAAAGAGGTATCTGATGATAAATCTAAAGAAGGTGAAATTAATGAAGACGGTTTGTAGGAAACCCGACCAGATGGGCCAGTAAGAGCCATAAAGCCTATTTTCCAGAATTTCAACAGATGGGCCTATGAAGATTTATCTCTAAACTCATTGATGTTGATAATGGACAAGCTGAAGGAGGGTGATACGATGGGTGAAGTCATGTTCAAAAGGGACAAAATCTATGTAATTAAGATGACCTCCGCGAGATGATGAAAATGGGACGATGCCTCATCATAAGTGTCATGTTTGTTTACCAATCCTTGTTGGGGGATAATATGCCCCATGTACACATGGCCTACTTCTTGCTAGTGGATGACATTCTTAAAGACAAAAGGTCGGGAGAAAAAGAACATATGTAGATGCGTCTAATAGAACACCTATCAGACTACATATTCCTACCAATATTGTATGAGAACCACTAGACCCTTCCTATAGTCAACATCAAAGTAAAGATTGTGATTCTATATAATAGTTTGGATTCAGACTTTGCACTAAAAAAGTACACCAACATGTCTACATCAAAGATTCCAACTAAAGAAAAAGCAGTAACATGCGTGGAAGGGATAATCTAAATGATCCACAACCATGGCAAGGGGTACAGGCTTGAAAAAGGCAAGGACTTCAAGAAGACCCAATTCTACCACAGAAGTCCCAACAGATACCTTTATCTGATGACTGAGGTTTCCACTGTCTGGCATGGATGACTGTCCTGGCCCTCAGAGATACAAAGATTGAAAGCCTACGGCACAAAAATTATCACACACTCTGAGGAGTGTATGTTGACATGCTGCTAGAGTCTAAATGGGCAGTTACTGAACACTGACAACAATAAAGAAAGCTCATTTATACCTAAACCTTCATCTTTGACACTCCGGGACAAAGTGAATGATAAGTTTGAGCGAGGAGTTATAAACGTACATGAGAGGTACAATTTCATCATTAAATTTAAATCCCAATTTTGTCAAATTTGTAAGATCTTGCCTTGAAGATATACTTCTACCCCTTCATCGTAGGAAATTTTGAAAAAAAATGAACTTAAGAGTGAGCCATTTACTTTTGTTCACAAGTTTGATATTTTGTAAGTATTACTCAACTTCTCCTTTTCTTAGACTTGTTTTCCCTCATGCTACCTTTTAGCATAATCATCTCTAGAGTGATGCAAATCAGATAGTAATCTACAATAAAGCAAAAGACTCAACAATACGATATTATTCCATCCTTACAACAAAATGTTGTGTAAGGCGGAAGGACACCCCTAAATATATGGAACCCCTAGAAATAAAGAGGACTTTACCAGCCACACTCCCGACTAATCATCCTAGCCTAACAATACTAGCTATAAATTCTACATCTCCCACAAGAAGGAAACAACTACCCCTTTCAGTTTTTATTATCCCCACTTCAGAATAAAAAGAGGCTTGGCTGCCCAGAAATCCTACCAACCCCTTTCCCAAACCTGAGAGAAAATGAAAAGTGAAAAAGAAAAAAATATATCATGAGATTTGTGCCCAAAAATGTCGAAGGATTCCACATGGCCGGTGTATTGCTGCACTCATGAATGCATATATGGCGTGCTCAGAAGTGGAATCTGGAAGCCAAGTTACCCACCTGCATTCTGAAGCAACCTCATACAACCACCTAACACTACATCAGGGCCCACTTGGGCAATGTTGTCTTTAAGACAACACCATGTTGAGGGAGACTGTGGAGTGCATGAAAACACCAAAAGCCTAGCCTATCCTAGCATAATAACTTAGACACAACCAAAATAAAGATCGGGTGTGAAAGCTACCCCTTGCAGGAATTATTTACAAGTATAGCTAGAAACCAAGGGCAGAAAGGTCATTGTTAGGGAGAGACCTTTACTATAAAAGGCAGTGGTAAAGAGTACAAAGTCACACAACTCTGGATATAGAGGGAGGAGATAGAACTTCATGAAGTGGACCAATAATGTCACAAAGGTTTTTGTTGAAAGGATGGAATAATTTGTTAATGGTGTTTTTTATTGGAAAGAAAATATCAATAGCTCATTGCTCGATGTTCTGATTCTATCTATTAGCCTGAGTATAGGATAGATTCTAAGTTTGGGGGAGTTGATAACATGTCATTTTGTGAAATTTTTGCATCTAGTTTATTTCTATAAGGATATCTCTTTACGAACCTTTCTGCCTACTTTTGATGTACTTGAATGAAATTTGGATTTGATTTGACGCCCTTGCTTAACCCATGTAGATACATCTTCTTCACAGTCGTAACCAGACATCTCGATCGAGACAATTCCAACATATGTCCCAAGCAAGACGTCCAGTTGCATAGTGGTCGCGACCACAATGGTCCAATATAGGTTGTGAACATGAGAGGATAACAACATTAAAGCTGTGACCGCGATGTGTGGTTTTAGCCAAAGATAGACATGAAGATCCAGACACGATCATGACCAAGGCCATCGAGATCCAGACAAGATGCAACCGAGACAGACATGGAGATCATCATGCTGCCACGACCAACAAAGTCACGACCAAAGCATGAGGGGTAACCACTAGAAGAGACACGTCTGAGATAAAATTGTCAACCAAGATGATAGTCTCGGTCACGAAATGGGTCTCAACTGTGAGACCCATCTTGACTGTGACATTGGGTTTAAGTCAGTGGGTGGCGCCTATAAATATGCCCCTGACTCCACATAGCAAACAAGATCATCAAGAGAGATGAAGTACTACCCAACTTCAGAGCCAACCGCATTCATCTCCATTGGTCTTGGATCTTTGAAGATGAAAGTTGGAGGAGAGAGAAGATCTACCACCCTCTTCTTTGAGACAAGGAGTTGTCATCTTCCACGTCTACACCAGATCTAGATCTTAAGAAGTATCATTGGTGTATCGCCTTCTTCCTGCTTTAGATCTATCATCTCCCTCACGATGTACCTTCACCCTCTTTGTTATTATTGATGTATCTACACTTTTGTAACTCTATTATGTTTCCTGTTAACATGAGTGGCTAAACATATTGCTTGGTTTGGGAGTATCCACTAAGTCTCTATCAACATGTACATACTTACATCCCCTTGAATATGTATATTCTTACCAATGGTTATCTCCATACTCTTGTTCTTAAATGCTTCACTTGCATGATTAGATACCATCTTGTGATGTATGATTGTTAATGCCTCGAAAGAGTAGTATTAATCTTATCTAAGTGTTATGGAGTCGCATGAATGCATGAAAATGTTGGAATGCTAAAGCTAATGATCATATGGCTTGCTTTGTGATTGTTTGTTTGCCATCTTGAGATAGAGACAACCTTATAATTTAAATCTATCCTAAGCTCAGGAGAGGAGGGAATAGACATATATGATGATTTCTTATAATCTAGATAAGGGTATACAAAAGGATGTGAGTATTGCATGTTGGTGAGAGATCTTAGTAGGTGAAACCCGATCCAAGTTCCCATCCATACTTTGGTTATATTTTTCTTGTTTGATCTCGTTCTCTTGTTTTATTTTCTTAACCTTGTTTTTATTACTTTATTTAGAGTAACATCATTCCTTAGATAATACCATCTTAATCTACCCCTTCGTCTGGTGTATTTGAGTTTAAGGCTATACTATCCTAACACTTACCAACCTTGTCCATGTGGTTCGACCCCAATCTACTACACCAGACCCAATATAATAGTTGAGGGGGCTTGAGTGTCAGGTTATAAATCTAAGAGTCAAACTACTCTACATCCTCTCCATTTTGGATGTGTGATTTATGTCGGTCACTACCCATGTGTTTCTGCTACTATTTGGGGTGATGCTTCACACCCCTTCTTCTTGATATGTTGCTCGACCACTTCTTTTCAGCTGCCTTATGTGTTCTAAAGTCTAACACAACCTTATTGGACATATGTAACCATTGTCAAACTGGATGGTTCCTACTATCACACGTGGTCTGAATCTTTTGATTTGTACTCTCATCCATAGTTGTTCAATCGGACCACTAGTTTCCTAGGGAGGTCCAACTAGCTAGTTGCCCATCTTTGGGCCTCGACTTGGTGTTCTCCCAGGTCGACTAGCTCAACTGTCTGACCCAAGATATGCCTTAGCAGCCGCTTAGTGAGGCATGAGCCAAGGAATTATATGGTTTTAAATTCCCCCCCACTCTCTATCTCGAATGTTTGTGTTTGTCTTTTAGCATGATTTGATTGGAATATCAATTTCATTCGCATGACAATGTCATGAATTACAGCTTATACAATTCTTTGTTGGACTTCCTGCATCTTTTTTTTGGCGTAGTTGATAAAACCATGTCTAGTGATCCTCTATCTAAACTTCATGATGATTTAAATAGAATTTAACACCTCCCATTTGATTCTTCTTCACATGTTTCTTTTGAGGCATCAACTCTGGCAATTCGCTCTGCTGACTCTGAATGAAGCAAAGGTTGTAGTTGTGGTTTCTTTGAGACATCTGGAACTGGACATGGTTAGCCTTATTCTAGACCAGAACATGTGTTGGTATATATGTCCATAGAGAAAATCATATGATTATTATTATGGCATAATTTGTAAATGATTTGATCAATAATGAAATGCAAGCTTCCAATTTATTTTGTTTCATTCAGTTATGAGATAATGAAGTAACATAACAAATGTCTAGAGAATGATATTACACAATGATGTATGTCTTCAAGTATGTGACTTGAACGATGAGATCATAGATGTTAAGAGTACATACATTCTTGTTATGTCCCTATTCGAGTGTTACTGTGGAAGGATGATAGACAACAATAACACATAAGACTAGAATGTGTGTTGGTTGATGACAAAATCTCATTGGTCATGATATGTGATATCAAACCAAGCACGTAGATACTTGTTAGAGAATAGATTATCAGATAGACCTACCATAAGAGTGATACATGGAGACCAAACATCGGTAGTCATAATCATCTCTTATAGTGTTGGTGGTGATTGTGATTCTTAGACCTGAAGTCACTACACACATCACATGACATTTGGTATGCTTTGACGTCATCCATCATAATCATGAATAAGGGATTCCATAAAGGTGACGATCAAGTACACTGTGACACATGGGGATGACTGTGAGTGATGTAGATGGGATTTGCCCCTCGTATTGGAGTATGATATCCTAGGCCTCTTGATAAGCAAGACTAAGAAATGCATGGCCATGCACATGTGAGTCAATATGTGATATTGAGTTTACATATATCTCAGACAGTCTACTTCGGTTCAAGGAACAAGATCGAATGTTGAAGAGAATAACTACTCCATGCCTCAAGTTCAATCTAGATATCAGCGACAAAGCAACTATACAAATAGTAAAACACCATACACATATTGTAAGTTGAAGTTGTTCTCCAACTTTCCATTTACTTGGGTAGCATTGATGTGTGATTAGGCATCGCTCTTTGCTTGTAATGTCATAATTGGTTATGGACATTCACTATCAACGTAATATGGGACCTATAGGGTCACACACATAGGAATTCACCTAGAAGAGGAAATTTATCCATGGATGATGTTTAAGTTGATTACTAAAGATGTTTAGGTATTCAATTAAACAACCAATTAACTCACTTAAACCATCAAGTTCAAGTGTTGAACCAATTGGTTAGAGCATCAGGTTGATTGCAAATTGAATTAGTTGATTTCTGCATGAATCAGGGCACCAACCGATCAGATCACTGTGTGAACTGGTCGGCTTAAGTTGGTGAGATGACTGGTTCACCTAGTGAACCGATTGGATTGGTCATACCCACCAAAGCTTCTGGTGATTTTCTCGATTCATGAGAATAGTTAATCATTTCACTTTGTTCAATTCAATTGGAACAAGGAATAATGTTGGACATTAATTGGAAATGAATTCAAAATTCAATTTCGATTAGGGTCGGATTGGTTTCTTGTAACTGTCAGTAAGTTAGGAAGTCATTTTCCAAGAATAGAAATACAATTCCCGGAACTGCTGTTCTGCTGATTGGTTTAGAACTAAAGTATACTGAATATATTAGGAGGGGGTGGAAAAAACTATCTCCATACGCAAGCAGCAACCGGAATTCTTCCTTCAGATCTAGGTCGGATTGACGAGTGTCGCTGCAGTTGTGTCAGTATGCTAGAGTGCGGACAGTGACAGCCGGAGAAGAAAGATGTGAGGGAGTGTGCAAAGCCAAGTGCGATTGTCCCCTTCACCTTTCCGGGTACGGGATAGCACTCTTAGTAGAGGACAACAACATCGATGAGGCCTCATCGAGGAGGAGGTGCCAGGGTTCACGGATCAAACCTCAGACGGGCCTGGCGGATACTCCTCCATCCTCTTTCGGTGACTTTGTCACCCTAATCTTCTGCTGTAAACGGGAAGTCGTTTTCCCTTTGTTTTGGCCTGGAAGTCAGGAAGTCAGACATATATATATCTGCGGAAGTTGAGTTATGATGACTGAATCTGTTTTCCTAAAGTTTCTGAAAACCAATCGCTGGATTTTAGTCTAGGAACTGCAGTTCTGCTCTTTTCCACTTCACTTACGATAAACTAGTCAGACCCTTAGGGAAACATGTGAAAGGATTGGTTCACTATGTGAATCGGTCGGCTCACACTACCAACTGATCGGTTTACTAGTGAATTGATTAATTCACCTGTCGTAGACTCTAAAATTCATGGAAATTCTAGACCTTTCTACTTCCACACTGTAACATCCCAAAGTTTCACGAATAATCTAAGACTTATAATGTAGTTTTTATTAAATAAAATTAGTTGAGGGTCTTAATGTAAAAAGATTATAAAATGAAATTTCCTGGAGGTTAATGGAGTGAGAACAACAAAATGCTACTCAGAATACTTTTCCCCTTTCATATGTGCACTATGAATTTCAATTATGATGTATCATTAGTTTCCCTTTTCCTTTTCTCTCTCCTCCAAACAATTTTATTAAAAATGCATAATAGGCAGATGAGATAGTTTCTCAATGAGTAATAAGTATTGAACTCGGAATTTGACCCAATGGATCAGAAAGGAAACATTTTCCCCAACTGCTTAAGGTATTAATACATTAAATTCAAGTTAAATGGCCCATATAGGATACATGATAAAAACATGTGAAAAACGAAAATCTGAAGGTATAGCAAGAATATAGGGCATTTATTGGACATATGGTACAAATTTGAAGTCATTTGGACCATGTTTGACCTACCAAATCAATTTTGAAAGATTTGAATATAGTTTTCTTAAGAATTTATTCAAATACATTTAATGCACTAAGTTACTCTAAAGTTTCATTATTTTATGACTGTTACATGTCACCTATTATTTCTCTTATTCATGTGTGCATAGGGACCGTTGATTCAAGATCTAGTGGTTGGTAGATTGTCATCTACCTCCATTATTTTCGTGAGTCAGGGAACGTTTCATAGACAACTCCTTACTCAACGGTTCCCACCTCGATTATTGCTCTATTTTCAAAAGCATTTTCGCCACTGACTTCGCACAACTCTCTTGATCTGATCGATCCTTATCTCGCCCTCTCTCTTGCTCTGTGGAGGAAATGCCCAATTAGGGATTTCCTCTCCTCGCCACCCCAGATTTGTAGATCTGACCTCAGGCCATCTCTTGCCTACATAACCAACCCTATGTATCACTAGCCCCTTCTATCCTCTCCTCCTCAGGAAATTTCATCGTCAGTAGCCCGAGACCCTTAAACCTACTCAATTTTCTTCTCCGACTACCTTTAGCTTCGCCCAGCCATTTCCAGAGTCTCTGGTGCAGTTGGGAGATAGGTAACGATCCCTTGACTCCTATCATTCTTTTCCCTTTGTCGGTTTGGCCCGTGTTTTCCTGAAATGTTAGGTCCTATAACTCGTGATTGGTCCTCAAAGGTTCTAGTCACCTTGGCCACTTCAGAGACTCTCCAACTATGGAGTTTTGTAGGCTTGACTCTTACTAATCTCAAGGAATGCTCTCCAATCATCTGTTGGTTTTGTTTTGGTCTTTTTCATGGTTTTGAACATTCGAACTTCTCCTCTATTTCATGTTGTTGTCCCTATACAACCTTCATGTTTCCTCGCAAACCTAGCCCTCAACTTAAGGTCTCTGACCTTGGCTCAACTTGAGGAGGCTGTAGAGAGCCTTGGTCACCCTTGATCGGTTGCAACTGTCCCAATCCCAGCCTAAGGTTCCACCTCTAGGTTGCGCACCTCGCACCATGGCTTGGGGGAAAACAAGCTTTGTCATGTATTGACCCCGGTAACCCTACAGAAATAATCATTTCATTAACCTTACAAGGGTATGTTCGAGATTTTACACACACCTTTTGATTTATCATCCGCAAGATACATTTATGGATGAATGACAATTTTATCCTCATGATTCCTCTATGTGTGTCATGTGCACTATAGTGTTTATCAATATTTTACCTTTTATCATTGGGTTATATATTGATTTAATCAATGTCATGCCTATGGTTTCCTGCCTTGTGGTCGGTCAAAATTGCAAAATCCATAACTTTTGCATAGACCTCAAAAAATATAAATAAATAGTTGTTAGAAAGCACTTTTGATTTTCTATCAAATGGTGTTGTTTTCAATCTCTGTTTTCCACATTAAATCTCATCAAAAATTCAAAAACCATGACTAGGGTTTAAGGATTATAAACTTATGAACATATTATGATCTCAACCAAATTATAGGTCATTAGAGGACTCAATCAAGTGAAGGGACTTGACCTTAAGGTGACCTACTCTAGGTAAGCGGGCCATGCATGTTTGGCACAAGTAATTTTGGTTTAATGCATGTTATTTATGATTATGCACTTTAGTGTGTTTCATGAATTATGAAATGCTTTCTCAAAGAAGACATCATGTATACTTATCATTATTTAATTAGTTGATTACTTATAGTCTATGGTAAAACCCTTATTGTGATTATTGATTATGAATTTTTGATTAATGAATCACGCTCAAGAAGGGGAAACTATTATGGTTTATGAGGGAGAAATCCCATTATGATTAAAGGGGAGAAATCCCATCATGTTAAAGTTCAAGGGTCATGTTAATGTTAATGTTAATGTTAATGTTAATGTTAATGTTAATGTTAATGTTAATGTTAATGTTAATGTTAATGTTAATGTTAATGTTAATGTTAATGTTAATGTTAATGTTAATGTTAATGTTAATGTTAATGTTAATGTTAATGTTAATGTTAATGTTAATGTTAATGTTAATGTTAATGTTAATGTTAATGTTAGTGTTAATGTTAATGTTAATGTTAATGTTAATGTTAATGTTAATGTTAATGTTAATGTTACTGTTAAGATAAATGGAATTGAATTAGTTTTTATATGCTCCTGAATCATAGACCTCAAGGGGTCGTCAAGGGCTTTCCTAGCATCAAGGGATTTCCTAGCAATCATGTGCTCCTAAGTGGTCATCATAGAGGGATGCATATACTTACTGTTCATTAATGAATCATGAATGCTTAAGAAAATCCATTTTCCAGTCAAGTTATTTCATGTCAATGTTATTATGTCAAGTTATATTTACTTTTATGTCAAATAAAGTGTTAAATACCACTTACTGATGTGATGTTTATTTTTCATGGTTGGGGATAAGATGTCTGCAGGACTTGGAGCAAGTAAAGGACAAAAACAGAAATCAAGACTAGGAGATCTTCAAGCTTTGCCTAATGGGGTTCCATTTACCTAGACGATCCAGAGATTTAGACAACATTTACTTTATGTTTATTCATGTTATCAATTAGACTAGAACTCATGGCTAATTATGATGTAGTTTTCTTTTACCAAGAACTATGTATGAATCGGTTTTAAATCAAGGCATATTGTTTCATTTACTTTAATTGCATGATTAGCATATTGTGACACCCACATTGAGTAAAATGCTTTTGCTCATGTGATATGAAAAATAGGGTGTTACATTATGGTATCTGAGCAATTTTTGTAAATGGACACTAGGCAAACCTGATTCTCATAGTCACCCTGGAATGAATTAGGGTTTAGCAATGGATTCCCAAGGAAGGATACAATGACCTAGAAGAGTTTTCACCTTAGAAGAGATAAAGATGGCAAAGGTAGATGTTTACCCAGTTTAGATATCAAGTATCAACCTAACCCTATCTAGTGAGGTAGCCTCTCCATTCTCAAGGGATATGGCCAGCCATTTGAGAATTGAAGAGGGATGTCATGAGCATGAGACTTTTTATGCATTTCTCCTTTCTTACTAGTGCATGTGGTTTTGGACATGTGTATTAGTAGGTTAGTGAGAATTAGTATGATGTGATACCACATCTATGGGTATGTGCCTTATCACCACATATCTAGGAATGTAGGAGTTACCTAAGGGACCTAAGATTAGATAGTGACTGACACCTAATGATAGGTAGTCATGACAAGGTTGAGTTAGATTCCCCAAATATGGTTATGAGTTGGTTTGATAAACCCTAAGTACAGGTTGAGAAGAACACCAAAGTGACAATTAATCCATGTTCACATGAATATTTTATGAAATTAGATGTCATATATGTATCTTTCAATGCAAAATATGGAACATAATTTAACTTTGAGAAGTAATTTGTCAATAAATGAAAAGGGTAAAGAAACCCTAAGGCAGGTAGTACCCTATAAAATATTTGAGGACGAAATTTATTTCAAGGTGGGTAGAATTGTAACATCCCAAATGTTCAAGAATAATCTAAGACTTATAATGTTGTTTTTATTAAATTAAATTAGTTGAGGATCTTAATGCAAAAAGATTTTGTAATGAAATTTCATGGAGGTTAATGGAGTGAGAACAACAAAATGTCACTCATAATACTTTTCCCCTTTCATATGTGCATTATAATCTCAATTATGATGTACCATTAGTTTCCCTTTTCTTTTTCTGTCCTCCAAACAATTTTCTCAAAAAGGCATAATAGGTAGATGAGATAGTTTTTGAATGAGTAATAAGTATTGAACTTGGAATTTGACCCAATGGATCACAAAGGAAACTTGTCCCCCAATTACCTAAGGTATTAATACATTATATAGGAAACATGGTCAAAATAGGTGAAAAATGAAAATCGAAAGGCATAACAAGAATCTAGATCATTTATTGGACATGTGGTACAAATTTGAAGACATTTGGACCATGTTTGACCCACCAAATCAAATTTGAAAGATTTGAATATAGATTTATTAAGAATGTATTTCAAATACATTTAATGAACTAAATTTCTCTAAAGTTTCGCTATTTTATGACTGTCACACGTCACATGTTATTTCTCTTATTCAAGTGTGCACAACGACTGTTGATTCAAGACTCGACGACTGGTAGATCATCATCTACCTCCACTATTTTTGTGATTCAAGGAGCGTTTCACAAGCAACTCCTTCCCCGATGCTTCCCCACTCCATTATTGCTCTATTTTCAAAATTGTGTTTGCCACCAACTTCGCACAACTCTCTCGATATGATCGATCCTTAGCTCGCCCTCTCTCTTTCTCTGTGGAGGTAACGCCCAATTAGGGCTTTCCTCTCCTCACTACTTTGGATTTGCAGGGATGACCTCGGGCCATATCTTGCCTACATAATGCAACCCTAAGTATCACTAGCCCCTTCTAGCCTCTCCTCCTCAGACAATTTCACCTCTAGCAACCCAAGACCCCTAGACTTGCTCAGTTTTCTTGTCTGACTACATCGGCTTTGTGCAACCATTTTTGGAGCCTCTGGTGCAATTGAGAGATTGGTAACGATCCCTAGACTCCTATCTTCCTTTTCCCTTTTCCGGTTTTCCCCATGTTTTCCCAAAATGTTGGGTCCTATAACTCATCATTGGTCCACTTTGGTGATTGTCACCTTGGCCACTTCAGAGACTCTCCACCTATGAAGTTTGTACCCTTGACTCCGACTGATCTCAAGGAACACTCTCCAATCATATGTTGGTCGTGTTTTGGTATTTTCCATTGTTTTGAACATTCAACCTTCTCCTCTATTTCATATTGTTGTCCCTGTACAGCCTTCAGGTTCCCTCACGAACCTGGCACTCAACCAAAGGTCTTTGTCCTTGGCTCAACTTGAGGAGTTTGTAGAGAGCCTTGGTCGCCCTTGATCAATTGTGACTATCCCAGTCCTGACCAAAGGTTCCACCTCTAGGTTGCGCACGCCGCATCATGTCCTGGGGGAGAACAAGCTTGGTCATGTATTGACCCTGGTAACCCTACAAAAATAATTGTTTCATTAACCTTGCAAGGGTATTGTCAAGATTTTACGTGCACCTTTGATTTATTAGCTACGAGATACATTTATGGTAGAATGACAATATTACCCCCATGATTCCAATGTGTGTGTCATGCACACTATAGCCTTTATTGATATGTTTCCTTTTATTACATTGGGTTATATTTAATTTAATTGATGTCACGCCTATATTTCCTGCCTTCTGATTGGATGAAATTACAAAATTCATAACTTTTGCATACGACCTTAGCAAAATATAAATAAATAGTCATTGGAAAGATGTTTTGATTTTCTATCGATTGGTGTTGTTTTCAATCTTTGTTTTCCATATTACATATCTTCAAAATTTCAAAGGCCATGATTAGGTTTTTAGGATTAGAAACTCATGAACATATTATGATTTTAACCAAATTACAAGTCATTAGAGGACTCAATCAAGTGAAGGGACTTGACCTTAAGGTAACCAACTCTAGGTAAGTGGGCCATGCACGTTTGGCACAAGTAATTTTGGTTTCGTTCATGTTATTTATTATTATGCACTTTAGTATGTTTCAAGAATTATGAAATGCTTTGTCAAAGAAGACATCATATATACTTATCATCATTTGAATGGTTGATTACTTATAGTCTATGGTAAAGCCCTTATTAGTATTATTGATTATGAATTTAGATTAATGAATCATGTTCAAGAAGGGGAAACCTATTATGGCGTATGAGGGAGAAATCCCATTATGAATCAAGGGGAGAAATCCCATCATGTTAAAGTTCAAGGTCATTGTTATGACCCACTCCTTGCTTAGTCGATAAATACCTCGAATTACGTAAAACACCATAATTAGTGTTGGGTATCAAATTAAATATCATGGATAATCAAAATAAGTTAATAAATGAATCAATAGTTGAGTTTGAATCACCTGAGGCGACTAATGATATTAATGTTGATTAATTAGTTAATTAGGTTGAGTTGAATACCCAATGTTGCAATTAAGTGTTTTGACCTGATGTGACAAGCTAGTTAACATGATTTTATGCCCTGGGATGATAGAGGATTCCGTGCTTAAACCGTTGCAAGAAAAATCACCTGAAACCGACTTCCGAGTTAAAAGATACGGGCATTTGAGTGTTCAGGGACCTAGCTGTAATTACCGAAAACGATTGGGCATTTTGCATCCCGGCCCCTCCGTGAACCGACCCTTCTCTTCTTCTTCTTTCACCCGATAGAACAGGGAAACGGCAGTGGCCGACAGAGCAACGGAGAGAAAGAGGGAGCAGGGGCGATTGAGGGGCGATTTTCGCGGTCCTTCACCTCCGACCAGCCAGGGCGCCACCTTTCCTTTCCTTTCTTCTTCCTCTAGTCCGCCCTAGCGGCACTCCTAGCCACCTGCGGCCCTAGCAGCGCCTGACCTGCAGAGCAGAGCCGCGGCCAGTAGTAGGTCGACCAGCAGGCGAGCATCAGCGTGGGATGGCGGCCATTTAGGGCTCGAGAAGGGCCAATTCAGAAGCGCTTTGCTCCTCCACCACCTCCTCATCGCCTACCTTGCTCCATCTATGTCTGACCAAGCTAGGGCGGCGCCTCCTTGCAGGTGCTGCGCCGGCCAGCCGTAGCTACTGCTGCGTGCCCAGCAAGGAGCTCGCAAGGAGTCTGATTGGTGTGGAAACACTTCGAATCGATCGCCTTGAGTCCCACCCTGAAGCCTAGGTACAAATTCGCAGCCCCATCTTTGATTTAGCTCCTAGCTGAGCTTGTGTCTAACTTGTACATGAGAAAATGGCTGCTTGCTTGCAATAGGTCCGGCCAGGGGCAGTTCTGCCCAGGAAGCACCACCAAACATCGCCAATGAACTCGGCCATGGTCCAGATCACGAATCTGTAGTCAATCAACCATGATTGAGCATGTAGCCAAGTTCCTCCTTCAACCTGTACGTGAAGCAGGTTGTTCTTGAGTAAATCCAAGGTTGTAGAAGACCCAACAAATGCCTCGAATCCGGCCTTGGACGCATTTTCGGATGAATCCGGACAACTCGAAATGCGGTGAGTAGGATTTCACCTTTTTATTGCTAATAAACTTAGGCGTTTGTATATGTTCTGTTTTGTGTGTCGTTCGGCCGAATTGCGAATGATTCGGCCGAGTTCCTTAATTAGATTTGACGATCAGTGTTTTGATCGGCCGAATTGGACATGATTCGGCCGAGTTTCCCATTATAGGTTTTCGACCAGGGTTTGGATCGGCCGAGTTGCGGGTGGATCGGCCGAGTTGTCAGCCGATCGGCCGAGTTCCCAGTTTGGTCGGCCGAGTTCCAGAGGGGTGAGTAGTAGTTCATTTAGAAATCAATATTTAACTCAATTTAAATGTTTAATTGCTTCTGTATCAATTGATATAACTTCTAAACAGTATAGTTCATACAATAGTGTATGTTAGATTCATTAGAATTGAACTACGTGATATGCTTAATGAAAATGATGAAATTTCCTGTATTATTGTTGCAATGTATTTACTGATTTCAAATATAGATGTTTAGCATTGAAACTGGATAAATGATTCTGAATCATGTTTAATTATGATAATTATATATATGTGCTTTTGTGATGTTTAGATTGTGCAAAATGCATGAAATGTGATATTCATGTTTAAATGTTTATTTGTTAATCAAGTATAGACCTAGATGCCCTAACACCGTAGAACCCCTAACATGTGTCTGCGATTTAGGGGTGAAACTCGTGTTGCAACATTATCCGTGCGATGTCATGGAGACACGAGGATGGTAAGGTAGTGTCCAACAATAACGCGTGCTTGTGTCACGGTGGCACTAGAGGAAAGTGGGGGTTATTGCAACATTATCCGTGCGTGTGTCATGGAGATAACCCCGTGAGACTCTCTGCCTGTGTGCTCAGGTTTGCAGAGTCTGGAGCACACGTGGTTGTGCAGCACACGTGGTTGTGCAGTGAGGCCGTGGAGCCTGGGGTCCTGTAGCAGAGCAGGGCCGAAGTCAGACTTAGCATTTCCCGGGTGTGTCGCTAAGTCTTGTACGGTGGGGCCGTAGCATGAACTTGCTGCAGATCTTTATATGCAGAGTACACTGCATATATTTAGGGCATAATAATAAAATGAATAAATAATCATATAGGTTCACAGTAAATTTATATAACTGTTAAATTACCTGATCTATCTGTCGATGCTTGGAATTGTGATTATTATCTGTATACCTGCTATGTTGTTAGAATTGACTTGCTTAGTTCGGTGTTTATATTTAATTTCAGTTTATAAACTTGATGAGTTGTTTAGTGATAGCTAAGTGAAATGCTATTCACTGAGCGAGTAGGCTCATACCTCTACTCAAAACATTTTCAGGTTATCATCAGCAGCAGGAAATCTGAAGGATCCTTTAATCCATCGCATAGTCAGTAGAAGGTATATGTAGTTAGTAGTTAGAGGTCTCTTAGTCCTTTCCCCTCGATCTGTGGGACAAGGTGTGTGAGAGAGAGAGAGAGAATGTGTACAGATGTAAATTAAATGTTATGCTTTATTTGATGTCGAATAATGTAATATGATGTAAACTCTGTTTATATTGCTAGTCAGATTAATAAAGATGCTTCCGCAGTTTGTTTAGTTTCATTTTACAGTATAAATCAGACTATCCTATTAATCCCTTTAAAAAGTTTTAAAAAGGTGAAGAGTGGTTGGCTTACGTGTAAATCCCATCCTGTCGCGTCCTAATCTCGTGGTTTGTGGTTAATGTGAGATTGGGGCGTGACAGTCATGTTAATGTTAATGTTAATGTTAATGTTAATGTTAATGTTAATGTTAATGTTAATGTTAATGTTAATGTTAATGTTAATGTTAATGTTAATGTTAATGTTAATGTTAATGTTAATGTTAATGTTAATGTTAATGCTAATGCTAATGCTAATGTTAATGTTAATGTTAATGTTAATGTTAATGTTAATGTTAATGTTAATGTTAATGTTAATGTTAATGTTAATGTTAATGTTAATGTTAATGTTAATGTTAATGTTAATGTTAATGTTAATGTTAATGTTAATGTTAATGTTAAAGTCAATATTAAGATAAATGGAATTGAGTTATTTTTTTATGCTCCCAAATCATGGACCTCAAGGGGTCGTAAAGGGATTTCCTAGAATCAAGGATTTTCCTAGCAATCATGTGCTCCTAAGTGGGCATCATAGAGGGATGCATATACTTACTGTTCAATTTCTTCATGTCATTAATGAATCATGAATGCTTAAGAAAATCCATGTTCAAGTCAAGTTATTTCATGTCAAGTTATATTTAATTTTATGTTATATAAAGTGGCAAATACTGCTTACTGATGTGATGTTTGTTTTGCATGGCTGGGGAGGAGATGTCCACATGACTTGGAGCAAGTGAAGGAAAAAAAAGGGAAATCAAGACTAGGAGATCTTCCGGTTTTTCCTGGTGGGATGCCATTTACCTAGGCGATCAAGAGATTTACACAACATTTACTTTACGTTTAGTCATGTTATCAATTAGATTGGATCTCATGGATAATTATGATGTAGTTTTCTTTTACTAAGAACTATGTATGAATCAATTTTAAATCAATGCAAAGTGTTTCATTTACTTTAATTGCATGATTAGCATATTGTGACACCCACATTGAGTAAAATGCTTCCACTCATGTGATATGAAAAATAGGGTGTTGCATGCATAGACTAGGAACCCAGACCCTAACCTCTCCTATAAATAGAGGGGTACCTGGGGCTTCCCAACACACATGATTGAGAATCAGTTACTCTGACAACTGTTGTCCTCTTTGTTTGTGGTAACTAAGAGAGCCTAAGCAAGTCCTACTCGACTAGGGAGGGATAGAGAGGGAGATAACAACTGAGTATAATTTTAGAAGAGAACGTTGGTGACTAGTACGCCAACAGAAGGGGACAACTCTTTCTTATCTATTCTAGTAGGACGACAAGAGTTTTAGGTGGTCTGTGTGGACTTCTCTAGAGGCGTGGATATTTTTCCCACTAGGAAAACAAAGTCAGTTCGCAGTTCATGAAGGAGATGTTGTAGATGACGTTCGAGTCAGTTGTTCATGGTGGAGACTAGGAACTATTGTAGACGATTCCTAGTACAAATAGGAGTATTGCACAACTACAACAATGAGGAGATATCACTGGACTCACTCCAGGACTAAGTATATCCTTCAACCACCCTTTCTATTATATAGTTGTTGACGTGATCCGTTGGCTTAATGGGGAATATGCCAGTAAATTTTTTTGTTTCCACTGCCTATTATGTCACCATATATCCCAAAAACATGGTCATAACTCTACTGACCTGGCAACATCCACCTCTTGGATCAAGACATTATACCTTCCGTGGTCAAAATAACCACACTAAAGATCATTGTTGGGTCAAATACGGATAACTCACATGGGTTAATAAGGATTCTACTGACTACACTGAGGCAGATCCTGCACAACCACCAACTTGTAATGCTTTTGCTAATTTGATCCATGCTGAATTTGAAAAAGAACTCCAAGAAAAACTTCACGCTCAGATTATGGTTGCTTGACCTGGTAGTTTTATGTGTTCCTTTCTTTCTCATTCCCTATGGTAAAAACAAATGGGTCATCGACTCTGATGCTTTTACTCATCTTTGGCAATTAACAATCTTTTTGGATATGAATGCAACCTCAACTATTCATCTTGATACTATAGCAGATGACACTCAATCCCTAGTGCATGGTGTTGGAAATATTTGCACATCTAATAATTTTTTGCTTAGGTCAACCTTATATGTTTCCCATTTTTTGTTTAATATGCTTTCTATTAGTAAAGCTATAGAAAATTTCCAGTATTCTATTACTTTTGACCATGATGGGTGTCTTCAGGATCTCCCCACGAGGATGAGGATTGGTTTGGACCATGAGGGAGCAAAAAAATTATACTATCTTGATGCTCCACAAGATGATGTGTTGATATCTTCATTTATTTTTGGTCTTTAGTGGCACTACCGACTGGTTCATCCTTCAGCCTCAAAGCTCAAACATTTAACTCCAACTGTATCTGAAATTGTTTAAATGTGAGGCATGCCAACTTGAAAAACAAAGAAGATGTGTCTTTCCTATAAAAATAAATATTTTCTCCAAATCTATGTTTGATATTGTGCATGTTGATATATGAGGACATGTTCTTTGACGAGTGTGACGCATTACATTACTTTATGACCTTTATTTATGATTACTCTTGGGTACTTGGTTGTTTTTTCTGAAGGACATGGCACACATCCTTGACATTGTTATTGCTTTCTTTGTTGAAATTAAAACCCAATTTTATAATCACTAAAAGATCTTTGAGATAGACAATGCTCTTCAATTTATGCAACACGTTGTTAGTGTTTTTCATAAAAATATGGCCATCATTCATCAAACTTTACATTCGTCCACACCTGAACATAATAGTATTGCCAAAAGGAAGAGTCGTCATTTTCTAGAGTTTGCTCAAACTCAAATATTTCACTATCATGTTCCTAAGACTTTTTGGGTTGGTTTTGTTTCCACTACCTACTTTCTGATAAACCAAATGCCTTCCTCTATGTTGAATAACCAAGTCCTGTATAGTATTATGTACCCTGAGGCTCTTCTATTTTTGGTTCCTCCTAGAATTTTTGGAGTTGGTATCTGAGTGAGAGACATGAGAGAAAATGGATTAACGACTACCATACCTTCTAATTGCTTTGACAACTTAATAAGGAGTTGTACTACACGTTAGTAATTGTATCCCATCAAGCATAATTTGTTGGGAAATTGTAGTGGAAATAAAAATTTATCTATCTGTATTCTCATAACAACAATATTGCGTCAACTACTATGAAATAGGAAGGATAGTATTATCAAGGTATAACTGGTCCTGGAGCAAGTCCAGCAACAAAACAACTTCTTTGCAACTGCTGACAAGTTGTTCTTGGATGGTGGCTCCGCAACTCCTAGTCTGCACCACAAACATCAGTTTTCTCAACCTCTACAGCGACTCCAGTGGTCTCACCACAGATTGTAGGTTGACGTTGCTCTCTGAGCAGCAGCTAAAGGACTCCTGCCTCTAGAGTAGTCCACCCATACCAACTAGAACTCATGTCATTCACCAAGAAAAGACAGGAAGGAGTTGTCCCTCTTGTTGGTGTACTAGTTACCAACCAGCTCTCCCACAATGACAACTTCTCAGTTGTTCTCTCCCGTTGGCTATCCCTCCCTATCAGGTAGGACTTTCTTGGGCTCTCTTAGTTACCACAACCAGAGAGGACAATAGTTGTCAGAGGAACTAATTCTCAATTGTCTGTGTTGTGTCTTGGGAAGCCCCCAGTACCCCTCCTTTTACAGGCAAGGTTAGGGTCAAGGTTCCCAGTCTGTACGGGATTGCATGGGAGTGGAAAGGACCGAAAGAACTTGAACTTTTGTAACCTAAGAGACTCCAAACATCTTTCTGGAACACCTAGATGGTCATCTGGTGTATGAGACAATTGTCTCACACTGTCAAACGGTTGTTTGGCATTTTCCCAATTGGATATAAATTTGGCAATTTCGATTCCAATTAATATTGCATATTAATTTTACTTGCACTCCAAGTATGTGCAGTCAAAACTATTTGGGAAACATCCTGAACCTTCATTCGGCCCAATCAAGCCATCTCACCCAAGAAAGACGCCCATATCACTCACCCAGACACCCGTCTAGTGAGTCAAGATGAGTCAATCGGTTCAATCACATTGAACTGGTCGGTTCAAGGGAAGAACTTAACCAATTAAAATTTTGATTAGACTGACAACCCAAACGGATGTCTCAACACTTGATACACCGATCTAGCTACCCAAATGGCCATCTCACTCACTGAGGTGGTTGTTTGGCAGACTAGTCAGCCAATCATTTGATATGTTATGTGGATTGAATACCTAAACACTTTAGTAATCAATCCAACTATCATTCAAGATCTAACTCCTCTTCTAGGTGAGTTCCTATGTGTGTGACCTTATAGGTCCCATGTCATGTTGTCAGTGAATGTCCATAACTGGCTTATGACATCACAAGCAAAGAGTGGTGCCTAGTTGCACATCATTGCTATCTAAGTGAATGGAAAGTTGGAGAATAACTTCAACCTACAATATGTGTAAGGCGTTGTAGTGATTGTATAATTTCTTTGTCTCTAATATCCCGGATGAACTCGAGGCATGGGAGGTCATCCTCTCTATGTTCAATCCATGTTCCTTGAACCAAGATCAAATTGTATGAGATAATTTGACCTTAATATCATATATTGACTCACATGTGCATGCGCATGCGTTTCTCAGTCTTGCTTATCAAGTGGCCAAGATATCATACTACAGTAGGAGGGAAAAATCCCATAGCTATCACTCACAGTCTATCCCCACATGTCAAAGTCACATAATCATCACCGTTATAACAACTCATGGTTTAGGACTGCGTTTGATGATGTCAAAGTGTACTCAACGACATGTGATGAGTGTAGTTATTTCAGATTTAAGAATCATAATCGTCACCTTCACTATGAGAGATGACCGTGACCACCACATCCATGTGTCACTCTCAAGGTGGGTCTATCTGATACATTGTTCCCTAACATGTATCTAGATGCTTGGTTTGATATTGTCACATCATGACTAATGAGATTTAGTCATCAACCAAGTCACACTCTGATCTTATGTGTTATTGTTGTATATCAACCTTCCACAAAAACAACCGATGAGGGACATAATGATCATATGCATATGTACTCTTAACATCTGTGTGATCTCATCTACAAGGATTGTAACTTGAATATATATGTCATTAAGTAATATAATTCTCTAGACATTCATAGTGTTTCCTCATTATCTCATAGCCGAATGAAACATAATGAATTGGACGCTTGCCTTTATAAGTATTAATCAAATCCTTTAAGGTATATGCCATGTCAAGTATCACATAATTGGCTCTATGGGCATACCTTACCAACAAACTCCCACTTTCACTTAGACCCAATCACCAATGGATCTCATCCTTAGTGACCTAAACATGTCCAACATGCTTTATCCGTGCTAGTGCTGATTTTGCGGGTTAGCAACATTTTGCTTATAGTTAAGATATTGCATGTTCCTATTTTCTTCACTGTACGATTTCTCATATGAGACGAAACTACCATAATATGGTATCTGATATTCCTTGCCTAACAATTAGCTCCATTGTTGTCACAATCTCACTGCTGAGTCATCAATGGTTAGAGCATTTATAATTTCATCATATGAACCTTTAGATCCATATAGTATCACTCTGTGTTCACAACACAAGTATACTCGGCTTCTATTGTAGAATAAAGTTAATGGCTATTAGTTTGGAACCCTTCCAACTAATCATCATTTGACCCTTTTAAATCAAAACATATTTTAATTTGCAATCAATTTTGTCATTTATGGAAGCTTGCATCGATGTAACTCTTTACATCTAGCTCTTCCTTTTATTGCTATCATCATTGACCATCAGTCCTATCTTTAAGTACTTCACAAGTACTAATGGACGTCTTTGTGACATCTCCAATAACCCTTATTGGATTTTAATGTCATCTTTTCATGTCTAATACATACAAGATTTTATGGGATAAGTGTTTTAAATATTACATTATAGATCCACTGTTGGGATGGCCCATGGAATCTTATTCATAATATCTCCATTCTTCACAAGAATTGAAATATAGGATTCATGAGAAACTAATCTAGATTCTGTCTCACTGAATTCTTCCATGTTGAACTCTTTCAACACATTGCCATTGTATGTGCTTAAACTTCCATTTTGAAACATTCAAGAACTATCCCATAGGTCTTGATCCTTATCTCATAAGATGTTTCACTCATTTCTTCATTGTTGAAGGAGTTTTTCATGCCAGATCTCAATATTGAGATGTTATTCCCATCATATGCAGAATATTCA
Source organism: Alisma plantago-aquatica (assembly GCA_963693085.1). Lineage (NCBI taxonomy): Eukaryota > Viridiplantae > Streptophyta > Magnoliopsida > Alismatales > Alismataceae > Alisma > Alisma plantago-aquatica. Next base: position 223,541,596 of record OY856414.1, on the reverse strand, counting down.
TATATGCTCCTACTAAATGTTTTATAATCACATATTTCATCTTTTATCTTGACTCGAGTCAAACGCTTTGACTATCTTATCATAATTAAAATATCCCATTTTTTAGTTGCTTGTTTCAATCCCAGATTGAACTTTGTAGTTTATAGACTTTATTTGCATTCTTGAAGTTATAAAACCTTTTAGGTTGTGTCATGTACACATCCTTTGATGTATTTCCTTTAAGGAATCTAGTTTTATCTTCATATGTGCCAAATCTTATAGTCTATTTTAACTAAAACAACAAGCATGACAATTGGTAAAGATTTTTCTACCAAGTTCAACAACTTGAACCGATTTGGAAACCTATTCAACCAACTTTTCACTTTATATTATCCATGTAGGTCATTACCACAAGACCCTATTGCACCATTTAGGTATTAACCCTTATGTGGTGCTATCAAGGTCCTACCTTGTTAGCTTATATGGACCCCATTATACATAGAAGTAGCTTCTAGTTGACTAGTTGGCTCATTTATTATGACCAACCCATCTAAATCGTTGGACTCACAATCCTCCAGTCTCATATGTGTACTACTAGAACTATTTTTTTCAGTGTTACATGATGAACTTGAGATTCCACAACAACTTGTGATTCTCTAAGTTCTTGTTGTACCTCTTTTGTTGATGTCGAACATTTTGAGTTTTACTTTTAACTCCCATTAATTTGTTTGGAACTCAATTATCCTATCAACCAAACACTTTTGTTATTGAATTTGGGATTAATAGTAATATTCAAAAGACATGGTTTGTGGACTGGTGTGGTATTCCACGCATGTGTGATCTTTCAAATTTATAAGTCCCCAAACAAGGTTCACTCACAACACTAAAATATGCTCCCGCAAGCGCACGGGGTCATGTTATAGTATAGATGAGAGGCCAGCAATGGAGGTCGATCCATAGGGAAAGAGGGGGCACTAGAGCTAGGTTTGTGTTGGATATGTTCCTAAAGCGGAGATTAGTATTGAAGGGTTTAAAAGTGGGTTTGGTTTGATTACACTTAGCAAGCAGGCAAGTAAAGGCAAAATGAAAACTAGATTACCAAAATGAGTTTGTCCTAAGTAAGTTAAGTCTAAGCAACTAAATTGAACAATCAACTATACAAGAGCAAGATGATATACACTACTCTAGCAAGGCAATTAGCAACTAGGAACTAAGCTAAGCACTAGAGCAAGCAAGAATCTATAGTAAACCTAATTAACAAGACTAAACAATTAGCTAGAATGAAAAAAGGCAATTTAGTTAAGCTAGCATTAATGAGCTAAAATGACAAGTTAGGTTTTGAGCAATGGATTGGATAGGTGGGACGCTTGGGAATGTGATTCGATATTAGTTGGGGGAAGGTCAACATGGCATGCAATTATCACAATTCAATCTAGATTACCAAACCAAACAACAAGTCAAGTGTTACTAAAATATACCCCATACTACTATTTAGGGAACTAGGGTTAGGTGTAATTCTAGTGGGACTTGTCAAGTTTAGGTTTCTAGGGTAAGTGGTATAAGGGAAATTAAGAGCCAAGGGTAGGAATGGGAGTAGAGATGAAGGTATTTCACCTCATGTTACTTGCCATCTAGCCTTTAGGAAGCTCAAGGCAATTGCATCAATCACACTTACACTAGCTACTTTGATCTCACACTCACTTGTAGAAGAAGGGAGATGTATGTAGGAACAAAGGGGGGTAGCTAGGGATCCACAAATTGGACCTAGAATCCATTCCTAAGATTGCTACATACATTCCAATTTCCCCTAGAAGCTAAGTGTCATCAAGCATCACAACGAAAGCAATCTATGTTAAAAGTACAAACTACATGCAATATAATGGGAAATGAGATAGAAATAAGAGGCAATAATCATAGAATGAAAATTATATTCATTAAAAATTATTTTCCCCCAACATGGTATCAAAGTCACATTTTAACCCCAAACAACCCACCACTAGGGGCTTAGCTAGCCATGTTCAAAGAAAAGATAAAAGAAATGAGAAGAAGGGGAAAGGAATCCATGGAGCTCGAAGTAGATCATTCTCCTCCATCTCCTAGCTATTGTAGGGTGACCTCCCTCCTCCAAGGTGGATGATGGGCATGAAAATGAAGGGGATTATGGTAGAAAACCTAGAAAACTAGGTTTTTGTGGTGGAAATGGGGTGGAAATGGTGGGTGGAGAGCATAAATGCAAGGGGAATGCAATGAATGTTGAAGAGTGGGTGGAGAGGAGTAATGGCAGCTAACCTTGTATTGTGGCCACCACCCGTGTATATATAGGTGGTGGTGGAAGAACTAGGGTAAGTAGGGGCATTGTTGGAAAAATAGTGCAGAAAATGCTAGGGTTTAGGTGGTAGCACGACCATGCTGGGTAGCTGACTGGCCTAAATCGCGCGTCCAAAAGGAGCGGATTTAAAGTAGTCGGACTTATAAATTACTCGACTCTTAGGCCCTCGCAACGATAACGGGGTCCGAAGTAGCGATCGGGGTCGAACCACTGGGACAAGGGTGGTAGTGTTAAGAACTCAAAATCAACACATTACACTCCGGTAAAAGCAAGGTGAGGATAAAGTTCCCAAAGGAAACAACAGGTGAAGATCAATAAAATAAAATAAAAGAAAACTATCTCCAACTAGAGTTATAAGGAAAATTAAGGTTTTAAGCGTTTATCGGTTTTTAGGGGTTTTGTGCAAAAGAACCAGAGGAGATAAAACTATTGCTTTGGTAAGGAACGAAGGAGGAAACTTCAGTAAAACAAGCGGTAGCAGGAACATCCAGTACCCCTTCTCTCAAAGAGGGTACCTCTAACTAAGCACCAACACCTCTCTCAAGGTTGTTGGACTTGGGTTAGAGTGGAAAGATCACTAAAGCAACTCGGATCCCAGGTACTCTCGTACTCCCGGATCGGACCAAACACTAGAGCCACAACACCTCTCTCGAGGTTGCTGCAACAGGAAACACGATTTGATAGCTAGTCAAAACATGATCCAAGCATACAAGCTAGAGTTTGGATGCTAAACAAAGCAATCATCCAACAAAAAGGGACCAAACATAAAGCAACAGATATTTAAAACTTCTCTAATTCCATTAGCATAATCATTATATAAAAGGGTTTGGTTACATTGCATAAGTAAAAATAAGTAAATGACTGAAAAAGGGAAGATAACTATCGTCTCCTTGATTTAGAAGAGCGACATGCAACAGCAGATCCCTAAGGCCCCCCTAGCCCGATACCGGGCGGGATCTCTTCCCGATATGCCTGTGTCAGGCGGCATCCCCTATCGGGCGACACGCTATGATGGACAGACATATCGACCAAAGCGCTCTTGCCCGATACGGTCGTGACGGGATGCCACCCTCTCGGGCGACACGCCATGATGGGTGATTCGTATCGGGCTCGGTATCATGTTGGGCTAGATACTTCTTAGGGTATCGGGTTACTCATGTTGGGTGTCCTCGTTGGTCGATATCGGGCTGCTACGGTGACCGGGGCGGATTCTAAGTGAACCATTCCCGCCCTCTCGGGTCGGGGAAGTGCTCACCTAGTATCGCCCGGTACACCTCTGGGACGCAACACACTAGCTCCAGATACTTTCCAAAGTTAGCTTTTGTGAGGTTCCGACCCGTCCCATCGAGGTCCTGTAGTTGCTATTTATAGGCAGCGGTTGGGAGAAGTTGCGGTTCTCCGGGCGCCACGTGTCCTCGATCAGCTCTATTATTGCGGCTTCAGGGATGCCCAATATGCGTGTCACCCGGCACAGATGGTGTCGGGTTGTAAGTGTGTCGGGTGTCATGATGAGTGGGCACCTGCCAATGGGTGGCTTGTATCGCGCGACACGCTTCAGCAGTCGTGGCGAGTATATCTCCCTGTCGGGTAAGTGGTGTATCACCCGTCAGATCTTCCTTGTGCGGCACACCCGTGTCATGCGATAGCTGTATCAGACTATTGTATGTCAGGCAGTGAGTGTGTCGGCCGACTGGTGGGAGGGCCGATGTAAGTAGAACACGTTCATGGACCGGGATGGGCCTTTTGCTGATAAAAGAGTGGAAAAATGAGGAAAACCCTACAAAAGATGATAAAAATGGGATAAAAGCGTAGCGTGGTCTGTTTATTCAAAAACATGACAAAAATGAGAGGAAAACAGTTTAAAAAGGCAGTTTTGACAACGAAATAATGGTCAAAAACATCACAAATTTTGGTGTTATCAACTCCCCCAAACTTAGCATTTTGATTGTCCTTAATCAATCTTTTAAAGCTTTGTTTTGCGATACTTCTTCTTAACCGGTATGGTTTTTAGACCCTGAGTTTGAGCGGGTATTGAGATGTCTTGCAGAGAACACTACCCGACCACGAACAACAGACTTTACTTTTCCCGTTTTATTTAAGCAAAATATTTCTCCACAGCTTCGGAGAGACTTGGGTGCATGATTTCGAAGGTAGCTTTCACACCAAACAGCTTTTGGGAATAGAAAGTTGAGTTTGGGTAGGCTTAAGGATTTTTGGGTTTTTTTCTTGTTTCCCATCAGTCCATCCAGGTATGGGTCTGTTAGCGGGCGAGTGGTCCCTGCAGTCCAAGCCAGTTGGCTTTAGAGCAGTGATTTCACATCCTACGTACCACTGCCCTGGATCTACCATGCCTAAATATGGGTACTTTTGGAGCACAAGTGTGTATGTTTTTTTTTCATTTGGCACAACTCTCATGCTTTTATTCACTCTCATAAGGCTATTCTCTCTTTTGGGGATTTTGTTGGGTAAGGGAAAACAAGAGAAATTTTTACTGTTTGGGCAGCTTTTTCCTTATGCATACACGTCTCTTAGCTGTTGTGAGATTATTTTTCAAAAATTTTGGCATGGAAAGTCGTGGTCTTTCGTTGTTTGAGGCTGCATTATAAAAAAGACATAACAAAACCTGTACCTCTTTGGACACAGAGAAAACAAACTGGCAAGAAGTCGTATCAGGTTTTTACTATAAAGTGTCTTTGTACATATGTATGGAGACAAAATTTTTGTATGAGGCATGTATATGTATATGTACACATGTTATAGAAAAAGAACAAAAAGAATAAAAGAGGTGAAGTTTGAAGTGCTTTTAGTACCTCCCTCACTAGTACATAGTATCCCCCCCAAACTTACTCTACACTCTGTCCCAGAGTTGTGAAGTAGTTAAGGTAGGGTAATGTTAATGCAGTGAGGGTTAGCTGGTGAGCGCGCCTTTTCCAGATAGAAGCTCCCACACATATTCTCCTTGTTTGTTGTGGTAGTCGATGTGGTGGAGCTGGTCAGGCGTCTCTTGATTTGATATCCATTCCAGCATGAAGATGTCGCAGTCGTTGGATAAAGGAATTTATTGTGGACTGCGGTGGCAGAACTGAAGCTCGTGCCATTTTCTAGTTGCTGTCTCCAGGAATGGTTGTATCAATGCCGCCACCTCCTCATAGTATTTTAGTACTAAGCACTCGATGGGTGTCAATGTTGTCGATGTACACTACACCGGATGATCTTTGTTGCTGTCCGAGCTGTTGTAGAAGATTCCTGCTTGTTGGCGAGTGTACATCGTCAGGAGTGTCCGGTGATTGTAGTGCAGGATGGGAAGGAAGATGGTGCGCGGAACTCTGCACTGCAACTCTACCAGAAAGGTTTTCTTCGTTCCTGATTCATCGACAAGGCAGATGTCGTTGAACAACATTGGATGAGCTATGTATGCATGTTCAAACTTCTTCTGTAGTGTCTGGATGTAGGCGGCCGCCACAGATATCGCCAAACATCCTCCTTCTTTTACCATGTCCCTTAAGTCGTCAACTGGGACTATGACATTGCCTGCCTCATAGATGACGTCTGCCGGGGTAGAGTCAGCTAACTTCAGAAGAACTTCATTGACCTGCACCTACGGGAGTGTAGAGCACGAGAAACAGTCGAAGTTGTTGATCATTTCTTCTGATGTTTCAAGCAAAGTGGGGTCTTCGATTCCGTGTACTTCCTGCAGGATTTCTAATTGCTTTCCTATCCCATATATGTCTGCTTCTATCTCAACTTCTTTCTTTGGAGTGTTGCTGGGTTGCAAAGATTCGTCTGCTTGATCACTGTCCAGCAGCCTCTCTGGTACCCCTGCGTCTTGGAAGTTGTGCTCGTCTTTGATCAGCAGCAAGGAGTATGTGCTCCTGAGCTGGTAGAAGTTTTGGCCCTGGAGATGCCTTATGTATCCAAATATGTTGAGCAGTTCCATGGCGCGCAAGACGATAAAGGCATTGTTTCCACTTCCCTCTTCTGCTTGGACGGGGAAGTCTCCGATAGAGAAGAAGTTCCAAACGTTGCTATGACGTTGGACTCCTTGCTTGATGGCTCGGAGAAGACGCAGTGGTAGAAGCCTAAGATGTTTATCCTCCGGGCAACTAAAAATAAGTCATGAGTGTGGCACCTCCTTGTTGCAGCAACTGAGGAGCTGGACGTCATGGTTCCAGAGGTCTGCCACACATAGGAATCACATGTTGCGGTGCTTGTATGGGGCCAACATGATGTTCATGTTGTGCTCTTCGATGTGTCGCAGCATGTTGGCCACCGCAATGGAGTCTGGTACTCCCATCATCAATCTTCTTGCCAAGGTCGGGGTGGTGTTGTATATTGTTTTCCGACCTGTCTTGGTGTTGATATTCTCTATTATTGCACCTTCTAGGACCCTAAACAACTTCTTTCCGACGATGGTTGGTGAGCAGAACATGCTTCTAAGTGCTCCCCATCGTATGGAGAAGTAGCCGTCACTCCAGACAACGTCTTTTTCATCAGCCTGTGACCTTAGGACCTTATTCAGTAGTTTTTGGTCCCTGATCGATAGGTATCCGATGACCCTTCTGTCGAAGTTGGCCATCTCGAAGGAAGGTATCTCCGACGGCGTAGAGAATTCATTTGTCGTCGAGCTTCTTCCTCTGGGGAGGTGTCTTTCATTGGTGGCATAGATGTCCCCCCCTCTCCCTCAGATTCATTAGAAGAGTCCTTTCCGATGCTGATTGCTTCGTTGTTATCCTCACCTTCATCTAGAGGGACTGAGGGAGCTGCTTCTTCCAAACCGCGGGAGCTTGCCTGTCCTGTTGGAGCTCTGTTGGCTGACCTTTGCGACGTCCCTTCCTCGGGCGTTGGGGATGGCCCACTGGAGGAGGAAGTGGACGACGATCTTGGCGAGGATGCTGACGAGGAGGGTTGATAGCCTGATCCAGGAGGTGACAGAGATCTCCTCGGCTGCCTTGGACGCGGGTGATCGTCCCTCCTGTTCATCCTCTCCTCAATCATGTCAAGGCATTGGAGGGCCTGCTGCAGCATGGTGTTGAGTGCAACTAGAGTCAGTAGTTGGCCGGGGAGGCCAACTAGAGTCAGTAGTTGCCACTCCTGGCTATTCAGCCTCTGCTGGAAAATAGAAAACTTACGGGTTAGTGAAATAATTGTAGGCGAGTGGCTTTCTGTTACCTCCCACAAGTGATTGAGTTCGTGCCCCAGCATCTTCCCGAGCGACGGAGGGGCTCCTATAGATCTCCCTCTTGTCCTCGTGAGACTCCTCTCGCATGAGGGTCTACCTGATGAGGCAGACTCTATCTCGATTGTTTGTGAGGTAGTTGCTTCTGGGCGAGACTTAAGCACTTTCTCGGCTGTCTCTGCCTCACCCCTTTGTTGTGATGGAGAAGGTCGCGGTGTGGGTGGATGCTGCTCCACCTCTCTATTGTCGGAGACCTCCTCTACAGCTGCTACGGGAGACACCAGCGGCGGTGTTGGCGTCGGCTGTGCAGCCCCGAGCTCCATCTCAAGGATCTCGGTGAACGCCTGATCGCTGACGTTCGGCTGCATTTCTTCTTCTGCCACTAAGGGCACCATAGAAGTTTCGAGAGTTGCAGCTATCTCTTCCTCGGGAGCTTCCATTGGGGCTAGTATGGTTGTCTCTGCCCTGGTTGTCTCGGTGACCTCCACGATCGCTGGTACTTCTTCAGCCACGATAGATATCATCGTGATCGTGGTTGGGATGGTAGGAGCGACGACAACTCTATCAATGATTGTCGGCGGTGGCTCTGGAGCAGTGGGCGGCTCGGCAGGAGTTGTTGAAGATTTGTCCTGCCGTGCGTCAAGAGGAATTGGTTCTCCTCTCGCAACCGCCCTCTCTTTTATACTGGTGGTGGTGGCGTAAGCGACTTCGACTGCCACCGTTTCAATCTCTGCGCTGGTGAAGACCAGCTTTTCTGCGTTGTAGTTGGCACAGCTAGGGAGCGGAAGGAGGGTGCTTGTTCTTACGAATTTGTAGAAGTAGCTTTGCCCCTCCTTCTTGATGATGCTGGCCCTCATGATGAGCTTTAGGTCGATCTTTTCGTCACCCCTTGTCCTTGAGAGACTGTGTGGTTCCCGCGGGTACCCTAACCCGACCGCAATCAGATTGACGGTGCCACCCATGTAGTACTCCTTGGTGGCATCCTTTATTGGGTGTAGCCTATTCAGCAAGAAACATCCCAGGTTGATCATATTGCCCTCCATCATGTGCCACATGAGATGGAGTTCTTCGGTGTAGATGTTGCTTGATTCATTCTTGCTGAAGAGTAGGCACGCCACACACTTGTGCACAATTCTTCAGAAGCAGGAGTGTACCGCCGCCACCTTGCTTCCCGGCTTGAACGACGACTCGCCGGTCAGCTTCCTCCAGAGCTCCACAGGGTTGAACCCATCTCCTTCGGTGATCCTTGCACCATTGTTAAGCAGTCCTTCTCCTCCTCGTTGGAAGAGAAGATCTCATTGAGCAGCTTCTCAGAGATGGCGTGCTCGGCATTGTATAGTCGCCCCTGCAGTCTGTCTGCTCCGCCATATTCTTCGATTTCCTCGAGTTTATTCTGCACTCGGCGGAGAGATGACATGAACTCCCTGGTGAGTTCAGTGTAGGAGGCGGAGTGGCTGAAGCAGATTTTCCTCAGCCCTACTACAGCTAGGACATTTTCAAGCCTGTCGAAAATGCCTAGTTGAAGGAAGGACGACTGGTGGCAAAATCTGCTCGGCCTGTAGAGTTTTGTTGCTAGTTCTGAGTATCGACGCCCGTACTCGTTATCTCTGGGCACGAACCTTCCTGGTGTATGTTCCAAAGGTTATGTCACTGTGGTTGAAACTGTCGTTGGGGCCATTACTTCTTCCGTCCTTGGTCTCTTTTCGGCCGTGGATGGCCCAGCTATCTCGGGGTTCGGGCGTTTCTACCCGACGGTTGTAGTTTCAGCTGTGGCCTCGGTGTCGATCCTTCTACCGTGTTCGTCAACTTGAACGACGGTTTGCTTGGTGCAAGCCATTTCTGTTATCATAAGACAAGTTTATTAAGCATCTAAATGTTTCGTTATCAGGTAGGTAAAAACATAAAGTCGATATCGGTGTCGAAAAAGAAAGTTGATAGCATGATAAGCCAAGAGGGTTGGCCCGATACAAGAGCTACCTGACACCACCGTATCGGGCGATACGAAGTTCGGCTAAAAAATCGCATAGGTTCATTGTGAGATATCAGGCGTCATCAAGAACGAATTTCTTGCCCGATACAAGACACGGGTGCCACCCATCAGGAGAAATACGCGAGGCGATACAAGACTGGGCGATACGGGAAAAACCAGACGTTATGGCCATTGCCCGATACGTCTAAAGTTCAAGGTGTGCGGGGCGACACGGCCACGCGATGCGAAGCGCTCTATATGGTACAGTCGCTCCGAAAGAAAAGGTGTTGCCCGACACGCAAAGCAAAACAAGACTGGGCGACACGGGTCTAGCCCGATATAAGGTATCGAGCAAGCGTGTGTTATAGATGTGTCGCGCGACACGGTCAAAAGTAACGCAGCCGACACAAATGTGTGTCGGGCGATACAAGGAAATCAACTAAAGTTGTGAGTCCGATACGAAAGTGTGCGATATAGGGGTCGTGTCGGGCAAGCCAAATGATACGGCTGTCGGGCTATACCTTTGCTATCGGAAGTTAACTTGGGCGACATGAGAGCAGAAGCTAGGTTGCACGACACAAGAGCAACGAGAGAAATTACTGCACGACATGGGAGTAGGTGAGGAGTAAATGCAGGTGCTCGACACAGTTAAACTTCTGTTACTATATATAGCAATCCGGATCAGGGGTAAAACGGGTAAAATAGGGGTACATGTTGGGCGAGGAGACAAATCATTCCCGAGATGAGCAGTCCCATCTGTCAAATCAAGGGTTATTACTCCTACCGCCCGACACGGTTGTTTGCTGCTCGACGTATCGTCCGACACTTTTTATTGCTAAGGTGTGTCGCCCAATACGCCAGGCCGATAAGGGTGTGTCTTGTGTGCCGCCTGAGTCTTTTTGCCCGATACGATCAGGGAACAAGGTATCCTTGCCCGATACAAGGCTTTAGAACAAGATAATTGATGAAAAACTGAAAATAAAGTGAAGGAAAAAGCAATTGATGGGTAAAACATCATTGGCCTAAGGTGAAGTTCCCAACCTTAGATAGCATTACTCATCAATGCTCATAAAACTGAGAGGTGGCCCATAAAACAGAAGAGTCAGAGCATGTGACGCATGCGCTGACTCGGGCCTTATTACAATCATAATGTTCATAATGTTTTTCTTGCAGGAAAGGAAATAACATCCTATTCTAAGAAAAGTAAAAACATGGGCTGTCTCCCGAGGAGCATTGTAGTTAGTGTCGCCAGCTCGACAGCTTCAGATCCTTCACTTTGTGCTTTCAGTTGTTTCCACATCCTGCAAGCTTATCTCTGCCCTTCTCACAAATGCTTCATCTTCATAGCACCTTTTTACTCTGTGCCCGTTCACTGGAAAAACTTTGGATGGATCTTCTTTATCATACAACTCCATCATCCCTGATGAATATATCTTTGCTACGGTGAAGGGTCCGGACCACCTTGTTTGCAGCTTACCTAGAAAAAGACGAATGGAAGATTTAAATAATAAAACTTTGTCACCTTCACTTACGTCCTTCTTCCTCAGGTGGGCATCATGCCACACCTTGTTCCTCTACTTATAGATCATTGCATTCTCGTAGGCCTACATTCTCAATTCTTCGAGTTCCTGTAACTGTAGATATCTTTTCTCCCCAGCCTTTTCCAGATCCATATTCAGGAACTTAATTGCCCAAAGAGCCTTGTGTTCAAGCTCTAAAGGTAGATGACAGGATTTCCCATAGATCAATTTGTAAGGGGTAGTTCCAATGGGTGCTTTATATGCAGTTCTGTAGGCCCAAAGGACGTCATCAAGCTTCATCGACCAATCTTTCCTCGTGCGGATGACAGTCTTCTCTAAAATCCGCTTAATTTGTCTTTTCGAAACCTCCACCTACCCTGAAGTTTGAGGGTGGTAGGGCGTAGCGACCTTGTGTTTAACCCCATACTTCTGTAGGAGTACTTCAAACTGTTTTTCTCTGAAATGCGATCCACCATCGCTTATCACAATATGAGGTACTCCGAAGCGAGGGAATATAGTCTTCTCAAACAACATGATCACTGACTTGGAGTCGCAAGTTTGAGTGGTAACAGCTTCCACCCATTTAGACACATAATCCACTGCGACTAGAATGTATTGATACCCTTTTGATGGGGGAAATGGACCCATGTAGTCAATTCCCCATACATCAAAGATCTCGATTTCGACCCAATTGGCCATAGGCATCTCATTTCTTCTTCTAATGTTTCCTGTCGATTGGCATTCTTTACAAACCTTTACATAATTTACAACATCCTTGAACAAGGAGGGCCAGTAAAACCCTGATTGCAGCACCTTGGCGGCGGTTCTTTCGCTCCCCAGGTGTCCTCCATACGGAGAGGCATGACATTCTTTTAGAATGTTTGGGACTTCTTCTTCAGGTATACACCTTCTGTATAGGTTGTCTGTGCATCTTCTAAAGAGAAGAGGATCATCCCAATAGTAGTTCTTTACATCCAAAAAGAGCTTCTTCTTTTGATTGAAAGTTATATCAGGAGGCAACTCCCCGCAGGCAAGATAATTACAAATATCTGCAAACCAAGGAAAATTCTCATCTTTGGTTTCAACCATCAGCAAGGCTTCATCAACATAGTTGTCGTTAATAGGTGGATCCTTCTGGTCTTTGACTACCATCCTTGATAAGTGGTCTGCGACTACATTTTCTGCACCCTTCTTATCAACGATCTCGTGGTCGAACTCCTGGAGTAGTAAAGCCCACCTTAACAACATGGGCTTAGTATCCTTTTTTTGCATAAGATATCTTATTGCCCCATGGTCTGTGTAGACCTTCACCTTCATTTCGATAAGATAGGATCTGAACTTGTCGAAAGAAAAAACAATTGCGAGCATCTCTTTCTCTATAGTCGTGTAATTCACCTGAGCTTCATCCAGAGTACGACTGGCGTAGCAAATTACATGGTGCCTTTTGTCCTTTTTCTGTCCCAGGACTGCTCCTACAGCAAAATTGTTGGCATCACACATAAGCTTGAAAGGTAGCTCCCAGTCTGGAGCTTGAAGGATAGGCGGTGAGACAAGGGCATCTTTTAAGGCCTGAAAAGCAATTAGACAATTGTCAGAGAAATTGAATTCAACATCCTTTACCAGAAGGTTGGACAATGGTTTTGAGATCTTTGAGAAGTCTTTTATGAATCTTCAATAATATCTGGCGTGCCCGAGAAAACTCCGCACTCCTGTTACAGACTTCGGTGGGGGTAGCTTAGATATTGCTTCAACCTTTCTAACGTCTACCTCGATGCCACGCCTCGAGACTTTATGCCCTAGCAGGATGCCTTCTCGTACCATAAAGTGGCACTTCTCCCAGTTCAGGACCAGACTCTTTTCTTCGTAGTGTTACAAGACTAGAGATAGGTTTTTCAGGCAGGCATCGAAGTCCTTTCCATAGACGGAAAAGTCATCCATGAAAACGTCCACCATGTCTTCCAGAAAATCCAAAAACATCGATATCATACAACGTTGAAACATTGTGGGAGCATTGCATAGGCTGAAAGGCATTCTTCGGAAGGCGTAAGTCCCATAGAGACAGGTAAAAGTAGTTTTCTCTTGATCATTTGGTAAGATAAGTACTTGATAAAATCTAGAAAAACCATCCAAAAAGCAGAAATAGTCATGATGTGCTAATCTTTCCAAAACTTGATCAATGAAAGGAAGCGGATAATGATCTTTTTTCGTGGCTTGGTTGAGTTTTCAGTAGTCAATACACATCCTCCATCTAGTGATGGTCTGAACCACCACTTCATCACCTTTGTCTCCTTTTACTACTGTTATACCTCCTTTCTTCGATACCACATGGATCAGACTTACCCAGTTACTGTCACTGATTGGGTAAATGATCCCTGCATCCCTCAGTTTGATTACTTCTTTCTTAACAACTTCTTTTAGAATCTGGTTCAATTTCCTCTGGGGTTGAGCCAGAGGTTTAGCTGATTCTTCCAAATTAATGTGATGCATACAAAGCACAGGGCTAAGGCCTTTGATATCCTCTACCGAGTATCCTATAGCCTGCCTGTGGAGTCTCAACTCCTCGAGAAGCTTTTCCAACTGATCCTTCGTAAGATGGGCATTAACGATGACATGATTTCTCTCTTCTTAATCAAGAAATTTGTACCTCAAACCTTCAGGCAGCTGCTTCAGCTCTGGTTTAGCCTTAGATGCCTTTTCTTCCGGTGCCTCCTCTAGAGAAGCAAACTTAACTGTTGCTATTACCTCTTCCTCGTCGCTCAGATCTTCATCAAACCGATTTAGATAGTTGAGAAACTCTACAACCTCTGGATCTTCAGAATCTTTGGCATCAGAATCTTGATTACTCAAAGCTCTCACAAGCGGGTCTACCATTACGATATCTTCCTCCATCTCTTCACAAAACTGGTTGTAGCTTTCTACAAAGTAGGCGGATTCTAGTAGGGATGGTCCCTTCATAGCATCCTTTACTTTGAAATCTAAGTGATCGTTTCTGACCCTTAGAGTGATTATTCCCTCAGCGACATCAATCAACACTCTTCCTGTAGCCAAGAAAGGGCGTCCTAAGATGATAGGACAGGTAGGGTCCTCCACAGTGTCAATGACCACAATGTCGCACAGAATGAAGAAACTTCCCACACGGATCGGTACATCCTCAACAACACCTACAAGTCTTTTAAAGGTATGGTCTTCCAATTCAATCCTCATGTTGGTCTTGACCATGTCTGTCAAACCCAAGCATTGCGCCAGGCTTAGGGGCATAAGGCTGATGCTAGCCCCTAAATCAGCAAGACCTTTCCTCTCGATATTATATCCAACGGCAAAAGGAATGGTGAAAGCCCCTGGATCCTTCTTCTTGTTGGGTAAATCCGCTTTGATAAAAGCAAAAGACATACTAGCTAGATGCACGGTCTCAACCCTTCTGCCTCTTTTCTTCTTGGTGATCAGATCCTTGAAAAACTTTGCGTAGGTTGGCATTTCCTCTAAAGCATCCAGAAAAGGTACTTCGAGGTGAAGCTTCTTTAATGACTCCATAAACCTCTCGTAACGCTTTTTAAGATGTGCCGTTATCAGTTTGTAAGGGAAAGGCAACTTAGGAGAGTAAGGACTTCTTTTACCAAATAGTTCCTCCATAGATCTTGGTACTGGCTCCCTGTCATGAGCTTGTTGGTTGTCTTCCTCCGTGGGATTTTCTGTCGCAGTCCTTGATTCTGGTTCCTCGGGTCTAGCTACTTCAGGACATTCTACTGTCTTCCCTGATCTTAGCACCACCATTTTAGTAGATTTAGTGTTGGAGGGTATCTTACCCGAGGGATTCTTTATTAACTCGGCCATCTGGGCCAGCTACTGATCGATTTGGCATTGGTGAGTCTGCATGTCCGCCATTTGAACCTGCATCGTGTTCATAACTCCTGAATTGGACAGTGCGCTTTGTGCCATATGGTTGTTGATAGTATCCTATCTTTTTACAAAATCAAACAATTGGCCCACCAAATCTGGTTGGTTTGAGCTCTTGTCCTGACTTTGCTCCTTAGCTTGACCCTGGCTTTGACTAGGGTTAGCTGCTTGGCGACTTTGGTACTTTCCTTGCCCTTGGAAGTTTGCCTTGTTCGATTGGAAACTGGTAGTTCTGGTGAACTGACCTTGTACCCCCCTTTTCTCAAAACCTTGCGGTTGCTTGGTTGGGTTATTCAGCTGATGCGAGTTTTCAGTCGCATCCTTGTTGCCATAGTTAAAACCAGGATGATCCGGTCTCTTGAAGTTGACAAAAGAGACGTTCTCGGCTTCCTCTGCTTCAGATTCACTTTCACTTGACTCGCCAGGCCGGGTGTAAATGTAGTTATCAACCCCGTGTCCACCTTCTCCGCAGGTGACACACTTCATAACTTTCTCAACATGTTTCTTCCCTTTTCCACCTAATTCTTTCAACTGTCTGACATCAGTGGCTATCTTCTGGATTTGAGTGGTGATGGCTTCAAGATCCTTGGATTCAACCGAAGGTCCTTCACTAGCAGCCTTCTTAGCATATCCTCTATCAGATCTGTCGTAGTCGGTGTCGGCTTGTAGTTCGGCCATGTTCTCGATGATCTTTTTGGATCTACTGGGCTTCTTCCCTAGAAAGTCACTTCCTGTAGCTGCATTCAACGAAGCCCTTTCCTCAAGGGTCAGACCATCATAAAAGGTGGTTATCAAGAAACCCTTCTTGTGGTTGTGATGAGGGCAGTCCCTCTGATATTCTTGATATCTTTCCCAGGCTTCGTGTAGATTCTCATTCGGCTTTTGCATAAATGAGGTGATCCTCTATCTATTCCTAACAGTTTTCTCTGTAGGGTAAAATTTGTTCACAAAAGCGTCCGCCAGCGCATTCCATCCATTAAGAGCTTGATGTGGTAGCCTGAGGTACCAGGATAGGGCCTTGTCCTCTAAGGAGAAGATGAAGCCCTTGCAGTAAATCACCTCCTGTGGAACTCCCCGCATTTTAATGGTATCACAGATGTTCTTGAAGGCATCAAGATGATCGTAAGGGTTATCATTCTTTGAATTCCCTCTGAAGCTCTTGTTCTGGATCATAGATATTATAGACGGTTTCAGCTCAAAGTTAGTTGCATTGAACCTTGGGATAACAACATGACAGCTTGAGTTATTGGCCTTTGTGGCAGCCAACTCCCTGAGGGTCTTTTCTTCTTCGTTAGAATCTTTGTTGTCGCTGTCTCCATGGTTCTGCTCCTGATTATGTTGATTTCTTCAGTGTCTGCGGTGATGACGACGCCTCTCATGATGGTGATCATCCTCAAATTGTTCTATTTCAGGTTCTTCCTATTGCTGATCACCATTATAACGGTCATTATCCCCATGCAGAGGTGAGTGAGGTCTAACTCTTGCGTGTTGCTCACCCTCCTAAAGAGGTGGTTCGACGCGAGGTGGCATGACTAGCGGTGTCGGTGCTCAACTGAGCAAAATGCTTCTTTCCTGAGTACATGAATAGCACGTATAATCAAGTTAGAAAACTTGTATTAATAAAACAAACTACTCTATACTCATTTCAGGTTAGAAGATCAAAAAGGAAAAAGTGTTGTCAAGCTCATTTCTAAGCTTGAGGCACATGAGTGTAGTTAGTGGATTCGGGTTTGTTAACAATACCATTTTGCCTTGTCCCCGGCAACGGTGCCAAAAAGTTGACCGGCCTAAATCGCGCGTCCAAAAGGAGCGGATTTGAAGTAGTCAGACTTTTAAATTACCCGACTTTTAGGCCCTCGCAACGATAACGGGGTCCGAAGTAACGATCGGGGTCGAACCACAAGGACAAGGGTGGTAGTGTTAAGAACTCGGAATCAATACATTACACTCTAGTAAAAGCAAGGTGAGGATAAAGTTCCCAACAGGAACAACAGGCGAAGATCGATAAAATAAAATAAAAGAAAACTATCTCCAACTGGAGTTACAAGGAAAATTAAGGTTTTAAGCGTTTATCGGTTTTTAGGGGTTTTGCGCAAAAGAACCAGAGGAGATAAAACTATTGCTTTGGTAAGGAACGAAGGAGGAAACTTTGGTAAAACAAGCGGCAGCAGGAACATCCAGTACACCTTATCTCAAAGAGGGTACCTCTAACTAAGCACCAACACCTCTCTCAAGGTTGTTGGACTTGGGTTAGAGTGGAAAGATCACTAAAGCAACTCCGATCTCGGGTACTCTCGTACTCCCAGATCAGACCAAACACTAGAGCCACAACACCTCTCTTGAGGTTGCTGCAACGGGAAACACGATTCGATAGCTAGTCAAAACATGATCCAAGCATACAAGCTAGAGTTTGGATGCTAAACAAAGCAATCATCCAACAAAAAGGGACCAAACATAAAGCAACAGATATTTAAAACTTCTCTAATTCCATTAGCATAATCATTATATAAAAGGGTTTGGTTACATTGCGCAAGTAAAAAGAAGTAAATGACTGAAAAAGGGAAGATAAGTATCGTCTCCTTGATTTAGAAGAGCGACATGTAGCAGCAGATCCCTAAGGCCCCCCTAGCCCGATACTGGGCGGGAGCTCTGCCTGATACGCCTGTGTCGGGCGGCATCCCCTGTCGAGTGGCACGCCATGACGGACAGACATACCGACCAAAGCACTCTTGCCCGATACGGTCGTGACGGGATGCCACCCTCTCGGGCAACACACCCTGACGGGTGATTCGTATCAGGCTCGGTATTGTGTCGGGCTAGAGACTGCTTAGGGTATTGGGTTACTCATATCGGGTGTCCTCGTTGGTCAATATCGGGCTGCTGCGGTGACTGGGGCGGATTCTAAGTGAACCATTCCCGCCCTCTCGGGTCGGGGAAGTGCTCACCTAATATCGCCCGGTACACCTCTGGGACGCGACACACTAGCTCCAGATACTTTCCAAAGTTAGCTTTCACGAGGTTCCGACCCGTCCCATCGAGGTCTTGTAGCTGCTATTTATAGGCAGCGGTTGGGAGAAGTTGTGGTTCTCCGGGCGCCACGTGTCCTCGATCAGCTCTATTATTGCGGCTTCGGGGATGCCCAATATGTGTGTCGCCCGGCACAGAGGGTGTCGGGCTGTAAGCGTGTCGGGTGTCGTGACGAGTGGGTGCCTGCCGGTGGCTGGCTTGTATCGCGTGACACGCTTCAGCAGTCGTGGCAAGTATAGCTCCCTGTCGGGTAAGTGGCGTATCGCCCGTCAGATCTTCCTTGCGTGGCACGCCTGTGTCGTGCGGCAGCTGTATCAGGCTGCTGTATGTCGGGCAGTGAGTGTGTCGGCCGACTGGTGGGAGGGCCGATGCAGGTAGAACACGTTCATGGGCCGGGACGGGCCTTTTGCTGATAAAAGAGTGGGAAAATGAGGAAAACCCTGCAAAAGATGATAAAAATGGGATAAGAGCGTAGCGTGGCCTGTTTATTCAAAAACATGACAAAAAGGAGAGGAAAACAGTTTAAAAGGGCAGTTTTGACAACAGAATAATGGTAAAAAAACATCACAAAATTTGGTGTTATCAGTAGCACGACCATGGTCGGTAGGGGTAGGAACGGTCGTGGTGGTGTGGAACGATCATTCTAAGAAAGTAGAAAAATCACAGGTTGAGATGGTGAAATGGAAACTGGTAGCACAGTCATACTAGGCAGCACGACCATGGTGGAGGCTAGGTAGAATGGTCGTGATGGGTAGCACAGCCGTGGTGAGTGAGTTGGAGGTGAGTTCATTCCCTTCAGCATGCCCATTTTGACTTTAGCTAGCCCGGGTGTACTGGGCAGCACAGCTGTTTTGGGGGCTTCATGGCACGACTGTGTCGAGTAGCACGGTTGTGGTGATTGAGTTGTGTAGCTTGCAAATTTGGGATTTTCTCTGTAACTTTTACATTGGCCAGCACGGCCGTTCCTTGGCACCACGATCGTGCTGGGGTCTTCAGTAGCAAAATCATCTTGAATCTTCATGGTCAATGGACTTCTTTTCTTGATGTCGACCCTTGGCCATTAGGGGTAGGTTGAGGGAGCTTTGGGGTCTTGTTTGGACCCCTCCATGAGTGGAGGACTCCTAGAACTCCCTCGTTCTCTCTCATCCATCCAAAGCATGGTCTAAGTACCTGAAAAGTTTGCAAATAACGTCCATAAGTGCATTTGACAATAATATGCATATTGGGGAATTTAACTTACATTCTACTATGTTTAGATGTGATTGAGATACAAAAAAGCACAAGATGAATCCCTAAAGTAGGGTTGCATCATAGACAAACCTTCTTCAAGAAACTATTTTCTCAATATTGGTTTCAATCCTTTAGACACAGTGGGAAATTCCCAAATCTTATCATATATGATGTCTTATAAACTATTTAGACGGTATAGTATTTAGTGATTGTATATTTACAAGGATATAAGAAGACTAGATTAATTGATAATTATATCATGACCCATCATGATGTAATTCCATCATTTTGACACATCATGGTGCTAAATGGATTTGACTCATTGATACATTATCACAATTCTTTCCTGAAGGTTCTCAAGGTGTTGATGTAAAGTATTTCAACATTTGATCTCATCAAAGTTTCTTAATACTTTTATCAAAGTTATACTTCATTTATAATCTTCAAGAGATTCTATTTTAATGAGTACATATCATCATATTATCAGTAAATGGAATGAGGTATAAGCAATTATCTATAGCAATCATTCCATAAGATCTTCATGCATCATGTGTATGAAGTCTGGTGGAAGACTTACCCTCCCTCTACATCTAGTGAAGGATGTTATGTCACATTTATGTATAAGAAAGAATTGCATATTTCCTTAGGTTCAATAACCAAGGGAGTCTAGATAACATCAATATGTACTCTAGATATTCATTTCTCATATATACATCCAAAGTGACTATTGTTAATGATAATTCTTGAGTCATCAATTACAATCCTTTGGTATTAACGTTATAAAACTTATCCATCATTCTTTCAAAGTAAAGATCATTAGTTATTTGTGGATTTCCATGCAAGATCATATCTTTTGAAACAGAAACAATAATCTCATACTTTATTGATATATCATCATTGTCATACAAGATGATCTAAAGTAAATTATTTCTTATGGCATAATGAAATAGCAGTTATAATAACTCTATTACATGCCCATTGGGCTAAGATAAATTTAAATGTAGACTAAAGCTTCAACAACTCTTGCTATGCCTTGTCCACCATTGTCCTTCCAAGAAGGCTTTTACTTCTTGTCAGATCATGCACATTAGTATGTCAGATCTCTACTTGGTATCACATACCAAAATGAAGAAGTAATTAAATGTATCTTATAACATTTATACCTGAAGTGGAGGCTTCAATGACATCCTTCTTCTTCTTTAGTTCTTCTAACCAGAGTGGACAATTTCTTCCCCAATGTCGAGGCCAGTGACAATGGTGACAATTGCCTTTTTGTTTCTTTACTCCACCTTTTGCCTTGAGATTTGAAGACTTGGGCTTCTGGATAGATTTATAACTCTTCTTAGCTTTGCCTTTGCCTATACACTTCCCCTTTGTCTTGTTGATCACTATCACATACTTGGGCTTGTCTTTCTTCATTCGTGTCTCAATTGTCCTCAACATGCCCAACAACTCTGTCAACGGCTTGTCAAAGTTGTTCGTATTGTAGTTCATGACAAACTGACTATATGACTCTGGCAGGGACTGTAGAATCATGTCAAGGGCCAAATCTTGGCCCAAGGGGAATCCCAGTCTAGATAAGTTATCCACATACCCAATGAGCTTAAGTACATGAGGACCTACTAGATATCATTATGCCATAATGCATTTGAACAATGCCTTGGAGACATTGTATTTCTCCTATCTTGTTTGATCTTGGTACATGTTCTAGAGATGTGTGACCATCTCAATCACCCCCATGTTCTCATGCTGCCTTTGCAACTCATGGTTCATGGAACATAGCATCATATACTTGACATCCACGGTGTCTTCAGTATGCTTCTTATAAGCATCCTTGTCAGCCCTTGGATCATTTTGAATTGGTTCTTATGGTTTTGGCATTTCTAAGACATAGAGCTTGCGCTCATGCGTGAGAACAATTCTCAGTGTCCTGAACCAGTCGTGGAGTTGTTCCCAGTAAGTTTGTCCTTCTCAAGGACTGATCGTAGAGAAAAAGTGATTGTTTGTTATTGCCAT
Organism: Alisma plantago-aquatica; assembly: GCA_963693085.1. NCBI lineage: Eukaryota > Viridiplantae > Streptophyta > Magnoliopsida > Alismatales > Alismataceae > Alisma > Alisma plantago-aquatica. The sequence continues at coordinate 223,520,456 of OY856414.1, read as the reverse complement.
TTAGTTCTACAAAAGAATTTGCAATTTTTTGTCAAAAACTAAATTTTGATTTGATTTGTTTAAAGTTTGGGTAATAATAATTAGGTATTTAATTAATTATAATTCTCATTATTTTGTTCAAATTGATAACCCTCAACTATCAATTTGGAAAACTACAGCGAACAATTTTCTAATGAGACAAGATCCATATTTCATCATGTCATGAGTTAGCTTTGGTTGATTGTCCACAACTTGACTATTTAGGTAGGCCATCATGCCAATTACATCACATGAAACTCTTGGATAGATGATATGTGCAACACTTTTCCATGATTATCTGCATTTCTCTAGTCTTGAGCTCTCCAAGTCACCAGTTAAGCTTGCCCCATAGCCAATTAGATAGATACACACCATGCTTTGTGCAAATCTACATATCTACCATTACATTTTCACAAGATAGACGACGCACCATGCTTAGTGCAAATCTACACTTGGTCTGTCATGAAGGTGATGACTCATACCACACAAAGCAAGATTACTCAAAACATAACCGCGGAAGAAAGATTAACGAACAAATTATTGAAAAACACTAAAAAATTAATATGTTTTCATAAAACTGTCAAATAGCAAGAACCTTCACATATAAGTCCTTTCATGCCTCAAAGCATATACAAGGCATGTTGTCAACCTGTACCCAAAGAACTATTCCAGAGCATATATAAATGATTCCACCACATCTATACATAACAGGTATATGAGCCAACCACATAAATAAAGCACATTTGCAAAAACAAAATGTTCCCAAAGACATGAGTGTACAGGGATGACTCTAGGACTCTATCAGCAAAAGACATCCAACAACACTGCCAACCTCGTCAGCTATTGGTACTCCTGCTGCTCCTCGACCTCTGTTGCATAGTCTCTACTTCTTCATGCTCATACACCTAAAAAGGGTGTGGGAAACCCACTGGGTGGGATTATAAATCTCAACGGGAGATATAACTCACCACCAACTCTATTAGTATCCTAGATAAGATAAAATAAGCAGCAACATAATTACAATTAAGTGAAACTGATAATGATCATTTATAGGAAGAGCAATTATTGTTGAAATTATGAAACATCTTAATAATCTGAAAGGAATATGAAGAACATGTATATTTCCTATCAACAACATTGTATAGAGATCAAGCAAGGCCTCATCAATATTTACGTATTTTGATCCTATACAAGTATACTACACGGCTGATTACATATTTTATTATGCCCTGAGGATTTGAGTCGTACCACCCAAATCCAACCGACCACTTGATAGTCAGAATCGGTGCCATACAAGGTCTAATGGAAGAGATAGAATCCACAACCTCACCACACCGATTGGTCAGCACAAGAGAAAACACAATAAAGACATATCAGTCAACTACAACGATGATCTATAGTCAAATTTAGGGATTGGCTCATGCATGTCCATCCACACATATCATAACTAGACCACCTTAGTACATGTACAATGCTAGAAGAACAGGCTCACACATGGTCGTTGTAACAAGGAGTGGATCACACATGGCCATCCATACCATAATGAGACTGACTCATGCATGGTCGTCTCACACATCCTGTATTTAAGGATACAAGGATTTACTCGACTTGTACCCTACATATTCAAAAATATGCGCTCTGAGTTAAACTCATTTCACCATTCAACAATATATTACTGACACTAAATGGATCTATGGCATAGGGCAAAGTACACTATTATATTCCACTTGATTAATTAGACCAATTTAAGCATCTTTCAACATCAATCAAGTTACAACATATAACCTCTAAACAAGATCTACATAAACAAGGGCATGACTCATCACCAGAACATACTGAAACATATTAGGTGTGATTTCATCACATCATGTCTCTTTATATCAGTTATTCATCATATGTCCATTATAAGGGCCAATGTCCATCTTAAGGACCAATGTTCATCAAAAGGACCACACAACTTGGGGTAAAAACCACTCGTCTCATAACTGAGGAACCCATCATCTCATATAAGGCAATAAGTCATCATTAGGTCATAAGACCATTCACCTCCTCTTTCAAGGGTCTCCACAACCTTTTATGCCTCATAAGTCTGATCATAACCACCATAGCTCATACATGGCTATGTACATCAATTGGAATCACTTGCATGATTAGAAACTGCTAACAAGAAGGTAATACATCATCAACATCATCATCTCATAGGACTCATGCCATACATTTTACATCATACATTTTACATCATTACAATTAAGGTTTCACTTTACCCTATTAGGGTTTACAAGGTTGGATCAACAACCACCCTTAGATTATCACTTTCATCATCATTATGATATGTGTCATGAGATATGAAACATGATTCTCATTATCATTATAAAACATGTTATGAGATATAGGAACATAACTCTCACATCATATGTACAACTACTCCATAGGGTATCACACCATACCATGTGGCCCTAACATCAACATGGTGTAACTTAGACACCATCACAAGGCGTCGATTAGGGTTTCCACATATGGTATCGGTTAACCCTAAGTGTATCAGGCAACCACTCTAAGGGGGGTTATCAATCTACCTACTCAAGGTGTATATTGGTTTGTCATCACCATGGGTGCGTCGGGTACTACACCTCAAGGAGAGGGTGTCGGCCAACCCCCTTCTATCGGGAAATGCCATCACAGGGATGTGACAGGCATCGAGGGGATAACAAGCATTGTTGGTGTATCAGGCAATGCTCAAGTTGTGATGGCTGCTAGGGTTATCGAGCTACAATACCCCCAAAGGTATCAGGCTAGCAATGCCCAAAGAGGGTGTCGCAAGGTATTGGGCAATGCCTGTGTGTGTGGCATCACAAGGGTGACGGGCTCAATAACGTCCCCAAAGTGTTACGGTCAAGGATAAGACAGATAACATCCCTCATCTAACATCAACCCACTCATACCCAAGGCAGGACGATCTAAACAACATCAACACATGTCAACCTAGACCTAGCCAAGATCGTAATGACCTATTGCAAAGGGTGACGGCCAATGGCATCATAGGTCATGACGACCACCCAAAGCCTAACGGTCTAACCTACCTGTCGGCCTCCACATACATATCGGCCATAATAGCATATCGGCCTCATCATCTCCTACCTTAGGATGGCATTACAAGAAAGGTAGAATGGTGCAACACAAGTGCATCATCTAAGCAAAGTTCATTTTCCAAAACAGAACGTTAAACTACCTGAAAGAGTTACTAGCATGCAAGCAATAACGAGCCAAGGATGAAGAACAACATAACAAGTAAAAGGTGATGATAACAAAGAGGGTTTAGAGTTATATAACCCGCCTCAAGGATCATCACCAAGATCTAAGCCCCAAGGTAGAAGAATATCCTCCAAGCCCAATCACCGCAACACCTCCAAAGAAGAAGATGGAACCATGGTTAAGAGAGCATGAGGGGGGGAGAAGATACCAAGGTCCATGGCCAAGAAGAAGAAAGAAGGAGAGAAAGAAGAGCTAAGGATCATGGCTTACCAAGGAAGAAGATGAAAAGAGAACACCACAAGCTTAGGCTCGTCCACCAAGCTCCAAGGGAGAGCACTCCTCAAGCTCAAGATTAGCCACCTAGGAGAGGATGCAAAGATAACCAAAAGGTTTCTCTTGCATGGAGAGAAAGATATATATATACAAGAGTGAGGAAAGAGAGAACAAAGGAAAGGTGTCACCACCAAAGAACCCTAGATGATGCATGCCCACAAAGAAAAGGCCACATGTAACACCATGCAACAATGTGATTAGAAATATGCCTCGCCCACTAGGTCACCTTCCTAGATCATGGCCGATACATGCACCCACTCCCTTCACAAACCTACAAGGATGAAACCTTAGATCGACAAACCGATATGGTGCATCACTAGTCACCACAAAATGATAGCAGGTTTCCTCCAGACATCTACAAACTGATACAAGCCCCCCTCAAGGCTCTCAAGCCTGAGACAACACTCCTAGGGGCAAGACACACTCCAAACATGAGTGCAAAACATCACCAAGGATGTCACTTCAACCAAGGCTCAACCAAGGTGTCCATCTCTTTCCTTTTCCTCTAGATGATGCCAAGAGAGAGAAGGAACACTCTAGAGGTGGAAAACTTTCTCATCAACCCCTGTCTTGGGTAAATTACAATTTGCACAAAACCTCTCCACAAAACACACACATGAAGCTCAAACAAAGAACTCAAGCTTCCAACATGCCGTAATTATATCTTAGGTGATTGGAGCAAGGAGATAAGCAACATACTGAAGCAAAACAAACATGGTTATCCCAAAACGTGGGTCAGGGTCCTTACATGGTCGATCAATCTTTTCATGTGTATTTATAATGGAAAGCATCTTAGACTTAATATGTTTGATTGAGGGGTTTTATATATATTGTATCCAATCACCACATATATAATATGTATAATATACATGATATATCCCACAACATAAACATGCAATATAAACAAAAGGTGATGCTTATGGCCATGTATAATTGTAATTTCTTAGAGACACAAGGAATTACTACCACATAGGTCAATCATTACATCACATGTATGTATGAACCTGCTATATGTGTAGATCTATGCTTGCCAATCTGGGTAGATCGGTTCAACCCTTAAACCATTCATCTCGCCTCTTGTCTGGTTGGTTGGTCCTTCTATCTAACTGATGTCTGGACACCTTCCAAACAGTAAGTTGGGCCTTCTAGGACGGTCGTCTGGCCTTCTATCTAACCGATGTTTGAACTCCTTCCAAATAGTTAGCTGGGTCCACCATACGGTCATCTAGTTCCATCACTCTATCCTCCATGGTCCTCCAGATGGTCATCTTGTCTCATGAATTGATCGTCCCAACCGGCGATGAACATCTTCAATGTCGTTGCAAAAAAAGAAACCATCTTATTGCTACTTTATTATATTAAATAAGAGAAACCTTGAGTTACATTTGAGGGGAGCAAAGGTAGGAAAGCATTAACTTTATATTGGGAAGAGGGAGGTAGATGCTCAGTTTGTAGACTGAGATAAAGGAACCAAACCACACACAAATATAAGGTTTAGGCCATAACCACGCTACACATCCACCATCAAAACCGCTTTTAGGGTGACACATGCAAATTGCATATATATATATATATATATATATATATATATATATATATATATATATATATATACCGGGCTTGGGCGATTAGGGCTCCCCGCTTGTGCCTGAGGCGCCGGCGGCGCGGGGTTCTCCAGGGGATCGTCCGACAACATCTCACCTATGGGGGGATCGTGAGAAGCGACTCTCCTGTCTACCTCTACACATCTTTCTTACGGACATGAGGCAGCGTCGTGCAAAAGTCCTTCCTTCCTCCGTAGTAAGAAGTGTGGCGGAGGGGAGGAACATGATAGGGTGATGATGCAGGACGGGGGGTGGATCGTCATCCCGCGATGGATTTAGGTGTCATCTCCTGGGCGGCCAAGCTTAGTGAGAGAAGGTGCGGTGGTCCAGATGAGGACGATGAGGTGCTCCCCTCCCAGGCTACCTTGTTGATCTCAATTTTCAGGCGGTGATTATTGGAAGCACATGTGCTTTGGATCATGTTGGTGTGCTAGAGGCTTGCCTTGTCAAGGACCTATATTGGTGGCTTGGCTTGAAGCGAGACATAGCTGAGTTTGTGGCTAAATGTGTAGTGTGTCAACAAGTTAAGGCAGAACATCAGAAACCTACATGAACTTTGCAACCATTGCCTATATTGTAGTGGAAGTGGGATCACATTATGATGGACGTTGTGGTTGGACCTCCTAGGATAGAGAAAGCCATAATTCCAACTATTGGATCCCTATATAACACCCCATCTTCCCACACATATATCCCTTCTCTTACTCTTAGGTGTGAAATCTAAGTAGCTAGTGTACGAGTGTTTAATGTAATTACAAGGAGTTTTCTAAAAGCTAGATGGTGAGTAATGTGAGGTGAAATACCCACACCTCTACTCCCCATTCATACCTTTGGCTCCCATTTATAGTAAGGATTCCCATCTGAAAAACCTATATTAGTCAAATCCTATTGAAATACACTGATTGGTGTTGCCAAGACCAGGTTCGTTAGGAGGTGGGTGCAGGATGCTGCCGGGACTTGTCGACGTCTAGGGCATCGATGCCTCGGAGATTTCTTGGGACCTCAGTGGGGTGATGCTTACTCAGGTTCACGACCTCCGAGTGTTGGCATAGGCTCCAATCACTCGTCTCTCAATGAGGTTAACAACACCCCTGATAGTGATAGATATGTGAGCGAGGCGGATGGCGGTTATGATGGCTTGGTTGGATCCAGAGACCTTAGAAACAAGATAGATGGAACATTTTTATGATGGTGAGTTGATGAGTGGATGTATGCTTTTGGGTGATGTGAGGATGAGCTCTTTGATGGTTGAGTTTCTCGTTGGTGAGGGTAATCTGATGTAATCTTTCTTGTTGATAGATTTGGCATGTGTAAGGTGCAAGATGAATAAGATCGACCTCAATTGTGCTAATATATATATATATATATATATATATATATATATATATATATATATATTAGTTTGGGATAGTGTGGCCTTTGATCAGATACACATATGATAGCAGTTTAAATATTTGCATCATATGTAATAAATAAATGATAAAACTAAAAATCTAATCATATCAATTATCCTAAAATGTAGTAAATTGACGTGGCTCTGATACCACTATTGGGAAATGCAGGCATAAAGTATAGCAGTGGAAACAAAAATTTATCTATATGTATTCCCATAACAGCAAGATCACGTCAACTACTATGAAATAGAAAGGATGATTTTAGCGAGTTATATATGGTCCTGGAGCAAGTCCAGTGACAAAAATTGCTTCTTTGCAACTACTGACAAGTTGTTGTTAAAGGTGCAACTCCTGGTCTCTATCACGAACAATTCTCTTCTCAACTTCTACAATGACTTCGGTGGTCTCGCCACAGACTATAGGTTGACGTTGCTCTCCAAGAAAAAACTAAAGGACTCCTGCCTCTAGAGTAGTCTACATGGACCAACTAGAACTCATGTCATTCACTAAGAACAGACATGAAGGATTTGTCCCTCCCGTTGGTATACTAGTCACCAACCTGCTCTCCCACAACAACAACTTCTCAGTTGTTCTCTCCCATTGGCTATCCCTCCCTATCGGATAGGACTTTCATGGGCTCTCTTAATTACCACGACTAGAGAGGACAACAATTGTTAGAGGAACTAATTCTCACTTGTCTGTGTTGTGTCTTGGGAAGCTCCCGGTACCCTCCTTTTATAGGCAAGGTTAGGATCAGGGTTCCAGTCTGTACGAGATTGTATGGGAGTGGAAAGGGACCGAAAGAACTTGAACTTTTGCAACTTGTGAGACTCTAAATAGTCATATGGCACACCCAGACGGTCATTTGGTGTGTGAAATGGTCATCTCGTACTGCCAAATGAATGTCTGGCAGTTTTCCAATTGGATACAAATTAGGCAATTTTGATTCCAATTAATATCACATATTAATTTTACTTGCACTCCAAGTTTGTGCAATAAAAATTATTTGAGAAACATCCCAAACCTTCGTTCGGTCCAACCGATCCATCTCACCCAGGCGAGATGCCCATCTCGCTCACCCAGACACCCATATGGTGAGTCAAGATGAGTCGGTCGGTTCAATCACATTGAATTGGTCGGCTCAAGGGTAGAACTTAGCCAATTCAAACTCTGATTAGCCTGACAGCCCAAACTGTTATCTCAACATTTGAGATACCCGTATGGATATCTAAATGGCCATCTCACTAAGTGAGATGGTCGTTTGGCAGACCAGTCAACTAATTAGTCAATTTGTTGTGTGAATTGAATACCTAAACACTTTAGTAATCAATCCAATTGTCATTCAAGATCAAACTCCTATTCTAGATGAGTTCCTATGTGTGTGATCCTATAGGTTCCATGTCATGTTGGCAGTGAATGTACATAACTGGCTAATGACATCACAAGAAAAGAGTAGTATCTAGTCGCACATCAGTACTACCCAAGTGAATGGAAAGTTGGAGAACAACTTCAACCTACAATCTGTGTAAGGTGTTGCACTGATTGTATAATTCCTTTGTCTCTGATATCCATGATGAACTCGAGGCATGGAAGGTCATCCTCTCTACGTTCAATCCACGTTTCTTGAACTAAGAGCAATCTGTTTGAGATAATGTGATCTCAATATCATATATTAACTCACATGTGCATGGGCATGCATTTCTTAGTCTCGCTTATCAAGTGGCCAGGATATCATACTCTAGTAGGAGGGACAAATCCCATATATGTCACTCATAGTCTATCCCCAAGTGTCAAAGTCACCTAATCATCACCATAACAACCTATGTTTCAGGATTGTGTTTGATGATGTCAAATCATACCCAACGATATGTGATGAGTGTAGTGATTTTAGGTCTAGGAATCACAATAACCACCTTCACTGTGAGAGATGTCTGTGACCATCACAACCATGTTTCACTCTCAAGGTGGGTCTATCTAATACACTATTCCCTAACATGTATCTGTGTGCTTGGTTTGATATTGCCATATCACGACTAATGAGATTTAGTCATCAACCAACTCACACTCTGATCTTATGTGTTATTGTTGTCTATCAACCTTCCACAATAACAACCGATCAGGGACATAATGAGAATATATATGTACTCTTGACATCTGTATGATCTCACCCACAAGGATAGTAAGTTGAATACATACGTCATTGAGTAATATAATTCTCTAGACATTCATAGTGTTTCCTCATTATCTCATAATCGAGTGAAACAAAATGAATTGGAAGCTTGCCTTTATAAGTATTAATCAAATACTTAAAGATATATGCCATGTCAATCATCACATGATTGACTCTACAAGCATACCTTATCAACATAATCATGCATTTAGATAATTTAATCAAACATTAGAGATTTTTACCCCAAAAAAACACATGTATGAATGTTTGTAAAAATGATTTTTTGTTTGATAATGATAATGTACAATAGTTTTTTTTGCTATATTTTATGTAAAAAATTAGAAAATGGCATTTTTACCATTAAAATGACATTTTTATAAAACATTTCTATTAATCACATTATATGGCTAAGTGTGGGTCGATAGACAACTTGTCGGGTTGAGTTTGAGTCTATATTTGGTCCACTTGTTTAGAATTTGGTCCTTTTTATCCATACTCATGTCAATAGGCCTAACTTGAGCACATGTACGTTACTAGTTAAATAAAAAAAAAGTTCGACATATGGAAGGGGATGATTTGCAGGCACGTAGTACGACTTTCACTTTGGTAGCTCCGCTCTCGTCCACTTTGGTTCTCCATGATTCCATGAAGAATTTGTCCGTAGACAATGGGTCTTGGCACTCCCTGTTATCGAATATGTTCACACATTGAAAAAGAGAATTTGTTTAAAAATTCTTTTTTGTTCAGATAACACCTCACACATAGGCTACTGTGATTGCATCCAGATGGGAGAAGAGGGTGGCCTCCTAACATGTCATAAATTTGACATGCATTTTTCATGTACAAATCCTTCTAAATTTATTTGTCCATTTCAGAGTCTTCATTCATACTACAGAAAACCCATTGGATTGAACAACCTGGCTTCTCACATGCATCCAATTCACTTGTCTTCACCTGCACATGTATATGAAATTTGCAATGTTTTGTAATATTTTGATGTTTGGGAGTCTCTTAATGGTGCTTTGCGGGCGGATAAACATTGAATGTGTGGTTTTAGTCTCCACACCCAAATCTTGGTCTAAGGATTGTTCTCATAATATAGCATGTAGTTCTGGATCTGCAGTCCTTCTCCTACGCCGCTCTTGCTCGAATGCAATAGACGTTATTATTGGTCTTTCAACTCCTTATTTTTGTTCCTTGCAACTTGACGACCTGTCAACGCGTACAAACGCCACCATTGCCAACAATCTGACTTGAGCTATGTGTAGATCTGATTGACAAAGTTTTTCGAGTGGGTGCTCCAACTATCAAGAGCGTCCCTCTTCTTTTCTGTCTTCCTTTTTCTGATGCCTTACGAATATCTCTCTATCATGTTATATCTTGTCCATCTTCTATTGAGGCTTGGATATATTTGCTATTATTTCCTATATGTGTCCTCTATCGTTTTACTCCTTTGATTGCGAACAAATGATCTTAGTGCAAACATACTTCCTCACAACAACTCATGATTCTCAAGGCTTTATAATTCGGAACTCTAGCCTTGATAGGATCCAACAACTTCTTGTCACAATTTTACAACATCATCAACCTATCCATCGTGCACATTAATCAAACATCAATGTATTGTGTGCCAAGTCTAAAGTCAAGGATGAACATTTTGCTAGAGCTATTCAAATTTTCTCTTCTAGCGGTGTTGCACCTTATGATTCTACAACTAAATCAGATCTTGAGTCCAAGCACCCACAACTTCCACCTCCTATTGTTCCATCATCTTCAGAAATATCTCTATCTCTATTCGAAGCTTCTCATAGTATCGTCGAATATGCTATTTTATCTTTCAATAAAGGGACTACTTGTGCAGTATTGTCGAAGATGCTATTTTATCTTTCAATAAAGGGACTACTTGTGCATGTGAATGCCTTCTTGTGAAACACCTTCTTGACGCTATGCGAGGTATGACTATTGTAGTAAAAGACTCGCTCTTAGATGCTATCTTTGTTAATCTCTGGTTGCGTGTCCGTTATCCTATCTCTTTGGCGCCTTATGTCGATAGTGCCCCCTGACTCCTCTTCTTAAGCCTGGAAATGGCATCCGTCCCATTGTAGTTGGTACTATTTGTCATTGTCTTGTTTCTAAGATCACAACAAAATGAGTTTTTCCAGATATTGTCTCTTAGCTTCAAGATCACCATTTTGGTATCGGCATTCCTATAGGTGTTGAGGCTCTTTTGCATGCCGTGACACGCCTTGTTCATGAAAAGCAATGCATTCATACACACACTTTGGCTCTTGTGAACTTCTCCAGTGCCTTCAATATGGTTGACAGGTCCACCATCTTTCTAGAAGTTCGTCTTCGATGCCTGCAATCTATCGTTAGGTTGAATTTTGCTACTGTTCACCATCTAATCTTTACTTAGATCAACATGAGCCTATTTTTCATCAACATGGGTCCAACAAGGTAACCCACTTGGCCTGCTTCTTTTTTCCTTGGCCCTTCATCCCCTTGTTTTGCACTTAAAGGATGAATGCCATTTAGATTTATTATCTTTCTACCTGAATGATGGGACTCTCATTGGAGACACTACTGAAGTGTCTAAGGCCTTATCTCTTTTACAATCTTTAGGCCCATATTTTGTCCGTCATCTTAACATTACCAAGATAGAAATCTTTTGACCTTCTGATGGCCCTAGAGGAATCCCAAGTTGTGGATTTTTACCTTCTAACATATTCTAGCACATGCGAGATGTGAAGCTTCTTGGTGGTTCAACTTCCCTTGACCCATGCTTTGTAGTGGATTTGCCGAGGAAGCGTGTGCTAAAATCTTTAGACATGACAGATCTCCTTGTCTTACTTAATGATCCACAAATTGAACTTCTTCTCCTCATGTCTTGTGTTGGTATGCCCAAGTTGATGTCCTCCCTTGGATCAACACCACATGATCATATTGCTTCAGTCTTAGAAGACTATGATTGTGGACTTCGTCATTGCATGTTTCACATTATTGTTGGTGAAGGCCAAGGTTTCGACGATTTACAATGGCGACTTGCCACTCTACCCATGCAGCTTAGCAGGTTGGGCATTACGACTGCCCATGACCTTGGTAGTTATGTCATTATTGCTTCTCGAGTTCAAACCATGGAGCTTCATGACCATATTCTCTGTGAGGTTGGTTCAATTGTTGTTGGTAACAAATTGGACTTTGCTTATGAGTCCTTTCACAATATCCTACCATCCTTTTGCTGATCTAAGATGTCTAATTCGTCTTCTGCCACTTCAAAGACACAATCTTTATTGGCACACACTTACTTCAAAATGGCTTCTAGTGCTTCAAGGATTCTGAGGTGACTCCACGACAACATGCTGTTCTTACTTCTCTACGGGCTGATCATGCATAATATTTTTCTTCTTCTCACTATTCCTATTGATGGTCTTGGATTATTCATGTTACCCATTGAATACCTTGATCTATTCTACGTTATTGTCTTTTAATCTCACTATATATTTACGATTATCGTTGCTCACTTTGTCGTTTTACAGAGCTTGATCCTTTTGATGACCATGCTGTACACCGTCGAATCCGCCCTGGATTCAAGTTTCACCATGATGTTGTCCGAGACGCCCTTTTTGACATTCTTTCTCATGTTGGGATAAAAGCTTTACAAGAAGCCATGGTTGTCTTTCTTGAGTTACGACATGATGATTTTCACACTGAAAGACCTACTGACATCTTGTTATATGATTGGACTAATAACAAGCACACTTGTGTTGTTCTTATTGGGTATCTGTACTAGCTTCAAGGCAGGACAAGTAACTTCTGATGTGGCTGCACATAAAGTTCGCAAACATAGAGTTGTATTTGAAGCAAACAAATACCATTTTCTGCCGTTTATTCTTAATATATTTGAGGTGCTAATTAATGATTCAATTTCTCTCTTAAGAGGTACCCAGAATGTCATAAAATGCCGTCATCAATATCTTCATCAACATGTTCAGATTTTATCTTTCAATTTTTAGGGTTTGTCATAAAAAAAAAAAACGATTGGCGGTCCAATGTAGCTCGTGCATCTGTAAACAAATTATATAAAATTGTAAAGCAGGAATTTGTCATAATTAAAGAATATATATTTTTAATATCTTAATGTTCACAAAACTTTCTTCACTCCCCACTCTCGATCAGCGTGGCCTCTTGCGCGGCGGCCGAGCTTCTGGAGGGCGGAGCGGCGAAGCATCTCCCGTAAAATTTCCTGGTGAAGTCCAGACTGTTCAGTGCGGTTGATAGTGCTGGATTCTCTATTGGTGGCACCTCTCAAGCCAGCATTTCTAAACTGAGGGCGGCGCCATTTCCTACACTAAGACACCATGGGTGCCGGAGGCCCCTCCCTCTTCGCTGGTAAGCCTTCCTCCCCTTCTCTTGCACGCTTCCATGCATAGAACATTAGCTATGATGCCCTTTACAGGTTGCTAAAACTCGCTGACCCCCCCCCCCCCCCCCCCCCTTTTTTTTTTTGGACGGTGGGTGCTTCGCAGAGGCGACGGGCGCGCTCTGGCGGAGGTTCGCTGATTACCGCCACAACAAGTGGAAGAAAACATTTCTCTGGGACATGGTCGAGCCCTACCGCCGTCCCAAGTCCTTCACACCCATCGTCTGCGTCTATGTCGCTGCCTTCTATACGGGCGTCATTGGAGCCGCCATTACCGAGCAGCTTTACAAGGTAGTATTTTCATTCTTTTAGTCGCCCTTTGTTTGTTGTCCTTTTTAGTGAATAATTTGCTTCCAGGCTTCAGCAACGACTTTCTGTTGTCACCTAGTTAGTATAAATTATTTTTAAGGCACACGCCTCACAGTTATGTAAAAAGGAATGCCTATAGCTGGAATTAGAGATGTGAAGTGGTCCATATCTTGAGTCGATTGTAGGAGGTATGAGCAGGAGTTATGTAATAAATCATGGCCAGAGCTTTTGCATCAATATTCAAGTTTATCTTTTACCATATGCCGGAATGCATACAACCTAATTACCCTCTTAATTCAGATCTAACTATTACTCTCATGTGCAACTGAAAAACTGAAATTTTTAACTACCAAGATACGACTCTACATGAGTTGCCACTGAAGTCTTAGCATACACTCGGCTATAAGTAGAGTTAATTTATTAATGACAAGGTTTTCATATTGGACCCGACAACGTCCATATATATAACATAATTATGTATACAAACATGTATATGTATGTGGATATATAAATATAGTATGTATATGTGCGTATATATATTTGTATGTGTGTGTATATATACATATAATATGTCAGAGTTTTCACTGAGGGCGAGTCCCTTCTCTTTCCCCTATAGGGTTGACATCCATATGAGGCACTCTTCATCTACATCCACCGTATGTGTGCATATATATTTACATGTATGAATATGGATAAGCATGTAATCTACTATATGAAAGAATGAGAGATACATGTGTATGTGTGTATGGATAAGCATGTAATCTACTATTTGAAACCATAGATGATGAATTGTGAAACATCAAACATACACAATCAGCACCCATTCACAAACCAATGGTTTTGCAATGCTTAAAACAATGTCTAAATAATTTACTAAGTGAATATTGCAATACATGGATTGCCAGGGTTGATAAGAAGGGGATTAAATTAGTCACATGACCATTTAGGTAGAAAGAATTAAATCAACATAACCCGGCTGGTCTTGGACCCAAATAACAGGTCACTGATTAAAATCCAGTCTTAGCCAAAAATGGGTTTTAGCCCCACTGGACAATTGGTTCAATTGGCTTGGGTTGGGTTGGGTTGGGTTTTAAAAACCTGGTTAATGGTATAAGCTGTTTGTAGTGTGCTCTCCCATGCCTTTTATGAGATCAGAATTTAAGAAAAATACTCCAATTTCAAAATTCACCTCATTATAAGAGGTGGGTTTCATGCCTGAATATATCCAAATGTCTGCTGATAAAAGAGTAGTTAGAAACCAAAGTGCCACTATAAGTTAGGTTCCGCTTTTTAGTTGATTGAAGGCCATGATCTTCATCAATAAGCTAAACGGAGACGCCTATTGAAGTAATTAACAAGGTGTAAAAAGGTTGCATAGAACAAAAGCATAGCTCTTGAACATAGTAAGATAAATGAGTTTCTTCTGGTAATATTCAGGGTTGTTATAGTCCAAAAAATGTTCCAGAGGCCTTGTATGTTAGTCCATGGGAGTAGAAACTGGTTTAGCATGCAACATTCCAGTTTCTCGGAGAAGATCAAAGACATATTTACGTTGCGACAAGTTGATCCCCATCTTTGAGCAAAGAACTTCAATTCCAAAATATCTACCGGTTCCAGATCTTTTGTTAAAAATACTTTTGTAAAGATTGTTTTAGATTGAGAAACCTTGATCATCACCCCGTGATGACAATGCCACCCACATAGACTGTTATAACAACTAGATCACGTTTGATATGAGAATATAATAGATCGTGGCCACAGGCTGTTCGACAAAAATGAAGAGATTCAAGTACAATGCTGAGTTTATTGAACCGGGCACGTGACGATTGTTTAAGATCATATATAGCTTTCTTGAGTAGACGCACCTTGTCAATCTTCCCTTGACTTGCATATCCAGGAGGAAGTTCCATATAGACCTCCTCAAGAAGATCGCCATGAAGAAATGCATTCTTTACGTCCGAATGGAATAAGGGCCAATCATAGTGTGTAGCAAGAGAAAGAAATATAGAAACAAAGATGATCCTGGTCAACAGAGAGAAAATTTCAAAAAAATCCACACCAAATGTTTGAGTAATTTCTTTGGCCACTAGATGTGCCTTTAGTCGTTGAATACTCCCATCAAACTTATGTTTGATAGTGAAGACCCATCTGCAATCTACAATGTTCGTGTCAGGAGGTGAAATAACCAACTCCCATGTTTGATTTTCACGTAGTGCAACCATTTCTTCATCCATGGCTTGCTTCTAACCTAGGTGATGAAGCAATTCTTCATAGTTCTTGGGAATTGTGGAAGTTTAGAGCTAAAGCAAACACTCACGCACTTTGAGAAAGATAAGAGAGACAACATACTATAGAAATGTTATGACGAATAGTACAAGACCTTACACCTTTGCCAAGGGAAATTGGACAAATATCAAGAGATGATTCTTGGGGAGCTTCTGACGATGGTTGGTCATTGGATGGGGCTTTGTTCTCTTCTTGCGGAGTCACCATGGTAGGGGTTCGAGAAGGTGATGGATTTGGAATAATTACATTAAAAGATTCTTGTGTATGGTTGTCGACAATTGGGGAACTGGATGTGGAAGTAGGGGGAAACATGATGCTCTCATGAAAGGTAACATCATAAGATGGGTGCATACGTTTTGTAGATGGAAACTAATATGTGTATCCTTTTTGGATATGAGAATACCCTAAGAACACAGTTTTGATGGCCTGAGGAGAGAACTTGTCAGCCTTAGGATCAAAATTATGAACAAAGGCAGTGCACCCACAATTTTGCGAGGAATAGGAAACGCGTATTTGTAGGGAAAGAGAATAGACAATGAAGAGGCACCCTGAACAACAAAGGAGGGTTATCGAATGATAAAAAAAATTGTAAGGACAACTTCAGACCAAAGACGCTTAGGAAATACAAGCATGCAACATTAAAGTATGCAACATCAAGCGTCGATTTTGCGTTATGCAAAGCCATTTTGTTGAGGTGTATGCGCACATGAGCATTGATGGTTAAATCCCACGGTGACGTAAAAATTCAACATTGCATGTTGAACGTATCTAAAGCATTGTCCGTCCTCAAAATTTTGATACGTTATTAAATTGTACATTAACGAAACGATGGAAGGATTCGAGTAAAGGCAATTTTTTCATGATATTTTATTAAAATTAACCATGTCATTTGGGGAAAATCATCCTTACAAATTAAATAGTAGCGATGGCCGCCAAAATCAGGCTCATGAAAGGGCCCCCACATCACTGTGAACTAAATCAAACATAGACCATGCTCAAGGTCTTGAACAAGAAGGAAAGGAACTACAAAAATGTTTTCCAAGTTGACAAAAATCACAATTAAGTTGTGTAACATGTGCTAGACTAGGTTTGAGAGCATTGAGCTTGTCCAAGGCAGGATGACCATATCTTTGTGAAGGTGAAGTGGCGAGCAACGAAGTAAGGCAACAAATGGTGTGTCATGCTTGAAGTAATAGAGGTCGCCAATCCTAGAACCCCATCCACGTCTCGAAAATCCATGAATTTTGTAAGATAAGAGTACAAGACCATTTTTGCCTAAAAATGGTAATGCATTTAAGATTGTCAACCAATTTGGCAATAGACATTAGTGTTGAGAGTTATTTAGTTAGTGTTTTATTATTAGTTTGTAATATGGGCCTAAGTGTCTTGGCCCATTAGGGTTGTCTTATGTCCTGTACGCTTCCCTGCTCTTCTATTTATAGGAGCAGGGTTTCTCCTATCTAATACATCGATTAGCCGTCTCTTATTTTCTAAGATGGTATCAGAGCACCCGTCCTAGCCCCTAGGGATCAAAACCCTACGTGAGAGAGAGAGAGCAAGAAAACTAGGAGTGCCCCCTTGCGGGCTGTTGCCGCCCTTGGCGGTGCTTGGCTGCCCGCAGGGAATTCCTATCATTGTTCCCTGCCTATGGTCGTCTTTGACTTCAGCCACCTTCTGCCGCGCTGCCGCCCCTGCTGTCTCCTCTCATCCTGCGCCCGCCACTGCATGTCTAGCCGCCGCCGCTACCTGCCCCTGCGCCACTACCGCTCCGGCGCCACTGCCCCTCTGACTACAGCCGCCAGCTCTTGCTACCTGACTGGACCTGCTACTGTGCTACCGCGGCTAATTTTTGCTTGCAATCCCACCTACTACCTGCATGCACAACTGCTGCCACTGCTATCTACTCCTCCATCCTCCTGACCGGCCGCCAGCTACTGGCCTTGCCCCACTGCTCCGCTCCTGTGCCGCCGCCCATTCCGTCCTGCCCCCCATGCCGCTATTGCTGCGCCCCGCCATCCATGCCGCTCTGCTGCCCTCCTGCTTCATGCGCCGCTGCCGCATACCGCTACTACTGCTTGACAGCCTTCGCTGCTCTTGGCCGTCGCAGCTGTTTCTGCCTGCCACTCCTAGATGAGTCGCCACCGGTTTGCTGTTGCTGTCCACCGCCCCCTACCGTCTCTAATCGTGCCACCAAACAACCTATTTTTTTTATTCCCTCAATATTTCTTACTGCCCCCCATATACACTCAAATATTTGTGCTAATCGGATCCATTTTTTACCCTTATCGGATTTTTGCGGGGGCTCCGCCTCCCGCACCCCCAGATTTTTTGTTATAACTGGCCAAACAAATCCCCTTTTCACGTCGGAGAAAGATCCATTTATTTTTCTATCCGGATCTGCCTATTCGGGTCATTTTGCACCTTGACTCACATTATTGGTTACTGCCTCCACATATTTGCCTCCACTAAACCTTGCCTCTACCTTTGTTTTTTACTCTCCACGCCAACCACTCTTTGACTCCTTCCGTGCTTGGCGTGAGGGGGAGAATAGAGGATGAAGAGTAGAGGAAGAAATGAGATGGAGGAGTGATGAAGAAAGAGAAGAAGATATATATATGTTGCTATCTATATGGATTTTCATGATGCTGCTATGTGGTGCTTTCTGCTGCTATCTATATGGATATTCATGCCACTTCTATTGTTGTTTTATGGATCTTCTTGCTGCTGCTATTATTGCTTATTCATCATCTACCTCGACTGCTGCTATGAAGTTACATATTCAGACATCTTTCTTACTAGTGCTATGATTCACACATTTTGTTTGCTGCTTTGTGCTTTTGCACTTTTTGCTGTCCGTGCTTTATTTGCACGTTGACTTTCTACTGTGGACTAGCACTCTCTGGATTTTGACGTCTGCTACTGTGATGGATACTGTATGAAGAGGGAAGATGATGAAGACATCTGTTCTGACCTTACATGGAGCTTCGCCTACTGGAGTTATTTATTTACTTGCTACTCTACTCATTGGTCTTCTATCTGCCTACGTCGTAGACTTTTGCTACTGTGCGCCAACACTCTCTGGCATGTCTGTGTTTTGACACGTCGACTCTCTATTTGTCCGTGCCTTGTTTGCACGTCAACCTACTGCTTCTGTGATCCAACACTCTCTGGGCTCTACTACTGTGATCCATCACTCTCTGGGCTCTGCTACTGTGTTCCAACACTCTGGCTACTACGACGACGACTTTGATGAAGACCTTGGTGCCTATTAGCTATTTAATCTTTTGCTCCAGATGATCGTGTTGCTGCTTATTTTTGCTCCAGACGATCGCGTTGCTGCGTATTTTTGCTCCAGATGATCGAGAAGCTTCTGTGACCTGCTTGCCTGCTTGCTTGGAGTATCAACTTGAGGGGGAGTGTCTGAGTGTTTGAGTGCTTTAATGTAATATTGAGGGTGAGAAAATTCTTATATGGGCTTAGTTTATCGTTTTATTCTGTTTCTTTGTTTTCTTAGTCCAACTCTCTATTTGCAAGCTGATTTGGGATTCTCCCAACTTCAGCTTGAGGGGGAGTGTTGAGAGTTATTTAGTTAGTGTTTTATTATTAGTTTGTAATATGGGCCTAAGTGTCTTGGCCCATTAGGGTTGTCTTATGTCCTGTACGCTTCCCTGTTCTCCTATTTATAGGAGCAGGGTTTCTCCTATCTAATACATCGATTAGCCGTCTCTTGTTTTCTAAGAATTAGGTTAAAAGAAAAACCAATAATTAAATGTGCATAGGACAAATTTATGGTGGAATTAAGAGGAACTAAACCACTTTGGTGAACTTGTTTGACAAATCCATCAACCAAGGTTACTGTGAGATAATGATTGTTATTGTGAGAAGAGGTGAGCAAGTTTCTCGTCGTCGTCTTGTGTTGCGTAGTTCCATAGTCCACAATTCAATCATTATGGGAGGCCATATTGAAGTTCCAATATCTGTAGCAACGTGAGCAGATGCTTCAGACTTACTAGGCTACATGACTAGAGTGTCAGAAGATTGTGATGCACGTAGAAGTTGTGTATACTTCTCAGAGGATTGAGAGACACGTGAAGAACCTTTGTGATCGTGTGCAAGAAGTACCGAGCCATGACCCTGCCATATGGATGACGATTTTTTTGAAAACAACGATCTTCAGTGGCACAAAAGTTACACTTAGGCCTGGGTTGGGAACCACAACCACGTCCGCGTGTGAAAACTTCCGTTGCCACAAAAGAATCAGACATGACACGTCAAACATCACTGTAGGAATATTTGACTGTTAGTGATGAGCATATCCATCTTCAATGGAGAGGAACTGATCTGCCGCCAGGATAATAGAGGGTACATGGGCAAAACAAGAGTGGAGCCCATGAAGAAATTTTGCCATGATGAGTCCTTTACACTCTTTGGTTTGATCAACGGATGTGAGCAATGGAAACATTTAGTTGTTGTGCAAGAGCTTGAACAAAGTCATAACAAACATCAAGAGATTGATCACCTTGCTTGGTGGAGAACAGTTCATCCCAAATATTGTATATGCCAAGTGCGATTTGCTCTTGAGTAAAGTGAAGCTTGGCAGCATCCCTCACATCTTTCTTAGATCTATGAAACATATATTTGCATGCAATATGTGGCTCCATGCAATTCCATAGGCAACCTTCCACTTGGTATCGACACGGCATTATTCTAGCGTATCCTCGGGAGGCCTCTCAATAAACTTGAATTTGTCACTAGCTTCCGGAACCATATGGACAACATTCATCCAAAGTAGATATGTGGCTCCATGCACTATCATCGTAAACAATAGTCTGATTAGTCTTATCTTCGACCATGATAAAAATGTATGCACCACCGGAGGGAAGCACGGTAGGATTATGAAAGAGAAAGACTACCACAAAGAAACACGGTAGTAGTTAAGAAACACCACCACAGGGAAGAAGCACTGTGATTGGTAGATAATATTCCCCTAATTAGAAAAGGCACTCACCCATGCATTAGGAGAATAACACGGGGAGGAAGAAAATCAAGATGGTGTTTTTACTGTAAAAGATGTGGTTTTTAATAAAAAAAACAGCAGTAAACTTTGTGAAAGAAACATCTGCCTCGGCTACTTGTACAAACTGTACAGTTCATTGTAGAAAATAGCCACCATCATACACGTACAAGTCGTGCCGCTGCTGCACTTGCTGGTCACGTTGGCAAGGAGTTGCCACACCACAAGAAATTTTTTCTGTTGTGGTCGCGCCGTCACTTAATATTGTGTTTCTTGCTGTTGCCATCATGCCGTCATGCGCACGAAGGTTGTGCTGCTGGAATTTCACCAGCATTAACGCTTCTTGTGTGCTGTCCACAAACACAGATTGGAGTTGTCTTTGCGTGCTGCCCACAGACGCAGATTGTGGTTGTGGAACAGAGAAAAGTTGGTGGATGATGGTGGATATAATTAGATAATGAGATAAGGAAGAGTAGTGGCATGGTTGACGGGGGAGAATGAGGATAAGGGGTGGATACAAAAGAGAAGATGGCCGATGGGAAGAGAATAGAATGGATGGCGGCTGGGAAGGGGCGGCGGGTGGGGAAAAAAAGGAAAGGAAGCATTACCCTAATACCAGTGCCCTGGTACCATATAGACAACTTAATTTATACATCAAGTAAACCAAGGCTACATGAGACTTCCCTTGTATAAGAGAGTCTGAGGTTGTGGTGTTCCACATGAACAAAATAAACAAGGAGAGTACTTGGGGTATGTGCCAGACCCATATAACAAATAAAGCATAATTTGTAGCAGATGCAATTAAAGATAGGATTGGGGTCCGACGGGAAGACTTAGAGGTGGAAGCACGCTGGGGTGAGGGTGCGAATCACTTCATGCGAACTATGTTGTGATCGACGAGCAGAGGAGCTTCTGAAGACTATTAGACTAGATAGACCGTCTAGTTCTTGTTGACCTAACCAAAGTGAATCAACAACTCTCTTGAAATATCTCATGCATGATTGAAGAGAAAGAGGATATGAAGGCAGAGGAGCTTCAAGTGCTGTGTGCATAGACAGGGGTAGCCTCTTCGCTTTGGAAGCACAAAAGGGAGTGACACATTGACGGAAAGTGAAGATGAGTGCGTGGAGGCAGATTGAATCATCTAATCTCTTCAGGCCCTATGTGCGGAATCGACGGAAGGGAGGAGCGGTAGGAACCTATTTGATGAGAAGAACTAACAGAGTGGAGAAGTACTGAAAGGAACCTATCGAAGAAGAGAAGACGAGGATGTGGAGGCGGAAGGCTTTGGGTATGGTTGTGTACGCAAGCGGAGAGGGGAGTGAGATAGGAATCTGAGTTGGGGATGGGCCGGTATCGGGGAAGACTCAACTTTTTATACTGTGCAAATACTCGGGGGCACCACATTACATGAACGTCCCAATGTGGTTGGGACTCTACTGTCGTCCAAATGCAATCCTAATATAATATTTGTTCAACAAAACACAGTATTTCAACTACCCACAAAATTTAAGTCCCATCCTACATAAACTCATGTAAACTAAATATGGCCTTAAAAACATAAACTAATAAAAGGTGTGAAAGACAATGAGACTTGGAGAGCTTAGGGTTGCACAATGTGTGCACCCTTCTATTTATAGAAAAGTAACAATTACAGAAAGGTCCAGATATAATGGAAAATAACATAACATAAATAAAGCAACACATATATTAACACTCCCCCTCAAGTTGGAGCATAGATGTCAATCATGCCCAACTTGTCCATCAAAGCGCTGAAATGCTTCTTAGGCAGCAGTTTGGTGAAGATATCAACAACCTGGTCTTCAGATCGAGTAAAAGGTGTGCAAATCTTGCCAGTAAGAATAGATTCCCGAATAAAATGATAGTCGACCTCGATATGCTTGGTGCGCTCATGATAGATAGGATTGCTGGCAATAAAGATAGCAGCTTTATTATCACAGTGCATGGGTATAGCAGAAGAAGACTCAACACCGAAGTCTTTAAGAAGATAGCGTACCCAAAGCAGCTCACAAGCAGTATGGGCCATAGCCCTATATTTAGCTTCAGCACTAGATCTGGCAACCACATTTTGTTTCTTGGATCTCCATGTGACTAGATTGCCTCCAACATAGGTACAATTGCCAGAAGTGGATTTCCTGTCAATCCGACTCCCTGCATAATCAGAATCAGAATACCCTTCTAGAGAGCAGTGCCCATTTTTCCTGTAATGAAATCCCTTGCCAGGAGACTTTTTTAGATATCGCAGAATATGACATAGTGCATCCCAGTGGCACTGTCTGGGTTTATCTAGGTACCTGCTAAGAAGTCCCACAGAAGTAGATATGTCAGCTCTAGTCACAGTTAAGTATATCATTTTACCAATCAATCTCCTGTACTTTTTATTATCAGCAAAAGATGGAGACGAATCATCATCCCAATTGACATTGGGATCTAGAGGAGTGTCAGCAGGTCTAGCTCCAAGCATAGCAGTTTCCTGTAAAAGATCTAGAACATATTTCCTCTGAGACAACACTAGTGCATTAGAGGTTCTGGATACCTCTATGCCCAGAAAATACCGCAGTTTACCCAAGTCTTTAGTAGCAAAGTGCTTGCAGAGATGGGCTTTAGTATCCTCAATAGCAATAGAGTCACTGCCAGAAAGAACAATATCATCCACATAGGCAATAAGAATTACAATGCCAGTAGAGGTCTTCTTAGTAAAAACAGAATGATCCGCTTGATATCTCAGAAAACCAAAAGCAATCAGAATTTTGCTTAATTTATCGAACCAGGCACGAGGGCTCTGTTTGAGTCCATAAATAGACTTCTTCAATCTGCAGACTTTGTGTGACTCCCCTTGAGCAACAAATCTAGGGGGTTGCTCCATATACACTTCCTCTTGCAGATCACCATATAGGAAAGCATTTTTAACATCTAATTGCAGCAGAGGCCAGTCCAGATTAATAGCAATAGAAAGAAGAATTCTGACTGAATTAAGGCGGGCAACAGGAGAAAAAGTTTCAAAGTAATCAATACCATAAGTTTGTGTATACCCTTTTGCAACCAAGCGTGCCTTCAGCCGTTCTATAGTACCATCAGGTTGATATTTAACAGCATATACCCATCTGCAACCTACATGCTTACATTGAGGAGGTGGATCCACCAACTCCCAAGTTTGTCTGTCAGTAAGAGCACGCATCTCTTCTTACATAGCAGAAGTCCAGGCTGTACTTTGCAAGGCATCATGAGTATTTTTTGGAATAGTGACAGTAGATAAAGCAGAGACAAAATTGCTAGCATGAATACTCAGATGTGCAGTAGATACATGGTTAGAATTGTTATGAGAAGTGCAGGAACGAGTTCCCTTTCTAAGAGCAATAGGTATATCCAGGTCAGAAATTACCTCAGGTGTGGCAGGACCTTCTTGAGGAGGAGATTGGTGTTGAGTGGGGGGTACTTGTTCAGGTGGAGGCCTGTTCCTGCACTGATAAACAATAAGAGGTGGTGTCGTATTCTTAGGTGGCATTTGATTAGAATTCTCAGACACACATTCAGTAGTAATAGGCAGAGGGGAAGCAATAATATCAGGCTCCAGACTATCTCCGCTAGATGAGTAGTATGGGGTATTCTCAAAGAAGACAACATCACTGCTGATAAACCATTTCTTTGCAGTAGGACTATAACATCTATATCCTTTTTGTGCACGAGAATACCCTAAGAAAATACATTTCTCAGCACGGGGAGATAATTTATCATGAGTAGGACCAAGCAATCTCACAAAACACGTACAACCAAAAATTCGAGGAGGTACAGTAAATAAGGGTGCATCATCAGGTTGTAGAATTTGGACAGATACTTTATTTCCAATCACAGAGGAAAGGCATCCGATTAATTAAGAAATAGACAGTCAATATTGCTTCAGGCCAGAACAATCTGGGTACATGATAGTGCATCATAATAGTTCTAGCAACTTCTAACAAATGTCTATTTTTCCTCTCAGCTACTCCATTTTGCTGTGGTGTATATGCACAAGAAGTTTGATGTAAAGTGCCAACAGAACGACAAAACATTGCAACATCTTTTTGGACAAACTCAAGTGCATTATCAGTACGAAAAACTTTAACAGGCAGGGCATATTGTATTTTCACCTCAACAAAAAAGTATTTAATAGTAGACAACACTTCAGACCTACTTTCATGGTTCAAAATTTCGGTTGAAATCTCGAAATTTTGCTCGAAATTTCGGTTTCGACGGGAATCAGACATAGAAATGCAAGTCCAGAATAATTAATCGAAATTTCGCAAAGGGGGGCGAAATTTCGACAAAATACAACAATTTTGTTGAAAAAAGGCCAATTTGGGCATGCATTCCGCGAAACACAACCGAAATTGGTTTACAATTTCGAAAATCAACGGTCCAAAGCCTATTGTACTTGGAGGGTTATTTCTTTGTTTTTTTTTCATTCTCTTGCTCTTAAAGGCTTTGTTCTTCGGATCTAAGGTAAGTTTACTTTCTCCTTCCCATCTACATCTATATCTTCCACTTTTACCCCAGTTTAATCAAAAGATTACTACCGAACTGCAAGTTACAAGTGATAGTCTACAACTTATACTTGATGATTTATGAAATTATGCTATAAATTACATATAACTACAATGATTTTGCAAATCTAACTTAATGTGTGTGTGTATGTATATATATATATATATATATATCCTATTCGTCATAACAATGGATAAAATTGTTTTCAAATGAGCTTTTTTTGAAGTTTTTGTAACGTTATATTCATAACAAATGTTCAATTTATAAATAAATATCTTATATTAAAGATGAATTTTGTAACAATAATTTACAACTATGTAATACTTTGAATATTAATTATCTATAATTTAGACTTTTAAAATGAAAATAAACTAAAACAATTTAGAATTGTTGTGTATAATGTTTTGTTACATACATCAAATTTCAACTACTATTGGGAATAATATATAGTTAAATGTATTCAATTGATATATTCAATACATTAGACTATTAGTATCAGCAAATTTTAGTAATTTGTTCCAATTTTATGAATAATTTTAGGCCTAGATTAAGAATACTTTAAGTATTTTTACTCTTTGACGATCCATAGTGTAAGCTAGAAAGTATCAATTGAAATCAATTATTAACGTGATGACCTTTAAACTAATTCCTTCATTATATTAAAAAGTCATCAAAATCTCGTTCGAAACAATTTTTGATCTTTTCACACATGTAGGACCCCTCACCAAGATCAATATATGATGTTATTGCATAAATAGGTGTATTTATGTATGTACATCATCCTGATAAAATTTCGTGACTTAATTCCTTTATTTGGTCGTCGAAATCTTGTGTCGAAATAAGTGTAAAATCTCGAATTTTCCATCAAAATTTCTGTAAATTTCTGTTTCTGAGCCATCGGAAATGGCGTCGAAATCGAAATTTTAAACCATGCCTACTTTTCGACAGAAACAACCAAGTGGTCCGAGAGAAATCATTAATAAATAGTAAAAAGTATTTGTAGCCAGACAAATTAGGCACATTACAAGGACCCCATACATCAACATGAACAAGATCAAAAAAGTTTTTGCTACTACTCTGAGGACGTTTAGCGTAAACAACCCTAGTCTGTTTCCCTAACTGACATGATTCACACTAAAACTTATGAGTGCCAACACTAGAAATGACATGTCTTAGTTTTTCAGAAGAAGGGTGTCCAAGACGGTAGTGCCATTGTAATGCAGAGACTGATGCAGATAATGCCGATAAAGTAGAAGCCAATGCAACCTTGTCCAGTCTTGGCAGATCATCCAGATAAAAGAGGCCATCAGATCCTTCATGCCCCCCACCAATCTTCGTCCTCGTGCGAAGGTCCTGAAAAACACACGAACCAGGTATAAAGGTTAGGCTACATTGCAGGCTGCGTAAGATTTTGCTAGCAAATAATAAATTCAGCGGAAAACGAGGCACATATAAAGCCGACTTCAGAAGAAACTTAGATACAATGTCTCCAACCCCAGAAACCGCAGACTTAGAACCATCAGCAAGCATGACAGAAGAAGCAGTAGCTGGTCTAGATAAATTTCTAAATAAAGCTCGATTTCCAGAAATGTGAGACGATGCCCCCGAATCGATAACCCATTTTGTATTACCAACACTAGAAGATGGAGTACTGAGGAAGACAGTATCACAACCCGAGTAGGTCGCAGCATGGGCTCCACTTGTAGTGGCAGTAGAAGAGAAGCCAGTACACTCACGTAGTAGGCGCTCCACCTCAGCACGAATGTAATCAACAGTGGCAGTACCTGAGTCATCAGACATAACAAGCTGGGTAGGTGTCTCTAAAGTAGCAGTAGTGTCACTGGCCGCATTGGCCCATGCAGGTTTACCATACTTTTCCCAGCACTTGTCTTCAACATGATTAGACCGGCCACAGAAGTTGCAGAAGCGTTGGCCAGTCTGAGGACGAGCATCAACAGTAGTAGATCTAGAGAATGCTCCACGACCCGCATCCTTCCTTCCACTGCCAGTACCAAGAGGAGGACGAGCATCATATGAACGATCGCGTCCACGGCCACGACCACGACCAGACATCCCAGCAAAAGCCGTCGAATCCCCAATATCAGTAGGAGTCTCAGATGACGATGCATGCAAGCGCTGTAGTCTTTGAAAGGCAGTCTGAAGAGTAGGCAGCGGATCACTGGCGAGAATCTAATCCACCACCCCGGCATAGGAATCAGGTAAGCCACAGAGGAACTGGACTACTTGCAACTCCTGTCGCTGTCGTTGCATAGTAGCCAGATCAGTAGACAAGGGATGGTAGGCTTCCAACTCCCCCCACAATCCCTTGAAAGCAGAGAAATAATCCGTCTGATCAGAACCAGAGAAATGCAGACGACTGAGTTGCTTGTTGATATCAAACACCTTCTTTGGATTTTGACTGTGTGAATATGTGCTGGCAAGTTGATCCCACATTTGCTTTGCCGTCTGCAGGTACAATAGTGTGACACTAATCTTGGTCGCACTACTATTCAGAATCCATGTCATGACTGTGGAGTCATCCTTCACCCAATCACCATAGGCTTTCACATCCTTCGAATCGGCTGTTGCAGGAGGCACGGGTGGTGGATCTCGTGTCAGGTGTGACATTTTTCCTTGTGATTTAACATATATCTGCATAGAGCACACCCAGTGCTGGTAGTTTCGCCCATCCAGCTTCACAGTTGTCACCTGACGTCGCAGATCTTCATGAGTAGACGCCTTCAGGAAGAAACATATGCAGACGTAGAGTTACAGGCAGGCAGCAGCAGTCAGGCACAGGCAGTAGAAGTCAGCAGTCAGAGGCAGAATTCCAACACATGGACTACTGTAGAAGGTAGAAGATCCACACATGGATCGTAAAAAAAAACCCACGTAGGGCAACAGAGAAGAGAAAAAACCTACGCCAACATAGAGGATCAGTCACTCCACCATGAGGCAGGCAGACAGTGAGGATGAAGCCCGTTACGCCGTCAACGTGCCAGAACTGGAAAGTTACCGAGGCTGTCCGGAGATTTCGGAAAGAGAAACGAAGCTAGACGGAGGGGCCTGTGGTGGATTAGGCCGCAAGGATGGAGGTTATTAGGGGATTAGAGTTGGATGGAGGGCTGCGGAGGGGTGGACGGCGTTACTGTAGCGGCGGCGCTACTGTAGCAGTACTGTTGTAACGACCCCGCCTCCCGGTAACCCCCAATTAAGGGAGACCCGAAGGTCAAAGCCGTTATTCAATTAACATGATCAAAGGTTCAACAAATAATCAATAATAATTATGAAATTCTACTAACTAACTGGAATTTGGTATAAAATTAAAACTTTACTTACCTTTGAAAACTTTGGAAATCTATCTATCCAGAGCTTGAATTATTCTATCTAATCCTCCTTGCACTTTATTTCTTATTTCCACAATGTGTCACTTTACTGTTTGTTCTTTTAATTGTTGTTCCTAAAACGCCGACAAACAAAACGTCGGTCAGTATATCGAAATATACTGGTATGTGGGGACAACCAAAAGTTTGCACATAAGGATAACAATCTAATTATCACAATCAAGTTAATTAACAAGCCAATTTACACTTTTCGGTATGACATTCTCCACCGCTTTTGCCCTACCCCTGGCATACCCACCTTAGGGTTTCCTTTGCCAATGACTTAAGGCCACCTTCTCAATCCCGAGCTTGGTGCCTGGGGGTCACCACTCATGGTGCCCACTAGTCATGCAATATCATAGGCCACCTTCTCATTCCCGAGCTTGGTGCCTGGGGTCACCACTCAAGGTGTCCATTGGTCTACCCATCTGGGCCTGACCTTTGGCATCATCCATCAGGGTGGCATGTAAGTGCGAGAATCCATACTTCTATTATTAATGTGATAATCATAGTGACTCTATAGTTTGCAAGTATGAACATCCAAACTGATAATTTGCATTCAATGCGATTAACCATCCGGAAAATCCTCGGGAAACTAAGGCGGTTATTCATAATTAACCACATACCTGATCTGACGATTTGAACAGAAATATCCATGCAAATAAGAATCCAAGCAAGCAAGCATTTTCAACAAGATCCTGAAATAATCACGTAATTCCCTTTTTATTATTCATGTCATCAAGATCCATTAAACCTAGCTCGCTTCCTAGGGTTTCTAATTCACTTTTAGGGGTTCTATTGTAATTGGGGTTTCCCTTCATCTTTTACTATTTTAAACCCTAATTTAATGCAATTGATCACCAACCCTAATTATTTCCACATCTAATCCTCAATTACAGATTAAAGGCATAATTAACCATTAATTAAGTTCATTAAGCCTCTTTTACATTAAAGCTATTATTTTTATCCCTTTAATCCATGACAAGATCATTATACGCATTTATCATCAATTCGTAGTTCATTATGCTCTAATACACATATGATCGCTATTTATCATTAATTCTACCTTTATTCATTCAAAAACCCTAATTTCTATATTAAGGTTATTTATCCACAAATTAGGAACTTTTTATATTCAAAATATCTTAGAACCATCATTTAACAACATATTATCATATTTTTCGAATTAAATGTGATCTTATCCTCTTTTACCCTAAATTAGGGTTTCTAAGTGCTTAATCATTCATAATTGGTGAAAAACCCTAAATCATGCAAGAAATCATTTAGATCAGGTTCAAGTTCACCATTAATGTTTCAACAGGTTACTATTACTCAATTTCATCAACTAAGCAACATGAACTTAACCAATATGCTCAATTAGGGTTTCTTAATCTAATACATAAGCACTTTTCATTACATTAACACACTTTTCCAAATATGAACAGATTCAGGTTCTCAAACCAATTTTAATGTGTTCCTCGTATTTTTATAAGCAACTTTCATATTTTAACTTTATTCATCCGAGCTTCCTATCAAAGGTTATGATTTTTGCAAGAAAGACATTAACTTGGGTTATTTTGTTATCCTTTTAGGAAAAATGATGGCCATCCGATCTGTGGTCCCATGGACCACGCGAAATCCAGTGGTTCTCGCCTTTCTCTGCGATCAAAATAAAACAAAGACAGAAAAGCCCTCACCTTCCTTCACAACCGTCAGGGGCAACGAGGTCATTTCCCACTTTCTCTTCTTCCTCCTCCTCGCGCTCCTCTGCTTGCGACGCAGCGTTGCCCGACGGTCAACTCCATCGTTGACTTTGAAATCGTGGCTTCCTCAGCAACAGGCGACGCTTCCTCCTCCTTCGCCATGGGCCGCCAGACTCGTCGGTGGTCTCAGCTCTGCTAGAGCTGGCCAGAATCGACGGAACGGCCATGTGGTTCATCGGCCAAGACGCCATGGCAAGGGGAGGGTAGCGCACGACTTGACGCACGAATTGAATCAGGGATCGGGCTGCGGACTCCGCCAGAGTCCCAAGGGCGAGGTTACCTGTTAAAGGGAGGCATGTGCCCCCTTTTATAGATCTGGGTCAGGGGGATCGATGCCAAGCTTTTTGGGAAATATACCCTAGTCCACCTCAGGTCGGGATACCTGGTATGATCAGGTCTGGAATCTTCTCTCCAAATCGTTGGGAGAGTTTCCAAAACCACCCATCGGCTATATCACCTGAGAATCCAGGTCGGATCAAACTCCAATTGTTCCAAGTCCTACCTTAGGTAGAAGATAACTCAGGAGCCCTTGGATTTTAATCCCACGGCTGTTGTGTGGTGCGCTTGTTCAATTTATTAGAGAAAAATAAACGTGACATTAATATTTTCCTCTACACATTAGGAAAACTTCCAAAAATCGTATCTCTCAAACCGCTTACACGTTTGATACCAAATTTTGAGGGAAGCTTAGTAATAACTTAATCTTTCATTATGCCGAATTTGGACCCATTATCTAAAGAAATCAGATCCCTTTCTTTAGTTGCAAGTTATTACTAAGTTATGTATATTTCTCATCTATTTTCTCTTTCCTTTGCCTTTAAATCATTATTCTGAGTTCCTTGTACCTCAAGGAACCTTAATGGCTCGAAATCCCATCTTGGGAATATCCCTTAGCCTTTTATTTATCTTTTATCCATTTTCTCATTATCTTACTTATTTCCTTATTCTTTTTAATGATTTCTCTTTATCTCTTTTCTATTTTCCTTATGGAGTTCCTTTTAACATTAGGAATCCTTGGGATACGAAACTACACCAAGGATAACTCCATTATACCTCTTTTCACTTATTTTCCACATTTCATCATTGTTTTCAATTTATTTCTTAATAAAGAAATACTTAATTAGTCTTTTCTTTTCTTATTACTTTATCTTTGCAATTTTGGACTCCTTGGGACCTAAGGAACCCAAGAGGCATGAAATCCATCCTTGGATTGCATTCTTTTGCCTTCCAGAGGTTTCCACATCTTTCTTTTCTCAAAAACTCAATTATTCATTTATTAATTGAATTTCCTTGTTATTGGGCCCAATAGCCAATAAAGCCCACAACACAATCATCAAGGCTATTGTAAACAAAATCCATTTATTCAAAACAAATTATAACATTATTTGTTCATTTACCTTTATTATGAGAAATTACATTTCTCACCAAATGAACCCAAAAATTGGGGTTGTAACAACTGTAGCGGCAAAAGAAGGAGATTTCGGAGTGTGGCGGCGGCTAGGGTTGGTGGAGAGAGAGAGGGATTAGGTTTAAGGTGGATCGGCTCGCTCTGATACCATGTGAAAGACAATGAGACTTGGAGAGCTTAGGGTTGCACAACGTGTGCACCCTTCTATTTATAGAAAAGTAACAATTACAGAAAGGTCAAGATATAATGGAAAATAACATAACATAAATAAAGCAACACATATATTAACAAAAGGAACAATCAATTTTGTTGAAATGATACTTATAATTAGTGTTCAGAAAATCGGCCTAATCGGCCGAATAATCGGTTGTGGGGGTCTACCGCTCCGAATATGAATAATCGGCCTATAATCGGTCCAGGACCGATTAGTCGGCCGTTCGGGGGAATAATCGGCCGATTAATCGGCGATTTTCAAAATCAAATGCTAGTAATATATTTTTTTACATTAATTTTTTCTAATACTATTGGTCATTACAATTACATTCTCTTCTTCCACTTTACATATTTGTTTTTCTCCTCATATTTTCTCAATAAGTTTATAGTTAATGTTTATTGAACTGATCCTTATCGTTGATGTTTGCTTCTCTAATTTCATCAATGTTTCTAATTACTTCTTAATGCAATATTAGTCTATGACTTATCAATGTTTCTAATTACTTATCAATGTTTCTTCTCTAATTTCATCAATGTTTCAAGTTACGTATTAATGCAATATTAGTCTATTACTTATCAATGTTTCTAATTACTTATTAATGCAATATTAATCTATGACTTATCAATGTTTCTAATTACTAATTAATGCAATATTAGTCTATTACTTATCAATGTTTATAATTACTTATTAATGTGATATTAGTCTATGACTTATCAATGTTTGTAATTACTTATCAATGTTTTCTTCTCTAATTTCATCAATGTTTCTAACTACTTATGAATTCAATATTAGTCTATTACTTATAAATGTTTCTAATTACTTATCATTGTCATTATTATATGGTCAATATATAATTTACATATATTTATGATTAATATTTAAAAAAAAATCAAAACCGATTAAAACCGAATATTCTCCCGCTTATACTCCTGCATACCGTATATACTCTATTCGGTACCCTCTCCGCCCGTACACCGATTACCGCTTTTCAGAACAATGCTTATAATGAAAGAATGTCTAAAATAAAGTATGAACTTTCTTTGTGGCACTAACTCTTTGGCTAGGAGAAGAGCTCAAACTCCATAGAATAACATTATAACTATATTTTTTTAGCTTTACAAATACTTCACTTCGATATTCCGACCAAAAACACTTGTCTCGCAACATTATGTACATTAGTTTGTTTGATGGCAATATTAAGTTTTTCTGTGAACACGCAATGACTGCACTGTATTTTCCGCCTTCTACATCTATAGATTATGTAAACCCCACTCCTTGCATAGGTGAGTGTTTTTAAAAATTTCTACACAAATGGTCTATGTTGTGACTAGATCAACATCATTTCTTTCATTCAATTCTGAGTTGGGAGTTGTGCAAAAGCAATTTTTTTGCTCGACCCCACTAATTATTGTTTTGAAGACAATCTAAATACACGTAGATCTCCTTGGTGCTTTCATTGTAAATCGACCCATACCAATCATATTAATTAGTTAGCGAGGACATTGCAAACCAAGACATTATAAGCAAATTACAGATTTTTCTACCTATAAATGTTGAATTTTACCATATTCTTGCTGTGAGTACCACTCCTAGCCTAAGAAGAATCCATATAGGTACATTGTTGTTACCTTTTTCGTAAAAAGTGTCTCTTATGGTGTTAATTTGCCCCTTGTGTTTTAGATTAGGGGTCAAATTAGGAAAACAATTTATTGAAGTTGTTTTGACCCATGTGGTACCACCATGGATGAGCTCTAAAACCATGTAGCACCCAAATTGGGGAGCATTGCATGGTTGCCCCTTCTAAATTGGATTGTTCTTTTTTGATAATCGAATGAATCATCCACATGAAGTGCCACTTTTTGACCCCCTGACATCGTAAAATCCTCGGGACCCAACCACCCTACCCACCCGAAATCATATGAAGTACACGGTTGGTTGACTTGCACGACCGATAACAATTTTGAAAAATAACTCACTTGGGTTGGACCCGTCACCCTTTATTGGGTCGCACTACTTGAGCTCTCCTTGCTGGCAATTGGATTGATCTTTTACAACACCGTGCTATGACTGTAAAACAATTGAAAATCACCTTTTCATCTTGCCTTACCTTCTCTATGACCAAACACAATTCCAGAAGCTATGTTTGACACTCGAATACTCGATCTTACTTAAATTATTACTTTCACTATATGCAAATTGTGACCAGTAACACAAACGATTGTTCTATTCCTCATTAGAAATCATCTTCAACATCATATGCTTGTGTGGCACCCACTCTTTGCCAACACAAGGAGCATTGGAAATCTATGGTTGAAAATACAATAAACAATCCAATTACAACAAGCAAATCAAAGAAAACGATCCACCGCATGTGCAAACATAAGATTTAATGTGGACCCCCAACAAACATAGAAGAGAAAAAGTACAAGGAAAAACAAAGTTTCCTTATATTAGAAAATTATCACTTTAGGCCGTCCATAAAACTGGATAACGCATCCAATAAATCTCCAACACAGCTGTGTTTCTGCAGAACACATGCATGCTTCTCTGACATAGTTGTGTTCACACCTGGTACGAGTGTGTTGGTCCCATCAAAGTAAGCTCCCATTGAAGTGGTGTACAACCATCAATATATTCTACTTCTTGTTAGTGCTGATCTTGTAGATGAGCATACTCATGTTCCTGCTTGACTAGTTTGTCTTATATTTGTTGTAGTTTCAACCATTGAATATAACCATGTTCTCACTTAGTAAAAATGTGTTAATGTTGTTGAAGCTGATAGTCCAAAAATCTCGTTGACATAGGCCACTACCATTGTATGCCTGCTTGCTACATATATGATTGCCCTCACACAAGATTTCTTGCCTTGAGCATGACCTTGTGCAACTCGGTCTGTGTAACATCCCAATTTTCTAAAATATATAATTCATTGAGCGGAAGCATAATCTTTTTGGGAATGTCACAAACATGATAATCATTGCATGAAAATAAAGTTTAATAAACCAACACAAGATACATTGCATAATTTCTCACATCTTCAAACTCATAACATAAAACTCACACTCAAAACTAAAACACATGTCTCATAAACATAAAGGAGAATCTAATCTATTAATAGTTGTCACCCCACCAGGTCTAGTCTCAGAAGTCCTTGAGCTCCTTCTTTAGCTGGTTCTCAAATAGCTCTATCCTTGACGTTGCTCTTTTCATGTGGGCATCGCGCCCCCAGCCATGCATAGAACATTTTGCAAGTGGAATTGAACATATTATAACCGAGAAATAACATATACTTTGAAAAGAAAACATTTAACCTTATGAAAATATACTTTGCATTTTATCATTGTCTATTATCTGACTTATATATGAATTCTCAAGTTTTGCAACGAAGTGCCTCTTCTCTTTGCACCGAAGTGCTCTGTATGCTAGGAAAACCCATGATTTGCACCAAAGTGCACTATATGCTAGGAAGCCCATGGTTTGTACAAAAGTACATTGTATGCTAGGAAATCCCATGACGAGGATCTTATATAAGGTTCATTCATTATCTTTACTCTTTACTCTCGAATACTCATTACTCTTGCTCTTAAGCATGAATATAATGTGATATGATGATTCTTGAAAATAAATAGTAAAAATGAGTCATTTATCCAATAACTTTTAACTTTAATCAATAAAACTTTATCATAAATAATACATTCACATTATAGCATGTACATTGTACACAATAGCATATAAACATCCAATAACTATGTTCAAAGTGCATGGGTCACTTACAGAGATTGGAGCAACTCCTAATAATTATCCAAGGGTTGATGAAACCCTAGTATACCTTCAAGTCTTTTTTGAGCCATGTATTTCCTGGAATTGAATATGATAAAATATCAACACTATATAAAAAAATACCAAGCTACCCTAATAGATTTTATAGGTTGTCCTATACATATTGGGGTTTCCTCAAGTGTCACACATACTATCGTATCCTCTAAAAACTTTGATATCATGATGAATCCTCAAGATATATCGTCTCCATAAAGATTATTATTACTATTACTATCCTCGATTTATAAATTTCAACAATTAAGATGATAACATGATTTCTATGACATAAAATTCTCATGACACAAGAACTATCATGTAACCTCAAATCCAAAAGTATATTAGTGATCATACCTCCAAACAATATCTCATATAATTTTCCTCAATTTTACATCATTGTTTGATACCTCAAATTACCAAAGTATCCCTAATTGGTAAAATCATCATAATAATTTTTGTTCATAAATTCACTAAGATCAGACCTTGTATCTAAGCTCTAAACTTTAAAATATGACCAAGAGAATTAATTTCATGGAAATAGGATATTCCAATCAAAATTTATAACTTAAACAATACTATCTTATTAGTTCTCTTCCATAAAATCTGTTACCTAATACACATCTAAGTAACCTCAATTCATCATTTTTATTACAATGTACACTTCATTATCTTTCTAACGACACTTTATTTGTCCCAGTTGGAGCCTTGAGTTAAAATATATAGACTTTACAAACTTACATGATTTCAGATGATATCAGTTGTCTATTTATGATCCAAATGTTGAGATTTTGGTCTGCTTTTTGATATACCATCAGATTCGCTTAAGAGGGGATCTCTTCGGGGTAGTCCCTCCTTCTGATCAGCGTGACCAAACAACTAAGGCGGCTCCCCTGTTACGCCAGGCGAGAACAGGGCAACCCGCCGGTGGTCTTCAGTAAGAAGGGCTTATAGCCTAGACAGTAGACA
Source organism: Alisma plantago-aquatica (assembly GCA_963693085.1). Lineage (NCBI taxonomy): Eukaryota > Viridiplantae > Streptophyta > Magnoliopsida > Alismatales > Alismataceae > Alisma > Alisma plantago-aquatica. The sequence continues at coordinate 223,483,564 of OY856414.1, read as the reverse complement.
CCGACAATGCAAGGAGGATGATCGGCCAGTCTGACAGAAGATTGTCAGATTTATGGCATCCCAACACTGGCACAAAGAAGCCGCCGTGGTTGAGTCCTCTCAAACCGCCATAACCAAGATCATGGTGGATGCCGTCGTGGCCGCTGTGTCTGATGCTAGGAATTCTGGCGTCTATGTTCTGGCTTCTTCCTCCCTCTGTCGTTCTGTACTTGCACGAGAAAAGCACGTTTCCGGTCGATCTTTCTGGTCTGTAATATATATAGGCACATGTTATCCGATAATAAAGTCATCCTCGCGGAGACCCGGATAAGGAGTCCCAGATCCTTTTGGACACACGGTGGTTTCAGTATAGGGGAAGCCTCAAATCCGAGAACAACAGTACAATGGGCACATATTTTCCGAGAGTCTTTCTTTTCAAGATGACAGTTTATATGCGAGGACCTCCTCGCTATCGCGATCCCAAAGGGACAAGGATTCGGGAACTAGTTTCCCAATTACTTATAACGTTGTTCATTTAGTTTTCCTTAAGAAAAGAGACAAAAAACATTTATCCTTTTTCTTCTTTTCTATATTCTATGTGCGTAGCACTCTCCAAGAACTTGATCCATGAGAACCGGCAATTGGTTCAATACAATTATACTAGTATACTAGTCAAACTTAAAGCTAAAATAAAAGCCAACATACTACTTGTAATTCTCCAAATTCCTCCATCTGAGTATACATATTTTTCATCAGAATTTACCAATTTCGAGACGTACCTCCAATATCCTCTCTTACGAAGATACTAATAGTTCATTTCACTTATTTACCCAAATAAATACCTTAACATGTCAAATCGCACGAAAGATCCTCTTATGTATCTATTCCTTCTCATATATCCATATATAATCAAAGCTAGATGGAACTTTATTATCGAGATATCAATCGATCAAAAACATAATTGGTCCATTCTAGTGCAATAAGTTGGTTAAAATACAATTTTACCCCTAGGGTTCCACTTATACATAAGTGGGCTTAGATTTAGGTGGAAGCTATCATACTTGAGCACATATGTGTCGATCTAAACTTATTAGGTTTTATCAATGCCATTATTGTTATCTTTTTTCATTTCTAAATATTGGGATGTGACAGTCTAGGTCTTCAGTCAATACAACTGTGCTCAAATGCGCATCAATTTTTACATTTGAATTCCCACAACTTGCTTCTATGGTTCAATCACCAGGTAAAAGCATTTATATATATTCACATATATACACTTATGTATGTATATATGTGCGTGTTTGTGTATAATCAATTAGTTGGAGGTGTGAAATACAAAAACATCAAAAAAACAAATAATCAAGATTTACATATAATGATTCATATAACATCAAATATGAACTCCATATATTCATTTGTAGTTGAGCTACAATACATTCCAATGTATTGAGCCTCCATATACAGATATGTAGGCGAGCTACAATACACCCTAATAGTCTATAACACAAATATAAAACAACGATTGAATAATAATAAATCAATTATATAAATTTAAGAGACGAAGAAATAAATGTAAATTAGTATTGTAACTATAGATGAAGCACGTTCAACATGAAAATTAGTTGATACAATTGAAGAAATATCTGCATCAAAATCAATATAACAACGAATTTAGATCACATGTTTGCATAGCTACATAGTAAAAAATTGACTTGTCACAGATACCTTACCAACTTGTTGTTACGTTTACATATCGTCAATTAGTCATCCATTAAAATGGTACATTCAATCAAAATATGCATTCTAATGTATATAAAATTAATATGTTATAGTCTATAATACTTGGATCATATAATTTACTTAATGTTACATCAATATTAGGATCATCCAACTCATTATTTAATATTGCATTTAACTATATCATCATAGTCACTTTTTCTGCAAAAATTGCATCCTAATTTATTGACAATAGGTACAACAACCTACAAAAAAGTAGTATTACTACGCGAAAAGTAAATTAGTAAGTAATAGACTGAAAAAAATAGCTACAATACTTCTTTTTTGAGATAAACATAGTTACAATACTTAAGAACACAGCTAATTACAAAAAAGTCTCATAGGGCAATTTTTAGTGGCCCAGCTGGGCACCTTTCATTAAATAAGTCTAAACGGGTGATTCTTTGACACCTTCAGGCAGCCGGTTAACCAGGAAAAGTGAGAATTAAGTGGCCGATGTTTGCAAATCCGCTTAATTGCTTGTTAGGGCCTTTTTAAAGCGGCTGCTCAGCCTGTTTTTCAATTCACGTTTATACATAAGCACACTAGATTATATAACAATTTTATATGTTGAGAGCATACTTGTCAGAGCGTCAAGGCGTTCCAGCTGAACCCCTTGCGACTAGGCGTGACCAAGCGCGACTAACCGTTGCCTAGGCGACCTTTAAAAAAATTAATTTATGTATATATACATGTGTCATGGTTTTTATGAACATTCCCCACTCATATACACATATTATATTATTATATATGTAGTTATATACATGCTTATGATCGATCACCCCATATATATTATTGTATAACCAATTACATTTCTAATACATTACTATTAACAATAATGTCAAGAACAAGAAAAGAATCATTGTAAAGAATGTAAGAGAGTGATCAACAAGTAAATATATATTTATTGTCATGCATAGATACAAGTATTAAGCAATGTAGTCACTATCCTTCATAGCATAGCTACTGAATACAATCTGAATTGAAGGTGCTAAATAGAAAAATCAAAAGATGTGTATTATAGCATAGCTACTGAATACAATCTGAATTGAAGGTGAACAATTTTTGATGGAGCTTCCACTTACGTGGAATTGCGTGCACCACTAAAAATCCTAAAGATGGTAAGTCTTCAGGTTTAGCCTTGCTTATACTAGATTGAGAACTCCACCCACATATGCTAGGATACGTGGAAGTCTTATCGTAATATAGTTAAGGGTCAAATCCTCGGGACAACGGTCTTGTTGTGAACAACAAGATGAAAAACGTTAGAACTTCACTTAATCTCTTAATAGTAGGTACTTAGATCGAAAGGTTGGTTTGGTTGTTTTAAGCTAAGAACAAGTAAAGTAAAGCAAGTAAGTAGATTTAATGACGTTAAACAATGATAAGAAGTCACTAGGGTGTGATCGGTTTTTCACCGCCACTACACATGGATCAAGACATGCAAAATAAAACATAACCTGCAACAAGTGTTTTAGTCAGTTAGTATCTTCGTAGATTTAGTTTCCTTTCAGAGAACTGACTAGAAGAAGTGTGAGAATGATGCAACGCCAGCCATCCCCGAATGAATGGTCAACTGCTTTGCATCATTCCCTTCTCAAAGTGTGTTCCTCGACTTACCAAAGTTATACTTTTATACGTCAACTGATTCCATTTCATAGTATGAAAGTACAATCATTTGGAAGTGAGTTTACTCCACTTCTCGAAAACACTCCTAGATACCGAAACAAGCACATGGTGGATACATGCACCAAGAACCAACATACAAACGGGTTTCGAATCTAATAGTACAAACGTAGACAATTCATACTAAAAGATAAAAGATAACACAAGTTGGTGATCAAGCAACGAGCATTCATTAAACGTTTGATGTTGAACTGAAAAGATAAAATCTCTATATTGCAAATTATGGATTACATTACATGAGATGAAAACATGGGTAGCGGAGCTACTCCCCGCACCCCAGTGAGAGAGACTACTCACTCATAGCTAGGACAAGGAAGGAGGCAAGAAGAGAGAGAGAGCGTCATCCCCACAAAGGAGAGAGGAAAGTCAACCCCTTGGAGAGAGAGAGAGACGATCATCTGGCTTCACAGGTTGCTTGATGACGAGGTCCCCTCTTCCCACCTTCTTTGGCGGAGAGAGAGAGAGCATCTTCAAGATGGAGTGTGGATCTCAGACCGGCAGCCCCTGGGTGGAGGATGGGATTCAGATTTGCTCTGGAGTGATAGAGGCAGCCTCTGGACGTCTGAAACTTGATGCCCTTGGGAGGACCCCTGGGGTCTTATTTATAGGCCTTAAGTGAAGTCCAAACGGTTTGGTCAGTTTTGGGTCCAAACGGTCTTGAAGACCGTTTGGACTCTGAGACCGTTTGGACTCTGAAACCGTTTGGACTCTGAAACCGTTTGGTCCCATGCGGTCTCGAGACCGGTTGGCTTCAAGCGGTCTTGAGACCGTTTGACTCCATGCGGTCATGAGACCGGTTGGCTTCATGCGGTCTTGAGACCGTTTGACTCCATGCGGTCTTGAGACCGTTTGACTCCGTGCGGTCTTGAGACCGGTTGGCTTCATGCGGTCTCGGGATCGTTAGACTCCGTGCGGTCTTGAGACCGGTTGGCTTCATGCGGTCTCGGGACCAGTTGACTTCATGCGGTCTTGAGACCGTTTGACTCCATGCGGTCTTGAGACCGGTTGGCTTCATGCAGTCTCGGGACCGTTTGACTCCATGCGGTCTTGAGACCGGTTGGCTTCATGCGGTCTTGAGACTGTATAGTTCTTTTGTGAATTTTTTTCGTCTTTTTCTGTAAGCAAAAAGGAGAAAAGTTAATCTAACAATTTATTTGCAATAAAAGAGGATAGCTAGGGATTTTATCTAATATATCTAAAGAAGAGTGTAGAAAATGGAAGAAGAATACTAAGATAACATCACGAAATTGGAGGTTATCACCCCCCCTAACTTAGAGTCTAGCTTGTCCTCAAGCTAGATAGAGCTGAGGCATGTAATGGTGAGGTGATTTTATTTAGTTAAGATTTCCATACTCTTGCTTCAGTTCTAAATCAGAGATCTCCTGAGGTCTTATTAGAGCTTCTACTTGTCTTAATTCTTTCAAGTATAGAGAGTTGCGCGGATCTCAAGTTTCCTCTAAATCACGTAGCTCGTATTGGGACCACCTTTTTCCTGATGTTATTATGTGCATGTCATTGACTCTAATCAGTTTTGTACTTCTTTTGAAAACCTATCGGAAACTAGAGTGGTTATGAGGGTTGGCTAAGGGCTTTTGTGTAACTCTCCCTTTTAGTGGGAGAGGGTTTATCTATGCTTTTAGGAACTCACTATCGGGCACGACACATCTGCCTTCATGAGGGCAGCTGAATGTACCGGCCGGGCGAGTCCTTTATCAGCCTTTTCATATATTTGGAGACCTTAGGATCTCATTACCGGGCACGACACATCTGCCTTCGTGAGGGCAGCTGAATGTACCGGCCGGGTGAGACCTTTATTTTCTCTTCATATAAGTCCTTATGCATGACACAACTCTCATGTTTTTATTCAACACTCTGGCTTTTATTCGAAAACTCACAGGCTTGGGATTTGGATATTTGGGTTTTTGGTTGGTCGGCCAAACCTCTTTTATTAAAAAGAAGAAAACTGTTCTTAGAATTTCCCGACATGCACTTATTTTCTGGTTGGTGGTCCACTTGCGAGGTTCCTTGATTTGGATCTCACTGATTTCCCTCCCGTCCTTGAGAATATTTGGCTTGCTTCGGCTTTGATATTGACTTGTTGAAGAGTCTGATGTAGAACTGAAGCAAAATCATGAAAGTCAAGCGTGGAGGAAATTTATTAACTCGTCGTTACATGTCTTTATGCTATTATTGTTCTTATTCTTGAGGACTACTGCATTCTTAAGTCAACATGGGTTTATCTTGATCCAAGAGGGATGCTATTCTATATGAGTGGGGTTTATTATTAGGAAAACTAATTTGTGTAAAGCAAAGACAAAGTGTAAAAGAATTTGTACAGAAATAAAAAGGGAGAATTGAGAAGAAAGGTTTGTAGAAATGATACCTCGCCTTGTCCAGTGTACTCCCCCCCTAACTTATCACTCACTCTGTCCTCAGAGTGTCAGGGTGATAGGATGAGAAGTACAAGGACAAGGGCATCAGGCTTCTGTTAATCCTTTGTTTGCGCCATGTGTACGGAGTAGGTTAGCAGCGAACTTTCCGCGAAGGGCGTGGTAATCCACATCTGTCATATCCTCTACTGGTCTTTGAAGGGCCATGATGGTGTACATCCAGTAGAGGACATGGAAGCCGCAGTCATTTGACTGCCGAATTTGCTGTGGACATTTGTGGTTGAAGGTTGGGCGATGAAAATGTTCTTTGTCGTAAGCCCTTGTGTGCTGACTTAATAAATCGATTAGTTTGTCTGCACATTCCTTCGCCACTACCTCCGTGGGCGTCTTTGGTGTCATTATATAATTCTTCTGCCGGGGATTGAACTGGCTGTCGGAACTGTTGTAGATGATAGTTGTTCCTTCAGGTAGGTTGGTTGCCAGAAGCATCCAGTGCTCATGATAAAGGAATGGGAGCATGATAAACTTCGGTGTTGTGTGCTGTAGGAAGGAAATGAGCACCGTAGTTGTTCCGAAGTTTTTTAGCTTTAATAAGTCGTCCTTTATGTAGGGGGATGCCATATAAGTTGTAGGGTAATTTTGTCCGAGAAGGAATTGATAAGCGGCCATTAAGCTTACGGACAGGGACCCTTTTATTTGTAAAGTTTCCCTTAGTGCATCTGCCATAACCAGAATATTGCCAGACATGAAAATTAGGTCATCATTCTCGGCGTAAAGCCTTGACATGATGAGACGAAATTCATTGTCAGAGAGGGTTGCGCAAGCGGCAAGGTCAAAATCCGGGAAAGTAGGTTCTATGGCAGATAGGGGCACCATATGTGATGAGGATCTCCTGATGGATGCCCCTGATATCAGGTCTATTTCCCCTTTCTCTTGTGACAGATCGAAGATGGACGGGTTCCTGTTTGTTTGCTCGGGGGCTTCAGCTGGTTGTTTGTTTTGCTCCAACTCCTTTAGGGTTTGTCTGAAAGGTCGCCTTTGCGGACGTTGGATTGCCGAAAAGAGGTAGCGGGGGACGTCATCTGGTGCCATTGTCGGGTCTTTGAAGAACCGTCTATCACAAATAAGTTCCATGGCATAACGCCCACGCAGGGAGTGAAAGTCTTCGGCGACCAGCTCTGTAAAAGGGATTTCTTGGTTCAGCGCCTGAATGTGACGTATGGTGCAAAAGGCGCAATCCCCAGATCCTTCGATAGCTTGGACTGGTGGGCTAATAATTTGGAACCAGGGTTGGTTCCAGTCTTGGCGGAGGGATGGGCGCGCAGCCCAGATTAACTTGAGAAGCCTGAAAGGTATGCATCGTGCTTCACCTGCTTCTTCTTCAAAAAAATTTATTGTTCCAGCTGGTAGCTCATTGGCACAGAAATTGTATACCTTGGCGTCCCGAGCCTCAGTGTCCACAATCATGAACAACCAGTGGTTGGAGACTTGAAAAGGCACTGTTAGATATCGTGCTTTCCGTGCTAAACCGGCATGCAGTCGCTCTATTGACTTTGCTCGTATTTCTTTGTATAGCAGGCCGATAGATAGAGCAGGTGAGGCGTTGAAAACTGGTTGCTGCCGTTTGGAGTCTCTGTAGACTTCTATACAGTTGGCAAGCAGGACGCGAAAGATTGCCATAGACATATCTATCTGGGGTCGCAGGATGTTGCGGAAATCTTCGCGCGTCAGCTTGCGCTTGGTCTTTGTATTGTGGTAGATGATGTCGCCCCCCTCTTTGGCATCGTCAACAATAGTGTTTAGGATAAAAATGTCCTGGGCATCTAGTGTTGAGATAGCCTCAATGTCTAAATCATGCATTTTATGGGGTAGAGGTGGTGGTGGGGGTAGCTCTTGCACAGGGGGGGTGAAGGCTGCTTCAAGTTGTCCATGAAATTTTGCGGGGCTTCATCTAGGTCAGTATCGGAAGCAGAATCAAGTTCTTCATCTGTAGCTAGACATACTCGTTCTGATTCTTCCTCTTCAGAGGGGAAGGGTACCGATTGTTCGAGTGTGGAAAATTGTTGAGCTGTTGCTGCTTGTAGGTTTGTGCTGGTTCCTGATATAAATTGATGGAATTCAGCAAAAGCCGCATCTTTAGCAGATTCCCCCAAGGATCCCATAGCGGAGTAATCGATGAATTGGTCCCCATAGGATATGTTTACATTTTCATTATGGGCAGGGGACTTGGGATCATGTCCACCAACTTGGTGGTCTTTGTCATTTCCTTTTTGCGGTGGCGCTGTTCCTCGGCTGGGGCCTGCTCCGGCATTGTCTGGCCCGTCAGATTTGTCATCCGAGGAGGTGGTATCGTCATTTGAATCTGCAGAGGAATCAGAGTCATCGTCCTCTTCGTCTTCTTTTTCTTCATCGTTTGCTGCTTTGACAGCTGTATTCTTTCGTGTTGCTTTTTTGCACTGCCGATGGAGTGACTGGAGCTCATCAAACGCCACTTGCACATGCTCGTGTGTTTCGAGCAGTGCGTCGTGTGTTTCCTTGAGATCAGAATAGCGTCCTTCGGCAGAGAAGAGGCGCGCTGTAAGATCTGTTACTTGAGCGCGTAGCTGGTGAAACTCGGTGTTTGTTGACTCCTCTTGGCAATTGTGAAGCAGTGTGAGGGTGTTGTTGATGTCGTCCAAACGCGTGCTTAGAGCAGTTTGTTGCTGCTTAAGCTCGCGCAGGGTCTCAAGCAGGGGTTGAGTCTGCGCAGAGATCCTATCAACTTGCTTAGTCAGCGCTTCATGCTGGCTTTTTACTCCAAGGATCAGCTCGGGCATGTGTTTGTAGTGGTCATCGATGTGATCGACTTACTTAGCCACTATATCCTGCCGTTGCTGAATACTTCGGAGAATGCCTGGCAAGGCGTTGTTCTGCTTGTTGATCTTGGTGACCTGTTCAGAAATACCCTACACACATGAAAAAATAGATTGCATTATGTTAGAAGGGTCGGTGAGGAGGTTTCGGACGGTGTCGAATTGACGTCCGAATTCCTCACCGACATTTGAAAAAGGGACCCCAGATGCGGAAGGGTGGTATGATTGGGGTCGAGGTGGAAGGGTGGTAGTGTCTTGCGGAAGAGACATTGTTGATGGTCCCGCGAACTGCGTGGTGACCAACGGTGTAACCAGCGGTGTCGGGGTGGTGGTGGATGGGAAATGTGGTGACGTTCCTGGTGAGAAAGGTAGGAATGATGATGCTGGGGGAAACTCGGTGGGGTTAGAGGTGAAGGTGGAGAAGTCGGGCGTTGTAGTGGAGAAGGGGGTGCTAGAAGTGAAGAAGGGTGAGTCGGGGAAAGAGGAGGTGGGCATCATTGTAGGAAGTGATGGGAGAGTGGTGGGTTGTGGAAGGGTGGATGATGGTGGGGTGGAAGCAGAGGGTGTGGTGGTGGGTGGTAATGTGGAGGGGGTGGTGGAGGCGAGCTCAACGTTCAGACTCCTGATGAAAGAGTCGATTGATGAGGTGGTTATATTTTCTTTGGGGACGGGTTCAGCCTCTGGATTTGGCCTTGAAGTCGGTGTCCCCGACAGCTGTTGTGCCGGCAATTGCCTTTTGGAAGGTCGTTTTACAGGAATTTTTGTTGATCGAGCTGCCGGGGCGGTGATACTTAGCTCAGTCCGCCCTGCTTGGGTTGTCTTAGCTTGTGCTCTGACCGGAGCTAGGAGTTTGGTAATCTCTTCATCAGTAAAGAGAAGTTTGTCGTTGTCGTAGTCCGCTAGCTCTGGAAGCGGTAATAGGGTCCTAGAAGATTTGACAGTTGGGCAGAAAATGTAATGTAATTTGGCATCCTTTTCTTTGATAATGTAGGAATTTTTCAAGGTCTGTTCGTTTGTAAGGATGTCGCCCTTGATCTTCGTGCAGCGCGGAAATAATCTGTCCATCCTGAGATATTTGATTATCGAAGTTATGTGCCCACCCATGCAAATTTCTTTCCCTAAGGCGTAGGCGGAGAATTTTTGGATCAAGTGTCGGCCAATATTGACCGGTTTTCCATGCAGAATCGACCATAGAAGAAAAAGGTCAGCGGTGATGACATTTCCACCCTCCGATCTGGGGAAGAGCGCACCAGTGAGGATCTTGTGAAGTGTACGCACGAACCCAGAATGGATATTGGAGGCTTTGCATGTCTTTGCCTCATAGGTTGGGAACCCTATTAATGTTTTCCAGAAGGTGTGTCTATTGAATTGTGAGTTTTCCGTCCTTGTAGCGTTGGCCATCTTGAGGTGCTCCGGGTTGTCGATGAAGATTTCATTTAGAAGATTTTCTGTTATAGTGATGTCGTTGCCAAAAAGTTTGGTGACCAACCTGCGGTCACCTCCGTCCCTTGCTCTGTGTGCAATGTCCACCGTTTCTTTGGTGACATGGGTAAAGAATTCTGTGGTGGGTTCGATATATGATATTTCAGGGACGAAACAGAGTCTGGAGAGGTTAGCGTTGTCTAGAATGGTGAAGATTCTATCGTAGATCCCCATCTTCAGTAGTACGCTGGAGCAGACGTACTTTGTTGGTTTGAGAACTTTGTCAATGGATGGGATGGTGTAGATGTAGAGGTTTTCTGGTGGTGGTGCTGTAGTAGTGATGGGAGGGAAAGAAGGAACAATGATTATGGCGGGAGCGGCAACGGAGGTGATGGTTGTTGGAATGTTTCCTGCCAGGGTTTGCTCCCTTGCAGTGATAGGATGAACCTGCTTCCTTGCCTGCTTCTTGGGTTGCTGAGCTGTGGTGGCTTCCTGGGCCAACCTTTTCCCTTTAGATTTTTCAACTGGGGACTCTTCTTCGGAGTGTGGGTCGTATTCAGAGCCTTCATCATCACTAGAAGAGAGTTCTTCCACTTCTTCTTCAGGTGCCTCAGCTAGGCACTTGTTAATGCGGTCAATTTCACACAGGACCGCCATGATGTTGACCTTTGGAGGGGCCTTTCCAGTCTTGTTATAGTTATCTATGACCTGTTGGAGCTTGGCTCGGTCCTCTCGGAGTTGCTCCTTAGTCCAGAAAGGTGCGTCTTCGCTTCCGGTTGGTTGCTTTGCTGGTGCAGCCATTTTTGAAAGTAGGAAAGTCATATGTTAGAAAGAGAGGTTTATTTAAAACAAAAAAAATTGGTTTTTTGTATGTGTTTATGTGAAACAATGGTTTTGAAAAGAACAAACGGTTTCAAGACCGTTTGGTCCCAAACGGTTTGAGGACCGTTTGGTTCCAAACGGTTTGAAGACCGTATGGTTCCAAACGGTTTCAAGACCGTATGGTTCCAAACTTTCAAGACCGTTTGGTTCCAAACGGTTTCAAGACCGTTTGGTTACAAACGGTTTCAAGACCGTATGGTCCCAAACGGTTTGAAGACCGTATGGTCCCAAACGGTTTGAAGACCGTATGGTCCCAAACGGTTTGAAGACCGTTTGGTCCCAAACGGTTTCAAGACCGTATGGTCCCAAACGGTTTCAGGACCGTTTGGTTCCAAACGGTTTGAAGACCGTATCGTCCCAAACGGTTTCAAGACCGTTTGGAAGATAGAACGTCGGCGATCAGCCTGCGACGAAGACGATGATAAGCACGATGATGGCGACGGTGATAGCGGCGGCGGAGATAAAGGCGGCGATGGCAGAGGCGACGCTGTCGGCGGTGGTGAAGGAGGTTGCGGAGACGAAGAAAACAGAGGTGCGTCTACCTTGCGGTTGTTGGTGAGGGCGATGACGAAGCAGGAGCTGCCGACGGTGGCGGGGGTTAAAACGGTGCTAGCGGCGACGGACAGGGGTCGCGCGAGAGAAAACGAAGGCGCGTGGAGTTTGTCGGTGATGGTGGCGAAAAGAAGGGTTGCGAGATGCGCGGGAACGAGATTGTGGGAGATGGAACGGTGCTTGCGCAGGGGGGTTTAAAGAGCTCGGGAGTCGAAAGGAAGAAGGAGAAGACTGAGGGGGCTAGGGTTATATTTATAGAGATCGGGGGTTGACCCTACAAATTCTCCAGGTCAAACGGTTTAGCGATCGTTTGGCTCCAAACGGTTTAGCGACCGTTTGGCTCCAAACGGTTTCAAGACCGTTTGGCTCCAAACGGTTTCAAGACCGTTTGGCTCCAAACGGTTTAGCGACCGTTTGACTCCAAACGGCTTCAAGACAGTTTGGCAGGGTAAGGGTACTTTGAATTTTTTATGTTTTTATGTTTGTTTTAGTTATGTGAATTTTTTATATTTTCAGATTAAGATGATGATCCTAAATTAAAAGAAGAAAAGTGAAACTCAGATCTTGGGTTGCCTCCCAAATAGCGCCTGGGTTTTACGTCGCTGGCTCGACGGAGTTCTGGTATGGTTATGGTGATGCTGTTGGGTCTCTGATCTCCACAGTTTGTCGGGGCAATTTGTCTTCTGGTGTATAGTATTTCTTCAACCTGTGTCCATTGACAGTCCGTTCTCCTCCGTTATTGTCGACAATTATGACAGCTCCAGTTGGGTATATATGCTTTATGGTAAAGGGACCAGACCATTTTGTTCTGAGTTTTCCGGGGAACAACTTGAGCTTGGAGTTGAAAAGGAGTACTTTGTCGCCGATGGCGATGTCTTTCCTATTAAGATGACCATCGTGCCACATTTTGGTTTGCTCCTTATAAATCCTGGCACTTTGATAAGCATTCATTCAGAGCTCCTCTAGCTCCTGTAGCTGGAGTTGTCTGTTTTCTCCGACACTTTTAAGATCGAAATTTAGTTGTTTGATAGCCCACCAAGCTTTGTGTTCCAGTTCTACTGGAAGATGACAAGACTTCCCGTATACCAAACGGAACGGGGTTGTCCCGATTGGTGTTTTATAGGCTGTTCGATAAGCCCAAAGGGCATCGGGAAGCTTAGTGGACCAGTCAGTGCGATTTCTATTAACTGTTTTTTCTAAGATCGCTTTTAGTTGTCTATTTGATACCTCAACCTGACCACTGGTCTGTGGATGGTAAGGCGTGGCTACTTTGTGGTTGACTCCATATTTTTTCAACAGGGCTTCAAAACTCCGTTCCAGAAAATGGGTCCCGCCGTCTGATATGACAGTTCTGGGGACTCCAAATCTGGGGAAAATGATATCTTTAAACATTTTAATCACTGGTTTGGAATCGCTGGACACAGTGGGTATAGCTTCGACCCATTTCGAGACATAATCCACCGCAACCAGGATGTAGGAGAAACCATAGGAAGAAGGGAAGGGGCCCATATAGTCTACCCCCCATACGTCGAAAAGTTCAATTTTCTGCCACATTGTGAGGGGCATTTCATCCCTTTTGGATATGCTACCAGAAAATTGACATTTGTTGCAAGATTTCACAAAATCATAGGAGTCCTTTGCTATGGTTGGCCAGAAGAAGCCTGATTGCAGAACTTTTATAGCGGTTTTCTTTGCACTCATGTGCCCCCCCGTGGGTCCTGAATGGCAATGCTCTAGGACGGGGGTAATCTCTTCTTCCGGCAAGCAGCGACGGAAAAGTCCGTAAGCACATAGGTGAAACAGATAAGGTTCATCCCAATAATATTGCTTTATATCGTGGAGAAATTTCCTTTTATCGTGGTAGGAAGCCGAGAGGTGAATGATTCCTGTAGCTAGATAATTGACAATGTCCGCATACCAAGGGAATCCATGGGTAACCTTCATTAGTTGGTCGTCTGGAAGAGAGTCTCGGATAGAGATTTTATCTTCGTCTTCCACTTCAATACGACTGAGATGGTCGGCTACGACGTTTTCCACTCCGCTTTTATCTTTGATTTCCAAATCGAATTCTTGAAGCATCAACACCCAGCGGATAAGTCTGAGTTTGGCATCTTGCTTCTGAATTAGGTATCAAATGGCGGAGTGGTCAGTGTAGACGATGACCTTGGATCCAATCAAATAGGAGCGAAATTTCTCAAACGCGTAGATGACAGCCAGGAACTCCTTCTCTGTAGTAGTGTAGTTCTTCTGTGCTTCATCTAGCGTTTTAGATGCGTAATAGATTACGTAAGGTTTCTTGTCGATCCACTGTCCTAAAACAGCCCCTATGGCGTAATCGCTGGCGTCACACATGATTTCAAATGGTTGCAACCAATCTGGAGCTCTCAGTATAGGTGCAAAAATTAAAGCATTTTTGAGAGTTGAGAAACTTTGCAAGCAGTCTTGGTTAAAGATGAACTCAGTATCTTTAGTCAGGAGTTGGGTCATGGGTTTTGCTATTTTTGAGAAATCCTTAATAAATCTTCTGTAGAACCCCGCATGACCCAAGAAAGCCCGTACTCCTTTTATATCTTTCGGTGGCGACAGCTTCGAGATAACATCGATTTTAGCCTTATCGACCTCGATCCCTCTGTCACTCACTCTGTGCCCGAGGACGACACCTTCAGTTACCATGAAATGACATTTTTCCCAATTCAGTATGAGGTTCGTTTCCTCGCATCGTTGTAAAACTTGTCCAAGGTTGATTAGACAGTTATCGAAAGAATCTCCGTAAACTGAGAAATCATCCATGAATACTTCCATAATGGATTATGTTAATCCAGCGAAAATGGCAAACATACACCTTTGGAAAGTAGCGGGTGTGTTACACAACCCGAATGGCATTCTTCTGAAAGCATATGTTCCAAAAGGGCAGGTGAAGGTAGTTTTCTCTTGGTCTTCCGGGTGTATGGGTATTTGGTAGAACCTGGAATAACCATCGAGATAGCAGAAGTATTTCTGATGGGCTAGGCGTTCTAGGACTTCATCGAGAAAGGGCAGAGGGAAGTGATCTTTCCGCGTGGATTTGTTTAATTTCCTATAGTCGATGCACATCCTCCACCCTGTCACCGTCCTAGTGGGTACTAACTCATTTTTGTCGTTAAGCACGACAGTGGTGCCTCCCTTTTTAGGAACAACTTGGACGGGGCTGACCCATTGGGAGTTAGAGATCGGGTAGATTATGCCAGCTTTTAGTAATTTGAGGACTTCAAGGCGAACCACTTCTTTGAGATTAGGGTTCAGCTTCCTCTGATGTTCACGTGATGGCTTAAATTCTTCGACCATGGGTAATCTGTGCATGCATAGGGCTGGGCTTATGCCCGTCAGGTCAGTTATCTTATACCCAATGGCCTTTTTGTGTTTCTTCAGCTCATCCAGAAGCCTTTCTTCCTGGCTTTCTGTTAGGGTGGAACTGATGATAACCGGACATAATTTTTCCTCGTCCAAGAAGACATGTTTAAGTCCCATGGGTAGAGTCTTCATTTCAGGAGCCTTAGATGGCTCTGTTGCTTCTAGAATGGTGATAGCTTTGAGTTCCTAAAAGGTGGCCGACAGTGCTTCTTCGGCTTCTCTAAGTGTTGCAGACACTGTTGAACCAATTTGTTTGCAGAGAATTCGACTTTTGGGGTTGGTTAGAACATTCTCTAACTCGTCCGATGGCTTAGATATTTCTAATTGAGACATTTGCTGTATTGCGTCTAGAAGAAAGACCTCTTGAATGCTGGGGCCTTTCATGCTGTTGAGAACTCGGAATTGAATTGCTTCTTTTCCGAGTCTTAGAATGATGGTGCCAGCTTCAACATCGATAAGCGCCCTAGCTGTGGCGAGGAAAGGTCTGCCAAAAATTATCGGGTATCTCAGATCTTCCTTGATGTCCATGATGACGAAGTCGCACGGGACATAGGCATCTTTGCCTATCCTAACTGGAATATCTTCAATGATTCCAAGAGGTGGGGTGATGGTAGAGTCAGCTAGCTGAATTGTCATTGCTGTGGGCAGCAATTCGGTGAAACCTAATCGTTTGCACATAGAATAGGGCATAATGGATATGCTGGCCCCTAGGTCAGCTAATCCCCTAGGTCAGCCAATACAACATTGAATGCCGAAGGAACCTGGGTCCTTTTTCTTTGGCATTTTGTTGAGGATGATATCAGAGGTAGTTTGGGCAAGTTTGACTGTTTCTTGTTCCTCCTTGATAACAGAGTTTTGAGGTATTTGGCCCAAGCCGACACCTCAGAGAGAGCATCGAGGAGTGGGATATCGATGTAAAGTTTCTTCATCGCCTCCTTGAATTTTTGGAATCTGGTATCCATTTTCGTTTCTCGCAGTCTTCTCGGATATGGAATCCTTGGTTTATACTGGAAGATTTCTGGCTCTGTGGACAATTGTTCTTTTTCTTTGCTCTTTACGCTCTCTGTGGACTTCTCCGTTCCTGGCTTCGGGCTCTCATTTGGCATAAAGGCAGGTGTATTATCATCATCAAGAGTGATCCTTGTAGTTTCATAGAGGGTTCGTCCAGATCTCGTAGTAACAACATTCAACTGTTCAGGCCTATTCTGTCCATGTTTAGGGTTCGATTCAGGCTGCCCAGCAAATGTGCCTGCTGGAGGCTTCAGTTGTGCAGCAATTTGGGCTAGTTGAGCTTCTACTGTCTTTTGCTGAGCTTGTTGATTAGCGAGCATAGTTTGTTGGGATTGCAACATCTGCCTTATCAAAGTCATCTCATCTTCTGGCTGCGAAGGAGTATTTTTCTGAGGAAGTTGTTGTTGTCCTTGTTGTGGTTGTTGCGGAGGCAGCGCTAACTGAGGTTGCTGCAACTGAGGGTGCAGCTATGGATGTAGAGGAGGATGAGTATACTGATAGTAGGCGGATGGATTCCTGGGGTAGTTGGATCTCGGGAAGTTATTTCTGGGGTTCCCCAGATTTTGATTGAAGTTGCTTGGGAATCTTGGTGGCAACCTACTGGAGGATCCGCCCTGCGTCTGGTGTTGCGGATTTGCAGTCCCAACAGGGTTCCCGTATTGAAATCCTGGGTGGTTTCTTGGTTGGTTAGGATTATAATAAACTTGTCCAGGAATGGAATGAATAGAATTGACTTGTTCTGGCAATTGCTCTTCAGGTTGTTCCATGATTGGTTCGAATTGTTGTGGTGGTGGATGCATATCCATCATCACATTGTAAAGCAAACCGCATGAAAGAGTTGGATGATCAGATGCATGGCAGGCTTCACAGGTTCCTGTGGCAACTTTGACCTGTTGGACCTGAGGGTTTTTCTTCTTGTCAAATTCTCCAAGAGAAGTTTCAAGAGCTTGTTGCTTATGAGCTATGGTCTTTAAGGCTTCAGCAATAGCCTTCATCTCCATTGATTCTTCGGCTTTATAGACCTTGAGGACTCCTTTGCCAGCTGATCGTCCCCAGTTGGACTGATTCTCAGCTCCAAGTGTGACTATTTTCCAGGCATCCTCGTAGTTCTTTCTCATAAAATTTCCTCCAGATGAGGAATCCAGAAATTTCTTGATGTCATCACTCACTCCCCTATAGAATGTTTCTATTAATTGGTTTAAGGAAATGCCGTGATGAGGACACTTTCGCAGAAGCTCTTTGAACCTTTCCCATGCTTCGGCAAGTGATTCTCCGGGAAGTTGGGAGAAGTGATTAATCTGCCCCATAATTTCGTAAGTTAGTGAAGGGGGGAAGAACTTCTCGAGGAATTTTTCTTCCAGGGGAGCCCATGTGGTGATTATTGGCTCCCTGTCAAGCGAGTTATACCAGCTCAGAGCTCTCCCAGATAGAGTGAAGTGAAACAGATGCAGCATTATTGCGTCGAAGGCGACTCCGGCCTGAGGGACCAGTCGGCATAGTGCCTTGAACCTCTTCAGATGATCCATACAGTCATCTCCAGATCCTCCGGAGAATGAGATGCCCTGCATGATCTGAATCCATTGGGTTCGGATCTCGAAGTTGGGTATGTTGATGATCGGAGGTCGAACCGGATGGTTGTCTTCGTAGTTCTTAGGGACAGCATAATCCCTCAACTGCTTGTTCCTTAGTTCCAACTGAGCAGCTTGGTTTGCTGCCTCATTTTCAGCTCGAATGCGGGCCTGTTCTTCCGCACGAATCTCTGCTTGAATCTGAGCACGAGTGTCAGCGATGAGTTGTGCTCTTTGAGCGGCGATGGCGGCGTTGACCCTCTCCATCACCAATGCAGCCTGGCGTTGATCTTCAGCCATTTGCTTGGCTCTTTGGCGATTGAGTCTGATGCGGCGGTGGAAGCTTCTCTCTACCTTAGAGTCGTACTCTGGATCAGGGGAGAATTCGAGGTTATGCGATGATCGCATACACGTTTTCTACCTGAGTAGAGAAAAGAAAACACCTTTTAGATGATGGCAGAGATATAATGAATTCAAGGAGATATGGATTAATGATTTAAAAGAAAGTGTAAGACCCTAACCAACTAAAAAGATACTAAATGAAATTAAAGCGTTCCGTTGTCCCCGACAATGACGCCAATTTTTGATGGAGCTTCCACTTACGTGGAATTGCGTGCACCACTAAAAATCCTAAAGATGGTAAGTCTTCAGGTTTAGCCTTGCTTATACTAGATTGAGAACTCCACCCACGTATGCTAGGATACGTGGAAGTTTTATCGTAGTATAGTTAAGGGTCAAATCCTTGGGACAACGGTCTTGTTGTGAACAACAAGATGAAAAACGTTAGAACTTCACTTAATCTCTTAATAGTAGGTACTTAGATCGAAAGGTTGGTTTGGTTGTTTTAAGCTAAGAACAAGTAAAGTAAAGCAAGTAAGTAGATTTAATGACGTTAAACAATGATAAGAAGTCACTAGGGTGTGATCAGTTTTTCACCGCCAATACACATGGATCAAGACATGCAAAATAAAACATAACCTGCAACAAGAGTTTTAGTCAGTTAGTATCTTCGTAGATTTAGTTTCCTTTCGGAGAACTAACTAGAAGAAGTGTGAGAATGATGCAACGCCAGCCATCCCCAAATGAATGGTCAACTGCTTTGCATCATTCCCTTCTCAAAGTGTGTTCCTCGACTTACCAAAGTTATACTTTTATACGTCAACTGATTCCATTTCATAGTATGAAAGTACAATCATTTGGAAGTGAGTTTACTCCACTTCTCGAAAACACTCCTAGATACCGAAACAAGCACATGGTGGATACATGCACCAAGAACCAACATACAAACGGGTTTCGAATCTAATAGTACAAACGTAGACAATTCATACTAAAAGATAAAAGATAACACAAGTTGGTGATCAAGCAACGAGCATTCATTAAACGTTTGATGTTGAACTGAAAAGATAAAATCTCTATATTGCAAATTATGGATTACATTACATGAGATGAAAACATGGGTAGCGGAGCTACTCCCCGCACCCCAGTGAGAGAGACTACTCGCTCATAGCTAGGACAAGGAAGGAGGCAAGAAGAGAGAGAGAGCGTCATCCCCACAAAGGAGAGAGGAAAGTCAACCCCTTGGAGAGAGAGAGAGACGATCTTCTGGCTTCACAGGTTGCTTGATGACGAGGTCCCCTCTTCCCACCTTTGGCGGAGAGAGATAGAGCAGCTTCAAGATGGAGTGTGGATCTCAGACCGGCAGCCCCTGGGTGGAGGATGGAATTTGGATTTGCTCTGGAGTGATAGAGGCAGCCTCTGGACGTCTGAAAGTTGATGCCTTTGGGAGGACCCCTAGGGTCTTATTTATAGGCCTTAAGTGAAGTCCAAACGGTTTGGTCAGTTTTGGGTCCAAACGGTGACCGTTTGGACTCTGAAACCGTTTGGTCCCATGCGGTCTCGAGACCGGTTGGCTTCATGCGGTCTCGGAACCGTTTGACTCCGTGCGGTCTTGAGACCGGTTGGCTTCATGCGGTCTCGGGACCGTTTGACTTCATGCGGTCTTGAGACCGTTTGACTCCATGCGGTCTTGAGACCGGTTGGCTTCATGCGGTCTCGGGACCGTTTGACTCCATGCGGTCTTGAGACCGGTTGGCTTCATGCGGTCTTGAGACTGTATGGTTCTTTTGTGATATTTTTTCGTCTTTTTCTGTAAGCAAAAAGGAGAAAAGTTAATCTAACAATTTATTTGCAATAAAAGAGGATAGCTAGGGATTTTGTCTAATATATCTAAAGAAGAGTGTAGAAAATGGAAGAAGAATACTAAGATAACATCACGAAATTGGAGGTTATCACATAGCTACTGAATACAATCTTAATTGAAGGTGCAAAATAGAAAAATCAAAAGATGTGTATTAAGAATATTATATCCAGGTCAAATAAAAAAAGAGTATTAGATTCAATTAAAAGTGATATTTGGCACATAATTGGCAACAATATTGATTTTGAACATTTGGAAAGCGACATTAAACATTAAAACATTGGAATATACAGCCAAACTCACAAAACTAGGTCAATGTGGCATTATAGGCAAGGCGGCATTGCCTAGGCGCAGCCCTTGGGTGCCTTGCCACCTAGGTGAGCGCCTTGACAAATATGGTTGAGAGGTCGGGTTGGGATCCATGATTTGATGAGTGAGTGCACAAATGAATAGAACTGTCAAGTCTCTTAGATTTCTATAGAAGAGTGTAGGAACAAAAGGAGGTGCAGATGGGCTAGGGATAGTTGAAGCATAGCTTAGAATCAAGAAAAATAGACTATGGAAGCAAGAGATTGATTTTTTTTTTCCTGTCAAAATACCCAAGATGTAGTAGCAACAGTCCTAGGAACAACATTTCTCGAAATGCAAGTTGTATTTCTGTGCCATTTTGCAAAAGTTCAGTCCAAGCTCGGCCTTTTGCTGCAATTTGTCCCTGTATTGCAAAATGTAGCACTTGGGTGCAATTTTTTTTGCAAAAATTTGCACTTACGTGCATTTTTTTGCAAAGTTACGTCCCATTTTGTGCATTTTGTGCATTTTAATGTCTAACTGGAAAAAAATTGGAAATTCCAATTGAAATCTGGTCCATGCAGGAAATCAGAAGGGAATGAAAACAACAAAGATACATGCTACTATATATTTCGAGATTTGTGAGCATGCACCTTTGCTTCCTGGCTTCCACTACATTTTAAGAAAGGCTAGCCACCGATCATGCTGTACTTCCTGGCGAACTTTGACGAAGAGACATCTTGTTGCCGTCCAACTTGTTAGCCAGACTCTTGGCCGAGAAGCACGATTGCAGTTTGTGATGTCGTCGTCGGATGCCATAGAATGGGCACAATCAAAATGACAGACTGGAATCCTGGAGCTACTATGTTATGGGACAATTGCAGCTGGTTGATGACGGCTGCAATGTTTTACTGAAGGCAACAACGATGCAATGGATGGTCTCTGGAGTGGGTGGTGACAGTTGATTGTTTGAACTCCGCACTCTACAATTTATGCCAATGTTGTTGCACATCATGCAATAGGGACGCCAGTAGAGTCCCCATAGGCTTTGTAGAGGATCAACGTCTTCTTATGGGTTTTTCTTCTCCACCTCACCAAGTCAACCATACTCCAACAGGACAAACACCTGCACACAGATGTGGATGGTTTGAAAAATAGGATTCAAGAAGCGGTCAATGGTTAAAAAGTTCCAGATGTTACCATGAACTGGCCGGTCAGCATTGTTATTTGTTAGTATACCTTTCAGAGGGATCTGTAGAAGTTGTAAAAAATTCTTGTGTCATAAATACTCAATATGTAAGCCTTACGAGTTGTATATTATCGTAGAAAAAAGGAAGGCAATAATGCAATCTACATCACAGAAACCTGGTGGTCCACTGGTATCAACACAATGTGAGTGTGTATCACTTGCTCATAACAACAAATCAATACACCGGACTGAATCCGAACAAAACAAATCTAAGCAAACCTTCAGCAAAATGAACCAATTTTATGCTCATCATCATCGCCACTCTGCTGTGATGGAGCAAGATAGCTCAGTGTAGATGTCAAGTTATAGCAGTTCATGATCACGTTGCTCTCCAGTATGCACATACCTTCTCAGGTGCACTAAAGCTGAAAAGATTAAGCAAAGAGGTAATTGGTGGAACCATTACAATCTTGATTTGTGACTGGTAGGAGATGTGGGGAGATGTAAGTTCATCACATATGGATGCACAAGGAGATGTAAGTTGATCACATATGGATGCACAAGGAGATGCGTGCACATGTAAGCCAGCTCATCCTGTGACAAATCTTTTCACTAGTGCTTGGACTTGAATGACAAGTGAGACGCTCAAACAACCGGGGAGCCTGTAAGAAGAAACAAAATGATGCCATAAATTTATAGCTATGGTCATGAAGTTTGAGGACTCTCCCGACCAGTGAATTGAGAAACGGCCTGAGCGGCCGATTAAACGGCTCAGCACCCAGGCCGTTTAAAATTTGCCAAAATCGCCGGCTAACCGTTTTGCAATTAATCGCCTGTTTTTTTTTCCGCTTTTTGCCCATTTTCCCCCCTTTTTTGCTCGTTTCCCCCTGCTTTTTGGCCTTTTTTTGTCCCTTTTTTAAATTTTTTGCTGTACACCTGTAGCATTAAGTAAATATATGGTCCCAAGTATTATTGACTATAATTTATTAAACTTATATACATTAAATATCCTATGATAAGCCCTAGTTCTAATATAGAATGCATACTTTGTGTGCTAGTCAGGATAATAGTGTACTGCTGTAAAGTGTAATTTATACAAGTAAATTATATGTAACTATTATCTTTTAGAATGCATACTTTAGTTAAATGTACTTCTGTAATGTATGACTAATTGATGATATGCACATATAACAATAAGTTAGTAAGGTATCCAATAGTTAGTCTATTGTTTACTGCTTAGCTATGTAAACATGTGATGCAAATATTTTTCTGTATCATGTATGTAGGGTGTTTTATCCATGTCAAGTCTGTTGTTTACTATATTATGGCTATAATTATTGTCTTATAGCTATCTTATAAACTATTTCGGTGTTTTGTATTGTTGGGTAGAGTGTTTAGAATCTTTAGATATATATAAAAGTTCCAAAGAGTATGATATTTATATACGTATATGTGTAATTTTGTATAAAATTATATAGGCAACACAAATCCGTTTTTTCAAAAATTGGCCGCTTACCGTTTAACCAGTTACAAGGTGCTGTCCGCACGCTTACCGCTTAACCTTTTTTAAAACACAGTCCCGACTGATATGTACTTGATATAAATGATGAGCTTGCCTATGTGGGAAATTGTTTGAAAACATTATCGAGCAATGGAATGCATCCTTGGTTTATTTCCAGCTGGGTCAATGATAATTTGTATTGTTGTTGTGCTTGGTGCCAAAATGATTGTTCATGGGGAGCTTTGGAATGGCAGGGACGGGGGATGAGGTTCAGTTGTTATATAGATCCAAAGGTGCGATCCTTATGGTTGGGTATCTTGGTATGATCATAGGATCATGGGGGACACAAAAATTATTTTAATGAATTTTCTTGACACTCAAGATCTTCTTTTACATGTTTTTTCTCCATCTATTCTAATGACCTTTATCATATCTATTAAATGGTTGGTAACCACCAAATGTGTCTCCCCCCCCCCCCCCCCCCCCCCTTGACGGGAAAAGTTAGTATTTCTGCTACGAAGTTGGTTTACTGTTTATAATATATGAAACAGAGTCAGTAATTTCTGGAAGCGTAGGGTTGCACAATGTGTGCACCCTTGTATATATAATAACGGAACAATTACAGAGAGGTTCACATATAATGTAAAAATAACAAAACTAATAACAGAAGATATAAAACAAGATATATATGTTAACACTCCCCCTCAAGTTGGAGCATAGATGTCAATCATGCCCAACTTGTCCATAAGAGTGCAGAATTGCTTCTTCGCCAGCAGCTTGGTGAAGATATCAACAACTTGGTCTTCAGAATGCGTGAAAGGAGTGTAGATCTTGCCGGTAAGAATAGATTCCCGAATAAAATGGCAGTCAACCTCAATATGTTTGGTGCGCTCATGATAAACAAGATTATTGGCAATGAAGGTAGCAACTTTATTATCACAATGCATGGGGATAGCAGAAGAAGAATCAACCCTAAATTCTTTTAAGAGAGAGCGCACCCACAGAAGCTCACAGGCAGTATGGGCCCTATATTCAGCTTCAACACTAGATCTGGCAACCACATTTTGCTTCTTGCTCCTCCAGGTGACAAGATTGCCTCCAACATAAGTACAATACCCAGAAGTAGATATTCTGTCAGTTTTGCTTCCTGCATAGTCAGAGTCAGAGTACCCTTCAAGAGAACAATGTCCATTTTTCCTGTAATGAAGTCCCTTGCCAGGAGACTTCTTCAAATATCTCAGAATGTGACAAAGTGCATCCCAGTGACACTGTCTGGGTTTATCAAGGTATCTGCTAAGAAGGCCCACTGCAGTAGAAATTTCGGCTCTAGTCACAGTTAAATAAACCAGCTTACCAATCAGCCTCATGTACTTTTGATTATCAGAGAAAAGTGGAGAAGACTCATCATCCCAATTGACATTAGGATCTAGAGGGGTGTCAGCCAGTCTAGCTCCAAGCATGCCTGTCTCCTATAGAATATCTAAGACATACTTCCTCTGAGACAGTACAAGAGCATTAGAGTTTCTAGATACCTCTATGCCCAGAAAATACCGAAGCTTGCCCAAATCTTTGGTAGCAAAATGTTTACCAAGATGGGCTTTAGTAGCTTGAATACCAAGAGAGTCACTGCCAGAAATAATAATATCATCAACATAAACGATCAAAATAATAATGCCAGCAGAGGTCTTCTTAGTGAAGACAGAATGATCCACCTGAGATCTCAGAAACCCAAAATCAATCAGAATTTTACTTAATTTGTCAAACCAGGCACGGGGACTCTGCTTGAGCCCATAAATAGATTTCTTCAACCTGCACACTTTGTGTGACTCCCCCTGAGCAACAAACCCAGGAGGTTGCTCCATATAGACTTCCTCTTGTAAATCACCATACAAGAAGGCATTTTTCACATCCAACTGTAGTAGGGGCCAATCAAAATTAACATCAACAGAAAGAAGAATTCTGACAGAATTAAGACGGGCAACTGGAGAGAAAGTCTCAAAATAATCAATACCATAAGTTTGCGTATACCCTTTAGCAACTAAGCATGCCTTCAGTCGTTCTACAGTGCCATCAGGATGGTATTTCACAACATACACCCATCTGCAGCCTACAGGCTTACACTGAGGAGGTGGATCGACCAACTCCCAAGTATTTCTGTCAGCAAGAGCAAGCATTTCTTCTTTCATAGTAGAAGTCCACGCAGTACTTTGTAAGGCATCCTGAATAGTCTTTGGAACAACTACAACAAACAGAGCAGATACAAAATTGCTAGCATGGACGTTCAAATGATCAGTAGAAACAAAGTGAGCAATGCTGTGAGACGTGCAGGAATGAGTACCCTTTCTAAGAGCAATGGGTATATCAAGATCAGAGGTTACCTCAGGTGTAGCAGAACCTTCTGGAGGTGATGATTGGTTTGTCTGGGGGGGTTCTTGTTCAGGCGGTGCCCGTTTCCTACGCTGATAGACAATAAGGGGTGGAGTCTTATGCTCAGGAGTCACAGTATCAGAATTATCAAGCACACAATCAGTAG
Source organism: Alisma plantago-aquatica (assembly GCA_963693085.1). Lineage (NCBI taxonomy): Eukaryota > Viridiplantae > Streptophyta > Magnoliopsida > Alismatales > Alismataceae > Alisma > Alisma plantago-aquatica. The sequence goes on along the minus strand of OY856414.1, from coordinate 223,458,348 downwards.
TAACAGGTAGTGGAGAAGCAATAACATTAGGCTGCAGATTATCTCCTCTAATAGAATAGTAGGGCATATCCTCAAAAAACACAACATCGCTGCTGGTAAACCATTTTTTTGCAGTAGGGCTGTAGCATCTATATCCTTTTTGAGTACGAGAATAACCCAAAAAAATGCATTTATCAGCATGAGGAGACAATTTATCATAAGCCGGTCCAAGTAAGCGCATAAAACAAGTACAACCAAAGATTCGAGGAGGCACAGTAAATAATGTAATGTCAGGTTGCATAATTTGAACTGGTATTTTGTTCCCAATCACAAATGATGACATTCTATTGATCAAAAAACAAGCAGTCAGAATAGCCTCAGGCCAAAACAACCTAGGAACATGGGTATGCATCATAATAGTTCTGGCAACCTCTAATAGATGTCTATTTTTCCGCTCAGATACTCCATTTTGTTGAGGTGTATATGCACATGAGGTTTGATGTAAAGTACCAACAGATTTGCAAAAAATAACCACATATTTTTGAACAAACTCAAGTGCATTATCAGTACGAAAAACTCACAGGCATACCATATTGGGTTTTCACCTCAGCAAAAAAGCATTTTATAATAGACATAACTTCAGACCTACTTTTCATCATAAACAACCAAGTGGTCCGAGAAAAATCATCAACAAACAAAATAAAATATTTATGACCAGACAAACTCGACACATGACACGGGCCCCATACATCAGAATGTACTAAATCAAAAATGTTTTTGTTGCTAATATGAGTGCGTTTAGGATAAACAGATCTAGTCTTCTTTCCCAACTGACAAGACTCGCACTGAAAACTATGAGGGCCAACATCAGAAACTACATGTCAGAGCTTTTCAGAAGACGGATGCCCAAGTCGGTAATGCCACTGTAGAGCTGAAACTGATGTAGATAGTGCAGAAGCTACAACTGCTCTGTCTGCTTTCGGCAAACGATCCAGATAAAAAAGTCCATTAGGCCCTTCATACCCCCCACCAATCTTCATCCTCGTGCAAAGGTCCTAAAAAACACATGAACCAGGTATAAAGGTCAGGCTACATTGCAGATTCAATATCTTGCTGACCGATAATAAATTAAGAGGAAACCGAGGCACATATAAAACAGATTTCAACAAAAAATCAGAAATAATATCTCCGACTCCAGAAACAGCAGACTTGGACCCATCAACAAGCATAACAGACGAATTACAAACAGGTTTAGATAAATGTCTGAATAAAGCTCTATTACCAGAAATATGAGACGAAGCACCCGAGTTTATAACCCACTTTGTATTACCAGTACTAGGTGAAGGAGTACTCAGGAAGGCAACGTCATAACCAGAATAAGTGGCGGCATGAGCGCCACTAGTCGATGTAGTAGATGACAAGCCAGAGCTAGCAGGCGCTCCACCTCAGCACGGATGTAGTCCGCAGTCGCACCCGAAGAGACAGTCTCAGTAGGCTGAGTCGTTCCCTCCGATGCAGTAGTAGTAGAGTCAGCGATCGCATTGGCCCACACCGGTTTACCATATTTCTCCCAGCATTTTTCTTCGATATGGTTGGATCGGCCACAGAAAGTACAGACGCACTGTCCTAGCTGAGGACGCGCAACAGCAGTAGTAGGAGCAGCAGAAGAGGCCCCACGACCAGAAGTAGCACATCCTCGTCCTGCACCCAGGGGAGGGCGGCTGTCAGTAGAACGACCACGACCACGACCCGACATGGCTGCAAGGGCAGTGGATTGCCCAACATCTGTAGACAGAGATGGTGACGAAGAAGGCAAGCGCTGAAGGCGCTTGTAGGCACTCTGTAGTGACGGAAGAGGGTCACTTGTCAAGATCTGGTCCACTACACCAGCATAGGACTCTGGTAGTTCACAAAGAACTGGACTAACTGCAGCTCCTGGCGCTGACGCTGCATGGTGGCCAGGTCCGTGGATAGGGGGTAATAGGACTCCCAACTCCCCCCACAATCCAGTAAAGTCAGAAAAGTAATCCGCAATGTCCGACCCCGTGAATTGCAGACGTCCCAGCTGCTTGGTGATGTCAAACACTTTCTTGGGGTTCTGGCTATGCGAGTATGTGCCGGCGAGCTGATCCCACATCTGCTTTGCCGTAGGCAGGTGAAGTAGGGTGACACTAATCTTCTCAACACTGCTGTTGAGAATCCATGTCATCACCGTCGAGTCATCCCAGACCCAATCATCATACGCCTTTACATCTTTAGAGTCGGCATTCTCTGCAGGTTGTGCCGGACCGACACGGATTAGGTGCGAGTACTTTCCCTGGGATTTTGCATAAATGACCATGGAGCATACCCAATGCTGGTAGTTGCGCCTGTCAAGCTTCACAGTTGTAACTTGACGCCGGAAGTCATCTCCCGAGGACGCCATGATAGCAACAGAAACAAACAGGCACAGGCAGGCAGAAGACGGACTATGCTGTCAGGCAGGCAGAGGCAGACACAGATCTACTTGGTGGAACCTCTCACATACAAACTATGCCGAGGCGCACCAGAACCTGGTGGCACAACGGCCTACACGGGCAGGCAGGCAAAAAACCGAAAAATCGGTCTACGTTACGACAACCTCAGGCCACCGGACTGTTGTGGATCTTCATGAAGCCAACGATCTGACGACGATCAACCGCGGAGGCACGCCGGCCCCCGACGGCTAGGTAGGCTCGCGGCCCCGGCGGCCTGCTGCCGCGCGGGAAGAGGGCGGCGGGAAGGTGGTGCTGCCGGTCCGGGGGGGGGGAGGAGAGAGAGGGAAGGGAGGGAGGGCGACGGCTGGCCTGAATCTTACTGCTCTGATACCATGAAACAAAGTCAGTAATTTCTGGAAGCGTAGGGTTGCACAATGTGTGCACCCTTATATATATAATAACGAAACAATTACAGAGAGGTCTACATATAATGTAAAAATAACAAAACTAATAACATAAGATATAAAACAAGATATATATGTTAACAATATAGTAAATCCGTACGTGCACAAGCACATGAATTCTTGAATCAATTTAATTTTCTTGAGATTATTAATTTATCAAATTATGATTTAGGACCAAACAATCTATCCGTATACACTATATGAACAAATTGTATGCTTTGATAAAGTGTTTATTGTTGATACCAATTTGATTATGATTTTACGTAATATAGAATAATGAAAACGATTGTAACAAGTAGTGTTTAAGAGCCTACATTTTTTTTGAATAAACATCATGCACTATACATCAAACTCACTATTGTTTTTTGTCGGTGCTTCACATTGTAAAAGTCATTCTATAATCATAACTTTCCTTCACCTAGTTTCAAACTGATGAAATGAAAATCCTGAGATGACAACAAGATTACACGGCTAAGGTGATGGACAAACAACACATCAACAAATATGGATGATACCCTTGTCAGAATTCAGCAAAAAGGAGACATCACATGTATGGATCAGATCAACCTTCTTCCTATGGAGGAGAGTATGGCGGGGTTTAGGGCTGGCAATCGGGTCCGGGTCGAGCAGGTCCTATTTTTGGCCAATTCGGGTCAGATCAAATATGCTTGACGCGAACCTGACCTCAAAATAATTTTGGGTCCTACATAATCGACCCGAACCCGGAATTCTTATTTGCGGGTCTGACCTGATAAACCCGATGGATCGAAAATATCATATTATATGCAAACCAATGTTCAAAATTTCGACGAAATTGTCGAAATTTCGGCCGAAATTTCTGTTTCTGTGGCAATCGGACATCGAAATTGACTGATGAAACTCTCGAAACAGGCAGATCATCGATTTTTTTTCTACGTTTTCATATACTATGTACTACCTAGAGCATATTTTTTTGCACAGTTTTGTATTTTTGAGTCTAGATATTGTGCTTGCAAACTATAATGACTTAATTAATTGATTCCACTATTGAAAATTAACATCACAAATCCCCATCGAAATGCCCATCAAAACAGTTCAGGGTCATTCACTAAAAAATGATGAGACCCCACCCCCCACATATCCAATATGAAATATTATTACATATTTGAGTATATCTACACTAGTAGATCATTATGGTAAAATTTTATAAATTAATTCGTTTAATTTGCCGTCGAAACGCCAGGAATGCATTTATCGAAATTTCTGTCAAAATTTGTCAAAATTTTTGTTTATGTGGTCACCGAAATGGCATCGAAATTGGACATTTTCATTCTTGATGCAAACCCAAAAAACTAAAAATTCAAACCCGAAAAATCCGAAAATACAAATAAGAAATATCCAAAAATCCAAATCCGAAAACCCCGAAATACAAACCCGCCAAACCCGAAATTGCTGCAAATTTTGTTTTGCAAGCAAAAACTTGTGTAAACTATCGTAAATTAAAAGATAATAATCATATTTCTCCTCAGAAGATGAAAATATGTTTGTGCATATTAAGATTTAATATGGATACATGGCAAAAAATAATATAATATATATGTATATTTAAATTCTTTGGTCGATTGGGTTTTTCGGGTCGAGAATTGCAAACCCGGACCCGACTCACAAATAGTTTTGAGTTTTTTGTGTTTGGTTCATTTCGGGTCAGGTCAAAAAAACCAAGACCCGAACTCGCTTTAGTTGGGTCGGGTCGAGTCAAGTTTTGCCAACCCTTGTGGGGTTGATAACTTGAAGCTGTCATAGCCAATGGTGCTATCATGTTGATAGTATGGTTCATTACCTTTCTCCCTCAACTTCACTAGCCGCACCAATTTAGTTGGAAAGCTATGGTCTTCTTCATTATGATTTTGTAGTTTTTTTCATGTCTTCTTTCTTTTGGCTTTGTCCACCATGTGGTTCTAGGGTTTATTATTGTATAGTTCATGTCATGAAGGATGAGTCAACACTGTCGGACATTACATCAATTATCTATCATGTAGGTAGTCATATAGATGTTTTTGTAGGCCGTCATTGAGATTGTTGTTGCCTTCAGTTCATGAATTGATGTACGTTAGTTGATATGGGTGCTGGTAATGACTGCCATTGCGAGATGATTGGCACTTCTTGAGATGCAACAATAGTAGATGGTGGAAACCATGATAAGAGTTCCAATGGTTCCTCTACACTATATAGAGTCCGCGAGGACCTCGAGAGATAACCAAGGGACAAATGATCCTACCTAGGATAGAGCTTCAATGTTTCTCATGGTCTAAGGCAATTGCAATGGTACTGGGAAGGTTGTCAGAATCATTGTAGCTAATGACGTAGGGGCATTGTTAATAAGAAAATTAGCAACACATGGCTAGGTTTGGTGATTTTACCTAAACCGACCCAACCAAGAAGTTGTGGGTTTTCTAGTTATGCGAGATGAACTAGGAGAGAGCCTTGGGCGTCACTCAGTAAGCCGGTGGGATATGGGCCAAGCAAGGCATTTTTGGGCCCACTCATCGCTTGGCCAACATAGTGTGAATCTCCCTTCACCAAATGCTTGAAGGAAATGCAAATGGGGAGTTATCTTGATCTATTAGCCTGCATGACCGCGCTCGACGGCTTAGGGGTTGCTCCACCATGACGCCACACCGGGATAAGGAGCCAGTTCCACCCATGCGGTTGTACTAATGTTTAAACAACCAATTTTGGAGGTGGTACTCTGGCGTTCTTGCCCTTCCTCTTCTTCCATGTATGGGGAGAGATTAAAGGTAGTTGCGGGATGGGCATTTCTGACATTCCTAGTGAGATCCATTAATATATCCCTAGACATCGTCCCTGAGAAGTACCAAGCTATGTGGATATCTACACTAGGGATTAGTCGATAGGGATTGGATCCACAGGTTAGCAACTGGGCCGATGATCATCGGAGATCTAGTTGGAGCCGTCTTCTTCCTTAGAGTGAGTTCCAGAACATATATCCTAGGGGTTGCAGTAAGAGGAGGTCATGGAGTTCTAGACCCAACCATATCTCTAAATATATTTTGCTTTGATGACGACAAATGCATATGCATCCAAACTATCTTGTATGTGTTGATTTCACGTTCACTAAAACTCACCTGAAGATGGAAGATGAAGATGCCATAAGGCAAAACTCTCTAGAGTTTGACAAAAGCATTTGCCTTTATTCTTCTTATCCTAAGCGTCGACCTTGCTCCTGGATGCAACAACAACATCAAAGGGAAGTAATGTGTCCACATTGTATGTCTTCATTGACTCTAAAGAAGATGTTGGCAGCACTGGCTAGCCCGACGAAACACCAATTGGGAGATTTCACAAAGGCTTCATCTTCGTCGATTTAGTGGCATGGAGATTGGGCTGAATGTGAGCCACCTCTGTCTCCATCGTGACAAACTGGACATGAACAATGCATCCAATGGGATTCTAGACTCCACTGTACATTTTCCTAATGAGCTTGCTACAAATATAGATGTGAACTTGTATCATGGCCTGTATGTGATTTTTTTAGTTCTTATATCAGACTCTTCTTAGATGAAACACCGAATGGAAAAAAATTTCTCTAATCTATCTTCTTTCTCGAACATCTTATATCAGGTTGAAATGATACATATGTGCTTTGTATACCAAATTTTCCATTTAGTTGAATCACTATATAAACATTATTTCCTTCTAAATTTCTAGTATATAATTCTCTATAAATTGGTTAAGTAATCAAATTATTTAACAAAGAAGCTGATTGGACTAGCCTTACAACAACATGCTATAAAACACACTTCATCTTGACGTATTTTCAATATTGTGTAATAATAGTATCATGTGTTGGGTTAACCATGGTTAGGTCGGGTCAATTTTGGGTTTGGGTCGTCTTATTATATTGAAACCCGCCGTTGTCCGGGTTGGGTAAAAAATAAACTAGGTCGGGTCGGGTCTTCAGAATCCTGTCCCATCACCATGCTTAAACATGAGGGAAAAAAAGATATGTGTCGACACATTTAACTATGATTCTGGTTGACATATATTGTACTTATTCCTTCTTCATGCAACTTTCATCCTACCACTATGACCCTTACAACATTATAGGGACACTGCCACTCTGCTTCTGTCCATCGTTGGTAAAGTGCCAAAAATAGATGTTGCCTTCATTGATAATGTTAATATATTTAGTATCTTATTTACTTTGTATTTTGTTATGTTGTCTTTTATTTGATATTGATGAACTTTGTAATAAAGAACCCTCCTATCCTGTATAAGGAGAGGGTCTATGATTCTTTTAATCATCAAATAATAAACAACTTTTAGTATATACATGGTATCAGAGCAACATGATCTTCTCTGAGCCCTCTCCTACGTAAACCTAATGCTTTCCCCTCCTAAACCCTACTTCTCCCCTCTCTCCTAACAACCACCCACTCACATTCCTCTTCTCTTCTCTGTCCCTACCACCCTTCCATCTTTCTCCTTTCTCCACGCCGCATACCCCTTCTTTTTTTCTCCACTCCGCTAGCCTTGACTCAATGCCATCCTGCCTCCTTATGCCCCCTACCCGCAACTGGCCAAGATCTGCCCCCCAGACCAGCTGCTAGTCTTCTCCGCAGATGCCCAACCCAGACCCACTACCTTCCTCCCTGCCATGCCCCTGCTCGACTTCCCTAAACCCAAAGCTGCCCCTCCCTACCCCCCTCTTACTGCACCGCCATCTCTTCTGTAGAATCAATGTGTTCTAGAAGGGAGGGTTGAATAATTCTAAAAGACTTAAAATTAAATTCATTAGACCTTCAAATTATATCAAGAGATAAGGCTGCGTGTATGGAATTTGAGTGCAACTAAGCATACATAACAAGGATGAGAGAGATTGAACAAGCACAAGAACGCAAGTTATGTATAGTGGTTCCAAAATCTAAACAAGGAGATGTATATCCACTGCCTAGAGGGGTCAATCTTTAGGATTTCCAACCATTGTACACTTATATTCCATTATAAAAGATACAATATGACCTTTCTTTTCAAGTACACATATACTTAGCCTTCCTTTTAAGGTTCAAAGGATCCAATAATCTTACAAGGACTTACCTATCCTAGAGCAAGAGTCTTCAACCTTCACAAGGGCTTATCCACTTTTGCAACGATCTATCCACCGTCACCAAGGAGAACTCCTCTTGCAACAAGTCTTCTGCCTTGAAAGAATTACCCACTCTTCTCTTGAATCTCCAACCTTCAACTTCACCTTCACCTTCACCAAGGAGAAGCTCTCACCATCATAGCTTGAGAGAAAGATATTGGGAAAGGGAAGTTTGAGAGCTTCACAAGGAGTACAATGAAGCAACTCTCTCACAAGTAACCTATCTCACTCGGATTGATGTTGATCAGTAAGAATGAGAGAAAAAGGCGCTCTTAGTAGACAAATCCACTCAACTATAGCTAGGAGCATAAGAAACAAACTTGGAATGCGCTCTGCTCCCCTCCTCAGAGGGAGGGCCTTTTGTCACTATTTCTACTATAACATCTCCTCTGGATACAAATATCAAGCTTGTCTATGCCTTCAGTTACATCTCCAGAGCAGCATGTTGTTTTACAGCTTCAGATATCTGCTGTCACAGTTAGAACTCCTGAGCCTCTTGCTGTTTTGCAATTTCAGACGATCGTGGCCTCAATTACAACTCTGAACCCGCATGATATTTACAGTTTCAGATGACTGTGGCTTCAGTTACGACATGATGTTTTACGGCCTTGTTTTGATTGTATGCCTTCTGTTGAGGAATTCCCTCTTACCACTACTCGTACAACATCTCTAGCTGCAAATACCAATTTTCAGATGTCCTTGCATTCAACCGCACATTCAATTACAACTCCAGAGTTTGATGTTCTTCAGATGCCTGTATCTTCAATTATAACTCCAAATTTTGATGATCTTCGGATGCCCATGCCTTCGATTACAACTTTGATGCATGATGATTTGCAACCTTCTTCAGACTATATATCTGCAGCTGAGGATTCCTCTTACAATACTTGATACAGAACAAGTGATGCATTGTACACCAAAGAGGTCTATACAACTGTATGAGGATGTGTCCAAGTCTGAAATTTCATATGATAGTGACATACAAATAGCATGTTTGTCTACAACAACCGACAAAGATGGACCTACAGTGACACTTCAATGGCTTCCCTTTGGTTAATGTTAATAGAGAAATTCAATCAACAGATGAAAATATTGACGACACATGCTTTAATAAGAAGCAAACATGGGCTACTCGTGGCGGTTGGAGATCTACTTCCAATTTCCTGGTTCAGAGAGCTGTCGACTGGCCTCCTCTGCAACCTCCAAATATTTATGAGCTTTCTCCTCTTCCACAACATCCAAAGATCATAGCGGCTAAATTAAAGAAAAATATGGTGTTCTTTTCTGATCTCCAGCGCCATTATCTTGTTCGCTGGTGTGATGCTACGTGACTGATTTACAACAAGCTTCAAAGATTTCTTCTACTTCTTCGGGCCTCATATTATTGTTTTGACTCGTCAGAGTCGAGTCTTTTGAAGCAGAGGAGAGTTGATGTAGGACGAACATATTTTTTTAAATAGTCTTTTAGTAGTTTTTATAATGTTTTATTAGTTTCTTTGCATTTTAGGGGTTATTAGATATTTTTTCAGTTTGTCTTGTAAAGTCTGTGGTCCACATTAGCTAGTTGTCTAGTGAGTTTGGTTTAAATACCTATATGTAGTTTTCGTAATGCTCTCAGAAAATCAGACTTGTTGAATGAAATCTTTTGATGAGTATTATTCCTTTTGATTAGTTATTTTAGATTAGTTTAGATCTTGATAATTAGTCTTAAATTTTATTCATTAGGTATTCCATTAATCTTGTATCTGGCATTGGTTGGCACATAAAATTAAAAGTGAAACGTCTTGAATGCTGCACTTGGGCTCCCATCAGTATAAACACTAGCTCCGTACCTCTTGCTCAGACTGGTATAAGTCATGTGAGTTTGTGCGTCTGGTCCCTCCAACCACATCTGACCACATGGTTTTACAGGGTGGTACAATTTTCAGGATGTTGAGGTATGGAGAGAAGAAATTGGGAATTGCATTTCTTTAAACTGCATCTAGTGTCACCCTACTAAACACTTTTCTGAAAACAACCACTACATTCAAACATCATGAATCGAAACACCATCCTGCTAAAAGGCTCTATCTGCAAATGAAGTTAAGCATCCAAAATGTAATTTCAATCCTGAACTCATGCATTTTGAATTCGAATATGGAACAGTTTGAATGTTGGGTTCCCAGTCTCCGTTTGTAGCTTGAATCAGGAGTATGGGGGCAACAAAGGGGGTACATCCAAGATGTAAAATCAAGATGTAAGGGGGTAGAATGCAATGTTTTGTACAGATTCCAAAGAAAAGTCTCACGGGACTGGACTTATAACATAACTGATGCACATATGCTACATAATTCACATACATTCAAGAAACCTGCCAAAACTGAAATATTTCAACAATCTGTGTGCAGATGACCTAAAAAGATTTATACTTCAAAAATCTTTGGAAACATTGCACAAGTGTTTGAACCACATCCACATGTGCCAGAAAATGATGTGATGCAAGGTTAATTGTTATAGAATTAGACATTTGTTTGATATTTAATTGCGAAGATTAATGCGCTTGCACTGATTTTGTAGCTCTTTGACTTCTCACTGTTAGCTGGTTATCCTCATCTCCGTTTGTTGGCATGGTCTCAAATTTACAATTAAGAGATGGAGATGCTGGGAAGTAGTTCATATGTTACTGTTTATTGTGATGATCATGTCCATATGCTTAATTATGTGCACTGCTTTTGTTTCATGAATAGCTGCCTTCGCTTTTCTATCAATGGGGTTTTGTTGAAGCCCAGTTGCACTTATGAATTGGGAAACGGAAGGTGAAGGCTAAATGAACATGGATATGACATGCACATGCTAGCTTAACATTGACTGCCATCACATTAAGTGACCTGGATGGTGTGTTTTGATTTTCTTTTTCTCTGTGAATTTGACCTTATAATAGAAATTCATTTCTCACACGTGAATATGGTAGCTGCACCATAAACTCTTCATAAGTGAAAATCTACATCTTTCAACAAATTCGTATTCTCTTTGAACAGGAGCAATACTGGGAAGATCATCCAGGAGAAGCAGTGCCGCTCATGAAACCGAATCTCTATTTTGGGCCCTGGAGAGTGATGCATGGCGACGTGCCTCCTTACGCAAAGGCAAAGTAAAATTCTGGTTATCTTATTTTGTGCGCGGACGAATCCTAGTTTACTGGATTCATGGCCACGATTCAACTTTGCGGGCTCGCCTATAAGAGTTGGTGCCATGTAAATCAGCATATTTTGAAAACTGGCTATCTGATCGAATTTTAGTAGGATTCTGTGATGCAAGTGATATTCCTGTATCAGCGGTATCTAAGAGGGTATGGGCCTGAGAATATACATGCAGGCAATTCTGGAATATTTTGCTATATATTATGTATGTAAACGGTTTGTTCTTACTTTTAGATGTCAAACATGTAAAAGGAAGCCATCCAGCCGCTATATTTGACGTCAAACTCAATAAACTACCTATTAGTCGATTTTAACATGAATATGAGAAAAAGACATCAGCTAGTTACTACATTTTGCTGTTAAAATGGTAAAGAACTGATGCAGCTTTGTAGTAAGCATAACACTATATTATATAATTTAGCTTTATACATTGCATATATAACATGTTCTTATAGTTATCACACAAAATGAAAATAAAAAGAATATATATATATATATATATATATATATATATATATATTTATGTGTGTGTGTGTGTGTGTGTCACACTATTTGCTTTATAATATAAACAACAAATAGAACATAGCCATGTTTTTCTATCAATATTTTTAAAAGCATAAAAATCATAGGTCTTTGGTCTTTGTTTTCTAATATATTTTATACATCAATATCAGTAATTAGTTGCATTTTAAATGTATGATTTTTTTGGGAGTCATACATGTTTACACTTATAATTTTTTTTTAGGATATGTTTACACTTAGATTAATGTGTTAATTTTAATTAATTGAGTCATCCACGATTGTCTCCCGGTTAAAAACATCAGTCATTAAGATAACGACTGGTTCACTATAAGTGCACTAGGAAAATTAGGAATTCAACTTCCAAAATAAATAAGCGAATGGTTTACCATAACACTGCAAAATGAATTCTTTGAGTTTTCCGACCGTCCGTACATATAAGCAGGTTTTACATTCCCATTCCAAAAGAGCTCGAGGTAAAAACTAGTTCCACCAGTGGCATGTCTTGTTCGATATTCGATATGTAGCAGCATCACCACCCTTCCTTCTTCGTTAGCCAACAACTCATGGCAGCTAACAACTCCCGACAACCGGAGCAGCCGTTCAACAACACTAATCATCAACGCCAATAAGTTCGGACGGACTTCTTAAAAAAGTAGGCCGCAAGAAAGTTATTTGATCATGCATAGAATCCATATATGTGTATCTTGTTTCAATGGAAAATTCAATTTCACAAAAAGTCAAGATCTGTTATCGCTATAATGGTCAAATTAAACTAGTCCATACTAACGGTCAAATTAAACAGTCCATACTCTTGTCGCTATAATGGTCAAAATAACTATCACTTTAGTTGCCATTACGTGATACACTCTTTGATGGCTTAATTTTTCACTGTCCACTAGTGTACATCGTGTAAATCGAATTTGCATTCCGTATCCGTATCTTATATGTTTGTTTCTCAATTATAAGGTGAATGCTATACTTTCAATATTGATTCGGTTTTGGCAGAATGATATTTACATATTTGTTTTAACCATGCGAGATATATATCAAACTATTGATTTTCTCTGCCAACACGCCAACACGATCAACGAGATGAACTCAGACATCAGAATGAAGTTTTCCATATGTTGCACAAAAGTTAGGACAAACTTATTTTATGGAACTTATTTTCTCGGAAAATTAAATATCAAACCAGTCATCTGAAGTTAATTTTCCAGAGCTGAACTTTATGGAAAATGGGTTTTCCAGAAACTCCATTTACGTGGAACCAATGAGAACCTAACTAAACACACACGTATGCACGCGCCACACATATATAGATATACTTAGGTGATTTTAAGTAGGTGGAAAGTCACGTCACCAAATCCACACATATTTTTGGATTATTTAAGTCACGTCACCAAATCCACTAAAACGGGTCGAACGAGTGTCTCCGCTGACATTGACCCAATTTGCTACATGTTTGGTTAACAGGATTATGTGGAATTTAGGAGAATCCCAAACTTAAATAATCCAAAAATACAATTGCATGGGATATCAAAACTACTGAATATATGTAGTTTATGTTTGGATTTATATGTAAAAGGACACCGAACTTGGATAATTAAGAAAAAAAAAAGTAACGGCTGCTGATTTCTCCGAGATGAGTACGATCGATCGGAAACGATCCTTTTTCTTTGGCAGAGCGAGCAGTGAGTTGGCATAATCAAGCAACAAGAGTAGGGATCAGTAGCTGGACGATGTCCCACTAATTTCTACGGTTGGACTAACAAGTACAATCCAATACAGCCACATCCATTAAAGCAACATGCCCTAAGTCAAATGTTATTGGAGTAAACAACTCACGTAAAATAACTTGAATATGTTTACGTTTGGTTTCTGTTTTGTAATAGAAAATAAGCTATTTCTCCCATCTCCAATCATCTTGCATCTGAATTGCTTTACCAAGGTTGCCATACGCTCAAGTTTATCGTTAATTCCAAATTCTCACGAGTTTAGTGTTGAATTTCAGAATATAAATACATCATATTTTTGTTAGCTTTACAAAGAAAATACCGATTGAGAGCAGCACCATCTCTCACGTCAACAAAGAAGCCAACAAAGCTGTTGTTCTTTTGCATGGAGATTTTAACTAGTAAGTATCCATGGACTTGTGATAGGTGTTGTCTCTTATATAGTTTGATGAAATGGCTATCTAATTGCCTCGCAACTGTTGTTTTCTTTAATTTACGTACGGGGATTTTTAGGAAACAATAGGTATCTCGGGGTTTGTGATAGATGCTTATCTCTTACAAAGTTTGATGAAATGGCTGTTTGATTGCCATCTAAAGTAGGATGGGAAAGAAAAGAATAAGAACTCAGGCTGTCAATGGGAGGGTAGAGGGAGGGTAAGGGTATACCTAATAATCACCCACCATGTGTGACATATAAGGATACATGTAATCCCCCATTCCACCAATACCCTTACCCTCTACTTACAGTTACTCTTTAACACACATGAAGAGGGTTAAGCTGAAGTGGGAGATTCTATATATTATTTGTGTTAGCATCAACATTAATGTTTCTTTAAAATATATGAAAAATTGTGGTTTAGAGTGACAATTACCAACTAGAAATGATTGTAAGGATTCTTATACAACATTTAACATATGATTAATGTTGTGTGCAAAATATGTTATCAACGAAATGATTGTTTCATAAAAAAATGTCAGATCTTTATTTTATGTATGACCAAATCTACCATAAAGAAGTAGACCACTACATTAAACGGTAATAAATGTTCTATACATCATGAAACAGTATTAAACTAAGCATACATCGTAAGGATGAGAGAGATTGAACAAATATAACTCCAAACTAGAAGAAAGTCAGTCCACATCTCTAGGATTTTGCAACCCATGTATACTTATATCCCATAATAAGACATACAAGATGACCTTACTTTTCCGGGGACAAGGTTTCCCAGCCTCCTTTTTAAGGACTAAAAGGAGCCAATAAACCAACTTACGTATCCTTTGAGTTAGAGTCTTCTACCTCTACACGGTCTTACCCACTCTTGCAAGCAGCTGGACACCTTCGCCAAGGAGATCCCCTTCTTGTACTGAGTCTTTTGCTTTGAAGAATTTACCCACTCTATTCCTGAATCTTTATCCTTAACCTTCTTCTTCACCTTAGAGAAGTTTTTGCACCTTCTCTTTCACCTTGGAGAAGCTTTTGTACCTTCTCCTTCACCTTGGAGAAGCTTTGTACCTTCTTCTTCACTTGGAGAAGCTTTCACCAACTTGATCTTGAAGAAAGGGGTTCGGGAAAGGGAAGCTTTGAGAGATTTACAAGTCTACCATGGTGTCGCACCCCGATCTCACACTAACCACAACCCACGAGATTAGGGCGCGACGGAGGGATTTACACACAAGCCAAACCACTCATAATTTTAATCATTTTAAAGACATTAAAATGATAACCTGATTTATGCTGTAAACTAAAGCTAAACAAACTGCGGAAGCATTCTTATTAAACTGACTAGAAATATAAACAAAGTCTACAGCATATTACATTGCCCGACATAAAGTAAAGCATAACACTTAATTTACATCTTTATACACATTCCACATACACATTCTCTCTCACCCACACCATGTTCCAAGGATCGAGGGGAAAGGACTAAGAGACCTCTAACTAAACTAACTACATATACCTTCTACAGACTAAGCGTTAGGATGAAAAGATCCTTCAGAATCCTGTTGCTGTTGTTGACCTGAAAATGTTTGAGTAGAGGGATGAGCCTACTCGCTCAGTGAATAGCATTTCATTTAGCTATCACTAAACAACTCATCAGATATATAAAATTGAAATAAAACATAAGTGCAGTACTAAGCAGGGAAGTTCTAATGACATAACAGAATTTACAGATAATAATCACATTTCTATGCGATGACATATATTTTAAACAAATAAACAGTTATAGAGAATTGGCACAGAAGTTCAAATCTCTTAACATATTAAATTTACTGTGATCTTATATGATTACATATATATATTATTATTATGCCCTAATCATATGCAGTGTACTCTGCATACAAAGATCTGTAGCGAACTACGATCTCACCGTACAAGACTTAGCGACACACCCGGGAAATGCTAAGTCTGACTTTCCATCCTGGTCTGCTACAGGACCCACAGGCTCTCCGGCCTCCTCTGCACTCACCATGAGTGCTCTGGACTCCTCCTCTAACCTGAGCATACAGGCGCAGGGAGTCAACACTGGGTTACCACCAGAATTACTCAACCGGTTGATGTTGGATAACCCTTTACTTTATTTATTATTTTTCCCCAGTGCCACCGAAATTACTCAATCGGTTGGTGTTGTACACTGTCTATCAATCCCTCGTGCCACCAGAATTACTCAACCGGTTGATGTTGGACACGAGTTTCACCCCTAAGGTGCAGACCTCTCAAAGGGGTTCTACGGTGTTAGGGCACCTAAGTCTATTAACTGATTAACATATAAACACTTAAACAGGAATATCACATTTCATACTTATTTCACATTCTGAACATCACTTGAAAACACATATATATCATTTGTCATCTTTAAACATGACTCAGTATCAACTTATCCAATTTCGATGCTAAACATCCATTTTATGCTCAACATATACATTGCAACTGGAATACAGGAAATTCCATCATTTTCATCAATCATATTACGTATTTCAAGTTCCAATGAATCTATCATACTCTATTGTATGTGCTACACTGTTTAGGAGTTATACCAACTGATACTGAAGCAATTAAGCACTTAAATTGAGTTAAATAATGATTTCTGAATGAACTGCCACTCACAACTCAGAAACTCAACCGATTGGTCGGAAACTCGACCGATTCCTGCACAACTCGACCGATCAGCTTGCAACTCGACCGATCAACTTGCTGTTCGATTCCTGCTAAGAAAACTCGACCGAATCACATACAACTCGACCGAACAGCGCACAGACTGAAAACCTAAACAGACCTGCTGATGTCGATTTCACTCGAATCGGCGGGCAAAACTACAGATTTGCGCTGCAAATCACCTGCAACTGATGCACACACCCACAAACTAGCTGTAGGGAAGGAGGAGGACGAACTAGGGCTGCTCTTCGCGCCCTTTCCCTCTCCTGGCCGCTACTGCTGCTAGCGCAGCTCCTGCTGCTAGCGTAGCTCCAGCTACTGCTGGATCAGTTGGCGAAGAAGAAAGGTGAGGAGAAGATGGTGGGGCCGCAGCTGTTGGCTGGAACCGAGCTAGGGCTCTGAATCGCCCTTCTCTCCCAGGTCTCTCTTTCCCTCTCACGCGAAGAAGAGAAGAAACGCTCTGCGTTTCTCTCATTTGTGAAAGTGAAACGAGTAAAGGAGAAAGAAAGGATAAGAAGGAAAAACCTAGGGACCAAAATGTAAAGTCCGAGAACTTTCGAAAACTACAAACAAATCCCTGCATGCCCAAAAACTTACCACTTTTGACTCGAAAGTCAGTTTCAGACGATTTCTCTGGCAACGCCTCAAGCGTAAGATCTTACACGTTTTAAGGGCTAGGATTCACACTACGCACATATCATATCTATTTTAAATGTTATTAACAAAAGCAAGCTTATAACTTAGCAAAGCAGCTAAAACACATGCTTAACAGCATACTTACAGGGTAAGCTCAACACGGGTCGTAACAATATCCCTCCCTTATAAGAATTTCGTCCCGAAATTCCTAAAAGAGAAAAGGAAACTTGCTACACATCTCAGATTCAAGCTCCCACGTAGCTTCTTCAAGGTTATGATTCCTCCACAGAACCTTCACCAACGGTATCTCACGGTTCTTAAGCTTCTTGATTCGGTGATCAACTATCTGCACTGGTCCTTCCACGTAGGACACATCTGTCTTAAGCTGCGTCGGTACTGGATCTAAAACCTTTTCTGTACCAGGATGACACTTCTTCAGCATAGACACATGAAACACATCATGAAGATTTGCCAACTCAGACGGCAAATCCAACCTGTAGGCTACAGGTCCAATCCTCTCAACAATAGGATATGGGCCCATATACCTAGGGGTCAACTTACCTCTCTTTCTAAACCTTAGCACTCCCTTCCACGGTGAAACCTTCAGATAAACCTCGTCACCAACCTCAAACTCAAGAGGTCGACGTCGTCTCTCTGCATAACTTTTCTGTCTGTCCTGAGCAACTTTCAACTGCTCCCTGATCGCAGATATCTTCTCTGTAGTTATATCGACTATCTCAGGTCCAAGAATTTCTTTCTCGCCAACCTCGTACCAACAAACTGGTGATCTACACTTCCTGCCATATAGAGCTTCATATGGGGCCATTCCAAGACTAGAATGGTAGCTGTTGTTATATGCAAACTCCATCAGGCTTAAGTGTTCTTCCCAGTTACCTCTGAACTGCAGAACGCATGCTCTCAGCATGTCTTCAAGATTCTGAATGGTCCTCTCAGATTGACCATCTGTCTGCGGGTGAAAATCTGTACTGAACCTCAGCCTTGTGCCCAACGCACGATGTAACTGATCCCAAAACCTGGATGTGAACTTAGGGTCTCTGTCAGAAATAATGGAAACTGGAATACCATGCAATCTGATTACCTCGTCCACATATATCTTGGCCAGCTTCAGAACATCAAAGGTTGACTTGACAGGAAGAAAGTGAGCAGACTTAGTTAGTCTATCCACAATCACCCATATCGAGTCCGAACCTCTAGGCGTCCTGGGTAACCCTACCACAAAATCCATCGTGATGTGTTCCCATTTCCATTCAGGTATAAGAAGCGACTGCAAGGTACCAGCAGGTTTCTGATGCTCAGCTTTAACCTGCTGACACACTCCACATCTAGCCACGTACTCAACCACATCTCTCTTCATGCCTGACCACCAGTACAACTCTTTGAGATTCCTATACATTTTTGTGTTACCTGGATGCATATCATACATAGAAGCATGCGCTTCTTCAAGAATTTACTTTTTCAGCTCACTGTTCCCAGGTACACACAACCTATCATGAAGATACAACACACCATCGTCAGAAAACCTGAATTCTGACCTTTTACCTTCCGACATATCCTGCATAACCTGCCACAACTCTTCGTCATTCTGTTGCAACTCCTTAATCTGATCATAGAAAGTAGGTTTGACCTGCATCTGAGCAATCAACCCACTATGTCCAGACACATCCAAGTCTAAGTTCAACTTCCGCATATCTACAAGCAAGTCTCTCTTGAAACATGCCATAGAAAATGCATCAACTGTTGAACTTGACTTCCTACTCAAGGCATCTGCCACAACATTTGCTTTACCAAGATGGTAATCGATTGTCACCTCATAATCTTTAATCAGCTCAAGCCATCTGTGCTGTCTCAGATTCAAATCCTTCTAAGTGAAGATATACTTCAGGCTCTTATGGTCCGTAAACACCTGACATGTCTCACCATACAGGTAGTGACGCCATGTCTTAAGAGCATGAACTATAGCAGCTAACTCCAGATCATGAGTAGGATAGTTCTCTTCGTTCTTCTTAAGCTGTCTAGATGCATAAGCCACAACTTTGCCTTCCTGCATCAGCACACAACCTAAACCTCTCCTGGAAGCATCATAGAACACTGTATAACCTTTGTCTGCCTCTGGCAAAACCAACACTGGTGCTGAAGTCAACTTCCTCTTCAAGATCTGAAAACTCTTCTCACAGTTATCAGACCAAACAAACAGTGCATTCTTCCTCGTCAAGCGTGTCAAGGGTGATGCTAGTACACTGAAGTTCTGTATAAACCTTATGTAATAGCCTGCTAAACCCAAGAAACTTCTAATCTCAGTAGGAGTCTTAGGCTGTTCCCACTGAAGCACAGAATCAACTTTCTTAGGATCAACGCTAACTCCATCTCTCGAGCTAACATGTCCAAGAAATGCTACCTCGGCCAACCAGAACTCACACTTGCTAAACTTAGCATACAGCTGATGTTGCCTCAACAACTGCAACGCTACTCTCAGGTGTTGCTCATGCTGTACATCATCTCTGGAGTAGATCAGAATATCATCTATAAAGACTACAATAAACTGATCTAGGAACGGTTTGAAAATCCGATTCATCATATCCATTAAGGCTGCTGGGGCATTGGTCAGCCCAAATGACATGACCAGAAACTCATTATGCCCATACTTGGTTCTGAAAGTTGTCTTGGGAATATCAGAAGCCTTTATTCTGAGCTGATGATATCCATATCTCAAATCTATTTTAGAGAAGATCGTCGCTCCACACAACTGATCAAACAGATCATCTATTCTCGGCAAAGGATACTTGTTCTTAATAGTGATCTTGTTCAGTTGCCTGTAATATATACAGAGACGCATGGTACCATCCTTTTTCTTAACAAACAGGACTGGAGCACCCCACGACGAAGAACTGGGTCTGATGAAACCCTTATCCAACAACTCCTGCAGCTGCACCTTGAGTTCCTTCAACTCTGCAGGTGCCATTCTATAAGCTGGCAGTGCCACTGGTTGACTACCTGGATATATCTGAATCTCAAAATCAATGTCTCTGACAGGAGGTAAGCCTGACAACTCTTCTGGAAAAACATCAGAAAACTCACGAACCACAGGCACATCATAAACACTGGCGGTGCTCTTCTCTGCTTTAGTATCAACCACATGAGCAAGGAACGCTTCACATCCTTTCTGTAGCATCTTATCAGCTACTGCAGCTGATACAATGCACGTAGGCAGAACTTTCCTGTCTCCAGTAAAGACACAAGAAAATTCACCTTGTTGAAAGGTAGCTTCCTTCTTCCATCAATCGAGTTGCACTCGATATGTCTCAAGACAATCCATACCCAAGATGACT
Source organism: Alisma plantago-aquatica (assembly GCA_963693085.1). Classification (NCBI taxonomy): domain Eukaryota; kingdom Viridiplantae; phylum Streptophyta; class Magnoliopsida; order Alismatales; family Alismataceae; genus Alisma; species Alisma plantago-aquatica. The sequence continues at coordinate 223,437,729 of OY856414.1, read as the reverse complement.
TGAAAAGTATTGACATCCAGGGGTATGAGATTAGCAACAAAGGTGTAACCTCCAAAAGATAACAAACATCCGGGACAGAACTCAGTCAAAACTGTTGGTCCACCTAGTGGAACCCTCAACACTAACTCATCTACCAACTCTTGAGTTAACAAATTAAGTTCACCAACTAAAGAACGTCGTATGAAAGAGTGAGTAGCACCCAGATCTATCAAAACTGAAACTGGTATACTATTAAACAAAAGCATCTATCCTGTAACGACTTGTGAAGAGATTATACCTTCCTGAAGTGTCAAAGAGAAGAAACGTGCTGAAGTTCTCCCTCTACCACGTTGTCCGCACTGACCACCTCTGCCACTAGGCACTCCACCACCTCTAGAACCAGAAGCCACAGAAGAACTCGGAACATCATGGTACTGAGGCTGGAAAGCTTGTGATGCTGCTTGTCGAAGCTGAGGACATTCCCTTCTGAAGTGTCCTACTTGTCCGCAGACAAAACAACTTGTACCCCAACACTGACCAGTATGTGGTCTTCCACAGTTGTCACATGGTGACATCTCTTGTTTCTGGGGGCCTGTCACTGACATTGATGACTCAGAAGACCGTCCACTAGACGCGCTGCCCCATCTCCCTGGGTTGTATCTCCCTCTGCTTCTAGAAGAAGTAACATCCTCAGATCTCTGTCTACTGAAACATCTAAAGCCACACTCGAGTTTAGAAAAGAAACCTCTACCTCCACCTCTATATCCACTACTGGACTGTCCTCTACTGAAATCTACAGATCTCTTCTTAGACTCAGGCACCTTGTCAGCATTCATAGATTCTTCAACCTGTCTAGCAGCCTCAACAAACTCACCAAAGTTCTCTCTGTTCCTCCTACTAGTAGCAGAAACTGTATGCCGAATCTCTGGCCTCAGTCCTTCTTGAAACCTCCTGCATCTCTCTATATTATTAGGTACAAGATGAGGACAGAAGTTCGCCAACCTGGTGAAAAGCGCTTCATATTCTGTAACTGACATGCTTCCTTGCTTAATGTTCTGTAACTGCCTGATTTTCTCATTAATGAAAGTGGGTGGATAAAATTTAAGATGGAACTCCTCAGAGAAATCCTACCAAGTAAGCTCTGAACCTCTCCTTTTATCCACCACACCGTGCCACCACAACTCTGCATCGCCTGTCAAAAGATAAACTGCGTGATTAATCTTTTTCTCTTCTGGAAGCTCCATCAGGCGAAAGACCTTCTCTATCTGTCTCAACCACTCATCAGCCTCAGCGGGATCTGTAGTACCACTGAATTCTGTACCACCAAGCTTCTTCACAATCTCATAAGATCGCATCGAATCCTTACTGCTGGTAGAAGTAGAAGCTCGCCTATCAGCCTTATACCTCTCTCTGGTCTCCAGAAACATCATGTACATACGGGATGCTTCATCCACATGGTCACCACCACCTGGACCCAAGTACAATGGATCAGGACCAACATGGCTCTCGACCTGATCATCACGATCAAAGCCTCTTTCTGCCATCTGCAATGATATAACAGAATATTTCCTGTTAAAAAACTACAGATAGAAGAAAGACACCTAAACCTTAATCCTATTGGTCTCTTATCGTCCCCTGACTTGGACTCTGAGTAACTATGTACTCAACCTATGCTCTGATACCAAAGATTGTCGCACCCCGATCTCACACTAACCACAACCCACGAGATTAGGGCGCGACGGAGGGATTTACACACAAGCCAAACCACTCATAATTTTAATCATTTTAAAGACATTTAAATGATAACCTGATTTATGCTGTAAACTAAAGCTAAACAAACTGCGGAAGCATTCTTATTAAACTGACTAGAAATATAAACAAAGTCTACAACATATTACATTGCTCGACATAAAGTAAAGCATAACAGTTAATTTACATCTTTATACACATTCCACATACACATTCTCTCTCACCCACACCATATTCCAAGAATCGAGGGGAAAGGACTAAGCGACCTCTAACTAAACTAACTACATATACCTTCTACAGACTAAGCGTTAGGATGAAAAGATCCTTCAGATTCCTGTTGCTGTTGTTGACCTGAAAATATTTGAGTAGAGGGATGAGCCTACTCGCTCAGTGAATAGCATTTCATTTAGATATCACTAAACAACTCATCAGATATATAAAATTGAAATAAAACATAAGTGCAGTACTAAGCAGGGTAGTTCTAATGACATAGCAAAATTTACAGATAATAATCACATTTCTATGCGATGACATATATTTTAAACAAATAAACAGTTATAGAGAATTGGCACAGAAGTTCAAATCTCTTAACATATTAAATTTACTGTGATCCTATATGATTACATATATATATTATTATTATGCCCTAATCATATGCAGTGTACTCTGCATACAAAGATCTGTAGCGAACTACGATCTCACCGTACAAGACTTAGCGACACACCCGAGAAATGCTAAGTCTGACTTTCCATCCTGGTCTGCTACAGGACCCACAGGCTCTCCGGCCTGACTCACAGGCTCTCCGGCCTCCTCTGCACTCACCATGAGTGCTCTGGACTCCTCCTCTAACCTGAGCATACAGGCGCAGGGAGTCAACACTGGGTTACCACCAGAATTACTCAACCAGTTTATGTTGGATAACCCTTTACTTTATTTATTATTTTCCCCAGTGCCACCGAAATTACTCAATCGGTTGGTGTTGGACACTGTCTATCAATCCCTCGTGCCACCAGAATTACTCAACCGGTTGATGTTGGACACGAGTTTCACCCCTAAGGTGCAGACCTCTCAAAGGGGTTCTACGGTGTTAGGGCACCTAAGTCTATTAAATGATTAACATATAAACACTTAAACAAGAATATCACATTTCATACTTATTTCACATTCTGAACATCACTTGAAAACACATATATATCATTTGTCATCTTTAAACATGACTCAGTATCAACTTATCCAATTTCGATGCTAAACATCCATTTTATGCTCAACGTATACATTGCAACTGGAATACAGGAAATTCCATCATTTTCATCAATCATATTACGTATTTCAAGTTCCAATGAATCTATCATACTCTATTGTATGTGCTACACTGTTTAGGAGTTATACCAACTGATACTGAAGCAATTAAGCACTTAAACTGAGTTAAATAATGATTTCTGAATGAACTGCCACTCACAACTCAGAAACTCAACCGATTGGTCGGAAACTCGACCGATTCCTGTACAACTCGACCGATCAGCTTGCAACTCGACCGATCAACTTACTGTTCGATTCTTGCTAAGAAAACTCGACCAAATCACATACAAATCGACCGAACAGCGCACAGACTGAAAACCTAAACAGACCTGCTGATGTCGATTTCACTCGAATCGGCGGGCAAAACTACAGATTTGCGCTGTAAATCACCTGCAACTGATGCACACACCCACGAACTAGCTGTAGGGAAGGAGGAGGACGAACTAGGGCTGCTCTTCACGCCCTTTCCCTCTCCTAGCTGCCGCTGCTGCTAGCGTAGCTCTGACTACTGTTGGATCAGTTGGCGAAGAATAAAGGTGAGGAGAAGATGGAGGGGCCGTAGCTGTTGGCCGGAACCGAGCTAGGGCTCTGAATCACCCTTCTCTCCCAGGTCTCTCTTTCCCTCTCACACGAAGAAGAGAAGAAACGCTCTGCGTTTCTCTCGTTTCTGAAAGTGAAATGAGTAAAGGAGAAAGAAAGGATAAGAAGGAAAAACCTAGGGACCAAAACGTAAAGTCCGAGAACTTTTGAAAACTACAAACATGTCCCTGCATGCCCAAAAACTTACCACTTTTGACTCGAAAGTCGGTTTCAGACGATTTCTCTGGCAACGCCTCAAGCGCAAGATCGTACACGTTTTAAGGGCTAGGATTCACACTATGCACATATCATATCTGTTTTAAACGTTATTAACAAAAGCAAGCTTATAACTTAGCAAAGCAGCTAAAACACATGCTTAACATCATACTTACAGGGTAAGCTCAACACGGGTCGTAACACATGGAGTAGCTCTCTCACACATAACCTATCTCACTCATATGGATGTTTTGATTTGCAAATAAGAGAGAGAAAGGGGCTCAGGTAGACTGGATGCACTCAACTATAGCTATGGAGTTGAATAGAATGAGGGAGCAACCTTGGAATAAACTCCAAGATGTTCTATTTATAGTTGGGGGTGTCCACTAGAGGCTAGGAGCACCAAGAAATGTTTTCTAGCCATTTGGGGTGTTGCAACGGATATAATTTCGAGTTTTACAATACTCCAATGGTTAGAATCACTTTTTCTCCACCTTTCATATGGCGCATTCGGTTGAGTTTTAATAAAGGTAACTCGAATGATTGCACTATATGACAAAACAAATGTGAAGAATAGGTCGAGTTTATCTTGGATGAAACTCGGCCGATAGTTCAAAATTAATTTTTCCAGCGCAGGGTGTCGATCGAGTTTTGTGTATTGAAACTCGACCGAACCTAGACATTCTCAAAATGCATCAAGGGTGTCGGTCGAGTTTGTTACATGAGAAACTCGACCGATAAAACACTCTGTGATGTATTTAGAAAAATATCATTAGAGTGATTAAAAGTTTGAATTAAGAGCTTCTAATTTTTTCTCATCTTAGTTACAAGTCACAACATCAATATAAATGATTAAAAAAATCATCCTAAGGGTTTTAGGGTGTTTTTCATGAAAGTGCATTTGCATTGCTTTTGACTTGAACTTGATCAAGCTATGGCTTTCTTGAATCGATCCTTTCATGTACCTAATATCTGAAATCAATCTCAAGTAGATATATTAGATACATTTGAATGGAATGGTTAAGTCATTATCAAAATATGGACAATGTATAACTCTCAGGTCCACATTAGGTACATGAATAACATCAATTCAATCAAGCCCTAGCTTGATCAAGTTCAAGTCTAAAGCAATGCAAATGCACTTTTATAAAAACACCCTAAAACCCGTAGGGTGATTTTTGTAATCATTTGTGTTGATGAAATGACTTGTAACTACAAATGGGAAAAAACCAGGAGCTCTTAATTCAAACGTTTAATAACTCTAATGACATTTTCCAAAATAGATCACAAAGTGTTTTATCGATTGAGTTTCTCCTGTGATAAACTCGACCGACACCCTTGATGCATTTTGAGAATGTCCAAGTTTGGTCAAGTTTCAATACACAAGAGTTCGACTGGCACCCTACACTGGAAAAACTAATTTCAAGCGATCAACCATGTTTCATCCAGGATATACTCAACCGATGCTTCAAGTTTTCTTTGTCATATAGTGCAATCAGTCGAGTTACTTTTATTAAAACTCAACCAAATGCACTGAAAGGAAAGTATAGAAAAGTCAATTTTAACCGTTGGAGTATTGAAATACTCGAAATTATGTCCGTCGCAACACCCCAAATGGATAGAAAACATTCCTTAGTGCTCCTAGACTCTAGTGGACATCCCAACTATAATAAGAGATCTTGGAGTTCATTCTAAGGTTGCTCCTTCATGCTATTCAAGCTCCTATCTATAGTTGAGTGCATCCAGTCCACTTGAGCCCCTTCCTCGCTCTTGTTTACAAATCAAAATGTCCATATGAGTGAGATATGATATATGTGAGAGAGCTAATCCATTGTAGACTTGTAAAGCTCTCAAAGCTTCCCTTTTCCCAACTCCTTTCTTTAAGATCATGTTGGTGAAAGCTTATCCAAGTGAAGGAGAAGGTGCAAAGCTTATGTAAGATGAAGGAGAAGGTGTAAAAGATTCTCCAAGGTGAAGGAGAAGGTCAAGGCTGAATATCTGGGAGTAGAGTGGGTAAATCCTTCAAGGCAAAAGACTCGGTGCAAGAAGGGGATCTCCTTGGTGAAGGTGTCCCACTGCTTGCAAGAGTGGGTAAGACCATGTAGAGGTAGAAGACTCTTGCTCAAAGGATAGGTAAGTCCTTGGTTGATTCATTGGATCCTTTTGATCCTTAGAAAGGAGGCTGGATATCCTTATTATGAGAAAAGGAAGGTCGTCTTGTATGTCTTATAATGGAATATAAGTATACATGGTTGTAAAATCCTACCACTTGACTTCTCTAGGTAGTGGACTAAATTTCTCCTAGTTTGGAGATTGGAAGCACTCTACATAGCTTGTTCTTGTGTTTGTTCAATGTGTCTCATCCTTTCTATCTATGCTTAGTTTCACTACAAGTTCAATACTTATAAATCCCATATCTTGAAGTAACTTGAAGGTCTAACAAGTTTTGTGTGAGTTTTTTTAGCTCTATTCACCCCCTATAGATCCCATTGATCCAACAAGTGGTATCAGAGCCATGGTCTTCTCCAACAAATCTCCTACGAGATGAGAAGATGGGCAAAAACCTACTTGGGTCTCTCAACTTGGAAGGTGGTTTCTCCATGAGACCCCAATCTTCGATGACACAAACTTCCTCTATTGGAAGAGATGGATGCAGTTTTACCTTCAAGGAATGAGCTACGACATGTGGAAACTCATCATCATTCCCTAAAAGGAGCTGGTAGGAGATGTAGCTACTTGGGATGAAGCTACACTCAAGAAGGTGTAACTTAATGCAAAGTCTATAGGCATCATTTATTCTACCCTCACTCCCTCTGAGTTCAACCAGATCTCCTCTTAGGACACAACCCATGTGATATGGAATAAGTTGTGCATCACCTGTGAAGACACAAAGCAAGTCAAGGAGTCCAAGATCTACATGATCAAGGGTCTCATTGAAAACTTCAAGAATCACAAGAAGAAGAAAGTGGCAGAGATGTACACAAGGATCAACACCATCATCAATAAACTTGCTTTTTTGGGCCACACCATGGATAGAGGGACCATCAACTCTAATATTCTAAGGTCTCTCCCCAAGAGATGGGAATCTAAGGTGACCTCCATTAAAAAAGTTAGAATCCTTGGTGACATAGCCATCGAAAAGCTCATTGGCAACCTTCAATCTCATGAACCAAGACTTGACAAATAAGAGTAAGATGAGAAACAAGAAGAGAAGGAATCAATGAAGATCAAAGACAATGCATTCAAAGCTTGACTGGAGGCAATAATTCTCCAACAAAAACTTGATTGCTGGTCCTCTCCTCCTTCCTCAAGTGAAGATGAAGTCCCTAGTGACCATGAAGCTAACTACTTCAAGGGGAATCACTTCAAAGGAAAGCCTCCTCCTCCTCCACTCCAAGGTGCTATGAGTGTGGACAAAAGGGACACTACAAGAATGAGTGCCCCAAGGCCTAGAAGTCCTACTACAAGATCAACTTTAAGAAAAGGGAGGACTACAAGAAGAATGGAAAGTATAAGAAGAAGGACAAGAAGGAAATAAGAAGCAATGATGCAGTCCATGCCGCATGGAAGGAGTCTTTTTCTACTGATTCCAGCTCCAATGAAGGAGAATGCCACCTTGCACTCATGGCCTCTACCAGTGAAGACAATGGTGAGGTAAGCTTGCATGGTTTATCTAAAGAAACCCTCATTGATATGATTAATTCTTCCCACTCTTCTCTTTCCAAATACAAATATAAGAAGAAGAGGTTAGGGAAAATTATTGATGACTTGTATGTTAAGTTTGATATCCTTGATTAAAATGAGAAAAAACATATTGACAATATTGATTATTTGCAAGGGAACTTTCTTGATCTTGAGCTCCAATACAATGGAGTTGAAGCAGAGAATGGTATCTACCTTAAGAACATCAATAGTCTTAAGGAGGAAAAACAAGCCTGCCTTGATGAACTTATTTTACTTAGAACTAAAAATGATGATCTTGAACATGCTTGTGATGATATTAAAGATAAAAATAGAATATATTTTGATGATATTATCATGCTTACAACTGAAAATTCTAGATTGTTTGCTCAAACTAATGATCTTTCTTCTAGACCTTTATTGCCTAGTAATGAGGTAGCTAGCATTACTCTTAAAAAAGATTCTTATCATACTAAATCCTTCTATTTGGAAACCGACTTACTTCATGCACAAGATGAACTTGCTAGCTTATGTTCTACTTCATTACTTTTAGTGATGACAATCACACACTTAGAGCTTCCTCACAAAAATTCCTTAAAGGGAAAAAGTCCCTCAATGAATTTCTAGATCACTCTATCAAACAACTTGGTACTAGTAGTTTGGGATATGTAGGGGGAGCTCTCGAGAGAAAGAGCTAAGGAAAGAGTAAGAAAAAGAGAAAGGAACATCCTATTTTCCATGGAGAGTCATCCAACTCTATGAACCCTATGGTTTGTGTATGTTGCAAGAGTGATGACCATTAATCAACTTATTGTCATGAAATGGGTCCCTAAGCTAACATCGGATTCCAAGGATTGAATTCGACACCAACATCTTCCTTTCTTGTAGGTAAAAGGAAAATGAATTGTTGATAGTGGTTGCTCAAAGCATATGACATGTGAAATCAGCCACTTCAATCAATTCACAAAGAAGAAAGGAGGATCAATGCCATCTGGTGACAACAACAAAGGTAAAGTGATAGGTGAGGGTGATGTAAGTGATTCACTATGCGTTAAGAATGTTCTCCTTGTGGATGCCCTACATCAAAATCTAAGTAGTGTTAGTCAATTATGTGATAATGCTATCTTGTTCTTCTTAACTCACTAGAATGCTTGCTTCTAGATTCCCTCTCCTACAATGTTATATATAAGGGAACTAGAAATGGTAAGCTCTATGTTATTATACTTGACTCTATTAAGCCTACTATTGGTAGATGCATTGTTATTAATTTGAATGATATATCTTTATAGCATCGTAGGCTTGACATTTAAATATGCATCAGTTGAAGAAGTTGAGTAAAAAAAAATTGGTCAAATGACTTTTAAAATTAGATTTTGAGAAGGATAATGAATGACAACCTTGTAGCCAAGGAAAGCAAACCAAATCCTCATTTAAATCCAAAAGAGTCCTCAGTACCAAGAGAGCTCTTGAACTTCTTCACATTTATCTATTTGGACCAATGAGAATTCAATCGCTTCGTGGTAGCAAGTATTGCCTTGTGATTGTCGATGACTTTTCTCACTTTATTTAGACTTTCTTCATTGTTTTAAAAAGTGATACTCTTGATAGTTTCTCGACTTTTTGTAAATGAGTTGAAAATAAAGCTTCTTTCCAGACCATCTCTATCTGTAGTGACCATGGGGGAGAATTTAAAAATGACTTGTTTAAACATTTTTGTGTGGAATCCAGGTATGCACATAACTTTTCTTCACCTCAAACACCTCAGCAAAATGGGGTTGTAGAGAGAAACAATAGGTCGCTATAGAAAATGGCTAGGACCATGCTTTTAGAGTATGTCACTAAAAGAAGTTTTGTGCTGAAGCCATAACACTTCGTGTTTTGTGCAAAATTGGGTTTTCACTCGTCCATATGTTAAGAAAAACCCCTATGAGTTATGATGTGGTAGAAAGTATTCAATCGATTACTTTCATGTTTTCGGTTGTCCTTATTTTGTTTTGAACACCAAGAATTCCCTCAACAAGTTTGATGTGAAATCTTACAAGGCTTTCTTTCTTGGTTATAGCACTACTAGGAAGGCTTATTGAGTGTTTAACATTGAATTGTCTAAAGTTGACAAATCTATCAATGTTAAATTTTTTGAAACAAACCCATCCATTTCTAAGAATATTATGAATGATGATATTGTAGATGAGGTGATCCCTCACTTGAAAGAGCTCAACATTGTTGACAAAAGAAAAGAGGTGATAGTTGATGAAGAAGAGAAAGAAGAAGAAAAGAACGATCCAACTCCCCATTTTGCAAAACATCATCCTAAAGAGCTCATCATAAATAATCCTTTTGAAAGGGTGAAGACATGGGCTGCATACAACAAAGAGCAAGCCAACAATACCTTCATCTCACAACTTGAGCCCAAGAATGTGCAAAAATCTCTTAAAGGTGATGGATGGACCCTAGCCATGCAAGAAGAGTTAGAATAATTTGACAAGAACAAAGTGTGGACCTTAGTGCTAAGACCAAATGATAGGAAGATCATTGGAACTAAGTGGGTCTACCACAACAAGCTAGATGAAAGTGACAAAGCGGTAAGAAACAAAGCAAGGTTAGTTGCTCAAGGCTACAATCAACATGAATGTATTGACTTTGATGAAACTTATGCTCTTGTTGCTAGGCTTGGATCTATTAGAATGCTACTTGCCTTTACTAGCTTTAAAAATTTCTTACTTTTATCAAATGGATGTTAAAAGTGCATTTTTGAATGGTACAATTAAAGAGGAAGTCTTTGTGCCTCAACATTCTGACTTTGAACATGATAAATTGCCTAACCATGTTTGTTTGTTGCAAAAAGCTCTCTATGGACTCAAACAAGACCCTATAACTTGATATGAAAAATTAAAGAACTTTTTGCTAGACAATGGCTATATCATGGGCCAAGTCGATTATACCCTATTTATAAAACACACTCCTAGCAATTTTTTAATCATTCAAATTTATGTAGATGATATTATGCAAGTAGTTTAGTTCTCTTATGCAAAGTGAGTTTGAGATGAGCATGATGGGGGAGCTTACTTTCTTCCTCAACTTCCAAATCAAGCAAACCAAGGAAGGTAACTTCATCAACCAAGGTAAGTACACAAGTCAACTCTTGAAGTGCTTTGGGATGTAGAACACCAAGAAGATGGACAACCCCACATCAAACATCACCAAGCTTGACAAAAATGAAGAAGGTGAGAAAGTGGATGAGAAGCTTTATAGAAGTATTAGTAGAAGTTTATTATATTTAACTACCTCTAGACCTGACATAATGTTAAGTGTTGGATTGTGTGCTCAATTTCAATCAAGTCCTAGAAAATCACATCTCATAGTGTTAAGAGGATTTTGAGGTATCTAGCCAAAATTCAAAATTATGGACTATGACATCCCAAGTCAAGGGACTTTACTCTTACTACCTATAGTGATGTTGATTATGTAGGGTGTTTGATTGATAGAAAGTGCACAAGTGGCACTTTCTTCTTCCTAGGACCATGCTTTATTTCTTGGTTCTCTAAGAAATAAAGCATAATGGCTCTTTCAACCACCGAGGCTGAATAGATTGCAGTTGGGAGTTGTTGTGCCCAAGTTCTATGGATGAAGCAAATGCTCCAGGACTTGAACATTCATTTTAATGCTTCCCCTATCTATTGTGACAATACTATTGCAAATAATCTCTCTTATAATCCTATATTGCATAGTGGATCTAAACATATAGAGGTCCGTCATCACTTTCTTCATGACCATATTGCAAGAAGGATATCTATATCATGCATGTGGACACAGAGAATTAACTTGCTAGCATTTCACTAAACCTCTAGCTAGAGAGTAATTTACTTTTATTAGATCAAAATTTCTCATCACTGCTCTTGATGATATTGACATGCAATCTAGCTAGATGTTATCATACATATATGTTTCTTGCTTATAATTGGTCATGTTTTACTTGAAAGTGCTAAAATTGCCATGTTCTCATGCCTTATTTCACTTGTTTTTGGCTATTTTTCACAAACATATGTTATATGGAAAAATAGTATCCAAGGATGAGTGGAATGTAGCTCAATATGTTTAAAATACATGATAGGCTAAGAAAAAAATATAACACTCTAGAGGCTTAGAATTAAAATTTCTAGGTTTTTGATAGGCTGACCAATCAGTCGAGTTTGACTTGGAGAAGATCAGTCGATCCTTGGATGAGGACCGAGCTATAATGCACTATCGATCAAGTTTCCTACACATAGAACTCGACCTATCATGCAAATTTGATTTTCTTAATATCATTCATATTAAGAAGGGCAATCAGCTAACTTTTCTCCCTCTCAACTAGAGAAAGTCGACCGATAGATGACCTACAGTGTTCGTCCTCCAAACCTAGGCTTACCCAACCTCTCATACACCCTTCCTAGCCTCAGATCAGCCCTCATTGCCTCTCCCAACCGTGATCTAGGTGGTTTGGCAACCTTCTTCTTGTGTTTTACTACTCATTTGGTGGCCATTTTCTCTCAATCTGACCTAGATGGCCTCCATTCATAGGAAACGATCCGCCCTAGCTGGAGATCCATCCTCCTCCTTTGCTCCTTGCCATGTCTCCTCTGATGGAACCTCCTTCATCTCAACTCAAGCTACGAATAGGTACAAGGAACTCCTTCCTAGGACTCCCTTTCCTTTCTGCACTTTGTTTGAACCTCATTTTGCAATGAGTGAGGTGATAAAGAGGTTGCTAAGATGTTCAAAGCACATCATATTATATCTTTATGTGTAGAGTGTCCATGCTTCACAAATTACATGTCTAGCATGAAGGCTGTCTACAAATTTTATGCCAATCTTATGTGGAACTACAACACCAATGTGCCACCACCTAATACCCAGGTCATCCTGACTTTGATGATAGCTGGTACCAAGATAACAATCTCTGAGGGTTCTTTCAATACCTATTTCTATGGTACTGACTTTATCTCTACATGAAAGGCTTCCTATCTCTCATACCATGACTTGTTGGATCCTGAATGTTTCTACAAAAGCTTTGAACCCATGCTTACCCTTCCCAATATTAATAAGTTTTTGAATAAGCATGATGTCCCATACCGGAAGAAGTCCACCTTACCCTCCTCTTCCCTTAATATCAAGTCATGTATAATCTCTTTAGTAGTCAATTGCAATATCCTTCCCAAGGGAAATAAAATGGAGATTGCTGCAACAATCATGTATTGTCTGTTGAATGATATTGGAGTCAAGTGGGCTAATTATATTCTTCATCATATGCCCTACTTCGACTTGGGGAAGAACACCACCAATACCCATCTCCCTTATCCTAACCTGATATGTGGTGTGCTTGCTCACCATGCTGAAAAATCTCTCTTCTATGATCTTAGGTACAAACCAAGTCATAAAGGAGTTTGCATTAGTGAGACAACCTTAAAGAAAACCTTTCTTACTACCTCCTCCACCACACCAAATGCCTCTACCTCCACCCATGCCTCTCTACCACCACTACCCCAACCTAACTGCGCCTTTTTTTAGGTTATCCAATGAAGCCCTCATGGGATATATGATACATCAACAGGCTGACAACCTTCAGGTTTAGGACCACACCCACCAGATCCTTGTTCAATGTCTGGCATGAACCTATCCTACAATCATCCCTACCCACCCTACTAGGCATACCTAGGTGTTGACGATGCTTCTTATGCATATAATCAATTCTACCCTGACCCTCCACCTATTACTTCTGCTACACCCACTACTGCTTCTAATGGTGTACCTACCCCTACCTTTGGTGATCTTCTTCTTCTGGCTCTTCCTGTTGGCCCTTCCACCGCTCTGCTTGCTGTCTATGATGGAGTTGCTACTCCCAGTTTCAAGCAAGAAAATGCATTGCACGCATGTGGCATGTCTTGGGCTGTGCAGAATACCAAGTGGCCTAGTACTCGTGATTTTGGACCACCTACTAGTGAGGAGATGTCTGACCAGGATGCTGAGGAAGATGCTGGAGATAGTGAGGAAGATGAGGATGTTGGTGATGATGGCTCTTCTAATGGTGATGATGGTGAGCGTACTCCCACTTCCAGTGATGCACCATCTGATGGAGACGGGGATTACTAGCCAGAGCTTGAGGATGATGATTCTGACGATGACCCCATTAATATAGATAGCCTAGATCTTTAGTTATGTAGTCTATTAGGGTGCTCATACATATCTCTTTTTGTAGACTATCATGTACTAATCATTTGGGCACTCTATATGAGGCATACTATTTTCTTTTATTGTCATTTTTTTCGTTGTCTTGTGGTTTTCATATCGAAATGACATATTTAGTGTTGTAATCTTAATCTTATGTACCTTAACTCTTTGTTTGGTTACATATTATGAGTTGATGGTATGTGCTCACATATTTTAATTATGACTCTAGATTGCTTGTTTCTCTATATTTTTGTCTCTATTTAGTGCTTGTTTTAGTGGTTGCTTGTGTAGTTTGTGCCTGTGCAAAGACTTGTGTTTTATAGCTCTTCTACCCACTACCTTTTTGAAATGACAAAGGGGAAGAAGAAAATGAGATCTCATATATTGTAGGTACCATAGGGGAGAAATGAGATCAGCCATATTGAATTTATTGCCTATGTGATCCTTTTCTAGTCAATTATTTCAAATATCATGTGACTTTCTTGAGGACCATGTAGTATATATATGTGCTAAGGTTGTTTGTGGAAAGAGTAACCATGCAGGTAAAAGTAAGTATGAATTGAGGGGGATCAATTAAAATTATCCATGCATGTATCCCCTTGCAATTCACAAGGTGAAGGTTTAATTTTCATATCCTTTTCAATATGTTGAGGAATGGTTTTTCATTGTCAAAATGGGGGAGAATGTTGATCTGATAGTTATACATTGTCCATATTTTGATAATGACTTAACCATTCCATTCATATGTATCTAATATGTCTACTTGAGATTGAATTCATGTATTAGGTACGTGAATAGGATTAATTCAATGAAGCGCCAGCTTGATCAAGTTCAAGTCAGAGGCAATGTAAATTCACTTTTGTGAAATACACCCTAAAACCCGTAGGATGATTTTTGTAATCATTTATATTGATGCTATGACTTGTAACTAATATGAGGGAAAACGAGGAGATCTTAATTCAAACGTTTAATCACTCTTATGACATTTTCCAAAATACATCATAGAGTGTTTTGTTCATCAAGTTTCTCCTGTGACAAACTTGAGCAAAAACCTTGATGCATTTTGAGAATGTCCAGGTTCGGTCAAGTTTCAATACACAAAACTCAACTAACACCCTATATTGGAAAAACTAATTATAAGCGATCGGTCGAGTTTCATCCACATTAAACTCGACCGATGCTTCAAATTTACTTTGTCATATAGTGAAATCGGCCGAGTTACCTTTATTAAAACTCGACTGAATGCATTGTATGAAATATGTAGGAAAAGTGATTCTAACCATTAGAGTATTGCAAAACTAAAAATTATATCCGTTGTAACACCCCAAATGGCTAGAAAAAGTTCCTTAGTGCTCCTAGCCTCTAGTGGACACCCCAACTATAAATAGGACCTCTTGGAGTTCATTCTAAGGTTGCTCCTTCATGTTATTCAACCTCCTAGCTATAGTTGAGTGCATCCAGCCCACTTGAGCCCCTTTATCTCTCTTATTTACATATTAAAACATCCATACATGTGAGATAGTATATCTGTGAGATAGCTACTCCATTATAGATTTGTAAATCCCTCAAAGCTTCCCTTTCCCCAACCCCTTTCTTCAAGATCAAGTTGGTGAAAGCTTCTCCAAGGTGAAGGAGAAGGTGCAAAAGCTTCTCCAAGGTGAAGGAGAAGGCCAAGGATGAATATCTGGGAGTAGAGTGGGTAAATCCTTCAAGTCAAAAGACTCAGTGCAAGAAGGGGATCTCCTTGGCAAAGGTGTCCAACTACTTTCAGGAGTGGGTAAGACCTTGTAGAGGGTAGAAGAATCTAGCTCAAATGACAAGTAAGTCCTTGGTTTGTTTATCGGATCCTTTTTCTCCTTAAAAAGGAGGTTGGGTATCCCTGTCCCGAGAAAAGGAAGGTCATCTTGTATGTCTTATAATGGAATGTAAGTATACATGGTTTGCAAAATCCTAGAGCTTGACCTCTCTAGGTAGTGGATTGACTTTCTCCAAGTTTGGAGATTGGAACCTCTCTACATAGCTTGTTCTTGTGTTTGTTCAATCTCTCTCATCCTTACTATATATTCTCAATTGCACTACAAATTCAATACTTGAAAATCCCATATATTGAAGTAACTTGAAGGTCTAACAAGTTTTGTATGAGTGTTTTTAGCTCTATTCACCCCTCTATAGCCCACTGATCTAACACCTAATACCCAAAATCAATCTCAAGTATACATATTAGATATATATGAATGGAATGGTTAAGTCATTATAAAAATATGGACAATGTATAACACTTAGGTCAACATTCTACCCCTTTTTGACAATAAAAAACTATTCCTCAACATATAGAAAAGGATATGAAAATTAAACCTTTACCTTGTAAATTGCAAGGGGATACATGAATGAATAATTTTAATTTCTCCCCCTAAATTCATGCTTACTTTTACATGCATGGTTAGTATTTCTACAAACAACCAAAGCACATATATATACTACATGGTCCTCTAGCAAGTCACATGATATTTCAAATAATTGACTAGAAAAGGAACACATAGGCAATAAATTCAATATGTCTGAGCTCATTTCTCCCTTGTGGTACCTGTAGTACACAAGCTCTCATTTTATTCTCCCCCTTTGTAATTCCAAAGGTTGGATAGAAGTTTCGTAAATGTAGAATGGATGGAAGCTTTCCTTGATTCAGTGTGGTGGATCATCTTCCGAGGAGATCAGATCACTCACCAATTATTCTCTCATTCACTGAATCATCCGGGGAATTTCCCATTTCAATTAGAAGAGGTATAAACATAGGTCTTTTTCACATGCATAAACTACACAAGCAACCACTAAAGTAAGCACCAAATAGAGACAAAACAAAGACAAATAAGCAATATAGATTCATAATTAAAATATGGGAGCACATACCATCAACTCATGAGATGTAACCAAACAAAGAGTTAAGATACATAAGATTAAGATGACAAAACAATATATGTCCTCTCGATATGAAAACTACAATACAATGAAAAATGACAATATATGAAAAAAGTATGCCTCAAATACAATGCCTAAATGTTTAGACATGATAGTCTACAAAAAGAGATATGTATGAGCACCCTAATAGACTACATAACTGAAGATCTAGGCTATCTATATCAACGGGGTCATCACCAACATCATCATCCTTGGGATCTGGATGGTAATCCTCTTCTTAATCTGAGGGTGCATCGATGGATGTAGGAGTAGGCTCACCATCATCACCATCAGAAGAACCATCATCACCAACATCCTTAACATTATCACCATCTCCAACATCTTCCTCAACATCCTGGTCATGCATCTCCTCATCAGCAGGAGGTCCGAAAGCACGAGTATGAGGCCACTTGGCATTCTTCACATCCCAAGACATGCCACATTCACGTAATTGTAAGGCCCCTAAACTTATTTAATGAGTTGAACAAGCTTAATTACCATAATTTATGCTTAGTGCATCATTAAGTTGATTAAGTTAAATAAGTGCCCAAGAAGCGATTAATATTTTGATTAGCTGAGACAAGTGAATTAGCATGTTTTCTCGCTTCGAGGTTGTAATGAATTCTGTGCTTGAAGTTTTACAAAAGGAATCACATCGATCGGACCTCTGAGGCAAAAGTTATGATACTTTTAAGATTCTGGGTCTTGGCTGCAATTTTTCCAGTAATTGATCTTTTATTTTTTTTACTTCTTCAGTGGGTCGGATGCCCTTTCCTTATCTCTGTTATGTGATCAAACTAGGTAGAATGCAAGCATAGCGGCGCTCAGCTGCTAACCCGATCGGCCGACCTAGTTGAGAGAGAGTGGGCGATTTTGGAGCGCCCTAGCTTTGACTCAGCAGCGACTACTCCTCCACCATCTTCCCCTCTTCTTCCTTGCCCTAATCCACAACCACGATCAGCTGGGCGGCGCTCCCAAGCAGGACAGACGGCCTGCAGCAGAAGCTGCATGGAGCAGTGCCTGGGGGGAGGGGGCTAACTTGGCGCGAGTTGCATCACCAAGCCGCCTTTGACCTCAGCCAAGAGGAGGGAGCAGGAATTCATAGCTAACAGTAACAAATAGGCATCCAATCGATCCCCTTTCCAACCTGTGCGTGAAGCAGGGTTGTGCCAGGGCAGTTCCAAGGAGGAAGACGACCCAACGGCACCTAGAAGCAGATTCTTTTGGGCGGAATCCAGTAGATTTTGGCCGCCGCGTTTCTCTGCTCAAATTCACAGTCTTTTAGTCACGAACAGTACTCAATCGAACTCGTCTTCTTCAACCTATTGTGCGTGAGCACCTGCTGGATGTAACAGGTTTATTGCAGGACAAATCCAAATATAGAAGACAATCCAACAAAGGCCAGGATCGAGACTCTGGACGCATTTCCTGACGAATCCGGACATCCTGAACCACTGTGAGTAGGGTTTCACTCACGTATCATGATTTAAGTCTGGTGTTTGGAAATTTTTGGTTAATTGTGCGTTTTTCGCTGATAACAGAAGTTATCAGGCGTTGGGCAGTATTTGGCGTCGCCCGACTTTTTATTTCATAAATCGCTTCTTTACGCCTTTATATGATCTAGTTTAACATCTGATCAGTGTGGATTGGATCAGTGAATTTGTATGGTTAATCGAAACCTAAATTGCTCAGGTTGAATGTTGAAATCAGTAGCACATGACCAATAACGTGATGGTTTGGGTGTAAACCCAGGCAGTACATCTTTTAGAAATTTATCAGATGCACGATTTCAAGGAAATGATGAAGAAAGGTGCTAGATGGACGAATTCATGGCTTACTCTTGGATTTTCTACCCTACCTGCTCGAGAATTCTTCTGTGCGGGGTTTCATCTTCACATTAGGGGCTAGTTTTATAACTTTCTCCACGTTTATTTCTTACCATAAACTTTCTAGATCATGTTCTTGCTTGAAAATGATGATTCATGCACTAAAAAGCTATGTTTGACTTAGATTTTGATTTTTATAATGTTCCATGTTCTGATTTCAGTTATATATGAACATGTGATCATGTGTGTGTTAGCACTAAGGTATAATATGACTTGGATTAGGTTGTTTTGACAACCTATGTTCACCCCCTTAGGTCAGGTTTTGGACCAATTAGAAGTTTAATGATCAACCATTAAATACCCTACTGATGTTATCAATCAATGTTGACATTAGCTTGATATTTGATGCTGATTAAGGAATATAGTGTTGATCTAACAATCTATAGTGATTTAATGATCACTAATGATGGTGGATCAGGTCTCTACAATTTATGGTGAGTTAATCATATAGTTTTAGCATCAATTAATCCTTATACCAATGGTTTCTTAGATCTTGATGCAATGGTCGAACATATACTGTAATTGATGGTTTTAATATATGAACTTGACCCAATGGTCAAGATATAATGTTTATTCCTCCAATAAAGTGGAATTATGGATAATGTAATATTTTGGTCCTAATAATGGGATTTAGATGATTTCCTTTATATGATCAACTTAAGGATTTTACTTGTTGGCAATGGATGGCTTGTTCTAAATGAACAATTGATTGTGGGTTTTACCCTACTCTCAATGGAACATTTTATGTTGTTAATCAAGGGATGTATAGGGTTATATGGAGACTCTTTCTAGAGCACAAATCAAAGACTTCATAGGTGGCTTATCTAAGCTGTTTACTTATGTAAACAACCAAAGGTCTTACCTTTTAAACACCCAATGGTTCTGGGTGACTTTGTGATATAGTGATACAGGTTGAATGATGATGAAACAAATGGACAATTATCCTTAATAAGGTAGTCTTACCTATTAAATCATATGAATAGAAGGGTTGATAACCATATTGTGTTGATATGTAACCCTAATTAGGTATAGCTTGTTATACCTAGCTTTAATATAACTAAATAATGGTAATTGGGTATGAATAGTCCTTGAATTACTAATACAACCATGGAGTACTCTATTATTGTTGAAACCCTAGTATGCTATAACCTGATGGTTACACCTTGATTTATGTGTGGGTTCATACTTGAGAACAATATGGAATGTGATGGTGATGCTTCACCTTATGCATCCACCATCCAATGGGGATGTCGTGAGTTAGGGTTTGGGTATGAGTGCTAATTAGTAACATTGATATAATTTATCATGTTGAACCTAACTCTAATGCAATAAGATAAAGATGAGTATTCATGTTTAACATTCTTATATGATAGAATTATGGTAGAATAACCTCCTTACTATGATCATAACCTTGATATGTTAATTGGTGGTTATTATAGTCACATGGTTGATACTTTCTTATGCTAAACATGTGTATAATGAATATGATGAGAGTTAATCATATCTAGATTCCTTGCATGTTGATGTAATAAAGGAATGTTCTTAATGTTATTGTAACCTTGCTATGATTGTTTATGAATACCACCTAGCTCATAAATGTAATATTGTGCTGATCTGGTGTATTATATATAATTGATATTGTTGAGTCTTGTTATAAGGCATGCAAAGATAATGATGATCTTGCAGGGAATAATATGATGGTCTTAATGACCTTTGGGCATGGTTGAGCCCTGAATGAGGTGTAATACTCTTATGTTGATAAGGGTTGATACCCTGTGATATTGTGAAAAGGATTTATATCTTGTGATAGTATGATGACTAGTGTGGTCTCATGAATGGAAAGTGAATATTACCATGTGATGATGGGATGAGAAATTATGGTTCATATGTTTTATATCTTTTTGAAGTTTTGATATTTATATGCTTGCTAGAAGTGAATTAGGGTTTGTATGTCCACTTGTTTGATGCAACCTTAATTCACCCAATTGACATAACTAATCAAGTGCAACTCTAATCATGTAGTGCCCTGTGCCGTAGAACCATCTTCAGTGTCAGAATTTGCTGGATGGTGAAACGAGTATTCCTAAGGGAAACTCGGAGCGCATACTGTTGAGTATGTGGGGGTGGCAGGTTGAGGATATATCCTTGTCATCCACAATGCAGATTGTAGAGGTTGGCTATGGTCATGCCTCATACATCTGATGTGATTGAGAATGGTTGTGGTCGTGTCTCTGTGGTTATAACATGATGTGATTAGAGGACAACTGCGGTTGTACCTCAGTGATTGGGTTTGAATACCCTGGATTCTAGTTCCGTGACCTGTACCAAGGTTGAACTAGTAGTTTTCAGCTTGACTATATGTCTCTATTGTGACGTCCCCGGATTTTCTAAAACTTAATCTGATGTGTGATGTCCAAATTGAAACCCTCACCTCAGCGAGAATCCCAATTTAAACATCCCACATGAGGCTAAGAAGAAGAAAATCAGAGGAAGTCAGAAGGAAACGCAGTAGCACATGTACATGAACAATAATAAAACCATACACACATGTTCACCATTCAACATATAATTACAACATGAATTATTACAACATTTGATATTACATATTGAACATCAAGCTTCTACATATACATGTACTACAACTAAACTACAAGATCTTAAGACAACAGGTCCACCTGTACATCAGCTCGCCATACAAATCTCAACTATCCTGGATCTTCAAGATCATAACCACAACCTAAACAAAAGATTACATGCGGTACACGTCAGCACAATATTTCATGAATATTGTACTGAGTACGCCTACGTGTCTTTTTATTTACCTCTCATCATATCTTGGCAAAAGGATAAAACTAATATACTTGGCAGTAACAGAAGAATATAAGAAAAGCATATACTTGCACAAAGATATTCATTAACAAAAGAGAACACATATTTTAATCTCATTTTCCATTATATGCTCGTGCATCTGCCTACCAATGGGATAGATGCATTCAGGCCTTATGATCCGCTTACCAAAGAGATAGATCATTGTACATGTGATCCGCTTACCAAAGAGATAGATCACTCACTAGCACTACACTTACCAAAGAGATATAGTGCTTTCATATAATGGAATAGATATATTATGTTTCATGTGTTCATAGCCATAAGTACGAAAAATCAGGCAACATATCATACAAGAACAATCATTTCATCCAATACCATATGCCAAGTATTTTACTACTCATATAAAACAAGCATATTGTATAATAAGCCAAGTAAGAGGTAATGGCGTACCTTCCAAAGAGATAATCTAATCACCACATATTCCTCAGGTCAACTATATATCCCAGGTCAAACCCTGATAAAGATAAGATCACATACGATCATCAGGTTCTCATCATCATTAACCCTATTTATATCCATTTTTGGGTTTGCCTATCTCATTATGTTATATACATTATTACTTGTCTTCTTATCTTAGATTTATCATACTGATGTCATATTCCAAATTATAGTTCATTAACTGGATATACTCCTGTGTCACATTATTATGTGAACATATTTAACATTATGTCACTTTTATTAACCATCTTAAGATTACATCACTTGTATTAAGGGTGCTCTTCATATAACATGAATTTCGTGTACAAAACTGATCTCAGATCTACATATTATCTTCCAATTACTGATATGAACTTATTCTGTAAATTTTGTCATTTATTGATCGCCAATGTATTTATTGCATTTTATTTAGGGTAATTAGCCCTAATTAGACATATGGAGCAAATTACAAGATTTCGTGCATCAACATCATCATAACTGACATCATATGCATTCTAAACATGATTATAGACTTATTGACATATTCTCATAATTTTAGGCCATCATTTGTTATTTATTACACATGAACTAAGCATATTACAACTTACATGATATCACTAATATTACTGTCTCAAAAGACTGATATTAAGCATTCATGTGATTCTACTCATTTTTCTGAACAGTTTGATACCTTGTTTGTATTTTTCTAAGCATCGAGCTAAATTCTAGGAATTTTGCAAGATCTGGTAATTTTTGAGATTTTACCTCATCCGGCCAATAGACTGTCGCCACGTGGCATGTGAGAGGCGCAACTCCTTTGCCTTGGTAATCTGAGTTCCCGATTGAACCAAATAATTTTGACCTCTTTCTCTCTTTTCTTCGTGTCTCCGCTCGACGCCTGGGCGTGAGCCTGCGGCGCAAGCCGCCGCCGTGGCTTAGACCTCCAAAGAGAGGTCGATCTCCTATCGTTCTTCTAGTCTGCCTAACAGCACCACCAAAAAGGACTCGACGCCTCCTGCGGCTGCTTGGAAGTTCTGCGGTGCCTCCGTGATGCCACCACTGCTGGGCTTGGCCTTGCCACCTGTGCGAGCGTCACCGCTGGGTAGGATCGTGGGTGAAATCTCGGCCATGTCCTTTCGCTCGCTAGCATCATCCACGGACAACTCCTCTATTCTTCGTCATGCTGCCGGCCTCAGATCTCCCGTGCGCTACGCCCACGAGTCCTCAGCGCCGCCGTGGCAAAGATCTCCAGCGGGAAAACGAGCTTGGTAGCTGTGTGCGTGAACTCCACCTCCATCCTGCTTTAGCTTACTGTCCATGAACGTCTCATCTCCAGGCGCTACCAAGTAAGCGTCGTTGTGCTTTAACCTGACGCCTGCGTGCATCGTTCTCCCCTCGACGGCGTCGACACCATTGCGTCAGTTCTCGTGCCGTCACCGGTCTCCTCTCTGGCGTGAGAGCCAGGACAGCCAATCCTCATGTTCCTTTCCCCTGGATCACGCCACCACTGACTGGTGTCAGAACTCCAACAAGGACTCAATTGATGCATGCACATAGCCGCCGCCGTGAGCCAGAACTTGGCATGGCAGCATTCGACTATCATCTGATCCTTCCTCATTGTTGGCCTAGTTCCATCCAACACTGCTTCTCCAATTGCGCTGGCTCCGCTCCAGTGAGTGGGCATGATGCATCATCTCCCTTGTCATCTTCTCCTCCCACTGCTGAACTGCATATGGCTACGGCGGACGAGTGATGTGGTGGTCTTTTTCGTTGTGAACTACTACCCGGAACGAGGGCTCAAATACTGAAGCCAACTACTTGCTTAACCTCATACACATCCCGTTCTTTCTCAACGTGGGTTCATGGGATGGTCGTGGCTTCCAAACCACTCCACCACCTCGTTATAACGACATGTTAGGAATTGAAAGGAGGCCATCCGATCTTTCTGGTCCAAGGGTTGGAATGAGCCCAACACCTAGTCCATGGCTCACTCAAGTCTAAGATGCGTGACAAACATAGCACTGGAAACCTAAGTTTGTACATATAAAAATATGGGTCCAACGTACATCAACGTACTAGTCATTTAGCATACTTTGGATCTAAATATCTCGGCCTATGAGTGTCAAAACCGAAGGAAACTTTAACCATGACTTCATTATCATCCAAGCTAGATATTGCCCAATATTTGGTGCCCTAATATCATCATTTGATCAATCAGTTAGACACCTCAACAGACATATATATAGGGATTTACACTATGGTATCAACATCCATTGACACTCAATCTTTATCATCCCTTGGAACTCCTGATATGACTCAAACACAAGAATTCCAAAGGAGCACTCCCTCACATCCTACACACCTTAAAAGAAATTTCGTCCTCGGAATTAAGCCAGAAACCACTTTGTCACAGCTGTGGTGGTAACTTTGACTGATATGTCACTGCCTTTTTACTCATACTGACCGAGGGGAAGAGATCTTAGGATACCAGTACTCCTAGATCTTATACGGAACCGAATAGCCCTTCGTAGGGGTCGGTTGGACTTTGAATGGTACGATTCAAATTCCCCAGGGCATAATAAAAGATGTAATACAGCCGTATAACATATCTGTTTAGGGTTATACATGACGCTTCACATTGGATGATAACCCTTGTTTGTTCTCTTTACACAAAGATGATGCTTAGTGCAATTAAGAGATAGTAATTATACTTATGTTGTGGATATGCATAAGGCTGTAAATGTGTACATATAGTAGTCATGCTTATGTTGATATCTATACTGCTACTGTTGATTATAATCATGATGCTAGCTATCTCATGTTGTTAGTTATGCTTAGCATGCTAGCCATGCCTCTATAATTAGAAATGCATATACTGCTAATCATGCTTATGCAAATACTCATGCTTATGTTGATAGCTTTGCTTATGATATTGATATGTTCAAACTTTTAGACATGATAATGTTGTTAGATATGCTTATAATGCTAGACTTATTCATGTTAATAGAGATAACATGCTACTAGACTTGCTTATGCTAGTTATGCATATACTATTGAATCTCTTATACGGTTAATAAGGAAAATGATGATAGTCATTTTGATAATGATAATTGTTATCTGCTCCTTTATGTATTTTATTAATCATCAGTACTATTGATCTTATTTGTTATATCTGATCAAACTTCTTAACTATTTAATTACATAAAAATGTTGTAATCAATAAACGTTGTTGATGGTTATATCTCTTACTGGGAATGTGTCTCACCCTTGTGGTTCGCCACATTTTTTTTAGGTAATCAGCAATGACGACAACAGAACCATGGAAGTAAAGAGTAACTACAATAATGAATCTTGGGAAAAGTTGATTAGATGTCTAGTGTATCCTAGAGTCGTCCCTGTACTCTCAGGTCCGGGTGAGATATAATTTGTATATAATGTTTCAAATGAATCAGACTTTTATTAGCATGTTAATGCTTGTTTGTGTGGCATAGCATGGATACAAGAAAGATGTCGGGATCCTTCAAACATTTCTGAGTGGGTGTTGATGTTGAAATCGGTTTTAATTTACCCATATTTTTGGGTATGTGATTAATTAGTGATTGATTGTGTTTTATGTTTTGAGTAATCTCATTTAGCGTGATGGTTCTCGACAGTTTGGTATCAGATCTTTAGGTTTACTGAGTCTATAGGGATACTAGGACATAAGACTAGGATGATGTCTAAGTCAGGAACATGACACAAAAATATGGTGCATACTGCCTAATCTCAGTATTTGGGTGCCCTGGCCAGGTATTCAATTATTGAAGAAAGGTAAGTATGGAACTCTTAGATTGTTATCTTTTTGATTACTCTGATCAAGTAGTCATTTTGAGACAATCTAAAGAACATAATGAATAAGAAATCATGGTGTGAATATCTCAATCCTACCTTAAAGAAGATGAGAATTGCACATAATCTATCAAAACTTGAATGTTTGGTAACTATAAGAGAAAGATACAACACCATGAAATCTAAATCTGAATACAAATAAGGAAAAGAGGAGTTCTTGAAGATGTGATTCATAAAGATAATAAAGTAAAAGATAGATAAGTCTATGCTTATAAAGTGATTCAAGGTATGAAATCCACATAAGATGGAGAGAACTCCTATAGCAAGTACAAAATGAGAAGATGAATGGGAACAATGACAAAGGAATAAGGTGGAACCTGAGTTAATCTCATACCAACCTATGTGTGTAAGAAAGTGTTAATGAAAAAAATCAGCATGGCATGTGAAAGAAATTAAGGGAGATGATCCCAATTTAATGAAGTAAATGTGGAATATGAGTATTTACTTGCTGATAAGTTGTTGAAAAATATAATAAAATAAGAGAACATACCCAAGTGGGATAAATAGTCATCAAGGAAGGAGTAATGAGATATGTTAAACATGATGATTCCTATGCTAATGGCAAGGAACCAAAAATGAAAAAGGTAAAATGATACATGAGAAGTTGTAATATGCATAGTGAAAATAGAATTGGTTACCTTTTTGCTAGTGACCCCTGAACAATGTTGCTATGATGTGGGAAGTATGATTACCTTTGTGTCTTTTCTTTCTAGGGCACATATTTCAAGTGGATCATTGCCACTTGGTATGTGTGGATTCATTCTAAATATGAGAATGGATATCTTATTATGGAATAAGGTTGCTTGGACTATGGTTCCAAGATCATAATATTTGTAATGAGTTTGCTTTTGAGACTTCCAATAATTAGGAAGACTCTTCTTATATGTCTTGATATTTGTTATGTTGGTAAAAGTAGATGATATAAGGATGTGAGTTCCTTATAGCACATGAGGTGGATACCAAGGTAATGAATCCTAGTATCCAAGATGTATCAATAATATGAGAAATATGTGAAGATTGGAGATGTTTATTAAATGAACACTCCAAGTATTCCTCTCCTGTAGAGGGAGAGAGAGAGAGTTGATGATGATCCTATAAATTTTGTTTGAAAAAAAAGTGATTCTATAATGTTGTGTATGGTTCAGTGATAGCTGGACAAGACCACTATCAAGGATAGATGGTTTGTTGGTCAATAGATATGTGATACTATGTTCCTTTAAGATAAACCTATGATCAAATATCAATGCATAAGATTTATATTGGATGACATAATTCACATGACCATGATGAGTTTATAGTTATATCCTATAGACTAACCAATTTACAAATAGAGTTTATGAATAGGAGGAACATAGTGTTCCAGTCATGTCATACAAGTTATATCAAGCTTTAAATGATGAAATGTCAAAGTATTTCAAATATGATCAATATTTATTCAAAAACCTTAGGGTTGCCGAAGCAGTAACTGCTATGAGAACAAGTTGAATAAGAGTGAGATGGGGTTTATTAAATTTCTTAATGGGATCATGATATGTCTTCTTATGTTGGTGTTTTTGTGCTGACCCAAGATGAGATATGTATGAATGATGTGACATTACCATGATATGCAAGTAACCATGTGAAGGTAATAGGATGAGGTGCAGAGGAAGTACCCATCTTTGTTTATCTTGGATTTCGGGGGTGAAATCTCTATTAGGGGTTTATAGTTGTAAGGCCCCTAAACTTATTTAATGAGTTGAACAAGCTTAATTACCATAATTTATGCTTAGTGCATCATTAAGTTGATTAAGTTAAATAAGTGCCCAAGAAGCGATTAGTATTTTGATTAGCTGAGACAAGCGAATTAGCATGTTTTCTCACTTCAAGGTTGTAATGAATTCCGTGCTTGAAGTTTTGCAAAAGGAATCACATCGATCGGATCTCTGAGGCAAAAGTTATGATACTTTTAAGATTCTGGGTCTTGGCTGCAATTTTTCCCGTAATTGATCTTTTATTTATTTTTACTTCTTCAGTGGGTCGGCTACCCTTTCCTTATCTCTGTTACGCGATCAAACTAGGTAGAATGCAAGCATAGCGGCACTCAGCTGCTAACTCGATCGACCGACCTAGTTGAGAGAGAGTGGGCGATTTTGGAGTGCCCTAGCTTCGACTCAACATCGACTACTCCTCCACCATCTTCCCCTCTTCTTCCTTGCCCTAATCCGCAACCACGATCAGCTGGGCGGTGCTCCCAAGCAGGACAGACGGCCTACAGCAGAAGCTGCATGGAGCAGCGCCTAGGGGGGCTCACTTGGCGCGAGTTGCATCACCAAGCCGCCATTGACCTCGGCCAAGAGGAGGGAGCAGGAATTTGCAGCTAACAGTAACAAATAGGCATCCAATCGAGCCCCTTTCCAACCTGTGCGTGAAGCAAGGTTGTTCCAGGGTAGTTCCAAGGAGGAAGACGACTCAACGACACCTAGAAGCAGATTCTTTTGGGCGGAATCCAGTAGATTTGGCCGCCGCGTTTCTCTGCTCAAATTCACAGTCTTTTAGTCACGAACAGTACTCAATCGAACTCGTCTTCATCAACCTGTCGTGCGTGAGCACCTGCTGGATGTAGCAGGCTTATTGCAGGACAAATCCAAAGATAGAAGACAATCCAACAAATGCCCGAATCGGGACTTTGGATGCATTTCCGGACAAATCCGGGCATCCCGAACCACTGTGAGTAGGGTTTCACTCATGTATCATGATTTAAGTCTGGTGTTTGGAAATTTTTGTTTAATTGTTCATTTTTCGCTGATAACAGCAGTTATCAGGCGTTGGGCAGTATTTGGCGTCGCTCGACTTTTTATTTCATAAATCGCTTCTTTACGCCTTTATATGATCTAGTTTAGCATCTGATCAGTGTGGATTGGACCAGTGAATTTGTGTGGTTAATCGGAACCTAAATTGCTCAGGTTGAATGTTGAAATCAGTAGCACACGACCAATAACGCGATGGTTTGGGTGTAAACCCGGGCAGTACAAATTTTAGAAATTTATCAGATGCACGATTTCAAGGAAATGATGAAGAAAGGTGCTAGATGGACGAATTCATGGCTTACTGTTGGATTTTCTACCCTACCTGCTCGAGATTTCTTCTGTGCGTGGTTTCATCTTCGCATTAGAGGCAAGTTTTATAACTTTCTCCACGTTTATTGCTTACCATAAACTTTCTAGATCATGTTCTTGCTTGAAAATGATGATTCATGCACTAAAAAGCTATGCTTGACTTAGATTTCAATTTTTATAATGTTCCATGTTCTGATTTCAGTTATATATGAACATGTGATCATGTGTGTGTTAGCACTAAGGTATAATATGACTTGGATTAGGTTGTTTTGACAACCTATGTTCACCCCCTTAGGTCAGGTTTTGGACCAATTAGAAGTTTAATGATCAACCATTAAATACCCTACTGATGTTATCAATCAATGTTGACATTAGCTTGATATTTGATGCTGATTAAGGAATATAGTGTTGATCTAACAACCTATAGTGATTTAATGATCACTAATGATGGTGGATCAAGTCTCTACAATTTATGGTGAGTTAATCATATAGTTTTAGCATCAATTAATCCTTAGACCAATGGTTTCTTACGTTTTGATGCAATGGTCGAACATATACTGTAATTGATGGTTTTAATATATGAACTTGACCCAATGGTCAAGATATAATGTTTATTCCTCCAATAAAGTGGAATTATGGATAATGTAATATGTTGGTCCTAATAATGGGATTTAGATGATTTCCTTTATATGATGAACTTAAGGATTTTACTTGTTGGCAATGGATGGCTTGTTCTAAATGAACAATTGATTGTGGGTTTTACCCTACTCTCAATGGAACTTTTTATGTTGTTAATCAAGGGATGTCTAGGGTTATATGGTCTTTCTAGAGCACAAATCAAAGACTTCATAGGTGGCTTATCTAAGGTATTTACTTATGTAAACAACCAAAGGTTTTACCTTTTAAACACCCAATGGTTCTGGGTGACTTTGTGGTATAGTGATACGGGTTGAATGATGATGAAACAAATGGACAATTACCCTTAATAAGGTAGTCTTACCTATTAAATCATATGAATAGAAGGGTTGATAACCATATTGTGTTGATATGTAACCCTAATTAGGTATAGCTTGTTATACCTAGCTTTAATATAACTAAATAATGGTAATTGAGTATGAATAGTCCTTGAATGACTAAGACAACCATGGAATACTCTATTATTGTTGAAACCCTAGTATGCTATAACCTGATGGTTACACCTTGATTTATGTGTGGGTTCATACTTGAGAATAGTATGGAATGTGATGGTGATGCTTCACCTTATGCATCCATGATCCAATGGGGATGTCATGAGTTAGGGTTTGGGTATGAGTGCTGATTAGTAACATTGATATAATTTATCTTGTTGAACCTAACTCTAATGCAATTAGATAAAGATGAGTATTCATGTTTAACATTCTTATATGATAGAATGATGGTAGAATAACCTCCTTACTATGATCATAACCTTGATATGTTAATTGGTGGTTATTATAGTCACATGGTTGATACTTTCTTATGCTAAACATGTGTATAATGAATATGATGAGAGTTAATCATATCTAGATTCCTTGCATGTTGATGTAATAAAGGAATGTTCTTAATGTTATTATAACCTTGCTATGATTGTTTATGAATACCACTTAGCTTATAAATGTAATATTGTGCTAATCTGGTGTATTATATATAATTGATATTGTTGAGCCTTGTTATAAGGCATGCAAAGATAATGATGATATTGTAGGGAATAATATGATGATCTTAATGACCTTTGGGCATGGTTGAGCCTTGAATGAGGTGTAATCCTCTTATGTTGATAAGGGTTGATACCCTGTGATATTGTGAAAAGGATTTATATCTTGTGATAGTATGATGACTAGTGTGGTCTCATGAATGGAAAGTGAATATTACCATGTGATGATGGGATGAGAAATTATGGTTCATACATTTTATATCTTTTCGAAGTTTTGATATTTATATGCTTGCTAGAAGTGAATTAGGGTTTGTATGTCCACTTGTTTGATGAAACCTTAATTCACCCAATTGACATAACTAATCAAGTGCAAATCTAATCATGTAGTTCCCTGTGCCGTAGAACCATCTTCAGTGTCGGAATTTGCTAGATGGTGAAACGAGTTTTCCTAAGGGAAACTCGAAGCGCATACTGTTGAGTATGTGGGGGTGGTAGGTTGAGGATATATCCTTGTCATCCACAATGCAGATTGTGGAGGTTGGCTATGGTCACGCCTCATACATATGATGTGATTGAGAACGGTTGTGGTCGTGTCTCTGTGGTTATAACATGATGTGATTAGAGGACAACTGTGGTTGTACCTCAGTGATTGGGTTCGAATACCCTGGTTTTTAGTGCCGTGACCTGTACCAAGGTCGGACTAGTAGTTTTCATCTTGACTATATGTCGTTGTGGTGATAACTTTGACTGATATGTCACTGCCTTTTTACTCGTACTGACTGAGGGGAAGAGATATTAGGATACCGGTACTCCTAAATCTTGTACAGAACCGAATAGCCCTTCGCAGGGGTCGGTTGGACTTTGAATGGTACGATTCAAATTCCCCAGGGCATAATAAAAGATGTAATACAGCCATATAGCATATCTGTTTAGGGTTATACATGACACTTCACATTGGATGATAACCCTTGTTTGTTCTCTTTACATAAAGATGATGCTTAGTGCAATTAAGAGATAGTAATTATACTTATGTTGTGGATATGCATAAGACTATAAATGTGTACATACAATAGTCATGCTTATGTTGATATCTATACTGCTACTATTGATTATAATCATGATGCCTATCTCATGTTGTTAGTTATGTTTAGCATGCTAGCAATGTCTCTATAATTAGAAATGCATATACTGCTAATCATGCTTATGCAAATACTCATGCTTATGTTGATAGTTTTGCTTATGATATTGATCTATTCAAACTGTTAGACATGCTAATGTTGTTAGATATGCTTATGATGCTAGACTTATTCATGTTAATAGAGATAACATGCTACTAGACTTGCTTATGCTAGTTATGCATATGCTATTGAATCTCTTATACGATTAATAAGGAAAATGATGATAGTCAGCTTGATAATGATAATTGTTATCTGCTCCTTTATGTATTTTGTTAATCATCAGTACTATTGATATTATTTGTTATATCTGATTAAACTTCTTAACTATTTAATTACATAAAAATGTTGTAATCAATAAACGTTGTTGATGGTTATATCTCTTGCTGGGACTGTGTCTCACCCTTGTGGTTCACCACATTTTTTTAGGTAATCGGAAATGACGACAATAGAACCATGGAAGTAAAGAGTAACTACAATAATGAATCTTGGGGAAAGTTGATTAGATATCTAGTGTATCCTAGAGTCATCCTTGTACTCTCAGGTCCAGGTGAGATAAAGTTTGTATATAATGTTTCAAATGAATCAGACTTTTGTTAGCATGTTAATGCTTGTTTGTGTGGCATAGCATGGATACAAGAAAGATGTCGGGATCCTTCAAACGTTTCTGAGTGGGTGTTGATGTTGAAATCGGTTTTAATTTACCCATATTTTTGGGTATGTGATTAATTAGTGATTGATTGTGTTTTATGTTTTGAGTAATCTCGTTTAGCGTGACAGTTCTCGACAGTAATGCATTTTCTTACTTGAAACTGGGAGTAGCAACTCCATCATAACCGACAATTAGAATGGCGATAGGGCCAATAGGAAGAGCTAGAAGTGGAAGATCACCAAAGGCATGTGCATGTCCACCATCAGAAGCAGCATGTGGTGGGTCAAGGTAGAACTAACTGTATGCATAAGAAGCATAGTCAATGCCTGGGTAAGCCTGGTAGGGTGGGTAGATATGGCTGTAGGATAGGTTCATGTGTGGCATGATATGAATGATGTCCTGGTGGATGTGGTCCTGAACCTGAAGGTTGTACACCTATTGGTGTATCATATATCCCATGAGGTCTTCATTGGATATAGAAAATGAGGTGCAATCAGGTCGGGGTGGTGGCAGTGGAGGGGCCTGGATGGAGGTAGAGGCACCTAGTGTGGTAGAGGAGGTAGGAAGAAAGGTTTTTCTTGATGGTTATCTCACTAATGCAAACTCCTTTCTGACTTGGTTTGTAGACAAGGTCATGATATAAAGACTTTTTCAACATGGTGAGCAAACACACCATAGATCATGTTAGGATAAGGGAGATGGATACCAGTGGTGTTCTTCCCCAAGTTAAAGTAGGTCATATGATGAAGAATATAATGAGTCTACTTGACTTTGATATCATTTAGCAGACAATACACGTTCACTACAATATTCTTTACAATATCAGTTTGATTTTGCTTAGGATGGATATTGCAATTGACTACCAAAGCAAACAGATGCGTCTTGATATTGAGGGAAGAGGATGGTAAGTTGGAATTCTTCTGGTATGACACATCAAGCTTCTTTAGAAATTTATGGATATCAGGAAGGGTAAGCTCAGGGTCAAAGATTTTGTTATAACCTCAATTTCCTAAGTATGTAATGAAAAGTGTAATTCTCTTTTAGAGAATAAATGAAATATATTTCTTTGATTTGTGATGGATTTCATGTGAAATGGCCTCGATTGATTGATAATGTGCTTTGTTAGCCATTGAGCCCAATAGAAAAGAAAAGAGAAATAAAAAGGAAAATGATTTAATTAAATAAAAGAAGAATATGCGAAATAGAAATAGATAAGAGTAAAAAGGCAAGTAAATATTCCACAATATGGGAATTCATGCCTTTAGGTTTTCTTGAGGTCCAAGGGATCCAAAATAACAAGATAATGGCAAAAGGGAAAAGAAATACTAATTAATTTGGATTAATTGAAAGATAAATTGGGAGGGAAGGAAGCCTTCTCATCCTACGGAATTTGTTTCCTAAATTTGGGAAATAGTTAGATAAAGACAAGACGGAGTTTCCCTTAAATTTTGAGATAAAAAGGAGCTATGGTTTAGGAGATATGAATTTCTCAAGATATCTCCCAAATATGGAATTATTCTGAAAATAGGAAAAGGATTTTCCTTTTGGATGATCGTGTGAGATTGGAATTATTCTGAAAATAGGAAAAGGATTTTCCTTTTGGATGATCGTGCGAGATAGGAACCGTTGTGTGATGGAGTAGAATTTTGAGATCCTAAATATCAAGGACATAAGTGAATCAATGTGTTTAGTTTATAATATCGGGAATTACAAGCGTTTTGAGTAAAGTTGCTTTATTGATCGGTGTTGATATCATGAGTAAGATCCTTTACTTTATGCCTTTTTGAAATATTTAAGTTGATGAGAATATGGTGGAGCTTTGTCCCCAAATTTTAGTAGAATGTAGATAGAGAGGTAGGGAAGCTATGGTTAAAATTTGGTGGCAATTGAATGTTCCTAGAGTAAGTTATGAAGATTTGAAATTTGAGAAATAATGTGCATTATTGGTGTTTGATTAGCCTAAGTATTGATTAAAAATGGTGTCACATGGACCTTTTTTATTGTGGGTGGGCTTCATGGAGGCTTTATACCTTTGGATCTCAGATCCAGTGGTCGTGGGTGTTGAGAAGGAAGTTCCACATATCCTTCTTTGTACGGCTCCCTTCCTAGCCGTTGAATGCACCTTGGATGGACAGATCCTCATCCCCCACCTCCGATAGAACGAAGATCATGGAGCAGTCAACGATGCCGAATTTCAAGCACCCCCACATCATAGTCGTGGCCTGAGGAGGGGAACTGAGTGGGTAGCCATTCTTGACTGGAGTAGAGGAGCTAGGAGACCTCTTAAACGAGTTGTGAGACCGCTCTAATAGAGAGAACGAGCTTCCCTTCCTCACAACTTCTCCACTACAAAATGCAAGTGGTGACCGGAAGTGCTAGATAGAGCTTAGGACTCTTTTAGGAGGACCACGGTGAGGGAAATCACTCTCTGTAGTTAGACGAAACCAGAGATCCACCTAGCTCGCCCCCAACGTTGAACTCCATGGACTGACGAAGCCAGGTTAGCCACATGAGGAGGCAGATGTCGGAAGAGGCTTTGGGAGCTTTCCCGCCGTGAGCAACGGTTGTACAAAAGTTTTCCTTTTTCCTGATGAAGTTCTTGGAGGCCCTGGAAGGGAGAATCATGGAGCAGAGGCAAGACGCCTCTTTTACTCCACACCGAAAGCAAGCAATGACATGCTCCTCCTCCAGAGCAAAGGGAGGTGACAATTGAGATGGTCTGAGCCTGTAGGGGTAAGGGAATATCCCTAGAAGACCGATGAAGCCTTAAGAGAGTATGAGGAGGAGGAAGGTGTTTCTGTTTGCTCATCAAAGTCTCCCTTGCGACGACGGTGAGGACTCACAGAGCTTGGCTAGATCAAGCTTCATAGACCCCCGAGAGGTCTATACAAGCTGGGAGCATACGCGAGGAGGCCGCAAACCTACATAGCAAGCTAGATCCAGAAACAGAGGCCTAGAGATCCCCTTTCTCCTTACCGGAGGTCGGTCATGCGACGACGCTTCCAGAAAACAGAGCAGGCGGACAGAGTCCGCATTGCGTGAGAAAGAAAGGGAGGAAAAGAGAGCCCCGACCGGCTGAAAGAGATGTGAACTGGGTCTAAGCCAAGAAGACCAGACCGACTCAGGCCATGAGCAGTGCCAGACCTGAAGGCCACGCGGAGACACGTGATTCGTCCAAAAAGGTAAATAGTCAGAAAATGCTCAGATCTTCATTAATTTGTAGAAAATAGCTCAGATGTAAAAAAAATACAAACAAGGTACCAAAATGTTTAAAAAAATAAGTAGAACAACATGGGATCATAATATCAGTATTTTGTTTCACTAATAACAGTCATATCATGTAATATATGTAATGCTTTCTTAATGGATAATAAATACCAAATGATGGCATAAATTATGATAAAATACCAATAGATCATAAATCGTGTTTATAATCCATATGATATCATTAATTATGATGTTGAGTGCACGAAATCATGTAATTTACTTAATATGGCTAATTAGGGCTAATAACCCTAATTAATATGTAATAAATGCATACATGCTCAATAAATGATGGAATTTATGAAATACCCTCATACTGTAATTGGAAGCTAATATGTAAATATGATATCAGTTTTATACATGAAATCCATGTTATATGAAGTTAACCTTTAATACATGGTTTACAACCCTAATTTAGGTTAATGATGTAACATAGGGTTAATATGTGCAAAAAAAGGATTTGGAACACAATGTTCAGATAATGAACTATAATATGGAATATAACATCAGTATGATAATTCTAAGACAAGAATACAAGTAAAAGTGGGAATATCCTAATAAGTTAAGTAAACCCTAAAATGGATATAATTAGGGTTAATATGATGAGAACCTAATGATAGTATGTGATCTTGTCTTAACCAAGGGTTTGACCAAGATATAGTTGACATGAGGAATATGTGATTAGGATGTCTCTTGATCAAGGTACGCCATTACCTCTTTCTTGACTTATTATACAATATGCTTGTGTTATATGGTAGTAAATACTTGACATATGATATTGGATGAAATGACTGTTCGTGTATGATATGTTGCTTGATTTTCCATACTTACTACTATGAACACATCCAACATAATATATCTATTCCATTATATGAAAGCACCAACTCTTTGGCAGTGTGCTTGGAAGTGACCGAACTCTTTGGTAGTGATCACATTGTACATATGGAAGCACCAACTCTTTGGTAGTGTGCTTGGACCCAACTCTTTGGTAGTGGTAACATTGTACATATGATCCAACTCTTTGGTAGTGATCATAAAAGTCTTAATGTATTCAACTCTCAGGTAGTAAATGCATGGATGATATAATGAAAAATATGCTTAAAATATGTGTTGTCTTTTGTTAATGTACATCTTTATGCAAGTATATGATTTTCTTATATTTCTTTATAACTTCCAAGCATTAGTTTTATCTTATTGCCAAGATATGATGAGAGGTATATAAAAGACACGTAGGCGTACTTAGTACAATATTCTTGAATATTGTGCCGACGTGTACCACATGTAATCTTTTGTTTAGGTTTTTGGTTATGCTCTTGAAGATCCAGGATAGATGTGAGTTGTATGGCGAGCTGATGTACATGTGGGCCTGTTGTCTTAAGATCCTGCTATTTAGATGTAGTACATGTATATGTTAAAGTTTGTTGTTCAATATGTAATACCATATGTTGTAACAATTCATATTGTAATTATATGTTGAATAGTGAACAAGTGTTGTATGGTTTTATTATTGTTCATGTACATGTGCTACTGTTGTTTCCTTTTGACTCCCTTGATTTTCTTCTTCTTAGCCTAGTGTGTGGTGTTTGAATTGGGATTCTTGCTGAGGTGAGGATTTCAATTTGGACGTCACACATCATATTAAGTTTTAGAAAATCCAAGGACATCATAGGTGGTATCATAGCATGAACAATAGCAAATCCTGACATTTGCTCATTATGCAACTTAAAACTAAAGAACCTTGAACTTAATAATCTTTTACGGTTAGATTAGTCATATTTTAGAGACGAGATCTGACCTAGCCTCTAGGTTAGCACCTAGATGTCTGAGAACTAGGTCTAGACTGGTGCTTGTTGTATATCAAGTCCTTAGATGTCGTTCTTTCCTTATAGTGCAGCGGTATGGGACGTTGCACTATTAGGAAATGACGTGCATCAAGGGAAGAGAAACCCTAGACATATTGCACACGTTGTCTAGAGTATCTACACTAGTCTACCCCTTGTTCTCACCCTTTTCACTAGTTTTCATGACACTGTACTCTCTACTATGTGTGGGACACTCATTTTTAGGATTTGGTTTTTGATTCCAAATGGATCGAACCTCGACAGTTTTCTCTGACGCTTGTTTTATCAAAGAAAAACTATATAATATTTTATTATGTATATATATTACAAAAATGTGTCCCCATACATGTACGAGTAGAAGGTGGTCATGCAACCTAATTGAAAGTGTATGACATCAGTCTAGAAGAGAGAGTAGTTCTAGATTAGATGTCTAGAGCCTTGTTAGAATATGTGATAGATGGAATAGATGAAATAAGTTTTGATGATGATTTAAGTCTTATATATATGAGATAAGATAGTCTATGATGATATATGTTTGTCTTTGAGGACTTAAGTTCAGTTTTGAGGATTTGACATAAGTTTTGATGATGCAAGTATGTGTACTTTTCTAAGTTAAGATAAGCTAAGCTGAAATGAGATGTGAGTCAGCAAGAGCCTCAATCTCTTCTACAAGG
Source organism: Alisma plantago-aquatica (assembly GCA_963693085.1). Lineage (NCBI taxonomy): Eukaryota > Viridiplantae > Streptophyta > Magnoliopsida > Alismatales > Alismataceae > Alisma > Alisma plantago-aquatica. Next base: position 223,399,611 of record OY856414.1, on the reverse strand, counting down.
GAGGACCTCTAGTGTTGGGACCAGTTATAGGGTTAACTCCAGAGAGAGAAAGACCCATTGGGAGAAGGTCAGAGAACCTAAACTCCAAGATATGAGAATAATGAAAAATATGTGATATGATGTGTCCTAAACTAGACTACTCCTGAGTGATTGAGTTGAGTCACTCTATGTATGATTCCTATAGTTTTCTTGAACCCTAGATGTCCTTGGGAGAACCAAACCCTCGAGATAGAGAGATCCTTGTTATATATGTGCATATGTGAACATGGATATGAGAACCTACCATCTAGGTGAGGGAGAGAGAGCCCAAGACCCTGGAGGAGGTAGCTATCTTAGTTTCTGTGAAGCCTCATGCTCGGGTTGGTGGTTTCCCACATAGGAATCTAGTGGTGTATATAAGAGAGTTTTGGGTTAGCATGTTTCATGAGTAGAGACCTATGGGGAGTATGCCATAGCATGTTTTGGTTTGTGCTTATGTGGCTAGAGCTTGTAAAGCTATCATTCGTGCCAATGAGGTAATTCTAGAACCCTAGACTAAGAGAGGGAATATAGAGCTAGTATATGCACATGAGATACTCATAGAGTTGAGTTAGCTCAGAGAGACTGGGCATGGAAATATCCTCATGATATGGGTCAGGAGAACCTCAGTTGGTTTAGATGAAGTTTTGATAAATGTTTAACAAGACACTCATATAAGTTGGTTTAGTACAACCATGATATAAAATAGATAAGAATGTGATCTAATCTCGAGACGTGGTATATAGACAAGATATGATGAACAACCTAGAGATGGTTTAATAGATGTTAATGCATATATGCTTAACCATACAAATGAATAGTGATGATAATGTGATATAGTTGGCTAATCTCATGATGAATCTCTAAAAGAGTTTATAACCTAATATGAGGAAGTATAATGAGATGACAATAATGATACATGTTATATAAATCATGATGTGATATGATTGATGGATCTAGTGATGAATTCACTATTAAACTTGTAACTTAATATGAAAGTGAAATGAGATCATCTTAGTGATATATGCCAAACAATGATAATGATAGTGCTTAATAAATATGTTGAATATGATACGAAAATCTTGCACTATGTACTGATGATGGCACTTTGTTATGACCTATTAAAAAAATGTAATTTTGGAATCTTGATGCTTGAGTATAATGAGGACATAAATCCTAAGAAATGAAATATGTCATAAGATGATCAGAGTTCCTAAACACTAGTTCTCTTAGAATCTCATAGAGAGATATGGATAGATGTGGAGCTTTTGCTGGTGGATATGTGACACATAGAGTGGTTCCCTACATATGGATGAGGACCTTGAGTTGTCCTTGGAGTACGAGTATGGCTTAATTTCGAGGACAAAATTTCTTTTTAGATGTATATGATGTGAAAGACTAGATTTTGGCTTAATTTCGAGGACACAATTTCTTTTATGGTGTGTAGGATGTGATGGAGTAGACTTTTGAGATCCTAAATATCAAGGACATAAGTGAATCAATGCGTTGAGTTTATAATATTGGGAATTACAAGCTTTTTGGGTAAAGTTGCTTTATTGATCGATGTTGATATCATGAGTAAGATCCTTTAATTTATGCCTTTTTGAAATATTTCAGTTGATGAGAATATGGTGGAGCTTTGTCTCCAAATTTTAGTAGAATGTAGCTCGAGAGGTAGGGAAGCTATGGTTAAAATTTGGTGGAAATTGAATGTTCCTAGAGTAAGTTATGACGAATTGAAATTTGGGAAATAATGTGCATTATTGGTGTTTGATTAGCCTAAGTATTGATTAAAGATGGTGTCACACGACCCTTTTTATTGTGGGTGGGCTGCGTGGAGGCTTTATACCTTTGGATATCAGATGCAGTGGTCACATGTGTTGAAAAGGAAGTTCCGCGGATCCTGCTTTGCACGGCTCCCTTCCTAGCCGTTGGATGCACCTTGGATGGCCAGATCCTCATCCCCCACCACCGGCTAGAACGGAGATCATGGAGCAGTCAACGATGCCAAATTTCAAGAACCCCCACATCATAGTCGTGGGTTGAGGAGGGGAACCGAGTGGGTAGCCATTCTTGACTGGAGTAGAGGAGTGAGGAGACCTCTTAAATGAGTTGTGAGACCGCTCCAGTAGAGAGAATGAGCTTCCCTTCCTCGCAGCTTCTCCAATGCAAAATGCAAGTGGTGACCGGAAGTGCTAGATAGAGCTGTGGACTCTTTTAGGAGGACCGCGGTGAGGGAAATCACTCTCTATAGTTAGACAAAACCAGAGATCCACCTAGCTCTCCCCCAGACTTGACCTCCATGGACTGACGAAGCTAGGTTAGCCACTGGAGGAGACATATGTCAGAAGAGGCTTTGGGAGCTTTCCTGCCATGAGCAACAATTGTACACAAGTTTTCCTTTTGCCTGACGAAGTTCTTGGAGGCCCTAGAAGGGAGAATCATGGAGCAGAGGCAAGGCGCTTCTTTTACTCCACACCGAAAGCAAGCGACAACAGGCTCCTCCTCCAGAGCAAAGGAAGGTGACAATTGAGATGGTCTAAGACTGCAGGGGTAAGGGAAGATCCGCAAAAGATTGATGAAGTCTCAAGAGAGTAGGAGGAGGAGGAGGCAGATGTTTCTGTTTGCTCACCGGAGTCTCCCTAGCGACGACAGTGAGGACTCACAGAGCTTGGCTAGATCAAGCTTCATAGGCCACCAAGAGGTCTATACAAGCCGGGAGCATACATGAAGAGGCCACAAACCTACATAGCAAGCTAGATCCAGAAACGGAGGCCTAGAGATCCCCTTTCTCCTTGCCGGAGGTCGGCCGTGCGACAACACTTCCAGAAAACAGAGTAGGCGGACAGAGTCCGCATTGCATGAGAAAGAAAGGGAGGAAAAGAGATCCCCAACCGGCTGAAAGAGATGTGAACCGAGTCTAAGCCAAGAAGACCGGACCGACTCAGGCCATGAGTAGTTCCAGACCTGAAGGCCACATGGCGACACGTGATTCGTCCAAAAAGGTAAATAGTCAAAAAATGCTCAGATCTTCATTAATTCGTAGAAAATAGCTTAGTTGTCAAAAAAATACAAACAAGGTACCAAAATGTTCATAAAAATAAGTAGAACAACATGGGATCATAATATCAGTATTTTGTTGCACTAATAATAGTGATATCATGTAAGATGTGTAATTCTTGCTTAATGGATAATAAATACCAAACGATGGCATAAAATTATGATAAAATACCAGTAGATCATAAATCGTGTTTATAATCCATCTGATATTACTAATTATGATGTTGAGTGCACAAAATCATGTAATTTTCTTAATATGGCTAATTAGGGCTAATAACCCTAATTAATATGTAATAAATGCATACATGCTCAATAAATGATGGAATTTATGAAATACCCTCATATCTATAATTGGCAGCTAATATGTAAATATGATATCAATTTTATACACGAAGTCCATGTTATATGAAGTTGGCCTTTAATACATGGTTTAAAACCCTAATTTAGGTTAATGATGTAACATAGTGTTAATATGTGCACAAAAAGGATTTGGAACATAATGTTCAGATAATGAACTATAATCTGAAATATAACATCAGTAAGATAATTCTAAGACAAGAATACAAGTAAAAGTGGGAATATCCTACTAAGTTAAGTAAACCCTAAAATGGATATAATTAGGGTTAAGATGATGAGAACCTGATGATAGCATGTGATCTTGTCTTAACCAGTGGTTTTACCAAGATATAGTTGACATGAGGAATATGTGATTAGGATGTCTCTTGATCAAGGTACGTCATTACCTCTTTCTTGGCTTATTATACAATATGCTTATGTTATATGGTAGTAAATACTTGGCATATGGTATTGGATGAAATGACTGTTCATGTATGATATGTTGCTTGATTTTCTATACTTACTACTATGAACACATCAAACATAATATATCTGTTCCATTATATGAAAGCACCAACTCTTTGGCAGTGTGCTTGGAAGTGACAAAACTCTTTGGTAGTGGTCACATTGTACATATGGAAGCACCAACTCTTTGGTAGTGTGCTTGGACCCAACTCTTTGGTAGTGGTCACATTGTACATATGATCCAACTCTTTGGTAGTGATCATAAAGGTCTTAATGCATTCAAGTCATAGGTAGTAAATGCATGGATGATATAATGGAAACTATGCTTAAAATATGTGTTCTCTTTTGTTAATGTACATCTTTGTGCAAGTATATTATTTTCTTATATTTCTTTATAATTTCCAAGTATTAGTTTTATATTATTTCCAAGATATGATGAGAGGTATATAAAAGACACGTAGGCGTACTCAGTACATTATTCTTGAATATTGTGCTGTGGTGTACCACATGTAATCTTTTGTTTAGGTTTTTGGTTATGCTCTTGAAGATCCATGATAGATGTGAGTTGTATGGTGAGCTGATGTATAGGTGGACCTATTGTCTTAAGATCCTGCTATTTAGATGTAGTACATGTATATGTTAAAGTTTTTTGTTCAATATGTAATACCAAATGTTGTAACAATTCATATTGTAATTATATGTTGAATAGTGAACAAGTGTTGTATGGTTTTATTATTGTTCATGTACATGTGCTACTATTGTTTCCTTCTGACTCCCTTGATTTTCTTCTTCATAGCCTAGTGTGTGGTGTTTAAATTGGGATTCTCGTTGAGGTGAGGATTATGTTTTAGAAAATACGGGGATGTCACACGTTGGATCTAGATCCAAAGCTGATCGCCCATGGACCAGTTCCACAAGGACTGTGACTTTGCCAGGTTATAGAGGGATTTTCCCTCTTAGATTTTCTCATGATCTAGAGAGTGTGCAAGCCCGATGTTGATTCCTTTGGACTCAGAGGCGGAAACCGAGGATAACCAACCCTACTTTGTAGGGGATTGGTCGCCGTTTGGGAAAGTTCCCAATCCAGTAGGAACCTTCCTTGACCCTATATATAGGGGAGGGTGAACGAGGGAACCAACACGCATATTGTATACCCTAAATGCTATGACAGATCGAGAGGAGTCTTCCTATGTGCTCAATTCGAAGAACCACCCTGACCTGCACCCCGACCTTCTCAGCAAGCCTCGCCACAGTCCGTCGAGTAGGAGGAGGAGAAAGCATGGTCGTGGCACACAATTGGAATCGTGGTCGAGTTCGGTGGAGGAAGATGAAGCTCCCTAACCCCTTGGCGCGCACCCAGGTGGACGAGAGAAAGAAGTCAACTCCCACGTTGGCCGCAGGAGTCACTGTGCTTGGGCGCGAGGTAGGAGAAGACCTCGTGGTCTTTTACCAAACTGCCCCTCAGTGCCTTCAGTCCAGGTAAGGACAATCTTGTCCTTAATAATCTTTTGATCGCAAAATTAGGCGCACACATCCTTGGTTGTTGGATCCTGAGTGGACCAGCGGACCATGAATCTAGCGATCCTCATTTTTCTAGAATTAGCAAATAAATCAGTAAAAATGATTTTACTTACAAAAATCGTATCTTTTGCTAGAAAACTCAGATGAGGAAAGTTGATACATGAAAATTGATCAGAAAAATACGAGGGATACATTAAAAATAGTTTGGGAACCTAAATTAGTATCTTTTTGCAAAAGTATAGAATTTTGATGGAAAAAGTATTTAATTGTGGTTAGCAACCCTAATTAATGATAAAGGATAAATTTAATATTGCAAATAAGTTAATTCAAGCATTATTAACTTATTTAATGATAAAGATGGATTTTAACATATTTTGAAGATGAAATTGCAAGGTTTAGGATTTTAAACCTAATATGATGATTAATATGCTTAGAAACCCTAAATAAGAGAAAAAGAAAAGAAAAGTATTTATAATCCGAAATTAGGGTTTCATGTTGCTAAAAGATGATCTTAGAATCTTTTGCGAAAGAAAAATGAAATAATTAGGGTTTTTAAGTGATTTTATAAAATTAGGGTTTAAAGTAATAAAAATGAAGTGGAACCCTTATTGTGATCAAAACCCTAAAAAGGACTAATAACCCTAGGAAACAACTAGGATTAATAGATCATGATGACATGATTAATGATAGAAAAATTGGATGCCTATTTCAGGATCAACTTGTGTGTGCTTGCTTGGTTGAGTTATTTTTGCATTCAAGTCAGCTTGACAGGTATGTGGTTAATTATGATTAAATACATTAGTTTCCTGAGGGTTTTCCAAATGATTAATCGCATTGAATGCAACCTATCAGTTGGATGTTCATTCTTGCAAATTATAAAGTCACTATGATTATCACACTTGTAATATAAATTTGTATTCTCGCACCTACATGCCACCCTAATGGATGATGCAAAAAGGTCAAGCCTAGGAGGGAAGACCAATGGTCACCATGAGAGGTGACCCCAGACACCAAGCTCGGGAATGAGAAGGTGGTCTATGTTGCATGACTAATGGACACCATGAGAGGTGACCCCAGGCACCAAGCTCGGGATTGAGAAGGTGGCCTTAAGTCAAACCCTAGAGAGGGTATTCCAGGGTTAGGGAAAAAGTAGTGGAGATTGACACATTGAAAACGTAAAATGACTTCTTAATTACCTTGGTTGTGATAATTAGTTTGTTAGCCATATTTGTGAAATTTTAGTTGTCCCCACATACCAACATGTTTCGATATGCTGACCGACGTTTTGTTTGTCGGCGTTTTAGGTGTAACCTTGAAACGAACAAACAATAAAGTGACACATTGCGAAAATAAGAAATAAAGTGCAAGGAGGATTAGATAGAATAGATCCAAGCTGTGGATAGAAGTAGACTTCCAATGTTTTTAAAAGGAATGCAAAACTTTATTTTATACCAGATTTTAGTTTAGTTGGTAGAATTTCATAATTATTATTGATTAATTGCCGAACCTTTGATCCGATTTATTGGGATAACGACTCTGACCTCTTGGTCTCCCTTAGTTGGGGGTTACCGGGAAGCGGGGTCATTACAATTGGTATCATAGCATAGGTTCCTCATTTAATATTTAATAATTATAATATTGTACAAATTCTATAGAACTGAGGGAGTTATTAGAGGATTTTCCAAAAGACAGAGGTGTCTAGAAAAGGATCACGTCCAGGGGCTGGCAATATTTTCCTCCACACCGCTAGTCGGAATACGAGGACTCCTGGATTGTGTGACTTCCTGGCCGATGTTTTAGGATTTGACTCAAAATAAGATACCTTTAGGACTCTCTCATCTTGTTCATCCCTTCTCAACTCAAATTCTGTTAAGGATTTTAAGGATTAGGGTTTTCTCTCTCTTCCTCACCCTCTTGAATTATGGGTAAAGTTGGTAAGGTTTAAGGAATCCTCCACCAAAGTAATAAAAGATACATAATTAATATGTCATCGACATAAGTATAAATAGTGAAGTATAGACTAAAGGTCTATTTGTGTTCTTATGTAGATGGCTCATACAAAGATTGTGGCTATCCCGCTTGCCACCAATGGTGGTGGGCCTCCCCACAAAGAGAATGAGTCTTTTGAGAAAAGGAAACAGAACCATGGTGGTGAAACCTCAAAGAAGAGAAAGAGACCTGAAGAAACTACACATGAGGCCCCCAACCCTGAACCAATACCCTTCAGCAACCTTGAACAAGAGGAGGGATCGGGATATGAGGAACAACATGTGTACGAGGAGGTAGCCCAGATGGAGGAGGACTAGGCTGGTGGTCTGGAACCGGCTATGGTGGTCCACACTACGGATGCGGTGTGGATGGAGCAACAGAAATGGCTGACTGAGGCTATCCATGCCTTAGCCCTCAGGGACATAGCTAGAGATGAGAATGGCGAGCCACTACCTGTTCATCCTTGACTGGGAGCCACCATCTTGGACTTCGTCAAGCTAAACATCGGGAAGTTCTGGGGAGAAGATAAGTCTGAAGTGGTCGACAAGGTGGAAGCTTGGCTGCTTGTAGTCGAGAATGGATTCTGTATGCTTGAAGTACAACCAAACAAGAAGGTTCTGTTTGATACTCACCTTTTGGAAGGTGCATCCAAGATATGGTGGAAAACCATATCACGGGAAGAGACCTAAGCAAATAACCAATGGTGTGGACCAATTTCAAGACCATCTTCACCTCTAGATTCATCCCCGTCTCAAACAAGAAGGAGAAGGAAAGAGAGTTCACTAACATGACACAAGGAAGCTCATTAGTTGCAGACTTTGGTCACAAGTTCCGCATCCTGGAACATTTCAGTCACATGATGGATGCAGAAAGGAGGGTGGACCACTTCATAGAGCGTCTCCACCCTGCCATCAAGCCCCATGTGATGGCTAGTAAGCCGAAGACCTTTTCTGAAGCCTACAACATCGCCTTGGACATGGAAAGGATAGTGATGCCTGCACAGAATCCCTCCAAAGGATACCTGGGTTTCACTGAAGGAGCTCAAGGGCAGAGGAATGAACACAAGAAGGGACAAGGACGCAACTACAATAAAAGCAAGCATGGGCACAAAGGCAAGCCCCGTGGTCGCCTCTAGTAGTGTCGCACATGTGGACAGACACATCCTGGGAAGTGTCATTTTGAGAAGAAAGTGTGTTTCAGATGTCAACAAGAAGGACACTTCATCACCAACTGCCCTCAGCCCGACCCAAGAGGACCTTTGGGGTCACAACCTATGGTAGCACAACCAGTACCTACAACACCTCCAGTAGGAGCACCAGCCGGAGCACCTCCAGTTGGAGAGAGGAGACAAGCTAGAGTATTCGCCATCGACAATGAAGAAGCTCAGGCAAATGCTAATAGGCTTATTGAGGGTAATAACCCCTAGAGTTTTCCTTTTAGTTTAGTAGCTCATGTAATAGCTTTATGATGTGGTATGAACTATGTAGGCTTGCTGGAAGTCATGGGACAAAATGTAAAAACACTTTTTGATTTTGGTTCTACTAATACTTTTATTTTGAGAAATCTGGCAACTATGCTTGGTTTGGATATCAATGATTTGGGTTACGTTTTGGATGTCACAACCCCAAGTGGTCATATTTATACCTCTCTTTTGAAAACCCCTATCTTGCTAGTTAAGTATCTAAACCATGAGCTTCCCACTGACTTCATCCTTCTCGATATGAATGATTTTGATGTAATCATCGATATGGATTGGCTTTCCACCTACAAAGCCCATATTGACTGTAGAGAGAAGAAGATTCTTATTAGGAAAATTGGCCATCCACACTTCACCATTCAAGGAAGGAAGGATGCGATAACCAACCTTTATGTGTCCGCTTTGAAAGTTGAACTGATGCTATCCAAGGGTTTTCGAGCCTACCTAGCCATAGTTACCATACCTGAGGTTAAGGGGCGATCCTTAGAAGAGATAGAGGTGGTTCGGGAGTATGTAGATGTGTTTCTAGATGATCTACCAGGGATTCCCCCTGAGCGGGAGGTAGATTTCTCCATCGAATTAGCTCCTGGGACTAACCCTATATCTAAGGCACCCTATAGAATGGCCCCTGTAGAGTTGCTAGAGTTAAAAACCCAGTTGTAGGAGTTGTTGGATAAAGGCTTTATCCGGCCCAGTACATCACCTTGGGGAGCACCAGTCCTCTTTGTGAAAAAGAAGGATGGGTCACTTCAGATGTGTATTGACTATCAGATGATCAACCAGGCAACCATTAAGAACAAGTATCCTTTTCCTATGACCTGTTTGACCAACTCAAATCAGTTCGAGTCTTTTCTAAGACCAATTTGAGGTTAGGATACCACCATGTGAGAGTAAGGGGTGAGGATATACCCAAAACGACCTTTTGAACCCGATATGGTCACTATGAGTTTGCAGTCATGCCGTTTGAATTATCCAATGCACCTAGTGTCTTTATGAACCTCATGAACAATGTGTTCCAACCTTTCCTTGATTCTTTTGTGATAGTGTTCATAGATGACACTTTGGTGTACTCGGATGACCTAGCCCAACACCGTGACCACCTGGGTAGAGGCCTTGATATCCTGAGAAAACATAAGTTTTTTAGAAAGTTCTCAAAATGTGAGTTTTGGTTAGACCAAGTCATGTTTATTGGACACATCATCTTAGGAGGAAAAATCTCCGTAGATCCAGCCAAAGTATCGTCAGTTCGAGACTGGCCAGAACCAAAGAACCCCTCCAAGATTCGTAGCTTCTTGGGGTTGGCCGGATACTACCGTCACATCATCAAGGATTTCTCAAAGACTGCTTTGCCACTGAACATGTTAACTCGGAAGGATGTGAAGTTCGTGTGGTCTGACATATGTGAAGCTCGCTTCCAGGAGTTGAAAGAGATGCTGACCACCGCCCCTGTGTTGATTGTACCTTTTGGCAATGAGGGTTTCATGATATTCACCGATGCTTCCAAGATGGGACTTGGCTATGTGTTGGAACAAAATCAACACGTGGTTGCATATGCTTCCCGACAGCTCAAGCCCAATGAGGTGATTTATCTGATACATGACCTAGAGCTAGCTGCTATTATCCATGCCCAGAAGATATGGCGGCATTACCTGTATGGTGCCACCTTTGAGATCTTCACCGACCATAAGAACTTGAAATACTTGCTGACACAGAGAGACCTGAACCTACGACAACAACGATGGATGGAGTATATGAAGGATTATGACTTCACCATCGCCTACCATCCTGGTAAGGTGAATGTCGTAGCAGATGCTTTGAGTCGGAAACAACTTAAGTGTGTAGCTGTTTTGTCCAGTCAGTGGAAGAGTTTGGAGGAGCTGGTGGAGTGGACTCCACAACCACTAGAAGATCGAGTTCATTTGGATAATATCCAGATCCAATCTGAATTGTTGAGTGAGATTATAGCAGCACAGTTAACCAGTGAAGAGCTAGACAAGATGAAAGGTTTGATGTTGAAGCCACAAACTCATATCTCAGTGGTAATAGACAGAGGAATTAGGTTTGAGAATCACATATGGGTTCCGATGGATTCATTAATAATGGAGAGTATCCTGTAAGAGGCTCATAGATCCAAATACACAGTACACCCAGGAACTACTAAGATGTTCAAGGACCTGCATCGGTTATTCTGGTGGCCAGGAATGAAGAGAGACATTGCGGCATGGGTGGCCAGCTGTCTTACGTGCCAGATGGTGAAGGTTGAACACCAACGACCCGGCGGGCTTTTACAGTCGATAGAGATTCCAGAGTGGAAATGGGAACCGATCACCATGGATTTTGTGGTGGGTCTACCCTAGACCAAGAAAGGTCATGATGCGATATGGGTTGTGGTAGATCATCTTACCAAGTCAGCACACTTGCTTGCCTTAAAGACCACTGCTAAGGTGTCAAACCTAGCTGAGCTATATATCTAAGAGATAGTGCGTTTTCATGGCATACCTGGATCAATCATCTCTGATAGAGACCCAAAGTTTACTTCCAAGTTGTGGAAGCAAGTTCAAGAGGAACTTGGTACCAGGTTAAAGTTTAGTACCGCTTATCACCCCTAGACGGATGGTCAATCAAAAAGGACGATTCAGACATTAGGAGATCTGTTGAGAGATTGTGTGCTCAATTGGGGTGGCTCATGGGAGCAATACCTACCTTTAGCTGAGTTTGCCTACAACAACAACTACCAAGCAAGTATCGGGATGCATCTGTATGAAGCTTTGTATGGGAGACCGTGTGGGTCCCCACTTCACTGGGATGATGTGGGTGAGAGGACCCTGCTGAGGTCAGATGATCTCCAAGTGTATGCTGATTAAGTTGCTTTGATCAAGCAAAGGCTAAAGAGAGCCCAAGATCGAAAGAAGTCATATGCTGATGCAAAGTGGACTGATGTGCATTTCACTGTTGGAGAGCATGTGTTTTTGAAAATCTGACCGCTCTGAGCTATAGCTTAGAACAGAGGAAAGTTGAGTCCCCGATATGTGGGTCCATTTGAGGTGTTAGAACGGATTGGTGAAGTTGCATATCATTTGGTGTTACCCCCTCAGTATAGCATGATGCATAATGTGTTTTACATGTCCAATCTGAAGCAATATGTGCAAGATCTGAGCCATGTGCTAAGCATTGAACCTAATGAGCTTCAAGGGAAGCTGACTTATCCCGATACACCTTTGTGGATTCTAGATACCAAGGTGAAAGAGCTCAGATGCAAGAATATAGAGATGGTAAAGGTTCTTTGGAGGAAGCATGGAGAGGATGAGGCCACATGGGAGCTGAAGGCGGACATGGAGAAAGCATACCCTGATTTGTTTGTTTGATTATTTGAATTTTGAGGGCAAAATTCCTATAAGGAGGGGAGGATGCTATAACCTCAATTTCCTAAGTATGTAATGAAAAGTGTAATTCTCTTTTAAAGAATAAATGAAATCTATTTCTTTGATTTGTGATGGATTTCGTGTGAAATGTCCTTGATTGATTGATAATGGGCTTTGTTGGCCATTGAGCCCAATTAAAAAGAAAAGAGAAATAAAAAGGAAAAGGATTTAATTAAATAAAAGAAGAATATGTGAAATAGAAATATATAAGAGGATAAAGGCAAGTAAATATTTCCCAATATGGTAATTCGTGCATTTAGGTTTTCTTGAGGTCCAAGGGACCCAAAATAACAGGATAATCGCAAAAAGGAAAAGAAATACTAATTAATTTGGATTAATTGAAAGATAACTTGGGAGGGAAGGAAGCCTTCTCATCCTTTGGAATTTGTTTCCTAAATTTGGGAAATAGTTAGATAAAGACAAGACAGAGTTTCCCTTAAATTTTGATATAAAAAGGATCTATGGTTTAGGAGATATGAATTTCTCAAGATATCTCCCAAATATGGAATTATTATGAAAATAGGAAAAAGGATTTTCCTTTTGGATGATCGCGTGAGATAGGAACCGTTGGATCTTGATCCAATGCTGATCGCCCATGGACCGTTCCATGAGGACGGAGACTTTTCCAGGTTACAAAGGGATTTTCCCTCTCAGATTTTCTCACGATCCAGAGAGTGTGCAAGCCCGATGTTGATTCCTTTGGACTCAGAGGAGGAAACTGAGGAAAACCAACCCTACTTTGTAGGGGATTGATCGCCGTTTGGGAAAGTTCCCAATCCAACAGGAACCTACCCCGACCCTATATATAGGGGAGGGTGAACGAGGGAACCAGCACACATATTGGCTACCCTAAACGCTGCGGTGGATCGAGAGGAGTCTTCCTGTGCTCAATTCAAAGAACCACCCTGACCTACACCCCGACTTTCTTGGCAAGCCTCGCCGGAGTCCGGCAAGTAGGAGGAGGACAAAGCATGGTCGTGGCACACAATTGGAACTGTGGTCGAGTTCAGGGGAGGAAGACGAAGCTCCCTGACCCCTTGGCACACTCACAAGTGGATGAGAGCAAGAAGTCAAATCCCAGGTTGACCGCAGGAGTCACTGTGCTCGGGCGCGAGGTAGGAGAAGACCTCGTGGTCTTTTGTCCCTCAGTGCCTTCAGTCCAGGTAAAGACAATCTTGTCCTTCACGTTCTTTTGATTGCAAAATTAGGCACACACATCCTTGGTCGTTGGATCCTGAGTGGACCAGCGGACCATGAATCTGGCGATCCTCATTTTTTTGGAATTAGCAAATAAATTAGTAAAAAGGATTTTACTTACAAAAACCATATCTTTTGCTAGAAAACTCAGATGAGGAAAGTTGATACATGAAAATTGATCAAAAAAATATGAGGGATACGTTAAAAATAGTTTGGGAACCTAAATCAGTATCTTTTTGCAAAATTATATAATTTTGATGGAAAAAGTATTTAATTGTGGTTAGAAACCCTAATTAATGATAAAGGATAAATTTAATCTTGAAAATAAGTTAATTCGAGAATTATTAACTTGTTTAATGATAAAGATGAATTTTAATCTGTTTTAAAGATGAAATTTCAAGGTTTAGAGTTTTAAACCTAATATGATGATTAATATGCTTAGAAACCCTAAATAAGAAAAAAAAGAAAAGTACTTATAATCTGAAATTAGGGTTTCATGTTGCTAAAAGATGATCTTAGAATCTTTTATGAAAGAAAGATGAAACAATTAGGGTTTGTAAGTGATTTTATAAAATTAGGGTTTAAAGTAATAATAATGAAGTGGAACCCCAATTGTGATCAAATCCTAAAAAGGACTAATAACCCTAGGAAACAACTAGGATTAATAGATCATGATGACATGATTAATGATAGAAAAATTGGATGCCTATTTCAGGATCAACTTGTGTGTGCTTGCTTGGTTGAGTTATTTCTGCATTCAAGTCAACTTGACATGTATGTGGTTAATTATGATTAAACACATTAGTTTCCCAAGGGTTTTCCAAATGATTAATCACGTTGAATGCAACCTATCAGTTGGATGTTCATTCTTGCTAATTATAAAGTCACTATGATTATCAAACTTGTAATATAAATGTGTATTCTTACACCTACATGCCACCCTGATGGATGATGCAAAAAGGTCAAGCCCAGGAGGGAAGACCAATGGGCACTATGAGAGGTGACCCCAGACACCAAGCTCGGGAATGAGAAGGTGGTCTATGTTGCATGACTAATGGACACCATGAGAGGTGATCCCAGGCACCAAGCTTGAGATTGAGAAGGTGGCCTTAAGTCAAACCCTAGAGAGGGTATTCCAGGGTTAGGGAAAAAGTAGTAGAGATTGACACATTGAAAACATAAATTGACTTGTTAATTACTTGGTTGTGATAATTAGTTTGTTAGCCATATTTGTGAACTTTTGGTTGTTCCCACATACCGGCATGTTTCGATATGCTGACCGACATTTTGTTTGTCGGTGTTTTAGGTGTAACCTTAAAATGAACAAACAGTAAAGTGACACATTGCAAAAATAAGAAATAAAGTGCAAGGAGGATTAGATAGAATAGATCCAAGTTATGGATAGAAGTAGACTTCCAAAGTTTTTAAAAGGTATGCAAAACTTTATTTTATACAAAATTTCAGTTTAGTTGGTAGAATTTCATAATTATTATTGATTAATTGCCTAAACTTTGATCCGGTTTATTGGGACAACGACTCTGACCTCTTGGTCTCTCTTAATTGGGGGTTACCAGGAGGCAGGGTCGTTACAGATTTTGTAGAAACCTATAGGGTCCAACAAGTCATGGTATTGAGGATAAGAAGCCTTACAAGAAGTGATAAAGTCAATACCAGTGAAATAGGTATTCAATCAATCCTCAAAAATTGTTATCTTGGTACCACCTATCATCAACATCAAGATGACTTGGGTATTAGGTGGTGGCACATTGATGTTTTAGTTGCACATAAGATTGGCATAAAATTTATGGATAACCTTCGTGCTAGACATGGCATTTGCAAAGCACGAATGCTGTACTCACAAAGCATTAAAATGGTGTACCTTGAACACCTTAGAAACCTCTTTAATCACCTCACTTGTTGAAAAAGGAGGTTCAAACAAAGCACAAAAAGGAAAGGGAGTCCTAGGAAGGAGTTCCTTATACCTATTCACAGCTTGAGTTGAGATGAAGGAGGTGCCATCAAAGGAGACATGGTGAGGAACAATGGAGGAGGATGGAGCTCCAATTGGTGTGGTTTGTTTCCTATGGTTGGAGACCGTCTACGTTGAATTGAGATGAAATGATAACCAAACGAGAAGGAAACCACAAGAAGCAGGTCACCAAACCACCTAGTTCATGCTTGGGAGAGGCAAGGAGGGATGATCAGAGGCTAGGAAGGGTGTAGGAGAGGGTGGGCTAGCCTATGTTGGAGGAAGAACACTGAAGGTTGGCTATCGGAAGAATTTCTCTAGTTGAGAGGGAGAAAAGTCGACCGATTTCCTTTTCTAGTTTGTGTCCAATCATGTGATCGATCAAGTTCCATGTGTAAGAAACTCGAACAATACTGAGTTACAACTCGGTCCTCACCTAGGGATCGATCGAGTTGCTCCGGGTCAAACTCGATCGATTGGTCAGCCTATCCAAAACATAGGAAATTTAAATTTAAACCTCTAGAGTGCTATAAAATTTATTTTCTTAGCCTATCATGTATTTTAAACATATTGAGGCACATTCCACTCATCATTGGCTACTATATTGCAATAAAACATGCATTTGCAAGAAATAGCCAAATATAAGCAAAATAAGGCATGGGAACGTGACAATTATAACACTTTCAAGTAAAACATGACCAATTATAAACAAGAAACATATAGGTATGATAACATCTTGCATGTCAATATCATCAGGAGCAGTTATGAGCAGTTTTGATCTAATAAAATTGTGCTCCCCAGCTAGAGGTTTAGTGAAAATGTCCGCACGTTGATTCTCTATGTCCACACGCGTGATATAGATATCCTTCTTGGCAATGCAGCCACAAAGAAAGTGATGACATGCCTTTATATGTTTAGATCTACTATGCAATATAGTATTATAAGAGAGATTAATTGCACTAATATTATCACAATAGATAGAAGAAGCATCACAATGAATGTTAATTTCTTGGAGCATTTACTTCATCGATAGGACTTGGGCACAACAACTCCCAACTACAATATTCATCCTCAGTAGTTGAAAGGGCCAGTGTGCTTTATTTCTTTAAGAACCAAGAAACCAAGCATGGTCCTAGGAAGAAGCAAGTCCCACTTGTGCACTTTCTATCAATCAACCACCCTGCATAATCAACATCACTATAGGCAGAGTAAAGTCCCTTGACTTGGGATACCATAGTTCACAATTTTGAATTTTGGCTAGATACCTCAAAATCCTCTTAACCACTATGAGATGTGATTCTCTAAGACTTGATTGAAATAGAGCACACAAGCCAACACTAAACATTATGTCAGGTCTAGAGGCAACTAAATATAGTAAACTTCCAGGCATACCTTTATAGAGCTCCTCATCCACATTCTCACCTTCTTCATATTTGTCAAGCTTGGCGGTGTTTGACATGGGGGTGTCCATCGACTTGGTGTTCTCCATCACAAAGCACTTCAAGAGTTTACTTGTGTATTTATCTTGGTTGATGATGTTACCTTGGTTTGCTTGATTTGATGAGGAGTAAAGTAATCTCCCCCATAATTCTCATCTCAAACTCACTCTACATAAGAGAACTAAAATCCTAACAAAGATCAAGACCAGTTCTGCCAAAAATAATATCATCTATATAAATTTGAATGATAAAAAAATTGCTAGAAGTGTGTTTTAGAAATAGTGTAGAATTGATTTTTCTAGCAAAAAAGTTCTTTCATTTCTCAAGTATAGACAAGTCGGGAAAGAGAGCGAAGAGAATCCCCCGAAAGAGAAACCCGACATTTCAGAACTCCAGTCTTTTTTGGGTTGGCGTTCGGATATCATATACATCATTTCACTTGAGATGTGAAAAACTCATCGTTGTGAGTTTTGAGATTGGCTAAAAATGCTTCTAGGGGCTTGTTTGAGTCCATAGAGAGCTTTTTGCAACAAATAAACATGGTTAGACATTTTATCATGTTCAAAGTTAGGAGGTTGAGCCACATAGACTTCCCCTTCTATTATACCATTAAAAAACACTTTTAACATCCATTTGATAAAGCAAGAAATTCTTGTATCTAGCAAAGGAAAATATCATTCTAATAAATTCAAGTCTAACAACATGGAGCATAAGTTTCATAAAAATAATACCTTCTTGTTGATTGTAGCCTTGAGCAACTAACCTTGCTTTGTTTCTTACCACTTTGTTACTTTCATCTAGCTTGTTGTGGTATACCCACTTTGTTATGACCCACTATGTAATTAACCAGTAAATACTAAGTTTAGCATATGATTAAGTTAGTGATGTTGAATTGAGAACTCACTTATGCTAATGATGTTTGAACTAATAACAAACTCTCTTAAGCTTAAATCCTAGCCCTGAGATTGTGGAGGATTCAGAGTTTGAACCGATGCCAGAGGAATCATTCGAATCCGACCTTCGGGCCATGAGTTATGAGTTTTTGAGCTTTGAGGGACTAGTTTGTAATTTTGGAAAGTTGGTGGGCAAATTGCATTTCTCCCCCTAGCCCTTTCTCCCTTATCCCTTCTTCACCCGATAAAGCAGTGCGCAGCTGCAAAAGCGGCGCACAGACCAGCCCTCGACCAGATTGAGCAAGGCGAGTTAGGGCAGCGACTTTGGGCCTTCTTGGCTCTGTTTCAGCCGCACGACCCACTCCCCTTCTTCTTTCTCTTCCCTTCCTACCTCCTTCCTTCTCCTTTACTCTGCCCTAGTGGGTGCGGCACCCAGCAGCAACAGGTTGATCGGCTACGATTGGAAGGAGGAGCAGGTGTTTGTGGCCCTTAGCATCGACCAGTGGCCAGCAACGCGTCGACGACCCTCTCTCCCTCACCTCGACCACCAAGGGCGGAGCTCATCTTGCTCCAGGACGGCGCCCCACTTGCAGCCTAACCTGCTGCATAGAGCAGTGCCGCACCTCCAGCAGTAGCGGCCGGTTCAGGGCCCAACGGTGCTTCCTTTGCTTCGATTTTTGGATGGGTGAAGCTTCCTTTTACTCCTCCATCTACCTCTCGTGCGCCCACCTAGCAACAGGGGTGGCGCCCTACGCTGTAGCAGCCGCCGCTGCAAGAAGAAGTGGCCAGGAACCCTATTTGGCACGGCTAGCACCTTCAACTGGTGCCTTTGAGCTCGGCTGGGAGTCCTCAGTTTGAATCCCTAGCTCCTAGCCACGATTTGGCTGTCAATCGGGTTATTCCATCAATCAGTAACCCTGCGTGAAGCAACCTGTTTGCAACAGGTCCTAAAGCATAATACCCAAGGTTGAAGATGATCTCGTGAATGCCCAGAAGCAGACCCTGGACGCAATTCCAGTTTATTTCGGACATTCCTAATTAAGTGAGTAGGATTTCATTTATTTATCATTAATAAACTCAGGCGTTTGAATATTTTCTGTTTTGTGCGCGAATTACGCTGATAACAGGCGTTATCAGGCGTCGGGCAGCTTTTGGCGTCGCCCGACCTTTTTAGTTCATAAAATGCTTCTAGACACTGTTATATGATTAAATTTATTATTTGAACAGTATGGATTGAATCAGTAGACTTATATGGTTCATTGGAACCTAAATTGCTCAATTGAATGTTGAAATTAGAAATTCATGTCTGAAAATGGTATGATTTGGGTATGAACCCAGATAATGAAGATTTCTGATAAATTATCAGATGTACGATTTCAAAGTGATATGAATAAATAAAAACATGCAAGAAAACCCTAATTGCATATATCTTTTGACGTTAATATGTGTAATTTGATATTTACATGAAATGGCACATTTCTCTGAAATATTACCAGAAATTCTCAAGTATTGTTATTAAATTGTATTGTGATATGTAATTAACTCTTAATTGAGTTAAGTAATGCACAAACCAGGATTTGGTTTAATGTGCACATTTTTCGAGAATTTCAGAGAATTGATAATGGTTGAGTATGGTTCTCATATGTGAAGTAAATTTCTTTAATTTGTGCAATAAGATGTTCAATTGCGTAAATTCTCTATGTATGTGCCAAATTGAAATAAGTTGGGTTATTTATACATTTCAAATTTTCCTGAATGCATGGTATGAGAATTTCTCAGAAATTACAATGATTTGAAATATATGGCTCTGTCGGTTTAGAATGATAGTGTATTGTGATCTGATATGAAATCAGTAAATGTGATATTCCTGTTTAAATGGTTATATGTTAAATCAGTTAATAGACTTAGGTGCCCTAACACCGTAGAACCCCTTTGACAGATCTGCTTCTTAGGGGTGAAACTCGTGTTGCAACATCATCCGTGCTTGTGTCATGGACACACGAGGAAAGCGAGGCAGTGCCCAACAACAACCTGTGCTTGTGTCACGGTGGCACTGGAGGAAAAATGGGGGTTATTCAACATCATCCGTGCTTGTGTCACGGAGGTAACCCGGTGAGACTCTCCGCCTGTGTACTCAGGTTATAGGAGGAGTCTAGAGCACTCAGAGTAGTGCCTTGAGGCCGTAGAGCCTATGAGTCAGGCCGGAGAGCCTGGGGTCCTGTGGCAGAGCAGGGCTGGCGTCAGACTTAACATTTCCCGGGTGTGTCACTAAGTCTTGTACGGTGGGATCGTAGTTCGCTACGGATCTTCATATTCAGGGTACACTGCATATGATTAGGGCATAATAATAATATAAATTGGTACTCATATAGGATCACAGTAAATTTAAGTATTCAAATTTTTGTGCTATTTCTTTATATCTGTTTATCTGTTCAAATTATCTGTTATTGCATGGAAATGTGATTATATTCTGCAAATCTGTTATGTTAATAGTACTACCCTGCTTAGTACTGCACTTATGTTTAATTTCAATTTATAAACCTAATGAGTTGTTTAGTGATAGCTAAATGAAATGCTATTCACTGAGCGAGTAGGCTCATACCTCTACTCAAAACATTTTCAGGTCATCATCAGCAGCAGGAATCTGAAGGATCTTTTCATCCTAACGCTTAGTTGATAGAAGGTTTGTAGTTAGTCTAGTTAGAGGTCTCTTAGTCCTTTCCCCTCGATCCTTGGGACATGGTGTGGGTGAGAGAGAGTGTGTATGTGGAATGTGTATAAAGATGTAAATTAACTGTTATGTTTACTTTCTGTTAAACAATGTTACATGTATTAAACTTTGTTTATGTTCCCTAGCCAGTTTAATTGAAATGCTTCCGCAATAGTTATTTATGTTTTAGTTTACAACAATAATCCGGATATCATTACGAGGTTTTAAAAAGAAAAAGTTCTCAGTGATTTGTTTATGTGATAATCCCTCCGTCGCACCCTAATCTCATGATTAGTGGTTAGTGTGAGATCGGGGTGTGACAATCTTGGTATCAGAGCATAGGTTGAGTATATGAATACTCTAAGTCAAGGTCAGGGGACGATAAGAGACCAATAGGATTAGGACTTAAGTGTCTTCCTTCTAACTGCAATTTTCTAACAGGAAGTGTTCTGCTGTACTATTGCAGATGGCAGGAAGAGGACGTGGTCACGAGAATCAAGTTGAGAGTTTAAGCTGAGTTATCAGGGATCATTAGGATCAAAAGAGAGTATTATAATTAAGATGGATAAGAAATGATGTGTCTTTAGCTCTGGGAGGTCTGAGTGTTTAGATACCCTGGCCAGGTGTCTGAATACTTAGATTGACCAGTATCAAGCTACTCTGTCTATTCTTCTCTGAATACCCTGGCCAGGTATGCAGAGGAAGGATAGGCTGGAGAGAAACCCTAGAAATTTTAGGGTTAAGAAATCGGAAAAAATCAATGTAGGAATAAAAAGATTAAACATAGGATGCGATGCAACTCTTACTTTATATTGCTTATTTGATTGGAAATCATTAGAAATGCTCTTATATGTATGGATTTAGATTTTCAGTTTATAGAATAAACATGATTCTTTTATATTGTTGTGTGTCATGAAGTGATTTAGTTATTGTTTATATTCTTTGTATTAAGTATACCAGAAGTTATGTTTAAATGAGTCTGCCCTAAGTGGATAATCTTTCCACATGTTTGAGATTAATAGGAGTTGGTTAATCCTGAATAGCTCTTGGCTTCAGGACTACAGGTTCGGCCTGGTCCGGCTGGCAGGATGCGTTACTGAGATCTAATGACTCCTATTAACAGTATAATTAGAGTAGACTCTGGATGATTTAGACCTGAATCATAGTAAGAATGTACATACGATAAGACGTTGGGATGTAAGAGAAAGATTAGAACAGCTAAGAATTTGCTGGAAATGATATCAGAGGCCAATGTTGGAACCTCATATGTGCAATCCTTAATTGGAAATAAAATAAAATGATATAAGGTTCAAATTAAATTCAATGATTTGTATTATATGAACTCTAAATATAAGAGTATGGAAAGGATATGAGAAAAGTATGTAAGGGCTAGGACGTAAGAATCAAATTTGGGTTGGATCATGGAATGGAGTAAAATACTTTTATGTACTTCAAGGCAAAGGGAAAATAGAAGAAAATAGTTGAGCATACAATAAGTACATAGAAATAAAGAGTCTTATGAAAATCATAAGACCAAGACAAGAAACTTAGTTGGATTAAAGGAAATGTTAGAAATGCATAATTGAGAGTATGGAATGCATATCTTTATTATAAAGTTAAATACATTCATACATACTACCTTTGGATTCTAAGTCTCTATAGACTAACAAATTAGTTTTTAAAATAAAGAACAAACACATAACTTAGAAAATGAATGCATGATATAAGAATTTCTCAGTATTTACAATTATTTTAAGTACACTGTTCTGACAGTTCTAGAATGATATCATATTGTGATTTGAACTGCAATCAAATGAATGAGATAACTGAAACCCTAAGGATAGGGTGTTGCCATGTAATAAGTGAATGAGGTAATTGAAACCCTAAGGATAGGGTGTTCAATGAATAAAGTATTTTGATATCAAAATTCTCAGTATAAGATGTGTGATGCTTAACAGTTCAATTGCACAATTTTAGTGTATAAAGTGCCAAATTGACATGCATTCTATTTATTTGAGAATTCCAGTCTGCCTGCATGCATATTGATATTGATTTCTCAGTAAATTACAAGTGGACATGTAATTAGATTATTTAAGAATTTGAAATCTGCATGCATGCTTATTATGTTGAATCTCTTGATATTTGCAATACCTGAATATATGGCTTGTCCAGTTTGAAATGATACTCATGTTACGTTATAAGTTTCCATTAAATTGAAGAGATATCATGGAAATACCAAAGTCCAGAACAAATGAGAGAAAGGAAATTCCAGTGATAAGATAAGGAAGAATTTAGTAAAACTTATGAGATCTAAAGTTTGAATTTCAAACTAAGGGAATATAGTCACATCACAATAACGCTATGTTATTGATAAAGAAGAAACTCTAGAATGTTTAGAGTTGTAGTAGTTCAAGGGATATCAATAGTGATTTGACCTTGAGTACTAGCATCCCTATAAAATAAGATCATGAGATTTGTTCTATGAAAGGTAAGCTAGAATTAATAAAATCTAGGGTTTAAAGGTAGATAAAAAATATGAAAATGACTTGGAAAAAAGAGTAAGATATAAATTTGAAATGTAACAATAAGTAAGTAGCATAGAATGAGGAGTATTACCTGATACATGATCTGAAGTTAGCTGTTGTAGTTCATTCTCTTAAGACATGGCATCACTATCTTTGTGGTGAGACATGTCAGGTGTTTACAGATCATAAGAGCTTAAAATATATCTTCACTCAGAAGGATCTGAATCTTAGACAACACAGATGATTAGAATTGATCAAAGATTATGATGTGACCATATATTATCATCCTGGTAAGATAAATGTGGTAGTTGATGCCCTAAGTAGGAAGTCTAGTTCAATAGTGGATGTATTTTCCATGGCATATTTCAAAAGAGACATGCTAGTGGAAATGCGGAAGCTGAACTTAGACTTAGGGGTGACAACACATAGTGGTTTGATTGCACAGATGCAAGTCAAGCCTACTACTTAAGATCAAATCAAGAAACTACAATAGGGTGATAGTGAGTTAAACCAGATCATGCATGACATGGCAGGGGGAAGAGACCAGAGTTCAAGTTTTCAGATGATGTTGTGTTGTATTAGCATGACAGGTTGCATGTACCTCGAGATAATGATTTGAAAGAATAGATTCTTGAGGAAGCACATGCATCAATGTATGCTATACATCCAGGTGACACTAAGATGTACATGAATCTCAAGAGTTTGTTTTGGAGGCCTGGCGTGGAAAGAATGTAGCTGAGTATGTGGTTAGGTGCAATGTGTGTCAGCAGGTTAAGGCTGAGCACTAGAAACCTACATGTACCTTGCAATCTCTTCCTCTACCTGAGTGGAAGTGGGAACATATCACAATGGATTTTGTGATAGGGTTGCCCATGACACCTAAAGGTTGTAACTCGATATGAATGATTGTGGATAGATTAATTTAGTCTGCTCACTTTCTTCATATTAAGTCAACCTTTGATGTACCGAAGCTGAATAAGATATTCGTGGATGAAATAGTCAGATTGTATGGTATCCTAGTTTCAATTGTATCAGATAGAGATCCTAAGTTCACATCCAGGTTGTGGAATCTGTTGCAACGTGCTTTGGGCACAAGTTGAGATTCTGTACAACTTTCCACGCACAGACGAATGGTCAGTCCGGGAGGACCATTCAGACTCCTAAGGACATGCTGAGAGCATGTCTCATGTATTTCAGTGGAAGTTGGGAAGAACACTTGAGCCTTATAGAGTTTGCATACAATAATAGTCACCATTCTAGTCTTGGTATGGCTCAGTATGAAGCTCTGTTTGGCAGAAAGTGTAGATCATCCATATGTTGATATGAGGTAGGTGAAAAGTAGATTCATGGATTAGAGATAGTGGATTTGACCACTGAAAAGATTACTGTGATCAAAGAACAGTTGAAAGTTGCACAGGACAAGCAGAAAAGTTATGCTGAAAAGAGGCGTTGACCTCTTGAGTTTCAAGTTGGTGATGAAGTGTATCTGAAAGTTCCACCATGGAAAGGAGTATTGTGGTTTAGTAAGAGAGGTAAACTGACTCCTAGGTTTATGGGCCCGTATTCTATCATTGAAAGGATTGGACCTGTAGCCTATAGGTTGGAATTGCCATCCAAATTGGTTAATTTCCATGATGTGTTTCATGTGTCTATGCTTAAGAAATGCTATCCTGGTACAGAGAAGATAATAGACCCAGAACCGGCACAGCTCAGGACAGACGTGTCCTATGTTGAAGGACCGGTTCAGATAGTTGATCAGAGGATCAAGAAACTTAAGAATCGCGAGATACCTTTAGTAAAAGTTTTGTGGAGGAATCATAACTTAGAGGAAGCTACGTGGGAGCTTGAGTCAGAGATGCGTAACAAGTTTCCTTTTCTCTTTTAGGAATTTCGGGACGAAATTCTTATAAGGGAGGGAGATTGTTATGACCCACTCTGTAATTAACCAGTAAATACTAAGTTTAGCATATGATTAAGTTAGTGATGTTGAATTGAGAACTCACTTATGCTAATGATGTTTGAACTAATAACAAACTCTCTTAAGCTTAAATCCTAGCCCTGAGATTGTGGAGGATTCGGAGTTTGAACCGATGCCATAGGAATTGTTCGAATCCGACCTTCGGGTCATGAGTTATGAGTTTTTGAGCTTTGAGGGACTAGTTTATAATTTTGGAAAGTTGGTGGGCAAATTGCATTTCGCCCCCTAGCCCTTTCTCCCTTATCCCTTCTTCACCCGATAAAGCAGTGCGCAGCTGCAAAAGCGGCGCACAGACCAGCCCTTGACCAGATTGAGCAAGGCGAGTTAGGGCAGTGGCTTTGGGCCTTCTTGGCTCCGTTTCAGCCGCACGACCCACTCCCCTTCTTCTTTCTCTTCCCTTCCTACCTCCTTCCTTCTCCTTTACTCTGCCCTAGTGGGTGCGGCGCCCAGCAGCAGCAGGTTGATCGGCTGCGATTGGAAGGAGGAGCAGGTGTTTGTGGCCCTTAGCATCGACCAGTGGCCAGCAACGCGTCGACGACCCTCTCTCCCTCACCTCGACCACCAAGGGCGGAGCTCATCTTGCTCCAGGACGGCGCCCCACTTGCAGCCTAACCTGCTGCATAGAGCAGTGTCGTGCCTCCAGCAGTAGCGGCCGGTTCAGGGCCCAACGGTGCTTCCTTTGCTTTGATTTTTGGATGGGTGAAGCTTCCTTTTACTCCTCCATCTACCTCTCGTGTGCCCACCTAGCAACAGGGGTGGCGCCCTACGTTGCAGCAGCCGCCGCTGCAAGAAGAAGTGGCCAGGAACCCTATTTGGCACGGCTAGCACCTTCAACTGGTGCCTTTGAGCTCGGCCGGGAGTCCTCAGTTTGAATCCCTAGCTCCTAGCCACGATTTGGCTGTCAATCGGGTTATTCCGTCAATCAGTAACCCTGCGTGAAGCAACCTATTTGCAACAGGTCCTAAAGCATAATACCCAAGGTTGAAGATGATCTCGTGAATGCCCAGAAGCAGACCCTGGACGCAATTCCAGTTGATTTCGGACATTCCTAATTAAGTGAGTAGGATTTCATTTATTTATCATTAATAAACTCAAGCGTTTGAATATTTTCTGTTTTGTGCGCAAGGCGTCAGGCAGCTTTTGGCGTCGCCCGACCTTTTTAGTTCATAAAATGCTTCTAGACACTATTATATGATTAAATTTAGCATTTGAACAGTATGGATTGAATCAGTAGATTTATATGGTTCATTGGAACCTAAATTGCTCAATTGAATGTTGAAATTAGAAATTCATGTCTGAAAATGGTATGATTTGGGTATGAACCCAGATAATGAAGATTTCTGATAAATTATCAGATGTACGATTTCAAAGTGATATGAATAAATAAAAACATGCAAGAAAACCCTAATTGCATATATCTTTTGACGTTAATATGTGTAATTTGATATTTACATGAAATGGCACATTTCTCTGAAATATTACCAGAAATTCTCAAGTATTGTTATTAAATTGTATTGTGATATGTAATTAACTCTTAATTGAGTTAAGTAATGCACAAACCAGGATTTGGTTTAATGTGCACGTTTTTCGAGAATTTTAGAGAATTGATAATGGTTGAGTATGGTTCTCATATGTGAAGTAAATTTCTTTAATTTGTGCAATAAGATGTTCAATTGCGTAAATTCACTATGTATGTGCCAAATTGAAATAAGTTGGGTTATTTATACATTTCAAATTTTCCTGAATGCATGGTATGAGAATTTCTCAGAAATTACAATGATTTGAAATATATGGCTCTGTCGGTTTAGAATGACAGTGTATTGTGATCTGATATGAAATCAGTAAATGTGATATTCCTGTTTAAATGGTTATATGTTAAATCAGTTAATAGACTTAGGTGCCCTAACACCGTAGAACCCCTTTGACAGATCTGCTTCTTAGGGGTGAAACTCGTGTTGCAACATCATCCGTGCTTGTGTCATGGACACACGAGGAAAGAGAGGCAGTGTCCAACAACAACCTGTGCTTGTGTCACGGTGGCACTGGAGGAAAAATGGGGGTTATTCAACATCATCCGTGCTTGTGTCACGGAGGTAACCCGGTGAGACTCTCCGCCTGTGTACTCAGGTTAGAGGAGGAGTCTAGAGCACTCAGAGTAGTGCCTTGAGGCCGTAGAGCCTATGAGTCAGGCCGGAGAGCCTGGGGTCCTGTGGCAGAGCAGGGCTGGCGTCAGACTTAGCATTTCCCGGGTGTGTCGCTAAGTCTTGTACGGTGGGATCGTAGTTCTCTACGGATCTTCATATGCAGGGTACACTGCATATGATTAGGGCATAATAATAATATAAATTGGTACTCATATAGGATCACAGTAAATTTAAGTATTCGAATTTTTGTGCTATTTCTTTATATCTGTTTATCTATTCAAATTATCTGTTATTGCATGGAAATGTGATTATATTCTGCAAATCTGTTATGTTAATAGTACTACCCTGCTTAGTACTGCACTTATGTTTAATTTCAATTTATAAACCTGATGAGTTGTTTAGTGATAGCTAAATGAAATGCTATTCACTGAGTGAGTAGGCTCATACCTCTACTCAAAACATTTTCAGGTCATCATCAGCAGCAGGAATCTGAAGGATCTTTTCATCCTAACGCTTAGTTGATAGAAGGTTTGTAGTTAGTCTAGTTAGAGGTCTCTTAGTCCTTTCCCCTTGATCCTTGGGACATGGTGTGGGTGAGAGAGAGTGTGTATGTGGAATGTGTATAAAGATGTAAATTAACTGTTATGTTTACTTTTTGTTAAACAATGTTACATGTATTAAACTCTGTTTATGTTCCCTAGCCAGTTTAATTGAAATGCTTCCGCAATAGTTATTTATGTTTTAGTTTACAACAATAATCCGGATATCATTATGAGGTTTTAAAAAGAAAAAGTTCTCAGTGATTTGTTTATGTGATAATCCCTCCGTCGCGCCCTAATCTCATGATTAGTGGTTAGTGTGAGATCGGGGTGTGACACACTTGGTGCCAATGATATTCCTATCATTTGGTCTTGGCACTAAAGTCCACACTTTGTTCTTGTCAAACTGTTCTAACTCTTCTTGCTTGACTAGGATCCATTCATCAGCTTTAAGAGCTTCTTGCACATTCTTGGGCTCAAGTTTTGAGATGAAGGTATTTTCGGCTTGTTCTTTGTTACATGCAGCCCACATCGTCACCCTTTCAAAAGGATTACCTATGATGAGCTCTTTAGGATGATGTTTTACAAAGCGGGGAGTTGGATCCTTTTTCTTCTTCTTTCTCTTCTTCATCAACTATCAACTCTTTCCCTTTGTCAACATGTTGATCTCTTTCAAGTGAGGGATCACCTCATCTATAACATCACCATTCACAATATTCTTGGAAATAGAGGGGTTAGTTTAAACAAATTTAACATTGATAGATTCTTCAACTTTAGACAATTCAATCTTAAACACTCTCTAAACCTTGCTAATAGTGCTATAGACAAGAAAGAAAACCTTGTAAAATTTCACATAAAACTTGTCGAGGGAATCTTTGGTGTTGAAAACAAAACAAGGACAACCAACAAAATGAAAGTGATTGATAGAAGGATTTCTACCATGCAATAACTCATAGGGGGTTTTCTTCAAAGATGGATGAGTGAAAACCCATTTTTGCACAAAACATGAGGTGCTAACAACTTCGGCCCAAAACATCTTTGGAGTGTCATACTATATAAGCATGGTCATAGCCATTTCCTATAGAGACCTATTCTCTCTCTATAACCCCATTTTGTTGAGGTGTTCAAGGCGAAGAAAATTTATGTGCATACCCAGATTCCTCACAAAAATGTTCAAACAAGTCATTTTCAAATTCTCCCTCATGATCACTGTGGATAGAAATGATCCAACAAGAGGCTCATTTTCAACCTATTTGTAAAAAGTTGAGAAAACATCAAGAGTATCACTTTTTCAAACAAGGTAGAAAGTCCAAGTAAAGAGAGAAAAGTTGTCAACAATCACAGGACAATACTTGTTACCATGAAGCGATTGAGTTCTCATTGCTCCAAATAGATCAATGTGAAGAAGTTAAAGAGCTCTCTTGGTAGTAAGGACTACTTTGGATTTAAAAGCAGATTTGTTTTTCTTTTTTTGGGTACAAGGGTGGTATTCCTCATACTTGTCAAAATCCATTTTTGGAAGTCCTTTGACCAATTCCTTTTTGCTCAACTTCTTAAACTGATGCATATTTACATGACCAATCCTATAATGCCACAAAGATATATCATTCAAATTAACAACAAGACATGTACCAACAATAGGCTTAATACAGTCAAGCATAATAACATATAGATTAACATTTCTAGTTCCCTTACATATAACATTATAGGAGAGGAAATCTAGAAATAAGCATTCTAGTGAGGTAAAAAGAACAAGATAGACATTATCACATAATTAACTAACACTAATTAAATTGTGATGTAGGCCATCCACAAGGAGAACATTCTTGATGCATAGTGACTCACCTACATCACCTTAACCTATCACTTTACCTTTTTTGTTGTCACCAAATGTCACCAATCATCCTTTATTTTTTGTGAATTGATTGAAGTAACTGATTTCACCTGTCATATGCTTTGAGAAACCACTATCAAAAATCCATTTTCCTTTTACCTACAAGAAATGAAGATGTTAGCTCCCAATCCAAACCTTGGGATCCAGTGTTAGCTTGGGGACCCATTTCATCTTTAGATTGGCCCCCTTCTATCTATGAGGACAATAAGTAGGGTAATGGTCATCACTCTTGCAATGTACACAAACCATAAGGTTCTTAGAGATGGATGACTCTCCATAGGAAATAGGAGGTTCCTTGCTCTTTTTCTTACCCTTTCCCTTGATTTTTTTTCTTTGGAGCTCCCCTACATATCCCAAACCACTAGTACCAACTTGTTTGGTAGAGTGATCTAGACCTTCATTGAGGGACTTTTCCCCTTTAAGGAATTTCCACAAGGAAGCTCAAAGTTTGTGATTATCATCGCTAGAAGTAACGATGATAGAAGATAAGTTAGAAAGATCATCGTGTACATGAAGTAAGTCACCCTCCAAATAGAGGGATTTAGTATTATAACAATGTCTTTCAAGAGTAATGTTGGCTACCTCATTACTAGGAAATAAAGGTCTCGAAGAAAGATCATTAATTTGAGCAAGCAATTTAGCATTTTCAGTTCTAAGAATGATAAACTCATCAAGATAGATTCTATTTTCACCTTTAATAGAATCACAAGCATGTTTAAGGTCATCATTTTCTGTTCTAAGTAAAACAAGCTCATCAAGGTGAGCTTGGTTTTCCTCCTTAAGACTGTTGATGTTCTTAAGGTAGATACCCTTTTCTACTTCAACTCCATTGTATTGGATATTAATATCAAGAAACCATCCTTGCAAAGAATCAATATTATCAAGAAGGTTTTTATCATTTTGATCAAGGATATCAAGATTAATATGCAAGTCATCAATGATTTTTCCTAACTCTTCTTCTTAGATTTTCATTCAGAAATAGAAGAGTGGAAAGCATTAAGCATATCAATGAGGGTTTCTTTAGATAACTCATGCAAGCTTACCTCACTTACCTCACCAATGTCTTGACTAGTAGAGGCCATGAGTGCAAGGTGGCATTCTCCCTCATTGGAGCTAGAATCACTAGAAGAAGACTCCTCTCATGCAACATGGGCTTCATCCTTTTTTCTTCTTTCCTTCTTGTCCTTCTTCTTGTACTTTCCATCCTTCTTGTAGTCCTCCCTTTTCTTGGAACTGCTCTTGTGGTATGACTTCTTGCCCTTGGGGCACTCATTCTTGTAGTGTCCCTTTTGTCCAGACTCATAGCACCTTAGAATGGAGGCAGAGGATGGATTTCCCCTGAAGTGCTTCCCCTTGGAGTAGTTAGCTTCATGGTCACTAGGGGCTTCATATTAACTTCAGGAAGGAGGAGAGGACTAAAAAGCAAGTTGTTGTTAGAGAATCATTACCTCTACTCAAGCTTTGAATGCATTGTCTTTGATTTTCTTTGATTCCTTCTCTTCTTATTTCTCATCTTCCTCTTGTTTGTCAACTCTTGTCTCATGAGCTTGAAGGTTGCCAATGAGCTCTTCAGTGTCTATGTCACCAAGGATTCTAACTTCTTCAATGGAGGTCACCTTGTATTCCCATCTCTTGGGGAGAGACCTTAGAATCTTAGAGCTGATGGTCCCTCTATCCATGGTGTGGTCCAAAGAAACAAGTTCATTGATGATGGTGTTGAGCCTTGTGTACATCTCTTCCACTTTCTCCTTCTTTCCCATCTTGAAGTTTTCAATGAGACCCTTGAGCATATAGATCTTAGACTCCTTGACTTACTTGGTTCCTTCATAGGTGATGCACAACTTGTTCCATATCTCATGGGTTGTGTCCCAAGTGGAGATTCAGTTGAACTCAGAGCGAGTGAGGGAAGTATAGATGATGCTTATAGCCTTTGCATTGAGATGTGCCTTCTTGAGTGTAGCTTCATCCCAAGTAGATACATATCCCACCGACTCCTTGTTGGGAATGATGATGACTTTCCACATGTCATAGCTCATCCCTTAAAGGTAGGACTACATCCGTCTCTTTTGATAGAGGAAGTTTGTGCCGTTGAAGATTGGGGGTCTCATGGAGAAATCACCTTCCAAGTTGAGAGATCCAAGTAGGTTTTCTCCCATCTTCTTGTCTCGTAGGAGATTTGTTGGAGAAGACCATGGATCTGATACCACTTGTTCGCTTAATGGGCTCTAGAGGGGGGTGAAAAGAGCTAGAAACACTCACATAAAACTTGTTAGACCTTCAAGTTACTTCAAGATATGGGATTTGTAAGTATTGAATTTGTATTGCAACTAAGCATACATAGAAACAATGAGAGAGATTAAACAAAAGCAAGAACAAGCTATGTAAAGTGGTTCCAATCTCCAAACTAGGATGAAATCAGTTCACTACCTAGAGAGGTAAAGCTCTAGGATTTTGCAACCCATGTATACTTATATTCCATTATAAGACATACAAGATGACCTTCCTTTTCTTGGGACAAGGATACCCAACCTACTTTTTAAGGACTAAAAGGAGCCTATTAACCAACCAAGGACTTACCTATCCTTTGATATAGAGTCTTCCACCTCTACAAGGTCTTACCCACTCTTGCATGTAGATGGACACCTTCCCCAAGGAGATCCCCTTCTTACACCGAGTATTTTTCCTTGAAGGATTTACCCGCTCTACTTCCAGATCTTCAGCCTTGACCTTATCCTTGGAGAATCTTTTTGTTACAACCTCAATTTTGCATGTGTTTCATAAGTGAAATATAATGTTTTTGTGAATATGGACTTAATTAAAAAGGTGGTATGCTTCACTTCAAAGAATGGATTTATTTTCAATCCTTCCTTTTGAGAGGAATTTCGTGGTTCCTATTAATATATTAATACAATAATGGATATAAAAGAGAAGAAAAGAAGAAAAGTCCAAATAATGGAAAAAGATAAAAGATGATGGATATTAAGCAAAGCATTTATGAGAAATACTTAGAAATATCTAGAAAGTGGCATTAATGGCTACAATTGAGTAAAATTCATTTACATATGATTTCTAATAAAAGAAATATGAAAAGAGGAAAAAGGAGATGAAAGATAATGAGAAATCCTTGCAAAAGAATATATTATTAAAGGAAATAAGAGATAATAATAATATTACAAGAAATATGTGGAAATATGGATAATGGAATCATTATGAATGAGATTTAGACTCCACATGGTTTTTAAAGGTAAAAATGAATCTAAATAAATAAAATAAAAGAATAGGAGAGAGAAAATATGCATAAAATATGCCTTATTAAAGGATAACTTGTACATGAAGATAATGCCCTTTTACTTTGGAATTTGAGACTCAATTTTGGTGTATAAGTAGATAAAGTCCAGATAAAGTTTCCCCTAAATTTTTGTTGAAAACAGATGTACGATTTGGGAGTTATGGATTTTGCAAATTATCCTAAAGATAAATATTAAATGTCATCTTCAAAACAAAGGGATCAGCTTAGCCTCCCGATGCATTCTTGGCAAGACCTGCAATGAAACTACCCAGCACATTTTGTGGTGCTGCCGATTTTCTACTGAGATCTGGAATAGAGTACATGGCAAGTCTGCCTACTCACCGAAGAGTGAAAACGACCTGGTGCATATCAAGGGCAGCAATGAGAAGTTGTTGGTTATTATAGCACTTTACCATATATGGCATCATAGGAACATCTCCATATTTGAGAATGCGATCCCCTCTACTTCTGTAGTTTGGAGTCGCATCCAAAGTGATTTTGCTAGTTTGCAAAGATAGTATCTTTTTGTATAGTTAGTTGCTTGATACATAGCCTCCTTTCGTTTGTTATGGAGCTATGCTCACTCACTTGTACACGTTTTTTGGGGAAAGTTATAGAATGAGACTCACGCTTACTGACCAAAAAAAAATAAATTAAATGTCACATTTATCCAATTAATATTAAATCCTTATTCTTGGCACATAGCGGATAGCTGTTGGATCTAGGATCCAACGGTGGCTGTTCCTTACACTCTTCTATTGAGAAAGGAATAGGAAAGCAAGATTTTGAGATTTGATTCCTCCATACTCTCTATGCGAGCGTTTGTGGAAAGTGTCCCATTAGTTTCGGCAGCAAAATCCGCACCTATCTGACCTAAGGTTTCAGTAGCTTGGGGAGCTCTAAGGGCTTCGCCCAAATCCTTGTAACAACAGGACTCTGTTAAGGAAACTCCATCTATAAAAGGAGGTCCGTTGGTCCCCAACGGAGGAACAATACCCTCCAGGACGACTGTTTTTTCCTCACGATCACAGTGGCACAACCAATTCTGGACTGGGCAACATATTTCCCTGGAATCTGGTTTCCCCACCTTGCCGGAGGACGTTCTTCTTGTCCCACTGATTCCTCACAGCTCTGGAAGATTTGAGGTGGCCTTCGAGTGCACGGAAGATCCTCGTGGCGACTTGCACCAGGGTGGGCGCTCTGGTGCCTTACAACCCCGAGTCAATGACTCAGTTGACCATAGACGTAACCTGTTGTTCTTTGTTCTCCCACGGAAACAGGGGAGCCACATCCCTGTCCGGGCGACACCTATGAGAGGGTGAAGGTAGGGGGAAGTCCCCTCATCTCGGTGGGTGGCCTCCTTTGGGTTGGAGGGGACGACGGTTCGCGACCGAGGCTGAACGACCGAGCGAGCTATGCTCACCAGGCGGCCGCACAGGCAGAGCGCGAGCGGGGTCGCGAGGGACACCCATGCGCAAAGCATCAGGCGAAGGAGAAAGAAGCATCAGGTTTAGGTAAATGGATCCAGGACCGGATCCACGAGCCAGGAAACATTGGAAAAGAATAAAAGGAGCAAATCGCTGATGTGGCAACCATCGATTGGCTGAAGGGTAAGTTATGTTGTGAAAATCTTAATTAATTGTCTATAACTCTGATTATAGTGAGTAATATATGAAAATTGATCATAAGAACATAAGGAATCTAATAAAAATGAAATTAAATCTTTATTCCGTTTCTAATTGCAAAAGTACATTAAGTTGAGGAAAAGTGCATTAAAGTTAGGTTAAAAACCCTAATTGTGATTAAAGGTTGAATCTAGTATGTTTAATAGGTTAATTTAAGAAATATTAACCTGTTGAATGTTAAAGTTGAGTTTCAATCTATTTTAGATGAAAAATTGCATAAGTTAGGGTTTTAAACTAAATATGAAGGAAAATACAATTAGAAACCCTAATTTGGAGAAAAACCATGCTTTATTCGAATTATGGAAATATGTTACAATATAATGATCCTAAGCCTATTAGGAGAGATAAGATGAGAAATTTAGGGTTTTTATGTAGTTTTGTTTAATTAGGGTTTATGATACTAGAAGTGGAGGCAAAACCTTAATTGCAAGGGAAACCCTAAAAAGGGGTAGAAACCCTAAAATTGTAATAGAAATCCTAAGGAGAAAGTTGGGTTTGGATAAATCTTGATAAAAGGAAATTTGTATATTTATTTTAGGATCCCTGTGTATACTTGCTTGCTTGGTTGGGTTTTCTCTACTTGATTGATTCTGTCTCCAAAATCTGCAATCACAGGTATGTGGTTACACTTATGAATAATCACTTTAGTTTCACGGTGATTCCCGAACATTTTATTAGTTGCTTGAAAATAATTGTTGGATGCCTTTTTATTTCATGCAACTATAAAGTGACTATGATTATCACTATAAATGTATATATAACTGACTTAGATCCGGGTCCTCCTCTGTGGCTTTGAAAAGGCTAAAAAAGGTAACCTAGAGAAAGGTCTAGGTTATCATGAGTTAGAAATTGGGCTACCCACGTGTAGTGCCATGAGTTAAAGAGTGGGCTACCTACAGGTAGTGCCATGTGACTCAACCCTAGAAAGTGATTCACCTGTTAGGCGGGATCATGAGGGGTTTAATGGGGATCTACTATAAGGAAGGTAGCATCCATGTCCACTGCAGGGACAATGCAGAGGATAGGGTATGAATGGATCGCGCAGTTATATTTAAAATGTAAAGTTGTTTGTTGGATTGTAATTGACTGCAATATGTTGTTGTGGATAATTGCATGATTAATGTTTCCCCCACATACCAGCTTTATGCTGACCGACATTTTGTTTGTCGACATTTTAGGTACAAAGCCAAAAGGATAAACAATAAATCATCATATTGTGAAATACATGAATTAAACTACAAGGAGGATTAGTAGAGTAGAATTCATAAGTGGATAGAAGTTTAGAGATCAAAGATTGCAAAAGGTATGGAAAGTTTTTATTTTATCACAACTTTTCAATATAGTTTGGTAGAATTTGATAATTATTATTGATTATTTGTCAAACCTTTGATTCGGAAATTGGGATAACGACTCTGACCTTCTGGTCTCCGTTAATTGGGGGTTACCGGGAGGCGGGGTCGTTACATTTGGTATCAGAGCATAGGTTCCTCATTTAATCTGTAATAATTATTAAATTTTACAAACTCTGTAGAACCCAAGGGAGTTATTAGAGGATTTTCCGAAAGACAGAGGTTTCTAGAAAAGGATCACGTCCAGGGGCTGGCAAGATTTTCCTCCACACCGCTAGTCAGAATACGAGGACTCTCGGATTAGTGTGACTGTCTGGCCAATGTCTCAGGATTTGACTCGAAATAAGATACCTTTAGGACTCTCTCATCTTGTTCATACCTTCTCAACTCAAATGCTGTTAAGGACCTTAAGGATTAGGGTTTTTCTCTCTTTTCTTCACCCTCTTGAGGTATGGGTAATGTTGATAAGGTTTAAGGAATCCTCCATCAAATTAATGAAAGGCATGTAAATAAGATGTCATGGACATAAGCGTAATAGATTAAGCATAAATTAAAGAATAGATACATGCTTAGGTTGTATGGCATAAGTTGTCATGCCCCCAGGAGAGACCTGAGGCTAGACCTTCTAGTCAAGAGGATGAGTGAGAAAGTTAGGCTTGGAGGT
The DNA here is from genome assembly GCA_963693085.1 of Alisma plantago-aquatica. Classification (NCBI taxonomy): domain Eukaryota; kingdom Viridiplantae; phylum Streptophyta; class Magnoliopsida; order Alismatales; family Alismataceae; genus Alisma; species Alisma plantago-aquatica. Next base: position 223,363,048 of record OY856414.1, on the reverse strand, counting down.
AGAGACCTCCATTATAAGCAGAGACCTGGTGCATCCTCTGAAGACATACTAACCCTAACCCTAAGTGGTGGTTAGAGAGAGAGAGATGACATGATGAGTTAGATGTCATGATAGACCAGGTGTGAGGGTGGACATGTTTTTGGATGTCCATATGAGCCATGAGGGGTTGGACGACCTAGTACCTTGGCGACCCAACCCTGTAAAGGGTCGTGCATGTTAGAGTGAAGGATAGCTCCTTCATTGATGAGGTTAGAGAAGAACCTATGGAAACCCCATGAGCTTATAGGCACCCAGAGTACGCCAGTAGTGCGAGTAGTAGGTTGAAACCCTGGCCAGGATAGCTTATGAGATAAGCATAAAGAGCTATGGATAACCTTGAGCAAACATAAGCTTGGACACAAGCTTCACCATGTACGGGTATGATTGACCCACCTTCATGGAGAGAGGACCTAGGGTAGTAAGGTTGTTTGTAGGGTTAGTTCTAGAGAAAGAGAGCATGACCCATGCAAGAAGGTCGGAAGCATAGACTCAAAGATAAGAGGAAAAGTGGGGAGTTGAGGATGATGTGACCTAAGTGGATGATAGTGGTTGCCTCATGCTTGATCCCTGGAGGCTGATGATATATTGGTTTCCATTAGAGGAACCAAACCTTAGAGAGAGGATTAGGCTTCTGGTACCTATGTGCCTATGGTATATGTGTTTACCTTCTGAGAAAGGAAGAAGCGTTCCTTAGACCTGGAGAGGTTTAGTAACAGGTTGTGAGACCTTGTACCTTGTTGGTTGTCCTTGAGGAGGACTCAACTCTGAAGTGTTGCTCGATTAGAAGGATGACAGGAAGTTCCTGTCATGCCTTATATATGCTTGATTCATGGTTAAGAGGTTGAGCATGCAGTTGGACACCCAAAAGTGAACCTAGGGTTCCTAGTCCTAAAAGGGGAAGTGGTGTACCTGATGCTCATGAAGAGGTTTGAGTTTATATAGTATCGAGCATGGTACTCTTCATGTTTAGAGGAAAGGGAAACCCCTTAAGTTTAAGGTATGTTTGATGAACCCCTCCCAGCTAAGTTGATGTCTTGGGAAGGTATGATCTTGATCCAATGTTGAGGATGAGAACGAGTATGACCTATCATGGTTTAGTAGGTGGTCTGCTTGTGCCTTAGTAACTTGCTAGGGTTAAGCATGCTCATGTGGATGTAAACCGTAGACATAAGGACGTTTGTGACATTTTTTATTAAGAGATAGTTTCCTCCCATATCTTGGGAGATGGACCCTTTCTGTAGGATGTATACCAATTTTTGTTGGTCTCGAGGAAACCTAAAGAGGTCTCATAGGATCTTGAGAAGCTAAGTGAAAAGTACATGGTATGAGAATGAACCTGTAGACCCATAGATAACCATCTCTAAGCACATGTGAATGTGTTACCATGACAGTAATCGGTACGGGGCCTGGACAAGGTAGGTAGGTCTCCATGACCCCTATGACAGGATGAAAGTCATCCCATGTATACAGAGAGAGAAGATGAAAGCTTGGGTAGGGTTCTATGTTGGACATGTACTATAATGGAATCCTACATTTATCCTAGGGTCAGGTGGGGATGAGATCGATGAAAGTGGGAGTTGCCTAATTCCCTAGTTGCACATGACCATAGGGTCGGGAGGTAACAACTATCATTGTCAGAGGGCCATGGGTTAGGAGATTTATCACCTTCATGAACTCATGGGACCCAAAGGGAAGATGAGTAGGGAACTCTCTGGATGCATAAGGGAAGAAGGATGACTCCAAAAGTGCCGACACCCTATAGACCTAGAGGAGATGACCAAGGGATGTGTGTAAACCCCAGTAGGTTCGAGACCGGTTTTCCATGGAAGTCACTTTGATGTTGAAATGATTGTGATGTAGAGACATATGTGGCACGCTTCAACTTAGATTTAAAGGTGTACTGGCAAGGTGGGATGTACGATCTGTACTCTTGGAATAGGAAGAACTCTATATTTGGACTGCAGCCAAATGCATATTTCCTCTTGTTATGGGAGTGAGAGATAGGACAGTACGCATGCCATACACCAAGGATAAAGATGATGTGAGTTGGAACATTGCTACGAGGTATGAGGACATAGATAATAATATACCCCAGTAGAGTAAACGATACATGGATGGTGTTACAACCTCAATTTTACATGTGTTTTCATAATTGAAATATAATGATTTTGTGAAGTTGGGCTTAACTAAAAAGGTTGTAAGCTTTGCTTCAAAGGATGGGTTTCGTTACAAATATTCATTTGGATAGGAATTTTGTGATTCCCATTATTATATTAATCCAATAATGGATATAAAAGAGAAGAAAAGAAGAAAAGTCCAAATATTAGAAAAAGATACAAGATAATGAGTAGTAAGCAAAGTATTTATAAGAAATATTTGGAAATATATAGAAAATGGCATTACTGGCCACAATGGAATAAAATTCCTTTCTAATAAAAGAAATATGAAAAGAGGAAAAAGGGAATGAAAGATAAAGAGAAATCCTTAAAAAGAATAAGGAAATAAGTACGATAATAAGAAAATGGATAAAAGACAAGTAAAAGGCTAAGGGATATTCCCAAGATGGGATTTCGAACCATTAAGGTTCCTTGAGGTTCAAGGAACTCAGAATAGTAATTTAATGGCAAAGGAAAGAGAAAATAGGTGAGAAATATATATAATTAAGTGATATATTTCACCTAAAGAAAAGGCACGTTTTCTTTTATATAATGAGCCTAAATTTGGAAGAGAGGTAGATTAAATCATTACTAAGTTTCCCTCAAAATTTGGGATTAAAAAGATAAACGGATTGAGAGATATGATTTTTGGAAGTTTCCTAAAGTAACAAGGATAATAGTAAATGTCACGATTTTTGATTTCTTGTTAATTAAAGCCACGTGATATCATGGTCATTTGATCCATGATCGACAGTGGTCGGGTCATCACCCACCTCAGGATTTGATCGGGAAAAACAAGGCATAGGGTCTAAAGCTTCCTGGACTCCTTTCTCCATACTTTCTCAATCATTTTTCGCAAAATAAAGTCTAATGGATTCGAGGGAGAGAGAGGAGTACTATGAGCCATTATACCATCGTTGTCCCTCCCTGAATAGGAAGTCCCCAAATCCCAATTAGCTTTGGGCAAGTAGACTTGATAGGGAAACATCTGAATCGCCTTCATACCTATATAAAAGGATTCCCAGGGGACTCCCGTCCCCAGAGTAGCACATAATCTCGGTTGCTTTTGCGAGATTCGGTTCAGGCTTTCCCAACCCGCCGCTTCCTTCTTCCTACGGTCACAAGATCTTCTTGGAAATTTAGGGCAATGCCAAGCAATTTCTTAAGACTGGAGACTCTAGGCTGGTTCGCAGAGAGGGTGGGAGGCATGGAAGGGGAGATGGAGGCCCCGACTGCCTCATCCGAGAGGGTTGCGACGACCTTGTTTCCTGCCAGAAAGCCTTCTATGGGGGACGGCACCACCCGCCATTGTGACCCCTTAAAAGGGGCTCTCTGAGTCTGACAGGCTGAGGTGAAAGGAGGGAAACCCTTGTTGGTGGTTGGGGAGGAGAAGCTCGCGGAGTCAACACTGTTGTTGACTGCTGCCTGGAACTGCATCACGAGAGAAGGCGGGCTCATGAGGTTGAAGAAGAACGTGTGCCAAAAAGACCGACCTACCCTCAGATGCCTATAGATCGGGATTAGCGAAGAAGGGCAAAGATGTCCTTTCATCTATAATCCCAGCCGACCGCAATGTGAATTTAAAAGGGGTAAGTTGCTGACGTGTCAATTAGTAATTGGTTAACATGTGCTTTTCTTGAAAAAGTCATAAGTTTTGATAGGAAGCTCCGATGAATAAAGTTAAAACATGAAAGTTTCTTAGAAAAATATGAGGAACACAATAAAATTGGTTTGAGAACTTGAACCTATTTGAAAAAGTGTGCTAATCTAATAAAAAGTGCTTATGTATTAGATTAAGAAACCCTAATTGGGCATATTGGTTAAGTTCATGTTGCTTAGTTGATGAAATTGAGTGATTGCAACATGTTGAATAGTTAATGATGAACTTGAACCGGATCTAGATGTTTCTTGCATAATTTAGGGTTTTTACCTCATATGAGAATAATTAAGCATTTAGAAACCCTAATTTAGGGTAAAAGAGGAGAAGATCATATTTAATTTGAAAAATGTGAAAATATTTTGTGAAATGATGGTTCTAAGCTATTTCGAGTATAAAGGTTTATAATTGTGGATAAATACCTTTAGTGTAGAAATTAGGGTTTTCGAATGAATAAAGGTAGAATTAATGACAATTAGAATTCATATGTGAATTAGACCATAATGAACTATGAATTGATGATAAATGAGCATAATGATCTTGTCGTGGAATAAAAGGGATACAAATGGTAGCTTTAATGTAGAAAAGGCTTAATGGACTTAATTGATGATTAATTGTGCTATTTCTGAAATTAAGGTTATATGTTGTTAAAAGGTAACCTTAATAACTTTCATAAAGGATAGATGAGAAATTAGGGTTTAAAAGAGTAAAATGAAGTAAAACCCTAATTGCAAAGTAAACCCTAAAAGAGGTAGAAATCCGAAAAAGGAATAGAAACCTTAAGTAGCAAGATGGTTTGAATAGATTTTGATAAAAAGGAATTGGATGTAATTTTAGGACTTGTACTTGCTTGATTGGATGTCTTGATTGATTGGACTATTCTATCTCAATTTAGCCTAATAGGTATGTGGTTAATTACGATTAATCACATTAGTTTTCTCGAAGGTTTTTCGGATGGTTAATTGCATTGAATGCAACTTAATTGTTTGGATGTTCATAATTTCAAAATCATAAAGTCACTATGGTTATCACAAATATAAATACATGTGTATTCTCACACCTACATGCCACTCTGATGGAAGATGCCATAAAGGTCAGGCCCAAGAGGGTAGACCAATGGGCACCATGAGAGGTGACCCCAGACACCAAGCTCGAGAATGAGAAGGTGGTCTATGTTGCATGAATATGGCGCACCATGAGAGGTGACCCCCAGGTACCAAGCTCGGGATTGAGAAGGTGGCCTTAAGTCATTGGCAAAAGAGAAACCCTAGAGGAGTATTCCAGGGTTAGGGCAGAAGCGGTGGAGAATGACACATTGAAAATGTAAATTGGTTTGCTAATTACTCTGATTGTGATAATTAAATTGTTAGCCATATTTTTGAAATTTTGGTTGTTCCCACATACCAACATATTCCTATATGTTGACCGACATTTTGTTTGTCGGCATTTTAGGTACGACATTTGAAAGAACAAATAGTAAAGTGACACATTGTGGAAATAAGAAATAAAGTGCAAGGAGGATTAGATAGAATGAATCCAGGCTGTGGATAGAGTAGTTTACCAAAGTATTAAAAAGGTATGAAAAGTTTTATTTTATACCAGTTTTCAGTTTAGTTGGAAAAATTTGATAATTGTTATTGATTATTTGTCGAACCTTTGATCCTATTAATTGGGATAATGGCTCTGATATCTTGGTCTCCCTTAATTGGGGGTTACCGGGAGGCGGGGTCATTACAGATGGTTTACCAACACTAAAGAGAAATACGGTAGTCATCTTATAAGGATGCTTTTATCATGATCTATGAATTATACAAGGTTGAGAGAATAAGCTTAGAGTTGTCTTGATGATGACATACTTAGAGTTTGAGATGATAAGTGGAATACATGGAGGTGTATGTCTTCAACATTACCTAATACCTAAGAATGTGAAGTGGTAATGGATGCTCTGGTGGAGATATAGCTGCCTAGTATGGCTAGAGGCTAGAAGAGGTTGTTAGGCTAACCCTAAGTTTGTGAAAGAAGATATGTTTGGCTAACACTCAGATGTAACAAGATCTATTGATCGAGTTAGTAGTTGTTTGGTTAGCCGGCCGAGGCCTCAATGTGATGAAAGGATGGTTGTAGAACCTCATATACACTTCTTTGGAAAGGAAGGTGATGAAACCCTGACTATAGTGGTTAGGGTTTCTGAGGAATCGATCTTGAGGAATCATGACATATAGGAGATCATGATTGAAGATCATCATGCACTTTGATACTACAGAGATAATAAGTGACAGTAGTACTTTGGATGCCTAAGATGAAGTTGCATGTAGTGTGTTGCCATGCAAGCCAGGAGGTGAAGGATGAACACCAGTAACCCAGTGTATCCATATAGAGGATGAAAGAGTCCCTGAGAGGGGATGGGAGTTCATCACTATGAATATTGTGGAAAGTCTCCCCTAGACCAAGGAAGGTTATGATGCAATATGGGTTATGGTAGATCGCCTTACCTAGATGATATGAGAAAGAAAGAGTTCTGTTAAGGGACAAATCTGGTTGAACTACATATGAGAGAGATGGTTCAACTACATCATGATGCGAGTTCAAAAGTTCTTGAATATGACCTAAAGGTTCACTTCCATGCGGTGGAAGTAGGTATAAGAGGAACTCGATGTGAGTATAGTTTATCACCCCTAACTAATGGTTAGTATGATCCAGACTAGAGGGTCTGATGAAAGCATGTGTGCTTGATCAGGGTGATACATAGAGACAGTTCTTGTCCTAAGTAAGATGGGATGATAACCACCATAACCAGTATCGGGATGTAAAGAAGCTCTTCAAGGGAGGTTGTGCCAGTCACCACTTCATTAAGATGATGTTGGTGAAGGGACCCCGTGAAGGTCAAGAAAGGACCACATTGTGTGCAGATGAAGTCTCTTTGATCATGCAATGTCTGAAAGGAACCCAAGGATGACATGAGTCGTAGCTGATACAACATAGACTAACATGCAGTTCACTGTGGGGGGGAATATGTGGCATGAAAATCCGACCCCTATAAGTTATAGCTAAGAGAGCTGAGTCCCCGATGCATGGGATGTTTTGACATGGTTTGGTGGAGAAGGTTAAGTTTTCCCTTACCCCTTAGGATAATGTGACGTGTGATGAGTTCCATGAGTCCAATTTAAAGCACTATGTGAGGTACCCAGACCATGTACGGAGCAATGAACCTAGTGAGCCCCAAGGGAGGCTAAAATGACCTGAGTCACCTATGAGGTTTATAGATGCCAAGGTGAAAGAACTCAGAGAAAGGAATATGAATTGATAAAGGTTCTTTGGAAGCGCCATGGATAGGGCAAAGCCACATAGGGGACAATTATGGACATGTAAAATTCTTATCCTGAATTGTTTGTTTGCTTGATGGAATTTTGAGGACAAAATTTCCTATAAGAGGGGAAGGATGTTACAACCTCAATTTTGCATGTGTTTCATAAGTGAAATATAATGTTTTTGTGAATATGGACTTAATTAAAAAGGTGGTATGCTTCGCTTCAAAAAATGGATTTATTTGCAATCCTTCCTTTTGAGAGGAATTTCATGGTTCCTATCAATATATTAATCCAATAATGGATATAAAAGAGAAGAAAAGTCCAAATAATGGAAAAAGATAAAAGATGATGGATATTAAGCAAAGTATTTATGAGAAATACTTGGAAATATCTAGAAAAGTGGCATTAATGGCCACAATTGAGTAAAATTCGTTTACATATGATTTCTAATAAAAGAAATATGAAAAGAGGAAAAAGGAGATGAAAGATGATGAGAAATCCTTACAAAAGAATATCTTATTGTAGGAAATAAGAGATAATAATAATATTACAAGAAATATGTGGAAATATGGATAATGGAATCATTATGAATGAGATTTCGACTCCACATGGTTTCTAATGGTAAAAAGGAATCTAAATAAAGAAAATAAAAGAATAGGAGAGAGAAAATATGCATAAAATATGCCTTATTAAAGGATAACTTGTACATGAAGATAATGCCCTTTTCCTTTGGAATTTGGGACTCAATTTTGGTGTACGAGTAGATAAATTCAAGATAAAGTTTCCCCTAAATTTTGGTTGAAAAAGGATGTACGGTTTGGGAGTTATGGATTTTGCAAATTATCCTAAAGATAAATATTAAATGTCACATTTATCCAATTAATCTTAAATCCTTGTTCTTGGCAGCATAGGCAGAGCGCGAGTGGGGTCACGAGGAACACCCATGCGTGAAGCATCGAGCGAAGGAGAAAGAAGAGCCGGGTTCCGGTAAATGGATCCATGATCGGATCCGTGAGCCAGGAACCATTGGAAAAGAATAAAAGGATCAAATCGCTGACGTGGCATCCATCGATTGGCTGAAGGGTAAGTTATGTTGTGAAAATCATAATTAATTATCTATAACTCTCCAAGATTGCAAAAGTGGATATAAGTTTAGAGATCCAAGATTGCAAAAGGTATGCAAACTTTTTATTTTATCACAACTTTTCAATATAGTTTGGTATAATTTGATAATTATTATTGATAATTTGCCAAACCTTTGATCCGGAAATTGGGATAACAACTCTGACCTTCTGGTCTCACTTAATTGGGGGTTACCAGGAGGTGGGGTCGTTACACTTTTTCACCTTCTCCTTCACCTTGGAGAAGCTTTTCACCTTCTCCTTCACTTGGAGAAGCTTTCACCAACTTGATCTTGAAGAAAGGGGTTTGAAGAAGGGAAACTTTAAGAGATTTAAAAGTCGACAATGGAGTAGCTCTCTCACACATATCCTATCTCACTCATATGGATGTTTTCATTTGCAAACAAGAGAGAGAAAGGGGCTCAAGTGGACTGGATGCTCGCAAATATATGTAGGAGCTTGAATAGCATGAAGGAGAAACCTTGAAATGAACTCCAAGAGGTCCTATTTATAGTTGGGGTGTCCACTAGAGGTTAGGAGCACTGAGGAATATTTTCTAGCCATTTGAGGTGTTGGAAAGGTTATAATTTCAAGTATTGCAATACTCCAATGGTTAGAATTCCTTTTTTTTGCACTTTCTATATAGTGCTTTTGTCGAGTTTTAATAAAGATAAATTGACCGATTGTGCTATATGATAAAGAAAATTTGAAGAATCAATCAAGTTTATCGTAGATGAAACTTGACTGATCACTGAAAATTTGTTTTGCCATTACAAGATGTTGCTTTGAATTCTGTATATTGAAACTTGACCGAATGTGGACATTCTCAAAATGCATTAAGGGTGTCGGTCGAGTTTGTCACATGAGAAACTCAACCAATAAAATACTCTATGATGTATTTTAGAAAATGTCTTAGAGTGATTAAACATCCAAATAGGAGCTCTTGATTTTTTCTCATCTTAGTTACAAGTCATAGCATCAATACAAATGATTACAAGAATCGCACAAAGGGTCTTAGGGTGTTTTTCACAAAAGTGCATTTGCATTGCTTTTGACTTGAACTTGATCAAGCTAGGGCTTGATTGAATTGATCCTTTTCATGTACCTAATACCTAAAATTAATCTCAATTAGACATTGGATACATAAGAATGGAATGGTTATGTCATTACCAAAATATGGACAATGTATAACTCTCAAGTCAACAAATAGACCAAAAAATCATGTTGTTTAATACAAATGTGCCCTGTACCACCAAAGTAATGTTGTATACATGGCTAAATGTTCCCTCATGTGTAAACATAATATCATATGATCTACAAACTTCACTTGACACAACTAATAAATACTTAATATATTATATATAGAATGGAGGTTTCCTATTAGCGGGTGTGTATAATTGTTTACCCTTATCCAGTATGGTAGTTGGTTAGTGGGTAGAGAAGAAGAACTTTTTTCCCCTTATCCTTGTCCTATATGATGTGATCAAAGGTAAATGGGTATACCCTTGGCCATTTACATCCCTAATAAGAACTTCTTCATAAATTGTTATTGTATTCTCACATATAATATTATATCTACATTTTCCCTACCGGGGCAGTATGGGGAGGATATTCTAGAAAAACTCAAAGTGGTTAGAAAGGTGTTGGTTACATAAAAGGGCTAGTTGATTTTGGTCACTTAGATGATATGTTGCATTATCAATTCTCTCTCATCTTGACACCCATATTTCTTTCATCTTACACCCGATCACTATTTAAAATTGGATGGGGGAATGCCATCACACATGCCTACACCTCTAACATTTAAACTAACTTCATAAATGACCCCTTGAACTACTAATTATTTCACCTACCACCTCTATTTCCCTTAGTTCTAGATGGGTAGTATGACCTAGATCAACAACGATCACAACAAACTAGTATAAAATTTGATGGAGTTCTGACTTCTGTGTAAATGGATACTTCACTACTTTTGCTTGTAAAATTATGATGTACAATCTTGTTAAAATAGTATATATATCTGAATACATGTATTTGTACCTAAATTAAAAAGAATCATAATCATGTGTTGAAAATTATTGTTACAAATAAGGTAAATTATGATATATGCTTAGTAGAAGAAGACTATTACTAGAAACTAGTCAGATAATGAAACATAAGTAAGAAAGAAGCAAGATGTATTACGGTCGAGAAACTTGTAAATAAACTCTATTAAATTACCTATAATGTGCTCTTGGTTTGAGCATTTCACCTCCAACATCCACTTACCTCACACAGGCGTTGGAGCTGTTCAACTAGTCTTGAAAGTTGAAACTTTGGAAATAACAAGGGCTCTCATTAATTGAGGAGAACATCATACAAAAACTAAAAGGAATTCACACACCACTTATATAAGTGTGTGGAACCATCACAATCTAAGCAAAACTTAACAATTTGGGTCGAGTACATGTATTTTTCTTATTCAACTTTGATTTGGGTTATATTTATTCAGATGCAAGGAATCAAGACCTCTCCTTATTTAGGTCCTCCTTTTGCATTTTTAACTTTACCTAACATAATAACATTATTACCAATTGGTGTACACAAAGGTCTTATTTGTACATGATCAAACCATCTGTGAAATTTATCTCATAGATTATTTTCAATACTAGTTACTTCTAGTTATTTTGTACAAAATAATTTCTAGCACCATATTTCCATGCATTCACTAAAAGATAATTCAAATATAAATTAGAAAATGAAATTATCTATAAAAAATAAAACGAACTTTGCTTCATATACATACTCATGTCTTGCATTTCTTCTCTTTAGATGTGTAGATTTCCATGCTTTTTAATTTTCTTTTGGTGTTTTTTTAAAAGGCACACATTCACTTTACACTTTCCCAACCATTCTTAATCAAACAAAATAAGGTTTATAGCACATAACAATGTATTTTTACATTAACTTCATGTCATTGAGTTTTATCTTCCCACAAATAAATCATTTTATGTTCATTTTTGTTTTTGTTTTGAGTTTCGTCATGCCTTCGGGTCAAAAGGACCTCAATCAAGTGTAGTGGACTTTGACCATAGATCTAGAGTGATCACACATCCTTGTGGATCCACTACCAACATCAAGTACTGTGAAGGGAAGTCCCCCATGCATGATGTGAATCCAAGTTTCCTTAGGAGCATTCATAACTATTGGCCTCCTCCATATCTAGTTGGTATGACCGGTTTGAAGAAGTTTACTCAAGGTTTGCACATGTGTCCTAAGAAATCTCTTTTCCATACAATGTCCCACCAAAGTTGCCCTCACAGAAGGAGAAATATGTTTCTCTAATGTCTAGGAAGGGATGAAAGCTCCACATATGATACTGGTGTAGATGAAACCCATCAAAAGCACCAAAGCCATGAGGCTCCTCCCTTACTAGATTTATAGGTGGAAATGTCACCTGTTGATGTTTGCTATCTGTTGAAGTCTAAGGACATATGAACTAATTACCCTTTTTATTTTTTCTTCTGATGAATAAATGACTCTAACATGCCAATAAACAATATTATGAGGAAATATTTAATTAAGGTGAAATATTAGAAAGAAAAAGTCTTCTTGGAGGAGGATGATCTAGACATTGATGAGAAACTTGAAAGACTAAAAGTGGTAGGTTGTGTAGAAAATACTATAGAAGGTATGATGAATTCTCATTTGAGTACTCATCAAGGGTCTTACCACAAGGGTGATATATATTCTAGTTGATGTTGGCCCAAAGGATGACCAACCTATATGTGCCAACCTAATGAATGCATATTTATCCCAGTTTTAATTGCATTATTAGTCTAATTTAGCATTCATATAGCTGAGTTTTCATCAAGAATAGCTTTGTTTTTATCTACTTAGGTTTTTATGCTAATTGTAGGAATTTGACACTTTTCTTGACTCCCTTTGCAGGTTTTGAATTCTATCATTCTATAGCAAGTTTTCCTAGGGGGTCCCACTGCCCTTCAGCATGCAGAAGTTGAGAGGAGGACACCTCTCACAGGGTGTAGGGTAACGCCCTAGACTGAAATGGATTTTGAGAACTTTCAGAGGGGTGATTGATAAACAAATTTTGTGTTCAAGAGAAATCAACCCATCAGCCAACATGACGGTCGACCTTCAATTTTCTTCAAATATCAAGTATCAAAAATAGATATGAAGTCTGTTAACATTGGAACTCAACAACCTCATCGAACCATGGTTGACACACAGTTGCCTAACATCCAGAAGCTTGACAACATCATCGAGTTGCAGCCAATAAGAAAATCAGGCGATCGATCCACTATGTCGATACTCATGTCGATGACCACAACTGTCGAATAGCCTTATCAACTCCCAAGGTTGATAGTTCCATCGATAAAAAATCCAAGACCGACATACCCGTCGATCGACAGTAAGTGATTGAAATTGATTGAAAGAGGTCAACAACCACAAATCTATAAATAGCCCCCTGAGTAGCCATACAAAACATCTCAAATTTTCTAGAGATAGAACATGCCAAAAGGCTACTATTGGGATCAGAGCAAGGATGACACCTATCGACCAAGCTAGTTATATCGACCTAACTTGGTGACATCTATTGACCTCCAAAATAGATCAACAAATCTCTTTCATCAGCAACTCCAGGCTGTCGATCTCCCTCTCCGGGCGACCGATCTCTCCTTCGAGCTGCTGTCCATCCACCTGCTTCTACTGCAAGTCAAGGTTAATACGTGAAGGAGAAAGAAGGAAGGAAGTTTACTATTGCACACCATGCTAAGTCACTTCTTCTTCCATCATTACCGTGATGGTGTCTTCTTTCTCTACTAGTGATATTAATCTTGCCCTGTCGAGGGAGTAGTCTTTTCACTGGGGTGTGAGGACTAGCCCCACTACCCACTTATTGCAATTTCATTCATATTCCAACTCTTGTATAAACTCATTTAATTCATAGATAATCACTTATTACATGTCTTATGGATTGATCACCCACTTTACGTGACTTATTGTAATCTTTTAGCGTGAGAACTTCAACATTTAAGATTTGAATACTAATAGCTTTGGTTTATACCCTGACGAGAACTTCTAACAGAATGTCTCTGAAGTAGTGGATAAATGATCAGTAAGTAATAATAAATTGAGCTTATAGGGATATCTACTCATGCTAGTTTCTAATACTGAAAGGGGAAACTTGCATAACTCTAGTTATATCTTCATACGTGTTTGGATTTGAATGAATATGTAGATTCGAGTAGTGGTAGTGAAATCCAATTCCACCATAGTGTTTACATCCATTAATAATCACAACCTTAATCTAGCTCTTTTTATTCCCCAACCTTAGTTAAACAACCCAATATCAACTTTTGTGATAAATACTAGTTCTTTCTAAGTTATTTCAGTTAGATAATTCTTAAACAAGTTTTCCCTTGGGATTCAATCATCAACTATACTACAATAAGACTTGTCATCTTGTGGGTGGCATTATTGCACTTTGGTTTTAGTAAACTCTAGGAATTCCATTCCTAGTGAATTTGTTGTGCGATAATATTCCACATAAATTTTGGCACCATTGATGGGGACAATGCATTTTTCTAATCTTTGTAACTTACTTGGATTAGTTAGGAATTTCTTTTTCAATTGATATTATTTCATTCCATCTTGAATCAAAATTATAATCAAATCATCTAAATTTGGTATCTATCATTTTTGAAGAGATAATTCTCATGCATGTGACATTCCTCTAGCGTCGATTGATTGAATCCCATTAACCTTGAGATCGAGAGGACATATAACAAACTCCTTCATGAACAAAGATCCAAGATGAATGATGAGGATGTCAACCGCAGGGTGCAAGCATCCCTAAATGTACAAAGAGAGAGACTCATGATAGAAGATAGAGATATTGTACAAGCTGAGAAATAAGCAACTATTAAAGCATAGAGACAAAGATAACCATGAGATTTCTCTATTCCAAAGGCTACATATATACGCAACCCTATTGTCCTGTCTGCAATACAAGCTCAGAACTTCAAAATCAAGAGTAATTAGGTGAAGATGATGCAAAACAATAGCTTTGCAGAATGTGTCTATGAAGACCCCCACGGACATCTACAAAAGTTAATAAACCTATATGGACTGAGTAAACAAGCTAGTATCCCAGAAGAGGTGATAAAGCTGAGACTATTCTCCTACTCCCTCACTGACAAGGCTAGGGTGTGGTACAATTCCCTAGATGACAACAACATCACAACTTGGAAGGAACTTCAGAACCAATTCCTTGAGAAGTTCTTCCCACCCTCACTCACTTATCACCTCAGAGGGGATATCATTGGGTTCAAGCAAGATCTATCAGTGACTCTCTTTGAAGCCTAGGAGTGATTCAAGGAGTCACTGTGAAAATGCCCTCATCATGGCATCCCTCCTTCATAACTTATCGAACATTTCTATAGAGGAGTTGACGATGATATCAAGCGATTCCTTGAGATACCTCTAGTGGAGACTTCATGCAGAAAAGCTTTGATGACACTTGGAAGGTCGTCAGTAGGGGAGTTGAGAACCAAGCCAATTAGGGTTCATCCCTGAAAGGAGGTATCACCCTCAAAGTGGCTGTAACATCCCTGACCTGGGTTATGTATTAACCCTAGGTGTTTTGCTTAAATTAAGTAATTAGATGCTTGTGTTTATCCTTTGAAATGTAATTAAGGCTTTTGAGAAACCTATACTTCTATTTCAATCCTTTTTGAATAATGTTGCAACATTGTTTTGTTAATTTTGGACTAAAGTGCAAATTACCCAAGTAGAAGGGTTAACTTGAAAATTGCACATGTTAAGACGTAACTATGATAATGAGACATCATAAGAATGAATAAGATGTAGTGGTATGGTTTCCACAAGCTTGGGCACCAAGATATAACTTATAGAGCAATCTTTGTGCTTTAAAACCTAGTTTTGGTGTAATGTGCAAATTACCCAAAACCTAGGGTCCAACATGTAATATATACCCTCTAGAATATCTCTCATGTTTCTTGGCATAAATTTGAGCAAAGAAAATGAGAGGGGAATCTCATATGAAGGATCATGGAGGAGAGAGAATTTTGGTATTGAATAATCAAGATTTAAGTAAATAGCTCTTTAATATATACAACTTATTAAGATAATTGGTTTCTTTTCCTTTTAACCTTGGATAAGGGAGGATTTTTGCATGTGATTAGGAGTAAGAGACGTGGCCAAGGATGATTCAAGACTTGGTGGATATGTTTAAGAAATAAAAGAAATAACAATTTTTTTCTTTGCCTTGAAAATATCCAAAAATATATAAGGATCCTTATCAACAAAGCAAGGGATCGTTTTCCTTAGTCCTTTTCTTATCTTTTTTCTTTGGCTGACCAAGAAGGATCTCTGTACCAGAAGGTAGACTACCAAGATGGTTTGGTAAGTATGGATCACCATCTACCTCGAATTCATGGTGGGGACCCTAAAACAAGGTTGGTTTCTTAGTTTTCTTCACACAATTCTTCTTTCTAGCCATCTTCTCCATCCAAAACTTGAAGAACGGACCTTGGGAAACCACTGGAGCTTCATCCACCATTAAATCTACGAATCTTGGAGCTCTAGATCAGATCTAAATGTGGGTTTTATAACTCTAAACCCTTAAGCTTTGCTTTTGCATTCTTCTTTCCTAGAAACGTTGCTTATATTTCTTCTTTAGACACTTTTGTGTGTTCTTGCAAGTGTTTCCGTGAAGAACAGACCCTATTCTTGAGGTAGAAGATGATGACATTAAAACCAATTTTTATCCAAAAAGAAACTTTAGCAAACAGTCTCCCAACTTTTGCAGACGGTTTGCCAAACCGTTTGGGAGCAAACGGTTTCAAACCGTTTGAATGCAAACACTTTCACTAGACCGCATAGAAGCAAACGGTCTAAGACCATTTGGATGCGTTGACCAGGAGTTGACCATTTGGAGGTCTGTTGTAAATAATGTGGACTAATCACCTACCAAAAATCATCAAGTAATTCCAAGTAGATCACCAATTGAAGGCACATCAATCATCTAAACCCTAATCGGGTTAATTGCTGATTTCAATAATTGAATTAAGTTGAAGTTTGGGTTGAGTGGCCCAAACGGTTTCAAAACCATTTGGGGATCACCAAAATGGTCTCAAGACCGTTTGGTGATCACCCAAGAACGTTTGAAGGTCTAGGGTTAAGTAGGGTTGACCAATTGAGGGTCCAATGATATCAAGTTGATGAGAAATTAAGTGTTGTTTTGGTGACCAAACCAAGGGTTCAAACCTTAAGTGAATGACTTGATTTTTGATGAAATAATGGGAAAACGGTATCAAGACCGTTTGGAGGATATCCAAATGATCCCAAGACCGTTTGGGGGTCACCCAAGACCGTTTGGAGGTCTAGGGTTGACTATGGTTAAGTGGTTGAAGATTGAAAGGAAATAAGTTGAAGTACAATTAATTGTTGACCTAGTGATCAATCTTATGAGCCAAACTTTAATTAGTTGAGTTAGGTTTTGGTGTGGATTTGAGAAAACGGTCTCAAGACAATTTGGAGGTCATCAAAATGATCCCAAGACCGTTTGGAGTCAGGTCATGACCAAATTGAATGATGGTTCAATGGTTTTAAATCGATTAGACTCATGTTGAAACATGTTGAAGAGTAATTGATTCCAAACCCTAATCCAATTGATTCAATCCCTAATTGGTGACCAATTGAGGGTCAATTGAGGGTCAAATCAGTTGAAGGTTGACCTATTTAACTCAATTGAAGTATGAGGATAGGTCCAATTGATGATTGGTTCCATGGATTCAATGATTGAAGGAATCAACATTGGAAAACCTAATTCAATTTGATTGGTTGAGACCATATTTGGTCCATGCGGTTTTGAGGAGGTTTGGACCAAACAGCCTCAAGACCGTTTGAGTCCAAACGGTCTCAAGACTGTTTGGGACCAAATGATCCCAAACCGTTTGATCTCATGCAGTTTCAAGATCGGTTATGTCCATGCGGTTTCAAAGTCAAACTTGACCAAACGGTCTTCATGACCAAATGGTCTTGAGTGAGCACTTTACCAAACTATTTCAAAAGTCAACAAGACCAAATGGTCAACAACACCAAACGGTTTCAAGGTATGTCCAAGACCATTTGGGGGTTTAGTGTGCAAGACCGTTTGAGGTCTAAAAAGGTCAAGATCGTTTGATGCCTTAGCGATCAAGATGGTTTGGTGGTTGGTTAACCTAAACCTTATAGATACCTAAAGTGATTAAGGGACCAAGTAATTAGTTGATTAATGTATGTATTAATCAGTGGTGATCACAACAAAGGTACCTTGATGGGATAGAATGACCAATAACCTTTGATCAAGTAAGCCTTAATGACCACAATAGTAATGACACAATCCATGATGTCAGTATTGAATTGACTTAGCCTAATTAAGGGTGATGTAAACATCCTATAATAGAAAGAGGAAAGAGAAGACTCTTTATATGAATGAGAATCAAGTAACAAACTTCCAATATGTATGAATATATCTAATTAGGGTATGATCCTTCATAATGAGATCATGAAAACCCTAATTATGATGGTTAAGGAATCTTAACCTAATTTGAGAGCATTAATGGAAGTAATCCTCATACATGATGATGGTATAATCTTAATTCATTCTAATTTGAATAATGAACCCTAATCTAGGGTAATGTGATGTAATGTGAATAGTAAACCCTAATCTAGGGAAATGTGATGGTGTGAACCGTAAACCCTAATTTTGGGTTATGCTTGCGAGCATGAAACTCTATGACTGAATTATGAAATGAGGAATCACTATGCCTGTCTAAGCTATAAGGATTGAATAACCCTAATTAAATTGAACAAGAAACCCTAACCCTAGAAATCAGCCGTGGTGATGTAACACGGTCGTGGTATATCTTCTGTAACACGACCGTGCAAGAGAGCACGGTCGTGGTGTTCTATACTTGACTTGGAAATAATTTGTATTGTGCTGATATAAATATAATGTGCATGTTATCAATTGTGTTAGTCATGCATGTCTTTATAAAGAAGTGATCATAGCCAGGTAAGGGTTATGACGTCATATTCATTAAAAGCACTCTATGAGTTTTGAAAGTAATGACATGCTATGTTTCCTAGTAAGAGGTAACATATGAGATTGATAGGCTATATGAGCCATGAGAAATATCTGTATTGCCATCAAATCATCAATATGTTACTTGGTAACAAGTGTTTTGATGATTTAAGGGTTTGAATACCCACATTCCTGAATCATAATGATGAGATGGTTAGGGATTGATATCCCAATGTTAACAATACGTGATATGAACTTGATACAATTAGTACTCTTTCTTAATAGCAATTGTCTTATTGATTTTGTTTGAAAACATGCCTGATGCTAGAAAAGATGCCATAATGTACTTAATTAATCAAGTATAAAGATATCATGTAGAGCCCTGACCATAGATCCATCATTGTCAGAAAGTAAATGATGGTGAAACAGGTTTTCCTAAGGGAACTCTTGGAGAGCATACTTTTGAGTATGTGGGGGTTATGGACGCGAATATCCTTACGTCCTAATGAGGGAATTGATGTGAGATGTACATTTAATCTCTCAATCCTTCATTATATGTTTATGCCGGGATGATGTATCACTAATCTCCCGATGATGTTTTTAATGCCGCATCGATGAGAGATAAACAAGAAATCCCTCGATGGCGAAGAGAGTACAACATGCCACTATAACTCTAATAGCGAAGATGCCAGAATACCCTGGAAAGATATTTAAGCAGAGACACAAGATGTCCTGCATGTTGTACCTCACACTGACTGAGGAAGATGAGGTCATAGAAATCCGGCTCTGCTGATGACCTATGTATGGTACCGATTGCGATTTAGTAATGGTCAGTTGGAGAATGAGTGGTATACCTCATCTCCTCAGGGCCTAAATGTGTTTGAAAAATGTAATCAGCCGTATAGCTTAATTGCTTAGGTTGAACTACGAGAAACAATGATTGATAATACATTTTTTATAGTGTTCTAATTGAATAACTAGTATACATGCTCTTCATATTCTTTATTAATATAAGTCTTGTCATTCAATCAAGTTATAATTGAAACAATTTCTTAGAGAATGCTGCTCTACTTAGTTTAATCAATGAATTGCCTGCTGTTAAATAATTATAGTTCTGCTGCTCATTGTTATCTTAATCTTTGCAATAATAATGCTTCTGGCGAAGAGTTATAACTCTCGCTGGGACAATTATTCAATTGTCTCACCCCCGTGGGATTCAAATTTTTAGGTAGACGCCGAGGATGAAGGAACCCATCAGTGGGTGAGCAGCAGCAACAACAACAACATCAGGGACAACAGTGATCTTCAGGTGGCGACACTGTCTGTCAAGTCTTATAGATAGAATGTCCTATGTGTCGTCTCTGTACTCTCAGGTCCTAGGAGTCAGTAGATGTTTAATATAAATATGAGATTTTGGCTTAATGCCTCGAGATTTTTGTATCTTGCCTTGTACAGCTAACATGGCAGTTGATATTTGTAGTCCTCGAGATGTGATATTACAGAGATGTAATGATGGATCAGTTTGTAAATAACTTATCTTGTTTCTTTAATGAAAGAGTTCACCATTTGATGATCTCTTTATGAAAAGTTTTAATTTTTAGTGATTTTCAGTGTTTCCGCTGCTAGTTAATCGCTTCTGCAATTGTTAATAACGTTTTTCCCGAGACATACGTCACAAATTAAGTGGTATTAGAGGTCTAGGTTTGCTGAGTCTACAGAGACATAGGACCTAGGTTGTTGAGTCTGTTCTTGTGTCTTCCAGTATGTATGATAGTGTCTTCTGCTCATTTAGGAGGAGAAGATAAAACTAAGGATGTCTGGACCACATGAGGAACACGTTGCAGAGAGTAGTGCTACTGCACCCAGAAGAGGTGCAAGAAACCCAGAAAGAGAAGAACATGTGCCTGAACCACCCCAGTTCAATCCAACTGACATGGGGAACCTAGCCGTCCAAGCTATGTTTGGGCAGTTCATGACTGCCATGACACATATGACTGATAGGATGCCTAGACCTGCACCTAGGGCACCTACCCATCCCGAAGGACAAGATTCCGGCGAGACGTTTGAACGACTTCACCGAGTTGGAGCTACAGAGTATGCTGGAACAGCTGACCCAACAGATGCTGACTTGTGGTTAACTGAACTAGAGAAGGCCTTTAGAATCCTGAACATCCCATAAGCTAAAAAGGTTAAACATGCTGTGTATCTTCTCAAGGGGAGTGCTGGTCATTGGTGGACCATGGAAGAACAGAAAAGGCCAGGTGTGGAGATTGCATGGGAAGTTTTCCGACGGGAATTTATCAATAGATACTTCACTAAGACGTTTTTGGACGAGAAAATCTCTCAGTTTGAGAGGTTAAGACAAGGACCGATGAACATTAGCGAATACAAGGCTAAGTTCATGGAGCTGTTGCGGTTTTGTCTGCACATGGCAACCACAGATGATGAAAGGATTAGACATTTTAAGAAGGGGTTAAATGCTGCGTTGACCACCCCTGTGTCTGCTCTGGAAAATAGGGAGAGGTTTTCTACCTTTGTGGAGTCAGTCAGGAGGATAGAGAGGTCTGTGTCAGAGAAGTGACATACCAAGAATAAGAGGATGTATCCCCAGTTCCAAGGATCTTCATCCAAAGATTTCAAGAAACCTAGGTTTTCTGTACCTACACCACCACCTAAATTCAGTACCCAGACGCAGTGGACGTCAAATAGGGGTAGAGGACGAAGCCTACCTCTAGAAGGAGTTCATAGTTCAGCATCTATGTCGGTTACAGGACCACCCAGACTACAACAACTGAACAGAAGCTGTTACATATGTGGAAAGATGGGACATCTGATGAAGGATTGCAGAGCCAGAGAAGTGAGTGTGACTCAACCTCAAAGGCAGAGTCAGCAAGGATCTCAAAGACGATAGTTTCCAGGTAAAGATAGAGGACGTGGACAAGCGTCCCAATCTGGATCATCGACACCTAGTCAATGAGCACCGAATCAACCACAAGCAACAACAAGATTCTATGCAATAAATCCACCTGATGCAGTGATCAACCCTCGGGTTGTGGCAGGTCAGATGGAATTGTTATATTCTGATATGTCTACATCTTGCGTTGTATCTGTTTTAATTGATCCGGGTGCTACCACTCTTTTATCACTCAAAGAGTGATTCTTGACTGCAACTTGACTATAAGTCATAGAGCAGATAGTTTGTTGCTAGAAACTCCGTTGATGGGATCTGTTGTGTTACAGGAGGTATGTTCTCCCTGCATCCTCTTCTTTTCTGAACATCGCATTCAAGTGGATCTTATACCACTTGAGATGCATGGATTTTATGTAATCCTTGGGATGGATACCTTAGAAAGGTATAAGTTTGTCTTGGATTGTGAGTCCAAGCAGGCTGTGTTCACTGATGAAAGTGACACATGGATCTTTCAAGGAGAAAGAAAGATTCTACCCACCTATCTTGTGTCAGCTATGGTTTCTGAGAAGATGATGAGGCAAGGATGTTATGCATTCTTGGCCTACCACCATGGAGAGTTCTAACCCTGCTGAAGTTCCTATAGTCAGGGAATTTGTAGATGTATTTCCTGAAGAACTTCTAGGTATACCACCGCCTCGGGAGATTGATTTTGAAATTAATCTAATCCCATATACGCAACCTATAGCACAAACACCGTATAGGATGGCACCTGCTGAGATGGCAGAACTCAAGAAATAGTTGTAAGAGTTGCTCGAGAAGGGTTTCATCCGACTGAGTACTTCACCCTGGGGTGCTCTAGTCTCTTTGTTAAAAAGAAAGATGGGACAATGCGGTTGTGCATTGATTATAGACAACTAAATAAAGTAACAATAAAGAATAAGTATCCTCTACCGAGGATTGATGATCTCTTTGACCAGTTGCATGGTGCAACCGTCTTCTCAAAGATAGATTTGAGGTCGGGATATCATCAGCTGCGTATTAAGGATGGTGACATACCTAAGTCTGCCTTTAGGACAAGGTATGGTCACTATGAGTTCACAGTTATGTCGTTTCGACTTACTAATGCACCAGCTGCATTCATGGAACTCATGAATAGAATCTTCCGACCTTTTCTCGATCAATGTGTTGTTGTCTTCATAGATGACATTCTGATTTACAGTAGGGATGCTCAGTAGCACGATCAGCATCTTCGTCAGACTCTAACTTTACTAAGAGAACACAAGTTATATGCTAAGTCTAGCAAGTGTGAGTTCTGGTTATCAGAAGTATCTTTCCTTGGACATGTAATATCTACTTCAGGTATTCGTGTTGACCCTAGAAATGTAGAATCTGTCATGTAATGGGAACAACTGAAGACACCGAAAGAGACTCGTAGTTTCTTAGGGTTGGCAGGCTATTATCAGAGGTTCATTAAGAACTTTATCTCTATAGCTTTACCCTTGACTAAGTTGACCAGGAAGGATGTTCCTTTTATCTGGAGTGACAAGTGTTAGCAATCTTTTCAGCTGTTGAAGGAAAGGTTGACAAGTGCACCTGTGTTTGTGTTACCTGAACAAGGAAAAGGATATATAGTCTTCTGTGATGCCTCTAAGATTGGACTTGGATGTGTGTTGATGCAGGATAAACAAGTGATTTCTTTTGCTTCCCGACAACTTAAGAAACACGAAGAGAATTATCCGACACACGATCTAGAACTAACAGTTGTAGTTCATGACTTGAAGATTTGGAGACACTATCTTTATGGAGAGACATTCCAGATTTTCACAGACCATAAGAACCTAAAGTATATCTTTTCTCAGCATGAGCTTAATATGAGGCAACACCGCTGGATGGAGTTAATCAAAGACTATGATTGTACGATTGATTATCATCCAGGGAAGGCCAATGTGGTTGCAGATGCTTTGAGTAGGAAATCAGCAACACCAGCCTTAGATAGGGCACAACTGAATTCCTTGGTATGCTCTAGGATGGATATGCTTATCTCCTTAAGACAAGATAATGTACAATTAAAAGTATCATTGTTATCAGGGTTGTTAGCTGAGATGCACATAAAACCTACTCTGAGACAGTAGATTAAAGAGGCACAACAAGTTGATGCTGCAGTTCAACATATTAGATCGAACTATGGTAATGAGAAACGAGATGGTTTCCATGACTTAGATGATCAAGTAGCCTGTTATCATGGTAGGATGATAGTACCGGATGTGGATAACTTGAGGAAGTTAATCCTGGAAGAAGCTCATTCTTCAATGTATGCTATGCATCCAGGGAGCACCAAGATGTATCGAAACTTGAAAGATATGTATTGGTGGCCTGGTTTGAAGAAGGACGTTGCTGAGTTTGTTTCGCAGTGTCCTGTATGTCATCAAGTTAAAGCTGAACACCAGAAGCCTGCAAGAACAATGCAACCTTTGCCCATACCACAGTGGAAGTGGGATCATGTAACCGTGGACTTTGTGGTTTGTCTACCCAGGACAACCAAAGGACATGATTCCATCTGGGTAATAGTTGATAGGTTGATGAAGACAACACATTTCTTGCCTATCAAAATAATCTATTCTGCTGAGAAGCTGGCACAGTTGTATGTAAATGAGATAGTGCGACTGCATGGAGTCCCAGTTACCATTGTTTCTGACAGAGGTCCCCAGTTTACGAGTCATTTTTCGGAGTGACTTCATAAAGCTTTAGGCACACAGTTAAGTTTTAGTACAACCTTTCATCCACAGACTGATGGACAATCAGAAAGGACTATACAGACTTTGGAGGACTTTCTTAGAGCATGTGTTCTTCAGTTTACAAGAAGTTGGGATCTACACCTAAGCTTGATAGAGTTTGCGTACAACAATAACTATCAACATAGTATTGATATGGCACCTTATGAAGCTTTGTATGGTAGATGTTGTAGATCTCCCTTATGTTGGTATGAAACCGGTGAATATCAACTTTTAGGACATGATCTTGTGCAACAAACCACTGAGAAGATTAAGATAATACAACAACAGTTGAAGACTGCACAAGATAGGTAGAAATCTTATGCTGATAAGTGTCGTAGACCTTTAGAATTCCAGGTTGGAGACAGAGTGTACCTCAAAGTCTCACCTTGGAAAGGAGTTCTGAGATTTGGAAGGAAAGGAAAGTTAGCTCCTAGGTTTATGGGTCCTTACCCAATCATTGAACGGATTGGGAAGGTAGCTTATAAGCTAGAGTTACCACCCGAATTACAAAAGTTACACCCTGTGTTCCACATTTCCTTGCTTAGGAAGTGTCACCCTGATACAGAATCAGTTCTACAACCTATGGAAGTAGAATTGAATGATGATGTATCTTATGAGGAAGGACCTGTGTCAATCCTTGACAAGAGAATAAAAAAAATTGAAAAAGAAAGATATAAGTCTTGTGAAAGTCCTCTGGAATCACTGTGGTATTGAAGAAGCCATGTGGGAACTAGAGGAAGAAATGAGAAGGAAATACCCTGGTCTTTTCTCTTAATATGTTTTGTTGATTTCGGGGACGAAATCCTTGTAAGGGGTGGATAATTTGTAACATCCCTGACCTGGGTTATGTATTAACCCTAGGTGTTTTGCTTAAATTAAGAAATTAGATGCTTGTGTTTATCCTTTGAAATGTAATTAAGGCTTTTGAGAAACCTATACTTCTATTTTAATCCTTTTTGAATAATGTTGCAACATTGTTTTGTTAATTTTAAACTAAAGTGCAAATTACCCAAGTAGAAGGGTTAACTTGCAAATTGCACATGTTAAGACGTTCCTCTGATAATGAGACATCATAAGAATGAATAAGATGTAGTGGTATGGTTTCCACAAGCTTGGGCACCAAGATATGACTTATAGAGCAATCTTTGTGCTTTAAAACCTAGTTTTGGTGTAATGTGCAAATTACCCAAAACCTAGGGTCCAACATGTAATATATACCCTCTAGAGTATCTCTCATGTTTATTGGCATAAAGTTGAGCAAAGAAAATGAGAGGGGTGTCTCATATGAAGGATCATGGAGGAGAGAGAATTTTGGTATTGAATAATCAAGATTTAAGTAAATAGCTCTTTAATATATACAACTTATTAAGATAATTGGTTTCTTTTCCTTTTAACCTTAGATAAGGGAGGAGTTTTGCATGTGATTAGGAGTAATATACATGGCCAAGGATGATGCAAGCCTTGGTGGATATGTTTAAGAAATAAAAGAAATAACAATCTTTTTCTTTGCCTTGAAAATATCCAAAAATATATAAGGATCCTTATCAACAAAGCAAGGGATCATTTTCCTTAGTCCTTTTCTTATCTTTTTGCTTTGGCCGACCAAGAAGGATCTCTGGACCAGAAGGAAGACGACCAAGATGGTTTGGTAAGTATGGATCACCATCTACCTCGAATTCATGGTGGGAACCCTAAAACAAGGTTGGTTTCTTAGTTTTCTTCACGCAATTCTTCTTTCTAGCCATCTTCTCCATCCAAAACTTGAAGAATGGACCTTGGGAAACCACTGGAGCTTCATCCACCATTAAATCTACGAATCTTGGAGCTCTATATCATATATAAAGGTGGGTTTTATAACTCTAAACCCTTAATCTTTGCTTTTGCATTCTTCTTTCCTAGAAACGTTGCTTATATTTCTTCTTTAGACACTTTTGTGTGTTCTTGCAAGTGTTTCCATGAAGAACAGCCCCTCTTCTTGAGGTAGAAGATGATGACGTTAAAACCAATGTTTATCCAAAAAGAAACTTTAGCAAACGGTCTCCCAACTTTTGCAAATGGTTTGCCAAACCGTTTGGGAGCAAACAGTTTCAAACCGTTTGAATGCAAACGGTTTCACTAGACCACATAGAAGCAAACGGTCTAAGACCATTTGGATGCATTTACAACGTGTTGACCATTTGGAGGTCTGTTTTAAATAATATGGACTAATCACCTACCAAAAATCATCAAGTAATTCCAAGTAGATCACCATTTGAAGGCACATCAATCATCTAAACCCTAATCAGGTTAATTGCTGATTTCAATAATTGAATTAAGTTGAAGTTTGGGTTGAGTGGCCCAAACGGTTTCAAAACCATTTGGTGATCACCCAAACGGTCTCAAGACCGTTTGGTGATCACCCAAGACCATTTTAAGGTCTAGGGTTAAGTAGGGTTGACCAATTGAGGGTCCAATGATATCAAGTTGATGAGCAATTAAGTGCTGTTTTGGTGACCAAACCTAGGGTTCAAACCTTAAGTGAATGACTTGATTTTTGATGAAATAATGGGAAAACGGTATCAAGACCGTTTGGAGGATATCCAAATTATCCCAAGACCGTTTGGGGGTCACCCAAGACCGTTTGGAGGTCTAGGGTTGACTATGGTTAAGTGGTTGAAGATTGAAAGGCAATAAGTTGAAGTACAATTAATTGTTGACCTAGTGATCAATTGTATGAGCCAAACCTTAATTAGTTGAGTTATTGTTTGGTGTGGATTTGAGAAAACGGTCTCAAGACCGCTTGGAGGTCATGCAAATGATCCCAATACCGTTTGGATTCAGGTCATGACCAAATTGAATGATGGTTCAATGGTTTTAAATCGATTAGACTCATGTTGAAATATGTTGAAGAGTAATTGATTCCAAACCCTAATCCAATTGATTCAAACCTTAATTGGTGACCAATTTAGGGTCAAATCAGTTGAAGGTTGACCTATTTAACTCAATTGAAGTATGAGGATAGGTCCAATTGATGATTGGTTGCATGAATTCAATGATTGAAGGAATCAACATTGGAAACCCTAATTCAATTTGATTGGTTGAGACCATATTTGGTCCATGCGTTTGGGACCAAACGATCCCAAACCGTTTGATCTCATGCGGTTTCAAGATAGGTTATGTCCATGCAGTTTCAAAGTCAAACTTGACCAAACGGTCTTGAGTGAGCACTTTACCAAATAGTTTCAAAAGTCAACAAGAACAAACGGTCAACAACACCAAACGATTTCAAGGTCTGTCCAAGACCGTTTGGGGGTTTAGTGTGCAAGACCATTTGAGGTCTAAAAAGGTCAAGATAATTTGATGCCTTAGCGATCAAGATGGTTTAGTGGTTGGTTAACCTAAACCTTATAGATACCTAAAGTGATTAAGGGATCAAGTAATTAGTAGATTAATGTATGTCTTAATCGGTGGTGATCACAACAAAGGTACCTTGATGGGATAGAATGACCAATTACCTTTGATCAAGTAAGCCTTAATGACCACGATAGTAATGACACAATCCATGATGTCAGTATTGAATTGACTTAGCCTAATTAAGGGTGATGCGAACATCATCTTATAGAAAGAGGAAAGAGAAGACTCTTTATATGAATGAGAATCAAGTAACAAACTTCCAATATGTATGAATATATCTAATTAGGGTATGATCCTTCATAGTGAGATCATGAAAACCCTAATTATGATGGTTAATGAATCTTAACCTAATTTGAGAGCATTAATGGAAGTAATCCTCATACATGATGATGGTATAATCTTAATTCATTGTAAATTGAATAATGAACCCTAATCTAGGGTAATGTGATGTAATGTGAATAGTAAACCCTAATCTAGGGAAATGTGATGGTGTGAACAGTAAACCCTAATTCTAGGTTATGCTTTCGAGCATGAAACTCTATGACTGAATTATGAAATGAGGAATCACTATGCCTGTCTAAGCTATAAGGATTGAATAGCCCTAATTAAATTGAACAAGAAACCCTAACCCGAGAAATCAGCCGTGGTGATGTAACACGGTCGTGGTATATCTTCTGTAGCATGACCGTGCAAGAGAGCATGATCGTGGTGTTCTATACTTGACTTGGAAATAATTTGTATTGTGCTGATATAAATATAATGTGCATGTTATCAATTGTGTTAGTCATGTAGGTCTTTATAAATAAGTGATCATAGCCAGGTAAGGGTTATGATGTCATATTCATTAAAAGCACTCTATGAGTTTTGAAATTAATGACATGCTATGTTGCCTAGTAAGAGGTAACATATGAGATTGATAGGCTATATGATCCATGTGAAATATCTATATTTCCACCAAGTCATCAATATGTTACTTGGTAACAAGTGTTTTGATGATTTAAGGGTTTGAATACCCACATTCCTGAATCATAATGATGAGATGATTAGGGATTGATATCCCAATGTTAACAATACGTGATATGAACTTGATACAATTAGTACTCTTTCTTAATAGCAATTGTCTTATTGGTTTTTGTTTGAAAACATGCATGATGCTAGAAAAGATGCCATAATGTACTTATTTAATCAAGTATAATGATATCATGTAGAGCCCTGACCATAGATCCATCATTGTCAGAAATTAAATGATGGTGAAACATGTTTTCCTAAGGGAACTCTTGGAGAGCATACTTTTGAGTATGTGGGGGTTATGGACGCGAATATCCTTATGTCCTAATTAGGGAATTGATGTGAGATGTACATTTAATCTCTCAATTCTTCATTATATGTTTATGTCGGGATGATATATCACTAATATCCCGATGATGTTGTTAATGCCGCATCGATGAGAGATAAATAGGAAATCCCTCGATGGCGAAGAGAGTACAACATGCCACTGTAACTCTAATAGCGAAGATGCCAGAATACCCTGGAAAGATATTTAAGCAGAGACATAAGATGTCCTGCATGTTGTACCTCACACTGACTGAGGAAGATGAGGTCATAGAAATCTGGCTCTACTGATGACCTATGTATGGTACCGATTGCGATTTAGTAATGGTCGGTTGGAGAATGAGTGGTATACCTCATCTCCTCAGGGCCTAATTGTGTTTGAAAAATGTAATCAGCCGTATAGCTTAATTTCTTAGGTTGAACTACGAGAAACAATGATTGATAATACATTGTTTATAGTGTTCTAGTTGAATAACTAGTATACATGTTGTTCATATTCTTTATTAATATAAGTCTTGTCATTGAATCAAGTTATAATTGAAATGATTGCTTAGAGAATGCTGCTCTACTTAGTTTAATCAATGAATTGCCTGCTGTTAAATAATTATAGTTCTGCTGCTCATTGTTATCTTAATCTTTGCAATAAAAATGCTTCTGGCGAAGAGTAATAACTCTCACTGGGACAATTATTCAATTGTCTCACCCCGTGGGATTCAACTTTTTAGGTAGACGTTGAGGACGAAGGAACCCATCAGTGGGTGAGCAGCAGCAACAACAACAACAACAACATTAGAGACATTAGTGATCTTCAGGTGGAGACACTGTCTGTCAAGTCTTGTAGATAGAATGTCCTATGTGTCGTATCTGTACTCTCAGGTCCTAGGAGTCAGTAGATGTTTAATATAAATCTGAGATTTTGGCTTAATGCCTCGAGATTTTTGTATCTTGCCTTGTACAGCTAACAGGGCAGTTGATATTTGTAATCCTCGAGATGTGATATTATAGAGATGTAATGATGGATCAATTTGTAAATAACTTATCTTGTTTCTTTAATGAAAGAGTTCACCGTTTGATGATCTCTTTATGAAATTTTTTAATTTTTAGTGATTTTCAGTGTTTCTGCTGCTAGTTAATCGCTTCCGCAATCGTTAATAACGTTTTTCCCGAGACAGACGTCACAGTGGCGATGGTGGAAGATAAATCTAAACTGAAGGCAATTGCTGAATATCTAAAGATGCTCTCCCTGAAGACTGACAACTTTGAGTACACCCTTCTAAATAGTGGGAAAAGAGACCAATCCTCCCTTCAACCTAAGGCATTCCCAGAAGTTTGCTAAGTCTGTAGTTTAGAAGGCCAAACGATCCTACAGTGTAAATATCTCTACCAAGCCACCATGAACATGATCCAACCTCCATTTGACCATGCTCCACTCATTGAAGAAGTTAACACTATCAAATCTATTCCAGGGTAGGGGTACGACAATTCCAACATACCAAGAAACCATCCTGACTTCCAGTATGGAAATCCATATGGTGCAACTAACGTCCAACCAGTACCCAATCAAAACCAAGTTTGGGCTCCCCCTGGTTTCCAACAACAGCATAATTATTGCCAGAATAACTATAATATTGGTCAGAATCATAATAACTTTAACCAAAGAAATAATTACAATGCAGTGAAGCAACCCTACAATAAAAAAGGACAACTCCTCCTAGGGCAAGGAAGCCAGCAAAACTTTCCTGCAACTAACAATCAAAGTCCCTAGAAGCAATTGAGATGATGTTAGTGGCCCAATAAGCATAAAGAGAAGCAAACCAACAATCTCAACAAGCCTACATAAAGTCTTTAGAATCCTAGGTTGCACCATTTGCAGCAGCAATGAGACCTCCAATAGGATCTTTTGCTGACCAACCAGGGAATAATCCCAAGCATCAAGCATAACAGTTAAAGGCTATCACTACATGATCTAGACACATGCTGCTAGAAACTCTAGACCCAACAATAAACAATAATAGGTTGATTCTTGAAGATGATGAGGATGAAGAAGAAACCCTAATAGATATACCAATAGCCACATCAACAGAACCAGTTATTGACACTCCAATGGTAGATAGAGTGTACAATCCCAAGAAGGCACCAGAAGTTGCACCAACCCCTCTCCATGCATGTGGTGTCCATCTACAAACCTCAAGTCCCATACCAGATTCGTCTAGCTCAGACACACCTAGACTCGAGATTCATGAAGTTCCAAGAAGCAATGAAGAAGCTACATGTTGACATCCCTCTCCTTGACGCTCTTGCAGAAATGCCATCATGGACACAATTCTTAAAGACCCTCCTCACATGTAAGTACTTAACTGAGGATATTGAGACCGTGATGCTAGAACGAACAACATCATACATCATCCTAAGCAAGATGCCAAAGAAATTAAAAGATCCTGGATCGTTTGACATTTCTTGTTTTGTTGGAGACACTCAATGTCGTAAGGGTCTATCCGATCTTGGGGTAAATGTATCT
This sequence comes from Alisma plantago-aquatica, assembly GCA_963693085.1. NCBI lineage: Eukaryota > Viridiplantae > Streptophyta > Magnoliopsida > Alismatales > Alismataceae > Alisma > Alisma plantago-aquatica. Next base: position 223,331,746 of record OY856414.1, on the reverse strand, counting down.
ATCATTCCCTATAGCTTGTGTAAATGACTAGGCTTCACAACATATATCCTTCCTATTGAGATCATGATTCAACTTGCTGACTCTTCTATGACTACGTCAATGTGAATCATAGAAGATGTCCCTATTCATGTAGGCCCCAAGTCATATTGCCCATGTGACTTTGTCATCATGGACATCAAGGAAGACCTACATTATACTCTTATATTTGGGCATCCCTTCCTTGAAACTACTAGTGCTCTGATTGATGTTGAAGTAGGAATCTTAACATTAGGGCTTAGGATAGATATTATTGACTTTAGAGTCTTTGAGATTCTGAAGGGTCCTTCCTTTCAGGAGTAATACTATTTGATTGATTGTGTTAAAAAATGGCACAACTACGACAAGAGGATTATACTTCTAAAGACCCTTTAGAGACTGCACTCATCAGTGCCAACACTCATGAATTAGATGATGAACATGTAGAAAAGTTTCTCTTTCTCCTAAACTCTGCTATAGAAGACCCCAAGGCCAAATTCAAAGACCTCAAATCTTCCTCCATCATTGAAGAAGACAACAAAGAACCTACTACACCAGAGATGAAGCCTCTATCCAAGGGGCTCAAGTATGTTTTCCTGGATGAGAAGAAGGTCTGCCCAGTCATCATCAATGTAGATCTCACAGCTACCCAAGAAGACAAGCTATTGACCAAACTGAAGAAAAGATAGAAGGCACTAGGTTACAAGATGACTGACCTAACAAGTGTGAGACAATCCCTGTGCATGCACAAAATCAACATGTTTGACAACTACATTCCATCCATTGAGCCTCAAAGTAAGCTAAATCCAATCCTAAAGGAGGTTGTTTGCAAGGAGGTGATAAAGTTGCTGCTTTTAGGGATTATATATCTCATTTCTGATTCAACTTGGGTAATTCCTGTGCAAGTTGTGTCAAAGAAAGGCGGCACTACCTTTATCTTAAATGAGAATAATGAGCTTATACCCACTCATACTATGACTGGGTGACATATGTGCATAGACTACCACAAGCTCAACAAGGCTACCAGGAAGGACCACTTCCCGCTTACTTTTCTTTATCAAGTCCTAGAGAGTCTTGCACACCAGGAGTTCTTTTGCCACTTAGACAAATATTCTAGTTTCTATCAGATACCCATCCATACCGGTGATCAAGAGAAGACAACATTCACGTATCCCTTTGGCATGTACGCTTTCCACCATATGCCTTTAAGACTATGCAATGTGCCAACCACTTTCCCGCATTGCATGTCTACCATCTTCTCTAATTTTACTGAAAACATAATGGAGATCTTCATGGATGACATTTCAGTCTATGGAGGTTCTTTTGAACAATGTCTACATAACCTTTGCCTAGTCTTAGAACATTATGAAGAAGCACATCTGGTGCTTAATTGGGAAAAATGCCACTTCATGGTGAAAGATGGCATTGTTCTAGGGCATCGTGTCAGCTCCAGAGGCATTGAGGTTGATAAATCAAAGACTGAAGTAGTTGCCAAGCTACCACCTCCAATCACTGTCAAAGAAGTTTGGGCATTCTTATGGCATGCCATATTCTATAGGAGGTTTATTAGTGGCTTCATTATAGATCACCAAGCCCTTGATGAATCTTCTCCAGAAAGATGTGGATTTCCACTTCAACTCTGACTGCATAAAAAGCTTCAACACCTTGAAGGAAGCTCTCATATCAACCCCTATCCTTCATGATATAAATTTCTCTCTCCCTATTGAGATTATGTGTTATGCTAGTGATTACGCTGTAGGTGCATTACAAGGTCAACATGTCGATAAAAATCATCGCATCATCTACTATGAAAGCAAGACACTAGATGACACACAATAGAATTATTCTAGAACAGAGAAAGAGATTCTTTTTGTTGTCTTTACCTTTGAAATTTTTTGCTCTTACCTTATAGGTTCGTAGGTTATAGTCTACACTAGTCACACTGCTATAAGGCATTTAATGTTGAAGAAAGATATGAATCCCAATGTAAGGCCCTTGAACTTACTTAATGAGTTTAATGAGCTTAATTACCACAATATAATGCTTATAACCCTAATATAACCTTTTTATATGTTTTGAAATCATAAGACAAGCTTAAGTTTCAAATTTGGTCCAATTTGGACACTGTTTGAGCAAGTTATGCAATTTTCTGTACATTTTGGACTTTTCTGCAATTTACCCAATTGAGGGGTTTTATTTACAATTTTTCACATAAATTATGTTCCTTAGTTTTTATATTATCATTCTTGAGATTTTTGAGCCATGGGGCTCCTAGTTGAGCCATGGTTTGAAGGTGTTTTTATCAAGGGTATTTTAGTGTTTTTCCCTTCATGGATGAGCTACCTTTAGTAGCTATCAACTAAGGAATTATGTGATTGGATGGGAATTTCGCCAAAGGAAAGCTACGAAGGTCTAGAGGGATGGTGGGAGAGCTTCTTGTGTGCGTGCTTATGTATTTTTAATAATTTAAAGCCATGGACACTTGGATATATACTAGAATTGCAACTTTTTCTTTTTCTTAATATTAAAATATCATATACTTATCCAAAAGCCTCCAAACGAGCCATTTCCTCTCCATTATCTCTCTCCTTCTCCCAGATTCGTACTCCCTCTGTTAAGCTGCGATTTGTTTTGCCCAAGGAAGAAGAAAGTGGGGATTCTCTTGGAAAACAATTCTAGGGTTGAAATTGATTCTCTTTTTGGGTCTATAAAGCTTCCCCATAGTGATATTGACCTAAAAGTGTAAGTTTTTCCTTATTTCCTCCGTTTAATTATTTGTTCCTCTTCCTCCTACATCTCTCCAGGTTGGAACCATGGTTTTCCATGGTGAAAGTTCCCCTAGAACTCAAAACTCCTTCCTTCTTGTTTCTTTTCTAGGGTTTTGCTTGTTTGTGAAGAGAATTGCATAGTTGGCCAAGTTCAGATCTGAAGACAAGGTTTTCTTGCCCTATTAGCTCGAGATTTTTGCTGTTGGATATATGACCTACTCTATAGAGGCGAGTTATATAACATTCTTCACTTATATTGCTTTCTAGAAGCTTGTTGGTTCATGATTATGCTTGAATGTGATGATCTAAGCATAGAGAAATCATGCTTGTTTAGAATTACGAATTTTGTGGTGTTTCCTATTTTATTCCAGTTCTATATGAACCTGTAAACATGTGTACATCCTTCATAAGGTGTAACATGATCTGGAACAGGTTGATAACAACAACCTATGGTGCTATGTACAAAACAAATGATGGTTCAAATTAGGGTTTTCAAGCTATTTCCTTCCCTATCACATAACTGATTGTCATACTATTCAACAACCAATAGTGTTGCTATCTTGGCAACTGATGTTCGTGATCAAGCATGTCCAATTTATGGTTACAACCTATGGTCACCACCTTAGGTCAGGTTTTGACTCAATTAGACATTTAATTATCATCCACTAAGTATTCTAATGATGTTATCAATCGATGATGATATTGGCTTATTATTTGATGATGTTAAATGAATGTATTACTGATCTAGCAACCAATGGTGACCTAATGATCAAAATTAATGGTGGATTAGGTCATCATCATATATGATGAATTAGGAATGTAATTGTAGATTTGACTATACCTTGAACCAATGGTTCCTTGGTTCAATTGATCTAATGGTTAGACCTATACTTCAATTGGTAACCTTGAACAATGAACCTGATCCAATGAATAATATTGGATGCTTTAACATCCAATGGATTAGAATAAATCACATGTTATTATATGTCGGTCATAGTGAAGATAATTCAATGGTTCAATACCATTAATTGGTAGTCTTACCTTTGCCATTATATAGTTATATTTGATAAATCAATGTAATGAGTGGATGCGTAACTCCCATATGATCTAGCCTATTATACTTAACCTTAATGTATTTATATGATGTTGATTGGTTATAATCAGACCTCTTGAATGATTAATGTGATAATTAATTACACTCTTCTTATGTTGAAACCACAATGTAGTATTATTTGAATATCATAGTGCCTTGCCATGTTAAAATCTATGGACATACATGTGCTAATGATCTTTTGAGCCTTGTTTAAGGCATGGAATGATGATGATAACCTTACTATGAATAATGTGATGGTCTTAAAGACCTTTGGGCATGTTTGAATCCATGATTGAGGTGAAATCCTCTTCATGTTCCAATAAGGGTTAAAACCCTGGAACTTGTGATAAGATATTGGTATCTTGCAATAGTATGATGATAAGTGTGGTATATTAATTTGTAATGAATGATAGATGTGGTAATGTGATTAAGATTTATATCTCAAATGTTTTATATCTTTTGAAGTTGTTATACATATACTCTTGTTAGAAAATAATTAGGGTTTGAATGTCCACTTGTATGATAAAGCCTTAATGCATTCAATTGGAAGTAATTAATCAAGTGTAACCTTAATCATGTAGAGCCATCTTCAGTGTCAGAACTTACTGGATGGTGAAATGAGTATTCCCAAGGGAAACTCAGAGCGCATACTGTTGAGTATGCGGGGGTGGCAAGTTGAGGATATATACTTGTCATCCAAAATTGCAGGTTATGGAGGATGGCTATGGTCATGCCTCAGATATTTGATGTGATTGAAGACAACTGCGGTTGTACCTCAGATTAGAGGGTTTTGTATACCGTGTTTTCTAGTGTCGTAACTTTTACCAAGTATGAACTAGTTGTTATCAGTTGGCTATATGTCACTGTTGGCAGTTTGACTGGTATGTCACTGCAGTTTACTCATACTGACCGAGGGGAAGAGATCTTAGGATATCGACACTCCTAGATCTTATACGGAATTGAATAGCACTTCGCAGTGGTTAGTTGGACTTTGAGTGGTACAACTCAAACTCCCCATGGCATAATAATAAAAGATATAATACCAGCTGTGTAGTATAATTGCTAGGGTTTAATACGTATCACATTGGTTGATTAACCCTTGTCTTGTCTTTACACTACATAGTTCTTACATGATGCAGACTTATGACAATTGTACAATTCTACTTGATGTTACAACTTATTTGCTTAACTTCTTAGCATGCTTAAACTATTCAATTTATTCATATTGTTTATTTAATATCCTAACTGCTCAATGTATTAATGGTTAATTAATGTTATAATCAGTATATGTTGGAGAGAGTTATATCTCTCGCTGGGACTGGGTCTCACCCGTGGGTCACCACATTTTTTTAGGTGGTCGCGGGCAACGAGGTCGAGGTCATGCTGTGGAAGAGAACCAACTTGGTGATCAATAGATTAAGAAGGTTGGTTAGTTGTAGATGTTAGTTATAGATGTTAGTAGTAGAGTCCTAGTGGCGTCCCTATACTCTCAGGTCCTGGTATGGGATGTGTTTTCTAGATGATATATTTGTATCAGCATGAGATTTTGGTATTATGCCAATGTTTGTAAATATATGGCACGTACATGTGAAATGTATTTTGTATGCAGGATGTGACTGAGGTCTTTGGACCCATAGGAAAATGCTTGTTAAAGTATATGAGAATGGAATGATGGACCTTTTATAAATGTTCTAGAGTTTATTTACATTGTTGGAATCGATTTTAATTGTTTCACATTTTCGACTATGTGATTAATTAGTAGTTGATCGTATTTTGTGTTTTGAGTAATATCATTTAGCTTGACGAGGTGTCACAATTAAGTTGGTATCAGAGCTCTAGGTTTACCGAGTCTACAGGGACATAGGACTTAGGTTCAAATCTGTTCTTATGTATCCAACATATCTGATCATAGTTTATGCTTATGCAAATATGTCTGGAGGACATGAAAAACACGTTGAGAGTAGCTATGTTGCACCAGGAGGAGGTGTAGGGAGGCAGGCACATGATGAGAGAGTGCCAGAAGTAGGGCCTGAGCAGCCCTCAATGCCTCATCTAGACCCGACAATGATGGCCAATCCTGAGTTTCAGTCTATGTTTAGACAGATGATGGCCACAATTACACATATTGCTGACAGAGCGCCATCACCTCAAGCTAGGGCAGTCACCTCTAATGTGGAGTCCCAAGGTGTCGGGAAGACATTTGAACATCTTAGACGTGTTGGGGCAATTGAATATGCAGGTACTTCTGATCCAGTAGACGCTGACATGTGGTTGACTGAGCTGGAAAAGGCGTTCAAAATCCTAAACATCACAGAAGAAGACAAAGTTAAGCATGCAATATACTTGTTAAAGGGTAGTGTTGGCCACTAGTGGCCATAGAAGAGGAGAAAAGGCCAGGAGTTGTGATAGGATGGGAGGAGTTTCGAAGGGAATTTGTTAGTTGATATTTTCCAGAGACCTACCTAGATGAGAAAATCTCTCAGTTCGAGAAGATTTGTCAGGGAGCTATGACTATCAATGAGTATGAATCAAAGTTTATGGAACTTCTGAGGTTCTGCCCGCACATGGAAACAATATACAAGGAAAGGATCCAGAGATTTGAGAAGGGTCTGAGTACGGAGTTGACTACTACAACATCAGCCTTGGAGAATAGGGAAAGGTTTTCCACCTTTGTGGAATCTGTCAGGAGGATTGAGAGGTCTTCCATAGAGAAGCGTGAAGCTAATGCTAAGAAGCGACCTATGCAGTTTCAAGGGCAATCATCTGGAGGCTTTAAGAAGCCAAGGTTTTTCCCACCGCTGTCACAACCAAGGTCAACCTTCACTGAACCAAGATCACATGCACCATCACAGTGGACCCCGAGTCAGGGTAGAGTCACAATTTTCCACCGACTAGAGCCCGTAGTACCTCATCAGTTTCAGTGACAGGGCTGTTTAGGCCATATTAGGGCACCAAAACATGTTACAAGTGTGGGAAAGTGGGGCATACAAGACCTTATTGCCCTATGAAAGATGAGGAGGTGACTCAGCAGCCAAGGCAAAGTCAACAAGGTCCACAACAATGACAGTTTAGTGGTAGCAGTGGCAGAGGACGTGGTCAGGCATCCCAGGAAGGATCCTCTAGACAAGCAAGCAGAGGACGTGGATGACAACAGGCTATACCAAGGTTCTATGCCATGACCCAACCAGAAGCAGTGGTCAATCCTCGAGTTGTGATAGGTCAGATGGAGTTATTTCATTTTGATATGTCTGCATCTTGTTTCATATCTGTGTTAGTAGACCCGGGTGCGACACACTCTTTTATCACCAGAGAGGTGATAGATAGTTGTTATCTACCTGTTAGTCTTAGATCTGATAGCCTATGGCTAGAGACTCCTTTGGTTGATTCTTCCGAGTTGTGAGAAGTGTGCCCTTCTTGTGTTCTTTCTTTTTCTGGACACAACATTCAAGTGGATCTTCTGCCACTTGACATGCATGGTTTTGATGTAATACTTAGAATGGATACCTTGGAAAAATACAAGGTAGTCTTGGACTGTAGTACTAAGGTGGCGACATTCCATGATGGAGATGTACAGTGGATTTTTTAGGGTGATAGGAAGATTCTTCCTACATGTTTGATGTCAGCTATGACAGCTGAGCGGCTGATGAGGCAAGGATGTGAGGCTTTTTTAGCTCATGTTGTGGATACCAAGGTGGTAGGTCCTAGTATCCAGGAGGTGCCAGTGGTGTGAGAATTTGAGGATGTCTTTTCTGAGGAATTTCCTAGCATTCCCCCTCCTAGAGATATTGAGTTTGAGACCAATCTTCTTCCTAGAACACAACCCATAGCACAGTCAGCATACAGGATGGCACCAGCAAAGATGCAGGAGTTAAAGAAATAGTTACAAGAACGGTTAGAGAAGGGTTTTATCAGGCCGAGCACTTCCCCTTGGGGTGCTCCTGTGTTGTTTGTTAAAAAGAAGGATGGTTCAATGAGGTTGTGTATAGACTATAGACAGTTGAACAAGGTGACAATAAAGAATAAGTATCCTTTGCCAAGGATTGATGATCTTTTTGATCAATTGATAGGTGCCACTGTGTTTTCAAAGATAGACCTGAGGTCAGGTTACCATCAATTGAGAATTAAGGCTGATGACATATCCAAGTCAGCTTTTAGGACTAGGTATGGTCATTATGAGTTTGTGGTTATGCCGTTTGGGATAACCAATGCACCTGCAGCTTTTATGGATCTGATGAATAGGGTGTTTAGACCTTATCTTGATCAGTGTGTGGTTGTGTTCATAGATGATATCCTGATATACTCCAAGGATAGTCAACAACATGAGCAACACCTTTGCCAGGCACTGACATTGTTGAGGCAACATCAACTATATGCGAAGTTTAGCAAGTGTGAATTCTGGTTATCTGAAGTGTCTTTTCTGGGCCATGTTATATCTGCAAAAGGCATTTGTGTTGATCCCAAGAAAGTGGAATCTGTACTAGAATGGGAACAACCAAAGACACCGACATAGATTCGTAGTTTCCTAGGTCTAGCAGGTTACTACAGGAGGTTCATCAAAGACTTCAATTCTATAGCGTTACCCCTAACTAGGTTAACCAGGAAGGATGTTCCTTTTGCTTGGAATGACAAGTGTCAACATTCTTTCCAGCTTTTGAAAGAAAAATTGACTAGTGAACCGGTTCTAGTACTGCCAGAGCAAGGAAAAGGCTATATTGTCTTTTGTGATGCTTCAAAGAATGGTTTGGGATGTGTGTTGATGCAGGATTAAAATGTGATTTCTTTTGCTTCACGATAGCTTAAGAAACATGAGGAGAATTACCCAACACATGATCTGGAGCTTGTAGTAGTGGTCCATGACTTAAAGATCTGGAGACACTATCTTTATGGAGAAAAGTGTCACATCTTCACTGACCACAAGAATCTATAGTATATTTTCTCAAAACAGGAGTTGAATATGAGGCAGAGGAGATGGATGGAACTGATTAAGGATTATGATTGCACAATAGACTACCATCCAGGGAAAGCTAATGTGGTAGCTGATGCATTAAGTAGAAAGTCATCTTCATCATCAATGGTAGATAATGCACAATTAAATTCATTGATGTGCCATAAGAGAGATATGCTAGTGTCTCTTTGTCAGATGAATGTACAGCTAGAAGTTTCCTTGCTGGCAGGATTGTTGGCACAGTTACAAGTGAAACCTACCTTGAGACAGCAAATTTATGATGCACAACAAAATGATACTATGATACAAAATATCCAATCAGGGATTGGCAGTGAAAAGTATGATGGTTTTCATGAGGAAGATGATGGTACAGTTTGTTACCATAATAGGATAGTAATTCTTGATGTTGATGGGTTGAGGAAGATGGTACTTGAGGAGGCTCACTCCTCTATGTATGCAAAGCATCCTGGAAGTACCAAGATGTACCAAAATTTGAAGGACATGTATTGGTGGCCAGGTATAAAGTGTGATGTGGCAGAGTTCATTGCCAAATGTCCAGTTTGTCAGTAGGTGAAGACTGAGCACCAGAAGCTTGCAGGGACATTACAACCCTTGCCAATACCACAGTGGAAATGGAATCATATAACTATGGAATTTGTGGTTGGTCTTCCTAGGACAGCCAAAGGTCATGATTCCATATGGGTGATAGTAGACAGATTGACTAAGTCAGCTCATTTTCTGCCAGTTAAGACGACATTTATAGGAGAGAAATTGGCACAAATATATGTTGATGAGATAGTCTGTTTGCATGACATTCCAGTGACTATAGTTTATGATAGAGGTCCACAGTTTACAAGTCATTTTTGGGAGTGTCTGCATTCAACAATGGGAACACAGCTGAGATTCAACACAACTTTTCATCCGCAAACCGATGGCCAGTCTGAAAGGACTATTTAGACTTTAGAGGATCTCTTGAGGGCATGTGTGCTGCAATTTCTTGGTAGTTGGGATGTACATCTAACTCTGATAGAGTTTGCGTACATCAATAGCAATCAAATAAGCATAGATATGGCTCCTTATGAGGCTCTGTATGGGAGATGATGTCGATCTCCTCTTTGTTGGTATGAGACAGGTGAATATCAACTTTTGGGTCCTGAGCTAGTACAACAGACTACAGAAAAGATTAAAGTGATACAACAACAGTTGAAAGTAGCCCAGGACAGGCAGAAATCTTATGCAGACAACTGACGCAGACCACTTGAGTTCCAAGTGGGAGACAGAGTATATCTTAAGGTTTCTCCTTGGAAAGGTGTTTTGAGGTTTGGAAAGAAGGGTAAGTTAGATCCTAGATTTATGAGACCATACCCTATCCTAGGTCATGTTGAAAAGGTAGCATATAAGTTGTATCTACCACCAGAGCTACATAGATTGCATAATGTCTTTCACATCTATCTGTTGAGGAAATGCCATCCAGATACGGACCAGACAATCCAACCAGTAGAGGTTGAGTTAGATGAGGATATCTCCTATGTTGAGGGTCCTGTGTTGATCCTGGATAGACGGGTGAAAAAGCTGAAGAGCTAAGATATTATACTAGTGAAAGTTTTGTGGAATCATCGTGGAATAGAGGAAGACAAATGGGAACTAGAGAATGAGATGCACAGAAAATACCCATCTCTTTTTGCGTAGGATTTCGGGGCGAAATCCTTGTTAGGGGTTTATAGTTGTAAGGCCCTTGAACTTAATGAGTTGAATGAGCTTAATTACCATCATTTAATGCTTATAAACCTAATATAACCTTTTAATATGTTTTGAAATCATAATATAAGCTTAAGTTTCAAATTTGGTCCAATTTGGACACTGTTTGAGCAAGTTATGCAATTTTCTGTATATTTTGGACTTTTCTGAAATTTACCCAATTGAGGGGTTTTATTTACAATTTGTCACATAAATTATGTTCCTTAGTTGTTATATTATCATTCTTGAGATTTGTGAGCCATGGGGCTCCTAGTTGATCCATGGTTTGAAGGTGTTTTTATCAAGGGTATTTTAGGGTTTTTCCCTTCATGGATGAGCTACCTTTAGTAGCTATCAACTTAGGAATTATGTGATTGGCTGGGAATTTCGCCAAAGGAAATCTAAGAAGGTCTATAGGGACGGTGGGAGAGCTTCTTGTGTGTGTGCTTATGTATTTTTAATAATTTAGAGCCATTGGCACTTCGATATATACTAGAATTGCAACCTTTTTTTCTTAATATTAAAATATCATATACTTATCTAAAAGACCCCAAACGAGCCATTTCCTCTCCATTATCTCTCTCCTTCTCCCAGATTCGTACTCCCTCTGTTCAGCTGCAATTTTTGCTGCCCAAGGAAGAAGAAAGTGGGGATTCTCTTGGAAAAAAATTCTAGGGTTGAAATTGATTCTCTTTTTAGGTCTATAAAGCTTCCCCTAGTGATATTGACCTAAAAGTGTAAGTTTTTCCCTATTTCCTCAGTTTAATTATTTGTTCCTCTTCCTCCAATATCTCTCCAGGTCGGAACCATGGTTTTCCATGGTGAAATTTCCCCTAGAACTCAAAACTCCTTCCTTCTTGTTTCTTTTCTAGGGTTTTGCTTGTTTGTGAAGAGAATTGCATAGTGGGCCAAGTTCAGATCTGAATCCAAGGTTTCCTTGCCCTATTTGCTCGATATTTTTGCTGTTGGATATCTGACCTACTCTATAGAGGCGAGTTATATAACATTCTTCACTTATATTTCTTACTAGAAGCTTGTTGGTCCATGATTATGCTTGAATGTGACGATCTAAGCATAGAGAAATCATGCTTGTTTAGAATTACGAATTTTGTGGTGTTTCCTATTTTATTCCAGTTCTATATGAACCTATAAACGTGTGTACATCCTTTATAAGGTGTAACATGATATGGGACAGGTTGATAGCAACAACCTATGGTGCTATGTACAAAACAAATAATGGTTCAAATTAGGGTTTTCAAGCTATTTCCTTCCCTATCACATAACTGATTGTCATACTATTCAACAACCAATAGTGTTGCTATCTTGGCAACTTATGGTCGTGATCAAGGGTGTCCAATTTATGGTTAAAACCTATTGTCACCACCTTAGGTCAGGTTTTAACTCAATTAGACATTTAATTATCATCAACTAAATATTCTAATGATGTTATCAATCGATGATGATATTGGCTTATTATTTGATGATGTTAACTGAATGTATTACTGATCTAGCAACCAATGGTGACCTAATGATAACAATTAATGGTGGAGAAGGTCATCATCATATATGATGAATTAGGAATGTAATTGTAGATTTGACTATACCTTGAACCAATGGTTCCTTGGTTCAATTGATCTAATGGTTAGACCTATACTTCAGTTGGTAACCTTAAACAATGAACCTGATCCAATGAATAATATTGGATGCTTTAACATCCAACAAATTAGAATAAATCACATTTTATTATATTTCGGTCATAATGAAGATAATTCAATGGTTCAATACCATTAATTGGTAGTCTTACCTTTGTCATTATATAGTTATATTTGATAAATCAATGTAATGAGTGGATGCGTAACTCCCATATGATCTAGCCTATTATACTTAACCTTAATGTAATTATATGATGTTGATTGGTTATAATCAGACCTCTTGAATGATTAATGTGATAATGAATTACACTCTTCTTATGTTGAAACCACAATGTACTATTATTTGAATATCATAGTGCCTTGCCATGTTAAAATCTATGGACATACATGTGCTAATGATCTTTTGAGCCTTGTTTAAGGCATGGAATGATGATGATAACCTTACTATGAATAATGTGACGGTCTTAAAGACCTTTGGGTATGTTTGAATCCATGATTGAGGTGAAATCCTCTTCATGTTCTAATAAGGGTTAAAACCCTGGAACTTGTGATAAGATATTGGTATCTTGCAATAGTATGAACATAAGTGTGGTCTGTTAGTTTACAATGAATGATAGATGTGGTAATGTGATTAAGATTTCTATCTCAAATGTTTTATATCTTTTGAAGTTGTTATACATATACTCTTGTTCGAAAAGAATTAGGGTTTGAATGTCCACTTGTATGATAAAGCCTTAATGCATTCAATTGGCAGTAATTAATCAAGTGTAACCTTAATCATGTTGAGCCCTGTGCCGTAGAGCCATCTTCAGTGTCAGAACTTACTGGATGGTGAAACGAGTATTCCCAAGGGAAACTCGGAGCGCATACTATTGAGTATGCAGGGGTGGCAAGTTGAGGATATATACTTTTCATCCACAATTGCAGGTTATGGAGGATGGCTATGGTCATGCCTCAGATATTTGATGTGATTGAGGACAACTGCGGTTGTACCTCGGATTAGAGGGTTTTGTATACCCTATTTTCTAGTGTCGTAACTTTTACCAAGTACGGACTAGTTGTTATCAGTTGACTATATGTCACTGTTGGTAGTTTGACTGGTATGTCACTACAGTTTACTCATACTGACCGAGGGAAAGAGATCTTAGGATATCGACACTCCTAGATCTTATACAGAACTGAATAGCACTTCACAATGGTCAGTTGGACTTTGAGTGGTATGACTCAAACTCCCCAGGGCATAATAATAAAAGATATAATACCAGCCGTGTAGTATAATTGCTAGGGTTTAATACGTATGACATTGGTTGATTAACCCTTGTATTGTCTTTACACTACATAGTTCTTACATGATGCATACTTATGCCAATTGTACAATTCTACTTGATGTTACAACTTATTTGCTTAACTGTTTAGTATGCTTAAACTATTCAATATGTTCATATTGTTTATTCAATATCCTAACTACTGAATGTAGTTACTGTTAATTAATGTTATAATCAATATAGGTTGGAGAGAGTTATATATGTCGTGGGACTGGGTCTCACCTGTGGGTCAGCACATTTTTTTTAGGTGGTCGCGAGCAACGAGGTCGAGGTCATGCTGTGGAAGAGAACCAACCTGGTGATCAATAGATTAAGAAGGTTGGTTAGTTGTAGATGTTAGTTATAGATGTTAGTAGTAGAGTCCTAGTGTCGTCCCTGTACTCTAAGGTCTTGGTATGGGATGTGTTTTCTAGATGATATATTTGTATCAACACGAGATTTTCGTATTATGCCAATGTTTGTTAATATATGGCACGTACATGTGAAATATATTTTATATGCAGGATGTGACTGAGGTCTTTGGACCCATAGGCAAATGCTTGTTAAAGTATATGAGAATGGAATGATGGACCTTTTATAAATGTTCTAGAGTTTATTTACATTGTTGGAATCAGTTTTAATTGTTTCACATTTTTGACTATGTGATTAATTAGTAGTTGATCGTGTTTTGTGTTTTGAGTAATGTCGTTTAGCGTGACGAGGTGTCACACCCAAGTTGATCAAGTGGATTCTATTACTACAAGAGTTTGATCTAGAGATCAAGGACAAGAAGGGGACCAAAAATGTAGTTTCTTGTGACGCCCCGACATGCCACAAATGAGTTTACTCAAACCAAAGCACATAATTAAAACTAAATAAGTAGGTTACCAGAAAACACATGAAATGAAAACTGATTTTCTCAAAGCACCAAAGCCAAAAACTTATCGCATATAAGTCCTCAATAGGACACCTGTGTTACATAACTCATATATCATGGTGCTTATATCACTATGCATCATCATTCTTGTCACCAGCCTGTAACATGGGATATCTCTTCCACATATATGTACATATACACGTGCCATATCTTACATACATAGCTCACAAGCCAAAAGCATCTTATCAATAACATATCTACAAAACACACGAGAACACTCCCAAAGACATGAGTGTACATGGACAACATCTAGAACTCTAACACCAAAAGACTAGCATCACATCCAACCTTATCAGCTACTACTCTTTCTGCTACTCTTCCTCAGCTGCACGATCTCTACCTCTTTGTGCACGACCACCTAAAATATGTGGAAACCCACAAGGTGAGACCAAACATCCCAGTGAAGATATAACTCTCCACCAACATCTATGAAAACACATATAACTAAGCAGGTTAACCAAATTCAACTGAACGATATGTATCTAGAAGATAGAGCAGATAAGAAAAACCAAAATGTTATCACTGATCAATGGAACAATTAATATTATAAAAAGGAATATGATGAACATGTATAATAGTTGATTTCTCTTACCGCCATACACTACACAACTGTATTACATATTTTATTATTTCCATGAGGATTTGAGTCTTACTAACCAAATCCAACCAACCACTACTAAGTTGAAATCCGTGCCATACAAGGTCAATGGAAGAGTCATAATCCACAACCTCCCCACACCTCTTGGTCAACATAAGAGAAAACACCCTAGAGACATATCAGTCAACTGCACATGCACATGAGGATTGACTCATGCATGGCCATACAAATATAAAATCACACATAGCCCACGTTGGTACAGGTAATGGTGCTAGAAGAATAGGCTCACACATGACCATTCTAAAAAGAAGGATTGACTCACTCATGGCCATCCGTATCACAAGGATATCAACTCAAGCATGACTATCTCACATGACCTATAATTGTGGATGCAAGGAGATAGTCAACTTGCGCCCCTACATATTAAAAAATATGCACTTTGAGATATAATCATTTCACCAATTCAACAATTAAAGCTGATAATGGAAAGGATATATGGCACATGGAATCTACATGATTAGTTAAGAAAATTGGGTATCTTTTAGCATCAATCAAGTTACAACATATAAAGCCAAAACAAACTCTATAAAGATAAGGGATTAGTCCAACCCCAGAGGATATAAAATGTTTAAGGTATGAACTAGTCACATCATCACCACATGATACTTGTAACACTGCCATTCACAAGGCTATCACCAACATTTCATCCCTATGGGATATCAATCCCTCAATCACATCACTAGAGGATGTCACCTCACAATAGGCACTAAGCCATCACTAGGTCATAGGACCTGTTACATTGCTATGATCTCATCAAACTCATAGTCATCACCCTGCGTGATATATCATTCACCGTAGTATTCACATAGCTATGTGTTACAAGTTCATATCACATGCAAGGTTAGGGATTATAAACATGAGAGAGAAAATAGTATAATAAGATACCCACTTTAAGAGAGGGAAACAAACACATCACATGGACTGATGTTAGGGTTAGGTTTCCATACATGGCCAATTAGGGTTTTATAGTTATGTTCAATCACCAAACCCTAGGTACACAACCTCCTACTTTCTTGGATCATATTAGGGTTAAGGAACATTATTAATTTACCATGATTAGAGAATTATGACAACAAAACTCGATATCACTATCATATACATGTGTATGTGTATCATATCATGGTGTCATACATGTGTCATGACTTCACACCAACCAAGCATCGCGACTTCAAGCCATTAAAGGGTCGCGACCACCATCCCACCTAGTGTCGTGATCGCAATAGGGCATGGTGTGTCAACCACCACTCACCATGGTCAAGACCCAAACAAAATAGGTGTTGTGACCACCATGCAACATGGTGTCGTGACCACGATGACCCAAACACAATGTGACGTTTCAACTGACCTGAAATACGTGTCACGACCAAGTATAAAACAACATCGTGACCACGACTAAGGGCAACATCGTGACCAAAGCCAACAACACGTTGTGACCAAACCACAACAATGCCATCTAGACAACAACTAAAGGCATGCCTCTCGACCAAATGACAACACATCACAACCACCGTCATAATAGGCATCTTGAACGCAACCAAACACAACGTCACAACCCCAAAACCAAGCAAATAACACATTCAACACATGAGCAAGGACATGTCTTGACCCAAGGCCAAATGAGTGTGTATGTCACGACCCAACACACCAAGAGAACACATGTCTCGACCAAAAGCATCAAGGGCTCAAATGTCTCGACCATAACAAAGGCTAAACAATAGGAAACCAACCACCACTAAGATCAAAACTCGTGGTTCCAAGATCATAAAACCCTAGAACAAGTTCTATGAAGATCATCAAGCAAAACCACCTAGGAGAGAGAAAGTCGAACCACAACACATGTGAGAAACATACAAAGCTCCAAGGAAAACATGAGGGTTGAACTTAAAACATGGTGAAAAAACCAAACCTCAAGATGCATGCAAGATCATTATATCAAAAGCAATTAGAAAACATGTACATAGAAATTAGGGTTTCATATTACAAGCAAAATGTTGGTTGTTCACACTAATGCGTTTCAATAATTAAGAATGATCTTTTACTCAACTAGCTATTTCCCGCAAGTATACGAGAGTAGTTGTAGTCGAGGTCGAACACAAGGAGCGTTGGTTAGTTAGGTGCAAGAGTTATGATTTTTAATAATCTTGATCATTGTACACAACATGATTGAATTAGAACAACTAAATTATAGATTATAAACAAAATAGTAAATTATCACTTAAGAAAGGTTAATATTCAGATTCGGAAGGATCTTGGACCTAGGATTTCACCAATATATCATAGCATAAAATAGGAGCATGAAATTTAAACATACTAAGAACTTGTTTTAAAGGAGAGTTGTATGTTGCACTTCATCTCTCAGTGCAAGTACAACGATCCTAACTCAATACAACATTCTCATGTATGAATTTCATTTGGGATCACAAACCTACTCCTCAACTCCATAATTTCTACTCTTGTGGTAAAGAAAGAGTTGCCAAGAGAGTACCTCCTTACTCTCCCACCTATCTTCTCAGATAAAGCAAAAGAGCATAAAACATACACATAAGGTGGCCAACCATACATGTAGAAAGGAAGAAACTGGTACTCGCAAGGTGAAAAAACAAGCAACATAGTATTTAGTACAAAATTACCATGTTCCAAACATGCTATGACATGGGAGCTACTCTCCCATGTCCAAGAAAAGGAAACTACTCATCCATGAATGTGTACAGCAGGAAATGTGCAAAATTTTCAGAATTCAACATGATTTAGAGAAGGAAAAGCTAAGTAATCCCAAGGTGTAACCCAAGAAAGGTAGAATTCCGACTTGAGGATGAAATTACACTCCTACAGCTGCTCCAAACTGAACACACTTACATCCCGAGAAGCTTTGTGGAGTGAAGAAGCTCTACTACACCTCTGCAGAAGAAAATGGAGAAGAAGAGAAGAAGAATGGGGGTTCTTTGGCAAGAAACCACCTTCTTCCACCCAAAACCACCCTCCCTTGTTCTAGACCTGCTCTGGAATGAAAGACCTTCGAATTATGACAAGTGATAAATGCTTCATAGATTGGTTACATCTTTTAAAACGAAAGGAGTCGTATTTGAAAATTGCTGAAACTAACAGACACACGACGTGCAAATACTTCGTCAGTTGCTCCAGAATGCACTTTGCATGGCGTGTGCTGAATTAATGCATGCCGTGCAACTTTCTAGAAACTTTCAGTATGCTCGACGCTCCCAGGTGCACGATGTGTGCTGAATTAATGCACACCGTGCAACTTTCGAGAAACTGTTAGTTTGCTCAACACTCCCAGGTACATGGCGTGTCTTTTTAAGACACGACGTGTCAATGGCTGTTCTGGGCTGTTGTGTATTCTGCTCATAACTTTCAACATGTAGGTCCAATTTACATGCCTTAAAAAGTGGTATTTGCGTAGTTTCAAACCTCAAAACATGTAGATACTTGAGGAGTGATCCAATAAGTGATAATATGATATATTCCTCGTAATTTCATTGTAAAATGTAGTACCTATAGTCCAAACCATGAGACAAGTAAGAATAGCTAAAAATATAGAATCTAGCATGAATGAGAGTGATAATTGAGCCAAAACAACATGGATATGCAACCAAACATGATCCAAAAGATGATATGATTTGTGCACATCAAATCCCCCTAAGCCTAAACCATTGCTTGTCCTTAAGAAAAAAGAACATAGAAACACAAATGAAGAATTGTCAAGTTCATGCATAGATCAAATGAAAAGAAAGATGTGTATAAGACCAAGCCAACCATGATCAACATGTTTATACTCATAGCCATCGATTCAACTTAAACATCCAAGAAAGAAATTTTTAGTTCAGTAGGGGTGGTCACAATTAAATGAATCAATCAATTAAACAACACTAAGTAGAATTTGGATGACCAAGCCAAACAATTAGTAGATGTGCAACTCAAACTCTCAGCTATTAAGGATACAAATGATGAAATCTTAGTTAAAATTGACAATTTTAGCTATACTCTCCTTCTTTCCCAAAAATGATATGACAATGGATTATGGGTTCCGACACTCGGCTGCTAATGTAGGCTTATGCACACGTGGAATGTCGGTTGGGGTATTTTACCCTCTTTTAAGACATACCACCTAACCATTATGGCCAGATCAGACTTACACTAAGCTAGCATGATATGTGGGCAGTTTAGCCATATTTTATGGGGTATAAAGATGAGATAAGCCAAAAGAAATTTTAATTTTTTTCCAAAACATAGGAGAGTCAACTAAATTGCAACATTAGCTAGATTTCATTCATTTGTTTTGATTTTTTTTATTGAAAGAGTGGTTGAAAATGTACTAAGAACTTGGCAAGGGAATCTCGTATTCCAAATGATGTTGTAAAGTTGATTTACTCACAAAAATTGAAACCATTACGTGTTTTAAGCAATCAAGGGTGTGAAAGATGAATGTTCATGCTAGAATCATAAACCAGAGTTAAGCACAAGTTGATGGACAAAAGGGTTCATTTGATTAATGCATGCCTTTTAAAAATTCTCCAAATGATATTTCTCATCAAAAGAGGACAATCAGTTAAGCATAGGAGTTCTATCCACATATGAAAGATAAACATCATATCATACTAGATTTTCCACCAGAAGAGCAGAACTGAAAACAACAACTAAGAAAAAGATGATAAAAGGGAAATAAAACTACACTACCAGCCGGTTGCTCTCCCCCTAAGGTTGAAATTTGCAGTGTCCTCACTGCATATAGAAAACTCAAGAGGATTACAACTGGATACCTGTCATGGTGAATGATGAATATGGAGGTCCATTGCTTTGATTTGAGGCTGGAAATTGTTGTGCTAAAGATTGATGCCTCCTTGCAAATATGTCCTTGATTTGGGGCAACTGAAAGCACCTACCAGGTGCAATAAGAATAATCTTTTGTACACCAATAGTATTTGTCTTTTCATTCTCCTTTGAAGCATCATAAAAATATGAGCTGGGAAGAGTGTTCTCATTATAAAGCAATGTGTCATCTAGAGTGTGAGGAAGGACATGTGGCATTCTTAAAGAATAAAAAAGTAGATCATGTGTTGTAGCTTTGTCCCCTTGATTTGCAGCTTCATAATCCTCATAGGTATAAACATCATCATACCTTGAAGGATATACTTCTATGACAACACCATTCTTCAATGTCACCAGCCTGAAATATGTAGGATTCATCTCCGGTGGACTAGGCAAGAAATGTGGAATTGCTTCTTTGCTAGAAAGAGCTTGCTGGGCAATTTGTTTCTCCAAGATGTGTGTATGAGTGGCAATATCATCCACCTTAGAAGAGAGTTGGAAAATGACACCCTTCATTGGTTTTCTTTGTTGATGGAACTCATCATTTTGCGGCATTTGAGTTGAAATAAATGTTGCAAGCATGGACTCTAATCTAGAAGTTACTTGTGGTTGTTGTGGCTGAATGAAATTTGGGTTCACATTGCTGTAGAAACCCAGTGGAGTGTAGCCCATTGGAGAATAAATAGAAGAAGCATAACATGTAGAAGATGAGTGTCCAAGCAACCCACATGCATCAAAAATATTGTTGGCTGTTTGAATTAGTTGTGTGCTTAGATTTTCAAACCTTTGTGACAAAGTGTTTAGCATTGTTGCAATCAAGTCTATAGCATCAACCATGTGACTCTCCACTTGTATCTCAGATGTAGTAGCTGAATAAGATGGCTGGTAGCTTGTATCCGAGCTCCATTGGCAATGGTTTGCTGCCATATCTTCAATAATAGCATAAGCTTCTCCATAAGATTTGTTGATTAGAGCTCTGTTTGCAGCTGCATCAATAGATAATCTTGTATTGTAGCACAAACTATTGTAGAAAGATTGCAATAGAAGCCAATTGCTTAGACCATGATGTGGAAAAAGATGTTGGAGATCTTTGAACTTCTCCCATGTATCATACAAGTTCTCTCTATCCCTTTGAGAATAATTGATGAGTTGACTCCTCAGTTGTAAAGTTTTGCTAGGTGGAAAATATTTTGCAAAAAAGACCTTTACAAGCTCCTCCCAAGTGCCAATTGACTTCTTTGGAAAAGTATAGATCCATGCCTTGGCTCTATCTCTAAGAGAGAATGGAAAAAGGATTAGGTGTATCCCATCAGTAGGAACGCCATATATCTTTATGGTTCTCAGCAACTGTAGAAATTCAACAATGTGGAGGTTTGGATCCTCCGTTGGTGCCCCTCCAAAAGCATTTAGCTGTAGCAATTGTATGATGGCTGGGCTGATATAAAACTCCTCTGCCTCAAATTTTGAAATGTTAATAGACCCACTCATGTGCATTGCAACTGTACTAAAGTAGTCCTTAAGAGGAAGGTCATCCTCCTTGACTAGTTCTTCATGTGGATCCGGAGGATTAGGTGGATGTGGCATAGATGGTGGTGGTGTATGTGGTATGGATGAAGGTGGTGGATATGAGGGTGTAGAAGAATGTGGTATGGGTGTTGGTGGTGTATATGATGGTGGTGAATTAAGTGTGAATGATGGTGATGTGGATGAAGGTGGCATGGTTTAATTTCATTTAGATGATGGTGACATGGATGATGGTTGTGTGGGTTGTGATTCCTCCATACATGTTTAGGTTTCACTCCTTCTTGCTCCATGAGGGCTGCAAATGATATGTTCATTTTTTGAATGTAGAGATATGCATGGTTCAAGGATCTTTTTATGAACACCCCATATGCTCCTGCAAATAAACAAGGTGAGTGAGATACAAAAACAAACATGGAAGATACAACAAAATTATGATGATCATGATGAATTATGATTTATGGATATGATGGTGGATATGAAGGTTGTGATCTAGTCTCATTTACTTATCAACAACTCTTACTCTAATAGGAATACCGATGCTCCCCGACAACGACGCTAAAAACTTGTTGGTTGTTTACACTAATGAGTTTCAATCATGAAGAAAGATCTTTTACTCAACTAACTATTTCCCACAAGTATACAAGAGTAGTTGTACTCGAGGTTGAACACAAGGAGCGTTGGTAAGTTAGGTGCAAGAGTTATGATTTTCAATAATCTAGATCATTGTACACAAGATGATTGGATTAGAACAACTAAATTATAGATTTAAAACAAAACAATAAATTATCACTTAAGAAAGGTTAAGATTCAGATTTGGAAGGATCTTGGACATAGGATTTCACCAACATATCATAGCATAAATTGGAGCATGAAATTTAAACATACTAAGCACTTTTTTTAAAGGAGAGTTGTATGTTGACTTCACCTCTCGGTGCAAGTACAACGATCCTAACTCAATACGACATTCTCAAGTATGAATTTTGTTTTGGATCACAAACCTACTCCTCAACTCCATAATTTCCACTCTCGTGGTAAAGAAGGAGTTGCCAAGAGAGTACCTCCTTACTCTCCCACCTATCTTATAAGATCAAGCAAAATAGCATAAAACATACACATAAGGTGGCCAGCCATACATGTAGAAAGGAAGAAATCGGTACTCGCAAGGTGGAAAAACAAGCAACATAGTATTTAGTACAAAATTACCGTGTTCCAAACATGCTATGACATGGGAACTACTCTCCCATGTCTAAGAAAAGGAAACTACTCATCCATGAATGTGTATAGTAGGAAATGTGTAGAATTTTCAGAATTCAACATGATTTAGAGAAGGAAAAGCTAAGTAATCCCAAGGTTTAACCCAAGAAAGGTAGAATTCCGACTTGAGGATGAAATTCCACTCCTACAACTACTCCAAACCAGACAAACTTCCCTCCCAAGAAGCTTTGTGGAGTGAAGAAGCTCTACTGCACCTCTGCAGAAGAAAATGGAGAAGAAGAGAAGAAGAATGGGGGTTCTTTGGCAAGAAAACACCTTCTTCCACCCAAAATTGCCCTCCCTTGTTCTAGACCTGCTCTGGTACGAAAGACCTTCAAATTATGACAAGTGAGAACTGTTCCATAGAGTGGTTTCGTCTTTTAAAATGAAAGGAGTCATATTTGTAAATTGCTGAAATTGACAGACGCACGACGTGCATTCCCAGTGCACGACCTGCAAATACTTCGTCAGTTGATCCAAAATGCACTTTACACGACGTGTGCTGAATTAATGCACGCCGTGCAACTTTCCAGAAACTTTCAGTCTGCTCGACACTCCCAAGTGCATGGCGTGTGCTGAATTAATGCACGTCATGTAACTTTCCAGAAACTTTCAGTCTGCTCGACACTCCCAGGTGCACGGTGTGTCTTTTTAAGACACGACATGTCAATGGCTATTCTGGGCTATTGTGTATTCTGCTCATAACTTTCACCGTGTAGGTCCGATTTACATGCCGTAAAAAGTAGTATTTGCATAGTTTCGAACCCCAAAATATGTAGATACTTGAGGAGTGATCCAATAAGTGATAATATGCTATATTCCTCATCATTTCATTGCAAAATGTAGTACCTGCAATCCAAACAATGAGACAAGTAAGAATAGCTAAAATATAGAATCTAGCATGAATGAGAGTGATAATTGAGTCAAAAAACATGGATATGCAACCAAACATGATCCAAAAGATGATATGATTTGTGCACATCACAAACCATACACAATAACCACTACTATTCATGCTCTAGAATATGATATCATCTACTAGGGGTGATATGTCAACACCTAAAGGCACCAAAGGGACACTTGTCCACCCAAGAAACTAACATGAAACCACTTAAACCTTGTATGCATGAGATGGTGATACAACCTATCTTGGGTTTTGAACACCTAGGCCCCAAGACATGGTGTAACATACTGAAATTCAGGGGTTTCCCTACGTTTTACCCACTTGTGAGCTTTTCTTGACCTTCGAGTCCATTTGGACCATTTTCATAAATTTCCCATCCTTTTGGATCATTTTTGGACTCTATGTGCAATTTGGGCATAATTTGATGTTGAAATCACTATTTACCATCATTTATGTATATGGAGGGGTGTTTGCACAAATAACCCACTTAAGGAGATAAGTTAGGGTTAATCATGTAATTTGGTCATTAAGGATGCTAATGTAGTAGATAATATTAATTTGGAGTTTTTTGGATAAATATATTAATAATAATAAGAATTTGAATTAATTATGAGTATATGAACCTCTTTACTTTCTCTCTCCTCCAATTTGATGATAAATGTGTGAAAACATATTTAAAGGTTGATATTTTGCTCTTAATACTCATATATATATCTATCACCTCGAATTTGACTCACTAATAGCATTAATATAGTCATTTCATAATAATTCACACCTTTTAATGTGTTAAAATACACTTTAATGAGCAATGTATTAATTAAGGGCCTTATTGGATATAAATACGAAATCTAATTATATAGCATCGTTCTAAATGCTAACATGAACCTATGGTCCAAATTTGGTGTCATTTGGACTTCATTTGACCCTTCAAATCCATATTATAAGCTTTAGTTATGTGTAACTATATTGCATTGAATCGATTTCATTTATTTCTTTGTAACGCTATACTCTCGGTTCATTTTACTTGTCACGCATCCCTTTCACCTTCAGCGCCATCCGACGGCCATGATCCGCATCCCATCTGATCTAACGGACGTGAGGCTATCTTCAACCTCAGACTGTTTGTGGGTCGCTAAATAGAGACGACCGTTGGGTTCCTCGAAATCGTCCTCACACCCTCCTTCATAATTTCGCGCGGTTCTCACCCCGTTGAATTCGACTCACGACGACGGTTTGAATGAGCCCTAGCTCATCGTCTACCTCACTGGTTTGACGAAACGCCCATTTGGGCAGTGAAGGCTTCTCTCCACCCTCGAGTTGCAGACGGCAACTCGAGCTTCCTCCCGCCTATATAAGGCCACCTAAAGCACCCTCAGACATTACAAACTACTCCTCCACCTCCAATTGGAGACCTAGCACCCTGAAAATCTCCACCCTACTCTTCTTCTTCTCTGGCGAACCCCGCCTTGGTGCCGCTTCCTCCCTCCGCCTTCAGTAAAATTAACGATGGGGTAAGCTTCCCAAACCCTCACTCTCCGTTTTCCAACCATCGAATTGCCTCGAGACGCCCCCGATCAATGTGCCCTATAAGCTCACCACCGAGCTCCGCCGCCACCTGCTAGTTGGCGTTGTGTTGCTCCTCCGCCCGCAACGATGCCTTCTTTCGACTCGCTTTGGATCTGCGAAGCTACTCCCGACCTCATTTGTCGATTTGCTTATGTTTCTGTGTCGTTTCCCCGACTTTCCTCTTCCCCAGTTCCGGTCAAGTCTGGGCCTCGTTCTTCTGCTCTAGAGCACGCGAGTGCGTGGGCAGGAGATCCTTGTGTTCGGGAGGAACTAGGGAACTCGTTCCCACCCTGCGTTCTCGGTTGTGCGCTCTGGATAGCAAGATGTGCCTTGGAGCCGAGCTCCAGGCTGTGCTGCTCGCAGCCATGGCCAGGGTAGGAACAATCCTGGTCACGCAATGACTAGGGAGCCCCTGCGCCCCTAATTAGCTAATTAAACGAGCATGGGTATTTGTGTAAAATCGACGTTATGTTTTGCTTCCTCACTGCAAATGCTGATACACACAAATGACTACATTGCCCTCATCATTTTAATTGATCTGTTTTGACGAGCAAGGGTAGTTTAGTCATTTCACCTTCTATTTACATCGAATTTCATTTTCATTTAAATACCTGTCATGCTATGGTTTCCTTGCAATCTAATTGGTCATATTTACTTAATTCATAGTAAATCGATCCATTGTCAGAAAAATGCAAATAAATAGTCAATGGAAAGGATTTTTCAAGTAGAATCCAATTTTATGGTTTTTGAAGCCTGATTCTAAATGATTTTTCGAAGTTTTCTTTGAATACCTTTTAAGTGTATAAAATGTTCTAAAATACCTAATTAATTCATTTTAACTCCAAATGAGGAAACAAAACATGTTTTATTAATCAGGAGAATATGAATAATCATTTGGTTAAGGTTTTGAGTCACAAATCGACCTTTGGTTTTCAAGGTAGAAAATTAGGGTTTTCCATATGCTTTATGTCTTTATATATATGAATACATGTGTAATTATGTAACTAGGAAATATGGATGGATTGCAATCAACTTGGTGGATGTTATGGTAATTAAATAAAATAGGTATGTGAAACCTATTTTGTATGTGAGCCCTATTTTAGTATGTGAAACCTATTTTGTATGTGAGCCCTATTTCAGTATGTGTACCCTATTGTGTATGTGTAGCCTAATTTAATATGTGGACCCTATTCATATATGTGATCTCTATGGATGGATGTGTATGATTATTGTGCAAACAATCCTAATCTCTCAGTTGGGACTTTTCCAACCCCACAATTATTATTGTACTAGCCTTGTTATCCTTCTAATTGCATTTATTGGCTCTTTACTTATTTTATGCCATTGTGGCTCAATCACTTGAATCATGTGAATCATGTTACTACATATGTAGCCTCCTTTACTTGGAAATGCTTTAATCTTGTTATTGCCTATGTTGGCTTATCCTTTTGAAATATTTGGAACATTGTATAATGTTGTTGCTTGTTGACTCTTTTACTTCTTGGAGCTCTTTGGATATGGTAGTGACCTATGATGGTCTTTTATTTATTTATTCTTTGGTTTTATTCCCAATGCTATGTTGTTATCTTGATATACTTTTCACTCTACTGCCAAGTGAATGTTTATGCATGATATAGTTATTGGCCAATTGACAATGTAGTGTACATGAGTACAAACCACCCACAAGGCACTGGGGTTTTAGTCCCCCTGCCGGGCACTGGGGTTTTAGTCCCCCTGCCATTTTACATATTAGGCACTGGGTTTTTAGTCCCCCTGCCACTTTTTAGGCACTGGGGTTTTAGTCCCCCTGCCATTGGTGAGGTCCGGTAGGTGCCTCACCCTACATTGAGAGGATGTTGTGTCATAATTTATATTCATGCAATGGTGATATTGGTTGATATTTAAAATGTGGCAGTTTTCTAAGTTCTTATTTACTCATTGGTCTTTCTCTTCTTGAAATCCCTTAATGGATTACTATGCTTAACTTTATGATTGCCTTTATCCTTTTATTAACACATACCTTTTATCTCTCTCTTGCGAGATGACCCCAACCATCCAGGTGAGGATCAGAGTGCATAGTGGAAGCTTGGTGAACCTAAGACTAATGATGGTAGTTGAAGGAAAAGGAACATATATGATCATAGTTGTTTTTATGTTATAAGTTGTTTTGTTTGGAGACAATGTTGTATTAGTCTAGTCTTCCTCTACCTAGATCCTAGTTGCTTGTATAAAGTTGTACTCCCATTTGGGAAAGTTTTGTAATGTACTCTTTATACATTTTGAAAAACGTCAAGATTTTAAATTTCCGCTGCTACACAATTGGTGTTTTTGTTTATCATGTTTATAGTAGAGACCTGGTCTTTACAACATGGTATCAGAGCATCAAGGTAGTCAGATTCTTGACTAATTCAAATTGTCTCCTACATAGAACCCTTACCATATATAGTTTCTTTAGTAAGTTTTTCACCTTAGAGTTGACCTATAATGAAAGTTTCATTTAGTATCATAATAATAATTAATTAGTAATAAAATTTGTCAACTTTTTAGTGAAATGTCTATTGAGTAGCTATTAGAGAAAGAAGTTGAAGTGATGGTGTCTAGAAAGGGTCAGAGCTTGGGGGCTGGCAATATTTTCCTCCGCCCCACTAGCTTGGTAACGAGGACTCCTGAGCTCATATGACCTGGCCTGGCCTGATCTGAAACGGACAGCTTGAAATAGTCTACCCTTAGACATATTACCTTATTGTTGAGTAACCTTTATAACCCTTATATGCTGATCTGACTTTTTCCAAAACAAAAATCATCTTGTGACCTTTAGGTACCATATATGAGTCTTAGATTACCATGTTAGGTTTAAGTGTACCCTATCTTATACCTTGAGTTGGAAGATCGAGTTTAGTAAGACTTCTAATGTTGGATCTTATACCCTTAGAATAGTTTGACTTAGTCAACCCTTTAAATGGAATGGAAGTGTTAGTACCTTGATAGAATTTGGAGTTGCTGATTTTGAGGACGAAATCCTCTTTAGGGGGGTGGAGTCCCTCAATGCCTTGAAATCAAGAAACCCTAACTCCTTAAGACATGGGATTAGTGAGAGTTGAACAAACATAATATAATTGTAATTCATCTTGTTTGTTTATGAACAAATTAATAAGTCATATAGTTCATATGTTTGAACCTTAATATAGGCTTGATGCACATAATAAACAAGTTACTAATGGTGAATATACATAACGTTGAATATGCCACCCTAATGGTAAAATATGTAGGGATAATACACCCTAAGGATGCTTTAACATGTAATAATCATGATGACCTAAACCTTAATATGTAATCATCTAGCCTTGACAACATATACACATATATATACCCTTAATGCCTTTCATGATACATTAGTGACATTAGGTGTCATCATCACATAATATACCCTAATGCATATAAATGGATTATAGTCACAAAGTTATCAATATATATATGTAAGGTATATCACCTTGTACTCTAATGAACACCTCATCATAACTTGATATATGAAATAATTCATTAATGTTTAATGTGTTAGATCTTATTCACTAAAATGCATATAATGACTCAAACATGATAATGAGTAATTGGATTCACATAATGTGATGTTAATTCATAGTAATTATTGTTATAAGAGAAAATGATTAATGATGACATGGATATGAGCATGTAAGGTAGTGTGACAATATGTAACTTAGATATAAGCCATTAATGTGACACATTTAGTCTTGTTAAAGGTTTAATAATTTGTTGGATAATATTATATGGTTCTCAACAAAATAGTATGCGATAATTCAACTTGATGTAGTTAATGGATAATAATATTGAGTTATTAAGGCTTGTGACCTAATACATTAATTAATGTTGAAATGGCTTAGTAGACCCTAATTGTGCTTAAAACCCTTGATGAGGGAAATACACATGATGTAATATTGAGATGTAATTGTTTTGAATAAAATGTGGCACAAGTGATAGTGTAATAAATAAGATACCTCTTCAGGACGTAGATTATATTAAAAAGGCAAAGATGTTAATTTGAGTTTGATAAAAGGCTATAGGTTTTGTGGAAACCTTAGTAATACCTTACTTATGTAGATTTTGTGTGGTACCCTAGATTAAGGGTTTTAACCTGGTGTTTAAGGTTGGGAAGTTGCACACCCACCCTCTCTTCCCTCTTGTTGTGATTTCGGGGATGAAATCCTCTTTAAGGGGTGGTGTGCTGTAACATACTGAAATTCAGGGGTTTCCCTGCAATTTACCCACTTGTGAGCTTTTCTTGACCTTTGAGTCCATTTGGACCATTTTCATAAATTTCCCATCCTTTTGGATCATTTTTGGACTCTATGTGCAATTTGGGCATAATTTGATGTTGAAATCACTATTTACCATCATTTATATATATGGAGGGGTGTTTGCACAAATAACCCACTTAAGGAGATAAGTTAGGGTTAATCATGTAATTTGGTCATTAAGGATGGTAATGTAGTAGATAATATTAATTTGGAGTTTTTTGGATAAATATATTAATAATAATAAGAATTTGAATTAATTATGAGTATATGAACCTCTTTACTTTCTCTCTCCTCCAATTTGATGATACATGTGTGAAAACATATTTAAAGGTTGATATTTTGCTCTTAATACTCATATATATCTATCACCTCGAATTTGACTCACTAATTGCATTAATATAGTCATTTCATAATAATTCACACCTTTTAATGTGTTAAAATACACTTTAATGAGCAATGTATTAATTAAGGGCCTTATTGGATATAAATACGAAATCTAATTATATATCATCGTTCTAAATGCTAACATGAACCTATGGTCCAAATTTGGTGTCATTTGGACTTCATTTGACCCTTCAAATCAATTTTATAAGCTTTAGTTATGTGTAACTATATTGCATTGAATCGATTTCATTTATTTCTTTGTAACGCTATAGTCTCGGTTCATTTTACTTGTCACGCGTCCCTTTCACCTTCAGTGCCATCCGACGGCCGTGATCCGCATCCCATCTGATCTAACGGACACGAGGCTATCTTCAACCTCAGACCGTTCGCGGGTCGCTAAATAGAGACGACCGCTGGGTTTCTCGGAATCGTCCTCACACTCTCCTTCATAATTTCGCGCGGTTCTTACCCCATTGAATTCGGCTCACGACGACGGTTTGAATGAGCCCTAGCTCATCGTCTACCTTGCTGGTTTGACGAAACGCCCATTTGGGCAGTGAAGGCTTCTCTCCACCCTCGAGTTGCAGACGGCGACTCAAGCTTCCTCCCGCCTATATAAGGCCACCTAAAGCACCCTCAGACATTACAAACTACTCCTCCACCTCCAATTGGAGACCTAGCACCCTGAAAACCTCCACCCTACTCTTCTTCTTCTCTGGCGAACCCCTCCTTGGTGCCGCTTCCTCCCTCCGCCTTCAGTAAAATTAACGATGGGGTAAGCTTCCCCAACCCTCACTCTCCGTTTTCCAACCATCAGATTGCCTCGAGACGCCCCCGATCGCTCTGCCCTATAAGCTCGCCGCCGAGCTCTGCCGCCACCTGCTAGTTGGCGTTGTGTTGCTCCTCCGCCCGCGATGATGCCTTCTTTCGACTCGCTTGGATCCGCGAAGCTACTCCCGACCTCAGTTGTCGATTTGCTTGTGTTTCTGTGTCGTTTCCCCGACTTTCCTCTTTCCCTGTTCCGGTCAAGTCTGGGCCTCGTTCTTCTGCTCCAGAGCACGCGAGTGTGTGGGCAGGAGATCCTTGTGTTCGGGAGGAACTAGGGAACTCATTCCCACCCTGCATTCTCGGTTTTGCGCCCTGGATAGCGAGATGTGCCTTGGAGCCGATCTCCAGGCTGTGCTGCTCGCAGCCATGGCCAGGGTAGGAACAATCCTGGTCACGCAATGACTAGGGAGCCCCTGCGCCCCTAATTAGCCAATTAAACGAGCATGGGTATTTGTGTAAAATCGACGTTCTGTTTTGCTTCCTCGCTGCAAATGCTGATACACACAAATGACTACATTGCCCTCATCATTTTAATTGATTTGTTTTGATGAGCAAGGGTAGTTTATTCATTTCACCTTCTATTTACATCGAATTTCATTTTCATTTAAATACCTATCACGCTATGGTTTCCTTGCAATCTGATTGGTCATATTTACTTAATTCATAGTAAATCGATCCATTGTCAGAAAAATGCAAATAAATAGTCAATGGAAAGGATTTTTTGAGTAGAATCCAATTTTATGGTTTTTGAAGCCTGATTCTATATGATTTTTCGAAGTTTTCTTTGAATACCTTTTAAGTGTATAAAATGTTCTAAAATACCTAATTAATTCATTTTAACTCCAAATGAGGAAACAAAACATGTTTTATTAATCAGGAGAATATGGATAATCATTTGGTCAAGGTTTTGAGTCACAAATCGACCTTTGGTTTTCATGGTAGAAAATTAGGGTTTTCCATATGCTTTATGTCTTTATATATATTAATACATGTGTAATTATGTAACTAGAAAATATGGATGGATTGCAATCAACTTGGTGGATGTTATGGTAATTAAATATAACAGGTATGTGAAACCTATTTTGTATGTGAGCCCTATTTCAGTATGTGAAACCTGTTTTGTATGTGAGCCCTATTTCAGTATGTGTACCCTATTGTGTATGTGTAGCCTAATTTAATATGTGGACCCTATTCATATATGTGATCTCTATGGATGGATGTGTATGATTATTGTGCAAACAATCCTAATCTCTCAGTTGGGACTTTGCCAACCCCACAATTATTATTGTACTAGCCTTGT
Organism: Alisma plantago-aquatica; assembly: GCA_963693085.1. NCBI lineage: Eukaryota > Viridiplantae > Streptophyta > Magnoliopsida > Alismatales > Alismataceae > Alisma > Alisma plantago-aquatica. The sequence continues at coordinate 223,299,740 of OY856414.1, read as the reverse complement.
TATCCTTCTAATTGCATTTATTGGCTCTTTACTTATTTTATGCCATTGTGGCTCAATCACTTGAATCATGTGAATCATGTTACTACATATGTAGCCTCCTTTACTTGGAAATGCTTTAATCTTGTTATTGCCTATGTTGGCTTAGCCTTTTGAAATATTTGGAACATTGTATAATGTTGTTGCTTGTTGACTCTTTTACTTCTTGGAGCTCTTTGGATATGGTTGTGACCTATGATGGTCTTTTATTTATTTATTCTTGGGTTTTATTCCCAATGCTATGTTGTTATCTTGATATACTTTTCACTCTACTGCCAAGTGAATGTTTATGCATGATATAGTTATTGGCCAATTGACAATGTAGTGTACATGAGTACAAACCACCAACAGGGCACTGGGGTTTTAGTCCCCCTGCCATTTTATATATTAGGCACTGGGGTTTTAGTCCCCCTGCCACTTTTTAGGCACTGGGGTTTTAGTCCCCCTACCATTGGTGAGGTCCGGTAGGTGCCTCACCCTACATTGAGAGGATGTTGTGGCATAATTTATATTCATGCAATGGTGATATTGGGTTGATATTTAAAATGTGGCAGTTTTCTAAGTTCTTATTTACTCATTGGTCTCTCTCTTCTTGAAATCCCTTAATGGATTACTATGCTTAACTTTATTTTTGCCTTTATCCTTTTATTAACACATACCTTTTATCTCTCTCTTGCTGGATGACCCCAACCATCCAAGTGAGGATCAGAGTGCGCAGTGGAAGCTTGGTGAACCTAAGACTAAGGATGGGAGTTGAAGGAAAAGGAACATATATGATCATAGTTGTTTTTATGTTATAAGTTGTTTTGTTTGGAGACAATGTTGTATTAGTCTAGTCTTCCTTTACCTAGATCCTAGTTGCTTGTATAAAGTTATACTCCCATTTGGGAAAGTTTTGTAATGTACTCTTTATACATTTTGAATAAAGTCAAGATTTTAAATTTCCGCTGCTACACAATTGGTGTTTTTGTCTATCATGTTTATAGTAGAGACCTGGTCTTTACACATGGTTTCATTCGAGACACTCCAAAGGAGGTTGAAATAAGAGCAAAACATCTCCCTAGTCGAGACAAGGGGTCACCAAGCACACTAGATTGAGACACTCCATAAAAGGACAAATTGCCTCGACCCAAACCAGTCAAAACCACTATGGTCGAGACAAGAAACACCAAAGGAAGGTGTCTCAACTAAGACACACCCCAAGCACCCAGATAGGTGAGACAAGGGTCGAGACAAACCAACAAAGCACACATGGGCCGAAACCAAGCAAACCCTAAAAACCCTAATCACCTCTAGGGGTGACTCCACTCATCTAAGGACCGACCAGGGTGACCCAAAGCATCAAAATCTCTCTCATGAATCCAAGAGAGAGAAGGAACACTATAGAGGTGAAAAATGGCAAGATAACCCTCACAAATGGGTAAATTGCAATCTGATCGAAAAAAAACACACAAAGCACAAACATCACCCAAACAAGTTCAAACTGGAGACTTAAGCTCTCCACAAGATCTAAAATCATCTCAAAAGATTAGATAAAAGTTCTAAGCACATAATCAATCCAAAGAAAACATGGTTAACCCAAAACACAGATCAGAGGTCTTACATTGCTGATCACCTCAACAAATTGTATATTCAAAATTCTGATGAAGTCCCTATCAATGAATCTTTACATGATGAACACTTGCTACAGATATCCACATTCACACCATGGTACACTGATCTTGTCAACTACTTATCTACATGAATCCTTCATCTAGACTGTACAAATAATGATAAAAGGAAATTCATGTTAGACGTTCGTCACTACTATTGGGATGATCCCTATATCTTTTGATTATGCTCAAATGATCTTTGCTGTCATTGTATATCTGAACAAGAAGCTCCTCTCATTTTTTAGCAGTGTCACTCTAGCCCAATAGGGGGTCACATGATCTCTATGAATACTGCATTCAAAGTCCTCCAATGTGGATTATTCTGGCCTTCCATCTTCAAAGAGGCTCACAGTTTTATCAAAGCATGTGATCAATGCCAAAGATCTGATAATATTTCCAAGAAGGATGAAATGTCCCTTAATCGTTGGCAAGAAGTATAATTTTTTTATTTAGAAGATTTAAACTACATGGGTCCATTCCCCTCTTCTTATGGGTTATCCTACATACTCACGACATTCGACTATGTTTGTAAGTGGGTTTAAGATATCCCCGCCATATCTTGTGATTCCAATCTAGTCATAAAGATGTTCAAAGACATTATCTTCCCGTGCTTTGGAGTTCCGCGCATTGTCATTTAAAAGGAGGATCACACTTCCTCGAGAATAGCTTCAAAACTCTCCTTCATAGATATGGTGTTTTTCACCGAGCAACCACTCCTTGTCATCTTAAAACAAGTGGACATGTGGAAGATTCTAATCGCCAAATAAAATACATTCTCGAGAAGATAGTTGGTAAGACAAGACAAGATTGGGCCCACAAGTTGAATGACGCTCTCTGGGCTTATCAGACTTCCTACAAACCCCACTGGACACAACACCTTTTCACCTGATCTATGGAAAGTCCTTTCACTTACCTGTGGATCTCGAGCACAAAGCACACTGGGCCATCAAGCGGCTCAACTTTGACCTTCGTGCAATAAAATAAAACCAACTACTTCAAATTTAAGAGCTCGAAGAGTTATGAATGACTGCATATGAAAATGCACACATGTATAAGGAGTGTACGAATATGTGGCATGATGGACACCTGAAGAGGAAGGAACTACAAGTTGGAGACCAAGTATTACTGTACTACTCATGTTTCCACCTCTTCCCAGGAAAGATCAACAGTCAGTGGTTGGGTCCATTAATCCTCAAGCACATCTTTCCTCATGGAGCGGTGTTGATCTAGAGTGAGAAAATAAGAGAATTCAAAGCTAATGGCCACCATCTCAAATGCTATTTCACAGTGAATGATATGCATGCCAACCATCATATCCCCCACCTCCCTCCAACATATCATGACTGAGTTTCAGGTGTCGAGCTGTCAACATAAAACAAAGGCACTTCTCGGGAGGCAAACTAAGCTTATTTCATTTACAATTATTTGACACCTTAGTTCATATTGCATTTAGTTAAGATAGCATATCTCATGACAAGATCACTTGATCTCATAATTTTGACTTTATGTGAATGACGCTTGCTGAAGGGAGAGAACCACAACATGTGGATAAACCAACAAAGTCTTTCCACTCTATCTCATATTAAGTGTTTGCTCAAGGATGAGTAAATGTTTAAGTTTGGGGTGGAGGGTGGGTGGTACATATTCTACTTTCTACCCACACCTATCTACTCACAACTCATGATCTTGTCATTGCATTCATCATGCATCACTTTTACGTCAATTTTTTTGAAAAAATTCTTTTCTGGAGTAAACAAAGCCATTGCCTAGTCGGCTTAGAGTTCTGCATTTTTTCATAAATATCTCTCCTTATTTGAAGTAATGCCCCAAAAGGACCAATTTATGAAACTAACCAATGGCTAGAAATTATCCTTTGTGGCATATGAATCCAAAAATCACATTTCCTTGGAAAAGATGGTAAACTCTGAAGGAACTGAGAGGGGTCAAACACATCATGCTTCCTACTGACTAATGAAACAATTGCATCAAATTGTCATTTGTACCCTCTTTGAGTCATTATTTGAGTTAGTGTGATAAGGAGAATAACCCGATGCAATGAATTGTAAATCAAGTTGCTAGACGATCCAAACTATCTTCTACACTTCTTCCTTCATCTTCTTACCTTCATTCCATAAAAAAGATAATACAAAGCCACAAAAATGTGCAAAACCTAAGTTCGGGGTGGCACACCCCCTTCTTCCCTCTTACCTCTTCTTCCATACCCCTCAGAAATTTTAAAGGGGTGTAACACCAAGAAAAGATGACAAAGTGCACACAAAAAATGCGGTCAATGAAACTGCAAATAAAAAAATAAAAAGATCTCGAGTTGAATAGTGGAGAGATCGCTTCCCTCCATACCTCCATTAACTTCCTTTTTCTACATATGGGCACAATGAATGGCAAATTTTTTTTACCATTCTCTCGAATACACTAGAGTCTGAAAGTGCATACTTGTTGTTCTATGGGTCTCTCTAAACTCTCATGAAACTCTTGACATGCTTGATGTTGGGACAGTGGTGAGGAAGTGTTGTTGGGAAATGAAATCAGGACCAAAGATATTGAAATGTGTGTTATGTGATATCAAGAAGTTGGGGAAGGTTGACCATATCAGGTGGTAAGGAAAACAATATGATGGGAGGATGAGGCAATCACATGGACCGAAAGTATAAATTTGGTGATTATTTTAGATTTTGTGTTACTCAAGGACAAGCAGCATTTCAGTTCGAGTATTTTGATGAATGCATATTCATCCCAGTTTTAGTTGCATAATTAGTCTATTTTAGCATTCATATAGCTTAATTTTCATTAGGAATAGCTTTGTTTTGATCTATATATGTTTTTATGCTAATTTGTAGGAATTTGATACTTTTCTTGAATCCCTTTGCAGGTTTTGAATTCTATCACTCTGTAATAAGTTTGCCTAGGGGATCCCACTGCCCTTCAGTGGGCGGGAGTCGAGAGGAGGATGCCTCTTGCGGGGTGTAGGGAAGCACCCTAGACCAAAATGTATTTTGAGCACTTTTAGAAGGGCAATCGATGAACATATTTTGTGTTTGAGAGAAAAATCAACCCATCGATCAACATGATAATCAACCTTCAATTTTCTTCAAATATCAAGAATCAAGAATACATCTCATGTCCATCGACATTGATACTCGACAACCTCATCGACCCATGGTTGACACACAAATGCCTGACATCCAAAAGCTTGACATCATCATTGAGCTGCACCTGAAAAGCAAATCAAGCCATCGATCTACTATGTCAACACTCTTGTCGATGACCACAACTTCCCGACATCCTTGTCGACTCTCAAGGTCGTCAATTCCATCGACTGGAAATACATGACCAAAAGACTCGTAGACCGATAGTAAGTGATCAACACTAATGGAAAGAGGTCGACAACCACAAACTTATAAATAGGCCCCCAGTACAGCCGTACAAATCATCTTAGATTTTTTAGAGACAGAACACACTGAGAGGATGCCAGTGAGATCAGATCAAGGATGACACCTATCAACCAAGCTAGTTCTATCAACCTAGATTGGTGCATATATCAACCTCCAACATAGATAGACATATCTCTTTCATCAACAACTCTGTGCCGTCAATCTTCCTCTCTAGGCGATCGATCACTCCTATGAGCCACTGTCCATCAACCTACTTCTACTACAAGTCATGGTTAATACCTGAAGGAGAAATAAGGAAGGAAGTCTTTAATCACGCACCACACTGAGTCACTTCTTCTTCCATCATGACCGTGATGGCATCCTCTTTCTCTACTAGTGATATTAATCTTGCCATGTCGAGGGAGTAGTCTTTTCACTAGGGTGTGGGGACTAGCCCCACTACCCGTTTCTTGCAATTTCATTCATATTCCAACTCTTGTATGAACTTATTTAATTCATATATAATCGTTTATTGCATGTCTTGTGGATTGATCATCCACTTTACATGACTTATTATAATCTTTTACTGTGAGAACGTCAACATTTATGATTTGAATACCAATAGATTTGGTTGACACCCTGACAAGAACTTTTGACAGAATGTCTCCAAATTAGTGGATAGAGGATCCATAAGTAACGAGACATCGAGCTTATAGGGATATCTACTCATGCAAGTTTCTAACACCAAAAGGGGAAACTTGCATAACTCCAATTATATCTTCATATAGGTTTGGATTTGAATGAATGCACGTTCGAGTAGTGGTGGTGAAACCAAGGTCCACCCTAGTGTTTCCATCCAATGATAACTAGAACCTTAATCTAGCTCTTTTTGTTCTTGCAACCTTAGTGAAACAACCCAATCTCAACTTTTATGATAAATACTAGTTCTTTCTAAGTTATTTCGATGAGATAATTCTTAAACAAGTTTTCCCTTGGGATTCAATCCTCAACTGTACTATGATAAGACCTATCTAATTATTGCACTTTCATTTTAGAAAACTCTAGGAATTCCATTCCTAGTGAATTTGTAGTGCGATAATATTCCACATTACAACCTCCCATTCATTGTTGCGCCACATGATCACCCATATTCCAGATGCTCCCAAGGGAGACTTGTAACAACCCTGCCTCCTAGTAACCCCCAATTAAGGGAGACTAAGAGGTCAGAGCAATTATCCCAATTAACAAGATTAAAGGTTTGACAAATAATCAATAATAATTATGAAATTCTCCCAAACTAAATTGAAATCTGGTATAAAATAAAACTTTGAATACCTTTTTCAAAAACTTGGATATTTACTTCTATCCACCTATGGAGTCTATTCTAACTAATCTTCCTTTGTACTTTATTTAATTCCACATATGCCACTTTACTGTTTGTCCTTTTCAATCTTGTACCTAAAATACCGACAAACAAAACGTCGGTCAACATAAAAGAATATGCCAGTATGTGGGGACAACCAATTTTTTGCAAATATGGCTAACAATATAATTATCACAATCAAGTTAATTAACAAACCAGATTACGCTTTCAGTGTGAAATTCTCCACCGCTTTTGCCCTAACCATGGCATACCCACCTTCGGGTTTCTCTTTTGCCAATGACTTAAGGCCACCTTCTCAATCCCGAGCTTGGTGCCTGGGGTCACCACTCATAGTGCCCATTAGTCATTCTATAAAGACCACCTTCTCAATCCCGAGCTTGGTGTCTAGGGTCACCACTCATGGTGCCCATTGGTCTTCCCTCCTGGGCTTGACCTTTTGTCATCATCCATTAGGGTGGCATGTAGGTGCGAGAATACACACTTCTATTATTATTGTGATAATCATAATGACTTTATGATTTGCAAGTATGAACATCCAAACTGATAAGTTGCATTCAATGCGATGAAGCATCCGGGAAACACTTCGGGAAACTAATGCGATTAACCATATTTAACCACATACCTGTCAGGCTGATTTGAGATAGAATTAGTCCAATCAATGCAAGAAATCCAATAGGCAAGCAAGCACACAAAGAGATCCTGAAATATGCATACAATTTTCTATTATCGATCATGCCATCAAGATATATTAAACCTAGCTCGCTTCCTAGGGTTTCTAGTCCACTTTTAGGGTTTCCATTACAATTAGAGTTCCTCTTTATTTTTACTATTTTAAACCCTAATTTTATAAAATTACTCTCAAACCCTAATTATCTCATCTACTCTTCACGAAAGGTATTAAGGTTACTTTTTACCTACATATAACCCTAATTTTGGATTAAAGGCACAATTAAACATCAATTAAGTCCATTAAGCCTCTTTTACATTAAAACTACCATTTGCATCCTTTTAATTCATGACTAGATCATTAGGCCTAATTATCATCTTTGGTTCCTTCCATATTAACAACTCATAGTTCATTATGATCAAATTCACATACGAACTCTATTTATCACTAATTCCACCTTTCTTCATTAGAAAACCCCTAATTACCATATCAAGGGCATTTATCCACAATTAGGAACTTTTATACTCAAAATAACTTAGAACCATTACTTAACAACATATTTTCACATTTTCCAAATTAAATATGATCTTATCCTCTTTTACCCTAAATTAGGGTTTCTAAATGCTTAATCATTCTCATATGAGGTAAAAACCCTAAATCATGCAAGAAACTTCTAGATCCAGTTCAAGTTTGTCATTAACTATTCAACATGTTGCAATTACTCAATTTCATCAACTAAGCATCATGAACTTAACCAATATGCTCAATTAGGGTTTCTTAATCTAATACATAAGCACTTTTCATTAGATTAACAAACTTTTACAAGTAAGAATAGATTCGGGTTCTCAAACCAATTTTATTGTGTTCCTCGTATTTTTCTGATCAATTTTTATGTATAAACTTTCCTCATCTGAGTTTTCTAGCAAGAGTTATGATTTTTACAACATAAAACTTGATTGGCCAATAAGGAGTTGACACGTCATCACTTACTTGTTTTTGTTTTTCTTTTGTTTAGGCCAGCAAGACTGGTGAAAATACACCACTACTCCTGCACCATTGGGCTCAGGGCCTTGCACACCTGGGGGTATGATGGTAATTCTCCTCCCGTCTTCTACCTCAGCGCGTTCTCCCGCTCGTGTCTGCAACGCCCAGCCGCGGTCAACTCTGTGGTTGACCTCAGCCATCCGACCTCCTCAGCCGCCGGTGAAGGTCGCCACCCCTCCGCCTAGCCCCACCGAAACACATGGTGCCATCATCCTTTCCAGATCAGACTAGAGCCTCCGGGACGTAGAAGCTTTTCTCCGGCGACTGCTGCTCTGTGTCGAGGTGTGAGATTGGAGTAAATCTTCGAATTGAGAGTGTCAGGGTGTTCACCTTCGCACTCCGGTTGCATAGGGATGGGTTGTTGGATTGTTGGTGCCACCCAAGCCCTCCCCTATATATATGGTGCCCAACTACCTCCTGTAAATTTGGGGGCTTTTTGGTTTTCCACGAAACCCCCCCCCCCCCCCCCAAAACCCAGGCTGGTTGGAATCGGGAAGATCTCCCGAAGTCCATGAGATTACTCCCTTCCCCACAGACCACTTCTATCTCCAACAATCTGGGGCAATCCTCGCATGCCCTGATCTCCGAGTTCTAGTGTCCTCATAGAATTGGGATCGAGTCTGGTCCATTGGATATCATATCTATGGTCCGCATCATTCACATATCACAATCTGGGAAAATACTGTGATATCTAATTCAATGCAACGATTTGCCTATCACATTAGGAAAAACTTCAATAAATCATAACTCTCTCCTTGATTATCCAAACGTTCCCAAATTTTAAAGGAAATTCTATTATGACTTTAGCTACTTGTGCCAAGTTTGGGACTCAAACTTGAAAGTATGAGGGACTTTTCTTCATATGCAAGTTATCACTTATGAAGACATATTTTATGCATATTTTCTCTCTCCTATTCATTTATATTACTTATTTTGATTCCTTTTTCCATTAGAAACTATGTGGACATGAAATCTCATCCAAGATGGATTCATTATCCATATTTCCACATATTTCTTGTAATATTATCATTATCTCATATTTCTTTTAAATAAAGCAATACTTAATTAATTCTTTCTCTTTCTTGTTGCATTATCTTTGCAATTTGGACTCCTTGGAACCCAAGGAACCCAAAAGGCATGAAATCCACCTTTTAAGGATATTCCTTTGCCTTCTAGGGGTTTCTACATCTTTCTTTTCTCCATTTCTCATTTACTCATTTAATAATGGAGTTTCCTTTATCTTTTCCTTGTTATTGGGCCCGAATATCCAACAAAGGTCATTAAGCAACCATCAAGGCTATTATAGACGAAATTCATTAATTCAAATCAAATCACATCATTACTTGCTCATTTATCTTTATTAAAAGAAATTGCATTTCTCATCAAAAGAACCAAAAATTTTGGGTTGGAACAAGACTAAAATTATGTTTTGTAATCATCCAAATCTATTGCTCACAAGTAACCTAATTGTCTTGGTTGGAACCCAAAAAAGATCCTGAAGCACACCTGCATATAGAACCAAGCTAAACATCAACAATTCCAAGTTCAATTCAAAGTGAAATGAAACCAGATCATACCTCTCCAACAATGATCTTCTTTAGATCATCTAGCCTGCACTTATAGGAGGGACAACCATTACACCTCACCTTGTAGTGATTAACATGCCACAGAGAGTTCAAATGTCCCTGAGATGCACTCAAAGTACTATTTTGTCCAAGATGCAAGTGTTCATATCCATAGAGAACAATGTTAGATTAATAAATCAAGTATTACACAAAAAGAAGAACAAAGATCAAGAAAGGAAAACATTCAATGAAGAAGTTTCCTAGTAGGAACCTACATAAGAAAACCTACAAAGGGGAATACACACCCTTCCCAGTCAAAGATGGGATGCCTCTAAGTCATCCGTATAGAAGAGCCACTCCACCTCATTATATTTATTGACATATTTATAGAAACAAACGAGAAACATAAAAGAGACGAATACAAACATACATAGTCCAATGATGTTCATTTCATGTACACCTCTCATCTAACCCTTTATAGCAACCCATTTTCAAGTTAGCCATCTAATTAGGGTTTACTTGGATGATTTCATTCTTAAATGGAGTGACTATTGTTTAAGCATGATCCATGATGGCAATTAGAACATGATGTTTTAAACCTAATGCAAAACTCTAGATATAATTTTCCTTTGAATAATTAGGGTTTGATTAGAGTAAACCCTAGTCTGCCAAAATTAGGGTTTTGGTAGCAGATAAATAACAACTTTGATATTTACATTGGTGGTTTAGTATTTTATCTACAACTCTGATTTACTTGAAATCTGGACATGGTTTTGAAAACTCAAATTTAAGTGTTTTTCCAAAATATCAAATTTTTTGCATATTTTGTGACATATTTGTTGGTCAAGTTTGCCTATGACAAACTCATCCGACCATGCATTCCGCCTAAAATATAGCAATCTAGTATTTGATTTTTTATTTATTGATTGATAATTTTGAGTGATATGAAACTGTTTAGTAGAGCTCTAAATTTTTGTGTTAGACAACACGTTAAATTTTTCATTATTTTTGGAGGAGCTTTGACCTGTTCACTAAACAATTCTCAGTAACATTTTTTTGAAAGAAAATTATGCTAAAATAGAAGAAAGTGTAAAGTAGGGTTAATTTACAATTGACATAAGCACCTTAATTGCTCTATATGAGTAACCTAATACAATAGTATCTTCAATGTTTTGTGATTTATTCTAGAGAAATGAGTTTCTAGAGAGATAGAGGGAGAGTTAGGGTTTGGAAGGAGGAAGTGGAGAAGACGGCAATCTAGGGTTTTCACTTTCTAGAGTTGATGAAATCAAGTAAGTTGGCAATAGTTATATAGATAAGAGTTGATGAAATCAAAAAGTTGGTAATAGTTAGATAGATATTATTGGTGATTCTTCTCTCACATAACAATATTTTATCCCTCTGATTTGAATCAAAATGATATCAAATCACCATGTTTTCTCTTTCCTTCTCTCATATTCTCCATTTATAGGGTTTACAAGATGAAGTTCAAGGATGCAATTTGATTCATAGGAATTCATGTTTGGATTGTAATTGTTTGTGGAACAATTATATTATGAGAGTGGCCTTTTCTGATGGATTTCAAATGAGATCACTTATGCATTGAATAGCAGCCCTAACTGAAGAGTGGTAAATAGTAAGAGAGGAATATTGCGTGTTATGCATTTATGATTTGAGATTTATTCATATGTATATAAATCAAATGAAACAAGTATATGTTGTATGAAAATCCCATTATGAGCATGATGAATGACATAAGATGTCTATATGCTTATATTGTTGCTAGTTCTAATGTCTATGTGAATATTTGATGAGAACTACGATATGGAATTAAATGATAAGAAATATGTTGAGATTGAATTAACATGCTTGGACTATTTTTCAGAAACCCAGTTTAGGGTAAATGTTAGATAGTGAGATTATATCTCAAGATAAAAGCCCAGTGACGATGACTGACAAGAAAAGATGTGGAAATGGAAAGAATCATATGTGTTGCAAATTACATATTGTTGTGCTTATTGTTTTAGTCATTTTCTTTCTTGATGAGCCTAATTTTCATTACGTCATTCTAGTTATGCGAGAATATACACATATGATAAAAGATGATTGAATATTCATTAAGATGAGAAAAAATATTAATAACAAGTGTAATGATGATACATCTAGTTAGGTTATCTAAACACTATGAGTTTCCCCTGAGTGCAACATTGTGGAAATGAAACAAATCTTCTTGTAGTAATTAGAGTATTATGAGAAGGATTTCTAGAGTGTGAATCTTGAAGGTAATACCACCATGATTTGTGGATGAGTCATCTAGTGTGGTTCTTCCTTAAATCCTCTATTGTAAAAGTCTATGTCCATGAGGAATATACTCTGATGAATTGAAAACTATGAAATATGTGATATTTTGATATGCTCAAATGCAACTCCTGAAAAGGAATATGTGTGATGCCTCGATGCGCACAAATGAGATTACTAAAAACTAAACACAAAATTAACACTAAGCAAGCGGATTACCAAAAAACACAGGAAATTAAAACCGATTTAGCAAAAGCACCATAAGTCAAAAAACTTATCACATATAGGTCCACAAGTGTAATGACCCCACTCCCAGTAACCCCCATTTAGGGAAGGTCAGAAGGAAGGATACATTACCATTGCACACATGATCTATGGTTTTTCACATAATAAAACATAATTAATAAATTCTACTAAACAGGAATTGAGTTTGATACATGATATTTTTTCTTCATAAATGCTTAAAAAATATGGGTTCTCGAGTTTCACCCAAGAATTACACCATCTAACTATATCCTCTGGTCTTTACTTTGTTTGCTTACTTTTAGTTCCATCTTTCCTTCAATATCTGATTTCCATCAAGTAGTAGATTATCCGAAAAAGGTTGACAAACAAAACGTTGATCAATATAACAAGTTATACTGGTATGTGGGGGAAACAAAATGTGCACATCTACTTGTAAAAATATAATACAACAAATTATTGTTTAACAAATCAAAATTAGCATTTTGACTTTACAAATCCTCATCCCACAATGATGTATTCTCATCTATATTACCCTCGCTAGGGTCTCGCCCCTACAGTGGGTGTACATGTGTTCCCATTCGGGCTTGATATTTTCCTGGCCTTCCCAACTGGGCTTGACCACTTAATTCGCCTTCCCCTTCGTTCTTAGTTCATCTTCCATTGTGGTCATGAGAAAGTTATCATCCATATATTGTGATAATCATAGTCACTTTAAAGTTTACATGTAGTAAATAAACAAACAATCATATATTTGCAAACCATGCAAAGAAACCCAAGAAAACCACGTGAAACTAGATTGGTTATTCTTAAGCGTAGCCATATACATGTCTCAAAAACACTTGAAGTCCAAATAAGAATACTCAAGAATAATCACACAAGGAACCAAGCAAGTCAACCTGAAATTTATGGTATAACACCCATGCATCACTACATGATTCCAAAATCCACTAATAGGAATGACTTGGGTTCCAAGTTAGGTTATTAAGTCAATTTTATAATTTCTTTAAGTTCCAATATTACTCTTTGGATCCATAAACCCTAGTTTTGGTGTCACACACATGATTGTACACCAATGATCTATTTTATTCAAAAGTCCCAAGCTTTATTCCTTTTAAGTCATATTAAGGCTAGTGAGATAGAGGAAAAGGTAATGTGACACTTTTATGTTCTTTGGGTTGCCAAACCCTAATTCCATCATTAAAGGTACTCGTAATCACAAAGAAATGGTAATACTCCAAATCTTGTATTATGATGTTCATATGAGTCCAAGATGGTCCTTTTATTCATAACAAATCAATGTTTGACTAATAACATCAACTAAGTTCATTAGATTAACTAATACTCAAAATTAGGGTTTTGACCCATTAATCACTTTAATATAGAAACTTTAAACACTTTTCGAATTGAAATCAGATATAGGTCAATATTATATTTTTATTGGCTTCCTTGTATTTTTCCGAGTAAAATCCATATATTACTTGTTATTATTTGATCATCATACTAATTTTCTAGATTTTTATAAGATGAAACCCTATGGGCCAATCATGGGCCACCAACTGAGCAACAAACCCTAATTTTTTCCGTGCCAACAGGGCTTAGTCTGGCCAATGGACTTGTGCCATGGAGGCAACCCATTCCCGCATGGCGACTTAGTCAACTAGCTGAAAAGAAGAGCAGAAGTCATAACTGCCCTTACCTGATGAGAAAGGAAGGTGAGGCAGAGACATCCTTTTCCTCTCTCCTGTCTTCAACCTACTACTAGCTTCACAAGTAGCCTGGTCGAGTCAACTAAGGTGTTGACTTTACACCACATGCTTCAGGAGAAACCAATGATGATGCCGAGATCTCTGCCCACCCTCACTGATCACACCGAGGACTTCAATCCCCTCAGAGATAGTTAGGGCTGCTGGGATGATGAAGTCGATCTGCATTGAGTAGGTGAGGAGGTAGCTGGGTAGAGGACGAAGCTTCAGGGGCAATTGAGGGTGGAGTAAGAAGCATGAGATCAGGCATAGCCTCGGGGATGGCTGGGTGCATTCGTTGGGGTTCTCCTATCCCCTATTTATAATCGAGCAAGTCGAATGGGTATTCCATGAGGGGGGATTTGGGAGAATCCCCTAGAAACCTCCAAAGTAGGTGAAACTTGGTGTGGTTGTGTTTGCCCTGTTCTCATGGCGGTGGAGAGCAAGTTACATATCTTGCTCACACATTGAATTGTTGAGGAATCGGGTTAGAATGTCTGAGCATTGAACCTACTTTCCCATTTTGGTGAGACTTAGAGGATGAAACAACCATCATGGATTTTGGATCCAAGGGATGTCATCACACACACAAAAATAAAAAGCCAAAAAATAGGATTAATTGGTTTGGAAATAATTGTGACATTTGACGTGAACTTCTCCACTTTAGGGAATCTAGAAAAATCCATATCCATGTATCTTAATCCTTTAACCTTTTTGCTCTCAAATTTTAAGGGAAAGTCCTTAACGACTTCATGTGTGCACAATTTGAGACTAAAACATGAAATGATTAATTCCTTTTCTTAAAGTGCAAGTCATTCACTTATAAAGCATATATTATGTATTTAAACTTATATTTTCTCTTTATTTCTTTTCTATTTTATTTATTTCAGATTTTCTTGTTATTAGGAGGCACGTGAAACCAAAACCATACTATTGTGGCCATCTATGCCATTTTCTAGAGAATTTCATGTTATCCTTAAACATATGCGAACATTAATTATTTTCTTTTTGCCTTTTTACTTATCATGGGTTTTTCTCTTGACCTTCACCATTTATTGGCTTAATAAGATAGGAGAACATGAAATCCTTTATTCAAGGTAGATTTGTAAAGAAACCCTAGTTGTAAGATAATGCACACAAATTATCAAACAAGACCTTTTATAAAATAAATTGGATAACAATACATTCAAAATTGAGTTTATAACAATAAGCCTGTCACATGCATTACATATCGTATCACAAGGTGCTTATGTCATGTTTTCAAACTTCCTATCATCAACCTGTTACATGAGATACCTATTCCATATATACATACATGTACATCTACCAAAACTGTACAATAAAAGACACACATGCCAAAAACCTAGTATCGATATCATATCTACAAAACACGTCAAGAACCCCCCAAGGAACTAAGTGTACACGAATGACTCTAGGACTCTATCATCAAAAGACTAGCCAAACCTCCAACCTGATCAAATACTACTCTTGATGATGCTCTTCCTCAACTGCATGATCACCTCCTCATTGTGCACAACCACCTAAAAGATGTAGAAACCCACAGGGTGAGACCAAATGTCCCAGCGAGAGATATAACTCTCCGCCAACATCTATTAAAGCACAAATAAACTGAAGTAGATAGATAACATAATTACTAACTAAGAAGATGAAGATAGATACTATGTATCTAAAGGTAAAGAACGTTAACAAATTTAGGCAGTTAACACTGAGTAGTAGAACAATTAATATTCTAAGAAGCAATATGAAGAACATTTATATTCTTTATCACTAAAACTATACAAAAGCAAGGCAAGGCTTCAGCCAATGTTATTCATATTTTGTCCTTGTGCAAATATACTATGTGGCTATATTACATCTTTTACTATGTCCTGAGGAGACGACGTATACCACTCATGCTCTAAATGACCACTGCTAAGTTGAAATTAGTGCCATACAAGGTCTATGGAAGATCTAGAATCCACGACCTCTCCAACATCTCTTGGTTAGCATAAGAGAAAACACCACAGAGACATATCAATTCTAACCACAAGACAACCTAGCCTACCTTGGTATATAGGCACAATGCTAGTAAAACTAAATTATGACTAGAACCACACTCCTACTAGGGTATGGCCCACAACCAATCATGTGAAAGTATCATAAGTATATATTGAGTCACATCACTAAGCTATGACCCACAATCATAGTCCTGCCGAGGTATGGCCCACAACCAATCTTGTGAATGCATACACTCAATAGTATACGACTCCAAACATCCACTAAGGGAGAACACGTTTCACCATCCGACACTAAGACTGACACTAGAATGGATCTATGGCATAAGGCACCTACATGATTAAGGTTCCACTTGATTAGTTATGACAATTAAGTGTCTTTTAGCATCAATCAAGTTACAACACAGAAACCATAGAAAAATCCTACAAAAGTAAGGACATAGTACAACTCCAGAAGATATCAAACATATAAGGTGTGAACTAGTCACATCATCACCACATGATGCTACTTCCCCTTAAGGACATCATCATATTCACACTATCATGGGGTACCAATCCCTTATCATATCGCTGGAGGGTAGCACCTCACACTAGGCATATATCCTCTTCCATGTCATATGGCCTAATTACATAATCCCAGCATGTACATCGTCACATTGTGCCTCAACACTGTGAATAATAACCGTCCTATATAATATAGAAATTACCATAGAATTCACAAAGCTATGATTTTCATAAAACCTACAAGGTTAGGGATTCAAAAATGGGAGAGAGAAAACATCACAATATGATAATCACTTCAAGAGAGAGAAGCAAACACATTACATTACCCAACATTAGGGTTATGGTTCCTTATTTTTCCGATTAGGGTTTCATATCTATATTCAATCACCAACCCTAGGTACACCACTTGCCATTTTCTTGGAGCACAAAAGGTTAAGCCTGATTACTTGGTTATGATTAGGTTATTATCTCAACAACACTAAGTATTACATCATTCATATGTATACATGCACCCATTCCACTATGTTGTACATAGATAGAAACCATGTACCATATATGTGCATCATCCGTCCATCACATGTGTGTCTCATGACCAACCATCACATACGAATCTCGACCACCCTCATGCATGGTGTCTCAACCGTGACACAACCAAGTGTCACAACCACCACACATCCTCAACCTAGTCGAGACAGTGATGCACTATCACCCTGGTCGTGACCGTGACACACCATTGATGTAGCCCTATTTTAGGGCTCCATCTTGTGCCTTTTTGTACTTTTATCACATCTAAACAAAGTAGATTGCAAGCTATTCCCCCTAATATGTTTATCATTGCCAAATGCACTTATGGACGTTCTTTGCATTACTTTTAGGTACTTGGACCATACTTTGGATGGACGAGAGAGAAGGAAGGAGTCCTAGGGTTCCTTCACTCATGAAGGGGTCAAAAGAAGGCCCCAAGAGCTCCCTCAACCTACCCCAATGGCCAAGATTTGACATCAAGAAAAGAAGTCATTGGATAATGAAGTTTAAAGCTATTTTATCACTTGAAGACCCCATCACGACTGTGGTGCCAAGGAACGGTCGTGCTGGCAATTACATAAAAGTGATAGGTTGATTAACAAATCTTGAATTCTCAGCAACTCAGCCACCATGGCTGTGTTGCCCAGCACGGTCGTGCCATTAAGACCCCACCACGACCATTCTTCCCAGCACGACCATGCTAGATGAAGGATAGAATGGGCATGCACTGGAGAACGACCTCCTCGAAACTCCTCCACCACGGTCGTGCTACCTAGCCACCACCACAGCCGTGCTGCCCAACACGACCGTTCTACCAGCCTTCATTTTCACCCATCCAACCTATGATTTCACACTTCACCAGAATGGCCATTCTCCACCACCATGACCATTCTCACCTCTACCCAGCACGACCGTGCTGCCCAACATAGCCGTGTTACCACCTAAAACCTAACACTTTTTACATTGTTTTCCCCACAATACACCTACTTACCCTAGTCCTTCCACCACAACCTATATATACATAGGAGGTAGCCACAATACTAGGTTAGCATCCCTAGCTTCTCCTATCCTCCATCACTCCTCCCCTTAAGCATTTAGTGCATTTCCCTTGCATTTATGCTCTCCACCCACCATTTCCATCTCCATTTCACCTTGGAGACCTAGTTTTCTAGGTTTTCATCCATAATCCCCCATATCTTCATGCTCACCTGCACCCTTGGAGGAGAGAGGACGTCCCCAGCAGTAAGGAGGTGAAGAATAAGGCTACTTCCCTGAGCTCCATGGAGTTTCTTCCCCTTCTTCTCCTTTCTTTTGCTATTTCTTTGACTATGTGTAGCGAAGCCCCTAGTGGTGGGCTGTTTGGGGTTAAACTGTGACTTTGATACCATGTTGGGGGAAAATGGCTTGTAATGAACTCATTTTTTATCTATGATGATTGCTCCATGCTTGTGTCTCTTGTCCCATTGCCATGCTTGTGATTTATACCTTTTGCTATTAATTGCTTGTTTGGTGATGCTTGATGATACCATGTTTCCAGGAGAATTGGGATGCATGTGGCAATCTTAGGTGTGATTCCTAGGTCCCAATAGGGGATCCCTAGCTAGTCCTCTTTGTTCCTACATGCCTAACCCCTCTCCTGCTACTTGGTATGAGACCTAAGTTACTAGTATAAGTGGGATTGATGTGAACACCTTGGGTCTTCTAAAGGCTAGAATACCTAGTGGCATTAGGTCAAATATCCTCATCTCTACTCCCATCTCTACCCTCAACCCTCAATTTCTCAATATCACTTATCCTAGAAACCTATATTTGACTAATCCTATTAGAAGTACACCTAACCCTAGTCTTCTACTAGTAGTATAGGGTACATTCTAATAGCATTAGTCTTATTATTTGGTTTGGTAATCTAGATGTAAAATGAGAACCATGCTTATCTAATAACCTCCCCCAACTAATATCAAAGTTACATCCCCAAATGGCCCACCTACCATAATCATCTTGTTAAAACCCAACTTGCTTTTCTTGCTTGTTCATGATAGTCTAGTTTAGTTGCTTTTGCTTAATCTAGTTAATTGCTTAGTTTTGCTCTTTAGTGTTAATTTAGGTTCTTGCTCTTGCTAGTGGTTAGTTTAGCTCTTAATTGCTTCTTGCCTTGCTAGAGTAGTGTAGTTCATCTTGCTCTTGTTTGGTTAATTTCTTGGCCTAGTTGCTTAGACTTGCTTAGGGTAATCTAGCTTTTTGATAACTTAGTTTCCATCTTGTCTTTTCTTGCTTATTTGCTTAGTGTAATCACAACCAAACCCCTTTTAAAACCCTTAAACCCTAATCTCCGCACTAGGAACATAGCAAACACTACTCTAGCTCTAGTGCCCCCTCTATCCTTGAGGACTGACCCCTATTGTTTCCAATCACCTATACTAAAACAGTACCACGTGTGCTTGTGGGCGACCTGTTTAGTTTTGTGATCGACTTGGTTAGGGCCAATATAATTTTTGAAAGTTTTCCCACACGTGTGTTCGAGTCTCATGGAGTGCATCTAGCCGCCCTTAGTTGGCTAGCGTGTACTCCTCTAGATCGGACGCACCAAGCTTTCTGGTGCCGTTGCTAGGGATAGAGGCGCTCGTCCTAGCAAGATAGTGTAGCTTAGCCTTTCCTTTTTCCCTCACAATTGCTATTCTTTATTCATTGTGTTACTTTTGCATCTTGGTTTGCTAACTTGGTTTCTTGTTGTTTGCTTGTGTATTGTGCAAGTGACAGCTGTACATGTGCCACACACGTTCTACTTGTACCGACTTGGTGTTGTACGACCCAAAGATTGGTAGAAGGAGGCACCAAGCTCGCCGTAACCAGCACCGAGAGGCTGAGATGGCTGAAAACAACCCACCCCCGGATGCTCAACCACCACAGCACCGCCCGCTCCATGAATACTTCACCCCGGGGAACTACAACTCCCCCATCGCCACCTTAGCTGACCAGATGTCGGGCCAACAATTCTCCATTTTGCCTGCACTCCTAGGACTCCTCCCTACTTACTATGGGATGGAGAATGAGAATCCCTATCACCACATTGATGCTTTCCTAGAGACGTGCTCAACTTTCCACACTCCCGGCGCCACGGACGACTCCATCCGCATAACCCTCTTTTCTTTCTCCCTAAAGGAGAAAGCTAAGGAGTGGTATGTGTCAAAGCCAGATTTGGTTACATGGAATGAAGTTAAAAACAAATTCCTCAAGAAGTTTTTTCCTATTACAAAGCTGACCTACATGAGGAGGTGCATCACTTCTTTTGCTCAGAAGGAGAATGAACCCTTCCACAAGGCATGGGAGAGGTTCCAAAAACTGCTTTGCGACTGCCCTCACCATGAAGTGCCTTTATAGAAACTCATTCAAGCCATCTACACTGGAATTGAGAAGCAAAGCCAAAACAACATTGACTCCTCCTGCGGAGGTACTTTCATGGTGAAGCCGCCCGAAGAGTCATGGCCCTTATTCAAACACCTCACTAAAAACTCACGCCATCATGTTTCTACAAAAGGGGAGCATTGCGGTCGAAGCTACATCCCTCCACCTTCCTCCATGTCTCCAACCCGCAATGCTACCGACCCCAATATGATGAAAATGATGACATACATGATGAGAATGATGAAGAATCAAGATGGTGGCTCTCCTAGCCAATCCACCATGGCAGTCGACTTTGTAGATGAGGAAGTGAATGCTTTGCAATCCTTTGGCAGCCACAAGAATCAAGGCCCTATGTCCAACAGCTACACTCCCGAGTGGAGGAACCATCCAAATTTTTCTTGGAAACAACAAAATGACGATGGACAAGGACAAGGGCAGCTGAAGCCATGTTATAGCTCCATGTTTGAAGAGGAGGTGCTTGGAAGGTTAAGAATTTTAGATGATGTGAAGAAGGATGTGACATCACATGGGCAATCCATCAAACACCTCAAGCAAATATTGGATCAAATTTCTCTCTCTCTTGTAAGGAGGGAAGAAGGAAGACTTCCATCACAACTGATGCCCAACCTGAATAATGACAGTACTTTCCTAGGGAACACTCCAAGTTCATATGCTCTACCGTCATACCAAGCACCACCGAACCCCCATGCTCCACCACCTCCCCAGGCACCTCTTAACTACCAATATGCTCCACCTCCACCTCATTCATACCAGCAACCACCCCCACAATACCACCCCCATCCACAACAACAACAACCACCACAACAACCACAACTGCAATTCATCCTCCAAAACCCAAGTTAACCTCACCAAAGGCCACCACCACCCCAACAGCCACAACCGCCACCACAAGCCTCTTCTTCCACTACACATGAGCATGTGAAGGCTGTGACTATTCTGAGGAGTGGCCAGAAATTAGAGCACCACCCTCATACCGTTGTTGTTGACAAAGGTAATAATGAGACTGGGCAGGTTGATACTGAGATACAACCTGAGAATACCGTGATGAGAGCCAGGGTTGATACTGTGATACCGGGTGATGATACTATGATTCCTGTGAAACATGTTGATGATACTATTGATCGACACCATATGGGGTCCCAACTTACCCTATTTCTTGAGGCTCTTAAGGAGCCCTCTGCTGAGAGAAGAAGAAAGAAACACACTGAAGACATCCTTGAAACCTTCAAACAGGTGAAAATCAACATTCCTTTGCTTGATGCAGTCAAGCAAATCCTATCTTATGCTGAGTTCTTGAAAGATCTATGCACATTCAAGAGAAAGACCATGGGGAGAACCCCAAAGAAAGTGAAGGTCACCGAGAAAGTGAGCTCAATCTTACAACACACTACGCCAAGGAAAAGAAAAGATCCTGGTGCTCCTATCATCTCATGCTACACTGGGGCACATCCATAGACCAAGCTCTCCTAGACTTGGGCTCTAGCATCAACTTAATGTTGTATGATGTGTTTGCATAGCTACAAATGGGGTAGTTGAGTCCGGCTCATTTTACTTTACAGTTGGCTGATAGATCGGTAAAGACACCTAGAGGACGTGTGGATGACGTGCTTGTAAGACTTGATGATGAGACGTCCGACTTCTTCCCTGTCGATTTCATTGTCTTGGACATGGAAAAAGATGCAAGGAGGGTTCCTATCATCTTGGGGAGACCTTTCCTAGCCACGAAGGATGTAGTTATCCATGTGAGGACCGGTACGATGTATGTGACATTCATGCATATGAAGATCCAGTTGAACATCTTTAAATCATAAGCCACAACCGAGGTGATAGGGGCCACTGAAGAAGATTTCTATCTTATTGAGTACCTAGATGAAATTGTGGAGGAATGCCTACCTACGTGGATTCAAACTGCCACTCAAGGTAGAGGTCTAGAGCCAATAGTTGAGTTCCCCAATGATGATAAGGAAGATGATGAAGAGAATGAGCTAGCCTTGGTGGCTGCAAGTGAAGACCTCCCATCTATCTCTGAGCCATTAAAGAACGCTCTTGAAGAACCTCCCACTCTTGAGCTGAAATCACTTCCAGAAGGATTGAAGTATGCTTTTCTAGGGGCAAATGACACCCTCCCGGTGATCATTTCTTCCATTCTCTCACCAAAATAAGAGGAGGCATTGATGAAAGTCTTGAAGAAGAACATCCAAGCCATTGGATGGTCTATAGCTGACTTGACGAGTATTGATCCCTCCATTTGTGTACATGCGATCTATCTAGAGGATGATGCAAGGCCGACCCATCAAATGCAAAGACAGTTGAATCCAAAGTTGAAAGAGGTTGTGACCCAAGAAGTTGTGAAATTGCTTGATGTTGGGATAATCTACCCCATTTCTGATAGTACATGGGTGAGCCCCATCTAAGTTGTACCCAAGAAGGGTGGGATCATTATTGCGGAGAATGCAGATGGTGAGCTAATGTCGGTAAGAGAACAATCCAAATGGAAAATGCATGTTGACTATTAGAAGCTCAATGAAAAGACCAAGAAGGACCACTATCCTCTCCCATTTCTTGACCAGATTTTGGAGAGTCTAGCGGGACAAAGCTTCTATTGTGTCCTTGATGGATATTCTAGATATTTCCAAATTGCCGTACATTCTACAGATAAAGAGAAGACAACATTCACTTGCCTGAGTGGCACCTTTGCCTACAAGAGAATGCCATTTGGGTTGTGTAATGCCCCTTCTACTTTTTAGAGGTGTGTGACCTCAATCTTTGCGGATATGCTTGATTCATCTTTGGAAGTGTTCATGGATGATTTCTCAGTTTTTGGTAAGACATTTGATGAGTGCTTGCTACATTTGGCTGCTGTTCTTGAGAGATATGTGAAGGTTCACCTAGTTCTATCTTGGGAAAAGAGTCACTTCATGGTACCCGAAGGCATAGTCTTGGGTCACTGAGTTTCAAAGGATGGGATTGAAGTTGACAAGGCCAAAGTGGGCCTCATTTCTACTCTCACCATTCCTTCCACCGTAAAACATGTCCAGTCTTTCTTGGGACATGCCGATTTCTATCGCCACTTCATCAAGGATTTCAGTAAAATCTCAAGACCTCTATGTCACTTACTTGAAAAGGATGTTGAATTTCATTTTGATGACAAGTGTATTGAAGCTTTCAATCACTTAAAGGAAAGACTCATTTCTACTCTGATTATGCAGCCCCTGGATTTCTCTTTCCCATTCAAGATTATGACCGATGCATCCAACATGGCCGTGGGGGCTGTGCTAGGCCAAAGAGTTGGCCGCATTCCTCATGCTATCTACTATGCGAGTAAGACATTAGACAAAGCCCAAAGAAATTACACGACGACCGAGAAAGAGTTGCTTGCCGTCATCTTTGCTCTTGAAAAATTCTGATAATATCTTTTGCAAAACAAAGTAGCGATATACACAGACCACACTGCACTAAAATACCTCATGTCAAAGAAAGATTCAAAGCCAAGGTTGATCCGATGGATTCTATTGCTTTAAGAGTTCGATGTGGAGATTGTAGACAAGAAGGGAGTGGAAAATGGTGTTGCCGACCATTTCTCCCGAATTGATTACCCCTTTGATGATGCAAATTGAATCAAGGAAATGATGCCGCATGAACTACTCCTCCTTCTTTCATCCACTCAAAGGCCATGGTATCAACACATAGCCAATTTCTTGGCTAGTGGGAGGATACCTAGCACATGGATAAGGGAGGAAAGCAAAAGGCTGTTTGCCATGGTCAAGAATTATGCTTGGGAAGACCCTCACCTCTTCAAATATTGTCCCGATCAGGTCATAAGGAGATGTGTCTCGAAAATAGAACATCAAGAAATCCAATCCATGTGCCATTCCGGAATATGTGGAGGTCATTTTGGAGGAAAACACACGGCTGCAAATGTTCTTCAATGTGGGTTTTATTGGCCATCCTTGTACAAAGATTCACATGAGTTTTGCAAAAGTTGCTTGAAATGCCAAAAATTGGGCACTATCTCAAAAAGGGACATGATGCCTCTATCACCCATTCTTGTGGTGGAGGTGTTTGATGTATGGGGGATTGACTTCATGGGTCCTTTCCCACCTTCCTTTGGGTATGTCTACATTTTGGTCATCGTCGACTACGTGTCAAAGTGGATAGAAGCTGTTGCAACCCGGACAAATGACCACAAGGTGGTGTGTGACTTTGTGAAATCAAAAATTTTTAGCCATTTTGGCATCCCAAGAGCCATGATTAGTGACGGGGGAAGTCACTTCATTCACCGCACTTTTGAAGTGTTGCTCAAGAAGCATGGAATAAACCATTGAGTAGCCACTCCATATCATCCTCAAACTAGTGGCCAAGTTGAGTTGACCAATCGGGAGATAAAGCTCATTTTAGAGAAAATGGTGAGACCAGACTGTAAGGATTGGTCACTCCATCTCAATCATGCTTTATGGGCATACCAGACTGCATACAAAGCCCCGATTGGCACTACCCCATTCAAGCTCATCTGTAGAAAAAGCTGCCATTTGCCGGTTTAAATTCAACACAAGGCATTATGGACTTTGAAAACTATGGATCTTGATGGAGAAAATGCCGGAATGAAGAGGAAGTTTCAACTCAATGAGCTAAATAAAATGCGCCATGAGGCGTATGACATGTCCAAGAGCTATAAAGAGAGAACTAAGTTCCTTCATGATATGATGATCAAAAAGGAGTTTGAGCCTGACAAGTGGGTATGGTTGTACAATTCAAGAATGAAGTTCTTTCCCGAAAAACTCCGATCTAGATGGGAAGGTACCTATCTTATCAAGAAAGTATACCAATATGGGGCTACTGTGATATGTGAGAAAGAAGGTGTGAAAGAGTTTGCCGTCAATGGATAAAGATTGAAACTAGTTGTTGAAGTTGGCCCAGACAAGGCCAATCAAAGTTTTGATATTGTTATGCTTGTAGAAGAACAATCCGATGAAGAAATGTGCTTGGAAGCAGATGAGAAAGAAATCTACTACAAGGATTCCTCGAGGATCCCAAAGAAGTGAAAGAAGTAAAGAATCAATAAGCCCAGCTGAAGGCATAAAATTTAGCGCTAGTGGGAGACAACCCACATGGTTTGAGATTCTCAAACCTTACTTTTTGATACTTTTGTTTTATTTTACACAAAACACACACACACTTGTGCTTGATAGTTTTTGTTTTTAATTTTGATGAAATGACAGGTCAAACATGATCAAGTTGAGGATTGAGGCACATTCAATCAGGGTGGTGGATATTCCACTAAGAAAAATCATTCAAGAGGATTAAATTATGAGTTTCTAAAAGACTTGATTAAATTAGGAGAATTTGAACTAACATACGGTAGCATGGCCGTGTTGACCAGAATGGCCGTGCTGGCATCCAGCCAGAATGGCTGTGCTGGCACAGAACAACCGTGCTGGTCAAGTTAAAACAACATGTTGTTTTGAAGTTTTAGACGATGGCAGCACAACCCTGCTATCAGAACGGCCGTGCCAACTCCCAGCCAGAATGGCCGTGCTGGCCCAGAAAAACCACATAAATGACCCGATTCAACCTAACCCAGAACGACCCCTATTTCATTTTTGCATTCGATCACGGCTGTTCTACAACTTCTGGTGGCTAGGGTGAGTTCCCAACACCCCCAAATCACCTCCTCTTGCTCCCAAACTCCAGATTTGAGTTTCCTTTGGTCCCTAAGCTCTAGCCTCGATTTCCATCATCCATCACCACCGATTTCTCCACCTACAAATAGATTCCATCCCTACAACCCGGAGCTACATTTTTCCAGTTCTAGCTTAGTTTTTCACCAAAGAGCCATGCAAGAATGAAGAGCATGGGCAAGGCCATCAAGAGGGGAGTAGAGAAGACTACAAACATCCTCACTGGTAGCAAAAGGCGATCCAAATGAGCGCCCAGTTCACAGTAGTTTGGCAGCGCCTCCTCACCATCCAATTCAATTTCATGTTCCTTTGGACGATCGACGTCGATGAGCACCCCCCAAACTACAGTAACCCCAAGGAAGAGGAGGAGGAAGAAGAAGAAGAGCTGGAGAACGTTGTAGATTCTATTGAAGTCAATGCTCTAGCTCGTGAGTGAAGAACCAAGAAAACTAATGAGGAATCTTCCTCACACTTACTGCCATGACCAACTCCAGTGAGGCATTCCACATCATCAACCCGACCTAGTGGAAGCCATGAAAGAGTGCCCTGGAACTTGGACACAAGTTCAGGGTCACACACCTATGAAGAAGAAGAGGTGGACGACATCGAGAGCAACGAATTGGAGGGCGAAGCAGTGGACATCGTGTCAAGGCTAGAGGAGGACACATTGACATGGGCGACAAAGCAACCAGAAGGAACTACTTATGGTAGAGGAATAGCAAGAAAGGCGGCAATTATACCTCTCCACCTCGAATGCATGACAAGAAGCGTGATTACCACAAGATATGCATGTTTGCCCACAATGGAAGCCATAGCGGTCAACTTCACATTTGATAGTCATTTATGACGCTATGGACTATACAAGATTTTAACTAAGGTTGAAGAAACATACTTGGAGATTACTCATGAGTTCTTCACAACCTTAGAGAAGGTTCAGTATCAAGGAGAGGATGCTATTAGGTTCAAGTTAAACTGCTCAACACATGTCCTCAAAGATTCTCAAATCAATGAAATCTTTGCCCCCAATCTAGAAACGGCAAAGAAATTTGATGAGGGAAGATTTGACAAGAATGGTAGAGTAGATTACTCCAAGATGTGGAAGATGATCACGGGCCAATCTACCTTTTCTACAAGGAAATCCAAAACGAGCAAGATCTACAACCCTTTCTTGAGATACTTGCAGAAGGTTATAGCAAACACCTTGTTTGACCGCTATGATAATCAAGGATCTAGTTCTCAGAAAGACTTATTTCTTATGGCCACAGTTGTAAGTAAGGGGTTTGTGAAAATTGGTGCCATGGTGATTGATCACTTGAAGACAATACCATCCAAGAGTAAAAATCCATTCATCATGGGAGGGATGGTCCCCACTTTGGCAAGGGAAGTGGGATGCACTTTAGAGGGACTTAATAAGGTATATGGAAAAAAATATGTGGATCTAAACTATCTTTCAAGGTCCTAAATGATATCCCTCAAAGATAACAACATTTTCTATGTTCTAAACCCCAACTATCCTGGTGTCAACTTGGGACTCCCATACCACACCTACCTTCTTCTCAGGGATGCAGGGCCTACAGATGACTTTTTAGATTTATTATCACCCTATGAGGAAAGGAACCCTAGAGAGGGGTACAGAGAACCAAGTGTAGCCTTACCTAAAGAAGAGGGGGAGATAAATGTGCCAGAGCAACATCGTTCACTTGAGCAGCCACGCCGCACTAGATTGAGAATGGAAGATTTTGATGCACAGTTGCCTCTGACATATGCATATGACATGCCATCTATTCATGCATAGTTGGAGGGGATTTAGACGATGCAACAGGACATGTGGTTGGATCAACAGTAGATGCATCATCAAATCAACCACATGTACCACTACCAACATGCGCAAACGCAGAGAAACCCCCAATGGGGGGAGGATTTCTGGGGATCAATTTCTAGCTACCAAGAGACATACCCGCCTCCACAGGCGGACTACTGGGGCCATTACTATCAGAAACCTCCTCCACAGTTTGGCCCATCACAAGACCCCACACCACCAGAGCCTTGACTTCTGCCCTATCATCCCTAAGCTTTAGTTTCATGCTGAGGACAACATGGTTTAAAACTTTGGGGTGCTAGGGCGGTAAGCCCTCAATTTTCAACTTATTTTGATAGTTGTCTGTTCCACCTGTTTGATTTTTATCTCACTTAGTGTATATTTTCTTTTTCTTGCATTCATGCATACATGTAGTTTAATTTCATGTATTTTTGTGTAATTTTTCAAAAATTTTGCTCTTTTTGCTATTCCATATCATGCATTGCATTCTCATGTAGTTTTTGGTAATTTCTTGAGCATTCTAACTAGGATTTGCTGCTTTATGTTTCAAATTTCCCTAAAGTAGGTTTGATGTGATTTAATGCAAATTGGCACCATTTTGGCCAATTTTGCCCAAACTTGAATGTTCTTGCCCTAAAAGTATGTTTTGACTTAATCTCTATTGTTTGAAATGAAATGTTTTTAATCCTTTGACAAATGCATGCTACTTTCTTAGATCTTATTGCCATATGGTCTTGTTTGTTGATTTTTTACATGCGCACCACCTCTCTTAAGTTTGTGAATGCATTGGTTGAATCATGAATTGAGCAAGCTACAAGCACTTAAAGCCCATGGAATCACTTGGTAGAAATGTGAATGTTATGTCGTTCTATCATGTGGTGTGATATCATTTGGTGAAGTGTTGAATTAGATTTCATGCAGGAAATCTTATGTTGGAAACTACACTAATGACCCCTCTTTGATCCGACTATTCCTTCATCACCTTCATACCTCTCCGCCTCATGAAAAGATGCCAAAGTGCACATAGCAGTCGTGGCCACCCCCAAAAGTTTGGGGTGGTCACATCTCAACCTCCCTTCTTCATTCTATCCACCATATTCCCTATCTACACCAAGGGCAAAGAAAAAGAAAAGGAAAAGAAAATCAAAAATAAAATAAAATGATGCTCCTGTTTAAGTGCATTCAAATAAAGAAAAGATGAGTGTGTAAAAGCACTCGAAAATCTTACCACAACCCTTTCTTCCTCTTTCACACCCATTGAGCTAGAAAACATCAAATCTAGCTCACTTTACCCTTTCTACAGCTAAGTGGGTCATCTAGTGTGGTTTGAAGCATAAGAGTGAATGCATGAAAGCAAAACAATACTCCTTGTCATCTTTGATTAACACCAACATGAAACGGTTTACCCAGAATGACATGAAGGACATATGGACAACTTGTGTTTCTATGCTTTATATTTGAAGTTTGTATGCTCAGTTTTCAGTTCATGAATGGTTTGTGAAAGAGGAGAGGAGAGAAGTGAAGCACATGCACTTAGTCACTCCCAAGACCATGTACTCAATAATTATCTGTAGCTATGCATTTGTTATTCCTTTTTGTTGAAAAGAACCTAAAAAGAGAGATTGAGTTGGAGCATACTTGAGGACAAGTATGTTTTAAGTTTGGGGTGATGATGTAGCCCTATTGTAGGGCTCCATCTTGTGCCTTTTTGTACTTTTATCACATCTAAACAAAGTACATTGCAAGCTATTCCCCCTAATATGTTTATCATTTCCAAATGCACTTATGGACGTTCTTTGCATTACTTTTAGGTACTTGGACCATACTTTGGATGGAGGAGAGAGATGGAAGGAGTCCTAGGGTTCCTCCACTCATGGAGGGGTCCAAAGAAGGCCCCAAGAGCTCCCTTAACCTACCTCAATGGCCAAGATCGACATCAAGCAAAGAAGTCCTTTGATAATGAAGTTTGAAACTATTTAGCACTTGAAGACCCCAACACGGTCGTGCTAGCAATTACACAAAAGTTACATGTTAATTAACAAATCTTGAAGTGTCAGCAACTCAGCCACCACGACTGTGGTTTCCAGCATGACCTTGCTACGAAGACCCCACCACGGCCATTCTGCCCAGCATGACCATGCTAGATGAAGGATAGAATGGGTGTGCTATGGGGAAGGACCTCCTCGAAACTCCTCCATCACGGCCGTGCTGCCCAGCAAGGGCGTTATACCAACCTTCATTTTCACCCATCCAACCTGTGATTTCACACTTCACCAGAACTGTCGTTCTCCACCACCACTGCCGTTCTCACCTCTACCCACCATGGTCGTGCTACCCAGCACAACCATGCTACCGCCTAAAACCTAATAGTTTTTACACTATTTTTCCCACAATACCCCTACTTACCCTAGTGCTTCCACCACCACCTATATATACATAGGTGGTGTCCACAACACTAGGTTAGCTTCCCTAGTTTCTCCTATCCTCCATCACTCCTCCCCTTCAACATTTAGTGCATTTCCCTTGCATTTATGCTCTCCACCCACCATTTCCACCTCCATTTCACCTTGGAGACCTAGTTTTGTAGGTTTTCATCCATAATCCCCCATATTTTCATTCTCACCTACACCATTTGAGGAGAAAGGACGTCCCCAGTAGCAAGGAGGTGAAGAAGAAGGCTACTTCCTCGAGCTCCATGGAGTTTCTTCCCCTTCTTCTCCTTTCTTTTGCTATTTCTTTGACTATGTGTAGCTAAGCCCCTAGTGGTGGGCTAGTTGGGGTTAAAATGTGACTTTGATACCATGTTGGGGGAAAATGGCTTGTAATGAACTCATTTTTGATCTATGATGATTGCTCCATGCATGTGTCTCTTATCCCATTGCCATGCTTGTGATTTATACCTTTTGCTATTAATTGCTTATTTGTGATGCGTGATGATACCATGTTTCCAGGAGAATTGGGATGCATGTGGCAATCTTAGGTGTGATTCCTAGGTCCCAATAGGGGATCCCTAGCTAGTCCCCTTTGTTCCTACATGCCTAACCCCTCTCCTACTACTTGGTATGAGACCTAAGTTACCAGTATAAGTGGAACTGATGTGATTGCCTTGGGTCTTCTAAAGGCTAGAATGGCTAGTGGCATGAGGTCAAATATCCTCATATCTACTCCCATCTCTACCCTTAACCCTCCATTGTTCAATATCACTTATCCTAGAAACCTAGATTTGGCTAATCCTATTAGAAGAACACCTAACCCTAGTCTTCTACTAGTAGTATAGGGTACATTCTAATAGCATTAGTCTTATTGTTTAGTTTGGTAATCTAGATATAAAATGAGAATCATGCTTGTCTAATAACCTCCCCCAACTAATATCAAGGTTACATCGCCAAATGGCCCACCTACCATAATCATTTTGTTAAAACCCATCTTGCTTTGCTTTCTTGTTCATGCTAGTCTAGTTTAGTCACTTTTACTTAATCTTGTTAATTGCTTAGTTTTGCTCTTTAGTGTTAATTTAGGTTCTTGCTCTTTCTAATGGTTAGTTTAGCTCTTAATTTCTTCTTGCCTTTCTAGAGTACTGTAGTTCATCTTGCTCTCATTTGGTTAATTGCTTGGCGTAGTTGCTTAGATCCAACTTGCTTAGGGTAATCTAGCTTTTTGATAACTTAGTTTCCATCTTGCCTTTTCTTGCTTATTTTCTTAGTGTAATCACAACCAAGCCCCTTTTAAAACCCTTAAACCCTAATCTCCACACTAGGAACATAGACAACACTACCCTAGCTCTAGTTCCCCCTCTATCCTTGAGGACCGACCCCTATTCTTGCCAATCACCTATACTACAACAGTACCCCGTGCGCTTGCGGATGACTTGTTTAGTTTTGTGATTGACTTGGTTAGGGCCAATGTAATTTTCAAAAGTTTTTCCACACATGTGTTCGAGTCCTGTGGAGTGCATCTAGCCACCCTTAGTTGGCTAGCGTGTACGCCTCTGGATTAGACGCACCAAGCTTTCTGGCGTCGTTGCCGGGGATAGAGGCACTCAGCCTAGCTAGATAGTGTAGCTTAGCCTTTCCTTTTGCCCTCACCATTGCTATTCTTTATCCATTGTGTTACGTTTGCATCTTGGTTTGCTAACTTGGTTTCTTGTTGTTTGTTTGTGTATTGTGTAGGTGACAGATGTACATGCGCCACATGCATTCTACTAGTACCGACTTGGTGTTGTACGACCCTGAGATTGGTAGGAGGCCAAGATGGCTGAAAACAACCCACCCCCAGATGCTCAAGCACCATAGCACTTCCCACTCCATGAATACTTCACCCTGGGGAACTACAACTCCCCCATCACCACCTTAGATGACCAGATGTCGGTTCAATAGTTCTCCATTCCTCCTGCACTCCTTGGACTCCTCCCTACTTACTATGGGATGGAGAATGAGAATCCCTATCACCACATTGATGCTTTCTTGGAGACGTGCTCCACTTTCGGCACTCCCGCTGCCACTAACGAATCCATCCGTAGAACCCTCTTTGCTTTCTCCCTAAAGGAGAAAGATAAGGAGTGGTATGTGTCAAAGCTAGATCTGGTTACATGGAATGAAGTTAAAAACAAATTCCTCAAGAAGTTCTTTCCTATTGCAAAGCTATCCTACATGAGGAGTGCATTACTTCTTTTTCTCAGAAGGAGAATGAACCCTTCCACAAGGTGTGGGAGAGGTTCTAAAAACTGCTTCACTACTGCCCTCACCATGAAGTGCCTTTGTGGCAACTCGTTCAAGCCTTCTACACCGGGCTTGAAGAGCAAAGCCAAAACAACTTTGACTCCTCCTATGGAGGTACTTTCATAGCGAAGCCGCTTGAAGAATTGTGGCCCTTGTTTGAACACCTCGCTAAAAACTCACGCCATCACGTTTCTACAAAAGGGGAGAATTATGGTCGAAGTTACATCCTTCCATCTTCCTCCGTGACTCCAACCCGCAATGCTACCGACCCCTATATGATGAAAATGATGGCGGACATGATGAGAATGATGAAGAATCAAGCTGGTGGCTCTCCTAGCCAACCCACCATGGAATTCGACTCTGTAGATGAGGAAGTGAATGCTTTGGAATCCTTTGGGGGCCGTAACAATCAAGGCCCCATGTCCAACACCTATACTCCCCAGTGGAGCAACCATCTGAATTTTTCTTGGAGACAATAGAATGAGGATGGACAAGGACAAGGGCATCCGAGGCCACGTTATAGCTCCATGTTTGAAGAGGAGGTTCTTGGAAGGTTAAGAAGTTTAGATGATGTGAAGAAGGATGTGACATCACATGGGAAGTCCATCAACTGCCTCGAGTAAAGATTGGATTAGATTTCTCTCTCTCTTGGAAGGAGGGAAAAAGGAAGACTTCCATCTCAACCGATGACCAACGTAAATAATGACAATACTTTCCTAGGGAACACTCCAAGTTCATATGCTCTGCTATCATACCAAGCACCACTGAACCCCTATGCTCCACCACCTCCCCAAGCACCTCTTAACTACCAATATGCTCCACCTCCACCTCATTCATACAAGCATCCACCCGCACAATACCACCCCCATCCACAACAACAATAGCCATCACAACAACCACAACTGCAATTCATCCTCTAAAACCTAAATTCACCTCACCAAAGGCCACCACCACCCCAAAAGCCACAACCACCACCACAAGCCTCTTCTTTCACTACACATGAGCATGTGAAGGCCATGACTATTTTGAGGAGTGGCCAGACGTTAAAGCACCCCCCTCATACCGTTGTTGTTGACAGAGGTGATAATGAGACTAGGTAGGTTGATACTGAGATGCATCCTGAGGATACCGTGATGAGAGTCAGGTTTGATACTGTGATACCGAGTGATGATACTATGATTCATGTGATAACTGTTGATGATATTGTTGATTCGCACCATATGGGGTCCCAACTTCCCCCATTTCCTAAGGCTCTTAAGGAGCACTCTACTGAGAGGAGAAGAAAGAAACTCACTAAAGACATCCTTGAAACCTTCAAATAGGTGAAAATCAATATTCCTTTGCTTGATGGAGTCAAGCAAATCCCTTCTTATTCTAAGTTCTTGAAAGATCTATGCACCTTTAAGAGAAAGACCATGGGGAGAACCCCAAAGAAAGTGAAGCTCACCGAGCAAGTGAGCTCGATCTTACAACACACCATGCCAAGGAAAAGAAAAGATCCTGGTGCTCCTATCATCTCATGCTACATTGGGGTGCATCACATAGACCAAGCTCTCCTAGACTTGGCCTCTAACATAAAATTAATGCCGTATAATGTATTTGCAGAGCTACAAATGGGGCAATTGAGTCTGGCTCATTGTACTTTATAGTTGGCTGACAGATCGGTAAATACGCCTAGAGGGTGTGTGGATGACATTCTTGTAAGACTTGATGATGAGACGTCCGCCTTCTTCCCCGCCAATTTCATTGTCTTGGACATGGAAAAAGATGCAAGGAGGGTTCCTATCATCTTGGGGAGACCTTTCCTAGCCACGATAGATGTTGTTATCCATGTGAGGACTGGTATGATGTATGTGACATTCATGCATATGAAGATCCAGTTGAACATCTTTAAATCATCAGCCACGACCGAGGTGATAGGGGCCACTGATAAAGATTGCTATCTCATTGCGTGCCTAGATGAAATTGTGGAGGAATGCCTACCTATGTGGATTCAAACTGCCACTCAAGGTAGAGGTCTAGAGCTGATAATTGAGTTCCCCGATGATGATGAGGAAGATGATGAAAATAATGAGTTAGCCTTGGTAGCTACAAGTGAAGACCTCCCATCTATTTCTGAACCATTCAAGAACTCTTTTGAAAAACCTCCCACTCTTGAGCTGAAATCACTTCTAGAAGGATTGAAATATGCTTTTCTAGGGGCAAATGAAACCCTCCCAGTGATCATGTCTTCCATTCTCTCACCAGAAAAAGAGGAGGCATTGATGAAAGTCTTGAAGAAGAACATCCAAGCCATTGGATGGTCTATAGATGACTTGAGGGGTATTGATCCCTCCATCCGTGTACACATGATCTATCTAGAGGATGATGCACGGCTGACCTACCAAATGCAAAGGCGGTTGAATCCAAAGTTGAAAGAGGTTGTGACCCAAGAAGTTGTGAAATTGCTTGATGTTGGGATAATCTACCCCATTTCTGATAGTACATGGGAGAGCCCCATCCAATTTGTACCCAAGAATGGTGGGATCACTATGGAGGAGAATGCAGATGGTGAGATAATGCTGGTAAGAGAACAATCCAAATGGAGAATGTGTGTTGACTATCGAAAGCTCAATGAAAATACCAAGAAGGACCACTATCCTCTCCCATTTCTTGACCAGATTCTGAAGAGGCTAGCGGAATAAAGCTTCTATTGTTTCCTTGATGGATATTCTGGATATTTCCAAATTGTCGTGCATCCTGCAGATCAAGAGAAGACGACATTCACTTTCCTGAGTAGCACCTTTGCCTACCGGAGAATGCCATTTGGGTTGTGTAATTCCCCTTCTACTTTTTAGAGGTGTGTGAACTCGATCTTTGCGGATATGCTTGATTTGTATTTGGAAGTGTTCATGGATGATTTCTCAGTTTTTGGTAAGACATTTGATGAGTGCTTGCTACATTTGGCTACTATTCTTGAGAGATGTGTGAAGGTTTGCCTAATTCTATCTTGGGAAAAGAGTCACTTCATGGTACCCGAAGGCATAGTCTTGGGTCACCAACTTTTAAAGGACGAGATTGAAGTTGACAATGCCAAAGTGGGCCTCATTTCTACTCCCACCATTCCATCTACCGTAAGACATGTCTGGTCTTTCTTGGGACATGCCAGTTTCTATCGTTGCTTCATCAAGGATTTTAGTAAAATCTCAAAACCTCTATGTCACTTACTTGAAAAGGATGTTGAATTTCATTTTGATGACAAGTGTATTGAAGATTTCAATCACTTAAAGGAAAGACTCGTTTCTGCTCTGATTATGCACCTCCCAAGTTTCTCTTTGCCATTCGAGATTATGACCAATGCATTCGACATGGAAGTGGGGGCTGTGATGGGCCAAAGAGTTGGCCGGATTCCTCATGTTATCTACTACACGAGCAAGACTTTAGACGAGGCCCAAAGAAATTACATGACAACTGAGAAAGAGTTGCTTGTCATCATCTTTGCTCTTGACAAATTCTGATCATATCTTTTGCAAAACAAAATAGTGATATACACAGACCACACTACATGAAAATACATCATGTCAAGGAAAGATTGAAAGCCAAGGCTGATCAGATGGATTCTATTACTTCAAGAGTTTGATGTGGAGATTGTAGACAAGAAGGGAGTGGAAAATGGTGCTTCCGACCATCTCTCCCGAATTGATTAACCCTTTGATGATGCAAATCAAATCAAGGAAACGATGCCACATGAATAACTCTTCCTTCTTTTATCCACTCAAAGGCCATGGTATCAACACATAGCCAATTTCTTGGCTAGTGGGTGGATACCTAGCACATGGAGAAGGGAGGAAAGCAAAAGGTTGTTTGCCATGGTCAAGAATTATGCTTGGGATGACCCTCACCTCTTCAAATATTGTCCTGATCAGATCATAAGGAGATGTGTTCCAGAAATAGAACAACAAGAAATCCTATCCATGTGCCATTCCGGAATATGTGGAGGTCATTTTGGAGGAAAACACACGGCTGCAAAGGTTCTTCAATGTGGGTTTTATTGGCCATCCTTGTTCAAAGATTCACATGAGTTTTGTAAAATTTGGTTGAAATGCCAAAAAGTGGGCACTATCTCAAAAAGGGACATGCTGCCTCTATCACCCATTATTGTGGTGGAGGTGTTTGATGTATGGGGGATTGACTTCATGGGTCCTTTCCCAGCTTCCTTTGGGTATGTCTACATTTTGGTCATCGTCGACTACGTGGCAAAGTGAATAGAAGTTGTTCCAACCCAGACAAATGACCATAAGGTGGTGTGTGACTTTGTGAAATCAAACATTGTTAGCCATTTTGGCATCCCAAGAGCCATGATTAGTGATGGGGGAAGTCACTTCATTCACCGCACTTTTGAAGGGTTGCTGAAGAAGCATGGAGTAAACCATCGAGTAGCCACTTCATATCATCCTCAAACTAGTGGCCAAGTTGAGTTGGCCAATCGTGAGATAAATCTCATTTTAGAGAAAATGGTGAGATCAGACCGTAAGGATTGGTCACTCCATCTCAATGAAGCTTTATGGGCATACTGGACTGCATACAAAGCCCCAATTGGAACTACCCCATTCAAGCTCATCTATGGAAAAACCTGCCATTTTCCAGTTGAAATGCAACACAAGGCATTATGGGCTTTGAAAACTATGGATCTTGATGGAGAAAATGCCAGAATGAAGAGGAAGTTTCAACTCAATGAGCTGGAGGAAATACGCCATGAGGCGAATGACATGTCCAAGAGATATAAAGAGAGAACTAAGTTCCTTCATGATAAGATGATAAAAAAGAAGGAGTTTGAGCCTAACAAGTGGGTATGGCTGTACAATTCAAGAATGAAGTTCTTTCCCAGAAAACTCAGGTCTATATGGTAAGGTCCCTATCTTATCAAGAACGTATACCCATCCGGGGCAGTTGTGATGTGTGAGAAAGAAGGTGCAAAAGAGTCTGCCGTCAATGGACAAAGATTGAAGCCAGTTGTTGAAGTCGACCCTGATAAGGGCAATCAAAGTTTTGATATTGTTATTCTTGTAGAAGAAAAATCTAATGAAGAAATGTGCTTGGAAGCAGATGAGAAAGAAATCTACTACAAGGATGCCCCGAGGATCCCAAAGAAGTGAAAGAAGTAAAGAATCAATAAGCCCAACTGAAGGCATAAAATTTAGCGCTAGTGGGAGACAACCCACATGGTTTGAGATTCTCAAACCTTACTTTTTGATACTTTTGTTTTATTTTACACAAAACACACACCCACACTTGTGCTTGATAGTTTTTGTTTTTAGTTTTGATGAAATGACAGGTCGAATAGGATCAAGTTGAGGATTGAGGCACATTCAATCAGGGTGGTGGATATTCCACTAAGAAAAATCATTCAAGTGGATTAAATGATGAGTTTCTAATAGTGTTGATGACAGAGGGTAGCACGACCATGTTGACCAGAATGGTCGTGCTGGCATCCAGCCAAAACGGTTGTGCTGGCACAAAATGGTCGTGCTGGTCAAGTTAAAACAATAGATTGTTTCGAAGTTTTGGCCGCTGGAAGTATGACCATGCTGAATAGAACAACCATGCCAGCTACCAGCTAGAACGACCGTGCTGGCCCTGAATAACCATATAAATGACCCGATTCAACCCGACCCAACACGACCCCTATTTCATTTTTGCATCCGAGCATGGCCGTTCTGCGACTCCAGGTGGCTAGGGCGAGTTCCCAACACCTCCAAATCACCTCCTCTTGCTCCCAAACTCCATATTTGAGTTTCCTTTGGTCCCTAATCACTTTCCATAACCTCGAGCCTCGATTTCTACCATCCATCACCACCGATTTCTCCACCTACAAGCAGATTCCACCCCTACAGCCTGAAGCTACATTTTTCCAGTTCTAGCTCAGTTTTTCACCAAAGAGCCGTGCAAGAATGAAGAGCATGGGCAAGGCCATCAAGAGGGGAGTAGAGAAGACTACAAACATCCTCACCTACAACAAAAGGCAATTTAAACGAGCACCCACTTCACAGTAGTCTGATAATGCCTCCTTGCCATCCAACTCAATTTCACATTCCTTTAGATGATCAACGTCGATGAGCCCCTCTTGACACCACTCTTCCTACAAAGAGCACATCTCGGATCCAAACTACAGAAACCCTAGGGATGAGGAGGAGGAGGAAGAAGAAGAGCTGGAGAACAATGTAGATTCTATTGATGTCAATGCACCGACTCGTAAGCAAAGAAACAAGAAAACTAATGAGGCATCTTCCTCATGTTTGCCGCCATGACCAGCTCCAGCAAGGCATTCCACATCATCAGCCTGACCTAGTGGAAGCCATGAAAGAGTGCCCTTGAACTGGGACACAAGTTCAGGGTCACACACCTATGAAGAAGAAGAGGTGGATGACACTGAGAGTGAGGAATTCGAGGATGAACTGGTAGACATCGTGTCAATGCTAGAGGAGGACAAATTGACATGGGCAGGAAAGCAACCAGAAAGAACCACTTATGGTAGAGGAATAGAAAGAAAGGTGACAATGATACCTCTCCACCCCGAGTGCATGACAAGAAGGGTGATTCCCACAAGATATGCATGTTTGCTCACAACGGAAGCCATAGTGGTCAACTTCGCATTTGACCGTCATTTATGACGCTGTGGACTGTACAAGATTTTAACTAAGGTTGAAGAAACATACTTGGAGATTAATCATGAGTTCTTCACAACCTTAGAGAAAGTTTAGTATCAAGGAGAGGATGCTATTAGGTTCAAGTTAAACTACTCAACACATGTCCTCAAAGCTTTTCAGATCAATGAAATCTTTTCCCCCAATCCAAAAATGGCAAAGAAATTCGACGAGGGAAGATTTGACAAGAATGGTAGAGCAGAATACTCCAAGATGTGGAAGATGATCATGGGCCAATTTACCTTTTCTGCAAGGAAATCCAAAACGAGCAAGATCTACAACCCTTTCTTGAGATACTGGCAGAAGGTGCTAGCAAACACCTTGTTTGGCCGCTATGACAACCAAGGATCTAGTTCTCAGAAAGACTTATTTCTTATGGCCACAGTTGTAAGTGAGGGGTTTTTGAACATTGCTTCCATGGTGATTGATCACTTGAAGACAATCCCATCTAAGAGTAAAAATCCATTCATCATGGGAGGGATTGTCACCACTTTGGCAAGGGAAGTGGGATGCACTTTAGAGGGACTTACCATGGTAGATGGAAACAAATATGTGGATTTAAACTATCTTCTGAGGTCCCAAATGATATCCCTCAAAGATAACAAAATATTCTATGTTCTGAACCCCGACTATCCTGGTGTCAACCTGGAACTCCCATACCATACCTGCCTTCTTCTCAGGGATGCAGGGCCTACAAATGACTTTTTAGATTTGTTATCATGCTATGAGGAAAGGAACCCTAGAGAGGGGTACAGAGCACCAAGTGTAGCCTTACCTGAAGAAGAGGGGGAGACAAATGTGCCAGAGCAGCAACATTCACTTGAGCAGCCACACCGCACTAGACTGAAAATGGGAGATTTTGATGCGCAACCGCCTCCGACAAATGCATATGACATGTCATCTATTTAGGCACAGTTGGAGGGGATTCAGATGCAACATGATATGTGGTGGATCAGCAGCAGATGCATCATCAAATCAACCACATGTACCACTACCAACATTCACAAACGTAGAGAAACCCCCAATGGGGGAAGGATTTCTAGGGATCAATTTCTGGCTACCAGGAGACATACCCGCCTCCACAGGCGGACTACTGGGGCCATTACTACTAGTAGCTTCCTTTACAGTTTGGCCCATCATAGGAACCCACACCACTAGAGCCTTGACTTCTACCCTATCATCCCTAAGCTTTAGTTTCATGCCGAGGACATCATGGTTCAAAAGTTTGGAGTGGTAGGGCGGTAAGCCCTCAATTTTCAACTTATTTTGATAGTTACCTATTCCACGTGATCTTGTTTGTTTGATTTTTATCTCACTTAGTGTAGATTTTCTTTTTCTTGTATTCATGCATACATGTAGTTTAATTTCATGCATTTTTTGTGTAATTTTTCAAATTTTTTGCTCTTTTTGCTATTCCATATCATGCATTGCATTCTCATGTAGTTTCTGGCAATTTGTTGTGAATTCTAACTAGGATTTGCTGCTTTATGTTTTAAATTTCCCTAAAGTAGGTTTAGATGTGATTTAATGCAAATTGGCACCATTTTGGCCAATTTTGCCCAAACTTGAATGTTCTTGCCCTAAAAGTATGTTTTGACTTAATATCTACTATTTGAAATGAAATGTTTTTAATCCTTTGACAAATGCATGCTATTTTCTTAGATCTTATTGTGATATGGTCTTATTTTTTGAATTTTTACATGCACACCACCTCTCTTAATTTAGTGAATGCTTTGGTTAAAACATGAATTGAGCAAGCTACAAGCGCTTAAAGCCCATGGAATCACTTGGTAGAAATGTGAATGTTATGTTGTTCTATCATGTGGTGTGATATCATTTGGTGAAGTGTTAGATTAGATTTCATGCAAGAAATCTTATGTTGGAAACTACACTAATGACCCCTCTTTGATCCAACTATTCTTTCATCACCTTCATACCTCTTCGCCTCATGAAAAATGCCAAAGTGCACATAACAGCCATGGCCACCCTCAAAAGTTTGGGGTGGCCACATCTCAACCTCTCCGCTTCACTTTATCCACCATATGCCCTATCTACACCAAGGGCAAAGAAAAAGAAAAGGAAAAGAAAAGCAAAAATAAAATAAAATGATGCTCCTGTTTAAGAGCATTCAAATAAAGAAAATATGAGTGTGTAAAAGCACTCCAAAATCTTACCGCAACCCTTTCTTCCTCTTTCACACCCATTGAGCTAGAAAACATCAAATCTAGCTCACTTTACCCTTTCTACAACCAAGTGGGTCATCTAGTGTGGTTTGAAGCATAAGAGTGAATGCATGAAAGTGAAACAATACTCCTAGTCATCTTTGATAAACACCAACATGAAACTGTTTACCTGGAATGACAGGAAGGACATATGGACAACTTGTGTTTATATGCTTTATATTTGAAGTTTGCATGCTCAGTGCTAAGTTCATGAATGGTTTGCAAAAGAGGAGAGGAGA
The DNA here is from genome assembly GCA_963693085.1 of Alisma plantago-aquatica. Lineage (NCBI taxonomy): Eukaryota > Viridiplantae > Streptophyta > Magnoliopsida > Alismatales > Alismataceae > Alisma > Alisma plantago-aquatica. Next base: position 223,257,891 of record OY856414.1, on the reverse strand, counting down.
AAAGTGAAGCACATGTACTTAGTCACTCCCAAGATGATGTACTCAATAATTATCTGTTGCTATGCATTAGTTATTTGTTTTTGTTGAAAAGAACCTGAAAAGAGAGATTGAGTTGGAGCATACTTGAGAACAAGTATGTTTGAAGTTTGGGGTAGTGATGTAGCCCTATTTTAGGGCTCCATCTTGTGCCTTTTTTTACTTTTATCACATATAAACAAAGTAGATTGCAAGCTATTCCCCCTAATAGGTTTATCATTGCCAAATTCACTTATGGACGTTTCTTTGCATTACTTTTAGGTACTTGGACCATACTTTGGATGGATGAGAGAGAAGAAAGGAGTCCTAGGGTTCCTCCACTCATGGAGGGGTCCACATAAGGCCCCAAGATCTCCCTCAATCTACCCCAATGGGCAAGATTCGAAATCAAGCAAAGAAGTCCTTTGATAATGAAGTTTGAAGCTATTTTAGCACTTGAAGACCCCAACATGGTCGTGGTTCTAAGGAACGACCGTGCTGGAAATTACAAAAAAGTTATAGGTTGATTAACAAATCTTGAAGTCTCAGTAACTCGGCCACCATGGCCGTGCTGCCCAGCATGGCCTTGCCACGGAGACCCCACCACGACCGTTCTTCCCAACACAACCATGCTAGATGAAGGATAGAACGGGCGTGTTCTGGGGAACGACCTCCTAAAAAATCTTCCACCAAGGCCGTGCTATCTAGCCACCACCATGGCCGTGATGCCCAACATGATTGTTCTACCAACCTTCATTTTCACCCATCCAACCTATGATTTCACACTTCACCAGAATAGCCGTTCTCACCTCTACCTACCACGGCCGTGCTGCCACCTAAAACCTAACACTTTTTACACTATTTTCCCCACAATACCCCTACTTACCCCAATGCTTCCACCACCACCTATATATACATAGGTGGCAACCACAACACTAGGTTAGCTTCCCTAGATGCTCCTAGCCTCCATTACTCCTACCCTTGAGCATTTAGTGCATTTCCCTTGCATTTATGCTCTCCACCCACCATTTCCGTCTCCATTTCACCTTAGAGACCTAGTTTTCTAGGTTTTCATCCATAATCCCCCATATCTTCATGCTCAGCTACACCCTTGGAGGAGAGAGGATGTCCCCAACAACAAGGAGGTGAAGAAGAAGGCTACTTCCCCGAGCTCCATGGAGTTTCTTCCCCTTCTTCTCCTTTCTTTTGCTATTTCTTTGACTGTGTAGCTAAGCCCCTAGTGGTGGGGTGTTTGGGATTAAAATGTGACTTTGATACCATGTTGGGAGAAAATGGCTTGTAATGAACTCATTTTTTTATCTATGATGATTGCTCCATGCTTGTGTCTCTTATCCCATTTCCATGCTTGTGATTTATACCTTTTGCTATTAATTGCTTGTTTGGTGATGCTTGATGATACCATGTCTCCAGGAGAATTGGGATGCATGTGAAAATCTTAGGTGTGATTCCTATGTCCCAATAGGGGATCCCTAGCTAGTCCCCTTTATTCCTACATGCCTAACCCCTCTCCTACTACTTGGTATGAGACCTAAGTTACTAGTATAAGTGGGATTGATGTGATTGCCTTGGGTCTTCTAAAGGCTAGAATGGCTAGTGGCATGAGGTCAAATATCATCATCTCTACTCCCATATCTACCCTCAACCCTCAATTGCTCAATATCACTTATCCTAGACACCTAGATTTGGCTAATCCTATTAGAAGTACACCTAACCCTAGTCTTCTACTAGTAGTATAGGGTACATTCTAATATCATTAGTCTTATTGTTTGGTTTGGTAATCTAGATGTAAAATGAGAACCATGATTGTCTAATAACCTCCCCCAACTAATATCAAAGTTACATCCCTAAGTGGCCCACCTACCTTAATCATCCTGTTAAAACCAACTTGCTTTGCTTGCTTGTTCATGATAGTCTAGTTTAGTCACTTTTTCTTAATCTATTTAATTGCTTAGTTTTTATCTTTAGTGTTAATTTAGGTTGTTTCACTTGCTAGTGGTTAGTTTAGCTCTTAATTACTTCTTACCTTGGTAGAGTAGTGTAGTTCATCTTGCTCTCATTTGGTTAATTTCTTGGCCTACTTTCTTAGATTCAACTTGCTTAGGGTAATCTAGATTTTTGGTAACTTAGTTTCCATCTTACCTTTTCTTGTTTATTTGCTTAGTGTAATCACAACCAAACCCCTTTTTAAACCCTTAAACCCTAATCTCTGCACTAGGAACATAGAAAACACTACCCTAGCTCTAGTGCCCCTTCTATCCCTGAGGACCGACCCCTATTCTTGCTAATCACCTATACTACAATTGTACCCTGTGCGCTTGCGGGTGGACTATTTAGTTTTGTGATCAACTTGGTTAAGGATAATATAATTTTCAAAAGTTTTCCCACACGTGTGTTCGAGTCCCTTGGAGTAAATCTAGCCACCCTTAGTTGGCTAGAGTGTACGCCTTTGGCTCGGACGCACCAACCATCACAATAGGTATCACACCCTTCAATTCCCATGGGGTCTTGACCATCACCCACAACAAGTACTTGGTCTTGTCTGAGACATGTCACTAGGGTTGTGACTAAGACACAAAAACCAACAAGCCATCATGACTAGAACAAGAACTAGGCGTTGCAACCACCCAACAACATGGCGTCACGACCAAAACTTAAACATGGCATCTTGACCTAGGCGTTACAAGCACTTTAAAGAAGACATCTCAACCAAGAGAAAACACATTGTTAGACCATCCAAGGTACAAGCATCTTGACCTCAGCAAAACAAGGTGTCTTGACCCAAAGCAACAAGACACACATATCTCTTGACCGAAACAAAGGTCAAATAACAGGAATACCAAAAGTCTTTAGGATCAAAACTCATGGATTCAAAGTCATCAAACCCTAGAACCAACACTAGGAAGATCATCAAGAAAACCACTTAAGTGAGAGAAATCAAAACCTCAACATATGAGGAAAACATCAAAACACCAAGGAAAACATCAAGGCTGAAACTTAGAACATGGCGACAAAACCAAAGCTCAAGATGCATGCAAGATCATCCTCTCATGATCACTTAGACTTAGTGCATATAGACTTTAGAATTTCAGAAAAAGAGTTAAGACACATTTAATGCATCCAAAATAGAACCAAAACTTCATATTACATCAAGGTACACGAGCATCATACATGTGATCAAATCCAAGATTAAAATATAGGGAGAAAACCACCATGACACATCCATCTCCAACATCGGGTACCAAGAATTAGGGTTTCTGATTCCTAGCAAACAAGCACGATTCTCACCATCATTCAAGTTATAGAACATTATATCATACACTAGAATGTTAGTATTATAATCTAGAGAGAGAAACAACAACATGCAAGAAATAATATGGTGCAAGTAATAGAAGAAGGTAGAGAGTTATATAACCTACCTTAAGGAAGATCATTCCAAACATCAAAAGCTCCAATCACACGATCACCAAGGATGATGAAGCTCCACCAAAGGCTCCACTTTTGGCCACAAGATCACCTTAAGGAGAAGTAGTTACCAAGGTCAAAAGATACTCAAGAAAAGGGGATAAAAGAGCCCTAGGCCAAACTAAAGGGAGAACGGGGAAAAGAGAGAAGAAACCCCCTCTCACTGGGGTGCTTCCTTGTCAAAACATGGCCTATAACCCCTTGTGATGAGGATCTTACCCTAAAGAACGACCACAATGGATCATACACGATCTAAGGCCAAGAAAAGAGAAGAAGATGGGGTGGAAGATCCAAGGAAATGACACAAAAGAAAGGCATACACTTACTAAGGTTGAAGATGAGCAAGAATCACCACATGCAAGGGATCTCAGTCACCAAAGCTCAAGGATCTACTCTCCTTACTCCCCCAAACTCCAGGGATGAGAAAAAGAGAGGGAGGAAGAAGGAAGGATGAAAGGTTCAGTTTTATGAAGAGAAGAGGGTTTATATAGCAAAGGAGGAGGGAAGTAGGGTGGAGATGAGGTGTCAACACCTAAAGGCACCAAAGGGACACTTGTCCACCCAAGACACAAACATGCAACCACTTAAACATTGCATGCATGAGATGGTGATACAACCTATGTTGGCTCTCAACCACTTAGGTCCCCAACACATGGTTTTGATCAAGACACTGTAAAGGAGGTTGAAACCAAAACACCACATACACCCTGATCGTGACAAAGGTCACCAACACACCAAAGTCAAAACACAAAAACACAAACTGTCTCAACCCAACACTACAAGACCATAATGGTCAAGGCAAGATGACCCATAGGAGGTGTCTCAATCGAGACACTCACAAGGCACTCCCTCAAGGTCGAGACAAGGGTCATGACACACCATCCAAGCACATATGGTCGAGACACAACAAACCCTAGAAACCCTTATCACCTCTAGTGGTGCCATCATTCAACCAAGGCACCCCAAAAAACCACACTCTCTCTCATGAATCCAAGAGAGATAAGTGTCACCCTAGATGTGGCAAATTGCAAGATGACCCTCATATTTGGGTAAATTGCAATTTGACCCAGAACAAGCACACAAAGCACAAACATCATCCAAACAAGCTCAAACTAGAGACTTAAGCTCTCCAAAAGCTCTAAGAACATCTCAAAGTATTAGAGAAAGTTTATAAGCTGTTAATAAAGCCAAAGAAAATAGGGTTAACCCAAAACACAGGTTAGGAGTCTTACAATATGTGAATAATAGGTCATAATCACCATAAATATTCACAATTCTTCAAATATTTTTCTCATAACACCAAATTGTTTCCTCAAGCATTTATTTTATTCTCTTTCTTAAACAAATTCCATGGGCCACAAAAAATATAATAATCTCACTCTCATTCAAAACTATATGATATGGATCCATGTTTTATATCCATATCACTTGTTTTCTCACTGAACACTTTTTTAAGATACTTAAAAATATGAGCATTAATTACTATGGGGAAAACCCTATATTACAAATTATCTCAACTCACTAGTAATTCATTATTTATTCGGACCATGTGATTCCAAAAGGTCTCAATATATCAATAAAATCTTTGTTTCCAGAATTTGTTATTTATCAAACAACAAGTATTTTGTGAAAAGGACTGTAAGGGTCATGGTATTACAAACATGGAGAGTGGATTTGTGTTCCCAATATAGAGCCCTCTCATTGTTCGAGAGGAGCTCTCATGGATTGCTGACTTGTTTTAGTTAGTTAAAAATTATACTTCTTTGACAATATTCCAAAATTCACATCTCTCAGATTGTAACTCCGATTTAGGTGGCATTTTCATCTTCATTTACAAACTTCCTCTACTTCTTGCATAAGCATTTTGGGTATACAATGATAAATTTAAAAGCACTCAATTTTCAAAAGTCATTTTCAAAAATATACTTATACACTACTTCATCAATTAAGCACAATGTGATATTTAATCAAATCTAATTCATTAATTGATCATAAAGTGAGTTAGAGTCATCTAATTTAAGGTGAGAGGTATTTCTAAATATAATTTAGCATCTAATTAGTCAAGATGTACATGATTAGATGAGAGAGAAAATCTAGGTTCTCAAGGTACAAGATCACAAACTTGATTTGTACCCATAAAATATTATTTTTCTAACATAGAATCAAACCATTTAAAGAATTTCCACAATCCATTACTTTCTAAAATGATAAATAATAAATATCTTCAGAGTATCTATTTGTCTCTTGAATGTATACAACATAGATAGAAGGGATGAATGACCTCCTTGGTCTTGTGAATCTTCTTCATTTAGCATTGTATTCTTCATTTGTTGCATGCTCCTCAAGTTGTCCATAATTATGAGTATGTTAAAATCATTCAATTTCAACCTGACTAGGAGCATGAACTACTTCTAGTGGCTCAACCACTTGACAAATATTAGTGGAAATGATATTTGGATTCCATGTGTAACTTTTATTAGGTGTAGGTGTAGGAGAACCATCACACATTTGATCAAAGAGTGTATTCAAAAGTAGATCATTTCCATTGATTTGATGATCCTTGAAGAACATGTCTGTTACAACCCCAATTTTTGGGTTCTTTTGGTGAGAAATGTAATTTCTCCTATTAAAGATATTTGAACAAATAATGATATAATTTGTTTTGATTAAATGGATTTCATTTACAATAGCCTTGTTGTTTGCATTGTGGGCTTTAGTAGCTATTGAGCCCAATTGAAATAAAAATAAAAAGAGAGGAAAAAAAGAATGTATTTGAATAAAGGAATAAATAAGAAAATGGATAAAAGATAAGGAAAAGGCTAAGGAATATTCCCAAGATGGGATTTCGTGCCTTTAGGGTTCCTTGAGGTCCAAGGAATCCAAAATGATAAGATAATGGCAAAAGAAAGAGGAAATATCAATTAAGTTGGTTTTATTAATGAATAACTTGCATATGAAGGAAACACCCCTTTTCCTTTGGAATTTGGGTTTTAAATTTAATATACAAGTAGATAATGCCAAGAGAGAGTTTCCTCTAAAATGTGAGTGAAAAATAATAAACAAGGAGAGAGATAAATCAAAAGAAAATCCAGAAATAAACAATAAATCAAGAATATTTGAAATAAAGGAGATAATGCAAGAAATAAAGAGATAAGTGAGGGTGTTACAACCCCAATTTTTGGGTTCATTTGCATAGGAATGTAATTTCTCATATTAATGATTTGTGAACAAATAAAGATATGATTTGTTTGGGATAAATGGATTTAGTTTACAATAGCATTGATGATTGTATTGTGGGCTTTATTGGCTATTGGGCCCAAATAACAAGAAAATTGAATTAGTAAATGAATAATTGAATATTTGAGAAAAGAATGAAATAAAAACCTCTAGAAGGCAAAATGATGTAATCCAAGGATGGATTTCGTGCCTCTTGGGTTCCTTGGGTTCCAAGGAGTCCAACGTTGCAAAGAAAAGGCAATAAGAAAAGAAAAGATTAATTAAATATTTCTTTATTAAGAAAGAAATTGAAAATAATGATAAAATGTGGAAAATGAGTGGAAAGAGGCATAAATGAGATTTCTTGGTGAATTTTCGTATCCATGAGGTTTCTAATATTAAAAGGAATACCAATGAGGAAAATAAAAGAGAAATAATGAGAAAGCCTCAAAAAGAGATATTGTAATGAGAAATAAACAAGATAATGTAAAATAATGCATATAGATGCATCTCGAAGGATAAAAAGTATCCTTGAAAAAGGATTTCGAAATAATAAAGTTTCTCGGGATCCAAGGAGTCCCAATAAAGAGGAAAGAAAGAGAAAATACCAAAATTGCAAAATAAAAGGATAATGTGATACATTATTAATGAATTTTGTGTTGTTTTTTCAAAAGGTGGTATTTTCTATTAAAAGATATATTGTTGCTTTGAGAAAGTGGATTTCGTGGCCAATAGATTTAATGCCAAGCACAAGGAAGATAAAAAGAGATAATTCTTGAATTTCCTAATAACCAAAGCATATGGGTTACCAAGGAATTTTTAAAAGGAGAGAGAGAATGCTTCCTAACTAAGGAACTTGTTTCCTTTTCAGATAGGGATTTGTTAATCTGTGAATAAACGTATTAGGGCTTCAATAACCCTCCCCTATATAAGGGTAGAGCCTTGGTCAAGTCCAGGAGAATCCCGAGCACTCTTCTCTCTCCTTCTTGGTTACATCTACAAACCCTAGCCAAGTGAGTGGGTCGAGTCCAAAGGCCCCGAGGAGCTGCGACGAGTCTCGATGGAAGTAGTAAACTCCTACGACAACCCTGGGAAATATTGGTGATCTTTCACACACTCCGCCGTCGCGCTAATTCTGCCGGAGGACTGCACACATGCAGTAGGTCACAAGTTTTAGCATGCCTAGGAATGACCACCTCGGTGGTGACCTGAGGGTTCTCTGTGTGTGCAGGGGCATGACGGAGACAGGGCGATGAATTCTGGTGAGTTTCATGCCCTGGAACGATGGGAACGACCCTGCAATCTACTGCTATCGACATCCGTCTAGGTTTGCTCAAGCAGGAAGATGACGTGAGGCGTTGGACGAATCTACCCCTCTGGGGTATTCACAACGGAAAACTTAACCAAGGGCATTTGCGTCTTTTCATTATAACTAAAGTCGGGCCTCTTTGCATGGAAATTGGCGACGTGGTGCAACCCGATTGGCCAAGTAAGTAAAATCTTACTAAATTCATAATTAAAGATTGGTAACTCTGATTAGGACAAGTAATGTATGAAAATTGATCCTCAGAACGAGAGGAACACAAAGAAATTATGTTTGAAGCCTAATTTTGCATTCTATTAAAAAAGTAATGTAAGTTATCAACTTTAATGAATTAAAGATTAAGAAACTCTACTTTGAAATGATTAATGTAATTGGTAGAGTTTAATGGGTGATTAAAGTTGATATTAACCTGTTAATTGTAAAAAGGTACATTGAGATCGAAAAGGATGAACTTTGCATATAATTAGTTTAATTTAGAGATTATGTGCATAAATATAATTGAAATTTGAAAAGTAAATAAAGTTATCATCTTTAATGATGTAATTAATGAAAAACCCTCAGATTTGATGATAGATGGATTTAATGTTGTTCATTGGATAATTCAAGCCAATATTAACATGTAGTTAATAAAAGTGAAAATAGGATCTAAAAAGATGATCTTTTTATATAAGTGGCTTAATTTAGGGTTTCGTGCATGAATATGCATTAATGAGCTTGAAAACCCTAATTTAGATGAATAAGTCTTTTAATTGTTTCAATTGTTCAAATCCATGATAAATAGGGATATGATGATCCTAAGTCAATTTGGGTATAAAAGACTATTAAAATGGATGATTTGAGCAATTAGGGTTTATATGAGTAGAAAAGAGTATTTTAGGGTTTGTTGACCTAAAAGGGATAATGTTTGAGGAATTGATCTAAGAAACCCTAATGAAGATTAATGAAACCCTAAAATGGTTACAAAAACCCTAGAAAGTGAATCCAAGTCAATAATGTAGATTCTTGGTAAAGTGTGTAATAAATAGAGTACATATTCTTTTCAGGAAGTATGTGATGATTGAATTGCTTGCTTGGATTGCATTCTTGGTTGGGTTTGCTTATGCTTGTGAAATCATCAAATCAGGTATGTGGTTACACTTATGATTATCTCGACTAGTTTTCTGGGGATTTTATCGACATTTCCCTCATGGCTTGAAATAACTATTGGATGCTTTTATTTCATGCAACTATTGAGTGACTATGACTATCACTATGAATATACATGTATAACTGGCTAGATCTGGGACCACCTCTGTGGCTTGTAAAGGCTAAAAGGGGTAACCTAGAGTAAGGTCTAGGTTATCGTGGGTTAGAAATTGGGCTACCAAGTGTAGTGCCATGAGACCCATTAGCCTTCCATGAGTTAAGGAGTGGGCTACTCACGAGTAGTGCCATGTGACTCAACCCTAGAAACTGGTTCACCTATAGGTGGGACCATGAGGGGTTTAATGGGGATCTACCATACGGAAGGTAGTATCCAGGTCCACTGCAGGGATAGCCCAGAGAATAGGGTGCTCATGGATCGCGATGTTATATTTAAAATGTAATCTTGGTTGTTAAATGATTAATTGAATGATTACGTTGTTATCATAGTTGCACATTTATTGTTTCCCCCACATATCAGCTTTGGCTGACCGACATTTTGTTTTTTGGCATTTTAGGTACAAGCCAAAAGGACAAACAGTAAATCATCATATTGCAAAATACATGAAGTAAAATGCAAGGAGGATTAGTTAGAGTAGAATGATTACAAGGATAGAGATCCAAAATTTTCAAAAGGTATGAAAAATTTTATTACAACTTTTCGATATAGAATTTTGAAATTTAATAATTATTCTTGGTTAAGTGCCGAACCTTTGATCCGGAAGTTATGGGTGCGGCTTCGACCTCTCAGTCTCCCTTAATTGGGGGTTATCAGGAGGTGGGGTTGTAACATTTGGTATCAGAGTGTAGGTTCCCCACTTAACCATTAATAATTATTAAATTTTACAAACTCCATAGAACCCAAGGGAGTTATTAGAGGATTATCTCAAAGACGGAGGTGTCTAAAAAAGGATCATGACCGGGGGCTGGCAATATTTTCCTCCGCACCACTAGTCGGAATAGGAGGACTCCCAGATCTGAGTGACTACCTGGACAAAGTCTTAGTGTATGAATCGAAATAAGATACCTTTAGGACTTTCTCATCTTATTCATCCCTTCTCATCACAAATTCCCTTAAGGACCTTAAGGATTAGGGTTTTCTCTCTTCTCCTCACCCTCTTGAGGTATGGGTAAGGTTGATAAGATCTAAGGAATCCTCCATCAAATTAATGAAAAGTATGTAAATAAGATGTCATGGACATAAGCTTAATATATTAAGCGCAAACTAAAGAATAGATCCATGCTTAGGTCGTATGACATAAGTTGTCATGCCCTTAGGAGCGACCTGAGAATAGACCTCCTTGTCAGGAGGATAAGTAAAGAGAGTTAATCTTGGAGAATATATATCTCCATTACAAGTAGAGAATGATGTTAACCCTAACCCTAAGTGAAGGTTAAAGAGAGAGATGGCATGATAAGTTAGACTAGGTGTTTGGATGGACATGCCTTAGATGACGTATGTGCCATGAGAGGTTGGATGACCTAGTACCTCTGGCGACCCAACACTAGGAAGGGTCATGCATGTTAGAGTGAAGGATAGCTCCTTCCTTGATAAGTATAGAGAAGAACCCATGGAAACCCCATGAGTTGATATGAGCATGGCACAATAGGCACTTAGTAGGCATTAGTGGTGCGAGCAATAGGTTGAAACCCTGGCTGGGAGAGTTTGATGGATAGCTTATGTGACAAGCATAAGAGCTATGGATAACCTTAAGCAAACATAAGTTGAACATAGGCTTCATCCAGGTAGGGGCATGCTTTTGAGGTTGGTCCTTCATGAAGAGAGGACCTCTAATGGTGAGGTTATTTGTAGGGTTAGCTCTAGAGAGAGAGCAAGAAACCCAGCAAGAAGGTTGGAATCCTAGACTCTGAGATATGAGGAGAATTCAGGAGTTGAGGATGATGCGACCTAAGTGGATGATAGTGGTCACCACATGCTTGATCCCTAGAGGTTGATGATGTCTTGGTTGCCATGGGAGGGACCAAACCCTAGAGGGAGGATGAGGTTTCTGACACCTATGTGCCTATGGTATAAGTGTTTACCTTCTGAGAAAGGAAGAAGATGTTCTGTATACCCTGAAGAGGATTTGTAATAGGTTATGAGGCCTTGTACCTTATTGTTGTCCTTGAGGAGGATCCAACTCTAAGTGTTGCTCGAGTGGAAGGATGACAGGAAGTGCATGTCATGCCTTTTGCAAGCTTGATTCAATGTTAAGAGATAGAGCATGCAGTTGGACACCTAAAAGTGAACCTAGGGTTCCTAGGCCTAAGAGGGGAAGTGGTATACCTAATGCTCATGATGAGAATTAAGTTTTTATAGTTTAGAGCATGGTACTCCTCATGTATAGAGTAAAAGGGAAGCCCCTTAAGTTTAAGGTATGTTTGATGAACCCCTCACAACTAGGTTGATGATAAAGGAAGGTATGATCTTGATCCAGCATGGAGGAAAGATGACATGTATGACCTAGCATGGTTCAGTAGGTGATCTGCTTGTGCCTTAATAGCTTACTAGGGTTAAGTAGGCTCATGTGGATGTAAACCCTAGACCTAAGAGCTTTTGTGACCTTGTTGTCAAGAGATAGTTTTCCCCCCATCCTGGGAGAGGGACCCCTTTGGAAAGGTGTATATCAGTTTTGTTGGTTTAAGGTAACCTAAAGAGGTCTCATAGGATCTTGAGAAGCTAAGTGAAAAGTACATGGTATGAGAATGAGCCTGCAGACCCATAGATATCCATCTCTAAGTGCATGTGGATGTGTTACCATGGAGGTAACCGGAAAGGGGCATGACCAAGGTAGGCAGGTCACCATGACCCCTATGAAAGGATGGATGTTAGCCCATGAATAAAAAGAGAGATGATGAAGGGTTGGGCAAGGTTCTAAGTTGGACATGTACTATAAATGGAGAATCCTAAGTCTATCCTAGGGTCAGGTAGGGATAAGACTGATGGAAGTAGGAGTTTCCTAATTCCCCAATTGCACATGACCATAGGGTCGGGAGGTAATAGCTATCATTGTCTGAGGGCCATGGGTTAGGAGATTGATCACCTTCATGAACTCATGCGACCCAAAGGGCAGATGAGTAGGGCACTCTCTTGATGCATGAGGGAAGAGGGATGACCCCAAAAGAGCCGACACCCTATAGACCTAGAGGAGATGACCAAGGGTTGTGTGTAAACCTCAGTAGGTTCAAGACTAGTTTTCCATGGAGGTAACTTTGATATCGAGATGATTGTGATGTAGAGACATAAGTTGAGCGTTTCAACTTAGATTGGAAGGTGTACTGGCAATGTGGGATGTACCATCTCTACTCGTGGAATAGGTAGAACTTTGTATTTGGATGACCGCCAAATGCTTATTTCCTCTTATTATGGGAGTGAGAGATAGGACAGTACGCATGCCATACACCAATGATATAAGAAGGATATGAGTTGGAACGTTGCTATGAGGTAAGACGATAGAGATGATAACATATCCTTGTGGAGTGAATAATACATGAATGGTTTACAAATAGTAAGAGTACTAAGGTAATCACCTTATGAGGATGTTTTTATCACGAGATATGAGTCATACAAGATTGAGTTTGATCACCTAGAAGATGAGCTCAAAGTGTTCTCAATAAACATAGACTTAGAATTCGAGTTTGAGATGATAAGTGAAATATGTGGAAGTGTATGTCTTCAATGTTACCTAATACCTAAGGATGTGAGGTGGTAATGGATGTTCGGGTTGAGATATAGCTACCTAGTTTGGCTAGAAGAGGTTGTTAGGCCAACCCTCAGTTTGAAAAGGAGATGTGTTTGGATAACACTCAGATGTAATGAGATATGTTGAAAAGTTAATAGTTGTTGGGTTAGCCAGTCTAGTCCTTGATATAATGAGAGGATGGTGATAGAACCTCAGGTGCACTTCTTTGATAGGAAGATGATGAAACCCTGATGAGGATGGTTTAGGGTTTCCAAAGAATCGATCTTAAGGAATCATGACATACAGGAAATCATGATTGAAGATCATCATACACCGTGGTACTACCAAGATAATAAATGGCAATAGCACTTTGGATGCTTAAGATGAAGTTGCATGTGGTATGTTGCCATGCATGAAAGAAGGAGAAGAATGAGAACCGGTAACCCAATGCATTGATATAAAGGATAAAGAGTCCCCAAAAGAGAAAGGGAGTTCATCACTATGGATGTTGAAAGTCTTCCCTGGACAAGGAAGGTTGATATGCGATATGGGGTATCATAGATCGTCTTACCCAGATGACATGAGAGAGAAAGAGTTCAGTTAAGGGACATATCTGGTTGAACTACCCATGAGAGAGATGATTCATCTACACCATGATGCGAGTTCAAAAGTTCATGAGTATGACCTAAATGTTCACTTCTGTGAGGTGGAAGTAGAAACATGAAGAACTCGATGTTAGTACAGTTTATCACCCCTAACTAATGGTTAGTATGATCCAGACTAAAGGGTCTGATGAGAGCATATGTGCTCATTCAGGGTGATGGCTAGGGACAGTTCTTATCCTAGGAAAGATGTGATGATGACCACCGTAGCTAGTATCAGGATTTAAAGAAGCTCTATAAGGGAGGTTGTGTCGGTCACCACTTCAGTAAGGTGATGTTGGTGAAAGGACCACGTGATGGTTAGAAAAGGACCACAGTGTGTGTAGACGAAGTCGCTTTGATCATACAATGGTTGAAAGGAGCCTAGAGACGATGAGAGTTGTGGGCAGATGCAAAGTAGACTGACATGCAAATCACTGTGGGAGAATATGTGACATGAAAATTCTGACCCCTCTAAGTTATAGATAAGAGAGCTGAATCCCCGATAAATGGGTCCACTAAGCATGGATTGGTGGAGAAGGTTATGTTTGATCTTACCCCTCAGGATAAAGTAATGTGTGATGAGTTCCATGTGTCCAATTTAGAGCACTATGTGAGGTACCCCGACCATGTGCTGAGCAATGAACCTAGTGAGCCCCAAGGGAGGCTGAAATGGCCTGAGTCACCTGTGTAGTTTATAGACGCCAGGTTGAAAGAACTCAGAGGGAAGAATATGTGATGATAAAGGTTCCTTGGAAGAGCCAAGAGTACGGTAAAGCCACATAGGGGCCAATAATGGACATGGAAAAGTCTTATCCTGAATTGTTTGTTTGATTGATAGAATTTTGAGGACAAAATTCCTATAAGAGGGGAAGGATGTTACAACCCCAATTTTTGGGTTCATTTGTTGAGGAATGTAATTTCTCATATTAACGATTTGTGAACAAATAAAGATATGGTTTGTTTGGGATAAATGGATTTATTTTACAATAGCCTTGATGATTGTATTGTGGGCTTTATTGGCTATTGGTCCCAAATAACAAGAAAATTCAATTAGTAAATGAATAATTGAATATTTGAGAAAAGAATGAAATAGAAACCTCTAGAAGGCAAAATGATTTAATCCAAGGATGGATTTCATGCCTCTTGGGTTCCAAGGAGTCCAACGTTTCAAAGAAAAGGCAATAAGAAAAGAAAAGATTAATTAAGTATTTCTTTATTAAGAAAAAAATTGAAAATAATGATAAAATGTGGAAAATGAGTGGAAAGAGGCATAAATGAGATTTCTTGGTGAATTTTTGTATCCATGAGGTTGCTAATATTAAAAGTAATACCAATGAGGAAAATAAAAGAGAAATATGAGAAAGCCTCAAAAAGAGATATTGTAATGAGAAATAAATAAGATAATGTAAAATAATGCATATAGATGCATCTAGAAGGATAAAAAGTATCCTTGAAAAAGGATTTCAAAATAATAAAGTTTCTTGGGATCCAAGGAGTCCCAATAAAGAGGAAAGAAAGAGAAAATATCAAAATTCCAAAATAAAAGGATAATGTGATACATTATTAATGAATTTTGTGTTGTTTTTCAAAAGGTTGTATTTTCTATTAAAAGATATATTGTTGCTTTGAGAAAGTGGATTTCGTGGCCAATAGATTTAATGCCAAGCACAAGGAAGATAAAAAGAGACAATTCTCTAATTTCCTAATAACCAATGCATATGGGTTACCAAGGAATTTTTAAAAGGAGAGAGAGAATGCTTCCTAACTAAAGAACTTGTTTCCTTTTGAGATAGGGATTTGTTAATCTGTGGATAAACATCTTAGGGCTTCATTAACCCTCCCCTATATAAGGGTAGAGCCTTGGTCAAGTCCAGGAGAATCCCGAGCACTCTTCTCCCTCCTTCTTCTTGTTTACGTCCACAAACCCTAGCCAAGTGAGTGGGTCGAGTCCAAAGGCCCCGAGGAGCTATGATGGGTCTCGATGGAAGCAATAAACTCCTATGACAACCCCGGGAAGGATTGGTGATATTTCACACACTCCGCCGTCGTGCAACTTCTGTCGGAGGACTGCACACATGCAGCAGGTCACGTGTTTTAGCACGCCTAGGAACAACCACCTCGGCGGTGACCTGAGGGTTCTCCGTGTGCGTAGGGGCACAACGGAGCCAGGGCGATGAATTCTGGCGAGTTTCGTGCCCTGGAATGACGGGAACACCCCTGCAATCTACTGCTGTCGACGGCCGTCTAGATTTTCTCAAGAAGGAAGACGACGTGAGGCATTGGACGAATCTACCCCTCTGGGGTATTCAGAACGGAAAACTTAACCAAGGGCATTTGCGTCTTTTCATTATAACTGAAGTTGGGACACTTTGCATGGAAATTGGCGACATGGCGCAACCCGATTGGCCAAGTAAGTAAATTACTAAATTCATAATTAAAGATTGGTAACTCCGATTAGGACAAGTAATATACAAAAAATGATCCTTAGAATGAGAGGAACACAAAGAAATTATGTTTGAAGCCTAATTTTTCATGCTATTCAAAAAGTAGTGTAAGTTATCAACTTTAATGAATTAAAGATTAAGAAACTCTACTTTGAAATGATTAATGTAATTAGTAGAGTTTAATGGGTAATTAAAGTTGATATTAACCTGTTAATTGTAAGAAGGTACATTAAGATCGAAAAGGATGAACTTTGCATATAATCAGTTTAATTTAGAGATTATGTGCATAAATATAATTGAAATTTGAAAAGTAAATAAAGTTATCATCTTTAATGATGTAATTAATGAAAAACCCTCAGATTTGATGATAAATGGATTTAATGTTGTTCATTAGATAATTCAAGCCAATATTAACATGTGGTTAATAAAAGTGAAAATAGGGTCTAAAAAGATGATCTTTCTATATAAGTGGCTTAATTTAGGGTTTCATGCATGAATATGCATTAATGAGCTTGAAAACCCTAATTTAGATGAATATGTCTTTTAATTGTTTCAATTGTTCAAATCCATGATAAATAGGGATATGATGATCCTAAGTCAATTTGGGTATAAAAGACTATTGAAATGGATAATTTGAGAAATTAGGGTTTATATGAGTAGAAAAGAGTATTTTAGGGTTTGTTGACCTAAAAGGGATAAAGTTTGAGGAATGGATCTAAGAAACCCTAATGAAGATTAATGAAACCCTAAATTGGATACAAAAACCCTAGAAAGTGAATCCAAGTCAATAAAGTAGATTCTTGGTAAAGTATGTAATAAATAGAGTACATATTCTTTTCAGGAAGTATGTGATGATTGAATTGCTTGCTTGGATTGCATTCTTGGTTGGGTTTG
Organism: Alisma plantago-aquatica; assembly: GCA_963693085.1. NCBI lineage: Eukaryota > Viridiplantae > Streptophyta > Magnoliopsida > Alismatales > Alismataceae > Alisma > Alisma plantago-aquatica. The sequence goes on along the minus strand of OY856414.1, from coordinate 223,241,006 downwards.
CTTAATGCTTGTGAAATCATCAAATCAGGTATGTGGTTACGCTTATGATTATCCTGACTAGTTTTCTGGGGATTTTATCGGCGTTTCCCTCATGGCTTGAAATAACTGTTGGATGCTTTTATTTCATGCAACTATAGAGTGACTATGACTATCACTATGAATATACATGTATAACTGGCTAGATGTGGGACAACCTCTGTGGTTTGTAAAGGCTAAAAAGGGGTAACCTAGAGTAAGGTCTAGGTTATCGTGGGTTAGAAACTGGGCTACCAAGTGTAGTGCCATGAGACCCATTAGCTTGCCATGAGTTAAGGAGTGGGCTACTCACGAGTAGTGCCATGTGACTCAACCCTAGAAACTGGTTCACCTATAGGTGGGACCATGAGGGGTTTAATGGGGATCTACCATACAGAAGGTAGTATCCAGGTCCACTGTAGGGATAGCCCAGAGAATAGGGTGCTCATGGAGTTATATTTAAAACATAATCTTGGTTGTTAAATGATTAATTGAATGATTATGTTGTTATCATAGTTGCACGTTTATTGTTTCCCCCACATACCAACTTCGGCTGACCGACATTTTGTTTGTCGGCGTTTTAGGTACAAGCCAAAAGGACAAATAGTAAATCATCATATTGCGAAATACATGAAGTAAAATGCAAGGAGGATTAGTTAGAGTAGAATGCTGACATGGATAGAGATCCAAAATTTTCAAAAGGTATGAAAATTTTTATTACAGCTTTTCAATATAGATTGTTGAAATTTAATAATTGTTCTTGGTTAAGTGCCGAACCTTTGATCCAGAAGTTATGGGTGCGGCTTTGACCTCTCGGTCTCCCTTAATTGGGGGTTATCGGGAGGTGGAGTCATAACAGAGGGTTTGGTCATAATGAGTGATATATAGAACCCCACTTTCTTTATTGGATTACAAGGAATATAAATAATGGGAAATAAGAAAATAAGAAAGAGAAAATAGGGGAGAAATATACATTTTTGAGTAATATCTTGCACCTAAAGAAAAGGCACATTTTATTTATGTAAGGAGCCCAAATTTGGCAGAGAGGCAGGCTAAGTCATTACTAATGTTCCCTTAAAATTTGGGATTAATTGGACACTCGGTTTCGGAGATGTAAATTTTACAAAAATTCATAAAGTGTAGATGAAAGTATTATATGTCACAATTTGATTTCTTTTAGAAATATAATGGGCGCGCACTGGAGACCGTTGGATTGAGACCAGTAGTAGGCAATCTCCCCACATCTATAGCTCTCACCCTGATCAACAAGGAAACTTAAAAAGTGTATATCCAAGTTTGGGAGAATGAAACAGATCTAATGACCCTTGGGTGGTTTTGTTTCATGGACCATTGGGGCTTTTCCCAATGTCCGATGGAGCCTGGACTCCATGGGAACCAGGAAGGAATCTTCCCTACCTATATAAGGGGCAGGAATCCTACGAGAAAGGGGGGTAAAGCATGTTCGGCAAACACCAGCTTCTCAGGATCCGTTACCTTGCCGTCCCAGTCGTCGTGGTGTCATCGGACCTGCGGATTATTCTCTGACTCTGACGGGCTCATGCTTTGGTCTGTTCCTACCACCACCTCATGTCAGTGGAAGGCCAGGCAAGTTCAGGGAGCCAAGACAGAGGCTCTGACCGCATCGATTCCTTCTCCAGGGTCTTGTGGCCTGGAGTCAACTCGGGGGTTGACTGCCCACCTCGGCGGTGAGTTGCAGGTAGCGTGAGCGGAGAAAGAAGAAGGGATAACAGGAAAATTACTTGTGTATCCCTCATGCCATAAAGACTGAACCCAGGGCGAGAGGGTGCAAATCATACTTTGGTCTAGCAAAGACCCGCATGGAGCAGGTTTAGAGGCGAGCTACTGACGTGGCGGTCGACTATTGGAGGAAGGTAACTTATTTTGTAATATTTGTAACTAATTAATGGTAACTCCAATTAGGACGACCTAGATATGAATTTTGATCAGAAAAATGTTAGGAATTCAATTAAAATGTTATTAGAACCTGATTTATCTTATAATTTTAAAGGTGTCTAAAGTGATCATATAATGCATTGAATTGTGATTAAAACCCCTAATTGAGATTGGAGATCGAATCTATGATGCCTAACAGGTTAATTCAAGCATTATTAACTTGTTGGATGAGAAAATAAGATTCAGATCTGATTTAGATGAGAAGTTGCTTTTTTAGGGTTTAAACTATGAATCCATGATAATGCATGTAGAAACCCTAATCTAGGGTAACAAAGGAGATTAATTTGAATAATGCAAATTATTTGGAAATATGATGATAATTGTTGATCCTAAGCCTGATAGAATAAGATAATTAGGGTTTATGAGTATTTTGTTGATTTAGGGTTTGTAGTAGCAAAAGTGATATTGAAACCCTAATTGCAAGTGAGACCCTAAAAGTAAATAGAAACCCTAGGAAGCAAGTTAGATTGGATAGATCTTGATAACATGAGAAGTGAAGGAAATTGTATGGTTGTTTCAGGACCCATGTTGTGTGAATTGCTTGCTTGCCTAGATTTCATACTTGCTTGGAATAATGCTATCTTGATTCAGCTAAACATGTATGTGGTTACGCTTATGGTTAATCGCTTTAGTTTCATGGTGAATCCCAAATGTTTTATCGATTGTCTGGAAATAACTGCTTGGATGACTTTTATTTCATGCAACTATAAAGTGACTATGATTATCACCATACATATGCATACATGACTGGCTCAGATCCCGATCCTCCTTTGTGGCTTTGCTAATGATGAAAAGGGTAACCTAGTAAAGGGTCTACTTGTTAAGTGGGACCATCAGGTTATCAAGAGTTAGAAATTGGGCTACCCACATGTAGTGCCATGAGACACTTTAGCACACCATGAGTTAAGGAGTGGGCTACCTATGGGTAGTGCCATGTGAGTCAACTCTGGAAATTGGTTCACCGGTTAGGTAGGATCATGAGGGGTTTAATGGGGATCTACCATAAGGAAGGTAGCATCCAGGTCCACTGCAGGGACAACGTAGAGGCTAGGGTAAGTATGGATTGAGCAGTTATGCTGAAAATGTAAAGTTGTTTGCTAAATCATAATTGACTGCAATATGTTGTTACAATTAATTGCACGATTATTATTTGCCCCACATACCGGCATATTCATTTATGCTGACCGACGTTTTGTTTGTCAGCATTTTAGGTGCAAGTTTGAAAAGGACAAACAGTAAAGTGGCATATGTGGAATTAAATAAGAATTAAAGTACAAAGGAGGATTAGTTAGAATAGACTCCATATGTGGATAGAAGTAGATATCCAAGTTTTTGAAAAAGGTATGCAAAGTTTAATTTTATTACAACTTTTCAGTATAGTTTGGTAGAATTTGATAATTATTATTGATTATTTGTCGAACCTTTGATCCGAAAATTGGGATAACAACTCTGACTTCTTGGTCTCCCTTAATTGGGGGTTACTGGGAGGCAAGGTTGTTACATTTAGTAACAGAGCATAGGTTCCTCATTTAATCTTTAATAATTATTAACTTTTACAAACTCTGTAGAACCCAAGGGAGTTACTAGAGGATTTTTTGAAAGATAGAGGTGTCTAGAAAAGGATCACGTTTGGGGGCTGGCAAGATTTTCCTCCGTACCGCTAGTCAGAATATGAGGACTCCTAGATTTGTGTGACTGCCTGGCCAATGTCTCAGGATTTGACTCTAAATAAGATACCTTTAGGACTCTCTCATCTTATTCATCCCTTCTCAACTCAAATTCTATTAAGGATTGTAAGGATTATAGTTTCCCCTCTTTTCCTCACCCTCTGGAGGTATGGGTAATGTTGATAAGGTTTAAGGAATCCTCCACCAAATTAATGAAAAGCATGTAAATAAGATGTCATGGACATAAGCTTAATAGTTTAAGCGTAAACTAAAAAATAGATACATGCTTAGGTCGTATGACATATGTTGTCATTCCCTCATGAGAGACCTAAGGCTAGTCCTCCTTGTCAGGAGGATGAGTGGAGAAAGTTAGTCTTGGAGGTAGAGACCTCCATTATAAGTAGAGACCTGGCACATCCTCTGAGGATGATGCTAACCCTAACCCTAAGTGGTGGTTAGAAAGAGAGATGACATGATGAGTTAGATGTCATGGTTGACCAGATGTGAGGGTGGACATGTTTTTGGATTCCCATATGAGCCATGAGAGGTTGGATGACCTAGCACCTTTGGCAACCCAACCCTGGAAAGGGTCGTGCATATTAGAGTGAAGGATAGCTCCTTCAATGATGAGGTTAGTGAAGAACCTATGGAAACCCTAAGGGCTTATATGAGCATGGAATAGTATGCACCCAGTGTATGCCAGTAGTGCTGAAAGTAGGAAAAAACCCTGGCCAGGAGAGTATGAGGGATAGCTTATGAGATAAGCATAAAGGGCTATGGATAACCTTGAGCAAACATAAGTTGAACATAGACTTCACCCATGTAGGGGTATGCTTGTGAGCTTGATCCTTCATGGAGAGAGGACCTCTAGTAGTAAGGCTGTTTGTAGGGTTAGCTCTAGAGGAAGAGAGAGTAGGACCCAAGCAAGAAGGTTGGGAGCTTAGACTCTAAGATATGAGGAACAATGGAAAGTTGGGGATGATGCGACCTAAGTGGATGGTTGTGGTGGCCTCATGCATGATCCCTGGAGGCTGATGATATCATGTTGCCATTAGGGGAACCAAACCCTTGAGAGAAGATGAGGCTGCTGGTACCTCTATGCCTATGGTATAGGTGTTTACCTTCTGAGTTAGGAAGAAGAGTTCATTGGACCCTGAAGAGGTTTAGTAACAAGTTATGAGGCCTTATACCTTGTTGTTTGTCCTTGAAGAGGACTCCACTCTAAAGTGTTGCTCGAGTAGAAGGATGATAGGAAGTGCATGTCATACCTCATACATGTTTCGTTTATGGTTAAAAGGTTGAACATGCAGGTGGACACCCAAAAAGTGAACCTAGGGTTCCTAGGCCTAAGAGGGGAAGTGGTGTACCTGATTCTCCTGATGAGATTTGAGTTTATATAGATTTGAGCATGGAACTCCTCATGTTTAGAGGAAAGGGAAACCCCTTTAAGTTGAAGGTATGGTTGATGAATCCCTCACAACCAAGGTGGTGGCATGAAAAGGTTTGTTCTTGGTCCAATGTTGAGGAATGAGAACCAGTATGACCTGGCATGGTTTAGTAAGTGGTCTGCTTGTGCCTTAGTAGCTTGCTAGGGTTAATCATTATCATGTGGATGTAAGCCCTTGACATAAGGACATTCATGACCTTTGTAGTTTTCCTCCCATCCTAGGAGAGGGACCCTTTTGTAGGGTGTATACCAGTTTTGTTTTGAGGTAACCTAAAGAGGTCTCATAGAATCTTGAGAAGCTAAGTGAAAAGTACATAGTATGAGAATGAATCTATAGACCCATAGATAAACATCTCTAAGTGCATATGGATGTGTTACCATGGAGGTAATTGATAACACCAAATTTTGTGATATTTTAGACTATTTTTCTGTTGTCAACTGCCCTTTTAAACTGTTTTCCTCTCTTTTATAAGTACTTTCGCAATAATTGGCCAAACGACGCTCTTAATCCAATATTTCCAACTTTTGCAGAGTTTTCCTACAATTTTGACCCATTTTGTCATCAATAAGGCCGTCCCGGCCCACAAATAAGCTCCACCTGCTTTCAGCCTTCCCGACGCCCGATACAAGTACTGCCCGACAAGGTAGCGCAACACAACGGCGTGCGATATGGGGATGTCGTGCAAAAAGAAACTGACATACGACATGTCTTTTACCCGACAGGGAGCCGAGCTCGCCATGACAACCCAAGCTTGTCGCACGACAGAAGCCACCCATCGGCAGGCGTCGCCCGTCACGTAACCGACAACCGACACCCCTATGCCGAGTGATACCAGTTTCGGCCGTCCACCGACTCACAAATAAGGAGGACACGTGATGCTTTAAGCACCATAACTTCCCCCAACCGCTGCCTATAAATAGCAGCTACAGGAAGCTGAAAAGACAGTTCGCACAGTTGGGAACTTTGAGCGATCTTCGGAGGAAAACTGTGAGAGCAAGAGTATCGTGCCTCAGTGCTCGTACCGGGCAACTCTAGGTGAGCTCTTCCTCATCCCGAGAGGGAGGGGATGGTTCACTTAGGACCATCCCGGGCGACACTGCAGGCTGATATCGACCAACGTTGATGAGGGACACAAGTGCCCGACAGTAGTTGCATGGCTCCATGTCAGACACGATATCGAACCCGATACGCTTTGCCCGTCATAACATGCCGCCCGAGAGGGTGCGCCGCCCGACATGAGCATATCGGCCAGGGTCCTTGAGCGATATAGTCGGCCGTTACGGTGTGCCGCTCGAGAGGGTGTGCCGCCCGACACTGCTGTATTGGGCTAGGCTCCTAACCGGTATCGGGCTGGAGAGCTGCAGTGGACTGTCGTCCTTCTACATCAAGAAGGCGACATCTATCTTTATTTCTGTTATTTAATTCTTTACTTATGCACTGTAATTAAGACCTTTAATGTTTATGGAAATGGAAAAGATTAATCACTTTCTGCTCTATGCTTGGTGTAATTGTTGGATGACTACTATGTTTAATATCTAAACTCTAGCTTGCATATTTGGATCGTGTTTTGCTTAGCTACCGAATCATGTTTTCCCATCGCAACAACTTCGAGAGATGTGTTGTGGCTCTAGTGTTTGGTCCGATTCTGGAGTACGAGAGTGCCTGGAACGGAGTTGCTTCAGCAGCATTTCACTCTAACTTAAAGACCAGCAACCTCGAGAGGGGTGTTGATGCTTGGTTAGAGGTATCCGCTCTGAGAGGAGGGGTACAGGATGTTCCTGCTGCAGCTTGTTTTACCAAAGTTTATCCTTCGCACCTCGCTTTAGCTCTAGTTTTATCTTTCTGTTTCTGTTGCATGAAAACCCCTAAAAACTGCTAAATGACTAAAACCTTAAATCCTTCTTGTAACTCCAGTTGGAGATAGTTTTCTTTGTTTTGTTTGTGACATCTTGTTGTTTCCCCTTGGGGAATTTACTATCTATTTGTACCTGCCGGAGTGTAGCGTGTCGATTCAGAGTTCTCAACACTACCACCCTTGTCCCTGTGTTCGACCCAATATATCTACTTCGACCCCGTAAGCAAAGTTGCGGGGGCCTAGAAGAGTTCGGGTTATAAATGTAAAAGTCCGACTAACTTCAAATCTGCCTCCAATTTTGGACGCGCGTTTTAGGTCGGTCAACTTTTTGGCACTGTTGTCGGGGACAAGGCAAAACGACACTGTTGACGAATCCGAATCCACTAACTACACTCCCGTGCCTCAAGCTTAGAAATGAGCTTGACAACACTCTTTGCTTTTGTTATTTTATTATCATAATTCTATTTTCTAAACTTGATTTCTCATGCCATTTCAGGAACTCTGCAGAACGACGATCTATTCCATCAAGCTCAGACACCATGTCTCGCTGTGAGCAATCTCTGTCTGAGGGTGAACATCAAGGCCAAGATGGGATTTCGCATCAACCCAGCTTGGTTGGTCAGTTATTCGCTTACATAAAAAGACAAGACACTATCATCAACCAGCTGGCACAGGGAGCGCTAGCCAGTCCTGGAGCTCTGAATTCCATGCAACACCAGATGACGAGTCTACATATGCGCCAGCACAAGGTCGATCAACGATTGGCCCAGATGGCCGCTTTGAGAAAGGACCCTGCAGGAAAGACACTCTCCTACCCTGAAACTGCCAAAATGGCAGTACTAAGGTCTGGGAAGACGGTGGAGCGCACTGATGAAGCCAGACTAGAACCTGAGCCAAGGCCTGAGAGTACGATTCCGGCTGAGGATGAAGGTAGACAAGCAGAAGCTCGAGAGCATGCATAGATGCCTTCCGATGAGCTATCTGGTGGGAGGAATCCTTATGCTCCCAGGCTGCCATTTCCTTATAAGCTGATCAAGGCAAATCTGAAAAAGCATCACGAAAGGTTCATGGACTCGATCAGGAAACTACATCTTGAAGTCCCCTTCCTTGACGCCTTGGAGGAGATGCCGACCTACGCCAAGTTCCTCAAGGATCTTATCACGAAGAAAAGAGGACGAGGAAGGGTTGAGACCGTGCACCTAGCATCTGCTTCCTCAGCCTTCGTGAAGCCTGACCTACCTAACAAAAGAAGGGACCCTGGAGCTTTTACGATCACGTTTGCCATCGGGGACAACGTTGAGCGAAAAGGTCTTGCCGACTTAGGGGCAAGCATCAGCCTCATGCCCTGAGCTTCGCGAAAAGGTTGGGTTTAACCGACATGGTTCATACCAATATGAGGATTGAACTGGCAGACCATACCTTCAAGAGACCAGTCGGTGTGGTTGAAGATGTGCTGATCAGGGTCGGTAATTTCTTCATTCCTTGTGACATAGTAGTCGTTGACACAGCAGAAGACCCCCACTACCCGATCATCTTTGGACATCCTTTCCTGGCAACAAGAAGGGAGTTGATTGATGTCTCTGAGGGGATGATCACATTGAGGGTCGGAAATGACCACCTGGACTTCAAGTTGAAGGAGGTCATGAAAAGTCCTTCCATGTCAGAATCTGCGTGTTTCACAGACAGCTACGATAAATTCTGCGGGGAGATAGAGGAGGACATCCGGATAGTGGACCCCCTTGTGAGGGCTATAAGCTGTCAGGATTCCGACTCTGAAGATCCTGAAGTTGCAAAGTATCTCGACCTTTTTGACCTGTCTTATGAAGATTTGCACGAAGAGGATGAGGTGGTGGAGTCCGTGAAGTATGCCTCTCTCGAGGAGGGGCCTCAAGAGAAGGCATCCTGAGCAAAGCCTGAGTTGAAACCATTTCTCGAAGGTCTGAAATATGAGTTCTTAGACGAAGAAGAGAAAAACCTTGTCATTGAAACGCCAATCTTTCGAGAAACCTGCTGGACCGACTTCTTGAGGAGTTAAGACTCCACAGGGGGGCTATAGGATATTCTGTAGAAGACATCAAAGGCCTTAGCCCCGCCTTATGCATACACCGCATCAACTTGGAAGAATCCACCAAGCCTCTGGCTCAACCCCAGAGGAAGCTGAACCAGATGCTCAAGGAAGTCGTCAAGAAAGAGGTAATCAAGCTCAGGGGTGCGGGGATCATTTACCCAATCAGCGATAGCAATTGGGTGAGTCTGATCCACATAGTACCCAAAAAGGGCGGGATGACAGTGGTAAGGGGAGAAAGGGGCGATGAGGTGGCGGTTAGGACCATCACCGGATGGAGGATGTGCATCGATTACTGAAAGCTAAATCAGGCTACAAAAAGATCATTTTCCGTTACCTTTTATTGACCAAGTTCTTGAAAGATTAGCGCATCACGATTTCTTTTGTTTCCTTGATGGATTTTCAAGATTTTATCAGGTACCCATCTTGCCCGATGATCAGGAAAAAACAACATTCACCTGGCTCTATGGCACTTATGCTTTCAGAAGGATGCCCTTCGGTCTCTGCAATGCCCCCACCACCTTTCAAATATGCATGATATCAATGTTTTCAGATTTTCTGGAAGATATCGTGGAAGTTTTCATAGACAATTTTTCAGTCTATGGAAAGGACATTGATACCTGCTTGAAAAATATGTTGTTGGTTCTTCAAAGGTGCGAGGAGAATAGCCTAGTTTAAAACTGGGAGAAGTGTCATTTCATGGTACAAGAGAGCATCATTCTGGGGCATAAGATCTCAAGGCGTGGGATCGAGGTAGACACCAACAAGGTCAAAGCCATATCCAAGCTTCCTCCCCCGAAGTCTGTGATGGGAGTGAGGAGCTTCCTCGGTCACGCCGGCTATTACCGTAGATTCATAAAGGACTTCTCAAAGATTTCAAAGCCTTTGTTCAATCTGCTGGTAAGGGATGTTGAATTTTTTTCCCCGATGACTGTCTCAATGCTTTTTAAGCTTTGAAAAACACTTTGGTGTCCCCACCCATCCTCCAAGTGCCAGATTGGGAGTTACCCTTTGAGCTTATGTGCGACGCTAGAGACTATGCGATAGGAGCAGTCCTGGGGCAAAAGAAAGATAAAAAGCACCATGTGATTTGCTACGCTAGTCGCACGTTGGACGAAGCTCAGGTAAATTACACAACCACAGAAAAAGAGATGCTGGCAATCGTCTTTTCATTCGATAAGTTCAGGTCATATCTAGTTGGAGCATAGGTCAAGGTATATATAGATCATGGGGCTATAAAATATCTAATGCAAAAGAAAGACAAAAATCCCAGGTTGTGGAGGTGGGACTTATTACTGTAAGAGTTCGACCATGAAATTGTCGACAAGAAGGGCACAGAAAATGTGGTCGCCGACCACCTATCGAGATTGTAGCTGAAAGGCAAGGGGGACCACCAATCAATGACGACTATGCCGATGACGCTCTCATGCTGGCAGAAGATAAAGAAGAAGATTTGCCATGGTTTGCAGATATCTGCAACTATCTTCCTTGTGGAGAGATGCCTCCTAACATTACTTACAATCAGAAAAAGAAGTTGTTCGCGGATGCTAAAAATTACTATTGGGATGATCCTCTCCTCTTCAGAAGATGCACTGACAATCTATACAGGAGATGCATCCCTGAGAACGAAACTACGAACATTCTGAAGAAGTGCCACGCCTCCCCCTACGGTGGACACCTGGGTAGCGAAAGAATGGCTGCAAAAGTGCTACAGTCAGGTTTCTACTAACCCTCCATATTTAAAGATGTTGCACAACTTGTAAAAGTTTGCAAAGAGTGCCAGTCTACAGGGAATATAGGGAGGAGGAATGAAATGCTGATGGTGAGTTGGATCGAAGTAGAAATCTTTGACGTATGGGGGATTGACTACATGGGACCGTTTCCCCCATCCAGGGGGTATCAATACATACTAGTGGCGGTGGACTATGTATCGAAGTGGGTAGAATCCGTAGCAACCCAAACCTGCGACACCAAGTCGGTAATCAAGCTATTTGAGAAGACAATCTTTCCTCGGTTCGGTGTACCGCACACTGTAATAAGCAACGGCGGGTCACACTTTGGAGAGAGACAGTTTGAAGCACTCCTACGTAAGTACGGAGTGAAGCACAAGATCGCTACACGCTACCACCCGCAGACGTCAGGGCAGGTAGAGGTTTCCAACAGACAGATAAAGCAGATTCTTGAGAAAACTGTCAGCCGAACGAGGAAAGATTGGTCTATGAAGCTTGACGACGCACTATGGGCCTACCGGACTGCCTACAAAATGCCCATTGGAACCACCCCCTACAAAATTATCTACGGAAAATCTTTCCATCTACCCCTAGAACTGGAACACAAGGCCCTTTGGGCGATCAAATTCTTAAACATGGACCTTGAAAAAGTAGGAGAGAAGAGATTTTTGCAGCTTCAAGAGCTCGAGGAGCTGAGGATGAACGCCTATGAAAATGCAAAAATCTACAAACACAGAACGAAGGTGTGGCATGATGCTCACCTGAGAAGAAAAGACGTAAGCGTAGGAGATAAGGTTTTATTATTCAAGTCCTCCATTCGTCTTTTTCCTAGGAAGTTACAGACAAGATGGTCGGGGCCATTTACTGTGTCAAAGATATACCCAATAGGAATGATGGAACTCTATGACAAAGACGATCTGACCAAGGTCTTCAAAGTGAATGGGCACAGAGTAAAGAGGTATTATGAAGATGAAGCTTTTGTCAGGAGAGCAGAGATTGACTTGAAGGATATGGGTAATGTCGAAGGCTGAATGTGAAGAACTTACACCGGTCGAGCTGGCGACGTAAACTTCATCGCTTCTCGAGAGGCAACCCAAGCTGCCTTTTAAATTCCTAGAATAGGATGCTTTTACTTTTCTGCATGAAAAACACTACAAACATTTGGGATGTAATAAGGCTCGAGTCAGTGCACGCGCCGAGCGTACCGACTCTTCTATTTTATGGGCCACCGCTGTATTTTACGAGCTTTGAGGAGTAATACTTTCTGAGATCGGGGACCTAACCCTTTGCCGATGATGTTTTACCCTTTGATCGCTTTTCCTTCTCTTAGTTTTAGTTTCCGGCCACTTGTTTTTAACCGCATCAGGGCAACAGCTCGGTTGGCGCGCAGGACCGCTTGTATCAGGTTGTAAGTCTCTCGGGCGTCGCAACGACCGTGATGGTTTGCATTCCTGGGCGCGGGCACCCTACCATGCATGCGAGTAATTGCCCTTAATGAGACTGATAGGACAGTCGTCTCGGGAACGACATGTCTCAACGGCCGACGCGCGTGCCAGAACTGCCCATTTTTACCCCCCCCCAGCCAAGTTTGCTATAAATAGGAAGGAGGGCTCAGCGTGTCGGGCTACTACACTTACTCTTTTCGCCACCTGTACCACATGCAGTAATCCACTCTTGCTCGCGTATCGGCCAGCTTGCCTTCACCCTTGTATCGGGCGATGGCTCCAAAGAGCAAACGTATAACCCGACAGCCTGTTTCCCGATACGAGTTTCATATCGTGCACTGCTTATCGGGTTGACGAACTGAGTCGATTTATCTTGTATCACCCGACGCATAGAAAGCATGACACGACGGCCGATTGTGTTTGCCCGATACGCCATATCGGGTGACACATTTTTCTTTTGTGGCACCCTCAGGTAGTCACTTTATGAGACCTTATCTCCCGACACACCCGTGTCGGGCAGTGTGTTGTGCCACGCTGATCGCCCATATCGTCCGATTTCGTATCGCCTCAGATTCTTCTTTTAATGGACGATACACCAGGCTTTACCTCACGACAAGTTTCATCGTGATTCTAGTTTTTCCCGACCTAACATATAAGTGATCAATGGGCTTGATAACAGGTATGGCTCACATGAAGCAAACCTCCGGCCGAGCTGACAACCAAAGCACAAGAATCAGAATTGTGGTCGCAGCTGAAGCAACAACTGTCGGACAGAAACGTCAGAATCTTGAGGCAGCTAGCCATCAACGGGAAAAGAGAGAGAGAGGATGGTTTTTTCTTGATTTGGTAGCTCCGAAGGAGGATCACTTTCTTATCATAGTCTATCTTCTGCGATGGTTTAGGACCATCTCCAAAAGAGAAAGGTAATAAAAATAGAGAGGTCCTCCGGCTGCACCCTCCTGGGGATGAAAATGGACTCAGATGGACTGAAACTGGGATTGACGATCAGTCCTTTTGTTCATGTTCACAACGGAAGTACCAAGATTAAGGGGAGGCTAAACAATTTTGAAAGCTTTGCACTTGTTCTGGTTGCATCCAGCTGGGGAAATAAAATGGAGGCAGCAAAGAAGCATATTGCAGCTTCTCGAAGGCACAAGCGCAACCACCATCTAACCTTCACTGGACTAGCATGACCTCACCCTGTCTTCTTCACTACTCTGGGACAGAGTGCAGAGTAAGTTTGGGGGGTATCCATGTACCAGTGAAGGAGGTATAAAAATATTTTTCTTCACCTCCACCCTTTGTGTCATTTCGTTCTTCTCCTATATCATGTGTATGTACCTATGCTTGTATAAATTCCATGCTCATATAAAAATTTTGAAAATTTTTGCTTATTTTGTTCCCGTACATATGTACAAAGTTGCTATAATAGTAAAAACCTAATGTGACTCCTTGCAAAGTTTGTTTTCTATGTGCTTAACGAGATACAAGTTTTGTTATATCTTTCTGATAATACTGCCTCAAACAATAAAAGATTATGTTTTGCCATGCCAAATATTTCAAAAAAATATAACAATCTCGCAAACAGCTAAGAGACGAGTATGGAGAAGGAAAAAGCTGCCCAAACAGCAGAAATCTCTTTGTTTTCCCTCACCCAATGAAAATCCTAAAAAGAGAAAGAAGACTTATGAGTGTGAATAAAAGCATGAGAGTTGTGACCAATAAAAGAAAAGAAAAAATATATATACACACTTGTTTTCCAAAAGTACCCATCTTTAGGCATGGTAGATCCGGGGCAGTGGTACGTAGGATGTGAAATCACTGCTCTAAAGCCAACTGGCTTGGACTGCAGGGACCACTTGCCCGCTAATGGACCTTTACCTGGATGGACTGATGGGAAATGAGAAATACCCCCAAAAAAGCCTTAGCCTACCCTATACACAACTTTCCGCCCCAAAAATAAAGCTGTTTGGTGTGTAATCTAACTTCAGAATCATACAACAAAAGTCTCGCTGAAGCTGTAGAGAAGAATTTTTCTGAAATAATAAAGCAAGGAAACACATGGTCTTTTGTTCATAGCGAGATAGCATTACCTCTAAGGCATCACGATTCTTGTTTCACCTTTTGAACTAAAAGCTGCACCGAGCAAGAAGAAGCATCACAAAATAAAGTTTAAATATTGATTGAGGACAATCAAAATGCTAAGTTTGGGGGAGTTGATAACACCAAATTTTGTGATATTTTAGACTATTTTTCTATTGTCAAAACTGCCCTTTTAAACTATTTTCCTCTCTTTTATAAGTACTTTTGCAATAATTGGCCAAACGATGCTCTTAATCTAATATTTCTAACTTTTGCAGAGTTTTCCTACAATTTTGACCCATTTTGTCATCAATAAGGCCGTCCCGGCCCACAAATAAGCTTCACATGCATTTGGCCTTCCCGACGCCCGATACAAGCACTTCCCGACAGGGTAGCGCGACACAACGGCGCGTGATATGGGGACGCCGCGCAAAAAGAAACTGACGGACTACACGTCTTTTACCCGACAGGGAGCCGAGCTCGCCACGACAACCCAAGCTTGTCGCACGACACAGACCACCCACCGGCAGGCGCCGCCCGTCACGTAACCGACAGCCGACACCCCTATGCTGAGTGATACCAGTACCGGCCATCCACCGACCCGCGAATAAGGAGGACATGTGGCGCTTCGAGCACCATAATTTCCCCCAACCGCTGCCCATAAATAGTATCTATAGGAAGCCGAAAAGACAGTTCACACAGTTGGGAACTTTGAGCGATCTTTGGAGAAAAACTACGAGAGCAAGAGTATTGTGCCTTAATGCTCGTACCGGGAAACTCTAGGTGAGCTCTTCCTCATCCCGAGAGGGAGGGGATGGTTCACTTAGGACCGTCCCGGGCGACACTACAGGCTGATATCGGCCAACGTTGATGAGAGATACAAGTGCCCGACAGTAGTTGTATCGCTGCATTCCAGACACGATATCGAACCCGATACGCTTCGCCTGTCATAACGTGCCGCCCGATAGGGTGTGCCGCCTGACAAGAGCATATCAACCAGGGTCCTTGAGCGATATAGTCGGTCGTTATGGTGTGCCACCCAAGAGGGTGTGCCGCCCGACACTGCTGTATCAGGCTAGGCTCCTGACCGGTATCAGGCTGGAGAGCTGTAGTGGACTGTCATCCTTCTACATCAAGAAGGCGACATCTATCTTTATTTCTATTATTTAATTCTTTACTTATGCACTGTAATTAAGACCTTTAATGTTTATGGAAATGGAAAAGCTTAATCACTTGATGCTCTATGCTTGGTGTAATTGTTGGATGACTGCTATGTTTAATATCTGAAATCTAGCTTGCATGTTTGGATCGCGTTTCTCTTAGCTACCGAATCATGTTTTCCCGTCGCAACAACTTTGAGAGATGTGTTGTGGCTCTAGTGTTTGGTCCGGTCCGATTTTGGAGTATGAGAGTGCCTGGAATGGAGTTGCTTCAGCAGCATTTCACTCTAACTTAAAGACCAGCAACCTCGAGAGGGGTGTTGATGCTTGGTTAGAGGTATCCACTCCGAGAGGAGGGGTACAGGATGTTCCTGCTGTAGCTTGTTTTACCAAAGTTTATCCTTCACACCTCGCTTTAGATCTAGTTTTATCTTTCTATTTTTGTTGCATGAAAACCCCTAAAAACTGCTAAATGACTAAAACCTTAAATCCTGCTTGTAACTCCAGTTGGAGATAGTTTTCTTTGTTTTGTTTGTGACATCTTGCTATTTCCCCTTGGGGAATTTACTATCTCTTTGTACCTGCCGGAGTGTAGCATGTCAATTCAGAGTTCTCAACACTACCACCCTTGTCCTTGTGTTCGACCCCGTATATCTACTTCGACCCTGTAAGCAAAGTTGCGGGGGCCTAGAAGAGTTCGGGTTATAAATGTAAAAGTCCGACTAACTTCAAATCCGTCTCCAATTTTGGACGCGCGTTTTAGGCCGGTCAGTAATTGGTATAGGGTCTTACCAAGGTAGGCAGGTCACCAGGACCCCTATGAAAGGATGAAAGTCAGCCCATGAATGTAGAGAGAGATGATGAAGACTTGGGTAAGGTTCTAAGTTGGACATGTACTATAATAGAATCCTAAGTCTATCCTAGGGCCAGGTAGGGATAAGATCGATGAAAGTAGGAGTTGCCTAATTCCCTAGTTGCACATGACCATAGGGTCGGGAGGTAACAACTATCATTGTCTGAGGGCCATGGGTTAGGAGATCGATCACCTTCATGAACTCATGGGACCCAAAGGGCAGATGAGTAGGGCACTCTCTGGATGCATAAGGGAAGAAGGATGACCCCAAAAGTGTCGGCACCCTATAGACCTAGAGGAGATGACCAAGGAATATGTGTGGACCCAAGTAGGTTCGAGACCAGTTCTACATGGAAGTAACTTTGATATCAAGATGATTGTGATGTAGAGACATAAGTTGCATGTTTCAACTTAGATTTGAAGGTGTACTGGCAATGTGGGATGTACCATCTCTACTCTTAGAATAGGAAGAACTTTGTGTTTGGACGGCCACCAAATGCTTATTTTCTCTTGTTATGGGAGTGAGAGATAGGACAATACGCATGCCATACACCAAGGATAAAAGATGATGTGAGTTGGAATGTTGTTATGAGGTATGAGAACAGAGATGATAACATACCCCTATAGAGTGAAAGATACATGGATGGTTTACAAACACTAAGAGAAATAAGGTAGTCATCTTATGATGATGTTTTTATCATGAGCTATGAGTTATACAAGGTTGAGTTTGAAAACCAAGAGAATGAGCTCAGAGTTGTCTTGATGAAGATAGACTTAGAGTTTGAAATGAGATAATAAGTGCAATACATGGAGGTGTACATATTCAACATTACCTAACATTTAAGGATGTGAAGTGGTAATGGGTGCTCTTGTTGAGAGACAACTATCTAGTTTACCTAGAGGCTAGAAGAGGCTATTTGGTTAGCCCTAAGTTTGAAAAAGAAGATATGCTTGGCTAACACTCATATGTAATGAGATCTGTTGATCAAGTTATTGGTTGTTTGGTTAGCCAACCTAGGCCTTGATGCAAGAAAAGGGTGGTGGTAGAACCTCAGATGAACTTCTCTGGAAAAGAAGGTGATGAAACCCCGATTAGAGTGGTTGAGGGTTTCCGAGGAATCAATCTTGAGGAATCATGACATACAAGAGATCATGATTTAAGATCACCATAAACCATGGTACTACGAAGATAGTAAGTGACAGTAATACTTTGGATGCCTAAGATGAAGTTGCATGTGATATGTCGCCATGCATGATAGGAGGTGAAGGATGAACACCAGTAACCCAATGTATTGATATAGAGGATAAAGAGTCCCTGAGAGGGAATGGGAGTTCATCACTATGGATGTTGTGATAAGTCTCCCATGGACCAAAGAAGGTCGAGATGCCTTACCTAGATAACATGAGAAAGAAAGAATACTGTCAAGGGACATATTCGATTGAACTACATATGAGAGAGATGGTTCACAAGATTCACTTCCATGAGGTGGAAGTAGATAAATGAAGAACTCAATTTTAATACAGTTTATCACCCCTAACTAATGGTTAGTATAATCCAGATTAGGGGGTATGATGAGAGCATGTGTACTTATTCAGGGTGATACATAGATATAGTTCTTGTCCTCTGTATGATGTGATGATAACCACCATAGCCAGTATGGGAATGTAAAGAAGCTCTATAAGAGAGGTTGTGTCGGTCACCACTTCATTAAGATGATGTTGGTGAAGGGATCTCATGAAGATCAGAAAAGACCACAATGTGTGTAGATGAAGTCGCTTTGATCATGAAATGGATAGAAAGAGAGCCCAGGGACGACATGAGTCGTGAACTGATGCAAAGTAGACTAACATGCAGTTGACTGTGGGAGGATATGTGATAAAAATCCGACCCCTCTAAGCTATAGCTAAGAAAGTTGAGTTCCCGATACATGGGCCCAATTGAGATCGATTGGTGGAGAAGGTTATGTTTGACCTTACCCTCAGGATAAAGTAATGTGTAATGAGTTCCATGTGTCCAATTTAGAGCACTATGTGAGGTACCCGGGCCATGTGCTGAGCAATGAACCTAGTAAGCCCCAAGGGAGGCTGAAATGACCAGAGTCACCTGTGAGGTTTATAGAGGCCAAGGTGAAGGAACTCAGAGAAAAGAATATGGAATGATAAAGGTTCGTTGGAAGTGACATGGATAAGGTAAAGCCACATAGGGGTCAATGATGGACATGGAAAAGTCTTATCCTGAATTGTTTGTTTGCTTGATGGAATTTTGAGGACATAATTCCTATAAGAGGGGAAGGATGTTACAACCCCAATTTTTGGGTTCTTTTGGTGAGAAATGTAATTTCTCCTATTAAATATATTTGAAAAAATAATGATATCATTTGATTTGATTAAATGGATTTCGTTTACAATTGCCTTGTTGGTTGATTTGTGGGCTTTAGTAGCTATTAAGCCCAATTGAAATAAAAAGAAAAAGAGAGGAAAAAAAGAATTTATTTGAATAAAGGAATAAATAAGAAAATGGATAAAAGATAAGGAAAAGGCTAAGGAATATTCCAATGATGGGATTTCGTGCCTTTAGGGTTCCTTGAGGTCCAATGAATCCAAAATGATAAGATAATGGCAAAAGAAAGAGGAAATATCAATTAAGTTGGTTTTATTAATGAATAACTTGCATATGAAGGAAACACCTTTTTTCCTTTGGAATTTGGGTTTCAAATTTAATATAAAAGTAGATAATGCCAAGATAGAGTTTCCTCTAAAATTTGAGGAAAAATAATAAGCAAGGAGAGAGATAAATCAAAAGAAAAACTAGAAATAAACAATAAATCAAGAATATTTGAAATAAAGGAGATAATGCAAGAAATAAAGAGATAAGTGAGAGTTTGGTCATAATGAGTGATATCTCGAACCCCACTTGCTTTATTGGATTACAAGGAATAGAAATAATGGGAAATAAGAAAATAAGAAAGAGAAAATATGTGAGAAATATAAAATTTTGAGTAATATTTTGCACCTAAAGAAAAGGCACGTTTTCTTTTAGATAATGAGCCCAAATTTGTCAGAGAGGTATATAAAGTCATTACTAAGTTTCCCTTAAAATTTTGAATTAATTGGACACTCGGTTTGGGAGATATATATTTTACAAGAATTCATAAATTGTAGAGGAAAGTATTATATGTCACAATTTGATTTCTTTTAGAAATGTAATGGGCGCGCACTGGAGACCGTTGGATTGAGATCGTATGGATGTATGTCATCTCCTACCTCCAGTACGATAGAAATAGTAGTAGGCAATCTCCCCACATCTATAGCTCTCACCCTGATCAACAAGGAAACTTAAATAGTGTATATCCGAGTTCGGGAGAATAAAACAGATCTAATGACCCTTGGGTGGTTTTGTTTCGTGCACCATTGGGGCTTTTACCATTGTTCGATGGAGCCTGGACTCCATGGGAACCATGCAGGCATCTTCCCTACCTATGTAAGGGGTAGGAACCCCACGAGCAAGGGGGGTAAAGCACGTTCTACATACACCAGCTTCTCAGGATCCGTTACCTTGCCGTCCCAGGTCGTCGTGGTGTCATCGGACATGCAGAGCTGTTCTCGGTCTCTGAAGGGATCATGCTTTGGTCTATTCCCGCCACCACCTTGCATCGGTGGAAGACCAGGAGAGTCTAGGGAGCCACGATGGAGGCTCTGGCCGCATCGATTCCTTCTCCAGGGCCTTGTGGCCTGGAGTCAACTCGGGGGTTGACTGCCCACCCCGACGGTGAGTTGCAAGTAGCGTGAGCGGAGAAAGGTGAAGGGATAGCGGGAAAATTACCAGTGTATCCCTCATTCCGTAAAGACCGAACCCAGGGCGAGAGGGTGAAAATTGTACTTTGGTCTAGCAAAGACCCGCATGGAGTAGGTTTAGAGGCGAGCTGCAGACGTGGGTGTCGACTATTGGAGGAAGGTAACTTATCTTGTAATATTTGTAACTAATTAATGGTAACTCCAATTAGGACGACCTATATATGAATTTTGATCAGAAAAATGTGAGGAATTCAATTAAAATGTTATTATAATATAATTTGTCTTCTAATTTCAAATGTGTCTAAAGTGACCATATAATGCATTGAATTGTGATTAAAAACCTTATTGAGATTGGAGATCGAATCTATGATGCCGAACTGGTTAATTCAAGCATTATTAGCCTGTTGGATGATAAAATAAGAATCAAATCTGACTTAGATGAGATGTTGCTTGTTTTAGGGTTTTAATCTATGAATCCATGATAATGCATGTAGAAACCCTGATCTAGGGTAAAGAAGGAGATTAATTTGAATAATGCAAATTATTTGGAAATATGTTGATAATTGTTGATCCTAAGCCTGATAGAACAAGATAATTAGGGTTTATGAGTATTTTGTTGATTTAGGGTTTGTAGTAGCAAAAGTGATAATGAAACCCTAATTGCGAGTGAGACCCTAAAAGTAAATAGAAACCCTAGGAAGCAAGTTAGATTGGATAGATCTTGATAACATGAGCAGTGAAGGAAATTGTATGGTTGTTTCAAGACCCTTGTTATGTGAATTGCTTGCTTGCCTGGATTTCATACTTGCTTGGAATAATTCTATCTTGATTCGGCTAAACAGGTATGTGGTTACACTTATGGTTAATCACTTTAGTTTCACGGCAAATCCCAGATGTTTTATCAGTTGCCTAAAAATAACTGCTTGGATGACTTTTATTTCATGCAACTATAAAGTGACTATGATTATCACCATTCATATGCATACATGACTGGCTCAGATCCTGGTCCTCCTCTATGGCTTTGCTAATGATGAAAAGGGTAACCTAGTAAAGGGTCTACTTGTTAAGTGGGACCATCAGGTTATTAAGAGTTAGAAATTGGGCTACCCACGTATAGTGCCATGAAACTCTTTAGCACACCATGAGTTAAGTAGTGGGTTACCTATGGGTAGTGCCATGTGACTCAACCCTAGAAATTGGTTCACCAGTTAGGTAGGATCGTGAGGGGTTTAATGGGGATCTACCATAAGGAAGGTAGAATCCAGGTCTACTGCAGGGACAACGCAGAGGCTAGGGTAAGTATGGATTGAGAAGTTATGCTGAAAATATAAAGTTGTTTGTTAAATCATAATTGACTGCAATATGTTGTTACAGTTAATTGCACGATTATTCCCCCCCCCCACATATCGGCATATTCATTTATGCTGACTGAAGTTTTGTTTGTCAACATTTTAGGTACAAGTTGGAAAAGGACAAATAGTAAAGTGGCTTATAAGGAATTAAATAAGAATTAAAGTACAAAGGAGGATTAGTTAGAATAGACTGCAAATGTGGATAGAAGTAGATATCCAAGTTTTTGAAAAAGGAATGCAAAGTTTAATTTTATTACATATTTATAGTATAGTTTGGTAGAATTTGATAATTATTATTGATTATTTGTCAAACCTTTGATCTGGAAATTGGGATAACGACTCTGACCTCTTGGTCTCCCTTAATTGGGGGTTACCGGGAGGCGGGGTTGTTACAATGTCCTGACCCATCTGAGCTATCTTTCATGGGAGAGATGGAAAATGGAATCTATATCCCTTTAACCTTTATGGATAACTAATAGGTAAACCACCATTCTTTCTTTGGGTCAATGCATTCTCACATGGTTTATAGATTCTAGATTTTTCACAAGATCCCCATATGTGCATATAGTTTAAGGATGGTTTCATTCATGTTCATAATTCATACAGAGTCTTATGCTAAACTTACTAGGGACCTAATATACTACATGTACTTCCATCTTTGATGCATTTCTTTACAATGTAGATGTGAATGATGTATTAGAAAGCATGAAAAAAAATTCTTTTAATGTACCGTTACTAATTTAAGCTAAATAATTTTGGCACGTTGTTTCTGGCACGGTATAATCAGGTACACTATCTTCTTCTTACTTGTAGTCCTTTCCTTTGTGGCATATCAGTGAACCTTACATAGTATTTAACTCCTCTATCTGACCAAACTATTTTAATCACTTTACCTACTTGTTTCTCTACTTCAAGTTTAAAATATATAAAGTTGGTAAAACCTCAGTTTTATTATTTCACAACTAGAGAAAGATATATCGGGAATAGTCATAAAAAGGTTATGAAATATTTTTTCAATGTAAACCTAGGTGGAAAAGGTCCATGAATATCTATGCGAATTATTTCTAAAATTCCATTACTTTTCTTGGCACTCTTTTAGAAATATAGGTCTACTTTTCCTTTATGATTTCAAAACCATGTTCTAATATGACTAGAGACTAATGGCCCTATCTTCCTAGCTTATCTTATTTTAAACATGGATTAAATTTCTACTATAATTTGATATATGAGATGTATTTCCTAAGTCCAACAAGTAATTAATTTAGGGATTGATCTGCATGTGCCAAAAACCTTTACATCAGAGCTCAATTTGTTTCCTAAATAAATGACTCTTTTATTCTCTATTGGATCCCTTTGATTAAAAGATTCCTACAATATATTGACAATATGCACAATGGCACCTAAGTCAAGCCAATAACTATATAATAACATTTGAAAGATGATAATTTTATGAAATAAGAGGCACACAAGCCACATATTCCAACCATTTCTTATACTTGTACACCTTACTTGAGATAAAAATGGTTTCCCTTATTTTCCCTTTATCCTTACAGGCTCACATTTGTCATAGGGTACTTATATGCATAGTAGGGACCCTTCATTCTTGGATCTCCCTTTATGTTACACACATGGCCAATAGATCATTTATTGATCCTTTTTTATTTTGTATATTGCAAGATTCTTGAATGATCTGGCTAGGTAAGGATGTTAAAATAAAACAAACAAGAAATACATAAAAGATGGATAACTCTATTTCATAGAGTTGTATAGCAATATATTCTATTTCAATAATATGCTCATGGATCCCACTAGAACTTTGGATAATATAGAACATACAACAAGATTAATCACTTAATTAATAAGATCAACTCAAATAAACTTTATACTAGTTAAATATCTTCACCTTTGGGGTAAATATGTCATTAATTGTATTTAAGTAGTCTTGTCCTAATTAATTTGTCCACAAATCATTCACCATTAGGTGGTATCATTATCACATAAAGTAAGCACAATCCAATGTTACTTAATAAAATGTATGTTCCTTAACTACCTTATAGGCTAATTTTGGTGAATACTCAAGTAACATGATGCATGCACATTTTATTTACTCTTTACGAAACATTAGATCACCATTAATGCCTCCTTTATTTATCATGATACTTGCTAATTTCAACTACTAATTTGCAAGGTTGTCTAGATCACCAAGTTTCACTATTTGACAAAAATAAGAAAACTAATGTGAATGTGCGTTCAATCTAGATTGTGAAATACTTTAAAATAAGTGCATTTGTCTAAAATACTAAAACATGTGGTCATTTGATGAGCACACCGATAAATTCATGTGAACAAGTTAAATATACTATGTGATAAACACCATTATAAGAAGATCAACATAGAGGCCTGGAGATGATGTTGGTTGAAAAAAGACAACACCAGACCAGAAGTAGGTGGTATGGAAGGTCTATGTAACTTTTTGGGAGTTGATTACTCTCTCTTTTTGGGTTTTTCAAAAGATGTGATTATTGTAGAGTAGAGTCTAATAGAGAGATGATCAAATCCTTAAATAATATTTTAACCTATTTATCCATCACGATGATGGACGACGATTATAAGAATCCACCGTCAAATCCAATACACACATGCATACATTTTTTTTAAATATGTTGTATTTGTTTTGGGCCACAATAAAGAAGATTTAACAATACACTGTACTCACAAAATTAAGTATATATATGTATATATATACATATATGTATATATACATATATATACATATATGTATATATATATACCTTTATCAATATATATATCTATACATATATGTATATATATAATATGTATATATATGTATATATATATGTATATATATATATATATATATATATATATATATATATATATATATATATATATATATATATATATATATATAGAGAGAGAGAGAGAGAGAGAGAGAGAGAGAGAGAGTCAGGCTAGAATACACTCGAGTGTATCCGGAGCGGAATACACTCAAGTAGTTTTTCATGATGCAATATTTTTTTTTGAAAATCTTTTTTTTTTGGTTAAGCCAGGGGTCGCTTTTATTCATCCCACACCCCTCTTGTGGGAACAATCATCAAAGAAATACAACTCCAGCTTATATCAAATGCATGTAATAAAAGAAAATAACAAACACATCACGTTCCAAGCTCTCAAGACTTTACCCCTTCCTCCAAAATTGAACCTCAGCCCAGCCATATTTCTCAGCCTAAATATCTGTTTTCTGCATTATGATGTAAGGGACTCAACGCTTCTCCAAAGCCGCCATACCTCTTATTCTATGTGGCATAATCATGGTATCTGAAGAAATATATGGCTCATTCAACCTGCTGCCCCATTTTCCTAGTTCACGAGGTATCAAGTTGATGACCTTGTGAACAAGGGATCCATAAATCATAGCAGAGTCAAACTCCTCTCGTAGCTCCCTGATGAAAGGTGTCGTCTTCCATGGTTCCTTCCCGTTGTTCCATATGATGTCATACACATAAGCCTCATCAATCTCAACACACGATATGACCAATGCATGATCTCTCGCTAACTTCAAGCCGATGGAAAACACTTGCATATATGCAAAGATGAAATCTGTACTCCTGAGCCATACTCTGAATACAAGGCAAATATTAGCCCTGTGATTCCTAATAATCCCCACCGCCCATCTTCTAGGAACTCCTTGGTTGTCTCTATCTTTCCCGATCGTAAGGTTGAGCTTAATATTATGCAGGTCAGGCACCTGCCACCTTAGCAGCTTGATCTGCCTCATCATGACTCTAGGTTCCACAAAATTCGCCTCCCTCATTCGAGCATAAATACTGTTATCAGTAGCAATCACAAAAGATCTTCTCTTCAGCTGAAAGTTCAGTGTTCTAATAACCAAACCCCATTCATGAATGACTGGTCTGTGTTTCCCCTCGTACCTAGCTTCACACCTCAATCGCCATATACTGTATGGGATCAGAACTTCCAGGTTTCCAGCTAACCATTCCTTTAGTTTCTACCCCTTCCCCAATACGCA
The DNA here is from genome assembly GCA_963693085.1 of Alisma plantago-aquatica. NCBI lineage: Eukaryota > Viridiplantae > Streptophyta > Magnoliopsida > Alismatales > Alismataceae > Alisma > Alisma plantago-aquatica. The sequence goes on along the minus strand of OY856414.1, from coordinate 223,215,514 downwards.
GGTGTCTATTAGGGTTCTTACATCGGTGGGTGGATGCATGTCTGTCAGCTCAGCAAATTTTCCCCAAAAGAACTCCGCAGTTTGTCCTTGGAACAATAGGTGTTCAATGCTTTCCTCATGCGGCTCCACGCAGCAATTGCATCGAGATGCTAAGGGAATGCAACATCTAGCTCTAATTTTGTCGTCCGTTGACGTGGCCCCTCTAACAGATTTCCAAATGAAGGCTGCAGCCTTAGGAAAATTAGTATCCCAAATCAAACCCAGTCCAACTGGACCTTCCCTTCTGTCTAGCATCATTATCTTTTTAACCGATCTCATAGAGAATATTCCTCTCATCCCCGGACTCCATATCATCCTCGTCAGCGATCCATGTGTTAGATTCACGAATAAGTTTCAAACCATCATCGTCGAAAATCATCCTCAGTAAGTCCCAGTCCCATCCATGGCCATCAATCCAAAAATCTTTAATAAGAAAGGGATGTCTTCTATTGCTAAAGAATCTAGCATGATCTGCCAATCGCTGCTCACACCACCACGAGTCCCAGAAAGGAATTTCACCTCTCCCTACCACCCATCTACACATAGGGAACATCCACGGCAACATATCCCAGATTCTTTTCTAGCACGGAGAAGGAGAAGATCCAAGCTTCAAGGATCTGGGGTAAACATTATCACGACCTGTTGCCAAGTTGGCATACTTCCACCTGTAGAAACCGGCCCAGATTGAATCCGACGTCAACACCTCCCAACAAGCCTTCCCAACAAAAGCATCATTTATCAACCGCAGAGATGGGATCCCAATCCCACCTAGGGATAAAGGTCTTGCAACTCTGTGCCAACTGAGCCATGCCTTTCTGTGGTGTTCATCTCTGCCCGCCCACAAGAATTGAGAAAGTTTGCTCTCAATGCGGTCTACAATCCCCGCTGGAACGCCAATCGCAGCCGCCGTATATACTGGAATGGATGTCAGGACGTGAGTGATTAGTAATCTTCTTCCCGCGAAGGATAGAAGCTTGGATCTCCAAGTTGTGAATTTATCAACGATCTTCTTCATCAAGAACTCGAAGTCGTTGAGTCTCATCCTTCCTTTAGTTAAAGGGATGCCCAAGTAGGTTAAAGATTCCTTCGCTGCCCCCGTATCCAGACAATCCACCACTTTGTCGATCATCTCAAAATCTTTCCCACCTACTACACAGGTGGACTTATCCTTGTTGATTCGTTGCCCCGTGGCCCTTTCATATGCCTCAAAGGTATCCCTAACCTTCTCCATCGATCTCTGATCAGCATTGAAGAATATAGCAATGTCATCTGCATATAGAAGGATGCTTGGTGGGATTGCCTCCCCCCTTATCTGGAACCTCGAAATGAGTCCTTCCTCTTCTAACTTTAGAAATCTTCTACATAAAATCTCCTCAAACATAATGAATAGAAATGGGGATAGCACACTACCTTGCTTGAGGCCTCTACTGATCGGGAAAAAGCCTGCAGTTTCTTCCCCAATAGTGACCGTGGCCCATGTATCAGAAAAGAAGCTTAAACACAGTTTCACCATTTCCATATTAAACCCAAATTGCTACAACACTTTCCTCAATACATTCCAGTCAGTCCTATCATAAGCTCTCGACATATCATACTTCAGAATCACATTGGGTGTCCCTTGGCCCCTGTTGATGTCGTGCATCAGCTCCTTCGCAAGCCGAACATGATGAGTGATGTCAGATCCTTTAACAAAAGCACCTTGCACCTTGGAAACCAATCTCGGCATCATGGGAGCCATCCTATCACTGAGAATTCGCGCAAGGATGCGGAGGGCAACGTTTTCAATCGATATCGGCCTGAAATCCTCTGGTAGTCTCTTTGGGGTGTCCACCTTCGGTATAAGAAGAATTCGGCAGCAGAATAGACCCCTAAAACATGGCTGACCTCTAAAGAAAGCTTCCATCAGTTTCATAAAATCCCCGCCAATGATGGACCAAGAAGCCCGGAAGAACATCAAAGTGAACCCATCCGGACCTAGAGCCGCTGAGGAATCCATCTTTTGTAGGGTCTTCACAACCTCCTCTTCATGGGGGCCAACGAGAAGGGAGAAATTGTCATCCATAGATACCGATTCCGGAATATATTGTAGGAATTCCTCCATGTCAGGTTCACTTGTTTCCACCACCTCATTGAAAAAATGTTGATAGTGGTCGGACGCCACCTCCGCCATCAGCTTTGGATCTGAGATACAAGTGCCATCCTGTAAGACCACCCTGTTAAGCCTCATGTGCTTTCTTCTTGCTTTTACGGTAGCATGATAGAATCTCGTATTACGCTCCCCATCTTGAAGCCAGCTTATCCTCGCTTTCTCCTTCCACATTGCTTCTTCTTCATCCAGCAATTGTTGTAGTTCTTTCTCCGCCGTCCTCAGATTAATTTCATTCAACATAGTTGGGTTCCCATCAAACGCAGCCTGTGTAGTAAAAACCACATCCTCCAAGTCTTTGATGCGCTATTTAATTTCTCCAAAAGACTCTTAGTGATTTGTTTATTACTCTCCGTACTCTATGTAAAGTCGATCTTTTCTTTTATTACTCTTCATGAAATTAAACGGAGCCTTCAATTCGTTTCGTCTTCTTCCTCAAATCTTAGTGATTTGTTTATTACTCTCCGTACTCTATGTAAAGTCGATCTTTTCTTTTATTTAGTGTGGTCGTTTTCTCCTTACACGTGTTCTAGTTATGGAAGTACTTGATGCGGCTAACGATGCCTTACTTATTGATACTCCCTAAATATACAAATCGTGTGACCCTTAATTAATTGTTGTAGGATCATAAGCTTACTAACATACATTAAGTTCCCTACATTATCATACAATACGACCTGAATTGTTTCCAATGAAAAACATTATGGTGTCAAAAGTGATTTATGTGCACATACGGCCTCAAATTTATCTGAATGGCTTCATATGCTCATACTAACAAGTCTTTATGATGTATTTTTCATACTAATTTTTATTGTCAAATAATTACAGATTAAATGAATTTATTGGTGTTGAAAGTGTTGAAATGATAAACCAAATGAACAATGAGATTCCCGTGGTTGAAGAGAACATGAAATCACCTGTTGGCATGGCTTTTAACTCGTTAGATGAAGGTGAACAGTTTTACCACAAATATGCTAAAGAAAGTGGTTTTGGTGTTCAAAATAGTACTACAAAATGTCATTCTAAAGATAGAGAACTTTATTGGAAGCTATTTGTATGTTGCAAATAAGGTCATCCAGATACAAAGGATGAGCTAGTTGAACTTGAAGGTCAAACAAGTACTGCAATTACTGCTTGCAAAATTAAAAGAAACATGGGATTTATAAGAGAAGGTTGTCTTGCTAGAGTAGTTCTTCACAAAGAGGAGACTGATAAGTGGGTTGTGAGTATTTTTGATGAAAAACATAACTATAATTTATCTACTCCTCGAAAAACTCAATTTATACGATCACATAGGAAAGTAACTCCTGCAATGAAGTCTCTTCATGAAAACTTTCAAGAAGCAAACATCAAAACATCTCAATTTTATACAGTTCTTAACATAGAGAGTGGTGGCTGTCATAATATTGGATGCACTGAACGTGATATTAGAAACTATGAAAGGGATAAAAGGCATGAAGTCAAGGAGATGGATGCACAAATATTATTGAACCAATTCAAAGAAGAAAAAGTTATCAATCCATCTTTTTTCTATGCCTACAATGTTGACAATGAAAACAAGTTGACTCATATCTTTTGGGCTGATGGTCTTTCAAGAAAAGCATATGCTAAATTTGGGGATGTTATTATATTTGACACCACATATGAAACAAATCAATATGTTCTTGTATTTGCACCATTTACAGGAATAAACCACCATCGTCAATCAATTACTTTTGGTTGAGGTCTAATTAAGGATGAAAAGATTTCCTCGTTTACTTGGTTGTTTCAAAAGTTTTTCGAGGCAATGTCTACAAAGGTACCAAATGTCATTATCATATATCAAGATCCTACAATGACAGTAGCTATTCAGGATGTTTTTTCAACCACAAAACATAATATTGCATTTGGCATATCCTTGACAAGGTTCCTAAAAAGTTAGGTGCCATATCTAAAAAGTCTGCTTTTATGGAAAATTTTAACGCTTACATTAGATTGTCGACTAGTCAATGGGAATTCAAAGAGAGATAGAAAAATATTATTCTTGAAAATGGTTTAGAAGACAACTCTTGGCTAAATTTAATATACAACTTGAGGAGCAGATGGGTACCTATATATTCCAGACATATTTTTACTACATGTATACATGTTATAATATCATATTTTAGTATAATTTTATATTTTCAATACGATCCTTAAATTTACTTCTATTATATAGGATCAAAAAGTAGCCAACGAAGCAAAGGAATGAACTCATTTTACAGTAGGTATGTTGGGAATAAAGTTTCACTAGAATTTTTTTTTCATTCGCATTGAAAGAGCTATCAAACGGCAAAGACATAATGAAAAAAAAGCTGATCATGACACAGAATATACCAAGCCTAAAATGAGAACGAAATTGCAAGTAGAGCAAAAAATGTCACATATATATACAAGAATCAACTTCAACAAGTTTCAAGATGAGTTGGCAGAAGGCATTTATTGGATCACTGAATTAGTTAACGAAGAAGGGATTAAAAAAGCATTCAAAGTGAGAAATTGTGAAAAAAGCATATCCAATAATGTCATATACAATTTCATTGAAAAGTTTGCTTTATGTAATTGTATGCTATTTGAATCAGAAGGTTTTCCATGCTTCCACATTCTCACTATTTTAAGGTATGAATCATTGGTGGAGTTACCCACAAAGTACATTTTGAAAAGATGGACATCAAATGTTACGAAGGAGACTATCTTTGATGAAGAAGGTGTACCTGTTGAAAAAATTGAAGTTCCACAAAATGATTTGAAACAAAGTCAGTTGGCAGCATTGTCCAAAAAAATTGCTTCAAAGTAATGAGAGATACGAAAAGACATTGGTATGTGTAAGTGCACTTAATGATGAACTAGATTCTATGCAGTCAGAAGAAGTTGATGATACGAACCCAAAAGTTGGTCCGAGTTCAATTGAGATTCACCCACCAGATCATTGCAAGATAAAAGGTAGCGGCAAGAGGCTTAAAGGTGGAAAAGAAACAAAAATGGAAGAAGTACAAAGGCCCAAAAGGTTGTGCAAAGGATGCAACACACTTTCCTATCATGACATAAGAAATTGTCCTATGAATTCCAAAAGGAGGTACGATTCTTACATATTGATCACATTTTCATTAAATTCGTGTAATACTGACATATATACTTCCTTGTAGGTTGAAAAAAATCTTTGATGATACAATCGTGTTGGACATGTAAGTTTCAAACAAAATACTATTAAGAGATGACCGTTCAGACTAAAGTTGTCATGGAGATACAATTATGCTAGTGGACTCAATTACAAAATTTGATAGGTAGACAATATTTGTTTTCCTTTGTAATAGTCACCATATTTAACATATATACAATTATAATTGCACTACTATGATTAGTTGTGTTTGAGATGAACATGATCTTTGCAAGCCTTATCCATTTTTCTGTTTCTATTTTTGTTTTTCAAAAAGTTTTGGCTTTTGAAGTCTTCTGCTTTATTGTTTGGTGTATCTTTTTTCACTGTAAGACAATGTGTTTATAGGTAAACAATACAAAATGAACTACACTAAGAGCCAGACCACAATATACATATATGCGAGGCATGACCTATTACGTATGCATTCTATCTAGTAATATACCAAAAATGTAAACTTATAATTATACTTTTATAAACAACGTCACTACTTTTTGGTATCCTTTATATAAGAATTGTAATTCCACTTCTATGAATTATTTTTTAAAGGCAACACTGGTCTCACTAGCTTCGGTGACTCGTATTGGATATACATTAGACCCTGAAACTACTAAAAATTGGGGTATAGGTGACATTCAAATATGTAACTCTTAAGCAAAAAGGTGACATGATTGGCTAACACCTAAAAAATAAATGTCACCTATTAAGTGTGGGCTTTGTGCGGTGTAACCTATTTGAATACACGTCACCTATTAGTGGCTTTCAGATTCCAAAATGCATCCATAAGTGACATCAAAGACCATCACCCACGCTTGAGTAAATCACATTTAACGATGTCACATATTCCATACAAAACAATAACAAACACTTAATAGGTGACATATTTTGTTCCGGAAGCAATTTGCTATTAATTCCCAACTTAATATGTGTCCAATTTCCCAATCATATTAGATATTTTGGGAGTGTGTAATGGGACTAATTGTAAACCATAATAAGTCAAAAGATACATTGAAAGTAATGCACACAATAAGTATAGACACGTCAAACATTCATTTTCATTGATTGGTAATATTGATATATACACAGGGGAGGATATCACCTTGCCCCTTGAACAATTTACAAACACAACACACTAAAACACCTATAACTAACAAGAATCAGAGCGTCCCACCTTAAAACCAACTCAGCTTGGTAGCAGAAGCAACCCCTCATCTAAACTCCAGCAAATAGCACCACTTCGAACTAGCTACTACCCCCAAAATAGGGGCAACATCACCCTCAGCCAAAAAGAAACATAGCAACACAACAGCCCCATGGGTTCAACCACCTATTTCACGTCATTGATTCAACTACCTATATAACCATCAATTACTAAAACATGTTGCAACAATAATCAACCAGACGACAAAGAGAAGGCCCACCCAGCTAACCCAAAAACCAGGCAACACCATGACAAGAAATCCAAACGCACCATCCACAAACGACCAAGAAGCTGTGTGTAATCTTTATCTTCATCCACTCTTAAGATCTTATTCTCTACATAGACAATGAAAGATAATCAAACAACCAAGATGTTCCTTCCTACTACAACCTTTGGTCGAATCCTCCACTTTAGTAGGAATAATGCTAACCAAGTGTTCCTCCTTGTACTGAGAGTTGCGAGCTTCACAGAGCAGAACTACAAAACCGAACAATAAATGTTATATCCCAAACATTTGAAAGTATTTCAAAATGTTGGCCCATAAATCAAAACTTATGTAGCTTCTTTTAGGCCAGTGATTAGGCCATTGGTGATCAGATGTACACATGATTCAATTTTGTGTTCCATATCAATCTTACCTCATCTTGCCTTTGTTGTGACTAAATGTAGTCTACCACCTCATACCGCTTCAATGCCTTGCCAATGATCTAACCACAAGAATAAGTAGGACAATTAATAAGACCTAGTGGTGGAACCAATGTTGTTGCAAAATACATTGTTTTAGATGAGGTTCTAAGGAGAAGAATATGACCTTATCACATCCAGGAAGAATGTACTGTAAGCATAACATCCATTGGCTGATCCTTTCCCTCCTTACATGTAGAACTAGAATATAGAAGCTTAGGAATTTTAGAATTCATATATATTAGTTAAAAGTAGGCTTTGGCAAGAGGTACCTACCCTTTTTGCGATGTTGTCGTTGTCCATGGCTTGTCCACACCTTGCATGAACATGAACATAGTCTTGTTTCCAATCTTTACCATCCTCCTCTTGATGCTTCGTTTGTTTAGGACCCTACTTTTCTAACATTAGAATCCCCACAAGGGGAGTAGACAGTCTGGGAATGACATCAATTATGAAACTTATGCCAGTTCATATAAGACATAACATGTTGAAAATATATTAAAAAAATCATTTGGGACATGCTACGCATCTGGTGATAACTTATGAGGACAAGAAACTTGTTGGCTAATTGGACATCTATAAATCCCTTTGTTTTGATTATGACAAACATTTTATTCTTATTAATCTAACGAGCTACTTGAGTATGCAGGACTAAGATGGATGGCAAAGCAACTAGGGAAAATCCACAAGCTAAATTGTTTATATTTTCATGCAATGTAATCATTGTTGTAAAAACTTGTACAAATATATAATGTACAAGTACTTAGAATTGCATGTAAATCAAGCGTTAGATTTTCCCTAGCCAAACACCATAGTTAGACATGTCATCCCATTTAATTAGGATCACCTTTGCACACTCACACATATAATTAGTGCCTAAATTGAAACCTTGAAACAGGATCATTCTCGGTCGACAAACTCCTCGACCGAGACCCTCTCGGTCGACAAACTTCTCGACCGAGAAAGATCCAAAGTAACTGTTAGACACAACAGACAAGTTAGTTGGCAGTTGAAGAAAGACGTTGCAAATCACTTGTTCCAGAGAGCCTGTCGGTCGACAAAAGTTCGACCGAGTAGGTGTCTCGGTCGACCATTTGTCGACCGAGATAATCTCTGACAGCAACTGCAGAATAAAGTAATTAGTCATTGTTAAAGCAACAACTTTGTACCTAACGGCTAGTTAAGCACTTAGAAACCCCTAGAAGTTGTCTAGAACATCCTTAAGCATACTTAGGCCATTCCTATAAATAGGACAAGCCATAGGACACTAGAATTCACTTGTTACATTTGAGAATACACTTGAGCATACTTGAGCAATCTATTGCAAGCAATTTGAGCAATGTGATCATTTGTCTACATTCTCCTTAGCTCAATTTCGTGTCCTATAGGCTAGATTCTCCTATCCACAGCAATCACAAGTTCACACACTTGGCTAGGAGATCTATATGCTTGATCTAGGCATATCAAGCCTTGGGCTTAAAGGATAAGTTGTAATTTCCTTTTTCTTTCTTGTTCCTTTTTATCTTTTGTACTCTCCTTGCTACTCCTAGGGTTGGAGGCTGCGGATTGGAGAGGGTTGACTTCTCAGGTGGAGAAGGGGACTTCAAGCTACTTCAAGAAGGCTATCGCAAGGGAAGCTACTTCAGAAGGCTGGTGCAACGAGAGTTGGTGCATCTACTTCAAGGGAAGGCTGCTTCAAGGTTGGCGATTACTTCTAGGTGAAGGCTTCTTGAAGGGTTTAGGAAAAGAGATTGTATTTTATGTAAATTCCTTGAGAGGTAATAAAATAAATTTCTTTTCAAATCCCGGTTGGGTAAGCAACCGGGTAGTGGATTGACGGCTATAGTATTTGCTATAGTTGGAACCACTCTAAACCTTGTGTCTCCTTGTCCAATATTTTCATTGTGGTTGTTTGAGTTCAATAATTGTTAAATTATCTATAAAACTCTATTCACCCCCCCTCTAGTAGTTTTCAATTGGTATCAGAGCGAGGCTTCAAGGAACCCTAACAAGGTCTTGAAGAAATGGGTGATGGAATGCTCAACAACCTCAACATTGAAGGGACTTTTGTTGCTAGGCCGCCGGCATTCGATGGAACAAACTACCAATACTGGAAGAGAAGGATGCAGTTCTACTTCCAAGGCATCAACTGGGATCTATGGAGAATGGTATCTACTCCTTATGAATTCCCTCAAAATGACTTTGCGGAATGGGATGCAAACACGGTAAAACAGGCCCAAATGAACGCAAAAGCCGTAAGCATTTTATATTGTTCTATTTCTGTAGGAGAATTTAATAGAATATCAAATTGTGATACAGCGTATGACATTTGGCATAGATTGTCCATCACTTATGAGGGTACAGCCCAAGTCAAAAATTCCAAAATTAGTCTGCTTAAAACAAAGCTTGAACATTTTCGTATGGATCCAAATGAATCCATTAGTGAAATGTATTCAAAATTCTCTACTATTGTTAATGGTTTAAGTGCCTTAGGAAAACCTGTCCTTGAGGAAGATCAGGTATCAAAAATTCTTCGATCACTTCCTCCAAAGTACAAGCCAAAGGTGACAGCCATTGCAGAAGCCAACGACCTCACTCGCCTCAAAATGGAACAACTCATTGGTAATTTAGAAGCCCATGAAGCAGATCTAGAAGAGGAAGAAAGAAGAGAACGTGAACACCAAAGTGGGAAGAAGAAGGATGTGGCTCTCAAAGCCTCAAAAGTCGTCACACAAGAAAGTGAGGAGTCAAGTGAAGAAGAAGAAGAAGCCTTAATCGTCAACGGTAAGAAGTACAAAAGGTTTAAATCTAACAAAATTTCTAGTTCCTCTACTCCCAGGTGCTTTGAATGTGGGAAGAAAGGGCATTTCAAAAACGAATGTCCCAAAGCAAAGAAGGGAAAGAAAAGCTCACATAAGAAGAAAGGAGAAAAAGCCTATAAAGCTGCCTGGGATGAGTCAAGTGACAGTGAAAGCGGAGAAGAGGTGGAATGTCTAATGGCAAGAGAAGAAAATGAAGACTCTCAAGAGGTAAGCCTAGTTGATCTTCCTAAAGAAGAGTTAGTTACTAGTTTACAAGAAACTCATGATAAGTATGTTGATGCCAAGAAGAAACTAAAGAAGGCTATAAAATCAAATAATGAGCTCATTACCAAACTAGATGAACTTTCTTATGAAAAGAACAACATTGATCTTGAAAATGTATCTTTAAAAACATCTTTAGATGATTGCACTAGAAAGCTACTCAATTTAGAAACCAATGTTGATCTTCTATCAAAAGAAAAGACTGATTTGCTAGCTAAACTACAAGATTATCAAACTCAACCTATCTTGTGCAACCATTCGGACTATGATAATATTGTAAAAGAAAAGGATTCATTGTTTTCTGATTTAGACCAAGCAAGAAAAGACATACATAAGAAGATGAATGACATTGCTACGTTGCAAAGAGAACTTCATAAGTTAAGAAGAAAAGATATTCTTGATAACATATTGAGAGTTGGTACTGTCTTCAATGGAAGAAAAGGTTTGGGATATGTTCCAAAGAAAAACCAACCCAAAAAGACCCAAACTATGTTTGTACCCAAGAACACAATGACTAGAAAGAGAAATGAAATTGACTCTATTACTTGTCATTTCTGCTTACGTCTTGGACATTATTGTTTTTCATGCCCCTACAAGACTAAGGAGTCCGACTTAGTTTGGATCCCAAAACCCCAAACTTAGAAGAATGGAATGTAGTTGAGATATGACCAAATGCCTAATTTTGCTATTTATATTGTCTTATCTCAACAAAAGGTGCTATGCTTATTGTTATTATTTTTCTGCATTGCTGAAACAGAAACTCTGTCGGTCGAAGTATTGTCGACCGAGCTCTAGGTCGGTCGAAGTATTGTCGACCGACTGGATGTCTTTAACAAATCAAAAATTTACAGCACCTATTTCGGTCGAAAATTGGTCAACCGAGAAATTTTCTGTGTTTTTTCTTGTGATACAGTAACCTGCTCGATCGACAAATTGTCGACCGAGACAAATATCGGTCGAACAATTGTCGACCGACTGGTTTTCTGTATCAGAACTTTTATATACATAAGCACTTAAAAATTTCTAACCATATCGGACCATCACATGGGTACCAAAATCTACATTCTAATGCAGGAATGGGTAGTTGACAGTGGCTGCTCCAAACATATGACCGGGAACAAGGACGCATTTCAAACTTTTGAAGAAAAGAAAAGTGGAACGGTCACCTTTGGAGACAATGGTAAGGGCAAAATCGTTGGAATAGGTAATGTTGGAACAAATCTCGAAATTAAAAATGTTCTACTTGTTGATGGATTGCATCATAATTTAATAAGTGTAAGTCAACTATGTGATAGTGGTTATGATGTGTTATTTAACAAAACCTGCTGCAAATTATTGATAGAAAACACTACAAATGTCGTTTATGAAGGAAATAGAGTTGGAAATCTTTATATCCTTAAACCAAACTCTATGAAATCAGTAGTAGGTAAATGCTTGCTTGCAAATGAAAATACCTTACAACTATGGCATAAAAAGCTGGGACATGCTAGTTCACATGTTATTAAAAAGTTAGTGAAATATGATCTTGTTCGTGGATTACCTGCTTTGTCTTTTGATCAAGTCGAAAATTGTGAACCCTGCACAATAAGAAAGCAAACCAAAACATCTTTTAAATCAAAACATGTACTTAGCACCAGTAGATCCTTAGAATTAATTCATATGGACTTATTTGGACCAATGAGGACACAATCTATTGGTGGTAAACGATACTGTTTTGTTATTGTTGATGATTATAGTAGATATACATGGGTACATTTTATTGCAACTAAAGATGATACTATTCATGTCTTTATGCAATTTTGTTCCAAGATTGAAAATCTTTTACAACATAAAATATGTACCATTAGAAGTGATCATGGTGGCGAATTTGAGAATCATACATTTGAGACCTTTTGTACATCTCAAGGGTATACTCATAATTTTTCTTCTCCATGTACCCCACAACAAAATGGTATAGTTGAACGGAAAAATCGATCCCTACAGGAAATGGCTAGGACCATGATGCTTGAACACAACACACCTAAAACCTTTTGGGCTGAAGCTGTAAACACTGCTTGTTATGTGCTTAATAGAGTAACTATTCACTCTCATTTGAAGAAAACTCCATATGAAATATTACACTCTAAGAAACCTAGAGTTGACTACTTTCATACTTTTGGCTCCACATGCTACATTTTAAATACCAAAGATGATAGAGACAAGTTTGATTCTAAATCACACAAAGCATTCTTCTTGGGATATTCCACTTCTAGCAAAGCCTTTAGAGTATATAACACTATCTCTAGAAAAGTTGAGGAATCCATTCATGTTTCTTTTCATGAAGAATCGAAGTCTGAAAATCTAGATATCATTGATCTCACTAATCAATTCGAAAATATAACCATTTCCAATGATAGTGAGAAAATTCCTATATCCGATCCCCAAGGTGAAACACAACCTACACCTAGGCTTATCAAGGATCATCCCCAAGAACTAATTATTGGAGATCCAAATGATAAAGTCAAAACTCGGTCATCCTTCAAAGATGTTGCAAACATGGCTTTTGTTGCTATCATTGAACCTAAGAAGATATCCGAAGCTCTTAAGGATGATTACTGGATAATATCCATGCAAGAGGAGTTAAATCAATTCACTAAAAATGATGTATGGGATTTAGTTCCTAAACCACAAGATAAAACTATCATAGGAACTAAATGGGTGTTTAGGAATAAGCTCAATGAGGCAGGAGAAGTCATAAGGAATAAAGCTCGGTTAGTAGCACAAGGATATAATCAACAAGAAGGAATAGATTTTGATGAAACATATGCACCCGTAGCTAGACTTGAAGTTATTAGGATGTTACTAGCTATTGTTGCCCATAAAAACATTAAGCTATATCAAATGGATGTCAAAAGTGCATTTCTAAATGGCATCATACAAGAAGAAGTTTATGTTGCTCGACCACCTGGCTTTGAAATACCAGAAAAAGGTGACCATGTTTATAAACTTAAAAAGGCACTTTATGGTCTAAAACAAGCACCTAGGAATTGGTATGAACGGCTCAAGACATATCTTTTTGATAATGGTTTTTCTATTGGAAATTCAGATTCTACTTTATTCTTCAAAACATATGCATCTGATTTCCTAGTTGTGCAAATATATGTTGATGATATTATTTTTGGAGCTTCAAATGATTCATTATGCATACAATTCAGTGACATTATGCAAAAAGAATTTGAAATGAGCCTCATGGGTGAACTAACATTCTTTCTTGGTTTTCAAATTAAGCAAACACCTGCAGGAATTTTCATAAGCCAAGAAAAATATACTAAAGAACTTTTAAAACGTTTTGGGATGGATCAATGCAAACATGCTACTACTCCTATGGCTACCTCTATCAAAATTGATAAGGATGAAAATGGGGAACCTATTGATGATTCCTTATATAGAGCCATGATTGGTAGTTTTCTATACTTAACTGCTTCTCGACCGGACATTATGTTTTCCGTTGGTCTTTGTGCTCGATTTCAATCCCAACCTATGCAATCTCATTTTCTAGCGGTTAAAAGAATTCTTCGATATCTAGCTGGTACTACTTGTTTTGGTTTATGGTATCCAAAAGGACAATCCCTGGATTTTAAAGCATATACTGATGCGGATTATGCTGGTTGTCGACTTGATCGCAAAAGTACTAGTGGTGGATGTTTCTTATTAGGGAGAGCCTTAGTATCTTGGTTTAGCAAGAAACAAAATACGGTTGCCCTATCTACAACTGAAGCTGAATATATGGCAGCCGGGTCTTGTTGTGCTCAAGTGCTTTATATGCAACAGGTATTAAGCGATTATGGTTTTAATCTTCCCTCTACACCTATTTTTTGTGACAACACGAGCGCCATAAACTTAGCACACAATCCTATTTTACACAGCCGGGAAAAACACATTGAAATCCGTCATCACTTCTTAAGGGATCACATCTCAAAGAATCATGTTTCCCTTCATCATGTTGATACGGAAAATCAATTGGCTGATATTTTTACAAAACTGCTTCCACTCGATCAATTCAACAACATTAGGAAGCAACTGCTTATTACTCCTTTGGAAGATGTTTTCTTTGATATCTGCGGTTCTTAAAACGATTACGTTTACTTATTTTATTTTGGCTTTTCAATGGACATCTTTTTCATTAGATTTGACGGGATATCTAATTAAGGGGGAGTTTTTATTAAAAACGGTTATCTTTTTGAAATGACAAAGGGGGAGAGATAAATAAAACTATAACTTAGTATTTATGAAAAACTCAATCAATGAGTTTCATAAATATACTCTTGGCTTTACATTGAAAGTTGCTATATTCCCAAATGAACTGGATTCCATGTTCCATAATTCATTGGGAATAATAAGCACACATTTTATAAACAAGAGGAAAAGCTACATAAGGTAATCTTCAGGTATGAAATTCATATGTTTTATATTTCCTTATTTATATTTTTGGAAATGTTTGTCATCTTCAAAAAGGGGGAGATTGTTGGCTAATTGGACATCTATAAATCCCTTTGTTTTGATTATGACAAACATTTCATTCTTATTAATCTAACGAGCTACTTGAGTATGCAGGACTAAGATGGATGTCAAAGCAACTAGGGAAAATCCACAAGCTAAATTGTTTATATTTTCATGCAATGTAATCATTATTGTAAAAACTTGTACAAATATATAATGTACAAGTACTTAGAATTGCATGTAAATCAAGCGTTAGATTTTCCCTAGCCAAACACCATAGTTAGACATGTCATCCCATTTAATTAGGATCACCTTTGCACACTCACACATATAATTAGTGCCTAAATTGAAACCTTGAAACAGGATCATTCTCGGTCGACAAACTCCTCGACCGAGACACTCTCGGTCGACAAACTTCTCGACCGAGAAAGATCCAAAGTAACCGTTAGACACAACAGACAAGTTAGTTGGCAGTTGAAGAAAGACGTTGCAAATCACTTGTTCCAGAGAGCCTGTCGGTCGACAAAAGTTCGACCGAGTAGGTGTCTCGGTCGACCATTTGTCGACTGAGATAATCTCTGACAGCAACTGCAGAATAAAGTAATTAGCCATTGTTAAAGCAACAACTTTGTACCTAACGGCTAGTTAAGCACTTAGAAACCCCTAGAAGTTGTCTAGAACGTCCTTAAGCATACCTAGGCCATTCCTATAAATAGGACAAGCCATAGGACACTAGAATTCACTTGTTACATTTGAGAATACACTTGAGCATACTTGAGCAATCTATTGCAAGCAATTTGAGCATTGTGATCATTTGTCTACATTCTCCTTAGCTCAATTTCGTGTCCTATAGGCTAGATTCTCCTATCCACAGCAATCACAAGTTCACACACTTGGCTAGGAGATCTATATGCTTGATCTAGGCATATCAAGCCTTGGGCTTAAAGGATAAGTTGTAATTTCCTTTTTCTTTCTTGTTCCTTTTTATCTTTTGTACTCTCCTTGCTACTCCTAGGGTTGGAGGCTGCGGATTGGAGAGGGTTGACTTCTCAGGTGGAGAAGGGGACTTCAAGCTACTTCAAGAAGGCTATCGCAAGGGAAGCTACTTCAGAAGGCTGGTGCAACGGGAGTTGGTGCATCTACTTCAAGGGAAGGCTGCTTCAAGGTTGGCGATTACTTCTAGGTGAAGGCTGCTTGAAGGGTTTAGGAAAAGAGATTGTATTTTATGTAAATTCCTTGAGAGGTAATAAAATAAATTTCTTTTCAAATCCCGGTTGGGTAAGCAACCGGGTAGTGGATTGACGGCTATAGTATTTGCTATAGTTGGAACCACTCTAAACCTTGTGTCTCCTTGTCCAATATTTTCATTGTGGTTGTTTGAGTTCAATAATTGTTAAATTATCTATAAAACTCTATTCACCCCCCCTCTAGTAGTTTTCAAAACTTTGTAAGGTGACTTAAAAAAATGCTACACATCAAATAAATACTCAGGGAATCCCCATACCTTGTGACAGCCAAAAACTTTGTAAGCTGACTTATGGGTATGCTACACATCAGATGAGTTCTTCACAGAATCTCCACCTTGCCTTCAGAAGGTTAAGGTGAACATATGCACCATAATGCTACTAGTCAAAGAGATATGCACAATCTAATATTGGATGAGAAGAAATGAGGCAACAACTTGGCAAACAACTGACTTAACCATCCTTCGGTTTTGAACCCATTGAAGTGTCATAGTTTTCACAAACATTTGACTGGTAACAAGCACAGAGATTTGGTGAATCCTCAAAGGAAGCCATCCAGTTAATGGTGCTTGGAACATAAGATGTGTGTTGACAATGATCAAATTGATGGTTAGGAAGTTTTGACGTGGATCAATAACCACTATTAGGTTACTAAGCTGAGGAGTTTGCTTGGGCATAAATTTTACAATAATCATATGTGAGAAACAAAAATTCCATTATATAACAAAGTGTATAAAAAATGTGAATGCAAGAGTTACCATGAGATCAAAAAAGTACTAGGTAGAGAAGATGTTACATGCTCACAGAAGATCAAAATTCATTTTCCACCTTGAGATCTTCTTTCTTTTTGTAGATTTGCATGTTTCCATGGGAAACGCCTTACCTAACCAGCTGATCTTAACCACCATCATGATTCCAATGATGAAAACACCTACATGATATGAAAAGTAAGACCAGATTTGCAAAAAAACCTATATCAGAATATATAGATATAAATACAAAGGAGCATGATGACATCATATTGGGATGTGTTTGCAGCACAGTGCACATGGCATAAATAAACCAAATGTATTTCATTTGATTCAATATTCCTAAAGAGATGGGCCTATACAACTGATATATATTCACATCAAACTTCAAAATAAGTAAACATCTTTGATATCTCATATGCATCTCAAAGAAAAAATGATGACAAAGTCTTAACAAGAAAGTCATCCGCACAAAAGTATTCACAGTAAATTTTGGCATATTATTTTCTTTTGCCAAAAGTGAACACTTCATCCCACTGGAACATTATTTCCATTTTCATATCTCGGTCGTCTATCATCACTATCTCCATATGAAAAAAGGGTAAACGACTCCTACTTGTGAGTAACGCTTTCACAAGCCAAATCCTTCATGATCATAGGAAAGGGAACTACCTAAGAGTTAATACCAGAGCACACATCTACTGTTATATCCTTAAATAGGGCAAACAGAAAATAAAGGTGAACCCCCATGAAACAAGGAAGCACCACACATTTTACTGTGCTAGAAAGAAAACAGATTATCTGCAACCCAGTTCAGTAGATGCGAGAATTGACTAGAGGACAACGTACTCACCTGAGAATGAGAAGTGAGATCAAGCATCCAGAGATAAGATGAATAGATATACTGGGGTGATTCCAGTGCCTCGGGATACTCAATTTCAAGCTAGGGCACCGAGCAATGAGATGGCTTTTAGTTGATAGTCAGAGCTATGGCGCTAGAATTTGGGCTTCAGAGCTGTGTGACATTATGACTTCAATGGATGACACTCCAACAACGATCATCATCGGTCAGAACACCAACCTAGGGTGGGCGTCAAACATGGCTGGGCGGTGTGAGTTGTAGATTGTGGCTTGTTTCCTACTATGGCAGCAGTTGCAAGGAAAATGAAGAAGAATGGGAGGGTAGCTAGAGACGACCACCTGACGAACAAAGAAGAAAGCGGAAGAGATGGCAGGTGGTAGGTGTCTAGCTATAGGTGACTTTGTTGGGATCTCGAACAACAGTCGCCGGCCCTAGATAGGGCTTCATCGCTCACTAGCTCCCACTTGAGAAGGGCTTCTCTGCAATTTGGGAGGGGCAAACGACGGGGAGAAACCACCTGGACGAACGACGGGGAGAACCACCTGGGAGAATGGAGAGGAGAGACCACCTGGGAAATGGCGGGGAGAAGCCGCCAGGGGAAGAGAATGCCATACAAGGCTGAGTGTGGTTGGAATAGATGATTTCTCTTGACTGATTTTTAGGGCGCGGGTGTTGCAAATTTGGAGTGGCTCCACTGTGTAGTGGGATAATATTTGGCGGGCGAGCTAAATATTTGGGGAAATATTTTTCTTCAATTAGAGTATTTATTCTTATCTTTAATGATTGTTGGAATTTAGATTATGAATGTGAGGAGAGGGGGAGGCTAAGATAATTATACAATGGACAAACTCATGTATTATACATGTACTTTTATTGAAATGCAAATGGGTTGAGTTTTGTTGTATCCGGAAAAGAATAGACCCAAATTGTATTGGATCCCAACCCGTACACACTTGACTTGAAATGCCCAAGGCCTAACAGGATGAGTGGCCCCAGAACCATACAAACCTAATTCGAAATGAATCCATACCCAAAGAGAGCCAATTGGACCCAAAAATCTCAAAAAGTACTCTACTATGAATATTAGCAGAAAAAATATGACAAACTTGAAAACCACTCTGACTTGATCGAACACAACACAGAGTAGACAAGACATGACTAGATCCGACCCAAGACAAAAATGGGCCAGACCCGGCCACCCTCTAGGGATTCATCCACCTCGCCCTCTCCCTATTATGTGGCTCTGTCCCATCTTAAAAAAATTTTGGTCGGTCAAAAAGTGTGTTACTATTAATACCAAAAACTTTGGGCACTGGGTACCCCATTACATCGACAGGAGCTAAGAAGCTCAACAAGGGTCAAAATCCCCACGCAGGAGGACACTCAGGAAACTAAAACAAAACAAGACTAAGAAGACTAAACAACTAGAAAGCTAGGACCAGACAAACCTACTAGGAGAAGTCTATTACAAGCCACTATTACATGCATTCAGCGTACCCACAATTAGTAACAGCAAAATGACATAGAACAAAAACTAGCAATCCTGCCTGAAACTAGCCATGAAGTCCCTGACCTTCTTACTACTCAAGACTAGGTCTCTCATAGGCAAAAACCCAAAAAGACCTCTACCATATCAGCAAACACCCGAAGGTATAACCTGCATGCAACATCATCACGGGCTAAAGAAGAAGAAAAGGGATCAACCCCCCTCTTAAACCTACCCATCGTGATGCACTTGACTGCATAACATCCAACACCTTAAAGGAGTTCTAATCCAGCTGTAGCAGAGGAGTCAAGATATAGTACGGGGTACATCCTTTTGCTGACTAACAAAATGTCCTTGAGATAGAAAACCACTGTTCCCCCACTGGCATTTGAAACATCCCCTGAATGTGTGGGATCCAAGTAGAAAACTATCCCCTCTTCATCGTCGACAATCAGCTGAAAATTAGAACCCAACAAGGCTTGACTTCACGCATCTTAAATTGATTAAGATATATCTCTATATTTGCTTGATTTGCACTTCGATCTCCCTAATTTCATGTTTCCTTGTAAATTGTGGATTTAAATGCAAATTCAACATAGTATGAGGACCGAATTTCAAAAAATATGTGAAATTTTTATAAACTTGGTTTTTCCTTCATATGAATTCTTAAGTGAACTTTGATAGCAAAAGAGTCTTGGACCTATCAAACAATGGAGTTACTAGACTCATAAACCTATGAGAGTCCTGGACTCAACAACCAATGAGAAGTTTAAACATCTAAACTAATGAAGCTTGGTGTGTGTGTTAAGATAGATGGAATCTAGGTCACCTACAAATGGGAATTCTAGAGCATGAAAATAAATAGAAGATCAGCCTTAGAAGATTGACAACTCGGTTTCCTAAACTGATGTGAATGCTAAAAAGGTCGATTAAAATGTTGCTTTGACCAATGAAAGTCACACATTGACCAATGGAAATTCTAGACACCAGTTATGGGAAGTTATGGCCGATTAAAATGCATTTTGGAGGAGTCATAGCCCACATCACGAAATTGTCCTCTCACATCAAGTCCCTTGAAATTCACTTCTGAGGAGCCAGAGCCCATATCATGACATTGTCCTCTCACAACAAGTCCATCAGAATGCATTTGTGGGAAGTTGGGGCCCATATCATGATAATGTCCTCTCACAACACGTTCCCTCAAATGCATTTGCAAGGAGCTAGGTGTTGGTATGTATGCCCTAAGAACCAATCATGGGATGATTGGTGGGATACATAAAGATTGATTTGATAAACATCAAAGGCAAGCTTCCAATTCATTCTGGTTCAGTCAGTTATGAGATAATGACAAAACAAATTGAATGTCTAGAGAATGACAGTACTCAATGACGCATGCTGTTAGGTTAAGGACCTAAACGATGAGATCATACGGATGTTAAGAGTATACATTCTTGTTATGTCCCTAGTTGGATGTCATTGTGGAAGGTTGATATACAACAATGACACACAAGACTAGATTGTGTGTTGGTTGATGACAGAATCTCATCAGTCATGATATAGTGATATCAAACCAAGCACATAGGTACTTGTTAGAGAACAAGTGTATCAGACAGACCCACCGTGAGAGTGACACATGGAACCATGACTTGGTAGTCACAGCCAACTCTCACAGTGATGGTGGTGAGTGTGATTCTTTGACCTGAAATCACTACACTCAACACATGTCATTGGGTACACTTTGACATCATCAAACACAGTCTTGAAATATAGATTGTTATAAAGGTGATGATTGGGTGACTTTGACACATGGGGATTTTGAGGGGTGAGTGATAGATATGGGATTTGTCCCTCCTGAGGGAGTTTGATATCCATGGCCACTTGATGAGTAGGATTAAGATAGGTGTGTGCATGCATGTGTGAATCAATATGTGATATTGATGTCATACATATCTCATCCAGTCTTCTCTGAGATCAAGGAAGTGAATGAACATTGAAAGGATGACTGTTCCATGCCTTGAGCTCATTCGGGATATCAGTGACAAAGGAAATTTACATTCACTATAACACCAATCACATATTGTAGCATTGAAATTTGTTCTCCAACTTTCCTTTTCACTTGGGTAGAACTGATGTGCGACTAGGCACCACTCCTTGCTTGTGAAGTCATAAGTGTTATGGACTTTAACAACCAACGTGAAATGGACCTGCAGGGTCACACACATAGGATTTAAACTGGAAGAGGATTTTATCCATGAATGATGTTTAGATTGTTTACTAAATGTGTTTAGTAGTTCAATTAAACATTCAATCAATTGACTTGACTCAGAATCACCAAGTTCAAGTGTTGAACTAACTGATTTGGGTGTCAGATTGATTGAGAACTGCATTGACCGATTTCTGCACAACCTGGACTGCCAACCGACCAGTTCAAGTTGTTGAACCGATTGGTTCAGGGTCAAGTGAGATGACTGATTCAAGTGTTGAATCGATCAGTTCAGCTGGACCAAATGAGCCAGTTTGGGAAAGTTAGGTTGGTGAGAAAATATTTTCATTTCACTTGTACAATTCGATTGGGACAAGTATTGATCTTTGGATTAATTGGAAATGAAAAGAAGAAAGTCAATTGGGAACTGCCCTGAGAAGTGAAACGACCGGTTCATGAATGAACCAATAGGCTCAATTCCCCAAATGACTGGTTCATGAGATGAACTGATCAGTTTATTCCCCAAACAATTGGTTCGTTTGGTAGAATGCATACTTGTCAACATAGACCAACATAAAGATGGCAAGATATTGCATATGCAAGCATGTGCTTGGATAAAGGGGAGCCCTGCAGGCACGCATGTGACCTCACGCAACATATGGTCCTGGAGATCTTTAGTGTGTATCTGAGAGGCAATAAAAGAAATTTTACTGACATCATGAGAGGACTTGATCCCCAATCCCCCTAGATGCATAGGAAGTGTAGCCAAACACCATTGTAAATCACCAAAACATGGGCCGTCACCAACCACAATACACTCCAGACAACGATGAAGACCGTGATAAAAAATATCCAACACAGAGGCGATAGAAGAAGGAGGTGTTGTATGAAGATCAAACAACAATTTGGGCATCCCAACACAAGACCTAAGAAGAAGAAGCTCACACTGTGGGTCTTGTAGTGAGGACATGCGATCCATCATATCAAGGGTCTTCATCACACGTTTCTGGAGAAGTTCCTTCACAAAGGATGCGTCTGTAGAAAATTGGGCCACCTAGAATCTTCACTCCACACTCTGGATGAGAGATGTCACTTGGAAATAAGCCCACATTCGAGCCTCATCTAGGGTCATCAGATGGCCAAAAATATGGCTTCTTAGTATTGAGATGAAGACCATACATCAGGCCTCGCTCCTGAATGAGGGATAGAGCCTTCGAAACAACCTCTGTGTCCCCAATGAGGGTACCATCATCAAGGTAGAAAGAAAGGAGGTCAAGTTGACATGCATCCTTTGCCTGTAAAATAAGAGGGTGGAGTCCCAGGGAAAAAAAGTAGGGGGCCTAATGTGTCACCTTGTTGTACCCCGACAAAAGAAAAAAGAGGCTCTCCATGATCCATATAGAGAGGAGATGGAGAGATATAGAAAAACTCAACCCATCGTATAATAGAAGGGAAATGAAGACGAACCTCTCGGAATATGGTAGATCTATCAACCATGTTGAAGGCATTGTTGAAGTCAATAAAAGCCATGGTGACTATAGTGTGGTGTTGTTGTTCATAGACAAGTTGAGTGACAACATGTAGAAGGGCCTCAACACCACCAGAAATACCAACACCATACTAATGATCCATAAGATAAGGGACGACATCAGAACTTACACCCTTTGCCGCAACGTTGGATACAAGGCACTGCCAAATAGTACCCATAGCAATAGACTGAATGCCATTGTTTGGTTTGAGAAAAGGAGTCAATGGAGCACTGCCAATGTAGGGAGCTAGGGAATCTGGACAACGACCAGTGAGCCAAAGATTCACCAAAGTTGAAACTGCATTAAAAAAATCATCTTTCACTGCAGTGGCAATCCCACACATATAATCAATAAGATGTTGTGATCGTAGGCCATCACACGTGCAAGCGGTCCCTTTCTTGAATGATAAAATGGCTTCTTCAATCATAGAGCAAGAAGCAACAAATGGAGAGCTAGAAATTTTAGACTGATGTTGTACCAATGGCAATGGAGGTTGAGGGTGTTTAGCTTTAAGATAAGAATAATTAGCAGCTTGTATGGGGGTAACACCACTAGAGGATAGAACATGGATGGCAGTATAAAATTGGCTATCTTTGATCTTAGACATGGAACATGAAATATAAGCTTCCGAAGAATGTTCTCGCCCGGTAGGACAACAATGAGCCAAAATTTGAGCCTGGAGTTGTTGAATGCCATCAGATCATGAATTCCAAGCCTCCAAAGCCTTTAGGATCATAAGTTGTTGTACAGAGATGCATTTTCAAGAAGACTGTTCTTGAGCAGACTTAGGGGAGAAGTGATACAGAACACATGTTGAAAGCAACAAAAGGAAAATCTATGCATCAATAGAGCGTGGGTAAGAAGCCACCCAGAGTAAGCAATCACGAAGAGTATTGGAAAAGGGAAAATGACAAAGAAGAGGGATGCTCTTTATGGTAGGGACACCCGTGTAGAAGACAAAATCTAGAAGATCTGTGTCAAGCTATAGTCGGTCAACAGGCAGAGGCGGTGGCTCAATACGCTGATGAGCTGATAGGGTGCAATGAATAGAATCTGGAAAGCCAGAATAGATGGTAGTAGGCAAACCAACTATCACATCAAGTGATGTCTCACCAGGCTATTGAGGTCGAGTGGTAGTAACATCAGAGCCATCAGAAGCTTGATGAGGACATGCTTTAGAACATGGCACAATTCCAAGGCATACACCACACATCCAATGCTTGGAAGAACAAAGAGCAAACACCAAGCCCTCCCAAACATCCGCATACTCCAACGCCTTACGGATTCCATTAACATGACTCAGTGAAGATAAATGAACAACCTGAAGATGATTATCAAAACTATTAGCTGCTAACGGTTTGCCGCAACATGTATGGAGGCTCCTAAAAGGACATGAAACTTGTACAGCAGGTCCGACTATGCAGGATGTAGGCCCCATGCGGTAAAGGACCACAGGAACAACATCACGTCTTTTCACTTGTGACACAGCAAGACGGTCATAATGTGTCATTTCCGATGTGGGAAAACTGAATTTTGCCTTTAAAGAGAGCAGAACTGAGACATGGAGGGAACCCTCTCGTGTATGGTGGCCAATAGGGCAGTCCTTCCTTCTGGGTTGACCAGTGTGAAGCCTACTTAACATACGACTGTAGGGAACCGTGTATGGGCTGCCGCCTCTGGGGATCAATGATGGACTCTATCGTATCGATCCTCGACGTGTTGAGACCTGTACGACTAGGTACCAGGGATGCTCTGAGCGTGTTCTTGCCCTAATCCCTTGCTTCTATTGGCATGGTTGTTGAAAAAAGGGCAGCCACCACCGGTATGGCCAAATCCAACAAAAGTTGTAAAGTTGAATCAGACTTGAAGTTATCTCCGAACCTTTCTGGTCACCTTCCGTCCGCATTCGGAAGACACTATGGTAAGTTAGATCTGGATACTATGGTGTGGGGGGACAAGACGAGTAGAGAACCCCTGCCATCAGTGACACTGGGATAGGTGCAATAATTAATCAGAGTTAGGTGGGAGCCAAATAGAATCGTCATCACTTCCCATGTCACATTCAGCGGCTCGACGACCTCACATCATCGTCCAACGCATAGTGACCAAATAAGTGTTGATATATTCCAACAAAAATACACTCGGGAGGAGCCATGACACATTTCTTCTCATAAAAAGTCTCTTTCAATGCATTTCTTAGGAACTGGGGCCCATATAGTGACAATGTCCACTCACAACAATTCTCGAAAAATGCATACGTGAGGGTTGGGGCCCATATCACGAGAATTTCTTCTAACAGCAGGTCCCCTGTAATGCATTTGTGAGAATTCAAGGCCCATATCAAGACAATGTCCTCTCATAGTAATTCTATAAAAATTCTAAGGTTAGGTGACATGAATTTATGTCATCTATAACTTTGGTGACACACATACATGTCACCTAAATGTTATGTCTCCTTGTATATTACACTTGACTCATATACATGTGTAAACCCCCATTAGAACATAGGTGATTCGAATGTATGTCACCTATAGTGTGTCACCTTTTCAAGTATGATAAAATGTTTGTCACCTATGTTGCACAGACTACACATGACATACATGCATGTCACCTAAAGTATGTCACCCTTTCAAATATAAAAAAATGTATGTCATCTATTTTACGTAGGCCTACACATATTATAAGTCATGTACAAACATGTCACCTAAAGTGAGTAACTTTTTACATGACTGTCATCTATACTATGTTTTTTGGTAGTGTGGTGATTCAAACCACAGTGTTGAATCTCATTAAACAAGGACTTGGCAAGACATTCTCGATGAATTTGTATACCAGGATCTATGTAGAAGGTCGTGTGGGGTGGGAGGTGTTGTCGCACTGCAGACATATCAACTGGTATGCCAGTAGGAAGCCGTCACTAGGACGGGCATACCTTGTGTTAAGCAGCGGCAACTAGAGCCTTAGCCTTAATAGCGGAGGCCACGGGAACATAATCGGGGGCAAAGATGGGTGTCCAGATGATGGGTTACGACGGGTTATGCATATAATGTTGACCAGATATTTTACATTGTTACCTCCGTCCACTACTTACACACGGTTTGTCTTGTTTGATTTACGACCATCCCTTGCTTGCTTCTCTTTCTCACACAGACGCGTAACAAATCCGCGAACAACCACAAAGTGGATGATGAGTTTTGAATTGAATGTCAGGCAGGTGGGTTGTGTATTTTTCTCGGGATCGGTGCTCATGACGTGCTATAGAACCTCCACTGAACTTAAGGGAAGGGATTCCGAAAGGGCCTCAACATCAGTGGCTTCATGCCGCACTGGAGTGATCCAATATGTGGTTCCGCACGTTCCACCATTTCTCCGTTTATTTCCAATACTGAAGCTGACGATGCCATTTCTGAATGTTGTAGCCAACGTCGTCAATGCAGGACTGCGGACATTGTCGACACATGCCACAATCGTCACTGAGGCTAACAAGTCGGCGATGTCCATGTGTTCCAGCCCATTGTCCGCTCTTGTCTCTCTCTCTCTCTTGCTAATGCAGACAACACAGCCGCAGACAGTGCTGACCTCTTTCTACAGGTGTGGCCGCACCCCACCATATGTATAGCCAGACAGAAACATCTTCGGCATGTCCAAAGTATCTCTCTCCGTCTATCTGTCTGGGTTTTCTCCTCATCCCAAAGTGTCATCTTTGTTGAGGTGCTATTTCTCACACCCTATTGGTCAATATTAGAGATCTCATTTGGATGTTCAACAACACATGGTGAGACATTGGCCAATATTAGAGAGACGGAGGGGGAGGAAGACAACTCCAAAATACATGCATGCGACAGATGACAGGCCAAAGTTCTGAATCAATGGTTATCTTCATCTAACCAGGCTCTATTTTCAGTGGTAGTTCTTGCCATGGCCGGTGGGAGTGACTGATATGAGCGTTGTGGCTGAGGAAAATAGACAGTGAGGTGTTAGACAGGAGGCACACTTACCTACCAAGGACGTTAAGTGCTTTTTGTCAAAGTTGGCAAGAAGTTCATCAACAGATGTGAAGAAGATAGATACCATAAAGACGAAGAGATCAACCCAAGTAGCCTTTTTATAACAAAAAACCAACGACACATCAAGACTTTTCATATAGACTAGGATTATATTGGCATTACTCGAAAGAATAGGAAAACAATCTCTCTCTAAGTGGATTTGCCGTCTTATCGCTTTATCTCACGCGACAGTCAGGGCAAGTGGTGGAGACGCGTTACGAGGAAAGCCACAAGGAAGGAATGATGGATGGAGAATATACCGTGATTGGCAACATATTAAATAAAATAGAAAAAGAAATAAGCAGGACAAGTACGAGATGGGAACTAGGAAATCACTCACAGAAGATTAACGGAGGCACGTCTGCATGGTCCGCAGAGGATCATTTCCGTGTATATGTATATATATATGTATATATATATTTATATATATAGGCTAAATATTTGTTGCCCACACGGGTACTGTGGATATGCTACCCGTCTCTTTGACGCGGTGGCAATTTTTTGTAAATAGCACATTCCGCTCGCCATCTCTGTCTTTGTTGTTGCCACAGTAGGATTCATGGGCATCCACGTCTTCTAGAGAGGTGGCGAACCCAGAGCCCGTTCCTGAGGGAAGGAGGCAAGAATCGGCCACAGACCCTCCTCGCAACGGCGGCGACGCCCTCGAGCTTCTCAATTGGGGCGTCAAGTAACTCATCATAGACTTTCTGATGATTGCGGTGACCTAGGTCTCCAGTCATCGACACATCATCTTGGGGGAGGGGGCCTCGCCGTTGATGAGCGCCACCCCTCTCCCTCTGGGCCTCATCGTGATTGATGTATTGTGGGATTTTGACTCCCGACGCTGGGATAATGGATCCTCTTCTCCTCCATCTTTTCCTATTGCATCGCCGGGCTCTGGTCTTCGGGCCTCAACTCTGGGCGGCTGACGACTGGGTTTTAGCGAGGAATGTTGTCGGGTGGTGGCTGAGGTGACAACCTTAGATCCACTTGCTCATAGAGAAACTGTGTTGTTGGCAATCGATTTTCCCCTGGTGCCTGATCAATCGACAACGTTTTCACCCTTTCTTATTGTTTCCGTTTAGTTTAGTCTTATTTCAGTTTTGGTTGCTTTTTGGCAATTTTCTGCCATCAGTCGCCGTGCTTCAGTGTTTACCAGTCTCCTTCCGTAGGTTTTGTGTTTCCTCTCTTACGTGAGAGCTATGAGTTCTCAACTTGCTGGTTCTCATTTTGCTAAGGCTACTTCTCTTTGTTTGGTAGTTTGGTGTTTAGACTATGGATGAGAATGTGATCTCTCTTTGGTTTAACAATAAGATGCAGTCAGATTACCATCGTTTGATGTTTAGGTTGAAGGTATCCCCAATGAAATGCTGCTTTGGTCAGCTTCTATGTAGAGGAATCTATGTAGAAATGTTATATTCACATTCACATATGAACTTCGATGGTTGTATAATTTTGGTTGTAAGGCCTAAGGGTTTGTATTCTTTTTATGAAGGTAGTCTTTTGCTAATGTATCCCCTTCTATTCATTCTTCATTCCCGTCGTTATATTTTCTAATTTAAACATATCTCCTTCGATTCATTTTTCATTCCTGCCATTATAGTATAAATTCAAGCATTGAGCTACATGCTCTTAACATATTTCAGTTCCCTTAAGATCCCATATCACACCAAATCATCAGTGCTACTTTTGGTTGCTTTCTGGTTACTTTTTGTGTTTCAGTGTTACTTTCAGTGTTGGATAGTTACTTTTCATACCATATAGTTACCTACTATATTTGGATGTTACTTTCAGTGTCAGATAGTTACTTTTTGTGTCTTAGCATTACTTTTCGTATTCAATAATTACTTTTCTTACCATATAGTTACTTTTTGTGTCTAAGTGATACTTTCAGTGTCAAGTAGTAACATTTTGTGTCACGACATTACTTTTGATGTCAGATACTTACTTTTTGTACCATATAGTTACTTTTTGTGTTTCAGTATTACTTTCGGTGTTGGATAGTTACTTTTCGTACCATATAGTTACTTACTTTATTTTGATGTTACTTTCAGTGTTAGATAGTTACTGAAAGTAACTATCTTTTAGTATCTGATAGTTACTTTTCTTACCATATAGTTACTTTTTGTGTCATGTAGTTACTTTCTGTGTCTCGTAGTTACTTATGTGTCATGATGATACTTTTATTATCAGATAATTACTTTTTGAGACAACATTTTGAAAACAAATGGAGTTGTAGGTGAATGAACAAGTGACTTCAGTGATGGTGGGGCTGGAAAGTTGGGCATCATTTCATTTGTTGTTATGAACAAAGCAAACTTTCTATTATGTTCATAATAAACTTGGGTTCTTTGTACAACTCTGTTCCATAAGCTGTACATGATTAACGGTGATAAGTAGTGTCCTTCTGATACTTACATTTTTGGATTACAACAGTTACTTTTATGTTTGTACGGTTACTTACAAAATGTTAGTTTGTTACTATGTGATTCATATACACTGGTTTTGTCTATTTGACTTACCTTCCTCAACAAGAGTTACTTTACAAAGTATAACAATTACTTACAAGATGTCCCTGTTACTCTATGTTCCATACACATTGTTTTTGTGATACATGTTTTACCTTCCTCTGTTAGAGTTACCTTACAAAGTATGAGAGTTACGTTTTTGAATCACACGATTACTTTTCTCTGTTGTCACAACTACTCTTAGTGTTCTTAAAGTTACTCTTAGTGTACTTACAAATACTCTTAGTGTTCTTACAGTTACCCTTAGTATTCTTATAATTACTTTACGAGATCATCACTCTTCCTATATTTTGACTTGTGTTTGGAATCTTTTGTTGTGTTACCCACAAATGCGAGGTTTAAATTTGGAGTTGAGATTGCCCAGTCTAAAAGAGAGAGGCAGTGCAAGAATTGCTTAGAGTTTGGTGTTAACCATGACAGCAGGAACTGTCCTAAGAAGTAGTCCATTCTACAGTGATGCTCTTTCTGGACTATTTGTTGTTGCTGTTTACTGCTCAACGACTATATCTGGTGCTGCTTGTGTTGTTTGTTTGTATTTGATGTTTATATTTGTTATCTTATCCTGCTGCTGATCTATTTTGTTATTCTCTTCCAGCTCCTGGTGCTGCTTGCTAAGCTTTATTTTCTACTGCTACTGTTGATTGTGGGGAGCATCCTGGTGCTGCTTATTGTGGTTTTGTTTGTTCTTTTATCATGCGATTGGGAGCTGTTGCTGCTACTACAATTCATGGATATGTGCTACTGCTAATGCTCTTGTGATGTACTGCTGCTGCTACTGCTGTTGATGGTTATGTGCTACTACTACTTCTAGTGTGATGAGCTGTTGTTGCTACTGCTGTTAAGATCATTCTTATTTTGCTGATTGGGAGTTGCTGCTACTATTTCTACTACTCATGTTCTGGTGTTGTTGCTACTGCTATTGGTGTATATGTGGTTCTATCTTTTTTAGTGGAGTTTGTAGTTGATTAGTGTGTCAGTGAGGCATGTTCAAATCTGTAATGGGTTGTTCTTTTTGTGTAGTTTTATGAAAGTGATTTTGTAACCTTCTATGTACTTTACTTGTGTTTGTAATCTATCTTTGTGTTACCTTGTGCTCCAGCAGCTGTATGTATACTTTGAATATGTTACAAAGAATATGTTCTGATCAGTTGTTATTCTTTTTGAAGAATATGTGTTTGTCTTTGTGTGTAATGGATACTCTTAGTGTTGTCACATTTACTCTTACAAAGTATAAGAGTAACTGAGTTTGAATCATAGTGTTTCTTTTCTAGGCTATCACAGTTACTCTTATTGCTGTTAGAGTTACTCGTAGAGCTCATTTAGTTACTCGCAGGGTTGTCATAGTTACTCGTAGTGCTTTTTTAGTTACTCATATTATTTTCATAGTTACTCTAACTGCTATTTGAGTTACTTGCATTGTTGTCATAGTTACTCGTAGTGTTTCACAGTTACTCACAGGCTATTTTCAGTTACTCGTAGGGTTTAGTTACTTGTAGGGGTTTTTAGTTACTCGCATGGTTTTTTCAGTTACTCGCAGTGTTCGTTCAGTTACTCACAGGGTTCTGACAATTACTCACAGTGTTTGTTCAGTTACTCGCAGGTTTGTGATAGTTACTCGCAGTGTTTGTTCATTTACTCAACCATTACTTGCAGTGTTCAATTACTCATAGGCTTGTTTTAGTTACTCGCAGGCTTGTTTTAGTTACTCGTAGGCTTTTTTCAGTTACTCGCATTGTTTGTTCAGTTACTCGCAAGGTTGTGACAGTTACTCGCAATGTTTTCACAGTTACTCTAACTGCTATTACAGTTACTTGCAAGTTTTTTTAGTTACTCACATTATTGTCACAGTTACACGAAGTATTGTCACAGTTACTCGCAATGTTTTTTCAGTTACTCGTAGTCTTTTCTCAGTTACTCGCAGTGTTTTTTCAGTTACTCCAGGGTTGTGATAGTTACTCGTGGGGTTTTTTTAGTTACTCAAGCATTACTCTCAGTTACTCAAGAATTAATTTCAGTTACTCAAGCATTACTTTTCAGTTACTCAAGCATTCTGTTACTTTTAGTTTAGTTACTCGTATGGTTGTATCAGTTACTCGTAGTGGTTTCAGAGTTACTCTTACAACATTCAAAGCATAAAGGTATTTAAAGCATTCAAGAACATAAGCATTCAAACCATAAATGTATTCAAAGCATTCAAGATCAGCTGTAAATTCTGTCTTTTTGCAGTACACTAATAAATAATCTATTTTAATCAGTTGTACATTCAGCCAAAATATAAGGGAAAAATCAATATTGTTCAAGATGAGCTGTACATCAAGAAGAGAACAAAAATGAATATTTGTCTCTCTTTGTGTCCAATGAATACTTTTTCTTATAAAATACTTACATTTTTTTGGATTAGAACAATTACTTTCATGTTTGTACAGTTACTTACAAAATGTCAGTTTGTTACTATGTGATTCACATACACTGGTTTTGTCTATTTGACTTACCTTCCTCTACAAGAGTTACTTTACAAAGTATAAGAGTTACTTTTTGAATGCACATAGTTACTTTTATGTTGTCACAGTTACTCGTAGTGCTCTTACAGTTACTCTAGATGTTCTTATAATTACTTTATGGATTATGAGTTCATCTCTTTTATCTGTCGGTGAGTTCTGATATAGATACTTTGTTTTGGAATAGAACACTTATTTTTGTGTTTGTACAGTTACTTATAAGATGTCCCTATTACTCTGTGTTCCATACACATTGTTTTTGTGATACGTGTTTTACCTTCCTATGTTAGAGTTACTTTTATAAAGTATAAGAGTTACTTTTTTGAATCACAAGGTTACTTTTTTCTACTGTCATAGTTACTCTTAGTGTTCTTACAGTTACTCTTAGTGTACTTACAGTTACTCTTAGTGTTCTTACAGTTATCCTTAGTGTTCTTATATTTACTTTACGCGTTACTTTTAATATTCAATAGTTACTTTTCTTACTATAATTTTGCTTCCCATATTACATATGACACTTGCTTATTACAATATGAGTATCCATATTACAAAACTGTCACCT